>CM025789.1:96897202-99297202 GCA_014635995.1 Sarcophaga peregrina
TGGGCTGGCAGATGGAGTAATCTGTTACCAATATGGACTGGGGTGAAACCTGGCCCAGACGGCTTTCAGGCTAATACGACATCTGTCTCCGTCCCGTTAAAACCTGGCAAGCCTTGGAGAACGATCTTGGATTCGTCCCGTTAAGTTGGGTGTAGGGGCAGTTAAGAATCTCTTCTGTTTTAGCTCCCGGTCTGGCTCTGAACACATGCTCTCATGAGGACTTGTGTCAACCCTCGCATGGCCTCCCTGCATTGCAAAGATAAACCATGGGACCACAACAGGGGTAACTACACAACGGATCCAAGACAACGGCTTCAAGTTGGGACCCAATAGAATGGAATTCGATACAATTAACCAAAACCTTATAGGCGTTACTTCTCCAGCCGGCACCGAGGGTGCAAAGGAGATTCGGCAGGTCAGCCCTTTCCTGAATCCTTTCCGGAGGGCTTCGAGGTTGCTCCACTCACCACCGCTGAAGCAGAATGGCGAGAGATCTCTCTCGTCACCTCCGGAGTTACAGAGAGGCAAAGCTCCTGAGAAGGAGGTGGATGATTTCACCAAGCTAGGCGATAAAATTTCGGAGCTAGTAGAGATGATGGGCGGAGGAAGAAGGTCCATACACCAAGCGATGCGTGATTTAGTAGCTTCTATATCGACACTATACCAGCAGGCCGCTAAGGATAAAGGAGCAGAGCAGGAGAAGATTGTCAAAACCAACGATAGAAGCACACAGACGATCCTGCAACAGCAGGCACCCTGTAGTTCTAAGAGGCAGAGGGATGAAGTGGAAAAACCTAGGGGAACCCCTCCGAAGAAGACTAGGACAGCCCGTCTCGTGGACAAACTAAGCCTGCTACCGAGACTAGGGTTAGTGACCCGACGGCGAAACCAGCAACTACCACGAACCAGGCTATGGTAGGGCCTGCAGCGACAGAAGATGACACCCAGGAGCGCAACGATTGGATCGTGAAAACTAGGAAGCGCAGGAAACCCCCAAGACCGGAAGCAGTAATAATAAGCCAACCGAGAACCTATCTTTGCCGACATCCTAAGAAAGGTGAGGAATGCCCCAGAGCTTAAGTCAGTTGGTGAGGATGTACAACTGGTGAAGAAGACGCAGAGGGGCGAAATCCTCCTGGAGTTTAAAAGATCAACCGAGGTGGCTACGGAGATGCACCGTTCTAAGCTAAGGAGCTTATTGGCCGAGGAGATAGAGGTCAGAACAATAACTGAGGAGGCTACATTCGAACTAAGATACTTGGATGAAGTAACAACTGAGGACGAAATAATCGCCGCATGGAGGGACCAATCGGCGAAATACAACCGACGGCTCTTAAGACAATCAGAAACGTTCCAGGGGGTACTAGAACGGCCATAATCGCAATCCCTATGAAGCTGGCATGCAGGGCAGAGGAGGTTGGCAAACTGCGAGTAGGTTGGACGGTTTGCCGCTTATTGAGGAAACTAACTCCGAAGAGATGCTACAAGTGCTTGGAGTTTGGGCATGTGGCCGGAAAGTGTCGCAGTAATAGCGACTGGTCCAATCACTGCTTCAAGTGCGGAGGGCAAGGCCACTTTGCCAAGACCTGTGGTCGCGACCCTCACTGCCTTCTCTGTAGAGGCGATCCGGATGCTGACGCGAAGCATATCACGGGTGGATATAAGTGCGCACATTATCTGGCGGCACGAACGGAAGTTGACATACGCAGGTAATGAGAATCCTGCAGTTGAACTTGAATCATTGTGAAGCAGCACAGGAGCTTCTTGAACAGACGGTGCGGGAGCGGAAGATAGACTTGACAATACTGAGCGAGCACTACAGAGCACCTGGAAACCAACGTTGGATAGTCAGTAAGTGCAACAGGGCCTCGATATGGTCCTGTGGAAATTCCCAGTGGGAAATATCGACAACAGGTGGGAAAGACTTTGTGAAATGTACCGTTAATGGGGTACATTTCCTCAGCTGTTATCTTCCCCCTAGCCTATCAATAGAAGACTTTAGACGCAGAATAGATGACATCGTTAATGAAGCGAGGAACCTGAGGCCTGTTGTAATTGCCGGAGATTTCAATGCTTGGCAGTGGAGTGGGGCTCGGCATATACGAACCCAAGAGGAGAATGCCTACTTGACGCATTTGCAACGTTAGAGGTTGTTTTACTTAATAGTGTGACAAGGATACATTTTCGAGAAATGGACGCTGCTCTAAAATTGATCTGACATTCGTCAGCGACTCCCTGGCGACCTATCTACCTGGATGGTGTCTGACATCTATACACATAGTGACCACCAGGCTATCATTTTTGAGATCCGGGAACGCTCTACGGAACGCAACGTTCCTTTAGCCCCACCGAACCCCCTTTGGAAAGACTCCACTTTTGATAAGGAAACATTTGTCCTCACATTGGAGGACACTCGGTTATCCGGAAATGCGAATAACAAAGCGACGGAACTTATGCGTGCCATAACGGAGGCTTGCAACGCATCTATGGCAAGAAGGCGCCACCTGCCTGAGAAGACAGCACGTTTACTGGTGGAAACGCGGATATAGCAGATCTAAGGCGTAATGTAACCGCGCACGGCGGTTGTTCCAAAGGGCCAGAGGCCGTGAGGAATTTGCAGATCTACGGGAAAGATATAGAAGGTGTAGGACGAGCCTTAATGGAGCAATGCGCATAGCAAGAGAAGGTGCTACAGGGAAATGTGCGCCGATGTGGACGAGAATCCCTGGGGAACTGGATATAAGGTGGTGATGAGAAAGCTGAACAGCTTCCGACCACCAGCAACGACATGTGCAGCTAAGCTGCAATCAATCGTCGCGGAGCTTTTTCCGCGCAAACCCGAAATTACATACTCTGTGCGAGACATGCGGTCACCGGAGGAAATCCCAGAAGTCAGCAGTCGGGAATTGGAATCAGTCTGCAGAGAAATGAAACTCAATAAGGCACCGGGGATCGACGGGATCCCAAACATCGCGCTTAAGGCGGCTATTGAGAATAACACTGAGCTGTTTAGACAAGTTTTTGATGCTTGTATCCAAGAGAGGACGTTCCCTGGGATATGGAAAAGGCAGAGACTGGTCCTCATTTCGAAGGGCAACAATGCGCAGGATGCATCGGGATACCGCCCGCTCTGTATGATTGACACGGCTGGAAAACTTTTGGAGAAGATAATTTGTAGGAGATTAGAAGCATTTCTGGGCGAGGAAGGCTTGTCGGAACGTCAATTTGGTTTCCGGAAATCACGTTCCACAATAGATGCAATGGAAATGCTTATGACTATAGCAAAGGATGCTATCAGCGGTAACCGCTGGTTGGAAGGCGACAAGGAATACTGCGCAATCATCACCTTGGACGTCAAAAACGCATTCAACTCTGCGGAGTGGGATGCCACGTTAGCTGCCCTGGATGGAAAGAACGTACCGAACTATTTATTGGAAATCGTTAAGGACTATTTTAAAGATAGAGTGCTCCTATATGACACGGATGATGGCAGGAAGTCATACGCGGTATCAGCAGGGGTCCCGCAAGGTTCCGTGCTGGGCCCGTTACTATGGAATGTGATGTATGATGGTGTACTGAGGCTAAGACTCCCTAGAGGTACACAAATCATTGGTTTCGCAGACGATATTGCCCTGGTGATAAGGGGTAAATATCTGAATGATTTGGTGAGAACTTGTAACACTGCGGTTGGCATAGTCAGGAGCTGGATCACGGAAATAGGTCTCAAACTAGCTGATCACAAAACGGATGTACTCCTTGTAAGCAGTAGGAAGAAGATAGAATTTATTACCATAACGGTAGGTGACCAGCGCATATCATCAAAGCAGGCGATTAAATATCTGGGAGTGATAATTGACAACAGGCTCACGTTTAGGGAACACTTGTCGTACATCGGCCAAAAATGTGCGGCGACGGCATGTGCGCTTGCCCGATTAATGCCTAACCTAGGAGGCCCAAGACAGGAGAGGAGACGGCTACTGATGAAGGTAGTGACAGCGATTGCTATATATGCAGCCCCCGTATGGGCTGGTGCTATGGAGAAGAGGACCTATAGAGCAGGAATAGAAGCGGCCTACAGGAGATCTGCTCTTAGGGTGATTTCTGCCTTCCGAACGGTGTCTACCGATGCAGCGTTAGTGATTGCGGGGATGATGCCCCCGAAGCTAGTAGTGGATTTAGAGAGAAGGAAATATGACGTAAAGAGAGGAACAGATTTTTCGAACCCTGTCCAACTAACTGATAATGTTATGGATAGATGGCAGCAGGACTGGTCCAATTCCACTAAGGGTAGATGGACCCACAGACTCATACCGAGTATAGGCGTTTGGACAAAAAGAAGACACGGTCAGGTGAACTTCCACCTGACTCAGTTGCTAACAGGCCATGGTTGCTATAGGGCTTATCTCTATAAGTTTGGTCATGACGTAGATGAGGCATGCCCAGAATGCCGTGAGGAAAGGGAGACGGCGGAGCATGTTTTCTTTAATTGCCCGCGATATTCTGTTCAACGAAATTGCCTGGAGAGATCAATAGGATTCCAGGTAACGCCCGAGAATATAGTTAACCTGATGTTAATCTCAAGTGACAATTGGAACGCAGTATGTGTTTTCGCACGGAATGTATTGACGCAGCAAAGATTGGCTGAGAGAGCAAGATCAGCGGAATTTGAAGGCAGCACTCGCTGAATCACCACCCCCCCGAAGTAATACTTAATCGTGGTCCCGGGGGGGGCGAATGGTTGAAAGTGTGTGATGAGGTTGGTTTTTTAGTACGTATGCGCTTAGCAAGCCGAGAGTAAGTCTTGCGGCGAATCGTGCACTTTGGTAGGCCGGGCTACCAAGGTCTTTCGAAGATTTTCCAATCTTAGCTCGCATAGCTAAAAAAAAAAAAAAAAAACATACAGCTTAATAGCTAGAATCGTAAAAAGGACACACGTACACACACACACGCACGGCACAGAGAGAGAGAAATTGAGGCAGAAATAACATTAAAATTCGAACATAAAACGTGAGTGTAACAAATTTAAATGCGTTTCTTATGCTAAAAAAAAAGAAACGACCTTTCAATCGCATTTATACACACACACAAACATACACACACACACATAAACACCCCCACAAATATACAATTTCTATGAAAAAGCAAAAAAAAAACTGAAAACAATTCTCTCATACATACGCCCACACATAAACACTTGCTCTTAGCACAATGCCAAGAAGAGAAAAAGAGAGAGAGAGAGCGGGAGAGCAAGAGAGGTAAGCATAGCAAAATCCTGTGATAAACATTATTAAGATGCCGAAAGATTTTTAGACTGGGTTATAGAACGAGAAGCGAGAGAGAGAGAAAGAGAGAGAGAAAGCGAGAGACTCTCATAAGTTTCGTTATTTGTATTGCAATGGTCATAAATGTCGTTGGGCTAAGGCATACACACACACACCGAAATGTGTTATAACGTATGTACATGTCAATACATTTGTTCAGCTGAGTGTGTGTGTGTGTGTGTGTATTTCTGTTTGAATCAGCTTATGTGTATGTGTGAGTGTATTAGTATAAATGGTGTCGGCAAATGGCATACAAATAACAAACGGAAACAGTTAGAGAAGCAACAACAAATTTAATGATTTCAAGACAACAACTATGATTGCCACTACACAGCTGCATACCTCATCAACTACAGGGTGACGCATTTATAATGCAACAAAGTAAAGCGCTTTATTTTTAAATTTATTGTTCAAAAGCAAACGAATGTTGGAAATAACATAAAATTTTAAAATCAGTTTAGATTTGTTCGAATTGGCCACAAACGAATTGATACAAATTATGGCCTTCGAACGGCCAACAAAGTCATTACAGAATGCACGAAAGTGGCTCTGCGGTATTTTAGCGCATTCCCGGCAAAGCAAAGTCTTGAGATGATCGTCGCTTTGGTATTTTTTAATGAGAACCTTACTCTCCAAAACTCCCCAGGCGCAAAAGTGCAAAGAATTGAGATCCGGAGATTTTGGTAGCCATTGTGCTGTAGAATCGAAGCGAGGAACCTTCCTTTTTAAGCCATTCTTGTATGGCGCGTGATGAGTGCGGTGGTTCTGAGTCCTGTTGGAATGTTCATAGTCTACAGCCGAACTGTTTGTCTGCCCAAGGCTTCAATACCGTATTTAAGACATTTTCCATCGGCCGTTTCGGCGGCCCACACTAATACCATTGACGGCGCTTGAGTTCTGGTGGCCAATCGCAGGTGTAAATTTTCAGTTGACCTCTTTGGCAAGTAAACCCGATCATTTTCTTCGTTCACAAACTGCTCAATTTGGAATGGCTTCTCATCGGAGAAAACCAAGCGAAGGAGTTATCCTTGGCTCTTGAAGTCGCCGTGGTCTAGTAGGTAGTGTGTTGGCTTATGAGACGAAAGGCCCGAGTTCGAATTCCAGGGCAAACATCAGATTTCTGCCTAAAACTCTGAGAGTAAAAAATTGCCATGAAATGCTTCTCAAAAAATGTGTCGTTCGGAGCCGACTTTAAACTGTAGGTCCCGCCACTTCTGTATAAAATTAATGCACACAACATAAGTGGTGTGAGAAGCTAGGACGTTGTACAATGGGTCAATTCGACCACCGAGTACTGTACTTGTCAGAATTGACAATTACACGTCCTCTAACTTAACCTAACCTAACTCCTTGCCTCTTTCCAGTCTAACTTTCTTTTTGTCCTTCGGTGAGCTCTTACACTTTTTGGAACTTCAATGGCTTTCATTTCATTTCATTTTTCAATAAGTTTTGCATCCGTTCTTGTGATATGTTCACCTCACGAGCAATTTTTGTATCAAATCTGGCCTTCACTTTTCGGATCATTTCTAATGTTGTTGCCGTTTTTTTTTTTTCATCCACTTTCGGGACGCGATGCAGCACTGCCAGTATCACGGTAAAGAGGAATGGTACGAGAAACAAAAAATGTATTCACATTTAAATGCTGGAAGGCTTCCAACTAAATACAAAGCAATCACACTATCACGCTTGTATTCCATCACGAATAACTTTTTTTTCTGTCTGTTTCTAGGCATCTCTGGCCTGCAGTGGACAGCAAGAGCACAGAGTGGCTGCTGGGCTTGGTTAAGGCCAGCTTAATGTGGGTTGTCGGTTTTATCACGGGGAATTGCGAGATTAGGTCTCTGACGGGGATCTGGAACAGATCCCTGCCGTACTGTTGCAGGGTATGTTGCGATGAGGAGGTGTTGGAGACTGTAGGTAGGTTGAGGTTGAGGACCCTTAACAGGGCCTTCTTTGAGAACTTGAGTTCTGTCTCCAGAGCCGACATCGAGGCTCTACACAGATTCATTAGCAGCTTGAGCTGATTGAGAGGAGCTAGGACTTCATAAGTGTAGTCGCACTCTCAACCTCTTTTGTTTTGTGTCTGTTTCCTCCGTTTCCCATTCTCCCTCCCTTTCCCTACATTCCTATATCCTCTATTTCCTTCCTCCCCTAACGACAATGTACAATGAGTCAATTTCGACCTCCGGGTACTGTGCTTGTCTTGACCGACAGGTGCTCGTCCTCTAACCTAAACTAACCTAACTTTTTTTCTGAATGCAATAGATCAAAGTGCTTTTGAAATAAATCTGTCAGACGAGCGGTTTACAAATGATAACAACCTGAAGTTGGTTGTAATACATATCAGCCATCCTGTACAGGGTATGTCATCAGCAGAATTATTTTTGTTTTCCAAACCCTAAGTAAAATCATATTTGAAGAGAAATTTATCGTGGAGTTGCTGTTGTTGTTGTTTTTAATTTTGCATTGATGTTTCCTGCCTTACAATGAAGACTTTTAATGGGGCCTTTCAATAGGAACTCTCCAACTTTGACAGCTTATAACGATCATCTCGCTGAAGCTGCATCTCTCAAATTAATTGTCATTTGATAAGCTCATGATGACACAAACCACCAAGGAAGGACATCTCTAGACAATGATGAATGTTCGTTGAATGTACTCAGGACAGAGCATAATTTTCATTGGAAAATAATCTTCAGTGCTAAGGCACTGAATAAATGAATGGTGAGCTTACCCAAATTCACATGAAATCCAAAAGTGTCCAAAAGCATTCCAAAAATTTTACGCTGTTTTTAACGAACATTGTTGAGGATCGTGTCTTATGTGTGTAAAAAGCCGAAGACATTCTTCCCCTGAGGGACACATTCAGACAATCGATATGTTCAAGACGACAAATTTCTTCTTCTTCTATTTATGCAAACACACATACACATGCACACAGATATGGCTATTGAATGTATGGCAAGAGAATAAAAATAAATCTCATTACAATACAACTGGCTGAAGCATATAAAACGTTCACACATACATACAGAGAGAGAGAGAGAGAGCGACACACATTTGTATACAAACATACAGAGAGAGAGAGAGAGAGAGAGAATGAGAGTGATAGTGAGAGTGGTACGGAATGGAACATAACAGTAAAAAGAAATATTTAAAGGGTCCTTACAATAAAAAACAATAATAATAATAACAGCAACAACAACAACAACAACAACAAAACATTTAAAATTAAAGAAAGAAAGCAAAGAAAAAAAATGCCAAAAAGGCAAACGGAAAAAGGGATTCAAAACAGTTCAAAATGAAAGGAAAATACCCACAAAAAGTTAAAAAAAAAGAGAACAGAAGGACAAAAAACAGGATTTAAACAAATTTACAAGCGGACTATTTTATAAAGACAACAACAACAACAAAAACAACAATTGAAAGTCCGCATTTAAATGAATAAACGAAACTGAATGAATAACTCAAGTGTACTACTGGCTGACTGAATGACTGAGACTAGAGCTGAAGCCAAGTGAATGAATGAATGAATGAACGAATGAATGTCTGTCAAAAGCCAACATTAAAAATCGAAAAAAAAAAACCGAAAGAAATTTTTTTGCACAAATCTGAGGAGGCCTTAAATGTTTTGTCCGACGACTTTATAAAAACAACGCTTAATAATATTTAAAGCATATTTTAAGGCATCTTACTTTCTCCCTCTCTCCCCCTTTCTCTCCCTCTCTCTCTCTCTCTGTCTCTTTCTCAGTGACTCTGTAGGTTTGCATAATTTTTATGACTTTAAGGCTCAGAAAAGAAAAAATTTGTAAAGAAAGGCAGAAAGAGAAAGTGGAAGAGAAAGAGAAAGAGAGAGAGAGATAAAGTGCCTGAAATTAATTTTTAAATAAACATCTCTCCTGATTTAAGTGGAGCGTTAGGTAGATGGCAATTTACCATTGAGCGGCCCACTGGATCCTCGCCAACGATGCTCCCTTTCACTCGCGTCTCAATCTTTTCTGATAGTTAGGCAGCGATAAGATCTTTATCGGGTTTCGTGATGAACTCTAGGATCGTTAGGGAATGTTGCCGCTCTTTCGACCTTCTATCGGGGCACTTCACCAATATCTCGCTGGTGTAGGTCTCCGGGCACAGTGAAATTCCGGGAAACTATAGGGCCCACGAGCTTGCCGCTCCTTCCGGAATCTTTTTCTGTTGTATTGGGTATGCCACTTGTCTCGGTCAAGTTGACCATTGCGTGGAGGTTCTTCCGGAACGCCAACCTATCCTGGATCAATGAGGAAGTCCTACTCCACCGATAGACTTACCTGGGCCAAGATGGATAGAAAGAGTACCAACCGATTACTTGATCTTGGTCGAGATGTCATCTCGACTACAGAGGCCGTGCTTACAGATTATTGCGTCATGGGTAGACCCGCGAAAAGAATGACTTCTGCCGTAGATATAGGTCCACTAAGGAAGAGGAGACGGTTGTTCACTTTTTTCGTCAGTACTCGTCCCTTGCTAGGTGTAGATATAGGTTATTTGGCTCCCCATTCCTTGTTAGCTTAACGGAGCTTTCATATATTGACATCAAGAATATGGCTTCTCCGTTCATTAAACTTTCTGGGTGGTTTTCCAGTGTGGAGTAGTCGTGCTTTTGTTGTGCAGACCAACTTCTGGTGAAACTTGGTTAGTACAGGGTCTGAGCTCACCCGTGGCATCACAAGTGAGTTTTGGGGTAGTCGTGCTTTTGTTGTGCAGACCAACTTCTGGTGAAACTTGGTTAGTACAGGGTCTGAGCTCACCCGTGGCATCACAAGTGAGTTTTGTGATATCAGAGCTACCACTCCGACCTCGACCTAGACCTAGGTAGGAGCAAGTGGCCATCCCCCCAAATGAATTGGATGGACGCATTGTGAAACCACAGTTCGTGCTCACTATCCCCTAATCCAAGAACCACTTAGAGCTTACAATGAAGCGACTCAGACTGCCGACATCAGTGTTCGACAAATCACTCAGATCATTGATATAGTAGGTATCAAGATCTCGCTTCGTCCTTTGACATTGTGCCGGGCACATTGTGTTCCGGAACCCAAACGATATGTATGCTACACCTCTTTGCCACCCTGTTCAAGTGTTTCCGACAGCCGTAGACCATCTTAAAGCTCATTACACTGGAGCCCAGAGACTGTCGGAGAGTTTGTGGTGATGTTTCCATTTTGGGATATTCGAATCCCAAATAATCTTAACCACAGCCTGTATTGCCAATACTACCGCCTGGAGGACACTGCAGTAATCCAATAGCCGTATAGATTCGACTATACCTATTGACTTCGAGAAAATTCCTACACCAATGATTCCTCCCAGCTTGGATTCATCAGTGAAGATTAGGACAGAGTCCTTGATAAGGTGCCCATTCCAATCCACATCCAAGGGTTTCAATTTTTAATGTCCAGAGGGCCATTTTTCCCATCCCTAATCTTTTCCAATTTATTTTATGCGTATGAAGATAAATTGGAATTTGAAAATTCAAGACACAAACCATATATTTTAGCAGCGCCACATTTAGCGTTAACAGAGAAAAATCTCCTCTTAACAGAACACAATTTGTCCTTAACAGAGCACTGTTAACTATTTAACAGTATTCCACTGAACGAGCCCATTTGTTTAGAAACTAATTTTAGGACAAATACTAGGCCTATGAGTACCATATCATACTCAAAGGAAGGTTCCAAGGCCTCTTAATATAATCAGCAAAAAAAGTCCCATACAAAGTGGTTTTTTATTGAAAATTCCCTAGAAGATCTGCCGCCATTTTGGAACATACACTAAGAAATAGTATACCATACAGACTATATGCAAATGGTAGTCCAGAGGTAGTCCTCTTTCGAATCGTGGTAGTGGGATATTTTGGGATTTGAGAAAACTTTCATACGCCACCATGGCCACCAACCATTCCTTACATTTTAATACTTTTGTTCACAAATAAAGAACGATCATAATGCTGAACGTCTGCAATAATTCCAGAGTAGAAGACGAATCTACTTAATTGCCACTGTTAAATAGTTAACAGTGCTCTGTTAATTGTAAAGTTTACCCTGTTAGAAGCACCTGTATCCTGTAGTGGCGCTGCTAAAAGTGTGGGTTTGTGTCTTTGGTTTTTAAACTCAAATTTGCCTTCACACATATACGCTTTAAGAAAGCTTGTACTCAAATGAACTAACTTTACTGATCATAGAATTGCTCTGGCATTTTATATCATTCTCTAGGGATATCAAGGGCCCGCATTTCTTTACGTACATATGTATCTCCATTCGGTGGATCAAAACGAAATAGAGCTGCTCTGAATATAGCCAGATATACTCTAGAGCATGAGGTCGCCGTGGTCTAGTAGGTAGTGTGTTGGCTTATTAGACGAAAGACCCGAGTTCGAATCCCAGGTTAGACATCAAAAGGAAAAATATTTCTTCGGTAACTTCCTATGAGCAGATTTCTGGCAAAAACTCTGAGAGTAAAAAAATTGCCATGGAATGCTTCTCAAATAATGTGTCGTTCGGAGTCGACTTTAAACTTGTAGGTCCCGCCACTCATGTATAAAATTAACGCACACAACATAAGTGGTGTGAGAAGCTAGGATGTAGTGCAATGGGTCAATTCGACCACCGAGTACTGTACTTGTCAGAAGTGACAAGTACACGTCCTCTAACCTAACCTAACTAGAGCATCATTGCAGTATCTTTTAAACGGAAATAATGGCAATGCATTCCGCATTTCACTGTCAGGACACTTGCAGTTCTAACAAAACGAAATTTAAGGCAGTCTACGGCTATTGATTACAATTTTATCATACCAGGTAGTAGCCGCCATAGCCTAGTAGGAGGGGTTAAAATATTAGACGTAAGGCCATGGTTTAAACCCCAGATCAGACATCTGCAACATAACAAAATATGAACAAAATATTACTTCGGCGTCTAGCTTTCAGCAGATTTCTGGCAAAAACTCTGAGCGTTAAAAATTGCCATGAAAAGTTTCTCAAAAATCTGTCCTTCGTTGTCGACTTTAAGCTATAGATCGCGCCCCTTTTGTATAAAAAATTAACGCATACAACATAAGTGATGTAAGAAGCTAGGTCGTCATCCTAACTGAAGGGTTGTAATGACCAATTATGTATGCATGTATGCAAGACTCGATAGTTTCAGGCGTACATAGTTTCTTCGTATGTGGTTTGCTTCATTTATTTTCGCTTTGGCAACTTCTAGAACCAAATTGTTGATTTGTTGTTGTAATTCTTTTGTTTTCTAATTTTCGTTTCACTTTCTATGAAGCATTGTTATTGTAATTTGAACGTTGTGCTTGTAATCGTATATTCTTATGGTAATGGTGTGAGAAACTAGGTTGTAAACCTAACTAAAGTGTTGTAATCATCAACTTTGTATGCATGTATCGATACCAAAGCAAAGTGAAATTATGGTAAACTGCAGAGTGAAGAAATTGGCCAAATATGGTGCAAACATTGCAATTTCAAGGGAGTACTGTTCATTGGTAACCTTTTTTAGGCCACAAGAAGGTGAAGGATTGTTAATAAAACGTAAGAGGTTCTGTAAAAGCAGGAATGATAGGCATATGACAAGTCTTCTTAAACTCTAAAGGAGCTCTCTTAGTGCAGTTGTTGAAGTCTTTACTGAATTATGGGTATTCACACATGTGAAAGGCATTGTTCAAGGACGTATACCTAATAATTTCTGGGTGGGGGGGTTAGGTTTAGAAACAGAAAAGAGGAGAAAATTATTCTCTCCTTCTTAGGCTATGCAACTGTAGTGGGCAGTAGGTCTTAATGATAATTGTCATTGCTTTCCTGCGCAGTTCACAGCAGTCCTTGCAGCCTCCACAATAACGTCGAAATAATTTCCCGTTTTTACACTCGATAAGAATAACGCACTTGATATGTATGTAGACTAGGCACCAATAAACCAAATGTAAAGGAAATCTATTAAAAATCGTTTCAATAATATTTTAAATGAATCTGCCTGCTATTATGAGTTTAATCAGCAATTTGTCATTTCGTCAATCATTTCAAAACAAAAATAAAAAATAATCACTTTCCCTGGCAGGTATTTTCTAAATTTCCCCCATCCCAAAAAACAACAAAAAAAAAACAACAAAAAAAACCGAACGTTCATAAGCCATTCAGTCATTCATTCATTCGTTCGTTCATTCATTCATTTGTTCACCTTAATTCCTGCCGCCTGAGACCAACTGGCAATAAGTCAACTCAACTGCAACATTAATTTTATTCTTGCTTAACTCGGGATAATGTCAAGTTGCTTTACATTCCAATCACTCACAAAAATATATCCCCCCCACTACACGCACACATTCGCACAATCCTACAATGGCCATACCAAGGCACAAACACTTATAGTCCACACACACACACAAGCATTCATACATTCACATTCAGGGGGGGGGGGGGGAGAAACACTTAAACATCTTAATGAATCAACTGGAAATCCTTTCAGTACCAACTGATCAATCAATTTTATTATTACGCACTGAAAATGTTAGAAAGAGAGATAGACAGATAGAGAGAGAGAGAGAAAGAGAAAGAGAGAGAGAGACAAATTAACGCCACCATTAACATTTTATTGTCGTTATCGTCATCGTCATCATCATCATCATCGTGTACATCTCATTGAGATGTCATGTCTTAATCATGCCGTATCGGAATGAAACAATAAAAGTGACACACACACACACACACACACACACACACTCACACGCACACAACAAACAGTTCAATAAGAGAAGAGAAAGCGTTCACCAAATCGAACAACAAAACATTTGAAAAATAATTATTTTCCTTAACCTTCTTCCCCTTACACTCTCTTACTCTTCTAGTCTACTCTGTTGCATGTGCTCCGTAAGATAACTGTAAATAGTATCGCATTGTATCGTAACGTGTTCTTCAAAGAGTAGAAGAAAGAAGAAGAAGAAGACGAAGAAATTTTCCCATCAGGCAAGTGCGGCTATTTTGTTAAAGAGGACACCAGCTGCACAACGTCAATATTTTATTTTTCATATCCTGGAGACTGTATTTGTAAGTAAAACCATCTATTCTCCATGCACCACTCCCCCCTCCCTCACCCCCAAAACAGTTTAAGAAACCACTGCCACCGCACGGCCAAACAACAACGATACTTCCACTCTGGCATAGACAAAAGAATCAGAATCAGAATCACAATGAGAGCGGCAGCAGCAGCACCAGCGACAGTGTAACGTTTTCGTAGTCATCTTTAGCGTTTGCATAGAAGAATGCAAAACATTTTTGTAAGAATATGTGGGTTATTTCACAATGAAATGTCAATGAAGGCCTGGCGTCAGAAGTCAAGAATAGCAGCTATTGGAATGCTTAAATGTTATTTACAAAAACAAAAGCAACTCTGCTGCTAGCATGGGTTTGAACCTTTGACTAGTTCCAAGAGAGGAGTAATCATGTACTCGCCACGAAACAAGAGTAATAGAAAGAACTCAGGAGAGGTTATTCCGACAATATGGCTGCCTTATCATAAGCACATTGCCCCCCCCCGTTCTACATGAAATATTAAACAGCGCTCTGGATTGTTAGAAATCTAGGACTAGAGCTATGAATGCTGGATGTTAATCGTGAGTAGATGTCATCACCCGAGTATTGGGCAATGAAATCGAAGCTTCAAAGATGCATTGCTTCATTGGATTCGATGACTTCTCTGTCAAGGCCTAATCGAATTATCACTACAGTTTTCCTAATTACTCGACGGTTTTTCGCGTGAAGATTTTGGAAATCATCTTAGGCGAGAGATCACATCAATGTTTGTGTAGCACTTTGATCACCAGACACAATGTGGGTCTTAAGGCCTCAGTGTTTTCATAGAGATCAGATTGCTTTCGGCTATTTTCGTATTAGTAAGATATGGCTGGCAATTTAAGTTCAATTCCCTGAGATCTTACAATATTGGACGTTTAGTATCCGGTAAGTATACCCAACAGTTTGGGTACCCCATTATCCGACTGAAATCTGTGAGTGAACGTGTCTGTCTTCCTGAAATTTCCACTAAAGTCGAGGGCCCGTGGAATATCTATTTCCTAGTAAAAGTCAAGGGTAAACATTTTTAATGAAAATGGGCCTCAACAGAGGCCCGCTAAGGCCAATTGGAAATAGATTCTGCTCGTTCGTTCCCATAGAAACTACAACGTTGATCGTTTTAGTTAAACATTCAAAATACTTCTACACTTTCTTACTAGCCAAGAGAGAGAGAGATAGCAATACAGAGAAGCCTACTTGGCCTGCTCTAAACAAGGGGAATATTGTGTTTTAATGATTGTTGAACCTCTTTACTGCACAAAGAGATAGATAGAAAGAGAGAGAAATATAGGGAGAGATAGAGAGCGAGAGAGAGAGAGCGATAGATAGAGAAAGATAGAGAGCGAGAGAGATAGATAGAGAGAGCTAGGTTTGCTATAAATAAGGGGAATTTTGTGTTTAACTGATTCTTGAAACTCCTTACTATATGGAGTGAAAGAGAGAGGTGGATGGGAATAGTGAGAGATATGTAGAGAGAGAGAGAGAGCTAGGCTTGCAGGGAAGCCCGCTTGAGGCAGGGGGCTACTGTGTTTAACTGATTCTTGAAATACAGAGAGAGAGAGAGTGAGATCGAGAAAGATATCGAGAGAGAGATCGAGAGAGATCGAGAGAAGATCGAGAGAGATCGAGAGAGAGATCGAGAGAAGATCGAGAGAGATCGAGAGAGAGATCGAGAGAGAGATCGAGAGAGAGATCGAGATAGATCAAGAGAGTTCGAGAGAGAGATCGAGAGAGATCAAGATAGATCGAGAGAGAGTTCGAGAGAGAAATCGAGAGAGAGAGGTCGAGAGAGATCGAGAGAGAGAGATCGAGAGAGAGAGGTCGAGAGAGATCGAGGGATATCGAGAGAGAGATCGAGGGATATCGAGAGAGAGATCGAGGGATATTGAGAAAGAGATCGACAGAGAGATCGAGAGAGATCGAGAGGGAGATCGAGAGAGAGATCGAGAGAGAGATCGAAAGAGAGATCGAGAGAGAGAGAGATCGGGAGAGAGATCGAGAGAGAGAGAGAGAGATCGAGAGAGAGATCGAGGGATATCGAGAAAGAGATCGAGAGAGAGATCCAGAGAGAGAGAGAGATGTCATTCATAATCATGCATGACGAAGACACCTTATGAGAACAGTAATCAGCAGGCCTTCATAATAACTCTACGCCTGAATTTTGTTGCTTAAAACGTGAAACTGCCCAATATACAGTGAGCACCATAAGTGAGTCAACACCCACTATAATTTAAAATGTTTTATTATAAAAAAATATACTTGCAGCTTGACAATAATTTTGTTTTTTGTTTTTCTTTTAACATTTTATAAGTAATAAATAAACGTTTTTAGTTTTGGAAATTTATTCGACTATTCTCATTTACTTCTCTCGCTATCCTAAGAAAATGAATTATTTCAGTGGTGTTTACTCAGTTTTGAAGCTCAGTGTATCTATAGATGGTCATGAAAACTGCAGACCGAAAAAAAACATTTTCAAAAAACTCTTGAAGAACCTTCGAGTAACTCCTCACAAATTGCTGCAAAAGCAAAAAAAAAAATCACAAAAAATAAGAGGAACAACCTCTCTTACAAAATTTCTCTTTTCGAAATAATCTTTGAAGGCAGCAAGTGTATGAGAGTGTATCCCCAAGTAGAGTATAAATAATGGGTGCATGAATATGTGTGCATGAATATGTGTATGTGTGGGTAACTGTTTATGTTATAAATTTTATGCATTCTGTAGTTGTTGTTGTTGTTGTTGCTTATATTGTTGCAGGGCTAAGGAGACCAACGTAATGTTGTAAGAAAGGCTAAGAATCATCGTCATCGTCATAGTTATGGCATCGTTGCTGTTGTTGTCATAGAACAACTGGTTCGTTCGGTAGTTCGGTTGTGGTACTTGTAGCAGTTGTTTCTTTAGTTGTTATTGTTGTTTTGTTGTATTAAAAGTATTTTATAGTCGTCACTATAGCCCAGCCATGAAATAGTTTTTTTTTTCTCTGTCTCTCTCCCCCTGTTACTCTATGGCTCTTCCACAACTCGTTTGCATTACAACATCTTGTTATGGGTACTCTGAATATATTCTTCTTCGTATTCTTATTCTTCCTTCTTCAACTCATTGTTGTTGTGTTCTAGACTTATTGTAGCATTTTACACACATACACACACACACACACACAAACAAGAAGTTGCCTTCAGGCAACAACATGTTGGTTTTCTAAGAAGTTTAAATGTATTGAAGCAGAAACGGCAAAACTTTCTTGCCCTGCTATGCTCTCTAGCGTAAGAAGAACACCAAAAAAACAAAATAAAAAAAGGGAAGAAGAAGAAAAATTACAACAAATTATGATTCATAAATAAAAGACAAAAGAGTATTAGTGGGCAGGAGGGAAGGGAAATATTTTTAGTAAGTGAAAGAGGATTAAAAAAAAAACATTTTTTTTTCTGAAGAGAAAAAGTCCGTAAAAGTTTTTAATGAAAAGTTAATCAAAGCCAAAGAGGTAATGTAGCTAGGGTAGGGGTTAAGGTCAACCTTTTTAAAAATTAACACAGGCTTTATTCGTTCGTTTAAATCAAGTATCCAAAGATGCTTTGCTACACTACGCCTTAATACAAAGAAACTCTTTAGTTTTCTAATTTACATTTTGCAGAAAATGTTGTTTGTAGGCAATGTTAAATGGCAACCCTAACATTCTAGAATAGGACATTATTAAACCATTAGCGATTTGAAACTGAGTGCACTTCACCCGGGTTATTCCGAATGTGTCAGCTTCTCTATCTCCATATGTGTTGTCCACTAAACATTCATTGAAGTGTCATCGGAACTGGTATTTTAGAGCTTCCACTGCCTTACCTTAGTTCCAGAATCTATTATTGGCAATCTCGTATACTTCAAACACCGTTAGAAGTGTACAGCCAACGAATCAAGTCGTCTTTATTCACAAATCTCTATTTATGTGAAGAGAAATTCATATTCAAAAACCAAAGATACAAACCCACACTTAGCAGTGACACTTCTTGCCTTTAACAGGGTTAACTTTGCTCTTAACAGAACACTGTTAACTGTATAACCGTTTAACCTTGGAACCTTCCTTTGCATATGGTATGGTACCAAGAGTATTTCCCAAATTAAATTCAGAGTGCTGCTGTTAAACAACTAACAGTGCTTTGTTAGGGACAAATTGTGCCCTGTTAAGAGGAAATTTTGCTCTGTTAACGCCAAATGTGGCGCTGCTACAATTTATGGTTTGTGTCTTGGATTTTTAAATACGAATTTATCTTTACACACATGAAATTTCTTGCTGTCATCGATGGCATGAATGTACGAAGTAGTTTCTTAAGCATTTTATTACTAGCCTACGAAAAAGTTATCCTTTTCAGCACTGTTTTGCGCCTAGCCATCAGAAAAGTCAAGATTTTAAGATTCCTGGTGCCACGATATGAGACACAAAACCTTATCAGTATATAGTCAGCCCTTAATTGTACAGTTTTAATGACTAATAAGTGATGGTTTGTCACCTCCATTTTCTCTCAACACGTTTGTCTTTCATAAGTACGAATAATCTTTATCTTGATCTTTTTTATCTTGGCTCCGCCGTTACCACCCACCAAAAATTATGTCGGTTTGGAGATCAAGCGCAGTATCATTCTTCTATGGTCTCAATAGGCAATTGAGTAGCAGAAATCACTCTCGTAAGATAAAACTTATGCTCCACAAGACGCTTATCCTACCCGTTGTTCTTTATGGCGCAGAAGCATGAATCCTATTAAGAACTGATGCAGCAGCCTTGAGAGTATTCGAGAGAAAAGTTCTACGTAAGATCTTTGATCCAGTGCGAGTTGGCGATGATTTTCGCATCCGATTCAACAGTGAGCTGCATGAGCACCTTAAACACATGGACGTTGTACAGCGTATTAATATCCAGCGGCTGGGCTGGCTCGGCCAAGTCGTACGAATGGAGGAGGATTCTCCGGTGAGACGAGTATTTGATACGGGGATCTGTGGAAGACGGCGAAGAGGACGACCTTGTATCCATTGGGAGGACCAAATCGAGGAAGCCCTGTCATCGATTGATGTGACCAACTGGCATAGGCGAGTTGGCGGTAATTTCCGCATCCGATCTAACAGTGAGCTGTGTATGAGCTCCTCAACGACATAGGCGTTGTTCACAACATAATTCGTCATTACAACCATTCCAGTCAGCATTACATCCTAGCTTCTCACACCACTTATGTTGTGGGCGTTAATTTTTTATACATGAGTGGCCTGACCTATAGTTTAACAACGACGACAGATTTTTTGAGAAGCTCTTCATGGCAGTTTTAGTAACTCTCAGAGCCAGAAATATTTTTTTTACAATTTCGTTTTGATGCCTAACCTAGGATGCGAACCCGGGGTTTACATCTTATATGCTAACACACTACCCACTAGACTACAGTGACTACATAGACGTTGTGAAGGGTATTAATATCCAGCGGTTGCGTTGTCTTGGCCATGTCGTTCGAATGGAGGAGGATAATGGTTCGGCGAGGCGGGCATTTGATGCGGGTATCTGTGGAAGTCGGCGAAGAGGACGACCCTGTATGCGTTGGAAGGTTTAAATCAAGAAAGCCCTGTCATTGATTGATGTGACCAACTGGAGTAGGCGCGCAAGAAGTAGAGACGCCTGGAAGGATGTGTTGCGGCTGGCCGCAATCAGTTAATCTGGTTGTTATTGGCCAATTAAGTAAGTACAAAGAATTCGTATGGCCCATGCGTTTCATCGTCAGATTGAAAATGAAAGCAATTGTTCATTCCATGATACTTCCGGACATGATGGTGATATGATACTGACACAGTACCCTTCCCGAATTAAGAGCCAGTTCGTCGAGATACAAATGGTACATGCAGGTACAGTATGGCAATCAGATCACCTTTCCAGCACTTATAAAGTTGCAATTAGGATGACTTGTTCAGTATCTGAACAACCTAACCATGATAGTCTTGGTCATCCTCTTCTGGCTGACAACTCACAGAGAAATTTGTGACAATGTTTGGGCGTATAAAGTTGCCAGGATAATAGCTCTAATACCGTTCCATCAGCTAATAACTGAAGCCATCACTAAATCATCTGTCTTTTAACAGGTTTGTTATTACCAGTCTAGTCTTCTCAATCTAGAAATTTCTTCTTTTATGTTATCCGTTGCCTATTTCCAATTGTCGAATGTCACAGAGAGAGAGAGAGAGAGACTTCAAATGAACTTTAGTAGGGCATTTTTGGCCATTGCCTAGCTATTAGTAATTGGCCAACTCTGTTGTAACACGTTTAAATTGTTTCAAATTACCACTTTACCTGTCTCTCTCTCGCTCTCTCTTTCTTACTCTCTCTGCCTTTAGTATAATATTATACTTGTGGGGGGGTATTCCCATTCAAATTTCTAATATGCTTTGCATAAGCATTTCTGTGTGTGTGTGTGTGTGTGTGTGTGTATTGTATGTATGTGTGTACGAGCATTGAGGCTATTAGAGTATATTTGTGTAGAGAATGTGTGGGTATGAGAGAGAGAGTATCCTTATGAATTGTAAATTGTATTTGGAAACATAAATTTCATCTTCTCCCCCTTTGGTCAAAATATATGATTTAACCAGCAGCAGCAGAGAAGATTTGTTAGAAAAATTTTCAATATTTTAAGGAACCCAAAAACCATAATGTGAAGTAAATAAATAATCCAGCAATACAATCACTGGGCAAACTGTTTAAATTGATTTCGAAACCAAAGTCTACATACTTAAATAGCAAATGAAACAAAGATATGGACAGAGAGAAGGAAAAAGCGAGCGAAAGAGACAGAGATAAAGTGAAAGATATTTTTGAAACCAAATCATAAGAATTTAATGCGTTATTAATTACTGTAAACAAAGTGTTTGAATAGAATTTACAGTGGAACTTCTATAAATTGAATCACCATTATCCAGAAAAAAAAAACTTCAACTTATAGAAACTTCAAGTTAAAGAAGGAAAAGCTGATAGAATTTTTCTCCAAGATGCTGTTGCTGTACTTCACCTCAATTCAACTTTAAAATTCAAGTAATAGAAGTTCAAATTATTGAAGTTTGACTGTATTTGAATTTCTTAAAGGAATTCAGATTAAATAGGAACTTTCTTTTAAGCAGCAACTAAGCTATAATACAGGGTTACCCGTTTCTAGGTATCAAAAGTAAAATTAAATAAAATCTGAAGAAATTTATGTGTGGGAAGATAAATTCGAATTTGAGAATCCCAGACACAAAACATCAATTTTAGCAACGCCTCAATTGCCATTGACAGATCAAAATTTGCCCTTAACAGAGCACTGTTAACTGTTTAACAGTGGCAATTAAGTAGATTAATCTTCTAATTTGCAATTATTGCATAAAAAATTATGGCATGGGAGAATATAATTCTCACTATGATCATTATAATTTACGAGATAACAAGATATTCGGCGATTACATCCATTGGTGTAAGAGGCCGGAGGAGTTCTGTGATCAGGAAAGTTAGTCCAACTAAGTTCTAGTTTCTTTCTTAACTCGCCAATTCATCTATCAAGATCGCCAATGTTTCCGAAATGAACCATTCGGAGGATTGTGGCCTTACTAGAGATCTCGTCAGTAACATTATTTGCTTAAATGTACATATGAATTGGAACCCACATTATAGGCATTCATGTAAGGCAATGGGTTTGCATATCGTAGTACTTAAAAGCCTTAGGTTGGGTTAGTTTTGATGACGACAAATTGTCAACAAGACAAATACAAACCCGTGAAGTTAAAGTGTGACCCATTAAAATCCGATGGAAAAGAACTACGTGTGTGAAGATAAATTCGCAATTAAGTAGATAAATCTTCTAATTTGCAATTATTATAGGCTATTGACATAAAATATAATTCTCATTGGGTTGGTGGGAATGACCTACGGAAATTTTTTCGAATCTCAAAATTATTCCAGCTATCCCACTGCCACGTTTCGAAAGATCCTCTGGACTACTATTTCTGCATATAGTCTGTATGTTGTACTATTTTTTATATTTACCAAAATGGCCACTGATCTTCTAGTGAATTTCCATTAAAAAAAAATTTTAGTTTCAAAACCCAATTTTCTCAATATCATAACACTTTATATGGGACTATTTAGATCATAGATCTAGTATATGTTTGAATATTAGCTTCTAAACAAACGGATTTATTCAAATGGATACTGTTAAATAGCTAACAATGCTCTGTTAAGGGTAAATTTTTGCTCGGTTAACGTCAAATGTGGCACAGCTAAAATGTATGGTTTGTGTCTTGGATGTTCAAAATCGAATTTATCTTCGCACAAAATGATCGCCTTTGGATTGGCTGTTGCAGTCGTTCATTTTGGGATACATTTCCTAAATTTTGTCTTACATTTCTGACGATATCTCGACGATAAAGTAATTTACATACTCTCAAACTTTTTTGCATCAAGTGCGTAGGTACAATCTTTGTCATAGACCCTTAGAAAAAAGCACTTAAAGGGATCAAATCGTATTTATTTTGGAAAAAAAAATCTAAAATCTTGGGTATTGTGTGACTCATTTCATCGACTTTTTCATAATTTTTAATTGCAAGCCAATAAAAATCGCTTGTAATACGGACATAATATTCTGAATTGATGTTATCCTCGCTGATCCAGTTTAATTTACGTAAAAATGCAATCCAATTTTATGTTCAAATCTTTGTAAGCACTTGTTCTTCTGTTGTATCGATTGAACCATCCAGTACAATAAATACATAATTGGCCATTAAAACCCTTCAGTCAGGATTACGGCCTAGCTTTTCAACACCACTCATGTTTAAAGTTTAGAGTCGACTCCTTATGACAGATTTATGAAAAACTTTCATGGCAATTTAATTTACTCTCAGAGTTTTTGCCAGAAATCTGCTGAGAGGAGGTCATCGAAGAAATATTTTTTCTTATTTCGTTTTTGTTATCTAACCGGCACAATACTGTTACGAAAATGAAAAAAAGTTAAATACTGGTGTTTTGCTTTTAAATTGTTTTACATTAAAATTATAAACAAAAGTTACAAAAACAAAAACAATGAACTTGTTTACAATTTCTCGCACCGCCTTATATAACAACAAACACCAGCATAAAAAAATGGTAAACAAAAATACAACACCAAACACTAAAAGAATAAATGTAAACAAAATACCCAAACAACAATAATGAGACAATGATGTTTATCTTTACAGAGATCTCGAGAAGGCGAGGCAACGAATATTCGCCTTCGAGAAAATCCATCAGATTGTTTATTTTGCCATATAAGAGGCAAGACCAAATAGGCCATTGAGTTAGTAAAAGTTCAGTTAGTCTTGTGTAAAGACGCGGTATCATTGAAGAGAGTAATTGTTTGTTTGAAGATCTCCTTTACAAAGATTTGGCGTACAATTGACGAGTAATTGTTATTGTTGTTTAGGCAAAGGTTGCAAACAAAAGAATAACAAAGCAATTGTTGTTGTTTACATCAAGTTGTGAACAGTGGCCCAAAGAATTGTAATAGAATAATAAAGAATTTTAATTAAAACTGAACACTAAATTTTTTTTTTATTTTATTTACAATCTACGAGCTTTTATTTTAAACGTTTTTAAAAGGTAAAAACGTAAAAATACTTTACTTAGCTTATTCAATTGATCATTACAACTATTTTAGTCAAGATTCCAACCTAGCTTCTGTTATATGAATTAATTTTTATACCTAAGTGGATGGAGCTACAGTTTAAACGTTGACTACAAACAACAGATTTCTGAGGAACTATTCCTTATAATTTTCATTTACTATCAGAGAGAAGAGACTTGTCAGAAGAAATATTTTTTCATTTAATTTTTCGTTTTGTTTGAGATGTCTGAACTAGATTTGAACCACAGATACCTTTTTTAAAGTATGGACAGCCTTGCCAGATGGATGATTTTGAAACCTTTAAATGAATATCGCGATAAAAGTAAATAAAGGGGAAGAGGGGAGATTTTTAAGCAAGTAATTTATCTTGATTTGGGTTTTTTGCCTGCTTTAATTGTAATCCCCTAACTCCCCCCCCCCTTCCACGCCTCGTAATGATTTACAATTTTATGAAATAATTTTCATATTTGCTTGCCTTGCCATTTTTACTTTTTTACTCTTAAAAATACGAAAAAAATATCAGAAAATAACAAAAAAACAAAAAAAAGAAAAAAACATTTCAAAATTAAAACAATAAACGTCAAATAAATTTCGAGCAGAAAAACGCTGTCGATTTTCAATTGTTTTGCCCTGTGTGGCCCTCGAGAAGAACAAAAACAAAAAAAACACGCCACCAACAACCAGCAGCAAAAAACGAAATCAAATAAATTCCCTAAGCTTGGGGAATTCATTTTTACAAAAGAGAACAAAAAACGAAAAAAAAATAACGTCGACGACAAATGGTAGAAAAACAATACTTTTGCGCTGTCAATAAAGGAAAATCAAAAGATTAATAAATCGATAGCAGGCACCTGGTGTCTGCAATCAACTTCTGTGTCGTGATTTTCAATAATTTTTTTCAATTTTTTTTTTCGTGTTTTCTCTCTCTCTCTCTCAAATTTTTTCACTTTTTAACAGAACAATGAGTAAAACAAGCAAATACCCTCCCACCCCCTGCTCTATAACTAAGCTTAGCTCCACTCCAATAGAAAATCATGCAGTCAACCAACCATTTATCCTTGTGGCGCATATTTCATTCTCTCAATGGAGTTTTTTTTGTTTTCCTCGTTTTCATTTCTCCACTTCATTTTATTTATTTTCTATTATTTTTTTTGCAATTTTCTTTTCATTTTCTTGTTACAATTTCTTCTTTCTTTTCCATTTTTTCTCATTTTTTATTTCCGTTAACGGTTTCACTCACTCAGCTTAGTTACAAGTTACGAATTTGAGTTTCTGAACACAATAAAAATCCTGTGTGTGCCATTCAAGGCTTTACCCTTCTAAGACAGGAAAAGTGAGGAGAGGAGAGACTGTCGTCATTACAAAAGCCAAAAAACAACGCTTAAAGATTTTGTTCTTTTCAATACTTTTTATTGCAATTTGCAACAATAACAACAAAAAATTTTTTAAATTTTTAAATTTCCAAAAATATTTCATTAAAGGGGCAAACACAATACCCAACAACAATCTGAAGGGCTTAAGGTAATCAAGTCGTCGCCGTGGTCTAGTAGGTAGTGTGTTGGCTTATTAGACGAAACACCCGAGTTCGAATCCCAGGTCAGACATCAAAACAAAAATTTGAAAATAATTTTTCGGTGACTTCCTCTCAGCAGGTTTCTGGCAAAAACTCTGAGCGTTAAAATAAAAATTGCCATGGAATGCTTCTTAAAAAAATGTGTCGTTCGGTGTCGACTTTAAACTGTAGGTCCCACTACTCATGTATAAAATTATCGGGCACAACATAAGTGGTGTGAGAAGTTAGGACGTAGTACAATGGGTCAATTCGACCACCGAGTACTGTACTTGTCAGAATTGACAAGTACACGTCCTCTAACCTAACCTAACCTACATAATTACTTACGTAATTACTTACATAATTACTTACGTAATTACTTACATAATTACTTACGTAATTACTTACATAATTACTTACGTAATTACTTACATAATTACTTATGTTATTATTTACGTAATTACTTACGTAATTACTTACATAATTACTTACGTAATTACTTACATAATTACTTACGTAATTACTTACACAATTACTTATATTATTATTTACGTAATTACTTACGTTATTACATACGTAATCATTTACGTAATAACTTACGTAATCCCTTACATAATTACTTACGTAATTACATACATACGTAATTACTAACGTAATTACTTACGTACATAATCACTTACGTTATTACATACGTAATCCCTTACGTTATTACATACGTAATCACTTACGTTATAACATACGTAATCACTTACGTTATTACGTAATTATCGCTTACGTAATTACATCGTTATCACTTACGTAATTACATACGTAATCGCTTACGTAATTACATACCTTATCACTTACGTAATCACTTACGTTATCACTTACGTAATCACTTACGTAATCACTTTCGTAATAACTAACGTAATTACTTCCGTAATGGCGTATTAAAAACCCAATTAACGTATTTCGGTCAGCCTTAATACACTTTCTTCCTGGCACCTCTGCTTCTTTGTCAGTTGGTCATACCAGTAGATAACACGGCATACTCGATTTCGTTCTTCCAACGCCGACATGGACGTTCTGTACGTCGAATTCCGCTAACACTCGCATTAAATACCTGTCTCGCCGAAACATCCTCTTTCATTTCAGCCAATGCATCCGCTGTATATAAATAGGCCACACAATGCCTTTGGCGTTTAGGAGCTCATATACCTCAAAAAATGGCGATTTTTTGGTAGCCATTGTTGAAAGACGGAATGAAGAATGTTTAAAAGAAAACGGACAGTGACGAAATCATCATAAGAATATACGACAACAAGCACAACGATAAGAAAACTTCATAAAAAGAGATACGAAAATTAGAAAACAAGAGAATTACAACAACAAATCAACAATTGGATTCTAGAAGTTGCCGCAGTGAAAATAAATGAAGCAAAAATCCATCAAAATCTTTAAACAAAATAGCCGACTACATGCAAAGAAACTATGTACGCCTGAAGCTATCGAGTCCATACATAATTGGTCATTACAACCCTTTAATTAGGATTACGACCTAGCTTCTCACATCACTTATGTTGTATGCATTAATTTTGTATGTCTTAAGGGGAGGGGCAAAGAACGACAGATTTTTATGAGAAACTTTTCATGGCAATTTTTTTTTTGTAACACTCAGAGTGTTTGCCAGAAATCTGCTGTGCAGAAGTAGACGGAGTAATATTTTCTTTTTTCATATTTTATTTTAATGCCTAACCTGGTATACGAACCCGGGCTTCATGTCTAATAAGCCAATGCACTACCTAGTAGACTACGGCGACTACATATGTGTTCATATATTATGTGAGGGAAATTCAAGTTAACCGGCATGCATTTCAATATGACAGTGGCCTGTGGATGGCCATGTATTAAGGCAATCCAGCAAAGCATAGCCTTATAGCCTCCCTGTAAGAGAACTGGTGAATATTTCATTTTAAAAGAGCATTTACAACACCTGTACCCTCTAACATGTCAGAGAAGTAAATAGACTACGGCGACTACTTGCTTGCTTTACTGTCGATATTTTTTTATAAAGCCTTTGGCTGGTGTTGTCGTGTCTATCGCGGCTTCTGGTGTTTTGAGTGTACTGTTAAAGTTCTTTGAGGATTTGATATTTTAAGCGGATTTTAGCTTTTTTAACTCTCGCCCTTTAACTAAATATTTTGTAACAAGTGCAGTAACATACTGCAGCTGAACTGTGTACTCAGTTTTGTGTCCAAAATACTGCTAATGGTATGTATCGGAGAGAAGCAATTTACGGCCCCATATTCTAGAGTACCTAATAATCAGAAGCCTAAATTGTTTAGAACAGAGATAGGCAGCAAGACTGATTACCAAGCAAAGATGAAAGGCACTGTCCGGCCCATATCGATTTCAAAAATATCTCTTTGGAATAGGAGAAGCTTGTTCATGTGACACTGAAGGTTTTGTCTACGCAGAACACACAGCCTTTTAAGCTTGGATATTGGAAAAATGAGCTGCAAAACAAAAGGACTTCGTTTCATTTGTTCTTTTTGGCTTGCCAAGGAATTTCAAATTTAATTTCTTCATATTTTTGCCGGGAATACTTGTGTCCGAATGATGTTGCGGTTTGTTTACAGCCAACCTGCAGATATTTTTTTATTTTTTTTTTATTTCCTTTTTAGCTCCTTTATTAGGTTTTCCTTTTCATTTTTTTTTTTTTTTTTTGCAAATTTGAATAGAAATTTATTAAGCAGTTGAGATCCAGGTTAATACCCGTTTTCAAAACATGGCCATGACCCTGTTTTCTTAAACAAACAAAACAAAATGAAATGAAAGGCGGCGGAAATGCAGGGGAAAAGTAAGGAAATAAAATTTTATTTCTTGCTTTTCATGTTAATTTTTTTTGTTTGTGTTTTTATTGGAATTTCTTGTTGTTGTGTTCTTGTTGTTGTTGTTGTTGTTATTGTTGTTGTTTTTGTGTATTCAAAAATGTTAAACAAAACCAAGAAAAATTTCAACGTCATATCATCTAGCGGTACGAGAATGCATATGAGTATGTAAGTGTGTGTGTATACATACAGTGGGGAGCACAATTGAGTACATGTTTTTACTTTGGATGGTTTTTATTGAATAAAAAAAAACTAAAAATAATAAAGTTCTTTTGTCATTTAGTTAGCATTTAATGATAATAAAATAAAATAAAAATTTAAAATAGAAACCATAAAGCTCTGAAAATAAAATAAACAAAGCAAAGACAACTTGCATGTACTCAATTTTGCACGTTTTGCATTTTATGATAACGTTTGCAAAAAGGGAATGATTTTCTATTATTTTTCTTTCATGTTTCTACATTACTTTGACTTTTTCTAAAGAAAATATTCGATTAATATTGAATTACTTAATCTCGTTCAGCGAATACTATTTACAACTTATCGGAGAAAAATAAATTTCTATTAAAAAATATAAGGAAACTTGCAAAATCAACTGAAGTTACTATTGTAGCTTTGACTGGAAGTGGAAACCAGGGAAATTTTTTTAAAAAATTGCAGTTAGAGTCCAAAAACGTCGTTCTGTTGTTTCCAAGGCTCAAATCAGAGGTCGTAAAAATCTACTAACCAATTTAGATGCTCGTCTCATAGTAACAAATATGAAAAGGGAAAAATTTTAAAGCTTCTTTGGCAATCGGCAGAACCGTTAGTCGATGAATGGCAAGTAGAACTCTTCAAAATATTGGCTATACCTTAGCAGTCAAAAAGAAAAAAACCTCCACTTTATGTTAAAAATCTAAAAGCGCGCTTAAAGTTTGCCAGAGACCATAGAAATTGGACAGTGGATGACTGGGAAACATCTGATCTGGTCAGATGAATCAAAATTCAAACGTTTTCAGTCCGATTATAAGCAATATTGCTGGCGCCGCCATGCGGAAAATATTCAAACTGAACATGTTAAGGAAATACTGAAACACAGTGGAGGATAAGTCATGTTAAGGACTTGCTTTGCCACCATGTTGCCTCAGACTCCTGCAAAGAATCAATAATATTACGAAAAAAGAAGATTATTTGAGAATTTTGCAAATCCATCTTCCTGATTTTGTTGACAAGACCACCTACTCTAGGCAGGAAGTTCTTAGCCAGCATCGTGGCAATCCCAAACACACCTCCTTACATCCTTAAAGAATGGCTTGGTAAGAAAAATTTTCAATTAGTCCAGTGGCCACCACAAAGTTCCAACCTCCATTCGATTGAAAATTTGTGGTCAATCGTGGAAAGACGGTTGGGACAAGCTTTGGCAACGAATTCATCAGGAATGGACAAAGATTCCAAGAGAAATTAAAAGGTCCGCCAAATAACTTTTTTTTTTTAAATGCTTTTAAAATGCTTTAAAAAGAAGCTACAGAATATTTTCTCAAATTTCTTTTTTTTATTTGAAAGTACAATCCTTCCGGTTAATAATCAAAAATAATTTCATTCAAATGGCTGCCTCGGCTGGCCATGCAGTGGACTACACGTTCGGTGTAGTTTTTAAGCACATTATCGATTATGTGCAGTCGTATTTCACCAATGGCTTCACGAATATTGTCCTTTAAAGCGTCAACTGTCTTTGGCTTGTCGGCGTAACACTTGTCTTTGACGGCACCCCACCCCACAAATAATAGTCCAACGGTGGCAAATCGCAGCTGCGAGGTGGCCAAAATCAGTTGTAAGGCTCATAATGCGAGTGTAGCTTCGGCCGTATTGCACGTAGCGTCGTCCTGTTGAAACCAATATCCTCCTCTTCATTTTTTGTGAACAAAAATTCATTTAACATGGCCCGATAGCGATCGCCACTGACTGTAACGGCCACTCTATGCTCATGGCACAATTATGCCTCTGGACCAAAATTCGCACCAAACAGTGACTTGTTTTGGGTGCGTCGGTTTTTCAATGTATGCGTGAGGGTTTTCTGTCCCCCAAATGCGGCAATTTTGCTTGTTGACATACCCGCCAAGATCAAAATGAGCTTCATCTGAAAAGATGGTTTTTTTTGCCAAAATCGGCTTAATTTGTTAATCGATTGCAGGCCCACTTAGCGAAGCGAAAACGTTCATTGGAAGGATAAAACTAATTATCTGCCAAATCAGACATGAGCTAAGTGTTGCCATTCGCGAAATAAGCACTAGTTGACAAAATAATCGTTAGATGGCGCACCCGATATAAAGAACTTTGTGGATGACATGCCAAATCGCGTCAATGAGGTTTTAAATAACAAGAATCTTTGGACTAAATATTAAAAAATACTCGTATTTCTGAGTACATTCGAGTTATTTTCTCTTTGATTGTTTTTTTCTTAAAATTTAATAATTACAAGCATGCACTCATTTTATGAACCCCACTGTATTTGTTTATATGAGCGTGTGTGTGCGTATAAAAGAGAGAGTCACTCTTGTTAGTTTTATAATGATTTTATGTTTGTTTTTGTTGTTGTTTTTTTATTTAAACTGCATTTTGTTTTGTTTCGTTTCTTTACGTTCATTGCTTTCAAGGAAAGGCACTCTCTCTCTCTCTGTCTCTCTCTCTCTCTCTCTCTCTCTCACTTGCTGTCGTTTTTATTCCATGGCAGGGATGGGAAATTGGTCTTAACTAATTGTACTAACGTTCACAAAAAATTGTACTTTTTTCAGATCGATTGTACTAAATTCCCTTTTTTCTTTTTTAAACTTCTTTTTATTATAAATTAATAAAAATATAAATGACAATTCATTTCATTGTGTGTAGTATTAATGTAAAAGAACAAAAATAACAGTAAATTTTTCAAATTGTTTGCGCAGTTTTGACTGCAGTATAAAAATTAAGGTTTTTAGTCTTATAGTCAATAAGAAGCTTTATTTACCAAAAATATTTATAGTTAAAACTTAGTAAACCCCCTTATTAAAGTAAATATTCGGTCTTTAATATTCTTATAAAGATTATTTAATATTTCTCTGTCTATTTTCACCCAATCTTCGATCATTTTTAATTTAAAATTTTCAGCACTGATAAATTGTCTGTTATTTTGAATACAATCTTCGGACAAGAATGGGGAATTCGTGTGGGAAAATGTTTTCAATAATATTCATATCAGGACAGCAAGCTGGCCAAGATGAAACCTCAATAGATTGTTTACAGAATCATTCCATCCTCTGTCTCCTGACATGAATTCTGGCATTGTCCTGTTGTAAAATATACTTTTTCATTATTTTCTCTCTAGAAAGGCAGCAAATTACAGCTAAGAACAGTAATGTACTCTGTATTATACATTCGCGTAGATGGAAACTGAAATTAGAGGCAACCACTTAAAGAAATAACCCCCCAGCAATAGACTCTCTTCCCAAAATTTGAATTTCTATGGTCACGACAGTAGTATTGATAGACCATCTGGTCTATCTATCTATCTATTTGTCCCTTTGATTTTTATTAAATTTTGGTATGAAAGTATCCTTTCTACATTTGCAGATGAATGTGGAACGGATAATATTCCTTTTATAACTTTTAATATGTTAAGTTAGCAACGATTGCCATATGCAAATGAAACGAAAACAAAAAATTGTACAGTGATGAGACAGAATATTTGAGTGATGAAATAAAGTAGAGAACATTTTTTAATAGTGCTAAATAAGTCATTGGGGTGATATGGTGTTTTTGACTTCCAAATAGTGCTAAAAAAAGTACAATTGTACCAACTTTTCCATCCCTGTTCCATGGTATGCTCATAATTTGTAAAGCCAGCTACACAAATGCAGCATACACTTGAAGTTTATTTATACAAACACACACAAACACATCCACATGCCCATAGAAATCTATTCTATTTGTATGCTGGCTGAGATTCATGTGATTTCATGGCATGCATTTTATTCTCTCGTATATGAATGTGTGAGACTGTGTGTGTGTGTGTGGATTTTTTAAAAAGATTTGGAGTTTTTTTGGATAATTTATAGTGGTTTATTCATATCAGCTTTTTCATGCTTCACACACACACACCAATACACATGCATAAATAAATTATGACGCTGTTGATAAAAAGAAAAATAAAAAGATTTTAATAATCATTGCTTGCGGCTTAGATGAAAACAAAAATTGTAAAAATTTTAAACAAGACTGAGAATGAATAAACAAGAAAGAGAGAAAGAGAAAGAGAGAGAGCGTGTAAGAGTGTATGAGTTTGCCTCTAAAAAATTAATAGATTTTGTTCCTCTACAGAAAACTCTTCAAAGATAAAAACAAAAATCAAAAAAGAAAAAAATTTTATATATTAAAGGCGCTCAAATAAAATAAATGAAGCATAGTTTTAGGCACCAGTTAATATGAAATACATCAATCTGTTCCTTAACAGCAAAGAGATTATTTTGTAAAAGAATTTTTCTATAAAAAAAATTAAAAAAAATATTTACAAGGCATTCCTTTGAAGGCAAGGACTTAAAAAAAAAACAAAAATTCATAAAGTAGTAGTAAGTTCATGGCATTTAAATCAATTCACTTACTACAATACAGGGCGCAATAGTGAAAAAACCCGAGTAACTACATAGTCCACATTGTTCAGTTAGTAAAGTAGAACTCAAAAATATTTTTTTTTTTTTATATTTCCCGAACCCTCAAAACTTGTTTTATTTGACAAAAACCTGTTTTTTTTGTTGACTTTACGCACAAATATCTGGATTACTTAAACGTTTCTGAAGCGATTTCCAAAATTTATCCTTCATTAGAAAGAAGAGGAATGTGCCTTTAAAACGGTATACATATGAACATTATTTGACTTAATAAGCTATAAGGTTTGATAAGGTAAACTTGACAAATGCGAATTTTTTTCATACTTTTTCAAGTTTGTTCATTCATAGTAGCAAACTTAAATAAAAAAATATACGATAAGTGATAATATTCTTAAAGTCTGTTCTCTTGTGAAGAGATTGAGTAATTATTTGATCAAATCGGACAAAAATTGCCGTAGTTATTATTTGAAGAGTCTAAAAGACGAGTGATATTTTTTATATGTAAGTCATCTCATCAAATGAACTTTTATTTCAAAGATTTTCAAAAATTTTTAATGGATTTTGATTGTTTATCGGAAAATATGCCAACTTCACGTTTACACGACTTCCAGAAGTCGGCTAATATTTGTGTTTTTTTATTATTATTTCTCTTTGCGCAAACATTGACCAACTTCTGGTGGTCGTGCAAACGTATATGTATAGCGTTTTAAAGGTACATCTCTCTCCTTTCGAACAAGATTTAAATATTTCAAATCGGGTCAGAAATGTTTGAGTAATCCAGAATATGTGCGTGTAGTCCAAAAAAAAAAACAATTTTCGTCAAATAAGAAAAGTTTGGAGGCTTCGAGAAATGTAAAAAAAAATATTTTTGAGATCTAATCAACAAAACTCACAACCTATACTATGTCATTAGCCGGGTGTTTTAATTTTTTTTTTTTTTTATTTTCTCACAGAGTGTTATCTAACATTAGCTAAGATGGTCTCAAACCGGATTGACTTGAAAAAAATAACTGCCGCTTCATTTCATTCCCTTTATCTGTTTTCCCCTTCGAAGTGTGTATTAACAGAGAAAGTTTGAGGCAATATTAATTATCCGGTAGGTTTACTCTGGTCTTTGTATTGAATTCCTATACATTCATAATAGGCCATTACAACCCTTCAGTCAGGATTACGACCTAGCTTCTCACACCACTTCTGTTGTATGGCGTTAATTTTGTATGTCTTAAGTGGCGGGACCTACAGTTTAAAGTCGACTCCGAACGACAGATTTTTGAGAAGCTTTTCATGGCAAAGTCTTTGCCAGTAATCTGCTGAGAGGAAGTCGCCGAAGAAATATTTTTCGTTTTGATGTCTGACCTGGGATTCGAACTCGGGCCTTTCGTCTAATAAGCCAACACACTACTCACTAGACCACGGCGACTTCTGAATTCTTATATCCTCGGTCTATTATTCGAATGGCAGTCGGACTGTAGAAGTAAAATAGTAGCGGAAAAGGCAACCAAAAACACAATGTTAAACGATAAATTTAACTAAAACACATGATGGGAGTACAACTGGATGGTAGGCCATAGACATTCTAGTGTAGTTGGTGATCCACTGCTGAAAACGTTCAGTGGAGCAGGCTGCAGTTGGTATCTCAGATGCCAAGAGAAGTGGCCAAACAATAAAGACGCCAGAAAGAAGACAAGAGCAGTCAGCCAAAAGAGGGGAAGGATAAGAGGTACGTCATCTTCAAATTTAACTTTCGCTTGGAAGATAGACGCAAGTTTTTTCATGAGATCCGAATACCAAGAGAATGGGTCAAACAATAAAGATGCCAGGAAGAAGACCAGAAGGTCAACAGCAGTCAGCTAAAAGGGACATCAATAGGACGTACGTCATCTTAATGTTAAATTTTGGATTGGAAGATATGCGCGATCCATAAGATCGAAAAATTTTGCTATTTGGTGAAGTGTTCCACTATTCCACAAAATATTCTTTAGCTATCCGTGTACCATGAAAAGGTCATCGATATTTAGCTTCCAAATTACCTGATTTATTATCTAATCGCGTTGCAATGCAATTCCTAAAATGATAGACTTGTTAAGGGCTTTCTAAAGCACAATTAAACAACACAATCTATTAGATCCTGTTGACCCGTGTCTCCTATTCAATTTGTTCGAAGTTATCTCAACCTTAGCCTCTAATGGTTTTTCTTTCTTTTTTACGACGAGGAGGGGCAAATGTACCTAACCGCACCATAGAGAAAGTCGTCACGTCCTCCGTATGTGGGGCCCTCACCCACTATATTCCCCCCTCGGTGGTATTATTTCGGAGTGGAGTCCTTTTGGCCCTTTGGCCGCCTTCATGGTCACATCCGCGTCCGGACTGCGTAATGAAGGTTGAGGAGACTTCTAATTGTCTCCACTATTCCTTCCGTCCAAGCTCCCGACGGGGACGTCGTTTGACACCTGAGCTAGTGTCATCTATGCCGACGTGCCCACATGCTCCGCAGGCTCTAGATCTCTCTTCTCTTATCGTTCCGATCATCGACGTCAGTGCAGAGCAATGGCTCTGCCAGTGTGCACATTCGAAGATAGTGTGTTCTGCATCAACTATTACCTCCTCTTCCTTGTAAAGGCAGTAAGGGAAGGTGGTCTTACCCATTCTGTTCAGATATTTCACAAAAAAATAACCGTGACCCGATAGCATCTGTGTAACGTAATAATTTACTTCTCTAAATTTCCGACAGATCCTTGGCTTTACTGCCGGAATAAGTCTCGCCGTCCATCGTCGTTGCCATTCTGAAATGGTGTTTTCCCTGAAGTGACCGGTTATAAATATAAATCTCCATTCGCTCTGTTGCCAGTAGATCGACAGGGATTGTACCTGCTATCACAAGTACGGCTGGGGAGGAAACGTACGATATGCCGACGCGATACGTAGTGTAGCCGTTCTCTGTACCGATAGAAGTAAGTTCGCCCATTTTCCAAACCCTAGCGTTTCGGCCCAAATTTCGCTCCCATAGAGCATAATGCTGTTTCCAACATCCATCAGGAGTCTCCGTCTCGCCGGTAGCGGGCCTCCAATATTCGCCATTAATCTACTGAGCTGCCTCTAATGGTTAGGTCTTCACTATTCACAATTGACTTCAATTCAAAAAAAAAAAAAACTCCTCCACCGCCGCCATGGTTATACCGTCTCCTGTCAGTCCGGACTACGCTGAAATCCATATTGCATAGGATTTTTCATACATATGTGTGTGTGTGTGTGAAAATAAATTCAAATTTGAAAATCTAAGACACAAACCAAAAATTTTAGCAGCGCCACATTTAGCGTCAATCGAGCAAAATTTGTCTCTAACAGAGCACTGTTAACTGTTTAAGAGTATTTATCTAAACAAGATGATTTGTTTAGGAGCTAATTTTAGGACATAAAGTAGGTCTATGAGTACCATATCATGTTTAAAGGAATGTTCCAAGGCTTTCAAAATATCAAGATTTTGATTGAAAATTCTCTAGAAGATCGGTGGCAATTTTGGACCATACAAGCAATAGTACATTATATGAACTATCTGCAAATGGTAGTTCAGGGTTAGCTCTTTCGAACCGTGGTAGTGGGTTAGTTGGAATAATTTTAAAAGTTGAGAAAGTCATCGTACTCCATCCCCCACCAACCATGCTTTAGATTTCAACATTTTTCTTTGTAAATAATTATCGAACGTAATGAGAATTACCTTTCTTATATCAATAGTTTGCAATAATTTTATAACAGAAGACTAATCATCTACTCATTGGCACTGTTAAACAGTTAACCGGGCTCTGTTAATAGCAAAGTTTACTTTGGAAGATACAAGTTATGGCTTTGCTAAAAGTGTGGGTTTGTGTCTTTGATTTTTTAATTTGAATTTATCTTCACAAACATTTTTATTTTCATAGATGAACAATGTAATCTTTTGAACTTAATTACATTAATTATGATGGTCCATATAAATAATTATTTCTTCATAAAATATTTCAAAAGAAAACATTGCAAGTAATTTAGATTGACTTAATGAAACAACAACTACAACATCATACAGCATACAACATAGAACGAGATCAACACTCAAATAAATAAATAATCATACGTACATCGTAGTACAGATGCTCAAATTTTTAGAATATACTTGTACATCACAAGCAAAAAATCATCATATATATTATTTCTAAAGCACTTTTTTTTGTCGGTTGCAAATATCTCCCATATCACCGTATCAAATTTAATGAATGATATCTCATTTTAAAGCTTATATCTAACACTAATTGCGAAAAATAATTAGAAATTGAAAAATTAATATTTTCATTGATAAAAATTATATTTTATATAGAACTGAAATGTCATTATGATTGTATGTTTTTGTTCAAGTGTGGTAATACAGGGTGGCTTAATAGTAATGCAGTTCTACATAATATAGTATGTATTTACCGGTATTTACTATAATGCCGTTTATTACTAAGTCAGTTGTATATAATATGCATATTAAGTTGTAAAAAGCTGTTTTGGCAATACTTTGCAGTAGTTGTTAGGTCAAATGCGATAAACAGGGTAGCTTAATTGTAATGCTATTTCACATAATAGTAGATAAAGTTGTAAAAGGCATTTTGGTAATGTCGTTATTGTCATGGTATTGTTTGTTCTATGAAGTGTAGTAATACGGTGCGTGCAACTAATTAAGGACACGAAGCTTACATGTGAGTTTGAAGCAAAAAATACAAATTGTTGTATGAGATTGTCAAAATTTGGCCAAGTTTAGTTAATTAAACTCTTAGGAGTAGAAAATAACTGCTTATTGTGTTAAATAAATTATTACTTTTAAAGCTCAGAGCCACATTTTGAAAGAGTATTGATTTCAGTCGTGCATATAATTAAGGACACACCGTAAACTTTATGAAAAACATGCATTTATTAGAAAAAAAAAAAATCAATATTTTATTGCAAAACCATTGTTGTCGACAACAGCTTGATATCCTCGAGGCATCGAGGTAATCAGATTTTCACATGCACTGGTTGGAATGGCCTCCCCAGCTTTCTTTTCTTCGGCGAAGAGATCATCAAAATTGCTTACTTTTACTGAGCCTACTTTGGTTCTTACAACTTACCATAAGTTCTAAATCGGGTCGAGATCTGGACTGCATGAAAGCCAATCAAGTGCAGTGACCGTATTGTTTAAAAACCATTTTTTGACGTGAAGAGCCGTATGCTTCGGGTCTTCATTTTGTTGAAATATCCATACTACAGGCATATTCTCGTCAGAACACGGCATCATTGTATTGCTAAGGATTCTTACACATTGGAACTTGTCCATGTTTCCGTAAATTCAAGTTTCGTGTCCTTAATTAGTTGCACGCAGCTGTATATAGTGTCAGCTGATATTTAATAATTAAAAAGGTTTTATGAAAAATAAGAATAAAAATTACGTGCAACGTAAGAATATAAATAACGTGCTTTTGAAAACACAAATTCAATTATAATATCAATTAGAAATTTTAATGCTAAACAGGGGTTAATAAATGGTACCAGGCTAATCGTAACAAACTTGGGAGAGCACATCATATCAGCAAAAATTTTTCCTGCCAATGAAACTGTACTCATACCCCGAATCAACCTTACACCTTCTGATCAATCTGGGCCTTTCCGAATGGTACGAACACAATTCCCTGTGAAAGTTGCTTTTGCAATGACGGTAAACAAAGCACGAGGTCATACCCTTCAAAAGGTTGGATTGTATTTACCAGAACCGGTCTTTTCACTTGGGCAGTTATACGTGACTTTTTCTCAAGTGCGTACGTTTAAAGATATTTTTGTTTGTATTAAGGATTCTTACGGGCAAAAAGTTAACGATGATCATGTCATTACCTCTAACATTGTATTCAAAGTAGAATTATGAAAGCATTTAAACATTGTATGTATGAATGTATGTAAATATGTATGATGATATTATGATTTCTAATATTTTTATACTGTTAATAAAATTTCTATTAATTATTTTCATTACATTTTACAAAAAGCGCCAACTAATGGTCCGAAATATTCGCACAGGTCATCTAGTTAAAAAATATTTCTTTAAGATTTTTAAAAATTTATAAAAAAAAAATATTTCACTTAATTGTTCATTACAACCCTTTAGTTAGCATTACAACCCGAGATTAGAAAAGAATCGTTCGCTACTCCTAAGCACTCACATGAAAATTTTGAATATAAGTGACAGTCAACAATACATATTAAAATTTAACTACGCTATCCGAATTTATTCACTCATACTCACACTACAGCGTTGGTTATATAAGAACAGCTCAGATTGCAATGAGTATGATGCGTACAATGTTGACATCAAACTCATACCATTCGAAATATATTTGATTCTTAAGTCAGTCTACTAATTTAGATTCATAACTTTAGAAAAATACTTATTCGAGTGACTCGAATCATTTAACAAAATTTGCATTTACAATAAAAGAAAAAAGGGCACATAAGCAAAAAAGACAGAGAAAGAGAGAGCAGCAAGCACAGCAAACACCCAACCTTTCAATTAGTATTTTAATGTTCGTATGCAATTCATACTCATTTTGTGCTTCGTGTATATGTTGAGTTACGGAGAGTCGAAATCAACAACAACATCATACGTGTTGTGTGTTGTAAAGTATGAATATGTAACGAGTAATTCAAACTTTGAATATGAGTAGGGGAAGGTTCCATGATATTAAAATAAGTATGAATGCGTATGAGGTATCAGATATTATGATTAGTATGATTCGATTCTACTCATCTTCTTCAATACTCATTGCTGATTTCTGATTATAATCTTGCTGGTTACAGCACACATATTGTGGGTTTTAATTATTATATGTAAGAAGCGGAAACTAAATGTCGTCTTCAAAAGTCAAGTCCTTGAGCATACTTTTCAAAACAATTTTACAGAAAGAATACGTATTTTTTTCATATTTCATATTGTCCGAAATATCTGAACCTGTGATTTGAACAACGAGCTCTTATCTAATAAGCAAATACACTATTTAATAGACTACATATATAATACTCACAGTTGTGCATACGCTTAATGGCTTACGCCATTATATGAAAAGCTTCCCCATATCATTAGTTTTGCACCACCATGTTTAACTATCTTTTGTGTATACTGAGCTATAAATTTAATGATGGGCAGACGTCTAACATAGTGTCTAGACCCAGTGTCACCAAATAAAACAATTTTGCTTTCGTCGGTCCACAGTACATCTCTCCATTTTGATTCGGGATATTTGATATGTTCTTGGGCAAACTTTAAGCTGCTACCTGTTCCTTTAATCAGCAGTGACACCTTTAGTTATGTATAAACATACATATGTACGCCACTCTCTATTTTAATTGTAAGATTACTTTATTACTTTATTGCTATTTACTTTATTACTATTTTTACTTTAATTTACATTTTTATCAAATATTTTCTTAACTATCATTTATTATGTAATCTACTTTATTTTAATAATTATCAACTATTTTCCTAATTACTCATTATCTCTTTTTACTCCTTTCTATCAAATTATCAAATATTCTTCTTAGTGTTAATCCCGTTAGATATAATAAGTATAAATAGGCTTTCGTTTTTAAGAATTAGTTGATTAAGAAAACAATTGTTGAAAGAACAACATTAAATAAATATTGCTTTAAAGAAAAAAAGATCATTCTTTTACTCTTTGGTGGGTTTCTTGCGAATAAATTGTTCTCCATCAGACGCCTACGAATAGTAGAGTCACTTACGACAAGATTCAAATCCTTTTGATTTTTATTGAAGACGCCGAAGGATTTATTTTCCTGTATCGCATAATTCGGCGGTCATCGACAGTTGATGTTTTGCCATGGGCCCACGCTTTTCGGTATTTTTTTTTTTTATGTTTTAATGCATTTGTGACCATTTGATCGGAATAACATATGATTTCCTTAATTTCTTTAAAAGTTTTGCCTTTCTTTCGAAAATTTTTAATTTGTTCCTCTCTTTTCTTCAGCAAAGTACTTTCATCGTCCTAAAATTATAAAAATTTATGTGAATCACTGTAGATTAAATTGAAATTACAATAAAAATTTTTAACATTGAAAATATTACATGGTAACACTTCTATTATTTTGAACACAGCTGTACATAGATAATTGGCCATTGCAACCCTTCCCATTGAGTGCCGGGACCTACAGTTTAAAGTCGGCTACGAACGACAGATTTTTATGAGAAACTTTTCATGACAATTTTATTTATTCTCACAGTTTATTGCCAGAAATAAAATCCTTTTGGTATTTTGTTTTGATGTCTGGCCTGGGGCCCGAACCCTGGCTTTACGTCTAATAAGCTAACACACTACCTACTAGACAACGGGCGATTTCAATTTCAATTGCCATTTAGTTTCATTGAGTATTGCTTACCGGGATCCTCCATTGAACGCCAAAAGTAAGTAAACACTACTAAAATAATTCATTTTCTTAGGATAGCGAGATAGCGAAAAGTCGCAAAAATTTTCTAAAAATGAAAACGTTTATTTACTCGTATTACTTATAAAATGTTTAAACAAAATAAAAAAAAAACATAATTATTGTTGCGGTACAAGTACATTTTTTATAATAGAAAATTTTAAATTATAGTGGGTGTTCACTTAGTGTATATGGGCCCCAGAGGAACCGATGTGATTTTAATCATCTCTCAACCATGTCATTAGTTTCACGATGATTTGTATACATTCAATGCAATTGAATCCAAGTTGGGTTTCCAAGAAATCCTTCTCTAAAGTACTTCAATGCTCTTCATAATGGCAGAATAGAAAAACTTTTTGGCTTCTCATGTCCCTTCTCGTCGTTATATCTCCTGTAAAGTTGTTATGAGTTATTAAGTAGCATCCGCTTTCCCATATATTTGCCGTAGTCTAGTAAGAAATATGTTTGTTATGGCAATTTCCTCTTTTCTACCAAAAACTCTAAACGTTAAAATAAAATTGCCAAGAAAAGTTTGTTAAATCTCTGTCATTCGAATTTGACATTAAAATATTAGTCCTCGCCATTCATAGATAAAATTACCGATAGCTATTGAAATCTATCTGGTGTCTGCATGAGATATCACAATCCCATCTTTTTTCTTTTGCAAATGCTTGAAGTTTTTGTGTGGCATTCATCATTTATTTGCTTGCTCTTCTGTAGTTTAATGCCAGTCTCATGTATTAATTCATCTGAATTTTCCATAGAGCCAAGCATTTTCAAGCATTTCGGCTTTGCTGTAATCTTTAATGATACCGTGTCCGGGAACTCATATTACAGTAATCGTCTGTAAATGTCTTATTATGGGCTCCTTATAAAAATTCTTATTCTTAAACAATTTTGGTTGGCATAAAATGGCCGCTTTAGATACATACATACAGACACACTTTATACATAATTGGCCATTACAACCCTTTAGTGAGGATTAGGGCCAAGCTTCTCACCCCATCTATGTTGTGTGTGTTAATTTTTATACGAGAGTAGAGGGACCAACAGTTTAACGACGACTTCAAACGACAGATTTTAGAAAAACTTTTCATGGCAATTTTATTGTAACGCTCAGAGTTTTTGTTAGAAATCTGCTGACAGGAAATCGCCGAAGAAATACTTTATTATTTTCCGCATTTCATTTTGATGCCTGACGTGGAATACGAACTCCGGCTTTTACGTCTAACAAGACAATACACCACCTACCATACTCAATGGCGACTTCATGGTCGCTTTACTGTCGCTAAATATACTCGTATATCGAACGTGTACAACAACAGTCTTTATAGCGATCATTACTTCAGCCCAAATAATACTGCAAGGTACAATCACTATGCAATTGTGTACTGGCAAGTGATCTGGATCAATCACTGAATACATGAATTACGTTCTCAGAAAGATGAAAAACGGTCACGGTTCACGGTCAATTCTTTACAAAAACCAGAATTGAAAGCGGATAGGGGCATCGTTGCACATAAGAGCGGCTTAACAATAGCTTTTATGCATCCGTACTTCTGTGGCATTAAATCTTACTGTGGTGTTCGCCACTCTATGGTGCATGGATTTTGAGATTCTAAATAGCCCGCCAGAAACTTCGTATGCTTCCAGGGTTCACAAAAATGGAAAACTGGTATGTCACAATGGTTTACATATGGCCTTGGGGATGGATATCTCTCCTAGGGGTTTAGCAACCAGTTCTGTTTAAATGGGAAATATCCAACTACCCATGGAATAGATAGATCAACGATGCTCTGGCATTCCCCCAAAAAAAAAATCTCATTTCACCCCTTTCGCAAAAGGAAAACAAATTTGAATTGTTTTTTATTTTTATTTTCTCTGTGCTCTGCATTAAATTAATAACTTTTGTAATTCTTTTAATCCATTTGCAATACCCCTCCTCTCCCCTCCCCTCCCGTCCTCTAAGAAATTTATTGAATTTCTTTATTTCTCCCCTAAAGCAACAAATTGTTGTTCAAGAACTGCTTTTTCTCTTTCTCCTGTGCTTTCGCTTTCGCTTTTTCTTTTCTAAAAAGAAAAACAAGGAAACAAATTTTTTGTTTTTTTTATTTTTGCACAAAATACTTGTGATGCTTTTCTTTAAATAACTTTAAATAAATGAGAGGGGTAAAGAGAGAGAAAAAGAAAGAAAAACATTCGCTTTGATTTGCCTGCAGGCGGTGATAAAGCTTTTGTTCCCCGAAAAACTTCTTCCTTTGACGTTTCATCAACAAGGCAATAAAGGAGAGGGAGGGGGGGAGGATCCGTCGTCCATAAGCTGTAATAGCCAAAGGCCAACTGACACTGAATGGCCTAAGGGGAATGCTTTGTGCAATGTGCACACCAATTATATGGTGAAAGGCGACACAGAGAGAGAGAGAGAGACGAGAGAGAGCGAGAGTGCGGATAAAAGAGTGGACAGACATGCAGGATAATGGAAGTTGTAAAACGTCAAAAGGCCTACTAAAGAGAACATGGCCAACAACAGCCTGAATGAAATAAAATTTATTTTCAGGCAATAACAACAACAAAAACGAAAAAGAGAAAAAAAAAATGGTAACCGTAGGAACCGTAGTGTAGGAAGCTAGGCGAGGATATTGCACAAATAAATTTGAACCTCAAAGGACTCTCGTGTTATAAATAAATTTAAAAAAAAACAAAACAAAACCTGATGAATGCATCATAAAAATCAAAAGTTAATCAAGAATTCAGTTGAAAAACGTAAATTATTTACGAACATAATAAAAAAACGAAAAAAGAAAAACAAAAAAAACTTGACGTTAATAAAAGAAAACAGGATTCATTGATGGCGCGTCATGCATTCATAGGCATCCACAGAATAAAAAAAAGGCTTGTAAAATATAAATTTTATTGCGAAAATTGCATTCGATCAGGATTGTCAATTTATTAACAAACTTAAAATTTTTTTTTTTTAAACTCTCTTGCCTTAACAGAGGCCACAGAAGTGCTTTGGTCAACGGACTGTTAGCCCTATAAAGTAACGTAAAGTGGACTTTAAACTGTGAGGTCCGACCACTCACAACATAGGTAGGGTGAGAAGCTTGACCCTAATCCTGACTAAAGGGTTATAATGGCCAATTATGTATAAAGTGTGTCTGTATGTATGTATCTAAAGCAGCCATTTTATGCCATCCAAGATTGTTTAAGAATAAGAATTTTTATAAGGAGCCCATAATAAGACATTTACAGAGCATTACTGTAATATGGCTTCCTAGACACGGTATCATTAAAGATTACAATAAAGCCGAAATGCTTGAAAATGTTGGCTCTATGGCAAATTCAGATGAATTAATACATGAGATCGGCATTTCACTACAGAAGAGCAAGCAAACAAATGATGAATGCCACACAAAAACTTCAAGCATTTGCAAAAGAAAAAAGATGGGATTGTGATACCTCATACAGAGACACCAGACAGATTTCAACGCCCACTGGATATAACTGACTTTGCCTTGGTAATTTTATCTATGAATGGCGAGGACTAATATTTTAATGTCAACTTCGAATGACAGAGATTTGACAAAATTTTCTTGCCAATTTTATTTTAACGCTTAGAGTTTTTGCTAGAAGAGAGGAAATTGCCATTAGAAATATTTTTTTTTCCCGATTCTTGTCGTTTTGTTCTAGAAATCTGTGCTGAGATTTGAACTTTAGGTGCTCGTTTAATAAGAGAACAAACACACTACCTACTAGGCTACGGCAAATATATAGGAAAGCGGATGCTACTTAATAACTCATAACAACTTTACAGAAGATATAACGACGAGAAGGGACATGAGATGCCAAAAAAGTTTTTTTCCTCCGCCTTTGTAAAGGCTTTGGGCACTTTAGAGTAGGATTTCTTGGAAACCCAGATAGGTTGAGAGCTGATTAACATGACATCGGTTCCTCTGGGGCCCATATACACTAAGCGAACACCCACTATAATTTAATTTAAAATTTTCTATCATAAAAAATGTACTTATACAGCAACAATAATTTTGTTTTTGTTGTTTTAACATTTTATAAGTAAATAAACGTTTTCATTTTTAGAAAATTTTTGCGACTATTCTCACTTACTTTTCTCGCTATCCTAAGGAAATGAATTATTTTAATGGTGTTTACTTACTGTTGGCGTTTAGTGTAGGATGCCAGTAAGCAATACTCAATGAAACTAAATGGCAATTGAAATTGAAATCGCCCGTAGTCTAGTAGGTAGTGTGTAGGCTTATTAGACGTAAAGCCAGGGTTCGGGCCCCAAGCTAGACATCAAAACAAAATACCAAAAGGATTTCATCGGCGATTACCTCTCAGCAGGTTTCTGGCAAAAAACTGTGAGAGTAAATAAAATTGCCATGAAAAGTTTCTCATAAAAATCTGTCGTTCGGTGTCGACTTTAAACTGTAGGTCCCGGCACTCAATGGGAAGGGTTGCAATGACCGATTATCTATGTACAGCTGTGTTTAAAATAATAGAAGTATTACCATGTATTATTTTCAAAGTTAAAAATTGTTATTGTAATTTCAACTTTATCTACAGTGATTCACATAAAATTTTATAATATTGGGACGATGAAAGTACTTTGCTGAAGAAAAGAGAGAACAAATTAAAAATTTTCGAAAAGAAAGGCAAAACTTTTAAAGAAATTAAGGAAATCATATGTTATTCCGATCAAATGGTCACAAATGCATTAAAACATAAAAAAAAAAAATACCGAAAAGCGTGGGCCCATGGCAAAACATCAACTGTCGATCACCGCCGAATTATGCGATACAGGAAAATAAATCCTTCGGCGTCTTCAATAAAAATCAAAAGGCTTTGAATCTTGTCGTAAGTGACCATACTATTCGTAGGCGTCTGATAGACAACAATTTATTCGCAAGAAACCCACCAAAAGTGTCACTGCTGATTAAAGGAAGAGGTAGCAGCTTAAAGTTTGCCCAAGAACATATCAAATATTCCGAATCAAAATGGAGAGATGTTCTGCGGACCGACGAAATCAAAATTGTTTTATTTGGTGACACTGGGACACTATGTTAGACGTCTGCCCATCATCAAATTTATAGCTCAGTATACACAAAAGACAGTTAAACATGGTGGTGCAAAACTAATGATATGGGGTAGCTTTTCATATAATGGCGTAAGCCATTAAGCGTATGCACAACTGTGAGTATTATATATGTAGTCTATTAAATAGTGTATTTGCTTATTAGATAAGAGCTCGTTGTTCAAATCACAGGTTCAGATATTTCGGACAATATGAAATATGAAAAAAATACGTATTCTTTCTGTAAAATTGTTTTGAAAAGTATGCCCAAGGACTTGACTTTTGAAGACGACATTTAGTTTCCGCTTCTTACATATAAAAATTAAACCACCATTTAACCAGCAATATTGTAATCAGAGATCAGCAATGAGTATTGAGTAGAATCGAATCGTACTAATCATATTTTGTGATACCTCATTAGCATTCATACTTATTTTAATATCATGGAACCTTCTTCTACTCATACTCAAAGTTTGAAGTACTCGTCGCATATTCATACCTCACAACATACAACACGCATGACGTTGTTGTTGATTCCAACTTTTCATTACTCAACATATATACGAAGCACAAAATGAGAATGAATCGCGTACGAACATTAAAATACCAATTGGAAGGTTGGGTGTTTGCTTTGCTTGCTCTCTCTTTCTCTGTCTTTTTTGCTTATGTGTCCTTTTTTCTTTTGTTGTAAACGCAACAACAACTAGGACTGGAAATTTTGATGAATGATTCGGGTCACTCAAATAAGTATTTTGCTAAAGTTATGAATCCAAATGAGTAGGCTTACTTAGGTTAGGTTAGGTCGGAGTGGTAGCTCTGATATCACAAAACTAACTTGAGCACGCATAGCGCATAGCATTGTGATGTCACGGGTGAACGCAGTCCCTGTACTGACCAAGTTCCATCCAAATCAGGGAAAAGGAAGAAGTAGGTCAGCGCAAGGTCTGCACAACAAAAGCACGACTATCCCGCACTGGAAAGCCAGCCAGAATGTTTGATGAACGAAGTTATATCCTTAATATCAATAGATGATAGCTCCGTTAAGCTAACAAGGAATGGGGAGTCAAATAACCTATATGTATACCTAGGAAGAGACAAGCACTGGCAAAGAGAGTACTACGGGCTTCTTAGGGACAATTGCTGTAGACTGTCTAATGGTGAAGGTATAGCACTGGCCATTTTATAGTCACCAGCTTCAACTCGTTTCCTTACCCTTCGCATCTTCCCTCTTTCCACTTTTCTTAAAACCTGCACAATGCACTGCCTGAGTAGGGACCATCCCCTGAGTGCTGGTTATATAAGAAAAATAAAAAAAAACAGTCTCCTCTACCTCAAAAGACCAGCATACACGGCAGAAGTTGTTAAAAGGGAGCCTCATACTTCCTGTGTGTCTACCCATGACGCAATGACCTGTAGGCACGGCCACTGTAGTCGATATGAGTCAAACTTATGAATCAAATATAATATATCGTACTGGTATGAGTTTGATGTCAATATTGTTGTACGCATTATAGTCATTGCAACCTGATCAGTACCGTATCAATATCAATGTTGTAGAGTGAGTATGAATGAATGAATCAGAGCAGCGTAGTTAAATTTTAATATGTATTGTTGAATTTTCATGTCATTGCTCTAGTACAAAGGCAAAAGTTTTAAGGGGTTAAAAACTCATTTTTTTCTTTCTCAATTTAAAAAATTATTTTCGATTTGAATTGTAAAAATATTTTCAAAAATTTTTTCATGTTGTTTTGGTTTTTTTATTTTATTTTGTTTGGAAAACAAACAAAATTAGATTTTTCCCAAAAATATCTACACAATCAGTGTACCTATTACACTTGCTTGTATTGTATTTTATTTTCTTCTCGTTATTTTTCTTCTTCTTGTTCTTGTTCTTCAATTACTCCATCTCTATTCGGTATTTTTTTTTTTGTTTTGTTTTTTTGTTGTATTTTATTTTGTGATATTTATTCACAAATGCAATTCCAATTGCACTACAATACGAAACAAATTTACATTTTTTATGGATTTGAACAAAAAGAACAACAACAACAACAACAACAAATAGGGACAAAACAGTTACAATTTACAGTTACAAAATTGAAAATTGTGTTTCAATGACACAAACACAACAGAAAGAGAGAGAGACAGAGAGAGACATGAAATGATACAAAATGTGCAACAACAAAAATTTACTTGAGGAACATTGACAATTTGACATGCATTTGTGTCAGACAGAATTCTAAAAAACAAAATAAAAAATTTTTATTTTCATTCTACAATAACAACAGCAACAGCAACGACAGCAACAACATAAATGATAAAAATATGAGAACGAGAAGACAAACAAACAGAAGAAAAAAAACAAGAAAATTATTCCATAATCAAACCATGTTTTGAATGTGTTTGTCAAATACAGAATTAGAGTTAGAGAGAGAGAGAGAGAAAGAGTGTGTGTGTAAAAGAGAAGAGAAGAGAGAGAATTGCATTGTTTTGATAATGAAAACAACATGATTTTCAAATTGAATAATATTTATAAAAAAAAAACAAAATGAAAACGAAAATGAAATTCGAAAATGAAATTCGAAAATCAAATAAAATTTAAATTTTATTAAACAAAATTAAACAATCAATCCACATACATATACAGTATCGGTCATAAGCAGACGTCGGCACAAACAGAACACAATAAAAATGTGAGTGCATTTGTGAGGGGCATGTGTATAACCCAGAAGAAAATTGTTAGTAACATTGATCAAGTGTAACCTGATAATGATGTGTTTATGTAGTGGAAAATGGAAAATATCCAAAGACTGCTCTAATAACTTGACAAATATTCTTCCAAAAATGGAAATAATTTCTTATTGTTATCAGTGAATCGCATTAGAAAATAGTAAATCCTACTATCATTTTTCTTTGGGTGTATAATTAATATACAAAAAAAAAATTTCAAAAGGAAGCGACAAGAGCCAGCTTCATTGAAAGCTAACAAGCAACTGAACTGCATTTTTACGCTCTTTTTAACGAACATTGTTGATATTCGTGCTCTATGTGTATAAAAAGCCGAAAATGATCTTCCCCTGAGGGACATTAGGTCATAACTAAAGCATCCACCAATTGTAAATGCTGGTACAATAGAAAATTCAAAGAATGCACATGAAACTCCACTCTTTTGCATGCACTTAAGTACTTGCCTAACTGATCATTACAACTACTTTAGTTAGGATTGCAGCCGAGCTTCTCTCTCTCTCCACTAATGTTGGACGTGACTTACTGTTTAACATTGACTCCAAATAACAGATTCCGACTGTTCCCGGCAATTTTTTTTTTCGCTTTCAAAGACTACTAAGAGGAAGTCGCCCGTGAAATATTTTTTTTTATCGTATTTCGCTTTTTGGGGAGATATCTAGCACAAAAGTTAAGCCACGGCCTAGCAGTCTAATAAGCCAACATACTTTTTACTAGACTATGGTGACTTCTGTTGCTAATTGCTAAGAATTTCCATATGGCCTAAGATCTAGCACAGGAATTAGCTTAGACGGATAGTTCCATTGATCATTACAGCACTTTAGTCAAGAACACAACCTGGTTTCTTACACCACATATCGACGCCTCCGTTCTATAACATTCTAAGTCGAAAAGTGTGTTTTGAGTTATGAGCCCTCAAAGTTTTCACTGCGGATATACGACTATATGTAGTTAGGTTAGATTAGGTTGGTGTAGTAGCTTTATACCAAAAGCTCACTTGAGCATGCATAGTGGCCCGTTGTGGCGACACAGGTGTACTGACCAAGTTCTCCGAGCCAAGGCTGAATTTATTCTAAGTAGATTTTTTCCCATAAACTTCGGAACGGATCGGCGTATCTTAACCAAATTTTGACAGCATTTCAATTAGAGAACGTAGAATTTAAAAATGCAAGAACTATGTGCACTTAGAACGTTAAAGAATGGAGGCGTCGATATGCTGAGTATGTTAGTTTTATACATAAGCGGCGAAAACTACAGACGCCTTTAAAGACTTCAAAAGACAGATTTTTCTTTTTTTTTAGAGAAACTTTTCATAGCAATTTTATTTACTTCCTTGATAACTCTTAGTGTGATCCTCGCATACAGGATATTTAATCAAAAATGTGCATTGAAGACCTAAACTTTGTTTGCCGTTAAGGAAATATTTTTTCATTCTCCCATGCATTCTTTTAGAATACGAATGTTAAAATATTAATTGTAAATTATAATGTTTGTGAAGGTAAATTCAAATTTAAAACCAAAGGCGCAAACCCACACTTTTAGCAACGCCACCTCTTATCTCTTCCAAAGGAAACTTTGCTATTAACAGAGCACTGTTAACTGTTTAACAGTGGCTATAAGTAGATAAGTCTTCTACTTTGCAATTATTGCAGATTATTGACATAAAATATGATTCTCATTACGATCGATTATTATTTGCAAAGATCGTGGTGGAGGATGGAATTTTACTCGCATCTCAAAATTATTCTAGTTGTCCCACTATCGCGGTTTTAAAGAGAATTCCTTAGACTACAATTTGCTTATAGTCTGTATGATGTACTATTTCTTAGTATATATTCAAAATGGCTACTGTCTCCTAGAGAATTTTCATGAATTTAAGGGCAAATTTCGTTCTGTTAAGAGGAAATTTTGCTCTGTTAATGGCAAATGTGGCGCTGCTAAAATTGTATGGTTTGCGGCTTGAATTTTAAAATTCGAATTTATCTCTTTAGACACATTTAAGTATAAGGGATACACAAACAGTGCCATCAAAAACTTAGAAATAAGCTGGGAAATCATTAATCAGTTGATGGAAATTCATTTTCATTCAATTTACTTTACAGTTAGAGTGCCCTAGTTGTCTAGTGTAGTAGACTATTAGCGTGAGGGTCTTGGATTCAGTTAACTGTAGTAGAAATTTAATTACAATGCATGACTTTTTTCTGGATGATTGCTTTACTTATAGTCGATACTGTATTATAGATTAGTAAACAGACATACAGTAAGACCTAGCTTAACGCGAGAGAGAGTTAGTCTGTTGTTTGTCATTGATGATTGAAAAAGATACATAAAATACACCATCGCTATAGTGGATCGCTTTTGCTTGGTACATGCCCGTTTCATTTCACACATACAGTAGCGAGCATAAAAAATGCAACACTGTGCCATATGATCTTTAATAAGATCTGTTTCAAAATAACGGTAACTAATTTATCTATTTTCTTTTGCTGTTAATTCTTTCAATCTATAAGTTTTCAAAGTAACCACAGTTTATTCCAAATTCTGCTTTAAAAAGTTAAATATTTTTGGATTTAGTGAAAAAAGTGCAAATTTTTAGCGAGCAAAAAAGAAAAAAATGCAACATAATAAGAAAAATAGTTAAAGTAAGTTATTTATTTAATAATAATTGAAAATTTCTTAAATAAGTTATACAACATGTGTTTTGTAATAGAAGCAGCTCTCAGCTGACAGCTGACAGCAAAACTGCAATCATTAAAGCCTTAGAAGAAGGAAAATCGATGCGTGAAGTTGGACACTTCTTTGGTGTAAATCAATCAACCGTATGTCGGATTAAATCTCGATTTTCCTTGAGAAATAGTGTGGAAAGGAAACCAGGTAGTGGTAATCCTTGAAAAACTACCTCTCGCCAGGACCGCCAGATGATTGCACTGGTTAAAAAAGATCCACGAAAGACCGCAGTGGACGTTGCTAATTCCGCAAATGAGCAAATGGGAGTCTCTATAGGCATTCACACCGTAGATTGAAAGAGGCTAATTTGCATGCGAGACGACCCGCAAAGAAACCTTTCATCAGTGCAATCAATAAGAAGAAGCGCCTGGAATTTGCAAAACGTTACAAGGATTGGTCAAATGAACAATGGGCTAAAGTCTTGTGGAGCGATGAAAGCAAATTTAATTTGTTTGGCTCCGATGGGATAAATTTTGTTCGAAGACCGCCTGGACAGAGATATTCTCCAAGATATCAACTTCCACCCGTAAAACATGGCGGTGGATCAATAATGGTGTGGGGTAAGGAACGATTTGTTTAAAAAAAATTATTGATTTTATGTCACGTATTTACAGGTGCGTTTTCCCGTGATGGGGTAGGTCCCTTAACTCAAATCGAAGGAAAAATGGACGCCAAGAAGTACTGTGAAATCCTTGGAGAATACATGCTTCCTCATCTGCGGGAAAAAATGCCTCCTGGTAGCATATTCCAACAAGATAACGATCCAAAGCACTCAAGTCGCTTAGCTCGAAACTTTTTAAGCGACAATGATGTCAATGTTTTGGATTGGCCATCACAGTCTCCCGATCTAAACCCCATAGAAAATCTATGGGAGCTATTAGATCGGCAAGTTAAGAGGAAACATCCGTCAAATAAGAGGCCATTAGAAGAAATTTTGAAAAGTGAAGGGGGAGAAAATATCCATTAACACGTTAATAGCTTTAGTCGACTCTATGCCTTCTAGGTTGCAAGAAGTCATAAAAAATAAAGGCTACGCCACTAAATATTAATTTTAAGATTTTTTTTTTTTTGTTGTAAGAATTCCTATTTAATTTAAATAAACACATTAAAATTTATTCTGTTGTATTTTTATTGCTCCCATGAAATTCGCACTCTTTTTAATAAATGACAAAATAATAGATCATTAATTAGAAATATTTTCATAGTTGTTATTGATAATAGGAATCCCTATAACTGTATTGGATTAATAACCCAAAGAAATATTTTGAACTGGTCACCATTTTTTTTTTAAATTATCGCACTTAAAGATAATTTTACCCAACGTTGCATTTTTTGTGCTCGCTACTGTACATATACAACAAGTGCTAATACAGCGTGCGATTTAGGGGAATCATAATACTACCGCATAATACGGAAACAGCATGAAGTGGGGTCTTACTGTATCAACAAATGCACCCCACACATGCCTGCACTCTACAATGCAGTGAAAAAAAGAGAGTGAGAGAGAGAGAGAGAGAACGAATCAATTTATAAAGTTTTAATTAACAAAATAAAACAATATTTTTATTGTCATTTTAAATAATTGATCGGTGGTGTCATTTCATTAATTAACTTCAATAAACAAATGCAATTCAAAAATATGCCATTGACATAGGGACACACACAAACACAGCAACTAATAGCAACTAAATAGAGAAAGAAAGAGAGAGAGACGCTGATAGAGAATAGAAAAAAACTACAATTTAAATTAAAAAAAAAAACCTATTTTAAGTGGTTGATTTAATAATTTAAAGAACAAAAAAACGTTTTCATAATAAATTTTTAATTTTTGCGTTTCAATAAAAAACAAAATTATACTAACGGCTGGATAGGCATGTGCATGCATACTTATCTACACCCTTAATTTCCTTACATAACATAACGTAATTGGTCATTTCAAACCCTTCAGTCAGGATTACAACGTAACTTTTCACGCCACCTACGTTGTGTGCGTTAATTTTTTACGTTGAGTGTTTGTATGTCAGCTTGACTGTCCTGTGCTTAATTGGTCATTGCAACCGTTTAGTCAAGATTTTTTTTTTTTATTTTTTATTTGCCTATGAAATATTCTTACCAGGCAAGCAGCGTTCCCACTATCAAAAAAATTTTATAATCAAAATTAAAATAAAAAATAACCAAATATGCAAAAAAATAACCAATTTATTTTTTAAATAAATGCATTTGTTTTTTAACAAATTTAAGGTTTAATACAAAAATTTAATTTTTTTTTCTGTGTAGTTAAAGTAAAAATCGGAGGCTTAATATTAAAAGGTTTTAATTGCAAATATGAGAAGGCCTAATTCATGACAATGAATTTTTGAAAGAAAAAGTCCTAACGAATTTTTTATTTCGTTCTAAAATTATAATCGCAACTGAAGTTGTACGTTTATATTTGCCAAATAACAAATTCACTTTAGCGGAAAAAGTTACTTAACAAATTTTGGCGGCGGTTCGAGTTCTTAAAAGATCGAGTTCCTGTTTTTGACAAACAGGAAAAATTTTATACTAACAAAACTGTCCTTCTCAATTAATTCCGATCAGTTCACTTAGTTTTTTGTGAAAAATATTGTTTAAGAGGAAGAAAAAGTGTTAACATCAAAAAATTATGAATGCGAACGAAAATTTTAACCCTGATTCGCAGAATACTGATGGTATCCGAACAAGAAAAAATATTGCAAGAAAGTCCTAACGGACATGTAACGTAAAAAGAAAAGAATAGAATGGAAGGCTTTCAATATTTTGGCATATCAAGTAAGGAACGATCACTTAAGCCTCTTTGAAAACTATTAATTACTGTTAATATGTTAAAAGCCCTGGTGTACGACCCATCAGGATCAATATATTGCAAAACAACCATAACTGGCGATTACGAATTTCTCTCACATAGATCAAAGTCGGCGAATTAAGATATACCCTCTGATTCACTTTATAAGGAGAAAATACCAATCACGAAAAAGAAATGGGACCAACAGGACTTAAAATGTTTTTACCTGCATATTGTCATTTGACTTAATCTTTTTAATTTTATGAATTATTATCGTTTATTATTTAAACCTGAATTATTATCATATATTTCACTTTCAACGCAGTTTAAAAAAGGCCTAACTTAATTTTTCTTTTGAAAAATATCAACGAAATAAAGGCCTATCTTCGAAAACTTCATTAAAACAAAAATGAACAATTTTTTAAATGAGAAGTAAAATGTGTTGCTGTTTTTTTTTTTTTGATTAAAAACCGTATTAAAATTTTTGTTGTATCTAAAATTTTACAGATTTTATTGAGTTTTTCGCTTCTTCTGTAAAGTAAGAAAAAATCGGTTAGGCCTTTTTTATATTAAACCATGGAAATAATAAATTAAGGTTTTTATTTATTTGTATTAAAATTTTTCTTAAAATTTCAACTGAACGTAGTTAAAACGCTTTGCTAACGATTGCAAAAAGCTTGTAATGGAAATTTTCAAATAATATTAAAAAACTGATTGTTGTATTACATACATAATTGGGCATTACAACCCTTCAGTCAGGATTACGACCTAGCTTCTCACACCACTTATGCTGTGTACGTTAATTTTATACATGAGTGACGACGGGACCTACAGTTTAAAGTCGACTCCGAACGACAGATTTTTGAGAAGCTTTTCATGGCAATTTTATTTACTCTCAGAGTCTTTGCAAGAAATCTGCTGAGAGGAAGTCGCCGAAGAAATATTTTTTCATTTTGATGTCTGACCTGGGATTCGAACCCGGGCCAACACACTACCCACTAGACCACGGCGACTTGTTGTATTAGCGATAATAAAAAAATAACCAAAACGGAAGAAAAAATACACATTTACACATTAGCAAAAAAAATAACCAAATTTGGTTAAAACTAACCAAAACGGCAACGCTGCAGGCAAGTTAATATTACAAACTATGTTCTATATTCTCCTTAATGGATCAGCACCAGCATAGTTGGTTCTAAAAAATTGTATTGATTATGGGATAAAATAACGTGACGAACGTTGAGCAACATTAAAAGTGATATCATGGATGAAAAAAAAACTGGAGCCAATATCACCAGTGATTACATTGTATAAGAACGAGATCTTTAACATAGTTCTGCGGCATTTAAGTGTGGGAAGATTGATTAAAGCTAGTCTGGCCGAAAAAGATGGTAAACTAGTGGGATTAAAACTCAGTCCTCGTTGACAAAATATCAGAAATTGCTTTTGGACACTTTCGATGGCATCGGAATATTTTTTATATAGAGGATCCCATATTATGGATCCATACTCTAGTATAGGCCTCACAAGAGATGTGTAGAGCGATTTAGCAACATAAGGATTGTTAAATTCTTTTGCCCATCGTTTTATAAAACCCAGTACGCTTCTTGCTTTATTCACTGTCATAGCTATGTGCGGAATAAAATTTAGTTTGGGATCAAACATCAGACATCAAAACGAAAAAAAATATTTCTTCGGCGACTTCCTCTCAGCAGATTTCTGGCAAAAACTCTGCGAGTAAAAATTGCCATGAAAAGCTTCTCGAAAATCTGTCGTTCGGAGTCGACTTTGTTAAACTGTAGGTTCCGCCACTTATAAATAAAATTAATGCACTCAACATAAGTGGTGTGAGAAGCTAGGTCGTAATCCTGACTGAAGGGTTGTAATGGCCAATTATGTATATATGTTGGGATCAAGTAAAACTCCTAGTAGATCCAGGAAGTTATCTACAAGCTCAAGATCTCATCCATCAAAAGCACAGTTTGCAGGAATCGGATTCTTCCTTACAAATCTCATGTATTTACATTTTTTTTTAGATTAAAAATTTAAATTACACCATAACTGAAATGAATTTAGGTCCTTTTGAGTTGTTTCTGGTCGATCGGAAATTCGGCGATAACTTAGGAAAATTTTTACGTCATCAGCGTACATTAGGAATAGAAACCTGATAACATAAATCATCAGAAATAATTTTTTTAAATAGTTTTGAAATTATACTCAGTTTTGCAATACCACGATAATTTGTAACATCGGATTTATTTCCTGACTTGAACAAAGGAATAATGAATGAATCCTTCCAAAACGTTAGGAAAATATCCACATTTAATCGATTTGTTGAATAAGTATGATAGTGGAACAGCTATGGCGTCGGCGCAATTAATTAAGATGTTACTAGGAATGTTATCAGGTCCAAAGTTATAGGAGAACTTTAGCATTCTTAATTCCATAGAAATAGCAGGAACGTTGATTAAAGATATAGACACAGAATTGAAATTTGTTTTTATTTTAAAGGGATACTCAATGGAATCGTTATATGTTCCGAATCCGAATAAGTTGTGGAAAAGAATTTGGCAAATAAATCGCTTATAATGCTGTTATCGCTAGATTCAATCTGCTGAGATCTCATGGAAGATGGAAAACCAGTTGCTTTTCTCTTTGAATTAACAAATTTAAAAAATGATTTCGAACCAACCTAGCTTCTCGCACCACATATGTTGAGTGTGTTAATTTCGCACATAAGTGGCGGGACATACAGTTTATAGGCGACTCCGAAAGATAGATTGTTTTTTTTTGGAAACTTTTCATTGCAATTTTATTTACTTCCTTCATAATTCTTATTATGATTCTCGCATAAACGTTATTCAATCTGAATTTGTTCAAATTGCAATACAAACTGACAGTCAAGCTGACAGTTTGAATACTCGGCTCTTATATGATTAAACATGAAGCATAGAACAATCTGAAGAAGCTTAAACAGTTAAGTTAACACAGCATAAGGTTATCTTGTACTTTATCACTAGGCCATTGGGTAATCTTTGGCAATTAGCAAACAGAAATCGCCATAGTCTAGTAAATACTCGTAGTACGTTAGCTCCTTATATGAGTGTCCGTGTTTTAAATTCTATTCCAGACATCTCGTACAAATAGGAAATACGATTAAAAAAAAAGGATTTCATAGGCGACTTCCTCTTAGCCGTCTCTGAGAACGTAATAATATTGCCGAGAATTCTTTGAATTTGTTCTTCAGAGTTGATGTTAAACAGTAGGTTACACCAATAATGAATGCTTTGAAAAAGTGGGTTCTAAACCTGACTAAATGGTTGTAATGGCCAATTAACAAGGTATGTAGGCATATTTCCGTTGAAGTTTGAAATGCAACATCGTTAAGAGAATCATCGATGTTAAAACATCGATGTTAAAAAATATCGATGATAAAACATTCGATATGTCGATGTTTTTCGATGTTTTATTTGCATAGAAATAAATACCAAGAAAAAAAATATTATTTAAAAGAAAATCGCAATTTTTTTGACAAAAATTATTTCATAATTCATTTAATTTATCATAAAAAGTAAAACAAAATACCCTCAAGGGTTAAAATCATCAAATAACAATGAGTTGTAAATGTAAAGAACTCAAACACAAGCCTTAAAGCATATCAGCATAAGCCGATATATCATTATTAAACGCCGATGTATCGTGGATGTATCGCGGATGTATCGCCGATGTATCGGGGATGTATCGCGGATGTATCGTCCATAAAACATCGATGTTTCGATAATATCTATGTATCATTTGCATCTCTAGTTGAAATGCATATGAAGTGTTTAAAAGATTTTCTTTTCTCCAACAATTTAACGCGATCTGATCTAATTTTGGCGAATATTTTTTACATTTTAATTGTTTATTAAACTTTACTCTTTTTTTTAATAATTATTTCTTTTTTTTATTTTTGTAATATACACTGAGCGTCAAAAGTGTATAAACACCATTGATATAATTCATTTTCTTAGGATAGCAAGAAAATTAAATGAGAAAAGAATCGAATAAATTTTCAAAAATAAAAGCGTTTATTCATAATAGTAGAAGCTCACAAATTAAAACGGCCAGTAATTAGAAATTCTAGAATTATACGCTCTAAAATTCAAATTTAAAATTCTTATTTCTGAGGGCGATTTTTTTTGTTTTGCTATTTTAACACAAGAAATCCGCAAATTCGTTTTTACTTCTGTAAAACTAAAAAGCTGAACCAACGAATTATATAGGTTTTTGCGTATTTGATGGTTTTTTTTTTGTCTCATTTATTTATTTTTTTTTTTTTTTGGCTAACTCATGAACTGTTAGGTTTTGTTTTCTTCTTTTTAACAAAAAAAAAAATGCAACCAAAAAAAGTTTAAACGTGTTTTATTTTAGTTTTTGAAACGATATCTGTTTAATTGTTTATTTACTTACTTACTTAATTGGCCATAACAACCCGATTAACGGAAGGATTAACATCCTTCCAGGCGCCTCTACTTCTTGCGCGCCTACGCCAGTTGGTCACACCAATCGATGACAGGGCTTCCTCGACTTGGTCCTTCCAACGGATATATGGTCGTCCTCTTCGCCGACTTCCGCAGATCTCCGCATCAAATACCCGTTTCGCCGGAGCATCCTCCTCCATTCGAACGACATGGCCGAGCCAGCGCAGCCGCTGGCTATTAATACGCTGTGCAACGTCCATGTCGATGAGGAACTCATACAGCTCACTGTTAGATCGGATGCGGAAATCATCGCCAACTCGCACAGAACCGAAGATCTTACGTAAGACTTTTCTCTCGAATACCCTCAAGGCTGCTGCATCAGTACTTAATAGAGGTCATGCCTCTGCATCATAAACAAGCACGGGGATGATAAGCATCTTGTAGAGTATGTCTTAGTTTTATCGTACGGGAGAGATCTCGGCTACTCAATTACCTATAGAGGCCATAGTAGCACCTGTTAGCAAGAGTAATCCTACGTTTGATCTCCAGACTGACATATTTTTTGGTGGATGGTAGCGGCTGAGCCAAGATAAATAAATTCCTTGACTGTATCAAAAGCATAGTTATCGGCCGTAATCTGCTCTACTTGTCGATAACATAGACTTTGTTTTGCCCTCATATACTGCCAGACCCATCTTCTTAGACTCCCGTTCAATAGCGCTAAAGGCAGCAGTAACATCTCGCTTGGTACACCCTATGATGTCGATGTCGTCAGCGTACGCAAGCAATTGGAGACTTTTTTGAATGATAGTGCCACTGCGATGCACTCCCGCCTTCTGCAGAATATTTTCCATGTAGGAGTTGAAAACGTCGCATGATAAGTAAGGGATCGCCTTGTCTAAAACCTCGCACGGTAACAAAAGGTCCGGAGGGGTCCATTCCTACTTTGACGGAGCTGCAGGAATTGCTCAACGTCATTCTGCATAGCCTTATCAGCTTCGCAGGTATACCGAGCTCAGACATTGCGGCATAAACGCGATCCCTCATGGGGCTGTCTTATAGTCGACAAAAAGATGATGTGTGTCGACTTGTTTTTCGTGGGCCTTTTTCAGGATTAGGCGCAGTGTGAAGATCTGGTCTATGGTGGATTTGCCAGGTCTGAAGGTTCAATCAGTGTTTTGACGAGTGGCTTCAGTCGTTCACACAATACACCTGTAAGAACCTTATATGCGATAGGGAGAAGGCTTATACGCCTTTAGTTGGCTTCTTGTTTATTTATTTATTATTATCCTAAAAAAAAACTTCCAGAAATTAGAATTGCCTCAAAAACAAAGCGGTTCTAATTTGTGAGCAACAACTGTACTTATAAAATGTTAAAAAAAAAAAACAAAAAACAAAATTATTGTTGTGCTACAAGTTAATTTTTTACAATAGAAAATTTAAAATTATAGTGGGTGTTGTTTCACTTATGGCGCCCAGTGTAAATAAGACAACAACCATAAAAAATTCAAAACCTCTAATTTGTTATTAAAACAAAATATTTTCCCTTTCATACATTCCGCTCTCTTTCTCTCTCTCTCTCTTACTCTCTCTTACTCTCTCTTTCTTTTTTTTATACACACTATCATTCACTCTTAATATACAGTTTTTCTATCATTAATGCGGGGTTTATTAAAAATAAAACTCAAACAAATACTTATACTTACTGTAACAAACATTGTACACAAATATACACGCACACACACACACACACATTCTCCCCCTATAAGCATGCAATGCTCAGGCTTAAGCTTAAATAACAGCAACAGCAACGTCAAAAGTAGCAGCAGGAGGAGAAGCATCAGCATCTCCATCAGCATCAGCATAATGAAGTAATTTAATTAAAAATTATAATATTATCAATTATCTTGTATTATATGCCACACATACACCTACACACATAGCCATAGAGAGATAGACACACATACACACTCATACACTTACATACACGATAAATGTATGGAGCGATGCATATGGGCATTTAATGGCTGGAAAAAATGCACACAACACAACACAGTTGCAAACAAACAGCAAGAGGAAGCAGAGAGTGTTTTGTAACTAATATGGCAGAAAGATTAAACAAAAGAGACAAGAGATATCTAAACAAAATTAAAAAATACAGTGTAACAGAGGAACAGAGAGAGAGAGAGAGAGGGGAGAGAGCAAATGAAATCATAGAAAGTCGGCATAAAAAATATTTTGCTTACGTACACATACAAAAAATTAATGCGTTTGTATGTGTGTTTGTGTGTGCATTGCACAAATCCTTACATGAGAACATATTTCCCTTACACTCAAAGAAATTCAGTGCGTAACAAAAGCAAAAAAATAATGAATTTGAAATAATATTAACCAGTGAGCATTTACATTAAAGTAAAGCATTAACTACTGAGAAGCTAAGTGGAAATCCGTATGCATGTGTTTTAACTGGCTTAATGAATGCTTAGAAGTAAGACCGCTAAGGAGAGAATTATGAAAGCTTGACTTGATTCGACACTATTTTTTTTTGCGTGTGAGTTAGGGTTTAAAATGCCTTCGCACTTGCAGTGATCGTCATCAGCTGCGTCGAGTGGTGCTTCCACTATCCTCCTTCTGCGCATACTCTCTTACCGGGACGGTTATCTGCATTACTTCGGGAAGGGCCCAGAACGACGTCCAGTTAAGGACCGTTGTCTACTCTCCCACATCTGGGTACGCCATATTTGAAGCCAGCTTCATGCTATTGACTCGTCTTCTTATGTATCATTCCGTTGTATTGTATCAAGGTCGAACTTCTTTCTGTGGAATACATATTCTACATATCTTCTCACAGCGTTCCATTTCATCTCATTTTCGAGCACTGCGTTCACAATGGTCTCGGGTGTTAATTCACCAATTTGTTCCATCAACATGTTCTTCTCATCTTGCCATTTAATACAATAGAAGAATGTATGTTCAACCTCGTCACTCATTTCCTCGCAGTAAATGCAGCTAGGATCAGTCACCTTGCCCATACGGTATAGGTATTTTCGGGAATAACCATGACCAGAGAGAAACTGGGTCAGAAAATAGTTAGTTTCCCCAAAGGTTCTCCGTATTCATGCCTCTATAGATGGAGTAAGTTTATAAGTCCATCTTCCGCATGTTTCCTCGTTCCATTTACTTTGTCATTGCCGTAGTATTTGAGATCTGAGATCTGCGCTACTAATGGGAAGATTTTCCCTCTTCGTTCTCCAAGATTTTCTTCGCTCAAATGCCTGCAGGTCAATAGCTATGTCACCGGCAATCACTAGGACTGCGGTGCCCGATACTGTGCAGTAGGCCGAGGCAACTCTTAATGCCACTGTTCGTTGCATCGCTGCTAATATTTTCCGTTTAGATTTAATCTCCAGCGCATCTCCCTATATCTCGCTTCCGTACAGCAACATTGAGTTCATCGCCGCCATAATTAATTTTCGTTTGGCCTGTGTTGGTCCGCCAATATTTGCCATCATCCGGCTTAGCATGCCCGACACCCTTGTCAACATAGTATTCTAACCACAATATAAAATAACATTTGCTTGAAGATAAATCTAAAGACTTAATCCAACTTCTTAACTCTAACAGGGTAAACACTGTTATTAACAGGGCACTGTTAACTGTTTAAACGGAATCATTACAGACTATTGACATAAAATGTGATTATCATTATGACCAATTAAACGGTGCCACAGTGAAAATACACCCGAATAACTACATAATTATAGTGGTCTAGTGGGTAGTGCGTTCGCTTATTAGACAAAAGGCCCGGGTTCGAATCCCAGGTCAGACATCAAAACGAAAAATATTTCTTCGGCGACTTCCTCTCAGTAGATTTCTGACAAAAAACTTTGAGAGTAAATAAAATTGCCATGAAAAGCTTCTCAAAAATCTGTCGTTCGGAGTCGACTTTAAACTGTAGGTCCCGCCACTTCTGTATAAAATTAACGCACACAACATAAGTGGTGTGACTGAAGGGTTGTAATGGCCAATTAAGTATGTATGTATTGGACACTTGGATCCAGTATTAAGCCCGATAGAAGCTAACAGAAAAATCCCCTCACGTCTGCTATTAAAACACAGCGATTCCATCAATGGCCCTTCAATATGAGGCTCTCTATGCATGATTTAAGCATAAATTGTGTCATTGACTCGAGTATCAATAGCATTACGGCCTTCCTAATAGTTCAAGTGCACTTCAGGCAGAGATATTCGTTAACATCTTGGACGCAGTTAGGCGTATCTGTATTTTTGATGCCCTTAGATCTCAGCCTCAGCCTCTTTTCCATGTCGACGTTAATATAGGTTTTAGGCCATTCGAAGTTTCTATTCAATTAAACAGAAGTACAAGATCGCCTGTCCAGAAATGGACCCGAATAAATGCTTTTCAGAATCGCTAGGAGCACATTTCTTGCTTCAACTGAAAGCAAACATAGATATCGACGCCTCCGTTCTATAACATTCTAAATAGATAAAATGTGTTTTGAGTTATGAGTTCCCAAAGTTTTCATGCTCCATACGACTATATTTCTATTCAAAGTAGATTATAACTTCGGAACGGATGAACGCCTCTTAACCAAATTTTGACACTATTCAAGTAAGAGAACGTAGAGTTTAAAAATGCAAGAACATTAAAACGTTCTAAGTACACTTAGCACGTTATAGAATGGAGGCGTCGATATATTCTTTGCTTACTAGTGATCTTCTACTCATTCTTGAAGCCTCTTTTCTCTCATAAAATCCAGAATTTTTCAAATCCATTGCCATCTATTCAAAGTTAACATCTTGTATGCTCATGTACGTAACATACGATCCAACATCCTGATTTCCTCATCCTAAACTAAATTTCAGTTCCACAAAGAAGCTGCACTTTTGACCTTTTATCGTGTCTTGCAAACAGCAGCTGACAGACCCCATTGCCTACTATATACTTGCACCTCCACAAATGCTTTGTTTTACTGTGAATGTGGAGAGTATGTGTGCTGGAGACTACTATATGAGTGAGAGGGCGATGATATGCAAGTGATTGTAGTTTTACACACACATGGACTCATTTATGGTGAATGTGACCGAAGCAAACAGTAACATATCATGACTAAAATGACTGGAAAAATCTAAGCACTGTGGGCTGGAGAGTAATGAAAGAAAAAAAAAATGTAAACATTTTTTTTTTGTTTTTTTATGAAACATACACTCAGGGGATGATCCCTACTCATGCAATGCATTGTGCAGGTAAGGAAACGAGTTGATGCTGGTGACTATTTAAAGACCAGTGCTATACCTTCACCATTAGACAGTCTACAGCAATCATCCCCAAGAAACACGCAGTTTCTCACACCACTTATGTTGTGTTGTGGTAATTTTATACAGAAATGGCGGTACCTACAGTTTAAAGTCGACTCCGAACGTTAGATTTTTATGAGAAACTTTTCATGGCAGGTTTATTTACTTTCAGAGTTTTCACAGAAAATCTGCTGAGAGGAAATCGTCGAAAAAATAATTTTTTTGGTATTTTATTTTGATGTCTGGGGTGGGACTTGAATCCTGGCCTTACGTCTAATAAGCCAGCACACCACCTATTAGACCATGGCGATCCCCAAGGTTAGGTTAGATTAGGTTAGGTCAGAGGACGTGTACTTGTCAATTCTGACAAGTACAGTACTCGGTACATTTTTTTTGAGAAGCATTCCATGGCAATTTTTTACTCTCAGAGTTTTTGCCAGAAATCTGCTGAGAGGAAGTCACCGAAAAATTATTTTCAAATTTTCGTTTTGATGTCTGACCTGGGATTTGAACTTGGGTCTTTCGTCTAATGAGCCAACACACTACCTACTAGACCATGGCGACCTCTATGGCGACCACCAAAGGAAGGAAAAGATTTGACGTCGTTAGAATCAGCTGGCGTCTATGCTGATAATATCCTCCACCCATAGTGTTTGGAAAAATGGAGAGGCGATCATTTCAATAACATTGGCAACTCCTTAGCTATTCTAAAAAGAAAAAATTTCATTGAAATCACGGCTTTAAGCCAAGTTTATTTAACTTTAAGTTCCTCAAAATTATTTAAAGAAAAAAGTAGCAAATTCTGCCCTCATTTTTCCCTACAAAACCCATTGTGCCAGTGCTTAATATGTAGAAATGCGTGTGTGTTGTAATTATATGTGCTGTAGAACCGTTAAATAAAACATGTAACGATGAGTGGCACATCCTAATGTACTTTTATGCACTTTTAACAAAAGTTTTAACACTTTCCCCCCCCCCCCCACGCTCCGTCCATATATTTTTTGAACAGATTTTTCCCGGTGTGTGTCACTTTTTGCACTTTTTAAAACAACAACCACAACAGCAACACATAACTGCAAGGAAAAAATTGGTACAAATTTTGCAAAAACTTACACTTCAAATGTAAACGCAAACACACATACAAACATACACACACACACTCACACACACAATTAAACACTCATGCACTGATACGCATGAAAAAAAAAGGTAGTGGAAGCGGTACATGCAAGGCACTTTGCATTAAAACGCATGACTTTTGACAAAAATTAACTCGGAAAGTTTCATCAAAATGGATGAGAGAGAAGAGAGCGATGCACAGAGAAAAAGAAGAGAAAGAAAGAGGAGGGAAAAAGGTCAATAAGAGAGCAGAAAAGAAGAAATTATTTTAAAATGTTTAATAACATAAGCTCAGCAGTCTCAGTCGATTAATCTATTAAGGGAGGGTGGGGTTGCTATTGAAAATAATTAAAATCTTCATCATTATTGACAGGGTTATTAAAACTGCTTTTTCTTTATTATTATTCTTTAATGAAATGGAAAAATTATTTGTTAAAATTTTAACTTTTAAAAGCGTTTAAAATAATCGCTTGTAGATTGCAAATAAAAAGAAAAACAAATTTGGTGTTTAGTTATAATTAAAATTCTTTATTATTATGCTTACAATTCTATGTGCCACTGTTTACAACTTCATGTAAACAACAGCAATTGCTTTGCCTAAACAATAACAATTACTAGACAATAGTTCGACAGATCTTTGTAACGGAGATCTTCAAACCATGACTAGTCTCTCTTCAAACACACCACGTCGTTACACAAGATTGACTGGACTTTTACTAACTGAATTGCCGGCTTTGCCTTGCCTTTTATATGGCAAAGTGAATAGTCTGATGAATGTTCTTGTAAGCGAATGATTGTGCCTTCGTCCTTTTAAGATCTCTATAAAGGTAGACATCATTGTCTCATGATTGCACAGTACCCGGAGGTCGAAATTGACCCATTGTACATTGTCCTTAGGGGAGGAAGGAAATATAAGTTATAGGAAAGCAGGGAAGGGGAGGAAGAATGGGAAACGGAGGAATGAAAAGAAACAGACACAAAACAATAGAGGTTGAGAGTGCGACTACACTTATGAAGCCCTAGCAGCTTTCAACCAGCCCAAGCAGCTAATGAATCTGGGGAGAGTCTTTATGTCGGCTCTCGACACAGAACTCAAGTTCTCAAAGAAGGCCCTGCCAAGGGTCCTCTACCTACCAAGGACTGGGCAGTTGAAGAGGAGATGTTCGATAGTCTCCAACTCCTCATCATCGCAACATACCCTGCAATAATCCGGCTGGGATCTGTTCCAGATCCCCGTCAGCGACCTAATCTCGCAGTGCTCCGTGATAAAACCAACAACCAACCTTAAGCTGTCAACAGCAGGCCATAGACGCCTACAAAACAGAACAACCATATCCGTTCCCCCAACGTCTCTGCTCTTCCCTCCTGACCCAACCATCGATGGTGACAGACTGGGGGGACAGGACCAACCGTCAAATCGCCGCCTGAAAGCGAACCTAACCTAGCGAAGGCATCCGCCGTCTCATTGCGCAGTATTCCGCTGTGACCCGGAACCCAGCATAGACGGATACGGTCCGGTCCAAAACTCATCAACGACTCTTTGCACTCGCGAACGAGCTGTGATTTGCACCAGACCGACGCAATGGCCCTAAGAGCAGCCTGACTGTCAACGAAGATCATGCCAGATTCCGAATCCGAAGATGAGGCACCAGCTATGGCCTCAGCAGCCTTCAGTATTGCGAAAATCTCCGCCTGAAAAACGCTGCAGTCATTATTTAACCAGAAGTGGAGTTCAAGACCGAGTTCCCTACAGAAAACCCCAGCACCTGTACATCCACCTAACTTAAACCCATCTGTGAAGATGGATATACCACTCCGCCCCTGGAGTACCCCACCACTCCATTGTGCCCTATCCGGTATGAGTATACTCAAACCAGGTAGGAACATAGCCTCAGGCACAATATAATCAATGGTTTTTTCCGAAAGTCCGTACCTTCCGTCAGGAAAGACGGTATTCAGAACTCTGGAGTGGCCTATCGAGCGCTGTTTCCAACAACCCGATTCCCTCAGGCGTATGGCACTACGCGTTGCACACCGCTTGACTTATAAGTGAAGCTTACCATTTTCTTATGCTGGTATTTATTTGTTACATTACGCAGGGCGTATAATTTGTAAACAAGTTCATTGTTTTTGTTTTTGTAACTTTTGTTTATAATTTTAATGTGAAACGATGTAAACGTAAAACATCAGTAACTAGATTTCATTCATTTTCGTAAAAATAAATTGTTGTTTGTGATAAAGAATCAGCTGAAATTTGTTATCAAATTTAAAGCTTTAATTCAGACTCTCTTTCAGTCTGAGGAAGAAGCCATCTCATAGCATTTTCATGCAGTGCTACAAGCACTATAAGGCTTGCTGTTGTCTTTTCAGCAAAACAAATTGTCTAAACTGTCCTCTGCATTAAATGTTGTGTGGTTTCGATGACATACGAATACAATTAAAAGAATACGACTTCATTTCATCCACCAAATTGTATATTCTGGAATTGTTCTGACCACTCCAAGAGATTGCAACAAATACTCATTCGCCTTGCCACTACAACCATGCACTGCAACCAAGACAATATTTTGGCAGTTAACGAAAACACATTCATAGACGATCTGAATAGATAAGTCTTGAGCTACTACGACTCTCAGCCAATCTTTTCTGCCTTGTTTTTGCTTACTGCCAAAGGTACTCTAAATTTTGTTATAGTTTGTGTTCATTTAAAGTCGTAGGTAGTGTGTTTACGTCTAAAAGCCAGGGTTCGAGTCCCAGGCCAGACATCAAAATAAAATACAAAAAGTTTTTCTGCGGCGATTTCTTCTCAGCAGATTTCTGGCAAAAACTCTGAGAGCAAATAAAATTGCCATGAAAAGTTTCTCAAATATCTGTCGTTCGGAATCGACTTTTCCGCCACTTTATGTATAAAATTAACACACACAACATCAGTGGTGTGAGAAATTAGGTCAATAATCCTGACTGAAGGGTTGTAAATGACCAATTATGTATGCATGTTCTGTTCATTTAATAGGACTCCTACTAAAATGCTCTTGCCACAGTATTTATTCCACAATGCTTTTCAAGGATAATTCTTAAGCTCATTAGAAATCAATTCAAATCTAATTACCATGCACTGTACCTCTGTTTTACTGTCAACCAAAAGCTACTTTCGTGACGGCAAAACCCTCGCCGCCTTTTTCAGCGTCTGCTTCGAAGTTGCGTCTTTCTAAAATTTCTGTGATTCCGAAGTTGCGTCGTTTTTGTGTCATTTTGCGTCGCATGTTTCGAAGTTGTGTCGTTAGTGCTTCGATTTGCGTCGTTAATACGAAAATGTTTGCACAAAGCTAAAATAGAAAAAGGGGATTTCCCGTTTAGGTATGTATTTAGGTTGTCTGATGGTTGCAAGTTGTAGGACGTTAGTAAATTAAATATTTTTTAATGGAAAAATCTATTTTTTCAGCTAAAATTATAAATCTCAGAGCCAATTAAATAAAAATCAATACAAATGTATGGAAAATTGTGCTTCGTATTGCGTCGTTTCGGTTTGCGTCGCGTTTCTTCAGGCCCTTTTAGCGACGCAAACCGGGGTATTGGTGTATACCGTCGCCACCAGTCGAAAAAGTCTGTTTTGAGTTATGAGCTCTCAAAGTTTTCACGCACCATGCGATTATATGTGGATTCTAAGTAGATTTTTCCCTATAACTGGAACTGGAACTATAATTCGGAACTGGACCATCGCATCTTAACCAAATTTTGACAGCAGTTAAGTTAAAAAACGTAGAATTTAAAAACGCAACAACATTAAAAACGTTCTAAGCGTATACAATGGAGGCGTCGATATAATGTGACCTGTTTTGGCAATAAAAAAATCAATTTTGGACCGGACAAAATTCGCCGGGTCATCTATTTCAATATAAAATACCCCTTAAAAAATGCTTAAAATTACAAGAGCGTAGAGCCACTAATAGTTTGTATTCTCTCCTAATTAACAAACTGCATCTGTATGTGTATGAGAGTCTATTTAAGTATGTATGTGTACATATATGTACAGCTATGTACATTTAATTAGCGCAAAACTTCATTATCAAAACAATCAGATAGAGTAGCACCGCGTGGTATCTACGGAACAAAGTTCTTTGAAAAAGATTTTTGGAAATCGAGTACCAAGCGTCCAATCCACAAATCGTCCAAATTTTTGTATTTTTGTTGAGCATTAGTACATTTCGCATCGTTCCAGGTGGCTTCTATCGAGTTTAAGACAAAACTTTGTGCTGGCCGGTCAAAAACGGGAATATGCTCTTTACAAAATCAATCCTTTGCCAGTTCAGATGTGTTTTTGGGCCACAATTTTGAAAAAATATGAATAAAACAGGCGTGTATTTAAAAGCTTATGGTTCCGTGTTCTTCATTCTTTGTGCAAATACTGATAACGATCCATTTTTTCTTATTAATTTTAACAATGTTATCTACATGGTGCAAAGTCGCCATGGTCTAGTAGGTAGTGTGTTGGCTTATTAGACGTAAAAGCCAGGGTTCGAGACCCAGTATTTTTTCGGCGATTTCCTCTCAGCAGATTTCTGGCAAAAACTCTGAGAGCAAATAAAAAATTGCCATGAAATGTTTCTCAAGAAAAAATCTGTCGTTCGGAGTCGACATTAAACTGTAGATCCCGCCACTTATGTAGAAAATTAACGCACACAACATGGTGTGTGGTGTGAGAGACTAGCTCGTAATCCTGACTAAAAGGTTGCAATGGCCAATTATGTATGTATGTACCCACATGGTGCAATAAAAATGCTACCCACGCCATTATGCTTTCTCGACCGTGCGTTATGATCCTTTGATCATAGTTTGGAATTTTTTTTCCTGAATGGAAGGTCTTTAGCCTTGTGGATGCGAGCAAACGTTAAACGTTTGTCTCTATATTTTTCTTTTAGTAGAAGTGGGTTCTTTCGGCAAGACAATCCAAAGAGCTTAAGATGTCATCGAATAAGCCTATCCGATAAATTTAACCAAAATTGGAAGTTAATTTCGTTCAAAATATTGGATGGCGACATGAAAGGCTCCTTCTTTGACTTCCGGAAAATAGCGCAGTCCACGATTTCGGTTATTTCCTTGACACGTGGCTTTCGCTTTTTGTTTTCTGCGACATTATTATGTTTTTGTTTTGAGGGAAATGATCACGTTATAAATTCTTTTTCTTTAGAAATTCCAATCGTTCTATAAGTTAACGATAATAAACTTCTCCTCTGGCGATTAATGTTTTCAATGTCCAGAGAATGCACGTTGTGCTAATTTACCGTCCAGCTCGAATTTAACTAATGCAACAAATTAGTAGTCAAAACAAAAAAAGTATATACGATAACGGTAATATTGTTTTGTTAAACAACAGCTAGAGGTCATCGTGCAACATCGTGCAGACCTAAACAATTGGCCGAATTCAGATAAAAATTAGAAAAAATTCACAATCAACCTATACATGAATTTTGTGCTAATTTATTGTCCATGGCTGTATATGTATGGGTGTGTGTTTAAAACGTTAATGTTATGTGAAGAGCTCTCTTGCAATATAACGAACAGAGAAACTCAGCTGAACAATAATAACAACCAAGAATTATAATAAAAACACAACAACAAAAAAAAAGCAAACGAACAACAACAACAACATCAAAGGCACTTATCATTTACACAAATATACTTAAACATGTTCATGGAGGATACAATTATTCATTTACTGCTGCATACATACACACAATACATGTACACACAATATAACACATACAATCCCTGTAGTAAATAAAGTAGTCGGTTGTGTTAAAACGCAAATTCTAAATTAACTATTCTGCAATTGTAACTACAAATTGGTTGAAATCTCATGCAGATATCTCATGAATAGAAACAAAAGTAAGAATGAAAAAAGGAAAGCAAAATAAGAAAATGTAAGAAAACAATAATAAAACAAAGGAAGAGCATGTCTCGGTAAATCAAATGTCAATCACAGCAAATACGGTATTTTAGGTGGTGCTCAATTTTATTTAAAAAAAAGGGGAAAAATCCAAGTAAATATTGCAAATTTATAATAAAATCTATAAAAGTGATATTAAAGTGATAGTGAAATAAAATAGTTCATTAAAAATCTAAATAAAACAATGTGTATATATCAAATGAGCGTGCGTTTTCAAACATTAGTCGCCGTGGTCTAGTGGGTAGTGTGTTGGCTTATTAGACAAAAGGCCCGGGTTCGAATCCCAGGTCAGACATCGAAACGAAAAAATATTTCTTCGGCGACTTCCTCTCAGCAGATTTCTGGCAAAGACTCTGAGAGTAAAAATTGCCATGAAAAGCTTCTCAAAAATCTGTCGTTCGGAGTCGACTTTAAACTGTAGGTCCCGCCACTTATGTATAAAATTAACGCACACACCATAAGTGGTGTGAGAAGCCAGGTCGTAATCCTGACTGAAGGGTTGTAATGGCCAATTATGTATGTATGTATGTATGTATGTATATATCAAATCTATATTTGTACTAGCAATTATGAACCGCATTTATCTGAGCACTGCTGGTAAGTATCTTGTACAATCGTAAAAATATGTCTTATTATTTATGTTGTAATTTAACAGATAAAGGTACAGAAAGTGATGATGCCAATGTTCCCCAATTTGATGTTAAATTTTCTGAAATGAGTGCCAAATTATCAGAAGTAACAGGTAAAATGAAAATATGTTTTGTCTAACAAAATATCACGATTTTCTAATAAATATTTATATTTTAAGGCGAAATTAAGGAGCTAAAAATGAGATTATAATGGCAGCATTGTCTACCCAAAAAGTAGTGACCGAAAGCCTTGTTCGACAGGAAACACACAATGTGGCAATTAAGACTACTTTTGGAATAAACATCTGAAAGCGCTCAATGATAAAATAATCGATGAAAATCTAGCAAATTTACGTGAGTTTTTATTCTTCTCTACTTTTATCATTTTCTAAATGTTTGTGCATTTTTGCAGACCAATGCCATGAAATTATCACTGAAAGGGAAACGCCAAAAACTTTAACGACAATTTTATCTCTGCAATTAAATCTTGCTATAAATATTGATGGCACTCATGGCAAAAAGAGCTTGAAGGAAAAAATTTTTGATGCATTGTTGGATGCGCTTCGGCCTCTCTGTGATGACCCAGACAAAGAATGACGCAATGCCTTAGCCGTTATTAAAAAACGTCATTTTCATCACGTTTATGTTGCAGAAAAACTTAATAATATTACTTAATAATATTTTACTTTAGAATTTTCCTTCAAATCAAACTTTTTTTATTCTTTTCATTTAACTTCTATTTATTACAACTTTTATTTTAAGTCCTGAAATGTACATGAATTTTCTATTAATTTAATTAATTTTTTTTTTTTTTTTGTATTATAATAATTATTTCTATTTAAATTAATTATATTTCATTTAACTACAAATTAGTTGAAAAATAAATAATTTGTAGTCAATTTAAAAGTCAAGCTGGGATGACCAATTGACTACCGCCTAGGACATGCCTATGTTAAAATAATGAGTCGGCGACAAGGAAAAAAGGTCACTTAATCAACTAGTTGTGCTTATTAAAAAACCAATTTCAAGTTGCTTTAAAATTAGTTTGATTTCCTACAGGGATCTTACTCAAGTTTAGCTTTCAGTTCTCTATTCTTTTCTCTTCCGCTCTTTTATAAGATTTAATATTAAAGCATTAAAACAAACACAAACACATTTACACATACACTTACACAAACACTAATAAAAACAACAAATAATAACAACAACAAGGGGACCAAAAGTGCTGCATTTTTATACATTTCCGTCGTTTATTGTAATTAATTTGTAGGAACAATGAAAGAAAAAAAATAAAAGAACACAGAAAAATAATGCAAAAACAAACACTTAGACGCACACTCACCACACACACACAAACATTTACATACACAAAGCAATACTAAATAAAAAAAAACAACAAAACAAAACCAACAATAACTGTGTAGTTATGCTTTGAAGTATTTAGTTTTCCTGTCGCTGCTGCTGCTGCTGCTATTTCTGCTGCCATTGTTTGTTTATTCGTTCGTTTGTTTATGTATTGCACGAGCACATTTTCGTTTATAATTGAATTCGTTTAATAAAGATGAGACCTTTTGACTTGCCGTGCTCTTTTTCTTTCTCTCTCTTTAATTTCTTTTATTTTCTTTTGTTTTTGTTTTTGTTTTTTTTCATTTAATTTATATGGAGACTCTTTTAAAGGCTTATCCAGCATTCAGTTTCAACAGTAAAATTCAATCACACCCACATAGAGATCTCCTTTCATTATGTGCACGAAGATAAATTCGAATTTGAAAATCCAAGACACAAACCATAAATTTAAGCAGCATCATATGTGGCGTTAACAAAGCAAAATTATCTCTTAACAGAACGAAATTTGTCATTAACAGAGCAATACTAACCATCTGGACAAGTCCACATTGTTTAGCAGCTAATTCTGGGAAACTCTCTAGGTCCATGAGTACCATATCATATGCAAAGGAAAGTGTTCCAAGACCTCTTAATATATTCAGCAACGAAGTCTTATAACGGGTGATTTTTTAGCTATTATCTCTTTGGCAACACTGGTTTAAATAGCTCACGCACGTTTCGGGTTTTGTTTCCCAGTCAAATATCTTGAGTTTGGTCCATAATTTAACCACAAACGCTTGTAAATCATTGAATTTTATTATCAAAATGTGTGCTCTGTTAAAAAAGTTCATAACGCGCTTCTTCCATTCCTATGGATCGGCCCACTAAAGCGGCTATTCGGACTATGACACTAATTTTCGCACCAAAATCACATTGTTAGAAATTAAACCACCAACACTCTTACGTAGAAGAGGAACTGAAAAAAATATCCCAAATGTATCGGCCAGTGTTAATGATGACCATAAATTATCGATTCGTCACCGTTCGCAGCAATTGGGCCTCTGTTACTCAACAAACGTGGAAAACTTTGCGGAAGAATTTAGGTGTGAAGCCTCTCCAAACACAGTAGGTGCAAGAATTGAAGCCGAACGACCTACCGCAACGTAAAATTTTTAGTGAATGGACTTTTGGAAAGTTGGCCGAAGATCCACTTCTTTATCGAAAAATTTTCTTCAACGAAGAAGCTTATTTTTAGCGCAATGGATACGTAAATAAGCAGAATTGTTGATTTTGAAGTGAAAATCAGCCAGGAGCATTGTAAAAGTTCTACCAATGCAGTCCCAGAAAAAGTCACAGTTTTGGTACGGTTTATGACACTAGTGGCATCATTGGACCGTACTTCTTCAAAAATGCTGCGAATCGTAACGTAACTGTGAATGGTGAGCGGTACCGTGAGATGAAATTGCAAAGAGATTGACTTACGTGACATGTGATTTCAACAAAACGGTTAACAGTGCTCTGTTAATAGCAAAGTTTACCTTGTTAAAGGCAAGAAGTGGCTCTGCTAAAATTGTGGGTTCATGTCTTTGGTTTTTAAATTCGAATTTATCTTCACACACATGATGTCAATGGCATTTCTTCTTTATTCTTACGTTTGGGTCTTGGAATTGCCATTTTTGTATGAAAGACAACGTCTTTTAAATGACATTGAGTACAAAAGTTACTTTTGAGTTACATTTCATTAATTATTTCACATAATTGGCCATTACGACACTTTAGTTAGGATTACAACCGAGCCTTTCAAACTTCACATGTTGTGTATGTGTGTGTGTGTTTATTTTATCCATAGTTTAAATGATATTTTTTGATGAGTGTACATTGCATTATATGGCATCAATGTCCCTCAAGGGAAGATAATCTTCGGCTTTTTACATACATAGGGCACGAAGTCGCCGTGGTATAGTGGGTAGTGTGTTGGCTTATTAGACAAAAGGCCCGTGTTCGAATCCCAGGTCAGACATCAAAACGAAAAAATATTTCTTCGGCGGCTTCCTCTCAGCAGATTTCTGGCAAAGACTCTGAAAGCAAATAAAATTGCCATGAAAAGCTTCTCAAAAATCAGTCGTTCGGAGTCGACTTTGTTAAACTGTAGGTTCCGCCACTTATGTATAAAATTAATGCACACAACATAAGTGGTGTGAGAAACTAGGTCAATAATCCTGACTGAAGGGTTGTAATGGCCAATTATGTTATGTATGTATATATGGCACGAACATTAACTATATTTGTTAAAAAAAAGGCGTAAAAATTCATTCAGTTGCTCATCAATATTCAGTTAAACAGATTCTCGTCGCTTCTTTTTGATTTTTTTTTTTTTTTGGTATATCAATTATACACCCAAAGAAAAATGATAGTTGGATTCACTATTTTCTAATGAAATTCTCTAATAACAAAGAAAAATTATGTCCATTTTTGGAAGAATATTTGTCCACTTAAATACGCAGTGTTTATGGATGTGGTGCTGTTCATTTTCGATTTTCCTCTAAAATTTTTCCTTACAATTGAAAATATTATCAACAATTTTCCTCTGGTGTATAAACATGCCTCTTACAAATACGCTCACATATTTATTATGTTTCCTTTGTGCCGTCGTCTGATTATATGTAACACTTTGCGAAGAGTGTGAAGATAAATTTTAAAATCAATCTCCTCAGATGCAAACCAAGTTAATTAACAGAGCTCTGTTATGTTACTAACAGATGTCTTTTAAACAATTAATCTAAGGCTGAGAAAGAAAAACAGAAAAAATTATTTAAATTACAGAGCAAAATAAAGTCAAAATAGCTCTGTTGAGGTTTGTGGCAATTGATTACATACATGCATACATAATTGGCCATTACAACCCTTCAGTCAGGATTACGACCTAGCTTCTCGCACCACTTATGTTGTGTGTGTAAATTTTATACATGAGTGGCGGAACCTACAGTTTAAAGTCGACTCCGAACGACAGATTTTTGAGAAGCTTTTCATGGCAATTTTTACTCTCAAAGTCTTTGCCAGAAATCTGCTGAGGGGAAGTCGCCGAAGAAATATTTTTCGTTTTGATGTCTGACCTGGGATTCGAACCTGGGTCTTTTGTCTAATAAGCCAACACACTACCCACTAGACCACGGCGACTTCAATTAGACTTCAATTCATTAATTTAGTTAAAGGGAATGAAAAATTCTTTAAACACATAGAGTATATTTTAAAATCTGAAATCTCAGAAAATTTCAAAATCTACTATGAAAACACGCGCTGTTAAGAGTTCTGAACACTGATTTAGTTAAAGGGACGTAAAGTTCTTTAAAATGTCGGAAATGTGCGATTATCTGTTCATTGTAGTTGTTATAATGCAATATTTTGTAACAGTGATTAACTGAAGTCGCTGTGGTCTAGTAGGTAGTGTGCTGGCTTATTAGACGTAAAGCCAGGGTTCGAGTCTCAGGCCAGACATCAAAATAAAAATACAGAAAGTATTTTTTCGGCGATTTCTTCTCAGCAGATTTCTGGCAAAAGCTCTGAGCGTTAAAATAAAATTGCTATGAAAAGTTTCTCAAAAAATCTGTCGTTCGGAGTCGACTTTAAACTGTAGGTCCCGCCACTTCTGTATAAAATTACCACACACAACATAAGTAGTGTGAGAAACTAGGTCAATAATCCGGACTGAAGGGTTGGAATGACCAATTATGTATGTATGATTAACTTTAGGATTTTATTTTATTAACTTTTGATTTTTTATGTTATTTTGCCAAGGAATTTAAATGATTTTTACGGTTTTTCTTTTCTAACCTTAAATTAATTCTTTAACAGAGCTCTGTTTGTAACATAACAAAACTCTGTTATCTGAGTTCTGTTGTAACATAACGGATTTCTGTTATCTGAGTTCTATTAGCAATATAACAGAGATCTGTTAACTGATTTGGTTTGCGTCTGGGGAGATCGATTTTAAAATCTATCTTTACATAGATCTCTTTCAGTTTTATTAAATTTCTTAAAAATCTTATCAATTTCTTGCTTTGTATGTCTATTAAGACGCTTATAATCACTCTGTAAAAGCTGGAAAAGTGGTTACGCTTCAATCTAATGAGTTTTAAAGCCCTTTATACGCGTTTTTCAGTTATTAAACCGATCAATATTCATTACGATCAATTCATTAAATAAATTACAATCCATACAAGAGATATATAAAGAGACTTGGTAGGATTTGAAACCTTTAAATGGAGAACCATGTATAAGAGTCTCTATTTTAATTTAATATTACACAATATAATAATAGTGGTTACGTTTATTTGTTTTATGTGGGCTTATGTTTGTGTTTGTGCAGCTAAAATTCAACTAGAATTTAACGAGAACAACAATAACAATAGGAATAATAGAAATAATAACAATGGCAACAACAGTGATAACTCTTAACACAATCATGTTAAATAATTAACTTGTGAACATTTTACAACAAACTTAACAGGGCTTAACAATAATAATAACAACAACAACAAAAACAATAACAATAACAGCAGAAAAAGTAAACGATATTATATTTACTCTCTTGGTTGAGCTCTTTGAACATTATAACAGCTCCCTTAAGTATACACACACACACACACACACACATAAACATTTACAGGCATTTGTAAAACTACATTAACATTTAAGGATATTCAACTATTTAGGCAACAAAGGCATAATTAGAGCAACAACAGCAAACAGCAACGACAGCAGCAGCAATACTTACTACAACTACGGCATTTAACAATAATACTAATTGCCTTTAATTTCAACAGAACACACACACAAACACATACACCAACACACTCACAATCACGCCATCATCTTCAGTCTCCTACTCTCACTCTCTCTCTCTCTCTGCCTATCTCTGTATGGTTCCTTTAAATTTATTTTTAAAGTCATTCATTCGTTTTAGTTTTTCGCTTTAAAATATTCTATTTGAAAAGCAACAACAACAACAACTACAACAATCGCAACCAAATAAATGAAACAAAAGATAATACAAAAGCAAGTAACAACAACAACAACAGCAATAAGAAGAAGAATGAAAAAAAAAATTTCAAGATCTTTATAATGAGAGTGGCAAGCATTTTTGGTTAGAAAAATTAGAGAGAAAAACGAAAAAAATACACGACACGACACGACACGACAATTATTATGGAAATTTTAAATACAAAGCGAAGAGAGCAAGAGAGTAGGGGTGAGAGACCACAACAGTTATAAAAACATGAAAACACTGCCATCACCACCACCACCACCACCATCACCACTTACACCGCCACCAACATACACACACACTCACACCCACAAATAAAAATCATTTCGAGAATATTTTCGAAATAAAATTCCGGCCGGGAGAAAAACCAAATCAACTGTTAAGGCACAGTGGCACTGCGGCTGTAAAATATTTTTATTGCTGGCGGGGTTTTTCTTTTTTTGTATTCTTTTAATACCAGATAGTGTTGGGGCCTATACTGCCTAAGCATTGCTGCAATAAACGTTAACGTAAGATAATGATGATATTTAAGGCCATATTTTCAATCATGTCAGCTCCAGTATTAATGCTGATGTCCAATAACCACACCACCCCCTTACAGGTGGACATAAGTATTGGAAGCGAGGCAATTAGGACCAAGAGCTCGGTAAGATACCTGGGAATAAGACTGGATCCCAGGCTGACATTTTCATACCAGTTTCAGTACACGGCTGACAAAGCCCGGAAGGTCGTTGGGCAGCTCAGCAGATTAATGGCAAATATTGGAGGTCCGCTACCGGCGAGACGGAGACTCCTGATGGACGTTGGAAGCAGCATTATGCTCTATGGGAGCAAAATTTGGGCCAAAACACTAGAGGTTGGAAAACGGGCGAACTTACTTCTATCGGTACAGAGAACGGCTGCACTACGTATCGCGTCGGCATATCGTACAGCATCCGCCCTAGCCGTTCTTGTGATAGCAGGTACAATCCCTGTCGATCTGCTGGCAGCAGAGCGGATGGAAGATTTTTTATAAGGCGAAATCGGCTGGAAATCACATAACCGGTCACTCCAGGGAAAACACCATTTCAGAATGGCAACGATGATGGTACGACGAGGATAGAGGAAGGTGGACGGTGAGACTTATTCCGGCAGTAAAGCCATGGATCGATCGGAAAATTGGAGAAGTAAATTATTACGTTACACAGATGCTATCGGGCCACGGATATTTTTATGTGAAATATCTGAACAGAATGGGTAAGACCACCTTCTCTTACTGCCTTACGAGGAAGGGGAGGTAATAGATGATGCAGAACACACTATCTTCGAATATGCACGCTGGCAGAGCTATCGCTCTGCACTGACGTCGATGATCGGCACGATAACGGCCGCTAACATTGTCGGGGTTATGATTGCGATCAGGGAGAATTGGGCCTCACTGGCGAATTATGTGGAGCGCATTCTGAGACTGAAGAAGAGAGATCTGGAGGCTGCGGAGCATGTAGGCACGCCGGCATAGATGACACTAGCTCACGTGTCAAACGAGGTCCCAGTCGGGAGCTTGGACGAAAGGAATAGTGGAGACACTTAGAAGTCTCCTCAACCTTCAATACGCAGTCCGGACGCGGATGTGAGCATGAAGGCGGCCAAAGGGCCAAAAGTACTCCACTCCGAAGTAATACCACCGTAGTTCCGGAGCGGGTACAACAGTCCACGGTACGAGGGGGAATTTAGTGGGTGAGGGCCCCACACACGGAGAACGTGACGACTTCCTCTATGGTGCGATTAGGTATATTTGCCCCTCCTCGGCGTAAAAAAAAAAATAACCACACCACCAACAACTGATGTCCATGAGTTTTGTTGCTTCAAGAGTAAAATAAAACCAAGAGTCTAGAGAAGATATTAACACAAGCCTGGAAAGCTTAATGGATTGCAGAGACCGGATTGTGTTCTTTACCTAAATCAAATGGGCACCCAATATTGTAGCCATAGTCTGTTAGATAGTGTATTGCAGTCATCGGTACAAAGAGAACGCAATAAAAATGTGAGTGTATTTGTGAGAGGCATGTGTTTAACCCAAAGGAAAATTGTTAGTAACGTTTATCTAAAAGAAAATGCAAAATATTAAGCGCCAAATCCCAAAATATTCTTCCAAAAAATAGAAATCATTTCTCCATTGTTATTAGTGAATCTCATTATAAAATAATGAATCCTACTATAATTTTTCTTTGGGTGTATAATTCTTATACAAACTATATTTCAAAAATAAGCAACGAGAAACTGCTTCGCTGTAAGCTGACAAGCAACTGAATACATTTTTATGCCCTTTTTAACGAACATTGTTTCTGTTCGTGTAATATGTAAGTAAAAATTCGATGATGATCTGCCCCTGAGGGAAATTGGCTTATTAGAAAAGTGCTCGTGACTCAATCCCTGGCTTCGAGATCTCAAACAGAACGAAATATGAAAATATAAATATTTCTTTCGGCGATTTTCTCTCAGCAGCAGTTTTCTGGCAAAAATTCTAAGAACGAAATAAAATTGCATTGAAAAGTTTCTCTAAAAAAAAATCTTGCCCTTCCCGAGTCGAGTCACTCATGAACAAAATTAAGGACACTCACAAAAGATGGATCGCGTTGAGAAGTTAGGTTGTAAACCAGACTAAGGGGTTGTGAACCAGTAGAGAGCGAAAGACTTCATCAGTGATCAGCAATGAGTATTCAGAGACGTAGAATCGAATCATACTCATAATTTCTGATACTTATACGCATTCATATTTATTTTAATATCATGGAACCTCCCTCCACTCATATTCATAGTTTGAAGTACTCATTAAGCTCATACTTTACAACACACAACACGTATGATGTTGTAGTTGATTTCAACTCTCCGCCATAACTCAACATATAAACGAATCACAAAATAAGTGAATGAATCGTATACGAACACCAAAATACCTACTAAAAGGCTGCTTGTTTTGATTTGCTTGCTGCTCTCTCTCTCTGTCTTTTTTTGCTTACATACGTATGTAATGAGTCATTACAACCCTTTAGTCAGGATTATTGAGACCTAGTATCTCACACTACTTATGTTGTGTGCGTTAATTTTATACAGAAGTGGCGGGACCTACAGTTTAAAGCCGACTCCGAACGACAGATATTTTTGAGAAACTTTTCAAAGCAAGTTTATGTACTCTCAGAGTTTTTGCCAGAAATCTGTTGAGAGGAAATCGCCAAAGAAACACTTTTTGTATTTTGTTTTGATGTCTGGCCTGGAGCTCGAATCCTAGCTTTATATCTTATAAGCCAACACACTACCTACTAGGCTACGGCGACTTCTTTTTTGCTTATGTGTCTGTAAATTTATTGGTATTGTAAGTATGTTTAAAAGTTATGTATCTAAATGAGTAGACCGGCTTATGAATCAAATATATTTCGAGTGGTAAGAGTTTGATGCCAACGTTGTTGTACGCATACTCATTACGATCTGAGCTGTACTTATAAATGAACGTTGTAGTATGAGTATGAATTAATCAATGCAGAGTACTTAGTTAAATTTCAATATGTATTCTTGACTCACTTATATTCAAAACTTCATGTGAGTGTTAATGAGTAGCAAGAAAACACTTCATTTCTAATCTCTGCTTTCAATACAATGCACATCCTGAGTGCAAGTCATACCGTATGCATAGATGTGATAAATAAAGGACAAACTCTCGAAACTTTCAATGTTCAGAAGTTCAACGACACCACCACAAATGACTTAAAGTCGTATATTAAGAGTCGTATATCTTCCGATTTCTTTAGTTACAAAAAAAAACACAAATTTTTCAAATTAAACTGGTAATTGCTATTTTACAGCAATTTCTAGAATTATAGGGTTACCATTCTGTGAGAAAATAAGTGCTTCAAGCCATTGCTTATCCAAAGACACAAACCCACACTTTAACCAGCGCCACTTCCTGTCTCTAACAGGCGCTGTTAACTGTTTAACAGTGGCAATAGTAGATTATTCTTCTATTTTGTAATTATTTCAGACATAACAACTCATTCTTCTCAACTCTCAAAATTATTCGAGCTATCCCACTACAACGATTCGAAAGAGGACCCTCTGGACCCTCTGCATATGGTATACTATTTCTTAAATGTTCCGAAATGGCCACTGATCTTTTAGAGAATTTTCAAACAATAAATTGATATTTTCAAAACCAATTTTCTCAATACGATATCACTTTTATTTGATTATGTTGCGCATTATATTAAGAGGCCTTAGAACCTTCCTTTGCACATAGTATGGTACTCATAGACCTAGAATATTTTCCAAAATTAGGACCTAAGCAACAGGACTTGTTCAGATGAATATTCTTAAACAGCTAACAGTACTCTGTTAAGAGGAAATTTTGCTCTGTTAGCGCTAAATGTGACGCTGCTAAGATTTTTGGTTTGTGTCCTAGATTTTCAAATTAGAATTTGACTTCATACACATGAATTCTCGCGGTTTGCAGTCCCACTGTAAATCATTAAATGTCATAGACATTAAAAATAAATTTTTTGGATTCTTTTTGGGTTTCTATGTTTTTTTTTTTGTTTTCATTATTTTCATGTCAAACCTCCAAACACGAAATCTAATAAAAGAAATTAAGATAAAAATCTCAACGCAAAAAAAAATATTCCAACTACACAGTCAGCATAGCATGAAGGATGGAAAGAGAAGAGCACAAAGACAGAGCGAGAGGGAGAAAGAGAACAAAAATTGAATAGGAAAGCATTTATGTTTTGTGGTATGTGTTGACAAAAATTCTACCGCATTTGCTGTTTGATTTCTTTAACAATTTAAACACGCTTAAATAGGCGACAAACGAAAAACGGCAAAAAAAATCGACTTAAAGCTTAACGAACAACAGTAGCAGAAAGTAATAAAAACAACGTTAAAGCTATTAAAAAAAATACAACAACAACAACAACAACTACAACATTAAACAGATAATGATACCAGAAATTACAACAAAAAATAAAAGACAAAAAAAATGGAAAATAAATGTGAATGTGACCAAGAAAATTGCTTTTTTGCGCTTAAAGATGATGGCAAATGGCAAAAGGAAATTTCGTAAAAAGAAATGATTTGAAAGCGTTTTTTAAACTGTTTAAGCGTTTAAAATAATAAGAAGTTTTTATACAAAAAAAAAAAAACGTTGCCTACATTTAGGCTGCTAAGCTTGTAATATTCATGGCTTATATGTTTAAAACAACAAATAGTGTGTCAATTATAAAAACCAAAGTGTTTAGCATACACACACACGTACATCCATACATACATACAAAAAAATGTTTAATGTATGCCTACTTTTAGGCGTTACTTCACGAAGGAACTTAATTGCATTATTTCTTAAAGCTCTTGTAATAGAGTTCGTGGATTTATTAAAACGGATTTTCTGGTTTTCATGTTTTTCTCAAGTGAAAGATTAATTTTGTTTCGTTTTTTTTTTTTGTTCTCAAAATAAAACCTCAGGTTGCTGAGATTATACACACACACACACACAAAGGAAAAATTAATCCCTACACACACATACGCGCTAACAATGTCATACAGTGACTAATAAATGTGGCACAAAGTTTGAAAAGTAAAAAATCAATACCAAAATCGAAATCATTATCCCTCTTAATGGCAAAACATTTCCATATGACATGGTTGTTACATTAGAGAGAACAATTAATGGCGATAATCAGGACAACACTAAACGCTTTAAGGAGAGACATGTTTTTAGGTTACATCTGGTCTGGCAGTGTAAAAGACTGATAAGCGACCTTATGCCAGATGCTCAAATTAGATTGTGCTGGACAATTGGTCAATAATGCTACAAGCTTGCAGATAAATGGTCAAAATCAGGTTCAGTTTACAAAAGTGCAACAAGAAAGAAGTAGGTGAGATCGATGAATAGGCTTCTGCTTTAGAATTTTTTAAGGAGAAGACAAAACCGCTAAGCTTTTGATATTATCCAATGAAGAACACTTACGATGATAGATGCCATCTTTCTTTTACTCCTCGTCATAGAGTATTCATAGCCTACTACAGAGTCACTGAAAGCCTTATTATTTATGTTCTTTTGCATATGATAGTGAGCCAATGATAAGGATACTGAAAGATAATAAACTTACATAATAGGTCATTACAACCCTTCAAGCTTCCAAGCTTCTCACACCACTTATGTTGTGTGTGTTAATTTTACTCCGACTCCGAAGACAAATTTTTGAGCTGCTCTTCATGGCAATTTTATTTATTTTCAGAGTTTTGCCAGAAATCTGTTGACATAAGGTCCCAGAACATTTTCTCTGTCACTGTCCGGCGCTTGGGAAGCTGAGAAGTAGAACTCTTCGACAGCCAGAATTTAGTAACAAAACAAAACAAAATGTCTAGCCAAAAGCAATTTGAAGAAAATTCCCATTTGCATTTAACTCTCAGGATGGTTGAGAAATATTATAATTAGTACAGAGATCAGCAATGAATCATATCAATTTATTGTTTGAAAATTCTTTAAAAGATCAGTGGCCATTTTGGAACATATACTAAGAGATAGTATACTATACAGAATGTATACAAATGGTAGTCCAGAGGGTCCTCTTTCGAATCGTGGTAGCCGGAATAATTTTGAATGTTGAGAAGAGTGAGTTGTTCACAAATAATAATGATCATAATGAAAATTATGTCTGAAATAATTGCAAAGTAGAAGAATAATCTACTATTGCCACTGTTAAACAGTGAACAGGGCTTCTTAGAGGCAAGAAGTGGCGCTTCTAAAAGTCTGGGTTTGTGTCTTTGGATTTTAAATTCGATTGCATAAGCAATGGCCTGAAACACTTATTTTCTCACAGAATGGTAACCCTATTATTCTAGAAACTGCTGTAAAAGAGCAATTACCAGTTTAATTTGAAAAAATTTGTGTTTTCTTTAACTAAATAAATCGGAAGATATACGACTCTTAATATACGACTTTAAGTCATTTGTGGTGGTGTCGTTGAACTTTTGAACATTGAAAGTTTCGAGAGTTTGTCCTTTATTTATCACATTTATGCTTACGGAATGACTTGCACTCAGGATGTGCATTGTATTGGAACCAAAGATTAGAAATGAAGTTTTTCTTGCTACTCATAAACACTCATATGAAATTTTAATATAAATATAAGTGAGTCAAGAATACATATTGAAATTTAACTATGTATTCTGATTCATTCATTCATACTTACACTACAATGTTGATTTATACGCTACAGATCAGGTTGCAATGAGTATGATGCACACAACGTTAACATCAAACTCATACCATACAAAATATGTTTGATTCATAAGCGCAGTAAGCAGAGCAAAACCACAACCTTCTAGTGAGTATTTTAGAGTTCATACGCGAATCAGATTTATTTTGTGCTTCGTGTTTTATGTTGAGTTATGGAGAGCCGAAATCTACTGTCATCATACGTGTTGTGTGTTGTTAAGTATGAATATGATGCATACTTTAAACTTTTGATATGAGCAGAGGGAGGTTCCTTGATATTACAATAAATATGAATGGTCGCCGTGGTCTTGTAGGTAGTGTGCTAGTTTATTAGACGTAAAGCCAGGCTTCGAGTCCCAGGCCAAACATCGCAACAAAATACAAAAAGTACTTTTTTGGCGATTTCTTCTCAGCAGATTTCTGGCAAAAACTGTGAGCGTTAAAATAAAACTGACATAAAAAGTTTCTCATAAAATCTGTCGTTCGGAGGCGACTTTAAACTGTAGCTCCCGCCACTTATGTACAAAAATAACACACACAACATAAGTAGAGTGAGAAACTACATACAATTATGTATGTATGAATGCGTATAAGAAATTATGAGTATGATTAGATTCTCATCCTTTGAATACTAAACAAAGGAGAGAGTCACCTATATTAAACTCTCGGAATTCTTGAGCATTACCAACGAGAAGGAGCTTTAATTATATGACGAAATACAGGATTTAAAGATGCTGTATACGGTGAATCAGATGCCAGTCAAGATCAAGGAGAGATCATCTTCGGCTTTTTGCATACATAGGGCACGAACATCAAGAATGTTCGTTAAAAAGAGCGCTAAAATGCATTGAATTGGTTGTCAACTTTAAGTGATCCAGGTTCACGTCGCTTCTTTATGAAATTTAGTTTGTATATCCATTATACACCCAAAGAAAAATTACAGTAGGATTCACTATTTTCTAATGCAACTCACTAATAACAATGAGGAAGGATCTACATTTTTGGAAGAATATTTGTGAAGTTAATAACGTAGTCTTTAGGGATGTGGTGCTGTACAATTTTTCTATATTTTCCACTACATAAACGTATTATTACACTTGAAAATATGACTAACAATTTTCCTTTGGGTTATACATTTGGCACTCACAAACACACTCACATTTTTATTGTGTTCTCTTTGTGCCTAGCCTAATCCAAACTGGTAGCGTATGAGTATTAATTTGAATTTTATTCATCATTTCTTTATAATTTTTTGCAATTCATTTTGTCTCTTACTGTTAAGTAAAGCCAACATTTGTTTAATTTGTTTTTTCTTCTTTAATTTTACAGTTTAACGAACCCTATTTAAATAAATTTTTTTGGTTTCTTTTTAATACGATTTTTTTTTTTTTGCTTTAAATTAATTAGAAAAAAAATAAAAATAAAAACAGAATCACAAAATAAATTCCAATATTAAACGTTACAAATCAAGTTAAACACTTACTTACTTACTTACCCCAGCACATCTAAGGCAGCCTATTAAGCAAATACAACACGCGTTTCAACACATTATTGAAGGAGAAGAACACCATAGCGCAGCACAGCATGTTTAATAAACAGCCAGGCAACGAATGTAAATACAACACGGCAACATCATCATTCACATTCACATCTACACTCACATACTCATCATCATCATCAAAAGTAAGCACCTACATCCATATGTAAATGATTCGTTATGTTTCTAATGCCTTTTTTTTACTTTGTAATCTTAAGCAGCTTCTTTATGTAGCGCGCGTATACAGTTTAATGCCAAACAGCGTAATGAGTGAACAAATTTGAAAAACAAAAACACACACACACAACCGCACGCGTATAACCAAACTTTAAAAACAAATTTAAAAACGCACACACACACACACACACACACACACACGAATGTTTAAATACGCACCCGAAACACTTGGAAGTACTGATTAAAGCAAGACCTTAAAATACACGCCCGCCGACCGTTTTACTTCAGAAACGAAACAAACAAAAACAAACACAACGTCTAGCAAACATATGCGTACAACAGCAACAACAAGAAATTACAAGAAAACCGGTTTTTTACCGCTTTTTTTCTTTCTTTTTTCGTTTACTTTGCCGTTTTTCTTTTACTTTGTAATTCTTGTTACATTTAATAATGATTTCTATGAACTTTTCATTTCATTTTATTTAATAAAATCAATTGAATTTCAATGAATTTTATTTTTTTCCCTAGTTGTAGTTGTTGTTGTTATTAATGATTTTTGTTTAAACGTTTTAATTTTCGGTTTGCTTTCACTCGCGTAAATAATTTTTCAATATAAACTTTTGCTTCAACGTCGTCTAACCGCGTAGTTAAAACGCAACCAACTAAAGGGCCCACAAATGGCAAAAAACTGAAAAAAAGCATCTTCTCTGAGAGTTTTTTTCTCGTTCTTTCTCGGTTTTTTTGTTTTTGTTTTTGCTTAAAAAATTGTTTCCCAAAAATTTGTTTTTGTTTTTGCTTCTTAAATGTGGTTTCTTCTTTTTTTTTTTGTTGTTGTTGCTTTTATTGTTATTGGCTGCATAACATTACTTTTTAACTTTGCATTGTTGTTGTTGTTGCTATTGTGTGCACGATATTCCTGTAACATATTTAAGAGTTGAAAGCACGAAAACACGAAATTGCACTCGGCTTATGCAATAAAGAGTAAGAAAACCATAAAGAGAGAGAGAGAGCGAGAAAGAAAGTGAATAACAGAAATTACTCTTCTGTTATAAGAACAAATAAACAGCCATTAATAACAGGCTGTATTTAGTAGGTAAGATGCCTGTGTTAAAGTGTGTGTGTGTGTGTATAAGTATTCCTGATTTACTCGTAAATATAACGAATATTAATGCATCGCTGCACATCAAAGTGAAGCAAAGAGTATTTTAAACTATCATAACGGCTAGTTTTAAGAGCACAGCATTGAAACAGTATAAAGAGCGTAAATTTACTAAGAACAACAACGACAACAATAACAAATGTTGCAAACAGTTAAACGAAAAACGAAAAAACAAAAACAAAAATATACGAAATGCAATCAGGAAGTGACGAAATTTGTTGAATTGGATTATTTGAACACAAATTGATTTGAAGTTTTACACTCTTTTGGCTGCTGCTGCTGCTAATTCTTCTTCTTTTTCTTTCTGGTATTTTTACTTCAAACATGACAAGCTTAGTTCACACACAAATCTCTGATACTCTGACAAATGCTAAATGATAGCAGTATGTAGTAGGAAAATGAACAGCAACAGCAACAACAACAACAACTATGAATAATAACAAGCAGATGATGAGTATTTACATGGATATTTTGGCATGTAAATTATCGTCTTTGGAGGAAATGCTTTTCAGCTCAAGTAAATGCTGACATTGAAATTAAAAAAAGAAGACAAAAAAAAACAAAAAAAACAATAAAAGTACGTAACGAAACGAAAACAATTAAAGAAAAAATTCATTCCAAATTGAATGAGAACAATCAGAAAGAAAAAAGGCAACAAAGAGAGAGAAACAAATTTTTTTTTTGTTTTTTTTTATATTAAACCTGCACTCAGGGGATGACCCCTACTCATGCAGTGCATTGTGCAGGTTTAGGAAAGGTGGAAAGATGCGAACGGTAAGGAACGAGTTGCTGCTGGTGACTATAAAATGGCCAGTGCTATACCTTCACCATTAGACAGTCTACAGCAATCGTCCCCAAGAAGCCCGCAGTTTCTCACACCACTTATGTTGTGTGTGTGTTAATTTTATACAGAAGTGGCGGGACCTACAGCTTAAAGTCGACTCCGAACGACAGATTTATTTGAGAAACAAGAAGAGAAAGTGAAGAAATCGCCAAAAAAATAATTTTTTTCCTTAAATTCAGAAGAAATTTTCCTTAGTTGCTATTAAAAAACAGTGCGGCACTTAATTAGTAGCCGTCAGAGATCAGCAATGAATCGTTTTTTCGCTACTCATAAGCACTAACAAGAAATTTTTAATATAAGTGGAGTCAGCAATTCATTTCTTCATACTCATCCTATAACATTGATTTATGCGGTACAGATCAGGTTGCAATGAGTATGATGCGTACAACGATGACATCAAACTCATACCATTCGAAATATGTTTGATTAACATAAGCCAGCCTACTCATTTAGATTCTTAACTTTAGAAAAATACTTACAAGTGATTCGAATCATTCATCAAAATTGATAGTCTTAGTTGTTATTGCATTTACAACAAAAAAAAAGGAAAAAGACAACACATAAGCAAAAAAGACAAAGGCAGAGCAGTAAGGAAAGCAAACACACAACCTCCTAGTAAGTATTTTAGTGTTCGTACGCCGATCATACTTATTTTGTCGACAAGTATGAAGTAATGACTGTGACTTTAAACCAGAAGTCGGCACAAAGAGAACACAATAAAAATGTGAGTGTATTTGTGAGAGGCATGTGTATAACCCAAAGGAAAATTGTTAGTAATATTTTTTAGTGTAATAATACGTTTATGCTGTGGGAAATATAGAAACATTGTACAGCACCAAATCCCTAAAGACTGTGTATTTAACCTGACAAAAATTCTTCCCAAAATAGAAATCTTTTCTCTTTGTTATTAACGAATATCATTAGAAAATAGTGAATCCTACTATCATTTTTCTTTGGGTGTATAATTGATATACAAAAAAATTTCAAAAAGAAGCGACAAGAACATGCTTCACTGAAAGCTGACAAGCAACTGAAAGCATTTTTACGCTTTTCTTAACGAATATTGTTGATGTTCGTGTCCTATATGTGTAAAAAGCCGAAGAAGATCTTTTCCAGTATACGTTGCCAATGACACGAACCAGTATTTCATTTTAAATTTAAATTTTTTTTTAAATATTTTTCATGTTCGTTTTCGGTTTTTTCTTTTTATTTTCATTGTTTTTATTACGGCACTTGATTTTCATTTTCAGTTTCATTAAAAATTTAAAATTCTGAAATTAAATTCATTAATTCCATAGCAAAAGAAATAAAAAACAAAAACTAAAGCTTCTGTACCGCACAACTAAAATATCCTCTTTCGTTCTCTCTCTCTCCCTCTGATCCCCACTGCTTCTCGTTTCATAATCTAAAATTAAAATCATTGTGGCAAAATACTTAAAATGTACTTGAAAAACAAAAAAACGGAAAAAAAACCGAAAAAAACAGAACCCAGAGAGAGTATTTTTCAACTTTTAACTCCTCCAAAACTCATGCACTTAAATGCTCGCTCACAAAAAAACTTTTTCCATATCATAGAGATACTCAATCTACAAACAAACAAAAAAACGAACCAACGAAATACTAACAAACAAAAACAAAAAATAAAATATTAAATAAAGAGAAAGTAAAGGAGCAGGCGAAATGAAAAAAAGGAGGATGAAAAAAAGAAGAAGAAGAAGAAAAATTGTTATTCATCAGTAGAGAAACGGAATCATGTTCGCAATCTGACAAATATAATTAAATATAACGACTCTACCAAGTGCAATGATACAATTTAAATGAATGCACAAATTAAATTAACGTAACAATTCTCTTTTGCTGTTGCTGTTTGTGTTTGTGTTTGTATTGCTTCTACTATTGCTATTCGGCTCTTAGCCGTCGTTCTTTCCTTCGTTCAACCTTTCACATTCGCTTATGCTTATGCACATGCACATGGACATGCACATTCACTTATTGATGGCAAAATAACAAAAAACACGTACCCGTACTGTGTTACTGGTGAAAGTCGGTATTGGTATTGGTAATGGCACGGTTACGTACAGCAACAACTCTTAAATAAATAGCAGAAATTCTCTTTAGAATAGTCGTGTTCTCACGCCAGCCATATAGAATTGTAGTTCGAAATATGTATGCCATCGTTCATGTTATTGTTGCTGTTTTTGATTATTTTTGTTTATTTTTTTTCCATTTTAGTTCGCTTAACATGTCCCAATGCTTTAAACAACACACGAGTACAGCAAGGACGCATCGGGTACAGAGTAGTGTACGAAGAATACAAAAAAAAAACGACAAAAAAATAAAAATACCCCCGAATGAAATTCTCATCTCATCATGTCAATAGTAGTTATTACTCAACTTGTTATTTTGTGTGTATGTGTTTGTGTGTGTGCCATAGAACAAGTGCTACAGTGCATTATTGTTGTTTCTGTTGCTGTTGCTGTTATTATTATTATTGTAACTGTTGTGCGTATGAGTAACAGAGTGTATAGATGTTGTATACGTTGTGTATTTGGATGGCTGGCTGGCTGGCTGGTTGCAATAGCTTTTGTTGTGGGTTTTTGATGACTACAACAGTAACAACAACAACAACAATAACACTGTTAATGTTATTGGCAGCATGTTATTGTTGTTGTTGTTGTTGTCCTCTATATGCATAACTTTGTGTGTGGGTGTGTGAAACATCACTTTAAACGAATGGAATTTATCTTGCCCCACATTTTCCCTCATACTCCACATAAGTTCGTTAGTAAGTCTTCCTCTTTTATATGACACTTCTTCGTAAATATTTTTTTGTAAATATTTGTGTGTGTGTGGGTGTGTATGCTTCAACTACTACACTAATATATGCATTTTTCCCAAAGGTGCATTTTATGCTAGAAAATCTAATTTGAGAGATTTTTTCCCATTTACGCCGTTTGTGTTACAAGTAAATTGTTTTCGGTTCTTCTTCTTCTTTTTATCTTTTTTTTTGCACTTACTCTCACTTCCACTCTCTTACTCTCTCTCTGCCTTTCGTTTCCTGCAATTTTTTAGTTATTTGCTTAGCTGTGAAGACTTGTTTTATGTGGAATGTTGGCTGTGCATGCATGTATGTGCGTTTGCATGTATGATTGTGTGTACGGGTTTATTATTATTTTTGTTTGTTGGCAAATTTTTACGACCCTCTGTATGCATGTGTGCGTGTATGGGTGTTCAGTTTTGTTTTTTTATGTATTTTTTGTGGCTTTCTTCTCACTTCTTTTTGTCGGTAATAATAGCTGGCAGGAGAACATGTCAGAAATAAAAATTGTACCAAATGCCTGCATAGATGTATGCATAGATGTGTGTGTGAGTGTGTGGTACACGTGTGTATGTATGTATGTATGTGAGTACTCTCATATGTTTACATTCAATGGTTATTTTACGGTGTAAATTTTTATTATGAAAACCTTTTTTTGTGTGCCAACACCAACGTCAATACAAAATGGAAGGCAACAACAATCGCTTAAAAGAAATTGAATTGACAGGCAACCTTAAGTCACAGTACTAAAATGCTTAACAAAAACTAATTCTTTTCCTCGCACTCCCTCTCTCTCTCTCTCTCTCTCTCTCTCTCTTTTATCTTTCTTTCTCTTGAAAATGTAAAATTGAAAAAATAAAGAACATTTTCTAGGAATGATCCCTAGATAGTGTATAGCATTGTGTAGCTGTTTAGTTCTAGATTTCAAGTCAATAATGATTTTGAATTTAATCTAAAATTTTTATTGAAATTTATTTTGAAATTTCTTTTAAAGCTTTGACAGAAAAGTACTAAGTAATGTACTAAATATTCAATACAAACAATATATAAAGATACTGGCACTTGACACTATACTATTGTGTATTGTTTTTCTCATTTTACTAAAATCTGTACTAAAATTTGTATTAAAATTTTTACAAAAATGGGTACTAAAATGTGTATTGCATTCAGTACTAAAATGAGTACTAAAATTTGTTTAAAAAAAATCAATTAATAACACAGGCTTGCAAGGATTTTGCAAATAAGATGGGTCCAGGTGTTTCAGAAAGCATTTTGAGCGCTGTACACTTTCCATCACGTCAGGTTTTCGAAAAAAAGGGAGTCGAGATTCTTTAATAAAGCGCCTTTGGCCATTTTTTAAAAATTGTAGAACTAAACGAATTACAAATCTTTATACAGATTTAAAAAATTCAAAATGACGAATCCATTATGGAGGTCGCATTTTCTTGAAAATTGTTACACGCTACTAATACATTCTGTACTAAAATTTAAATAAAAAAATTAACTAAAATTTGTTCTCTACACTACAGTAAATTTAGTACTAAAATTTTTAGTAAAAATTGTACAAAAATGAGTACTAAAAGGTATACAATTTTCTGTACTAAATTTTATACTAAAATCTGCATAAAAAAAAATTAATTAAAATTTGTGCCGATTATTATTGTAAATTTTGTACTAAGATTTTTATTACAGTTTACACAAAAATTAGTACTAAAGTTTGTGCAATATTCTTTACTAAAATATGTATAAAAAATTAATGAAAAATTGTGCTGAACACTATAGTAAATTATGTACTAAAATTTTTATTTCAATTTGTAGAAAAATGAGCACTAAAGTGTGTTCAATATTCTGTACAAAAGTGTGTACTAAAATTTGTTTAAAGAAATTAACTAAGATTTGTTTTGATCACTATAGTACTAAAATTTGTATTATAAATTTTACAAAAACTAGTACTAAAATGTATACAATATTCTGTACTAAAATTTGTACTAAAATTTTTAAATAAAAAAATTAATTAAAATTTGTAACGATCATTATAGTAAAATGTTTGTACTAAAATTTATATTATTTGTATCAAAATTTGTTCTGTACTAAAAATTGTACTAATATTTGTAAAAAAAATAATTAAAAATTGGTCTGATCACTATAGTAAAGTTTGTACTAAATTTTTACTATAATTTTTATTACAATTTATTCAAAAATGAGTACTAAATTGTGTTCAACATCCTTTACAAAAGTTTGTACTAAAATTTGTATAAAAAAAATTAACTAAGATTTGTTCTGAACACTATAATAAATTTTGTACTAAAATTTTTATTACCAATTTTACAAAAATGAGTACTAAAATATGTACAACATTCTGTACTAAAATTTGTAGTAAAATTTGTACTAAAATTTGTACTAAAATTTGTATAAAAAAATTAACTAAGATTTGTTCTGAATACTATAGTAAAGTTTGTACTAAAATTTGTAATAGAATTTGTACTAAAATGTGTAGTAAAATTTGTACTAAAATCTGTAGTAAAATTTGTACTAAAATCTGTAGTAAAATTTGTACTAAAATTTTTATAAAAAAATTAATTAATAATTGGTCTGAACACTATTGTAAATATTGTACTAATATTTGTATTAAAACTTTTACAAAAATTAGTACTCAAATGTATACTACATTCTGTACTAAAATTTGTACTAAAATTTGTACTAAAATTTTTATATAAAAGAAATTAATTAGAATTCGTAGCGATCATTAAAGTAAAATTTTTGTACTAAAATTTATAAGATTTGTAACAAAATTTGTTCTAAAACTTGTATAAAATATTTTGTAATTGTAAATTGGTCTAAACACTATTGTAAATTTTGTACTAATATTTGTACTAAAATTTACATAAATCTGCACCTTATTTTATATTAAAATTTTTATAAAAAAAAATTTATTTAAGGAAGTTTTGTACTAAAATTTGGTCTAAAACTTGTAACATAATTTGTATTAAAATCTATTTCCAAAATTTATTGCAAATAAAAATTAGAAGCAAATAATTTTATTTTTAAATTTTTAATTTAAAAAAAAACGAATTTTTTTTTTCCAAAAATAATCCCTTTCAGGCACATTGAAAAAGGTGCCTTGATTTTAATAACTTGCATGCTGCCATGCATTTACAGCCATCCAAACATGCACACAGACACACACAGACACACTTAGTTTGTAGAAATAACTAAATGACTGACTGACATGTGTTGGGGTGCCCACTTTATGCGCAAGTACTTTAATTGAGAGCATTTTGATGTCATAATTCTTGAGTGTGTGTTGCTTTTGTCATGGCGTGTCGTGCCGTGGGGGAGGGAGGGAGAGTTAAATTACTTCAATCAACAATGAAGTGAATGCAGTTATTGACAAACGGGATTTTGTTACCATTTTTGTTTTTGTTTTTTTTCTTGTTCTCTTTTTTAAAGTAAATTTTACTATTTTTCTAGTTCAAGTTTTATGAAATGAAAACCGGTTTTTTTTTGCGCTTCCTTTCATTAGAATGTGGGATTTAAGTGAGCGTATGTGTGTGTTTGCTTGCCTTTATTTATTTATTTTCTACCGCAATTTGTTATAACACGAGTGATTGTTGTTTTTCTTGTTGTTACTAATACAGTAACTGTATTATTCGCTTTTTATAGGTTTTAGATTTTCTTATTTTTCTTCTTCTTCTTCTTGTTTTTTTTTTTCTTCTGCTCAATTTATGGTTATATTTTGATTTTTGGTTTTCTCTAGAGTATTTTATGAGAGTGCGTTGTGTGTATGTTTTTGTTTTTATGCCTGGCTAAGAGGGAGATTCAATTATAATGTGCAGTGTATGTGCGTGTGTACGAGTGTTTGTGTGTAACAAAGGAGTTATAACAAGAGTGTGGATCTTTTTCGTTTTTCTCTCTCTGTTTTTACCTTCATAAAGTGCAAGGCCTGTTTTATGTGGGTGTTTTTTTTGTTTGTTTCTTGTTGTTGTTGTTGTTTTTATTATAATTTCTATTATTTTCATGTTGCCTTTTGCTTTCAATTTCATTTAGTTTCCTTAAGGTTTTATTTATTTTTTCTTTTCTTTTTTTTCTGTTTTCTATTTTCCTATTTTAGTTTTTGTTATTGTTTTTCTATTTTTTTTTTTTTGTTGCTTATGGGAGATAGAGAGGGAATTTTACTATTGCGGTAAAACCAAACAATAACAACAACAACAGAAAATGTTAAACTTGGGATTTGAAATTATTAAAAACCGAAAAAAAACAAAAAACAAAAACAAGGAATATTAGAAATTCCTTAACAAAACCTCTTTCCACTCTTACCCTCACTCTCTTAATCTCAATCTCTCGCTCTCACTCTCTTAAGCTTAACTAAACTACGTACTGTAAAATATCAATGGCATATAAGCTAAAGTGAGGAGTAGTGTATGTAGTTTGTGTATAGATGTGTGTGTGTGTGTGTGTTGGTTTATTGTATATTTTTGTGTATGATTTGATGATTTTTCAAAAACATGTTTGAAGTACTTTTTCTATATTTTTGCTTGCCTTTCTCCCTTCCACTCTCTCTCTCTCTCTCTCTCTCTCACTGTTCTGCTGGAACAAGTGTTTTTAGAAATCTCTTGTGTGTGCGTGTGTGTATATAGGAGTATATTTGAGTGTGTGTAAACTGTATTATGCTATTTGAAAAGTTATTTACTTTATTAGTACAGTAGCATAGCATAGTAAAGTGTTTTTGGGCCCCCATCCCCCCACAGAAATTTTTATGAGCTTGTTTTGCTACGATTTTTTGTTTTTAATTTTTTCTTTTCATTTATTTCTTCTTCTTATTCATCATTTTTTTTTTGTTGTTGTTGTTTTGCGGCATTTTCAAGCAGTTTATGAAAATTCATTAAGTTTATATTTTTGTGTGCTTGTGTTGTTGTTATTGTTGTTGTTGTTGCGTTTCCCCAACTAAAGTTAAAATGAAACCGTTGGTAGAACTTTAATTAATTAAAAAAAAAAGCGAAAAAAAGCAAAAGTGGCAAGTGGAAGTGGATAAAATAAGAGAAAATAAAACACTTTTTGCTTAAGCAATTGAAAGAGAGAAAGGGAGACGTAGAAAGAGAGAGTGAGACAGTGAGATTGAAAATCAATTGAAGGCTCCTCGCTGGATAAGTTGTTGCAATAAAAATTTTGTTTTAATGAATTTAAAAACAAAAAAAAAAAAATTCTCCTGCTTATAAAAGCGAAAGTTTTTTCTTTCAATAACAAAAAAAAAACACAAACAACAACAACAACAAACATTTTATAAAAAAAAGCAAAAGTTTTCCTAATGGCCAACAAATTCTATTCAATTAAAAAGACAGAGAGAGAGACAGAGACAGAGAGAGAGAGCGTTAGCGTAGTTTGTAAAGTTTTTGAAAAATGATGAGAAACAAATTTTGTTTTTTTACCAAAGAAAGAAAGAGAGAGAGAGAGCGAAAAACAATTAATTAACGATTCAAGGTTGTGTAAGAAAAACAACGAAAACAACGAAGAAAAAAAAAAGAAAACCAAAAATTAAGAGGAAATGTTTTCATTTGAATTGTTAGAGAGAGACAGATACAGGCAAATCGTGAAGTTAGATGCACTTGATAATTTGACATTGAAAGTAGACACGTTCCAGCTTATACTTGTACCGGGGAGTTAATGAAATAGGCACTGAATGCTTTACCTTTCCTACGCCACAATACAAGGAAGGATTCCATTTAAAACTAGGGCTTGGACTAAAGCAGGACTACAGCCTTCGTAAAGTGTTAACCCTGTCGCAATTACAAGATATCGCTTTAAGTCTTATCAAGGAAATACATGACATCCATTCCAGATAAACAGATCAGGCAGAATGGTGTAGTGCATGCCGTAGGAAGGCCTTGTTCGCAATACTTAACTGGCTTCCTATTGAACTCCTTGGTAAGCAAATGGCTAAATTCACTGCAACAAGCATCGGCCCTTCTAGTCTTACTTACTTACTTAATTGGTCATTAACAATCCGATTAACGAATTTTGGCCTGCCGCAACACATCCTTCCAGGCGCCTCTGCTTCTTGCGCGCCTACGTCAGTTGGTCACACAAATCAATGACAGGATTTTCTCGATTTGGTTCTTCCAACGGATACAAGGGAAGACGCCGTGGTCTAGTAGGTAGTGTGTTGGCTTATTAAACGAAAGGCCCGGGTTCGTATCCCAGGTCAGACATCAAAAACGAAAAATATTTCCTCGGCGACTTCCTCTCAGCAGATTTCTGGCAAAAACTCTGAGAGTAAAAATAAAATTGCCATGAAAAGTTTCTCAAAAAAATGTGTCGTTCGGAGTCGACTTTAAACTGTAGGTCCCTGCCACTCATGGATAAAAATTAACGCACACAACATAAGTGGTGTGAGAAGCTAGGTCGTAATCCGGACTAAAGGGTAGTAATGGCCAATTTTGTATGTATGTATGTAACGGATACAAGGTCGTCCACTTCGCCAACTTTCGCCGATACCCGCATCAAATACCCGGTTCGCCGAAGCATCCTCCTCCATACGAACAACATACCCGAGCCCGCCCAGCTGCTGGATATTAATACGCTGCACAACGTCTATGTCGTTGAGGAGTTCGTACAGCTCACTGTTGAATCGAATGCGGAAATCACAGCCAACTCTTTCTAGACCAAAGATCTTACGTAAGGCTTTTCTCACGAATACTCTCAAGGCTGTTTCATCAGTGCTTAAAAGGGTCTATGCCCCTGCGCCTTAAAGAAGCACGGGTAGGATGAGCGTCTTGAAGAACCTTAGTTTTATCGTACGAGAGAGGTTACTGCAATTCAATTGCTATTGACACCATAGCACAGCACCTGTTGGCAAGAGTGATCCTGCATTTAATCTCCAGGCTGACATCATTTTTGATGGTAACGGCGGAGTCGAGATAAATACAAATTCCTTGACTATAACAAAAGTATAGTTATCGGCCGTAATCTGAGAGTCAATACGCTGCACGTCTCTCCTTGTCGATAGCATATTTTTTTTTTACTGCTAGACCCACTCTAGTCACACCTCAATTTTTGAAGATTAATCTTGTAGCCCCACTGGCTATGGATTTCAACTTCCTGATGCCGAGCAAAAGTGGCTGAGATCCCTGACAGGATCGTGTCGCCGGGACTTCTGAATATGTATACCAATGTCTACAAACGCGATGACAGCAGGATGGGTTGCGGAGTGGATAGCGGAGTCTACTCTGGGAAACTGAACATTTTCGGCGTGTTTCAAGCGGAAATAATGGTCATCTACTGTGCCGCTCAATGAATACTCGCCTACGGTATGCTTTCAATACGCATCTGAATCTTTTCTGATAGTCAGGTTGCCATAAGATCTCTGTCGAATGTTGTAAATAACTCCTGGATCGTCAGAGAATGTCGCCGCTGTTTCAACCTGTCCTGCTCTACCGCTAGACTCAATTGACCCGCAATGCATAGAAATCGCACCAACCAGTTACTCGGAATTGGTCACAACATCATCTCGATCATAGTGGCCATGCTTATAGGTCATTGTGCTAGCCAGGTGCATCACAACCATTGTACTTAAAGACCTTTAGGCTTATTATTGATAATACAGTCATGGATTCTGTCAAAACCATATGGCCGTCTTCGGTTACAGGCAGAAAGGCATAGAACATTTGGCCAAAGCTGAATAAAAAAGGCACGACAAGGCTGCTTAAATTCCAAAGGAGCATAGAACCCTACTGGCCATTGTATTATGGGCGGCCATGCAAGGCAAACAATTTCTGCAGAGGCTGTAAAGATGAGGAGGAGATTTTTTTTTTGTCATCTATTGGGGTGTTTAGCAATATAACCGATAACGAAAAGGCATCTAGGTGTCTACCAGAGAAACGTCCTGGCATGTGAATGCCAAACGAACTGTGCTGACATGGACATTGATTGGCTGTCTAACATAAAAACATAATTGGTCATTGGTTCTCACTCGACTTATGATGTGTGCGTTAATTTTATGTATGAGTGGCGGGATCTACAGTTTAGAGTCGACTCCGAATGACAGAATTTTCAGAAGCTCTTCATGGCAGAGTTGTTTTTTTCATGAAATCTATTGAGGGGAAGTTGCCGAAGAAATATTTTTTTTTATAATATCGTTTTGACGTCTGACCTGGAGTTTGAACCGAGGCCTTACGGCTAATAAGCCGATGTCTAATTCACAGTTAAATGAAAATGAAAAACCGCGTTTTTTTAAAGATTTTTAAATTATTTTTTTTATTAAAAAAAAACTACAAAATATTTGCTTGACTCTGGACCCATAGAAAATAATTATTTTTCCTTTTTTTTTTTTTGGTTCTTAATTAATTAGTAAAAATTACATAAAAACTACAGACTAATAAAAAAATAAAATAAAATAAGAATTTTTTTAAGGAAAAAATTAAACTAAAAAGAAAAAAAAATTTTTTAAAATTTTTTGTTAAATATTTCAAGATTTATCGTGTACACAATAAAAAAAAATAAAAAAATATAAAAAAATAAAATAAAAACAAAATAAAAACAAAACAAAAAACTAAAAATAACTTTTGGTAAATAATAATAATTTTCTTTATAATATCGTACGTATTATTAATTAAGATTCTTAATTTATTTTTGTTTTATTTTTTTTTTAATTTTTTTTTTTTACTAAAACAATGCAAACGTTTAACCCCCTACAGCAACTGTAACTGCAACTGCTACTCCATTGGCCGCCATTTCTGTAACATTTTCAAGTTATTTTTCTAAAAACAAGACATAACGGGTAGTTATTTTGCCTTTATAAAAAAACAAATTTAAACAGTTGATAGACAACCAGTAATGCCAACGTATAGACCACAAATAAAGTGGTGTAGTGGAGTATTTTTAAGCTGAAAAAAATTCAAAAAAATAAAAAAACAACAATATGAGTATCACTATCATCATGATGATGAAAATGACAAAAAAAAAAACACACACACAAAAAACAAAAACAACAATAAACATACCGTTCATGCCTTTTGATGGATTCTGGTATTGTACTGGGATCATCTTTAACCACATACTGGCGTACACCCAACAGGCTCAATTGAAACAATTCCGTCCAGTTTAGATTGCGCATATCGAATGCAAACAATTGTTTATCCGTTGATTCCAATTTACCGCACAGGGCCCGGACATTGTCGTTGTCAAATTTGAAATCATTCGCTGAGAAATATTCCATCAGTGAACAGAATTTGTGGATTTTTCGATAAATTTTTAACATTCTAAAAATCCAACATCACAGCCAGAAACATGACAATCACATACAGTCACAGACAAAAGAGAGTGAGAGAGAGAGGGAGAAAAAAATTAGTAAAACAAAATAACACAACAAATCAACACCATTTTTAACAATAGCAGGCAGACACACCAGCCACACAAAACTGTACAATCAACACATACATACATACGTCCATACGTATTGTATGTACATTTATGCACTCACAATTCATCATAAGCATTAGCAACATCAACAACAACATCAATAACAGTAGCAACAGTAACAACAACAACAACAAAAACAACAAAATTTAAAGTGGGTTAATAAAAATTTATCTCGTACATGATGAAGGAAAAACCATCAAAGCACGTACAATCATAGAATAACACTCTCAAATTTACACAGAGACATATGGAGACACAAAAATACACACATACATACATAAGCATATGTATGTACGTGATACAAACCCATACACACACACACACACACAAACACATTTTATAGCAAAGGATAGCCAATATTTATTTTTTTAACACCTTTTATGGCAATAGATAGCTGCTGCTGTTATTATTACTGCTTTGCTATGCTTTGCTATGTGTGTGTGTGTGTCTGTGTAAGTATTTTATTAGAGGTGGCAAAGGCGCATTTACACTAGCCAGTGTTTTTTTTTTATATTTTTTTTGTGATTATTTTTTGAAAAGAAAAAAAAAAGTTGAAAATAAAAAATTTTAAAATTCAAAACTTCAATATTTCACAGTCCAAGCACCCAAAATAACTTGAAATTTTAATTGCAATTTCAGATTTTTAATCTGGATTATGGAATAGCAAAGAATTGTTTTTTTACTACTCATAAGCACTCACAGAAGCAGAGGACCCTATTAAGAACTGATACAGCTGCCTTGAAAGTATTCGAAGGAAAATTCCTACGTAAGATCTTTGGTCTAGAAAGAGTTGGATGTGATTCCGCATTCGATTCAACAGTGAGCTGCATGAGCTCTTCAACCACATGGACGTGGTACAGCGTATTAATATCCAGCGGCTGCGCTGGCTCGGCTATGTGGTTCGTACGGAGGAGGATGCTCCGGCGAGATGAGTATTTAATGCTGGGATCTGCGAAAGTCAGCGAAGGACCAAATCGAGGAAACCCTGTCATCGATTGGTGTGGCCAACTAATGTAGGCCCCTGCAAGAAGCAGAAACGCCTGGAAGGATGTGTTGCGACCGGCCTCAATCCGTTAATCAGGTTGTTAATGGCCAATTAACTAAGTAAGTATGACTAGAGGGGTCGACGTGCCTACCAAGCAGGGCATTGATGCTTGTTGTAGTGAATTTAGCGAGGAGTTTAATATGAAGCCAGTTAAGTATTGCCTTCTACGAGATGCACTACACCATTCTGCCTGATCTGTTTATCCGGAATGGATGTCATGTATTTCCTTGATAAGACGTAAAGCGGTATCTTGTAATTGCGACAGGGTTAACACTTTACGAAGGCTGTAGTTCTGCTTTAGTCCAAGTTCTAGTTTTAGATGGAATGCTTCCTTGTATTGTGGCGTAGGAAAACTATACGTTCTTGGACTTTTGTGTGGTAGTAAGGCATTCAATGCCTATTTCATTATTCCCCCGGTACAAGTATAAGCTCGAAACTGTCTACTTTCAATGTCAAATTATCAAGTGCATCTTACTTCACCATTTGACTGTGTCTTAATGTGTATTAATATCCAGCGGCTGCGCTGGCTCAGCCATATCGTTCGAATGGAGGATGATGCTCCGGCGAGACGAGCATTTAATGCTGGGATCTGCGGAAGTCGCAGAAGAGGACGACCTTATATCCGTTGAAAGGACCAAATCGAGGAAGTCCTGCCATCGATTGGTGTGACTAGCTGTCGTAGGCGCGCAAAAAGCAGAGACGCCTGGAAGGATGTATTGCGGAAGGCCTAAATCCGTTAATCGGGTTGTTATGGCCAATTAAGTAAGTAAGTAAGCACTCACATGAAAATTTTGCATGTAAGTGAGAATCAACAATACATATTGAAATTGAACTATGCACTCTGATTCATACTCACACTACAACGTTCATTTATAAGGTACAGATCAGACTCTGATGCAATGCGTATGATGAGTACAACAACGTTGACATCAAACTCATACCATTCGTAATATGTTTGATTCATAAGCCAGTCTACTCATAATACAAAAATACTTATGCGAGTGACTCGAATCATTCAACAGAATTTACAGTCTTTAGTTATTATTGCATTTACAACAAAAAAAGGAAACATACGCGTAAGCAAAATAGACAGAGACAATGCATTTTTTAAATTCATAAAATTCCTTTAGAGAATTGCATTTTGGCTAATTTCAGTCTAAGTTAGAAAATTCGAACTTAAGTACGAAAGTTTTTAAAGCAAGCCACAATAATAATTAATACCTGCTATATCTGAAAGAATAAATTTTTTTGAAAAATTATTAGAAATAAACGAGTTATTTAAATTCGAACATTGAAATTTTTCAATAAAATAAAAAATTTATATTTTAAATAAAAGAGTTGGCAACCCTGAGTTAAAAACATTAAAGAATAAACGCTCCTGAAGTGCATTTTCATTTTTCTTAAAATAAATATAAAAAAACTTGTGTTTTATTAAAAAAACTGTGAAAATTTAATAAAACAAACAACAAATTATTTGAATATATTGAAGTATGGCACCAAAAAGCCGTCGTAGCATTGCAAATCCAAAAACATTTTGTGGACAATGTAAACTTGAAATTATAGAAAATAAAGAAGATAACATAGAGTGTGATAAGTGCTCCAAAATATTTCATGCTCTCTGTACGAAACTCGATAAACGTCAATATCAATATTTTATGGATAATGAGAGTGAAGAATTCGTATGTCACTTGTGTGTGGGTGTCAGTGATGTTTCTATAACAGCTGAATTAAGAGAGATCAAAACAAACTTAAAAAAACTTGATCAGCTGGCTTCCATCACACAAGCAATCAAATCAGTATGACGAGCTGTTAAAAAATTTTGCTGAGAACAATAAAAAATTAGAAATAATGCAAAAAGAAAATCATGTGTTAAAAAATGAAGTTAAAACCCTTAAAGAATCTGTAAAATTTTTAAATAGTCAAAGAGTTAAAAATGACTGCATCGTTAGAGGTGTAGTTGCAGATAATAATTCAAGTGCAATAGAAACTCTTATTGAATTGTCAACAAAAGTTGGTGTTCAATTGAATGAAGACAGTATTGATGATGCCTTTTTCTTTAAAAATAAAGGCGATAAAGCAAATGAAAAGAAGACTATGGTTGTTAAATTCGACAACAAAAAATCCAAAGATAAACTTATGATATGTAAAGCTAAACTTAAAAATACTGAAGATACTAAAAATATTTTCATCGGTGATTATTTAAGCAAAGAAACTTTAAATCTACTTCATTATGCAAAATCCCTAAAATCAGTCGGTTATATCCATGTTTATACTGAAGTGTTTAATGTTTAAACTGAAGACGATGTTGATAAAATCATGTCGGAAGCTGCTACTATGAAGCGAAGGTATAAACCTACAAATCAATCTGATGTTGTTGATGCAGATGATTTATCTCCTGTATAAACTATAAATGTATTTTGTATATATATATATATAATTTAATTTAACTTATGAATAATCAATATTTTACCAATTTTAAAAATTTTTTAACATATTCAAAAACTTTTAATTTTTCCTATTTAAATATTATTTCTGTAAATGTTAGAAGCATTTCGTCGTTAAATAAATTTAATAAATTCAAAACTTTTATTGCTAATTTTGAAAAGTTGCCCAATATTATTGCAATCCAAGAAACGTGGTTTCATGAAGAATTATCTCAAATTTATCAAATACCTGGTTACAATTGTGTACACTGCTGCAGGAAAGATGGATTTGGAGGAACAACTGTTTATGTGAGAGATAATCTGCAGTATAGCGTGGATGTGTGCGAAAGCAAAATGTTTTGTGAGGTAATAATTTTAACACTCAATAACTATAAAATAAACGGCAAGCCAATAAAAATAGCATCCTTTTATCGATCTCCAAAATGTAACTTGAATCAGTTTTATGAAATAATTGAATATCTTATGCAGGCATATGGTAGATCTTACTGTATCTTTGTCGGTGATTCCAATGTGGACTTTTTGCAAAATATATCGACTGAGTTATTAAATTTACTGGAAAGTTATGACTTTAAAAACTGTCATACGTTAATCACACGCCCTATTTCTGGAACGTCAATTGACAATGTTTTTAGTAATATTTCAAGTTCCCTTTTCGTTAATGCTGTAGAATTTAATTTATCAGATCACAATATAATATCCTGTAAAGTGAAAATGAAAATTCCAAACCCTAATTACACTGAAATAATTCAGAAAAATTGTGATTATAATAAGCTTAAAGAACTTTTATTAAATGATAACTCCATTCAACAAACTGGCGATCCATCTGTTGACACTTTAAATCTAGTACAAAGTATATCAAATGCAAGCATAAAGTCAACATATATAAAAAATAAAAAAGAATCCCTTAAAAATAAAATAACGCCATGGATGAATGAACATTTGCAGAATTTAATTTATCTTAAAAAAAGAATTTTAAGGCAAAGAAGGCGAAATCCAAATGATGCTAACATCCAGACCAAACTCAGGAGATTAAGCAAAATTATTAAAACCACTTATCGCGAATCAATGAATAATTATTATCAAGACCAGATTGACAGTTATCAACAAGACCCCAAAAAAAGTTGGAGGTTTTTAAATGAAAGTCTAGGAAGGAACTTAAAAACACAAGTAAATCTAAACAACTCAAATGAAGAACTGATAGCAGATGATAAAACTAAATGTGAACTTCTTAATAAATACTTTTTAGAAATACCAAATTTAATGAAGGAACAAATTCAGTACTCCGCTAATGATTCTTTTAATGGACTTAGAACATTACGACATTGCTACAACATATTTAGTTTCACTAATTCAACGTTAGAGGAAATATATTGGGTTACAACAAATCTCGCTACGAATAAAGCTCCTGGACATGATGGTTTATCGCCTAAAATATTTGCTAAATGTAGTTTGGAAATATCGCCTTTTTTGTTAAACATTTTCAATAGGATAATTTTAACCTCGCAGTATCCCGATGTATTGAAAATAACAAAAATCGTGCCAATACCAAAAATTGTAAATGCTAAAAGAGTGGAGATGTATAGACCTATAGCGCTGTTACCTGTAATTGACAAAATTTTCGAAAAAATATTACATCAACAACTTTCAAACTATTTTGAAAACAACAACCTGTTGTACGACTGTCAATACGGGTTCAGGAAAGGTAGTGGTACTGATAATGCTGTAGTTAATGTTGTCAATTACATATGCCACGGGCTAGATAATGGTTATAATGGTGTTGCTGGAATTTTCTACGACTTCTCAAAAGCATTTGACCTAGTAGATCATGAGATCCTGTTTAAAAAGCTTGAATATTATGGAATTAGAAATGCAGCTCTAAGGTTATTAAGAAGTTATTTGACTAATCGCAAACAATATGTTGAATTAAATAACAGTCGAAGTTTTATTGGTGATATTCAACATGGTGTTCCACAAGGCAGCGTTTTAGGTCCACTGCTATTTATTGTTTATATAAATGACATTGTAAACCTGGAGCTTAATGGAAAAATGTACCTCTATGCCGATGATATTTCTATTTTTTACCCTTATAAACATGAGACAACGTTAAAAGCATACATGCAAAAAGATGCAGACATGATATTTGAATACGCAAGGATAAATAAGTTAGTTATTAATACGTCAAAAACTAAAATCATCCGATTTAAACCATATTCAAGTATTAATGCTGAAACATTTAGCATCGTTGTACACGGAGAAGAAGTTTTTGAGTGTGAATATATAAAATATTTAGGAATTATACTGCAAAACAACCTGAGGTGGAATCTCCATATTGATAGCATTAAGTCAAAAATATATCCAGTAATAGGAGTGCTATATAAATTCAAATACAAATTCAATGAAATCACAAAATTGATGCTCTATCAGGCATTGATCCATAGCCATTTGAACTATTTAATAATGATTTATGGCTGCAAAAATAGTACAGAACTACAGTCTCTTCAGAGAGTTCAAAACAAAGCCCTGAAAACCATATATAACCTGCCAATATCTTACCATACAATTACATTATATAAAGAAGTTAGTAGAAATATCTTGCCAATAAATGGAACCTATAAGCTAAGACTACTAACTTTTGTTTTCAAATCTATTAATAACATTGGTCATAACACGATATCATTTTCAAAAAATCAAACAACCCGCAATACGAGAAATAATTCAAATTTAAGGACAACAAGATGTAGACTTGAAACGACAAAGCAAAGAATTGAATATATCGGTTGTTCTGAATATAATAATTTACCTCAATATATAAAAAATCTAAATACCATATCAGCTTTTAAGACAAATTTAAAGAAATTTTTATTAAACAATTTAGAAATGCTTCTAGGATAATTTTTCATTTTGAATTTATAAATGTATATGTATCAAACACTTTAATTACATACTTTATATTTTATCAATAAATAGTTTTAATATTTTTAAATCTAAAAAAAAAAAAAAAAAAAAAAAAAAGAGCTTAAATGAATGCCAACTCGCCTCAACAATGTCGTAAGACGCTGAGGCAACTGTATATTAAACTGAAAACTTGTAAATAAAATATTTCTAAATAAAAAAAAAAAAAAAAATACTTAAATTGCTTAAAGGCAAGCTATTTTCATTACTTTCAATCAATGTTCGAAAATTCGAACTTATGTTCGAAAAGTTTTTAAGCATACCAACGGCAAGTCTAACACCTTAAGAATCTTAAAAAATTAACAATTTTTAAAAATTGATTCTATTAATTGTGTAATTAAAGTTCGAATATCATAATTCCTTAAGAAATTTCCAAAAAATTTATTTAAAATTACTAAATTCTAAACGTTGACATCAAACTCATAACATTCGTAATATGTTTGATTCATAAGCCAACCTACTCATAACAGAAAAATACTTATACGAGTGACTCGAATCATTCAACAGAATTTACAGTCTTTAGTTGTTGTTGCATTTACAACAAAAAAATGAAACATAAGCATAAGCAAAATAGACAGAGACAGTGCACACACACACAACCTTCACGTAAGTATTTTAATGTTCAGAATCGAATCATACTTTGTTTTATGAATGCAAGGAAGTATGAGTGCCTATACATACTTAACATTAATTACAGAAGAGGATGATAAATCAGGGAAAACGAATGGCATACATACAAAGAAATCTTTATTTTGCAATTCTTTACACTATAAACACTTTTGTATGCATATAAGACGATTCGAGTACTTCTTCTTTGATTATTTTTATTCTTATAGATTCTGTTGCTTTTTAAAGTATGGGAATGCCACTTAACGGGTCCTCTATCTTTTGCTTCAGTTTTAATTTTCTTTTCGACTAGGTTCGGTTTCATTATCAAATATTTGTTGCTTAACGGATGATTGGTGTTTTAGACTATCATCGTCTAAATCAGCGTAATCTGTGAAAATGTATTGAGCACAGAGATAATCGGAACTTTAAACATGGGCCATTTTCCCAAGAGAGATATTCATTGATGATGTTATCCGTTCTATAGAGTTAGGAAAAATTTTAGAATGGGAACAAATGCAGCTAATTTTGTAAAATTCGAAACACACATAATGACTAGTTGCTTGTACAAGTATTCACCAGTGACCAGTAACACATCCAATGGTTTCCGCAATTTTGCTAGTGAGTTGTCGGCGTTACTTTTCGAAAGATGGAAGCGGTTTAAACGATTTGATAGCAGCATGAGTGTAACTGCAAAGATATACTAAATATTTGTTACGGTGTGGCACTATTATCAAATCACTTCATTCTCAAGAAGTGTCCTAAATGGAGTGTTAATGGTCTCAGGGGCAGCACAAAGCTCTAATCTATTGTCCTATTTTGCCCAGTGACTACTGGGATTAATATTCGAGAGTAAGAAGATCCTGATGTTCGAGTTACAAAAATTCAAAGCAAATTTGGTTGTCTCCAGCAACATTTTCTAGTTCCGACAGAACATTTTAAGTGCCTGCTTCTCCTAACACAGTTTAGAGCAGCCTTGCAATGGAGATTGTGCTTTACAGTTTTATAAATACTCCAATGAAATTCTCTAGAGCAATGAAGGAACTAAGGGTTTACAACTCTAACACGTAGAGCACATGATTATGAATTTGTTATTTAGTCCGAGGATCCGTTTTATTATCTCTAGAAGACTGCTATTGAGAGAAATTCCTAAAAAGAAATATTTTCTTCATATTTCCTTTAGTTCGAAGTGCTTGAATTAAAGTTTGAACCTTAGGTTCTCGTCTAATAAATCATTGCCTGGCTTGGAGAGGTTATGTCATGGCCACCACTATGGCCACTGTAGATTTATCAGGGGAGCTTATGTTTTCTGTGCATTTAATTTGATGCCAGTACGACCGCCCAATACCATTGGTAGTATAACACTTTCCTGGTGCATATCTCATTTCACATTGTCTTTACCCTGTGATTGGCTATCCCAATCTATAGGTTAAGTCAGCTGTCTGGCCATTTTAATAGCCGCAAAGAAGTTCTCTAGCCACTCACTCAATAGAAGCATTTGTTTACAGTTCTCTTCTAGGATTTCTTAGCTGCAGTAGATGCTTGATTATTGCCTGTTTGGATCGAGGGTTCAAAAAACTACTTCATTTAGGCTTAAAGTTAAGCGTCAATCGTAGTAAACATTCCACTCCATTCCATATTAATTCCTGATTTATTATTTGTTTCCCAAATGTTTTCTTTTCTGTCCCAATTTTACCATTCTACAGAGGCCTTTTGCAGCCATTTTTAATCCTGATGAATAGCCTTCCAAAAAAATAACGGTAAAATTATGAATTTTTTATTAACACCCCCCTTTATACGGCTTTAAAGCTTAATTGAGGCTTCTCTCTCTCCCACCCCACACAGTGTAAACAGTTCACATCAATGAGTGACACCTTACATGTGGCGGTGAGTAGAATTGGTGCCTGCATATGTCACATGTTATTTTTGCTTTATCTATCTACCTATACACATGCATACATACATACAGGGGGGGCCAATATTCATTTATCGTTGAGGAATTCATATTACCTGGGCTTTTTACCAATCACCAGCATTAACATGTCCATGAAGAGGGCGGGCAGGGTGTGATAGAAGAAGGCCAAAATATAAAATTGAAATTTTGTGGGTACAATTGTAAAGCGTGGATACCAAATCGATTTACGTAACGGTAAATTTTTGCCATATTCAGTGCCAAATGTAATATATTCGCGCCATGTTGACATATTATTGGCATCCGGTACGTAATTATAGATGGGAGGGCTATCATAACTACAACGAAAAAAAGAAGGAAGAAAAATTACACAAAAAGAAATCAAAAGAAAGCAATTTACTTACGTATTACGTGCTATATCCCATGCACTAGTCAGCAAGGCATTCACACACAAATCCACCGGCACCAAATGAGCCTTATTATCCACATTGCCACTAAAGACACGCAATACTCCACTACCCACACCCACTATAATGCCACAAGGCCCATACATATTATCAATCCAACCGGTTAAAGGCTCTCTATAGGTAGTAATAACTAGAAGCCACAAGAGTTACAAAATCATCACAATCTATTCGTCAACATTGTTTCCATTACTCACCTATACCCGGACGAAATATGGTCACGGGCAAATTACCCGCATAGTTTTGTACAATATCTTCCGCCAAAACCTTCGTAAAGGTATACGTATTCGGATAGTCCTTAATTATGGTAGGCGTCAAGGCATTCAGTGTCTGTTCATCCAAACATTCGCCCAATTTGCAAGCATTATCCCCAGACAGTGGTGAAGTATAGAATTTCTCTTGTATATAACGGCGATTGCAATGGGCAAAGGCAGTGGAAACATGTACCACAGCCTTGAGATGTACAATTTCCTTTGCCAATTTAAGAATTTCCTTTGTGCCGCTAACATTTATTGCAATCGCCATTTTAAGCTTCTCATCAAAACGCACCGTGGCTGCACCGTGTATAACAATATTGACATTCTCTTTTAAAAGTTCCCGATCTTCTTGGCTGATACCTAAACCGGGTTGGGAAACATCGCCTGTAATCAAAGTGATTTTGTCGCGATACAAAGGATTGACTTTTTTCAGTCTATCAAAGACCTAGAAAATAAAGAAAAAAAAAATCAGCAAGAAATTTTTAAAATAATATTTCCTTTAATACCGGATCATTGAAGAGATCATCCAAGCGTGATTGGACATCTTTGCCTTTTTTGGAGCGTATTAAAAGGTAAATTTGGCCCACATCGGTGACACGTAAAAGTTTTTCAATTGTTACTAAAACACAAAAAAACGTACAAAAGTGTAACAAAATTATTGCGAAAAACCTTAAATTAAATTAAATTTTCGTAAATCCAAAAAAAATTTCAACTTAGTCATGTTAATAATGTTCGAAAATCAAAATTCTCATAGAAAATTAAAAATAATTGTTTAAATTCATAAAATTCCTTTAGAGAATTGCATTTTGGCTAATTTCAGTCCAAGTTCGAAAATTCGAACTTAAGTTCGAAAATTTTTAAAGCACAACACAATAATAATTAATACCTGCTATACCTGAAAAAATACATTTTTTTGAAAAATTATTAGAAATAAACGAGTTATTTAAATTCGAACATTGAAATTTTTCAATAAAATACAAAACTTATATTTTAAATACTTAAATTCCTTAAAGGCAAGCTATTTTCAATACTTTTAAGCAATGTTCGAAAATTCGAACTAATGTTCGAAAAGTTTTTAAGCATACCAACGGCAAGTTTAACACCTTAAGAATCTTAAAAAATTCACAATTTTTAAAAATTGATTCTGTTAATTGTGTAATTAAAATTCGAATATCATAATTCTTTAAGAAATTTCCAACAATTTATTTCAAATAACTAAATTCTTTTGGTAAATCCAATTTTTAGTATTTTAAGCCTAAGTTCGAAATTTCGAACATAAGTTCGAAAAAGTTTTAAGTATGGCCAAACAATAAATAAAGCTTTTTAAATATTAAAAAAAATATAATTTTGTAAATAACTTTACCATTTAGCATGGAATCAATGTTCTAAAATGGAAATTCTTGACAAAATGAATGAAATATGAAAACATTTTCTCTCTGTGTATTGGTTTTTAATTAAATTAAAAATTTGATTGCAAAAAATACATACTTTTGCCGAAAAATCCCGTGCCGCCTGTAAGAAATACACCTTTATCCTTATAAAACATTTGCATGGGTGATTCTGTAAGAAATAGAAGAAAAAAAAATTATAACGTAAAATAAATTTGTTTATCCCAAAACTAAAATCAACAAAAATAAAATTCCATCTTCAAAAAAATAAGAAAAGTAATGCACAACAAATAACAAATAAAAATAAGAAGAAAAATAGAAAAAAATCGTTCGAAAAATGCCATTAAAATGAGATTTATTTGAAAACAACAACAATAATGGGAATAACAACAATACTTATTGCAAGAAAAAAAAAAAAAAGTCTATAAAAGGCAAGCCAAAGCCAAAGTTAAAGGATAACAAAAGAAAAGAAAAAAAGGTGTTAAAATATGCCAAAAAATTTAACGGAGTAAACAACTATGAGAACAACAACAAGAACAACAATAATAATAACAGCAGCAACAATGACAACTAAAAGATGTTTACGAGGTAAAAAGTTTAACCCTTACTTATGCTGCTGCTTTTAATACAAGCAACCCAACCCATCCGTACACATACATACACACACACACACACTTATAAACATTTCTTATAGAAGGTGTTTTATGCACGAACTCTATTACAAAAATAACATGCCGTAACGGTTCCTTTTTCTTTTTTTTTTTATTTTTTCTTCACTAAACCCGCCATATTTATTTATGTGTCTAGCTGGCCTCTTTAGCTTTCTGTTGCCTTACTATCTTTCTCTCTCCTACTGTTTTTGTTATGCTAACGGTGCTTTATAAGAAATCCAACAAGAAAAGAGCAAGAAATTGGCTTAAGAATGTTAATAGAAAAAAGAAAAATGCGGAAAAAAACGGGTTCAAATATTCTTAACGAAGTTCGTAGGTGTAAGTGTAGTTGTAGTTGTAGGTGAACAGTGAACAGTAAAAGAACACTCTCAATATTTACATAAATTATGCTGCTTTAGCATGTTTAGCTCTCACTCTCTATCTCCATCTCTATCTCTCAATATTGGCTGAATTTTTCTTCTTCTTTTTTTTATTATAATATTATATTACAAGCAACAACAACAATAACAATAACAACAACAACAAACAACCAACTCTTTCAAATTGCTTTACACATTTTGTGTATTGATGTGCATGTAGTATGTGTGTTGTTGTTGATAACAATTTTTTCTTCTTCGTTATTTCAGATTTTTTTTGTCACACACACACACACACACAGTGATTTTTTGCACATTGTAAATTCATAAGTGTAAAGTTAAAATCAATACACCCTCATATTAATTCATATTCACACAACCAGCATATCCACACTCACCCTTTCGTCGTACACTCAAGCACACTGTACCCATCCATACATACATGCATGCACATACGTGTGTACACTTTAATACTTGGGGAAAAAATGATAAACACTGTGTCGACACTCGTCTAAACTCATATAAACATTTGAAATGCATTTATAAATAGACAGATATATAGAGACATTATCAAATGCTCTTTCTCTCTCTCTCTCTCCCTATACTCTTCAACTTTCTCTAGCATTGTTGTGTTCAGTGTTGCCAACGATTGTATATCAAAACGCGCACAAAAAATTAAAAAACGGGTAAAAACGCGTATTTTTTGAGCTTAAAAAGGGTAAAAATGCACTACCGTTTTTTAGTAATAAAAATCGTTTATAAAACTTTTATTTTTTAATATTCTTTATTTGATAAGTTAATATTATGGTTAAACTAATAAAATATAATAAAAGAAAACAATTCATATAAATATGTCAGTATAGTTTATAAAATTAACATTTATAATTTAAAAAATTTTAAGTATGTGGGTATACAACCCTTATACAAAATTCCTTATTAAAAAGGTTACTTAAAACTTCGGCAAATATTTCCCTGATATCATCTGCATTTTCATCCTCCCCAACCACGTTTGGCCACAATAGTTTTGTTTGAATAAATATTTTTGCAGACCTCGGAAGGTATTGCATAATTATTACAGCAGAAATTGAGTCTACGTAGTCCATATTTTATGTGTAAAATCGAAATAACAGAGTTTAATGATAGTCGGTTTCGAATTTTATTCTTTGATAAATTCATGGAGCTATATCTCTCAACCTCTGCGTTAGAGCAAGGAAAATTTAATATTCGAAGAACAAACTGTGCTATACTTAAAATGTTTTTTTCTCGTAACGAGTTTTTAAATTAACTAACCTCCAAAAAAGATCTCTTCTACTTTTGTTTTCCCAATTAAATTAAATTTTCTAAACAAGTTTCTATTGTTGATAATGTATTTACATCATTTATAAAGTTGCTTATAAATTCTATTACCTGATCATTATTTATTATTATTTAATATATTTTCGACACTGAATAAGGAAGCTTTTTGCAAAATTTTTAAATTGCTAGGAAGTCTAGCTTTAATTTCATAAATAAGGTTTTTAATGAAAAGAACACATTTTTGTTTAATAATTGGAGGCCTTTTCAAAACTATAATCAATGTATTATATTTACTATCTATATCACCTTCTATATAATACAAATTTTCACAATTTATTATCAATTTGTTAGTCAGATTTTTTTGCAATCTATGCAAATCATTATACAACTTAACGTGGTCTGCATTTTTTGCTTCAAATGCTAAATTGAACCTCTGAACCTCTCCCAAAATGGAACTTAAATACGTGAGATATACAAAATTGTTATTATTATTGTACATATCCTTAAGTGAAACATACCCACTGTCCTTAAGATTATTAAAATGTGTTCTAAGTTCCAGCCACATATTCAAAATACATTTAACCGCCTTTTCAATTGATATCCTGTTGTAAATTTTACGCTTAAAAAAATTTGGACATTTTCCTTTGTAGTTTCAATATAAAGTCTGTTAAAAATCAACAAAAAGCACTGAAAGCACTGTAATGAAATTTGAAAAGCACCATAATAGTGCCTCTCCGTAAAAAGGCACTAGAAGAAAAAATTTACGCGTACGACGTTTCATAAAGCACCATAAATAGTGCGAAAAGCACTAAGTTGGCAACACTGGTTGTGTTACGTACACACGTACCAGCAGCAGCACATTTCTTTTTTGTACATTCTCGCACACATGTATTCTGGTTGAGAGAAACATGCAAACGAAACGAGCGGCAAAAAAAAAACTGGTTTAGCAATAACAACAATAAGAACACGAACTACAACTACGACAACGACAGCTATAATAAGGACAACATTTTCTAAACACATTACACCATACCCAGAGCATACAGTGCAAGGTAAACAGATGAAGTACATCGAAATAAAGCAAAAGCAAATGCAAATGGAAAATTTAATTTAAAAATCTTATGAAAAATTTTAAAAATAATTTTTTTGCTTCCAGTTGCTTGGGTACACTAATGCCATTAATATCACAGGGTGTACCAACCAAGATGTTACCGCTGCCTTTAATGCTATTGAACGGTAGTCTAGCAAGATGGGTGTGGCAGTAAATGTGGGCAAAATAAAGTATATATTGTCGAGAATTGCGTATTGGATCTCTGATAACGGCCGATATCTATACTTTCGATAAAGTCAAGGAATTTATTTATCTTGACTCCACCGTTTTTACCAAAAATGATGTCCGTTTGGAGATCAAGCGTAGGATCCCTCTTGCCAATAGGTGCTACTATGATCTCATAGGCAACTGAGTAGCAGAAAGTTCTCTCTTACTTACTTACTTCTTAATTGGCCATTAACTACTCGATTGAGATATCTCGCCCTACGGCAACACATCCTTCCAGACGACTCTGCTTCTTGCGCTCCTACGCCAATTGGTCACATCAATCGATCATAGGGCTTCTTCGACTTGGTCCTTCCAGGTCGTCCTTTACGCCGACTTCCGCAGATCCTCGAAGTTTGCTCGTACAACAAAACTAATACCCTAAAAGACGCTTATCCTGACCGTGCTTCTTTATGGCACAGAGGCATGAACTCTATTATGCTCTGATGCAGTAGCCTTGTAAGTATTTGAGAGAAGAGTCCTACGTAAGATCTTCGGTCCAGTGCGAGTTGGCGATGCTTTCCGCGTCCAATCCCACAGTGAGCTGAGTATCAGCTCTTCAATGATATAGACGTTGTGCACAACATAATTGGTCATTACTACCGTTCAGTCAGGATTTCGATCTAGCTTCTCACACCCCATGTGTTGTGTGTGTTAATTTTATACATGATTGGCGGCACCTACAGTTTAAACGTTGACTACGAACAACCGATTTTTGAGAAGTTCTTGATGCCAATTTTATTTTAACTTTCAGAGTTTTTTTCAGAAATCTGCTAAGAGCCCGGGCTTTACGTCTAATAAGCCAACACACTACCTATTATACTACAGCGACTAGACTACATAGACGTTGTGCAGCATCGTAATATCCAGCAACTGAGCTGGCTCGTCCATACCGGAGGAGGATGCTTTGGCGAGGCGAATTTCTCGGAAGTCGGCTGAGAGGGCGACCTTATTTGCGTTGGAGGTACAAATTGAGGAAGCCCTGTAATCAATTGGTGTGTCCAACTGTGTTAGGGCGGGCTGAAACCCGTTGATCGGGTTGTAAATGGCCAATTTAGCAAATAAGTCAGTAGTGTAGTCGGCAGTATATTACCGCACTTAAATGGGAGTTCTGGGGTTCAAGTGCCGCCACTGAAGCCTTGAAAGCAACAATTTCTTTTAACAATTTTCTTTGAAAACCTATTGAGCAAAGCTATTTGTCCATAAAAATCAAGTTAAAATATATAATTCAGAGTCCAAGCCATACAAGGATAACAATTAACACGTACAACATATTGTTAAGCACATAGGAAACGGCCTAATATCGTTTACCATTAAAGAGAATAAAAGCAAAAGCCACACTAACGCATTTATAGGTTAGGTTAGGTTAGAGGACGTGCACCTGTCGGTCAAGACAAGCATAGTACCCGGAGGTCGAAATTGATCCATTGTACATTGTCCTTAGGGGAGGAAGGAAATGGAGGATATAGGAATGTAGGGAAGGGGAGGGAGAATATGGGAAACGGATGAATGAAAAGAAACAGACACAAAACAAATAGAGGTTGAGAGTGCGACTACACTTATGAAGCCCTAGCACCTTTCAACCAGCCCAAGCTGCTAATGAATCTGTGGAGAGCCTTGATGTCGGCTCTCGACACAGAACTCAAGTTCTCAAAGAAGGCCCTGCCAAGGATCCTCAACCTCAACCTACCAAGGGCTGGGAAGTTGCAGAGGAGATGTTCGACAGTCTCCAACTCCTCCTCATCTCGCAACATACCCTGCAATAGTCCGGCTGGGATCTGTTCCAGATCCCCGTCAGCGACCTAATCTCGCAGTGCCCCGTGATAAAACCGACAACCAACCTTAAGCTGGCCTTAACGAAGCCCAGCAGCCACTCTGTCCTCTTGCTGTCCACAGCAGGACAGAACAACCCGATCCGTTCCCCCAACGTCTCTGCTCTTCCCTCCTGACCCATCCATCGATGAGGCCATAGAGGTGGCAGACTGGGGGGGTCAGGACCAACCGTCAAATCGCCACCTGAAAGCGAAAACGCATTTGTACATCGAACCATTTATAAGTAAACCGACAATAACATCAGTATGAGTATGAGAGAGATGGATAACGCAAATGCAACAACAAGCAATGAGAACAAAGTACACAAACAACAATGCAATCGTTATAGAATTCTCGAAAAATGTGAAACCGCGAACGTTTTTCATATTAATTTTGCGGACATTTAAAAAGGCAAGACATAGCAGCCAGTAGTCAGTAGTAATTCAGTCTGTCTTGTGTCAGTCAGTTGCGTGTGAAGAAAACAGTTGTTTCGTGTTTACGTAAGCAGAAGTGTTGTGCTTATAAAAAGGTTGTAAGCAGAAAAGAATAACGAACAAGTGGTGTGCTTACCAAAAGCACAACAAGTGTGTGTGTGTGTTATCGAACACGGACATATTGTTATAGTTATTGTTGTATACGTGATATACGTTGGAAACAGTGGCCCATAAGATAGAGCGAACAATAAAGTTTAAAAACGTAACAATATGTGTGTGTGTGTAAGTGATAAGAGAAGCTAAGCCATTAAGACTGTGACTTCATTTGAATATGCCCACGTACTTATAATATTTACCACAACTGTAGTTAATCTCCTGCCTAAGCATTATTTTTTTCTATCATTTCCATCAGCATTTCTCTCCATCTTCATTTGTGTGTATGTATGTGTGCGTGTGTATGTCATTATCATTTTCATTGCCCATATTAAAACATAATGACTTATTTAACTAACAAATGATCACACACTCAAACAACTACACCCTCAGACACACACGATTACACCAACTACACCTAGTAAAACAAAGTACAGTTACATACACGAGCACACCACATTCAAAAAAAAACAAACCTCTTAAAGTCTCTTATACTCTCCCAGTTACACGTCACACATTAATAGATTCTTAAAATTCCTCTTTAAACACACACACAACAACGAACAACAAACAAACACAGAAACAAATATGGTAGACGAATACATAGAATAAGACAAACATTATTGACAGCAACTGTGCAGCAAAACACACTTTCGAACATGTGGGTTAAGACATGTCGAATCCACTAATAGAAATGTGTGTGTGTATGTGTGCCCGTGTGTACGAGCATGCAGGAAAGTAAAAGCAGATGTACGAGTACGAGTACGGAGTGTGTGTGTGTGTGTGTGTGTTAGTTTGTTTTTAGTATAATTGATGATTAAATTCAAGTGTTTGTGCATGGAAGGCAGTTACAGAGATACAGTGAGCGTGAGAGTGAGAGTGAGATAGAGAGAGAGAAAGAGAAGAGGTAGACAGTTTAAGAGTTTAAATGAATTGTTAAACTCCATGTCTTAATGTCAAATTGCTAAAGTCAGCCTCTATAAATAAATAAAAAAAGTGCTTGTGTGTGTGTGCGAGTGGGAGCCTGTGTGTTTATTTGAAGCCTAAAAGCCTACTAAAAATTTTGTGTGTTTTTCTTTCTCTACTAGTGGAGTATGTATGTAGGTGAGAGATAGATAGATAGAGAGAGAGTTAAAGAGAGAAAGCAACAACATTTTTCTGCTTAAACAATTTGTTTGAATGCGTGTTAAAAACAAAATCCCATTGACTTGAATTCGATTCACAGTTGAATTCATATGGTTTCCGTTTCCTCTGCTATTTATGTATACACTCCCCACTCCACTTCTCTTAAGAACCTTAATGCTAAGAGTGTTTAACGTGTGTGTGTGTGTGTGTGTGTATGTCTACGTATCTCTGTGTGAAACTGTGTTTTTTAATAGCCAATCATCCTTATCCCTCCTCTTATGCTCAACAACGCATCATCGACTACATCGATGAGTTGCTGCCTGTAGAAACGATTTTCAATGTTTAAAAATCACTTCAAATAGTTTGAAGAGACAGAGGCGAATAGGAGTGAGAGGGGTGGCGGTAGAGGAGTTCAAATCTGATAAATATTTTTGAAGTGAATTAAAATTAAAAGGCATAACGCCCTAATGATTTAGAATTAAGCATTTTCTAAAGTGTATTTAAAAATCATATTCAAAAAGTACTTGCAAGCGTGCGTGTGCATCATCATCATCCACCACAACGTACATTCAAGGGAAGCTAATTTTGATTTTTTCTATTAGCAGCCGTAAGGAGTATAATAGCAGGAGGACTCTTAATCATATGAGGCATATATTTAGGCTGGGTTTAAATGAGAAAACAATGCATATGTTAAGTATACAAAGGACTTAGACATTAGGAACTTATCTAAGATCTTCCATTAAGGACTTTCGAATTTTTACAATTGATAACGGCCATCTTGTTGAAGCTCTCTCTGTTAAATTGGTTATCATTTATTTACAGCCGCTATGCACGACTATAGACAAGCAAAATTGAATGTTAAATGGTCTTGGATGCACTTGACAAACCATCCTAACGTTCTTTTAAAAATCATTTTTAGCAATGACTGCCTATTTCTGAATGTATAGGTGCCTGAAAAAGCTTCTTAAAAATCTAGCGTTCGGAGACGATTTTAAACTGTAGGCCACCGGCCAGTCAACGTATAAAATTAACGCACACAACATAAGTAACTAACTGAAGGATTGTAATGGCCAATTATATACAGTGAGCAGCAAAAGAAAGTGTACATTAAAAATAAATGTACATTAATAAACTGCCGTTATTTTTATTTAAAATTGTTTCATTAAGAGTTTTTAAAATTGCAACAAAAAACCCAAAAAAAAAATCGAAATATTGCCAAATTTTTTCGGGCACTTTCCTTAAGTGGTAAAAGTTGAATTTGATGATTATTAGAATCTTATCCTTGGTTTACACTTACTTTTGGCGCTCACTGTATGTATGTATGTATAGATGCCTAAAAGAACAATCCTTATGAGACAAAACAGCATCCAAGGCATCTCGAAAAACTCTCTTTTTGGTGTTGATTTTTAGCTGTCAACGTCATCGGCTCATATATGTTTTAGCAACGGCATTGTACAGGCCAAATCTGGGCATCCCTATGAGGACCTTAACAACTCATAATTAATAATGCAATTGCCGATACCGTCAGTGACAGGTGAGCGGCCTTGGACACGGGTAGAACGGCTCATAAAAACTGGCCAAGGCTGGATGAGGTGTGCACAATGAGTTTACTTAAACTCCAAAGAGGTAAGATCAGTGTAGTTGTCGGTGCAATTACGTGGCATTGCATTATGGGTACGCATGCAACGGGCCTTGGTCGTGGCTACTTTGCTAACGATTTCTCCAAAAGCTGTAGAGATGAGGAAGAAGAGGAGATTGGTCCTCACCTGCTGGGTATATGACCGGCTCTTTGTCAAAGGAGAAGAAATTTCTTGGTTACTTGCTAGCATGGATGATTTGGAGGAACTGTCAAAGATTACACATTGGCAGCCTGAATCGCTTCATCAAGAGTTGCGAGTGGTTTCGAGATTAGTGAATAGCTGTGGTAGCACAATGTGCCAATGGATGGTCAGCCAGGTCGGAACATCAAAAGATAAGCAAGAAAAAAAAAAATATTTCAGCGGCGATTTCCTCCCAGCATATTTCAGTTAAAAACTTTGAGAGTAAAATAAAATTGCTATGAAAAGCTTCCAAAAAAAAAAAAAAAAAATAATCTGGCGTTCCAAGTCACCATTAAACTATAGGTCCCGCCACTTATGTATAAAAATTAACACCCACAACATAAGTGGAGTGAGAAGCTAGGTCGAAATCCTAACTGAAGGGTTTAATAAGCAATTGTGTCCTAAATCTTAAGCCAAACAGGACTCAACAGTTCATTATGTCTCCCACGACTTACGTCCTTACGGCAATGGCCTTATAGAAAGACATGAACATTGTCTAGGACGGCTTTCCTATATGATTTCAGCACAAGTTGTTCTTATCACTGTCCACTAAGTGATTCCTTATCCTTGAGAAGCCTATTTATTTATATCCCCTAAGGAAATCTTCTACAGTTTGCAGCCGAAACATTTAATTTGTCGCACTGCATCTATTTGAATTGAATTTTTAATATTCGACTAAACGCCTGGAATAGTTTTTTTTCCGCTTAAAATAGTTTTCAAAAGCTGCCATAAATTCTTTGCAAAAGAATCCATTGTGGCATCATGAATTTCAACCACTTTTCCAAGTAATGGCTAGAAACGCATTTAAAAGCAATCATTTTTACAAATTTTTCTTAGAAAAAAACGCAAAAAAATAAAACGGAAAAAATACTTCCTAAGATAGGGTAATAAAATGCTGACGTTATAAGAAGAAAAAAAAACAAAACAAACGATGAAAATAAAATGGAAAAAAAGTGGCAAATTTTATTGCAACTCATTAAAGCGTTTAATTGTACGCCATCAGAAATAAAAATCAGCATTAGACCGAACGACCCCCTGTAGCTTAACACAGCAGTAAAGTTTTCTTCTTTCAGCCATTCTATCCTCTTTTCTCTTTCCCTCTCTCTTTCCCTCCCTCTCTCTTTCTCCCTTTTTCACATTTTCTCTTGTCGTTCTTCTGTGTATGGCTCATTAAAATCAATTTGTTTACCCCCGAAAATTATCGAAAGAAATCAATTTTAGAGACAGAGATAGGGCAAGAGGGGAAAGGGGAATAAAGGGGAGAACATTTTACAACTTGAAATGCATTTTTTTTTTGTTTGTTTTTTATTTTCACAGATTTTTTTTTGCCAATATTTGCAAAGCATTTCGTTGGCTTTAAAGACTTTATTGACTTTATGCTAATTACACTGTGATACAACAACAACAACAGCAACTACAACAAAAAATATCACAAATAAAGCATCATTAAAGTGGTAAAATTTTTCATGAATCTCTCCTCAGGCTTACAGGATTTTTTTTTTTCATTCTGAAGGGATTTAAACAAAATTTAAAACCTTTGAAGGGATTTCATAACAACAAAAACAAAAGAAATTAATAAAAAATAAAAAAAATCGAAAAATTGTTGTAATTTATATGCATGAATCAAATGACAACAACATTTGTTACCGTTAAAAATAATGGAATGACATTTAAAATACCAAAAAAACAGCCACAATTCACGTCCCCCAATCCTTTTCTCGCCTACGTTTCCAAATGCTGGACGTTTTTGATTTTTTTTAGGGCCAGAGTGGTAAAAGGGTTGCAAATAACGGGATAAAGTTATTGGTAAATAAAATAAAAAAAATTTTTTTCTTAGTAAGGAGTACAAAAACAAAAAGGTACTCAAAAAGACTATTTTTTAATAGAAATAATTTTGTTGCTACAAAATAGTACCAAAAAACGGAGTATTTTCCTTGCAATAAATGTAATAAAATTAGTAGCTTTAATAAGCTTGAAATAGAAATGAATTAAAAACGAAAAATTGAAAAAAGTATTGAAAAAAAGTACCAAAAAAATTTTTCAAAAAAAAGTACCAAAAAAATAAAGTACTTTTTTGTAAAAAAAATATCAAAATTTAAGACATGAAAGAAAAATAAAAATCAAAAACGCAATTTAAGAAAAGTACCAAAAAAAAACGAATGTAATGTCTGTTCTCAGCCAGCAAAGCTTTATCACCTAGTCTAGTCTTAAGTCTGCTCTCAATCGATAAGTTTTCGGAATTCATTGAAATCGAATGATATTTTATAAGTTGTGGTGAACTTAGATTTGGCGATTTTGCTTCTTATACTCGTAATATCTCAAAGTAATACGGGACCACCTTCGAGAGTCCGGACATGCGCCAGTCCGGACACTCCAATAATTGTTTACATTTATAGCGATTCCGCGAAGACAAAGCCATTCTCATACAAGTGCACTCATCAGACTGCCGACCCTTGTTATAGAAAAGGCAAGACAATTCAGTGAAAATTCAGTCAATCGTGTGCGAAGAAACGAAAGATTCAATAAGAATTCAGTAAGTCTTTTATAAAACCAGCACTCAGGGGATGACCCCTACTCATGCAGTGCATTGTGCAGGTTTTTAGGAAAGGTGAAAAGAGGGAAGATGCGAACGGTAAGGAAACGAGTTTCTGCTGGTGTCTATCAAATGGCCAGTGCTATACCTTCACCATTAGACAGTCTACAGCAATCGTTCCCAAGAAGCCCACAGTTTCTCACACAATTTTATACAGAAGTGGCGAGACCTACAGTTTAAAGTCAACTCCGAACGACAGATTTTTGAGAAACAAGAAGAGAAAGAGAAGAAATCGCCGAAAAAATACTTTTTTTGTATTTTTTGATGTATGGGCTGGGACTCGAACCCTGACTTTTACGTCTAATAAGCCAGCACACTACCTACTAGACCACGGCGACTCCAGTGAAAGCGTTAAGTGTGAAGAGAATAATTGTGTTTTAAAGACCCCCCCCCCCCCCTTTTAAAGATCTATTAAACAATTGTTATTGTATTCATGGAAGAGTGTAAAGTTTACTAACAATTAAAGCAAATTGTTGTTGTTTAAATCAAAGCATTAAAGATGGCACACGGAATTGTGTGAACAATAAAGAATTAATTTAAAAACTAAACACAAATTTATTTTTATTTTTATTTGCAATCAAAGAACTCATATTTTCAAATGTTTTTAAAAGCAAAAAAACTTAAAAATATTTTTAAATTTCAATAAAAACAAAGTGTACGTAATACATTATTGAAATGCATGCCATTATGAGCAGAACATAACAACGTTCAAATGCTTACCACAACTTTATTGGATGGATCGAATCCGAAATGATCAATTTTCTATAACTTTAAAGCATGAATTTGAGTGATGGATCATCCTTTTGACACAACATCTTCTTGGTATCCAAGCCAACCAATTCAGGCCGAAAGAAGTTGATATTCTTGCTCGTTATTTGATAGTGATGGCCTAGCTCACGTCTTTCTCAAAAAATATTGTTGCGTTTTTATCTCTTAAAAAGCGTTTAAAAACTCTTTTTGTTACATTTTCCATTTTGAATAAGAAAAATCAATTTCAAGCAAAATATAAGCGTCTATACCTAAGAACAAATTCAATTATTTTCATTGTTTTCATTAAAATCCATCATAATAATAATAAAATTCTAATAGTTTAACGCTTTCATTGTGTTTTTAATTTTGTTTTTTGCAATAACAACAAGCAACATAAGCTGCACTGCACTGCTGGTTGGTTGGTTGGCTGTCATTAAACTACTACTTACCCGTAATGGTGTTCATAATATTTTTGGTATCCATATTTGTTAATGATGTTGTTGCTGTTGCTGCTGCTGCTGCTGCTACGGCTGCTAAATCTGTTTGGCTTGTACCATTCTGTAATGTTTTCATGTTTGTTGCCGTTGTCCTTGCTGTTGTAGCTGTTGGCATCGTCACTGTTGGCACTTGATTGTGGTGTGTGTGCTTAAGAGATGTAGCAAAATCCTTCATGTGATTCTCTAATTTAAGGTCTGTCTGTATTGTTGCCATTTCATTAATCATTTTTACAAAAACGAAACGAACAAAACGTAACGTAACGAAACGAAACGAATGAAATCTCCAATTCGTTTGATTGTTATGTGTGTTGTGTGGGAGTGTGTGTGTGTGTATGTTCGTGTTTGTTTATTTGTTGCTCCTGGTGTTGCTCTGTCTGTTGCCAGTGTTTCGGTTTTATGAGTTTGCAAAGTTAAAAGTATCACACAGCTTTAATTGTGTGATGGTGTGTGTGTGTGTCTGTGCTTGTTCGTTTAGCTCTCTCGTTCTCTTGCCTTTTTCTCTAGTAATAGTTATGGCGGATAAATAATAATTGATAATCTGTAATCAGAAACACAAATACAAATACAAACACACAATTACAATCACTTTCAATTATAAGAATACAACAACAATAACAACAACAATAACAACAACAATAATAATAATAATATGTAGTAACAATCATAATAACCGTTATAATAATAATAAAAATAATGATTATGATTATGATCATGATGATGATAATGTTGTTGATGATAACGTAGGGATATTAATTAAACTGTGTGTGGGGGCACAAAACACATTTTATGCTTTGCTTTATAAAAAGAAGGACAAACAAAACAAATGAAATGGAATCATTGGAATTTGCAATTTATTACGGCAACTTAATTAGAAATTTTAAAGCCTAACATTTGGAAATAGGGGGGGGTGGTAGATAAATAAAAATTAATTAAACCGACATGTTCTCTCAAGGACTTTATTTAGTATTATTAGGAGAAGGATTTTATTTTTCTTTTACTTTTTGGAATATGTAATGTAACGTATCCCCATATAATTAATGATTTTATTGATAGAGATTACAAAAGATTTCATGTTAAAGATAAAAAAAACAGCTGCTATAGTAACACCTGCTAGTGTATTAACAACCAGTGTCCCTCAGGGGAAGATCATCTTTGGCTTTTTACATACATAGGGTACGAACATCAATAATGTTCGTTAAAAAGAGCGTAAAAATGTATTCAGTTGTTTGTCAGCTTCTAAAGAAGAAGGTTCTTGTCGCTTCTTTTTGAAAATTTTTTTGTGTATCAATTATACACCCAAAGAAAAATGATAGTAGGATTCACCATTTTCTAATGGAATTCACTGATAATAATGAGAAATAATCTTCATTTTTGGAAGAATATTTGTTAAATTAAATACACAGTATTTAGGGATTTAGTGGAGGACAATTTTTCTATATTTTCCGCTCATAAAATGCATATTATTGGGTTAATAAGTAGACTTGAAAATATTACTAACAATTTTCCTTTGGGTTATAAACATGGTACTCACACAAGTACACTCACATTTTTATCAAGTTCTGCAAATAACAACAGTTCAGCCAGGATCACCATCGAGTGCGTGTTAATTTTATGTATAGTAAGGTAGCCTCTACACTTTTTAAGCAGCTCTTCATGTCAATTGTATTTACACTCAGAGTTTTTGCCAGAAGACTACTGCTAAGAGTCGCTGAAATAATATTTTTTATATTTCCCGTTTTGTTTGAAATGTTTGGTGTAAGATTTAAACCACGGCCTTAAGTCTAATAAGCCAACACCTTACCTAACGTCATACATTATCGTCAACATTAATGTGGTCAGTTTTACGAACATTTCAGCGTGATTGTGATAATCGATATAAGAACCAAGCAATTGGCAAAGTTTTAAAGAAAGAAAGAGAAAAGGTGGCAGATAATCCGAATTTATAGATGCCTAAACGTTTTCAGCAGATTGTTTAATCTTTTGACTTATTACGACAATAAAAAATTGAACGCATTTAACAATTAAAGCTGGTTCTGGCCATTCACAATGCCGTAGTTACGCCCAAGATTGTATCAACAAGTAAAACTAATACATGTAAAGGACCACAGAACTGAGGAATGTTTGTGCTTTCCCGGCTTACAATTTCTAGAACTCTAAGGGACTCTTCCAGTTTATTGCCATGAGATATACGCAGTCAAAGCCCGCCTGACAATTTCAATAAGTCAACAACCAAGCTTCAGATTTTGGTGGGAGAAATCAAATTGTAGGCAACCTTGAGGTTGGGGTCGGAAGTGGTGTCTATTCTAGGAAACTGGACCTGAATATTTCTCTCCGTCTGCCAGACTACTGCAGTGTGTTTCAGGCGGAGGTGATGGCAATTTACCGGGCCGCTCAATGGATCCTCGTTAACGATGCTCCTTTCAGTCGCGTTTCGATCTTTTCGGACAGCCAGGCTGCGATAAGATCTCTGTCAGGGTTCGTGATCAACTCTAGGATCGTTAGGGAATGTCGCCGCTGTCTCGACCTAGTCTCGGGGTGCTTCACCGGTGTCTCTCTGGTGTGGGTCCCCGGGCACAGTGATATTCCGGGAAACTGTAGGGACGACGAGCTCGCCAGAGCTGGTGCGCTTCTTCCGGAATCCTCTTCTGTTGAGATGGGTATGCCACTTGCCTCGGTCAAGTTGACCATTGCGCGGAGGTTCCTTCGGGACGCCAACCTATCCTAGACTTACCTGGCCCAGGATGGATGGAAGGCGTACCAACCGATTACTTGATTTCGGTCGTGATGTCATCTCGACTGTAGTGGCCGTGCTTACAGGTCATTGCATCATGGGTAGGCACGCCGAGAGAATGAGGCTCCCTTTTAACGACTTCTGCCGTGGATGCAGGTCCACTGAGGAAGAGGAGAGCGTTATTCACTTTCTATGCCAGTGCCCGTCTCTTGCTAAATGTAGATATAGGTTATTTGGCTCCCCATTCCTTGTTAGCTTAACGGAGCTATCATCTATTGATATCAAGGATATAGCTTCGTGCATCAAATTTTCTGGCTGGTTTTCCAGTACGGGGTAGTCGTGCTTTTGTTGTGAAGCCCTTGCGCTGATCAACTTCTTCCTTTCCCTGATTTGGCGGAACTTGGTTAGTACAGGGACTGCGTTTCATCCGTGGCATCACAACGGGCCGCCATGCGTGCTCAAGTGAGCTTTATGATATCAGGGCTACCACTACGACCTAACCTAACCTAACCTTGAGGAGTTGGGCTGCCTTTTATCATTTCGCTCTAAAAGTTTATCACGGAATCGTATGCATAGGATCTTTGTGAAAGTGCAATCATTCTAATGAAATAAAACTTTCATCGTAAACTACAACTTTTGAAACCGAGATGTGGTTGTAAAGTTGGCTTTGGCCATTCATATTACTAACAATTTTCCTCTGGGTTATACATACACACGGCTCTCACAAATACACTCACATTTTTATCTCTCTCTTGGCTCTCTTTGTGCCAACGTCTGGTATAAGCAAAAAATAAAGAAATATTAAGTGAGACGCTAAATGGCAGTGTTGCCAATTTTTTTTTTCAAAATTTCTCGTCAAATTTGGCTTTAAAAGTCGCCAAAAATCGCTAAATTAAATTTTTAAACCGTCAAAAACCCGTCAAATAAATAGTTTAAACATTTTAAATTAAAGTTAAATAAAATAAAATGTAGATAACTACACATATTTGTTATTGAATTGTTTGTTCAATTATGTTTAATGATTTACAAACAAAATTTGGTATTTTCAAAAATATAGTGTAAGTCTTCACGATTTTCGTTTCGAAACTTTTGTGGGCACTGAGATGCCATAACTTTTTAAAAAGCAAATTCAATTTAAATGTACATTTTAAAATTATATTCATATAATTTATTTTTTAACAATTTCATCTTTTCTTGTCATGTACGCTTAATTCTCTTTTTACACGGTAGATACGTTCCAGAAAAACTCGTGAAAAAATGACATGAAGTACATAGAAAAGAAGGGGATTTGTTCCATATCGTTCAAAAAATGTAAAAACAACGTAATTCGTAGGAAAAACTAATACGAAAGTATTTATAAAAAACTAAATAAAATTTTTATTAGCATTAATACATATTTTATTTCATAAAAATAAAAGCGATTCAAATCTTATAAAAAAGTAACATAAATTTAAAATTATTGTAGTTCAGGAAGTCAAAAAAATAATATGAGTTGATAAACAAATGATACATTCACCGATACTTGAAGGTAATTTAAACAAACTAAAAATCATCCAATGTGATGATGAAAATAACAGAAGTTATTTTTGCTATCGTCATCGGATTTCATACGTAATCGCTTACGTGAGGTTGGTTCAGAATAGCTATCAACTCAAACAAGATTATCATTTTCAGTTTCCGATTGGACAGCACTGCGTTTAATAACAAAATCGGTTATTAGCCGTTGGGATTTAGTTTAAAGGCGTCGTAGGTAGTGTGTTGCCTAACCCCAGGTCAGACCGCAAAATGAAAATATTTCTTCGGCGACTTCCTCTCAGCACCTTTCTGGCAATAACTCTGAGAGTAAATTCTTAAAAACTATAGTTCGGAGTCGACTTTAAACTGTAGGTCCCGTCACTCATGTAAAAAATTAACAACATACATAAGTGGTGTGAAAAGCTAGGTCGTAATCCTGATTGAAGGGTTGTAATGACCAATTATGTAAATGTATTATAAATTGTATAACTCATAGTAATGAGCCATACAAGATCTTAGATTACGTTGAAATTTTCATAAACTTTTCTTAACCGTGCTATACCAAATATCACCGTGTAAAAACAGACTTAATTTTATTTTCTAGACCATGCTATTACGGAATTAGGTGTACTTTCTTTTTTTGGTATTTTTTTTTTTTCCTTTTTCAGCCTTCTTATTTGAAGCACAACACTTTAAGCTTTACGTTCAGTTGAAATAGATTTCAACTTTACGTTTTCTATTTTTGCTTTGTACTCTTCTTGCTAACCGTTATTCTCTCTCCCGAATTGCATTTTTTCTAACTTGTATCATATAATTCAACCTTGGAAAAAAAAACGCTAAAAATCGCTAAGGCGCTGTAAAAAAAACTCCAGATTTCCAGCTAATCGCTAAAAGGCATTTTTTTTCCGTAATTGGCATTGCAAAAACGTCAGATTTGACGGGAAAAACGTCAAATTGGCAACAGTGCTAAATGGTGAAGTTTTTAAACTTTTAGTTTTAACCCTTTAAAGGTAAGAGAAACCTTTAACCCTTTAAAGTTAAAGAAAAATTTTTTTTCTATTAAAATAGAACCAGAAAAATGGACAATTTTTTTCCAATTAAATTGTTTGTTTGTTTTGAGGTATAAAAGTTATTTGGAATATTTTTTTTTTTTATAGAATTCCATTTTAATTAATTAATCGTTTAATGTTAAATGTTTATAAACATTAATTACCTTATTATGGTATTGTTTAATAACAATTTCTTTAGAATTTCTCTCATTTTAAATTTATTTAATTCCGCCATAATAAATGAAATGGAAGAATGTATTTTTTATGACAAAAAATGTTGTTAAAAAAAAAATAAAATAAAAAAACATTCCAAATGTCATGTAAAACATTACAGCACATCACATGCTGTTAAATTAAGTAGCAAACGAGAACCAAATAAATTTTTATTGCAAACGAAAAAAGTTAAAAAAAAAAATTCCTCTTTGCAATAATTGTTAATAAAATTGTTTATTAAACGTTGAAGTAAATGAATATGAAAAACAATAATTTTTTTTTATTACTATTTTGGTATTTATTTTCTCTGGCAAAAAGCTATAAAACAAAAAACAAATTTCATACGCTCATCATAGAACAATAAAATTTATTGTTTTTAAAATAAATTTTCTCTTTTCATGGTTTCTTAAATAAATAAAAAAAAAATTAATTTTTTTTCACAGAATTTCAATTATTTACCGCATTTCCTACGCTATTTGACAATGAACTCTCTCGTGTAATACAGCCAGTCACAGCGTGACTACACAGTAAAATTTTTGATCATAACGGGTGAGTTTTTAGTTGCTATCTTTTTTGGCAACACTGGTTTAAACAGCTCACGCATGTTTCGTGTTTTGTTTCCCAGTCAAACATCTTCAGTTTCAGCATGAATCGTCTTACAAACGAACAACGCTTGCAAATCATTGAATTTTATTGTCAAAATAAGTGCTCTGTTAAGAAAGTTCATCGCGCGCTGAAACGGCTATTCGGACTATTGTGACTAAATTTCGCACCAAATTTACATTATTGTTGGACATTATATCACCAACACGCTTACGTAGAGTGCAAACTGACGAAAATATCCCAAATGTATCGGCCAGCGTTAATGATGACCATAAATTATCGATTCGTCGCCGTTCGCAGCAATTGGGCCACTATTACTCAACAAACGTGGAAAATTTCGCGGAAGAATTTAAGTGTGAAGCCTTTCCAAATACAGTTGGTGCCGAACGACCTACCGCAACGTAAAATTTTTAGTGAATGGGGTCTTGGAAAGTTGGCCGAAGAACCACTTCTTTATCGAAAAATTGTCTTCAGCGACGAAGCTTATTTTTAGCTCAATGGATACGTAAATAAGCAGAAGAATTGTCGATTTTGAAGTGAAAATCAGCAAGAAGCATTGCAAAAACTACTAATGCATCCAGAAAAAGTCACAGTTTTGGTGCGGTTTATGGTTTAGTGGCATCATTGGACCGTACTTCTTCAAAAATGCTGCGAATCGTAAGGCAAAGAGATTGACTTGCATGACATGTGGTTTCAACAAGATAGTTACTACATGCCGCATAGCATGCGTAACAATGGACTTATTGAGAGTCGATTTCGGGACCGATCAACTGGCCGCCTAGATCGTGCGATTTAACGCCTTTAGACTATATTTTGTAGGGCTATATTAAAGCTCAATTGACGCTTTGGAAGACGACATTGAAGCATGTATTCGTGAGATACCGGCCGAAATGTTGAAAAGAGTATGCCAAAATTGGACTAAGCGGATGGACCATTAGAGGCGCATTCGCTCTCATCATTTGCATGAAATAATCGAATATTAAATTATTTGGACCGTAATATCGATTCAAATAAAGATTTCATCCATTTTTCTGAATTTTATGTGTTTTCCTATAGCACTTAAAAAAGCACCCGTTATTTGTTCGATAGCCCCAGGCTAATAAGCCAACACACTGTGGCGATTTGTAGTTACCATGATTCTAGTCGCCGCTAGTTTAGTAGGTAGTGTGTTGGCTTACTACACGTGAGGCCACATTTCAAACCCCAGGTCAACTCCAGTGACAAAACGAAAATATGAAAAAATGTTTCTTCGGCGATTTCTTCCTCTCACCAGATTTCTGGCAAATAATCTGAGCGTTAAAATAAAAATTGCCGCGAAAAGTTTCTCAAAAATCTGTCATTGTGGAGTCCCATCACTCATCAAGTGGACGAAAAAAAAAACGGTAACAACACCAGAAATGAGCCGAAATGTAAAGGCCAGACTTGATCGAAATCCACGCCGTGGTAGAAAAATTGCTCACGAGCTGAAAATGTCGCGAGAACGGACGCAACACATATTGAAAAATGAGCTTGGATGAAAGCCATTGAAGTTTCAAAAAAAGTTAGACTGGAAAGAGCCAAGGAGTTATTTACTTCGCTTACACGAAAGTGGCCAGTTACCGAATTTGGTTTTTTCCGATGGGAAGTCAATTCAAATTAATCAGTTTGTGAACAAACAAAATTTACACCTACGATTGGCCACCAGAACTCAAGCGCCGCCGTTGATAATGGTGTGGGCCGCCGTAACGACTGATGGTCGCTCTCCGCTCGTATTCATCGATCGTGGGATCAAAATAAATGCCGAATATAATCGGGAAAATGTCTTAAAGACAGTATTGAAGCCCTGGGCCGACAAACATTTCGGCCGCAGACCATAGACATTCCAACAGGACTCAGCACCACCGCACTCAGTACGCGTCAACCAAGAATGGGTTAAAAAGAGGTTCCTCGCTTTATTTCTACCGCACAAGGGCATCAAGATCTCCGGATCTCAATCTGTTGGACTTTTTCACCTGGGGAATTTTGGAGAGTAAGGCTCTCACTAAAAAATACCAAAGTGACGATCATCTTAAAACAGCGCTTCGCCGGGAATGGGCCAAAATACCGTAGAGCCACTTTCGTGCAGCCTGTGATGACTTTGTCGGCGGTTTGAAGGCCATAATTCGTACCAAAGATGGACAATTTGAAAAAATCTAAACTTTATTCTAAAATTTGATGTTATTTTCAACATTTTTTGCTTTTGAAAAATAAAATTAAAAAAAAAATTAAAAAAATAAAGCGCTTGACTATGTATTATTCTGGTGTTGAATTTTGTCTGATGGCCTGGGTTATGTTCGGCTTTTATGGCACCCACGCCATCCACTTGATCTTGGTGAACATCAGGTCACATCAAATGAGTTTTTAGTTCAAAAATGTTCAGAATTTTTGATGGATCTTGATTGTTTATCGGAAAATCTGTCAATTTTAGATTTGATCAACCTCAAAAAGTTGGCTAATGTTTGGCGCAACGAGAAATAATAATATTTGCAAAAAACGGAAATATTAGGCGACTTTTGGTAGTCGTGCAAACGTGCAATAAACGTCATTCGCAAAGAAATATTAACGCTGCCAGTCTAAAATCCACATCCAACAGCTACTTTTTCGTGATGCATTGAATGCTCTTAGATCTTCTAAATTCGCCATTCATCTAGCAATAGTATTCATCGCTGAAGAAGATTTTTCAATTAAAATTATGGTCACTTTACCACTTGCTCTAGAGCCCATTACACGAAGACACAAGGTTGTCTGGTGTCCCACACGGTTATTTGGAAATAGAGGATGAATAAATAAGAAATAATTCGCCTTCTAGGTGATCGTCAGCTACTTTCAAAGTTCCCTAGTCCATGGATGGGCTTGTTAATCAGACGTTGGCACAAAAGGAAAAGAAAGAGGCATCTGTTGTATAACCCAAAGGAAAATTGTTAGTAATGTTTATGTAGTGGTAAATGATAAATATACAGCGCCAAATCTCCAAAGACTGCTTTATTAACTTGACAAATATTCTTCCAAAAATGGAGATTATTTCTCCATTGTTATTAGTGTATCTCATTAGAACATAATGAATTTTACTGTAAGTTTTCTTGGGGTGTATAATTGATATACAAAAAAAAAAGAAATTTCAAAAAGAAGCGACAAGAACCAGCTTCATTGAAAACTAACAAGCAATAGAATGCATTTTTACAATCTTTCTAACGAACATTATTGATGATCATGCTCTATGTGTATAAAAAACCGAAGATAATGTTCCCCTAAGGGACATGGGTGCCGTACATGTACACACTGCAAAGCCGCTCTGTGTGCCCGAAAGTGTGTGAATATTTTTCAAGATCCATGGCCATTGATAAGATTGTCTTTAAAAATTTTAATTTTTGTTCTCAACGTTTATTTATTTGTTTGCGAAAACAAAAAAAAACAAACAAACGAGAAAAGAAATAGAAAAAAATGCCAATTCATGCTATTAAAAACATAATTAATACAACAACAACGATAGAAACAATAACAAAAATTAAAAAAATTAATTTTTATACACAAAAAAGTAAATCCAAAAATTCACACAGAATTTAAACGAATCTTCAATAATAAAAACACAGTCGCACATATACGTACCCACACCCACACGCACACCCATGCTCGCATATACATTCATTAACACTTTTCATGTTGCAAACCCTTAACGAAAGCAATATCAATACACACTATTTACATAGCTTGTTACTCACTCATCATCATAAACATCAACATCAGCATCAGCATTAATAAGCAACAACAACAATAAAAGAAAAGAAGAAGAAAAAGTGCGAAATACACTTATAACCTGCTCATTATCATGTTTGTTATTAACGACCATCATCATCATCGCCACCATCTCCATCATCATCTTGATTATGATGACACATAATCCACTTCATCATAATCATAGAAGAGACATTAATTAACATTAACAACATCATTAGCGCTCAATTAGTTTAAAACTCTCTCAATGACAGTCATTACAAGAGTTATTGAGTATTTCAGTTTTATTTTATCAAAAGCAACAACAACAACAACAGCAGCAGCAACAGTAATACAAGCACTGGCACAAGCACAAACACAATTCCAATCTCAATCACAGTAAGGTTGGCATAGGGAGAATATAAGAAAGTAACAGTGAGAGTAAGAGAGAGAGAGAGAGTAAGTGTGAGAGTAAGAGTGAAAGTAAGTGAGATTGTGGGTGGCATTGCAAGCGAAAAAATAATGTGTTCATGGCCATGATATAGGAGGTAAAGAAAATTTTAAATTCAATTGATAGAGTTGAGCTCAGTTCGGTTCGGTTCGCTTCGGTTCGTTGACATTTAATTGTGAAGCTCATTAAGCAATTGATTTATTTGCCTTAAACTTAGAAGCAGTAAAACAATAAATAAATATTCCTTGCGGCTAATGTCATAGTGTAGGTTGTCGGTTTTGTTGAGTAGATCACAAAAATATTTTCTCTCGAGCCTGCCAAACTTTTTTTATTTGACAAAAATTGCTTTTTCCTTTGTGGTTTGGATTTTACGCACAAATTTCTGGATTACTCAAACATTTCTGATCCGATTTCCAAAGTTTAAACCTTGTTCGAAAGGGGAGAGTTGGAGCTTTAAAACGGTATCCATACATCCAATATACGACTTAATTTTCTATAAGATTTAATAGGGCTAACTTGGAAAATGCGAATTTTTTCATATTTTCTCAAGTTTGTCCATTCATAGTAGCAAACTTTACTTAAAAAATATAAAATAAGTGATGACATTCTGAAAGAGCATTATCTTGCGAAGAGATTGACACTAAGTTTGATCAAATCGGACGAAAATTACCCTAGTTCTTATTTAAAGAGTCTAACAGTCGAGTGATATTTTTTGTATGCGTGATCTTATCAACTTTCTGTTCACAAATTTTGAGAATTTTTTTGTGGAAAATATCTCTGATAGAGAGAATTTCAAGGAATGGCAATCACATTATAAAGATATGCAGAAGACTTGTTGGCAAATCTTGTGAATGCCATCCTAGAATTATGCAGTGGATGTCTTCCACCGTTTTACCATTAAACTTTAGATCTTACCCACTTATGGATAAAAATTAACACACACAACATGGCGGGAATGTAAGAAACTAGGTTGTAATCCAGACTAAACGGGTTGTAATGACGATTCAAGTAAGTAAGTCTACAAAAGTAGGCTAAGGACTCGATCAAACCATAAAAGAATACTTGTTCAGCATAGGAACGCTGTGAAATCTAAAATGGAGATTCAAAGTCATTATTTGAACATGTTAAAGGAATTCAAAACGAGTTAAATGAAGCGATTCAAAGACTCTCTTATGTTGGTATAATCAGGACAATAAAGACATGTCCTACAGCAGCATTGAAGGTTCTATTGCACTTCAAAATATTGCACTTCCTACTGTAGATCATGCCTATGAAGATTTTAAAAAATGGGAGACAAGTTTAGCTCCGTAATTTGTCAAATCGATGAGATTATTAAGCACATTCTAAGGAATGTCAAGCATGCCACTATAAAATGCAAAAGGCTTGTGATAGAATCATGCTGATCCAATCCAAGAATTATGCAATGAACGGTTACCATAATAATCATCTCAAATATGGCCTATGTGGTCAATTCAGATGGCCATTAATACAGATACAGTGACTGGCTTAAGTTGGTATAACCAGGGCAATGAAAACTATGCTCAAATAAAAACAGTCTGCTTAAGCGAAATCGAATAGGCAGAGAGAGACCAGAAGGAAAAATCTGGATAGCTATGCAGAGAGTTATTCTTCCAGTCACGAACAATATCCTCTAGTATAGTCAGAACAACAGGATTGGAAATGGATTCTTGCAGCAAAGGAATGTCGATGGAAATCAAATCTGAGATTCAATAATTTGAAGAATGAAATCTGATCGAAGTGATTGCATTTCAGGAGGAAACATTTGAGTGTGTTTTGAATTACTAGGCAGAGAATTGTCCTTACTGGTACCGGACAACAGTATCCTGAAGTATGATCAGGATTGAACAGGATTGAAAGAGACTTTATAGGGAAATCCTTTACGTAGGTTAAGGCCTGAAAAAAAAAATATAAAATAAACGTAGTTCTTTAGCACTATATCACGAAAATACTTGTATTAGAGTTATCCACGGCAGATTGGCAACCCTAATATTCTAGAACCAAATACAAATACGCCAATCGTTTGCTTCCCTGGGAAAATATTTAAATTAATGGAGGAACAATGCCTAAATAATGGAAATCGAATATAAAGACAGAGGGATGTTGTTGGTGGCTCCCTCAAAGAAAAAATATCAAAGCCAGTTGCCTGATCGATCCTCTAGATTTTGTATAGGAACTGAGGACAGTAATTTTCCTTGCTTAAAGGAAAACAGATATTCGCAGAAGGAACCCTATGTATTGAGACTCGACTGGATAGAAATGTTTGGCTTAAAGGCCTAATGCAATTAAAAAAGTTCTCTAAATGGTTTATCCAAGATGTGGATAACTCGAAGCTTAATTACGGTACTACTCACATAATGCGTTAAAAATTCATAACGGATTTACCAAATATTTCTGTGTGGTGAGTTCAGGTTGTGTTAACACGGGAATTACTCAGTCGTTGCTGATCGTTGGGTAACGTTTTCTCTTCTTCTCGTTTCTTTTTTTTTTTTTTTTTGCTCGGCTTGTAAAAGAGTAATTGCTTATGTGTGTGTATGTGTGTGTGTGTGTGCATGCGAGTATGCATATGTATTTGGATATGGGCTTGTGTGTATTATGCTCTCTTGCCATTTCCTTTCATTTGGTTTCCTCTGATTGCCACAATAGCGTGCATGTTTAAGCGTTTTTTGCGTTTTTGTTTTATTTCATGTTTAAAGTGTATGTGTTGCATATGCTTGGCTTTTCTTTCTTATCATTTTTTCACTCTCTCTCTCTCTCTCTCTCTCTCTCTTTTTCTACTGTAATTTTCTATTACTATTGTATTGACTGCTAGTCAGTGATGATTAAATTTAAAAAAAATTGTGAAAACATTTCAATTGAATTGATGATCTTTTGTTGGTTTGTTTTACTTGCATATTTAATTTATTTATTTAATGTTTTTTATTTTCTATTCTCTATTTATTGTTTTTTCTCTGTTTGTGTTTGTTTTTGTTTAAAATTTTTCATTTTATTTGGCCATTTTTTGATTGTGTTAATTTTTGGAAAAATAAAAATTTCAAGAATCAGAATTCTTTTTTGTTGCGAAACAAAAAATATTAAAAAAATATGGAAAAAAATTAAATCAAATATTAAAAACAGCAGCATATTTTATTTATTCGAATCAATATTTGTGAATAGAAAATTCAATTAAAAATTATTAAAAACAATCGGGATTAGATTTTATAAATTTATTTGAAATTTTGTTTTCTCTTTTATTGGAATTAAATGAAATTAAAGAGAATTTAAAATTAAAAAAAATAAAGGCTTTAAATAATTATTGGGCCTGAATAAGGCCTGAAGAAACGCGACGTAAACCGAAACTACACAAAACGATGCACGATTTTCCATGCACTTGTATTGATTTTCATTTAATTGGTTCCAAGGTTCATTATTTTAGCTGAAAAAATATATTTTTCCATTAAAAAATATTTAATTCGTTTTTCTTTTAATAGTTTTTATTATTGTAAAAATAGAACAATTCATTGGAAAGCCACAACTTTGAAATTGCACTAGATTTAAACCGGAAATCCCCTTTTTCTGTTTTAGTTTTATACAAACATTTTCGTATTAACGAAGCAACTTCGAAACATGCGACGCAAACTGAAATAAAAACGATGCAACTTCGAAATCCCAGAAATTTTAAAAAGCCGCAATTTCGTGGCAGACGTAGAACGAAGCGGCGCAAACCGTGGTATTAGTGTATTTAAATTTAATTTGATTTTTTTTATTGATTCTTAATGCCGGGTTTTCCATTCTATGGTTTCAAAACCGAGGGGTTTGTTAAAGTTGTTAGCTGTGATATATTTTTCATTTAAAGTATCATTTATTAAAAGCAAGTTCAGGAATTTAACAAATGTCCCCCAGGGACAGAACATCTTCGGCTTTTTAAACACATAGAATACGAAAATCAACAATATTCGTTAAAATAAGAGTAAAAATGCATTCAGTTGCTTATTAGTTTTCAATGAAGCTGGTTATTGTCGCTTCTTTTTGAAATTTTTTTTTGTATATCAATTATACACCCAAAGAAAACTTATAGTAAAATCCACTATGTTCTAATGAGATACACTAATAACAATGGTGAAATAATCTCCATTTTTGGAAGCATATTTCTCAAGCTAATAAAGCAGTCTTTGGAAATTTGGCGCTGTACATTTTTCATTTACCACTACATAAACATTACTAACAATTTTCCTCTGGGTTATACACATGGCACTGACAAATGCACTCACATTTTTATCATGTTCTGCAAATAACAACATTTCATCTAGGATCACCATCTAGCGTGTCTTAATTTTATGTATAGTAAGGTAGCCTCTAGGCTTTTTAAGCAACCCTTCATGCCAATTGTACATATTTACACTCAGAGTTATTGCCAAAAGACTACTGCAAAGAGTCGCTAAAATAATATTTTTTGTATATCCCGTTTTGTTTGAGATGTCTGGTGTAAGATTTAAACCACAGCCTTACGTTTAATAAGCCAACACATTACTAATGTGGTCACTTTTAGGAGCATTTCAGCGTGATTATGATTGTGATAATCAACATAAGAACCAAGCATTTGGCAAATTTTTAAAGAAAGAAACAGAAAATGTGGCAGATAATCCGAATTTTTAGATGCCTAAACGTTCTCAACAGATTGTTTTAACTTTCGACTCATTACGACGGGCAAAAAAAATCAATGCATTTAACAATTAAAGCAGATTTTGGCCATTCACAATGCCGTAGTTACACCCAGGGTTGTATCAACAAGCAAAACTAATACATGTAAAGGACCACAGAATTCAAGAATGTTTGTCCTTTGCCGGCTTACAATTACTAGAACTCTAAGGGACTCTTTCAGTTTTTTCCCATGAGATATACGCAGTTAAAGCCTACCTGACAATTTCATTAAGAGTAAATCCAGAACCATGTTCCAGGTTTTGGTGGAAGAAGTCAAATTGTAGGCAACCTCGGGGAGTTTGGCGGTATTTTATAATTTCTTTCTAAAAGTTTATCATGGCATCGCATGCATTGGATCCTTGTGAAGGTTCAATTATTCTAATGAAATAAAACTTTCATCGAAAACCACAACTTTTGAAAACAAGATCTTGTTGCACTTTTATTTGCCTTGGCTTTGTTAAAATAATTCTGGGAATTTAGGCTTTTAGAAAAAAAAAAGAAAATAAAACCCCTACGATTAAATCGTAAATCGTTTAATAAAAATTGATCATTTTTTTCCGTTCACTTATGGTGACCAGAAAAGTGCAGCCTTTTGTAATACAAAAGCATGCAGAAAATAAAAACATTTTTCAATTTAAAAGTTTCAATACTTTAAATAACACAACAGAAACAACAAAAACAACAAAAATAATAATAATAACGAAAAAAGAGAAATTAAAATAAAATTTATTTTCAATAAAAAAGAAAAAAAATTTTTTTTGAATAAAAATCTCCAACAAGAGTTCGCTTTAAATGAGAAAAAATTTTTAACTATGAAATGCTGCTCTTTATGATGAAATCACATGAATATCGCTATAAATAAACGCACACACACACATACATGCACATGCACATGCACTCTATTCATTTCATTTGAATGTGTGCATATGTAAGAATGAAATAAAACAAAGAAGAAAAAATAAAACGAAAAACGAAAAAAAACGAAAAAACGCTTAAACATGCACGCTATTGTGGCAATCAGAGGAAACCAAATGAGAGGAAATGGCACCAGAGCATAATACACACAAGCCCATATCCAAATACATATGCATACTCGCATCACACACACACACACACACTCACATAAGCAATTACTCTTTTACATGACGAGCAAAAAAAAAAGGAAAGAAACGAGAAGAAGAGTAAACGTTACCCAACGACTAGCAACGACTGAGTAATACCCGTCTTAACACAGTTTGAACTCACCACACAGAGGAATATTTGATAAATCCGTTATGAATTTTTAACGCATTATGTGAGTACGTACCATAATTAAGCTTGGGTTATCCACAATTTTGGATAAACCATTTAGAGAACTTATTTTAATTGCATTAGGCCTTTAAGCCAAAAATTTCTATGCCAGTCGGGTCTCAATACATAGGATTCCCCTGCTAAATATCTGTTTTCCCTTAAGCAAGTAAAATTAGTGCCTCAGTTCCTATACAAAATCTAGAGATGGATAAGGCAACTGGGCTTGATACAGCATACAACTTTTCCTCTATCTTTGTATTCGATTTCCATTATTTTCCCATTAATTTAAATATTTTCCCAGGGAAGCAAACGATTGGCGTATTTGTATTAGGTTCTAGAATATTAGGGTTGCCAACTGCCGTGGATAACTCTAATACAAGTATTTTCGGGTATAAGTGCTAAAGGACTGCGTTTATTTTCTATTTTTTTGTGGCCTTAACCTACATAAAGGATTTCCCTATAAAGTCTCTTTCAATCCCGTTCAATCCTAACCATACTTCAGGAGATTGTTGTCCGGTACCAGTAAGGACAATTCTCTGCTTAGTAATCAAAACACACTCAAATGTTTCCTCCTGAAATGCAATCACTTCGACCAGATTTCATTCTTCAAATTATTGAATCTCCAGGTTTGATTTCCACCGACATTCCTTTGCTGAAGAAATCCATTTCCAATCCTGTTGTTCTGACTATACTTGAGGATATTGTTCCGTGACTGCGAAAATAACTCTCTACATAGTATCCAGATTTTTCCTTCAGGTCTCTCTCTGCCTAATCGATTTCGCTTAAGCAGACTGTTTTTATTTGAGCATAGTTTTCATTGCCCTGGTTATACCAACTTAACCCAGTCACTGTATCTGTATTAATGGCCATCTGAACTGACCACATAGGCCATATTTGAGATGATTATTATGGTAACCGTTCATTGCATAATTCTTGGATTGGATCAGCATGATTCTATCACTAGCCTTCTGCATTTTATAGTGGCATGCTTGACATTCCTTGGGATGTTCTCAACAATCTCATCGATTTTACAAATCACGGAGCTAAACTTGTCTTCCATTTTTTAAAATCTTCATAGGTATGATCTACAGTAGGAAGTGCAATATTCTGAAGTGCAATAGAACCTCCGGTACTAGTGTAGGACATGTCTTCATTGTCCTGATTACACCAACATTAGTCAGTCTATGTATCGCTTTATTTAATTCGTTCTGAATTCCTTTAACATGTTCAAACAATGACTTTGAATCTCCATGTTGGATTTCATGGGATTCCTATGCTGAACAAGTGTTCTTTTAGGGTTTGATCAAGAGATCCATTCGAGTCCTTAGCCTACTTTTGAATACTTACTTGCTTAGCCATTTATCCTGGCTTACAATTAAATTCCTCACACTCCGCCATGTTGTGTGTGTTAATTTTTATCCATGAGTGGTGGACTCTACAGTTTATTGGTATAACAGTCGCATGTACGTATAATGATGCACACCCAGTGTACAATTCTGTGATTGCCTAAAGAAAATCTGGAAATCCTGCAAAGTCCTTGCTTAGCTAGCTTACATACATACATAATTGGCCATTACAACCCATCAGTCAGGGTTAAGACCTAGCTTCTCACACCACTTATGTTGTGTGCGTTAATTTTATGCATGAGTGGCGGGACCTACAGTTTAAAATCCACTCCGAACGACAGATTTTTGAGAAGCTTTTCATGTCGCCGAAGAAATATTTTTCGTTTTGATGTCTGATCTGGGATTCAAACCCGGGCCTTTCGTCTAATAAGTCAACACACTACCTACTAGACCACGGCGACTTCTAGCTAGCTTAGGTTTCCTTATATTATTGCCTAGAAATGTCATCACAGCATCCGTGAAATAAAATACTTCTGGGGATGTAGGGTATCAAAATCCAGTGAATATCGCAAGCATTACCAGCAGCAGTAATACCAGCAACAACAACAACAACAATGAGAACTACAACAACTATCAAACCGAACAGCGAAAAGTAACAGTTGTTATGGGGTTTTTTTCCCCCCAACAATTTCTGTTTTTTCTTCTTTTTCTTCTCTTTTTGTTTTGCCCCGCCGTTGTTGTTGTTGTTGTTATTGTTGTTGTCATTTTGTAGTGTGTTTTAATTTTATTTTGTTGTTGCTATTGCTATTGTTATTGTTACAATTTCAATACAGTGTCTATGTACGAGGGATGTTGTAAAAGGCCATGCAATCCATGAAGTCGCCATAGTTTAGTATGTAGTCTAGCCGGCTTAGTAGATGTAAAGCCAGGGTCCATATCCTAGGTCAGGCATCAAAACGAAAGTATTTCTTCGGCGACTTCTTCTTAGCACATTTCTGGCAAAATTTCTGAGAGTTAAAATAAAAATTGCCCTGAAAAACTTCTCATAAAAATCTGTCGTTTGGAATTGACTTTAAACAGTATATCCCGCCAATTGGGTAAAAAAAATTAACGCACACACAACATAAGTAGTGTGAAGTTGACTGAAGACTTGTAATGGCAAATTATGGATGTAATCCACGCTATATGCGTAGCAAAAGTAATTGAAAAGAAATTAAATTTATTGCCGTTATGTGGATGATCATCCAGAGCATAAATCGCGACAAGTATTAGCATACTCATGAGTCTTTATGATATGCATACTGAGAAAGTAACTCAGAATATTCCTAAACGCGTACATTTTAAGTTCGAATTAAATTCACTAATGTTATGGGGTAAGGATGCACAGGGAAAACTCGGTGTTAGGAATGACTCGAGTCAGGCATGTTTGAGTAATCCAGAAATTTGTGTGTAAAGTCAGAAAAAAAACCGTTTTTGTCAAATAAAACAAGTTTGGATGGCACGAGAAATATAAAAGAAATGTATTTTTGAGTTCTACTCAACTAACTGAACAACGCAGACTACGGAGTTACTCGTGAGTATTTTCACTGTTGCACTGTGTAATTAAATTGAATCGAAAGAGAGACCATCTTTGTCATTTCATATATTCATTGCATAATGTTTAGGCCTGCAAACAGACTTCCTTTGCCTTCAAATGACTTCTACAGAGCTTGCAGATCGTTATCTGCCAGTTTTAGTGTATGGTTCAACGTCCTTCTATGATTCATCGGTCTACAAAGTCTAGTAAGAAATGTATTGGCTTACTAGACGTGGAACCGTGGTGTAAACCTGGCAAAAGGAATTTCTTTTGGCGACTTTCTTTCAGCAATTTTGTGACAAAAACTCTGTAAGCGAAATAAAATTTTCATGTAAAGTTTCTCAGAAAATCTAACGTTTGGAGTTGTTGTTTAAACTATAGGTTCCCTGCAACTCATGGATACAAATTACCACTCATGGCATATGTAAAGTAAGAGGCTAAATTGTAATCTTGGCTAAACTTTGGCTTGGTAATGATCAATTGAGTAAAGTATGTCAACATAATTGGTCATTACAATCCTTCAGTGAGGCTTAAGACTTACTTACTTACTTAATTGGCCATAACAACCCGATTAACGGATTTCGGCCTGCCGCAACACATCCTTCCAGGCGCCTCTGCTTCTTGCGCGCCTACGCCAATTGGTCACACCAATCGATGACAGGGCTTCTTTGTTTTGGTCCTTCCAACGGATACAAGGTCGTCCTCTTCAGGCGACTTCCGCAGATCCCCGCATCAAACACTCATCTCGCCGGAGCATCCTCCTACATTCGTACGACATGACCGAGCCAGCGCAGCCGCTGGATATTAATACGCTGTACAACGTCCATGTCGTTGAGGAGCTCATACAGCTCACTGTTGAATCGAATACGGAAATCACATCCAACTCTTTCTAGACCAAAGATCTTACGTAGAACTTTTCTCTCGAATACTCTCAAGACAGCTGCATCAATTCTTAGTAGGATTCATGCCTATGCGCCATAGAGAAGCACGGGTAGGACGAGCGTCTTGAAGAGTCTTAGTTTTGTCGTACGGGAGAGGTCTCTGCTACTCAATTGGCTATTGAGACCATACATAGTAGCACCTGTTGGCAAGAGTAATCCTGCGCTTGATCTCCAGACTGACATCATTTTCGGTGGTAACGGCGGAGCCAAGGTAAATATGAATTCCTTGACCATGTCAAAAGTATAGTTATCGGCCGTAATTTGTGAATCAATACGCCTCACGGCTCTACTTGTCGATAACATATACTTCGTTTTGCCCTCATTTACTGCCAAACCCATCTTCTTAGACTCCCGTTCAATAGCACTAAAGGCAGCAGTAACATCTCGTTTGGTACGCTCTATGATGTCGATGTCGTCAGCGTACGCAAGCAACTGGACACTTTTTTGAAAAATAGTCCCATTGCGATGCACTCCCGCCTTTCGCAGAACACTCTCCATGACGAAGTTGAAGAGGTCGCATGATAAGGGATCGCCTTGTCTGAAACCTCGCACGGTATCAAAAGGTTCGGTGAGGTCCATTCCTACCTTGACGGAGCTGCAGGAATTGCTCAACGTCATTCTGCATAGCCTTATCAGCTTAGCAGGTATACCGAGCTCAGACATTGCGGCAAAAACACGATCCCTTATGGGGCTATCGAAAGCAGCCTTATAATCGACAAAAAGATGGTGTGTGTCGACTTGATTTTCGTGGGTCTTTTCCAGGATTTGGCGTAGTGTGAAGATGAAGGTCGATGGTGGACTTGCCAGGTCTGAAGCCGCACTGATAAGGTCCAATCAGTGTTTTGACGAGTGGCTTCAGTCGTTCACACAATACGCCTGTAAGAACCTTATATGCGATAGGGAGAAGGCTTATACCCCTGTAGTTGCATATCGTAGGGTCTCCCTTTTTCAGGACGGAACAGAGGACACTGAGGTTCCAATCGTTGGACATACTTTCCTCTAGCCATATTTTGTAGATGAGCTGGTGCATGCGCCCTACCAATTCATTACATCCGGTCTTAAAAAATTCAGTGGGGAGGCCATCAGGACCTGCCGCTTTGTTGTTTTTAAGTCGCATAATCGCGACTTTAACCTCTTCATGACTAGGCGGCGGAATCTCCACACAGTCATCATCGATCGGGTTCGGAACATCATCTCTAGAGGCGATATTGATGTCGTCATCACCTTGCAGCAGAGTAGAGAAGTGTTTCCTCCACAACCTCAGCACCCCTTTGTGGATCTGTAACCAGGTTTCCATTCTCATCCATGCAGGAAGACGCTCCGAGCTCATTTCTACATCTGTACATCTCGACTTCCTCACGCTCACGCCTTTCCAGCTCCCTCCTCTTGCGTCTGAAAAGGCGTCTCTCATCCCTTCTCCTCTCTCTGTAATTTTCGACAATGGCTCTCGTAGCGGCCGACTGCAACGTTTTTCTGAATGCGGCTTAACATCTCATTATTAATCTTATACATGATTGATGGGACCTACAGTTTAAAATCGACTCCGAGCGACAGATTTTTGAGAAGCTCTTCATGGCAATTTTTATTTAACGCTCAGAGCTTTTGCCAGAAATCTGCTGAGAGGAAGAAGTCGCCGAAGAAATACTTTTGTTTTGATGCCTGACCTGGGATACGAACCCGGTCTTTACGTCTAATAAGCCAACACGCTACCACTACTAGACTATGGCGACTGCTATTGAGTAAAGTATGTTCCAGAATTTGTTGTATTCTCTTCATTAGTTAACCGCCCTCGTATATGTAGACTTTTGTTAACACTTTTATACTTTGAATGCAACGGTTTTTCCCTACATTTTTTTTTGTTTTTGTTTTTGTTTGTTTATTTTTGTCTCTTTTATTGTCATTGTTGTTGTTGTTGTTTTTTTTTAACTCATGATTTAAACATCACAACTTTTTTTCCAGTCCGCTTTTGAATGTTTATCTCTCTCTCTGCCTTGCCTATCTCTTGATCTAGTGATTTTTCTCTATTTTTTCTGTTGCATATACAAAGAAATTGAAACTTTAATTATGGCAAATATATGTCCCACTACTGACTGCTGTTTATTTCACTCTCTCTCTCTCTCTCTCTCTATCTCTATCTATCACTGTATGACTCCACATGCATGTACAGTAGCGAGCACAAAAAATGCAACACTGTGCCATATGACCTTTAATAAGATCTGTTTCAAAATAACGGTAACTAATTTATCTATTTTCTTTTGCTGTTAATTCTTTCAATCAATAAGTTTTCAAAGTAACCACAGTTTATTCCAAATTCTGCTTTAAAAAGTTAAATATTTTTGAATTTTAGTGAAAAAAGTGCAAATTTTTAGCGTGCAAAAAAAAAATGCAACATAATAAAAAAAAATAGTTAAAGTAAGTTATTTATTTAATTATAATTGAAAATTTCTTAAAATAAGTTATACAACATGTGTTTTGTAATAGAAGCAGCTCTCAGCTGACAGCTGACAGCAAAACTGCAATCATTAAAGCCTTAGAAGAAGGAAAATCCATGCGTGAAGTTGGACACCTCTTTGGTGTAAATCAATCAACCGTATGTCGGATTAAATCTCGATTTTCCTTGAGAAATAGTGTGGAAATGAAACCAGATAGTGGTAATCCTCGAAAAACTCGCCAAGACCGCCAGATAATTGCACTGGTTAAAAAAGATCCACGAAAGACCGCATTGGACGTTGCTAATTTCGCAAATGAGCAATTAAGAGTCTCTATAGGCGTTCACACTGTTCGCCGTAGGTTGAAAGAGGCTAATTTGCATGCGAGACGACCCGCAAAGAAACCTCTCATCAGTGCAATCAATAAAAAGAAGCGCCTGGAATTTGCAAAACGTTACAAGGATTGGTCAAATGAACAATGGGCTAAAGTCTTGTGGAGCGATGAAAGCAAATTTAATTTGTTTGACTCCGATGGGATAAATTTTGTTCGAAGACCGCCTGGACAGAGATATTCTCCAAGATATCAACTTCCAACCGTAAAACATGGCGGTGGATCAATTATTGATTTTACGTCACGTATTTACAGGTGCGTTTTCCCGTGATGGAGTAGGTCCCTTAACTCAAATCGAAGGAAAAATGGACGCCAAGAAGTACTGTGAAATCCTTGGAGAACACATGCTTCCTCATCTGCGGGAAAAAATGCCTCCTGGTAGCATATTCCAACAGGATAACGATCCAAAGCACTCAAGTCGCTTAGCTCGAAACTTTTTAAGCGACAATGATGTCAATGTTTTGGATTGGCCATCACAGTCTCCCGATCTAAACCCCATAGAAAATCTATGGGAGCTATTAGATCGGCAAGTTAAGAGGAAACATCCGTCAAATAAGAGGCCATTAGAAGAAATTTTGAAAAGTGAAGGGGGAGAAAATATCCATTAACACATTAATAGCTTTAGTCGACTCTATGCCTTCTAGGTTGCAAGAAGTCATAAAAAATAAGGTCTAAGCCACTAAATATTAATTTTAAGATTTTTTTTTTTTGTAAGAATTACTATTTAATTGAAATAAACACATTAAAATTTATGCTGTTTTTATGCATTTTTATTGCTCCCATGAAATTCGCACTCTTTTTAATAACTGGGAAAATAATAGATCATTAATTAAAAATATTTACATAATGTTTGCTGATAATAGGTATCTAGAACTGTAGGGATTAATAACCCAAAGAAATATTTTGAACTGGTCACCATTTTTTTTTTAAATTATCGCACTTAAAGATAATTTTACCCAACGTTGCATTATTAACGTTGCATTTTTTGTGCTCGCTACTGTATGTCTGGATGTGTGCTTGTGTTGCATACAATTTACATTTTGTAACTAAACAGCTGTTAAAAATGTGAGAGAAAAAAACCAAAAAAATAACAAGAACAAGAAAACAAGAAATAACGGAAATGTTAAAAGAATATAAACTCAGCTTTTGTTGTTGGCAGCATTTAAAACAAAAAAAAAAAAAAAGTAACGGTACCAGAGAGTGTAGGAGCAAGGCAGTGGTGCTATGAGTTGGAGAGCAAAGGTGAAATAATTATGAAAAATAGTGTGAATAATTATGATGCAGAGATTGTTGTGTATGTATGTGTGTGTGTGCGTATTTGTTTGTTTATGTTTGACAGGCGGGCATAGGAAGACAAATATAGGAAGAGTTGCCAACAGAAATCGTTGTAGTTTTGCTAAGTTATTTATGGCGTTACACTTAAAGAAATTCTGATTGTTAAAGGTGTGAAGTAGGGATGACATTCGGGAAATCCCGAAACTCAAAATCCCGGGATATTTGGGATTCACACAATCCCGTGATTTTTAAAAACTTTTCCCGGGATTTTCGAGATTGTGAATTCATATGTATTTTGACCCTACAGAAGGTCCTTAAAAAAATTCTATATCACTGGACTTCGATAATAGCATCTCAGATGAGGAAAACCCTACGTCTAGTGATAAAAATTATTTAATGGCATCGAAGAATACAAAAGCCCTATAAAACGCATTAAAAGGGTAACCGATTCAGATACTCAACTGTTCATAGAAATAGATTTACATCAGGATTCAGGAGGTATAGATGAATATTTACAAGCTGCATATAGCTATCTTGGAACTATTTTTCCAATAAATGTTGATTGCGATAAATGTTTTCCAATGGCAGCGTATGTTGACAACAAAATTCGTTCAAGCCTATCAGATTATATGTTAGAAGCTTTAATCTTTTTGCTGGAATCCAAATAAATTTCTTAAAACTTAAGTTTTTGCATATGTATTAATCATTTTTATTTTTGATAATTTACGCTTTTTTGTTACTTTTTGACTTGTATAATTCTAATATACATACATAATTGGAATGCAAATGATTTTTTTAACGAAATACTTTTATTATTAAGAGAAAATCGAGATTATTTCCGTGATTTTTCGGGATTTTTGGATCTCGAATTATCTCGAAATATCGCGGGATTTCGGGATCGGGATTTACAAAATCCCGAATCCCGGGATTTTTAAAAATCGATCCCGTTTGGCATCCCTAGTAGGTAGGGAGGTAAGTGTAAGTGCCCGTCTTCCCAAGTGAATTGGATGGACGCCCTTAGTTCCAATTGGGCCTACTGTGACACCACAGTTCATATTAACTACCCCATAGTTCTGGAAGCTTAGAGCTTACAATGAAGCGACTCGAGCTGTCGACGTCAATGGTCGACCAATCACCCAGATCATCGATGTACTAGGCTCCAATATGTCTCTTTCGCCTTTGACACAGTAACGGGCATGTTACCAGTAGATGAAGAACAGTCTCTTCTTCCTGCTCGCCCCTGCAGCTGCTATAGAAATATGCTGAGAGGCAGTCGCCAAAGAAATACTTTTTGTAATTTGTTTTGATATCTAACCTGGGGCTCTAACCCCGGCTTTACGTCTAATAAGCCAAACACACTACCTATTAGACTACGGCGAGTTTAAAGATTACTAACAATTAAAGCAAATTGTTGTTGTTTAAGTCAAATCATTAATGGTGGCACACGGAATTGTACGAACAATAAAGAATTAATTTAAAAACTAAACACAAATTTATTTTTATTTGCATTCTACGAACTTATATGAAAACGTAACGATATTATGTTGAATATTTTCCACTGATTTCTTTATAACAAAAAAAAAAATTCTTCGAAATTCTTGTATTTTAAAAAAAAAACATTTTTTTTTTAATTTTAAAGAATTTATTTAACACCATAAACACCAACGTTTGTAAAGTTCAAAGAAATCCTTTATTTTTGTGTGAAATTTATTGTAAAATTTGTTGTCCATTTGCAAAAATAATGGCCCCACTTGCGTTAGGAGTGATAAATTCTTTTAAATGCCATGCGATGTTTTATTTTTAAAATTGCCTTCACATAACATAGACAGACCAGACCCATGCTTTCTTTCGTTTTCCATTTATTTTTAATTTTTTTTTTTTGCAGAGTATCCCCCACAAACAACGGAAATCTTTTATTTGAGTTGCCCTGTTTTTCTCTGCCTCTCTTGCCACTTAGACGAGCTGTTTAAAAAGAACAAAAAAAAAACTTTTTCTTTTTTAAAAAACCGTTACATATGCTTGCTTTTAAACAAAAGTTGACGAAGATATTTTTGTTGTCGTTTTTCTTTCGTTTTTTGTGCGAAACAAAAAATCAAAACAAAAAAAACTTCTCTCCTCTCAATTAAACTCGACTGGGTAGCATATGTGCTTTTGAATGCTGCCTGTTTGTATATATGTGTGTGTGTGTGTGTGTAAGTATAGAGTACAACTTGGTTTGATGTGTTAAATTGCATACAAAACTTTAAATCAAAATGTTAACACAGTGAGCGAGCCAAAGAGAGGAAGAGGGAGAAAGAAATTGTAGAAAAATTAAAAAGAGAACCAGCCAAACATGCATTTGTATGTATGGATGGATGTATGTATGTGAGCCTATACATAATTCTTGATTTATTCAGGCCTGCCATTACTCAGTCACATAGTCAGTCATTTATTCGTTCGCTCGTTCGTTCGTTCGTGTTTTTTTGTTTGTTTTTTTTTTTTGTAACAATTATTCGTTTTTCTGTCGTTGTTTCAGTTTGTGAGTACGTACGTACATATGTGTGTGTTGATTTGCTTGTTTATTCATTGTCAAACATATTGTCCTTTACAAGAGCACACACACACACACATACATATACATGTATGTGAATGTGTATTTTATTATAGATTGTAGCCCATATTTGGGTATTTTTCCTCTTTTCCTTTTTATATTCTCATATGAATGGATGATTGCTTGTATGTACATACATATGTATGCATGGTTAGTGTGTGTGTGTGTGTGTGTAGTCGTTCGTATTGAATCAATTAAGTTACAATATTGGCTTGTGTTTGGTTTTGGTTTCGCTTTGTTGTATTATCCCCCCGCCGCGACTCGTTCTTGTCCCATGCATTGTTAAACATTTTTTGGTTGATGGCGGCTGCTTAAATAGGTCTGTTGGCCACCACATGTTGTTGATATTGTTGTGTGCTGTTGTATGTTGTTTTGTTGTTGTTATAATTTTTTAGTGATTTTTGTGACATTTTAACAGCAACAAAACATTTCATAAAATCATTTGTGTTTCATTCTCCCTGTCTTTCTCACTCTTTCACGGTTTTTTCTTTCCTTTCCTTTGTTTTTTTTTTTTTGATTTTAAATGAGGCCTGCCAAAAATATTTTTCTCGTTTTTGATAGCATTTAACGGTAAATAAAAAAAAATCGGTTTTTTTTTGAAACAACAACAGAAAATAAAAAATTAACAAGAAAAGTGAAAGAGGGAGAGAGAGAAAGTGATCTTTCAAGTTTGAATTCCAAATAGAAATTTCAAAATTTAATTGATAAAGTAATCATGAGGTTTTAAATTGTCACTAGATGGTGCTAAAGTCGAGCAATCTTCAATTAATTGCAACAAATTGTAACAATTTTTAAGAGTTCACATGATAGGTTATTGCTAAAGACGAGTTAAACTCGAAAAAAGTTTGAAAATTTTTCAAATAATTGTCGCCAATTCAAGTTCCTTAAGAGCATCATTTGAATGTCAATAAATGTCCATAAGTGAAGTCGCCGTGGTCTAGTGGGTAATGTGTTGGCTTATTAGACAAAAGGCCCGGGTTCGAATCCCAGGTCAGACATCAAAACGGAAAATATTTCTTCGGCGACTTCCTCTCAGCTGATTTCTGGCAAAGACTCGGAGAGTAAAAAAATCTCAAAAATCTGTCATTCTCAGACGACTTTAAACTGTAGGTCCCACCACTCACGTATAAAATTAACACACTACAACATAAGTGGTGTGAGAAGCTAGGTCGTAATCCTGACTGAAGGGTTGTAATGGCCAATTATGTATGTATGTATGAATGTCCATGAGTACCGAAGTTATTTTCAAGAAAACTTTGCTTCATTCGAAGATTGTCAATAATTGCATTGCTGATGGACTCGTCTGACCTCAAACAAACTTCGCAATTTCCTCGCAATTTATGTGCAGTGTTGCACGGCTCTTCTAGACAGATTATGGCTAAGACGAGCAATAATTCTCCAATTTGGCATGGCTACTAATCACGCTCTTGTAGTTCTTACAGACCAGCCGACATTCAAGGCATTTCGCCGAATGATTTCTACAAGAAGAAGGTGGAGGTGGAGTAGGACTCCTCGTTGACCCGGGATAGGTTGGCATCTCGAAAGAATTTCCGTGCGATGGTCAACTTAACCGAGATAACTGGCATCCCCAAGTCGATTGAAGAACACTCCGGAAGTAATGCATCAGCCCTAACAAGCTCGCCGACTCTGCAGTTTTCCGGAATATAACTGCGCCGGGGGAACCAGCGAGAAGAGAATATCGAGACAGTTATTCACAACGTTCGATAGTGATCGTATGGCACCCCGACAGTCAGAAAAGATCGAGTTGCGTCTGAAAGGTACATGATTCAATTGATTGAAGAAGCCGTGGGTTTGAGGAGTAGAAGGAGCTTATAGCCATTGCATGTCACAGTGTCCAGCTCTTAACATTAAATCCTGGGATTCTTAAAATCTTAATTTCTGACACTTTTGATTGAATCCTACACTATGAAGTTTACATAGGTAGGTAGGGAGGTAAGTGTAAGTGCCCGTCTCCCCAAATGAATCAGATGGACGCACTTAGTCCCAATTGGGCCTATTGTGATACCACAGTTCATATTAACTATTCCATAGTTCTGGAAGCGACTCCAACTGTCGACATCAATGGTCGATTAATCACCCAGATCATTGATGTACTAGGCACCAACATGTCTCTTTCGCCTTTGACATAGTAACGGGCAGGTTACCAGTAGATGAAGCACAGTCTCTTCTTCCTGCTCGCCCCTGCAGCTGCTATAGAAATCCAAGGGTTCTTCGAATCTTAATTTTTGACACTTTTGACTGAATCCTACAATACAGGGTGGCAACCAACTTCAGGTTGTTATCATTTGTAAACCGCTCGTCTGCCAACTGACATATTTATTCCAGTGGCAGTTTATTTTATTATTTACAAGCTTAGAAAATCATTTTGATCTATTGCATTCAGAAAAAAAAAGTTATTCGTAAGGGAATTCAAGCGTGATAGTGTGATTGCTTTATATTTAGCTGGAAAATCACAGATGGCTATCGTTACAGCCCTCCAGCATTTAAATGTGAATAAATCTTTTTGTTTCTCGCACCATTGCTCGTTACCGTGATACTGGCAGTGTTGCATCGCGTCCAAAAAGTGAACGAAAAAAAATAGTAACAACACCAGAAATTACCCGAAAAGTGAAGGCCAGACTTGATCGAAAACCACGCCGCTGATGTAGAAAAATTCTTCGTGAGCTGAACATGTCGCGAGAACGGATGCAACACATATTGAAAAATGAACTTGAACTAAAGCCATTGAAGTTCCAAAAAAAGTTAAACTGGAAAGAGCCCAGGAGTTATTTCGCTTGCACGAATTGCACGGTTTTCTCCGATGAGAAGCCATTCCAAATTGAGAAGTTTGTGAACAAACAAAATGATCGGGTTTACTTGCCAAAGAGGTCAGCTGAAAATTTACAGCTGCGATTGGCCACCAGAACTCAAGCGCCGCCGTTAGTAATGGTGTGGGCCGCCGTAACGGCCGATGGTCGGTCCCCGCTTGATCGATCGTGGGATCAAAATAAATGCCGAATATCATCGGGAAAATATCTTAAAGACAGTAGTGAAGGCCTGGGCAGACAAACATTTTTGCCGCAGACCATAGACATTCCAACAGGACTCAGCATCACCGCACTCAGCACGCATCAACCAAGAATGGCTTAAAAAGAAGGTTCTTCGTTTCATTTCTTCGCACAATGGCCACCAAAATCTCTGGATTTCAATTCATTGGACTTTTGCGCCTGAAGCAGTTTGGAGAGTAAGATTCTCACTAAACGGCGCTTCGCCGGGAATGGGCCAAAATACCGCAGAGCCACTTTCATGCAGCCTGTAATGGCTTTGACGGCCGTTTGAAGGCCATATTTCGTATCAAAGGTGGCCAATTTCAAGAAATCTAAACTGATTCTAAAATTTGATGTTATTTCCAACATTTTTTACTTTTGAACGATAAAATTTCAAAAACAAAATTAAACAAATAAAGCGCTTTACTTTGTTACATTATATATCAGCCACCCTGTATAAAGCTTACATTGGTAGGTAGGGAGGTAAGTACAAGTGGCCGTCCCCCCAAATGAACTGGATGGACGCATTTAGAAATAAATTGCACCTATTATGATACCACAGTTCATGCTAACAATAGTTCTGGAAGCTTAAAGCTTACAATGAAGCAACTCGACGTCAATGGTCGACCAATCACCCTGATCATCGATGTAGTAGGCTCCAAGATGTCTCTTTCTCCTTTGACATAGTGCCGGTCATGTTTCCAGTAGCTGAAGAGTAGTCTCTTCTTTGCGCACGCCTCTGCAGCTTCTATAGAAATCTTTCGTGAGGTTTCTCAAACGCATGAGCCTTGTATGTGTACTCACAATGCAATGACCCGTCAGTAAGCTCTCCATCTAGTCTGTGACAGATTATGCGCGCCACTCTGGCCTTATCTGAAGCTGTCCACCTACTGTTATCAGAGTCCGTGATCTCATTGTCAATCCTGAGCTTGCAGGTCACCAAAGGGACCGCAATACTTAAGAATTCATAAAGAGTTCTTTGGTCGTGCTGTGTCTGGCCAGTTCATCCGCTTTGCAGTTGGAGCCCAGAGCCCTGATAGCCACCTGGCTATCGGAAGGACATTCAAATCCCAAATAATCTTAACCGCAGCCTGTATTGCCAACACCTCCACCTTGAAAACGTTGCAATAATCCGATAGCCAAAACTTTACCTAAACCTATCGAGATTTATTTGAAAGTCGAAATGCTTTACTATAGGAACCGTTGGATTTCCGGTTTGCTTTTTAGCCAATGTAACCATAAGGAGTGGGATATTTTGCTTGCGTAGCATCTTAAACATCATAATTCTCTCATTAATTCAACAGAATCCGAAAAACAACAAGAAAACAAAAGTAAACTCTGGCTCATCTAATGCACTCACAGCACTCCTTTGTAAAAAAAAAAGAAAGAAATTCATACCTGGCAATGCCTGTCGTTTGTTGTTAGTTGCCACTCGGATGCACTTGTTGTTTAAATGCAGTTGCTTGTGCATAAGAGCAGTTTGTTGTGAATTTTTTTTTTTTTTGTTTTTGTTTTTTTGTTTTATAAACTCATTGTGTGTGCACTTTAGTTTTGGTTTTGTTTTCATTTTCGTTTTCGTTTGTGATAAAGAGACTCAAACGAGAGGCACAAACACAAAAAAAAAATTTGAAACAAAAAAGTGTGAGAGAGAGCGAGAGAGAGCGAGAGAGCGAGAGAACACGAGTAAGAGTAACAAACAACAAATGTTGGCAGCCAGTTTTATTGTCAATTGTTTTTCATATTTTCGAGAGTGTCATCAACATTTTAACAACAACTGTGACACATACAAACACAAGCAAACGAACAAACAAAACGAAGACAAAAGCACAATTGTACGGCTAGCTGATGCTGCTGCTGCTGTTGTTGTTGTTGTTGTTCACTTAAACACTCACTCAGTCAAATAGAAAGAATAACAGAAAAATGACAAAATTGTGTGATACACACATACACATACACGTACACGTACACTCGCATTTAAACAAACACCTTGAAACAATGGCTTTTTGCAAATACTTTAAACATACATAAACACACACATACACATACAGCCATTAATGGCATCCATGGATTTGTTTTTAAGCAGCCAAGTGAGCGAAAGAAAAAATGTGTGAGAAGGTGTATGCGTGTGTGTGTGTGTGTATAAGCAAGTGTTTGTTTTTGGTTTATTGGTTGGCTACCATTATGACATCCTTTCGTTTTGTTTCGTTTTGTTCCTTTTTTTTTATTGTGTGTTAAAATCTTAGTATGTGTGTGTGTGTGTATGTGTGTACGTTTAAATGATGACTGTTTGTACAATTACATGCGCCGTCATTGTCATCAGAGTTGTTATTGTCATCACAAGTTATTGTTTAAAAAATTATTTATTTTTCATGCATTTATCACTCGACTTGTCATCTTTTTATTTATTTTTTTCTATCTCTCTTTCTCTCTCTCTCTATCTCTCTCTAGCTTACATATTGTGTTTGGCCACTCTCTTCTGTTTCTCATTTTGTTTTTCACACTTTGAAATTGTTTTCTTTTGTTGGCCACTTTGTAAATTAACCCTTAAACAGGCATTTTAAATAAAACGCTACCATCTGGCCGAAGTAGCCATAATCTAGTGGGTATTATGTTGGGTTATTAGAGGCGAATCTGCGATTCAAACCACAGCTCAGAGATCTCCGACTTCCCATTGGTAAAAGTCTTTTGTTCAAAAACTCTGAGCATTAAAAAATATTTTCCAAGAAAACTTTCTCCAAAATCTGTCGTTTAGACTCGACAGTTAAACTGTGAATACAAATTGACAAACGTAGCATATGTGGTGCGACTAGCTAGGTTAAGATTATGACTAAAGTATTGTAATTTCCAATTAGATAATCCTTCAAGCAACATTTCGGACAAATGTAAAGCTTAACACTGACCTGCTAGAACTATCGCTATTATCAGAAATCGACAATTGATTTTTGCTCTTTTAAATGAGCCCAAAGCCCTGTACTCTTAAAATAGGGGGTGGATTTATGTCAAGGGATGCAAGAGAAAAAGAAACACATGACGTTGGTTTTTAAAAATTAATCACTGATTACAGATTACATCGCTGATTAAAGATTTCCATTCAAATTTAAAAAATTCAAAATGGCGGATCCAAATTGGCGGTCGAGGTTTATAAAAATTAATCAGATTTACTTGAAAATTGTTTCTCAGAGGTTTTTGAGGACGCTGATCACAGATCTTCATTCAAATTTAAAAAATTCAAAATGGCGGATCCAAAATGGCGGTCGATGTTTATAAAAATTAATCGAATTTAATTGAAAATTGTTTCTCATAGGATTTTAGGGTCGCTGATTACACATCTTCATTCAAATTTAGAATGGCGGATCCAATATGTCCGTCAAGGTTTATAAAAATTAATCGAATTTACTTGAAAACTGTTGCTCAAAGGTGTTTGGGGTCACTGATTACAGATCTTCATTCGGATTTAAAAAATTCAAAGTGGCGGATCCAATATGTCCGTCAAGGTATATAAAAATTGATCAGATTTACTTGAAAATTGTTTCTCAGAGGTTTTGGGGTCGTTGATTACAAATGAAGTCGCCGTGGTCTAATGGGTAGTGTGTTGGCTTATTAGGCAAAAGGCCCGGGTTAGAATCTCAAGTCAGACATTAAAACGAAAAATATTTCTTTGGCGACTTCCTCTCAACAAATTTCTGGCAAAGACTCTGAAAGTAAAAAAAATTGCCATGAAAAGCTTCTCATCAAATCTGTCGTTCGGAATCGACTTTAAACTTGTAGGTCCTGCCACTCATGCATAAAATTAACGCACACAACATAAGTGGTGTGAGGAGCAAGGTCGTAATCCTGACTGAAGGGTTGTAATGGCCAATTATGTATGTATGTATGTGATTATAAATCTTCAATTCGGATTTAAAAAAATTCAGAATAGCGGATCTATTTTGAATTTTTTAAATTTTCAAGGACCTCCGTAATCTAATTCGTTTTCTCTTGCAATCCTTGACATAAATTCACCACTTACTTTAAGGGTGCATGCAATTAATTTGGCTTTGGGCTCATTTTAAAGAGCAATAATCAACTGTCAATTTCCGATGATAGTGATGGTTCTAGCACATCACTGTTTAGCTTTACAATTTTTCAAAAATACCCAAAAACGCTATTTTTAAGGGTTTCAACCTCCTTTTTCTCGAAAACCTGATGTAATGGAAAGTTTTTGAAGACAGATTCGTGTTCAGTGCGCAAAATGCCTTCGGAAACATCTGGAACCATCTTATTTGCAAAAGCAATGCAGGGCTATGTTACGCCAATCCGGAATGGTCCGATTAGTGTTTTTCCGATAACAACTGGTTGATGGTGTTTTAGAAGTGAAAAGAGACGGGAAATGTGAAGATGTGCAAGACAAAACAACTCGGATGGGTCTGACTCGGTTGCATTGAATTGGCTAGGATATTCAGTGTTTGATTGAATACATTGAATAAAAATGTATCACACGGAGTATCACAATGGGGAGTATCACAAGAAATCCGCACGTCCTAACATAAGGAAAATGTTGTAAAGTTTTTACGTCTTCTACCACTTCAATCGTCTCGAATTTCAGCCTAATACTTCCCATAAATTTTTTTCAATTCTCATGTAAATTAACCACTTCATCCGTAAGGATATACATTGAAGACAATGTCATCAATTTGAGGTATGTCTGCCTGTCTGTCTGTCTGTCCAATTATTGATTTGTTGGCATTTAAAATATTTTCAATTAAGAAACTTAATTAATGAGAGACACTGACTGAATTTTCATCACATAAGTGAACAGATGTAGCACTAAACGCCTACTTTAATAATCGTTGTTGTTGTTGTTTTTTTTTTTTTTTTGTGAAGCAATTCAAGGCTTTTAAAAACCCATAAAAACCGCCAATAATGGTTTAAACAACCGTTTGCGGAAAATTTCGCTTTTGTTTCTCTCTTTATTTTCGTTTTTAAGTGGCAAAACATAAAATGCCAGCATTTTAATGAATTGAACATGCCGACAACAACAACAACAACAATAAAAATAAAATTAAAAAAAAAACAAAACACGCTAGTCATGTTATTATAAAATTATTAAGTGCTCTTAATGAAAATAACAACAACAGCAACGCAAACAAAAAACAAAAAAAAAAAAGAAAATTAAAAATCAGGCAACAAAAAAAATTTGTTGAAACTTTTGTTGTGATGACACCGACAGCTACAGCGACAAAATACAGAAGAAGAAGAAGAAGCAAATGGCGGAAAACAATTCATACGGCAGGTCCATTTTGAAATTGAGTCCAAGTGCAGCCGCTTAAAAACAATTTCAAAGAAACAACAAACAACAGCGAATTGATGCTGGGGTGATAAACACCAGAAAGCTGTTAGAGAAAGTGTGGTAAAGTGTTGACAAGTTTTTGTTTCTTTTCGTTTTTTGCCATTACATATTGACCTGGTTTCCTTAATTCTTAAACTAAAAAGAATACAACAAAAGAAGAGAGAATATTTTAAAGGATTTGACAATTTTCAAAGTGGGCAAATTTAATACACACGCACACTGACACACTCACTCACAGTTTCATATGGAATCATAGAGGGAGACGAAATGAATTAAAATTGTTGTAGCATTAACTAGGCGTATGAGTAATATGAACTCATTTCATATCACTTATACGCCAGAGGAGTGCAAGTAAAAAACAAATTTGATCCAAGAAATGAATTTTCAATACAAAACATTTTCGATAAAAAAATTTAAAGAAAAGGAGACTGGACGGAATGTGAATATCCATCCAATATTCCAATTATTCCCCGGTAATAGGTTTTTATCGCTCTGCTCGCTATAGAAACAGCACGAAGCAATTGTCGCCTTTATCGAAACCATATCTCTATCGGATGGTTAACTACTAACCTTATTAATGCTCTTGTAAGCAAGATTCCACACAGCATCGCCTATCCCTAAAGAATATATTCCTTGAATTCCATCTGAATTATTCTAAAGTTGAATTTTCCTCTTTACGAATGCCAAATAAAGAACTGAAATTACTTATGGTTCAGGTCAAAAATAATCGCTCACAAATTTTTTATATAGGAAATAATCGATAACAAGTTTTTTTTACACAGAAAGTTATCGATAACAAAATTTAATATAGAAAGTTATCGATAAAATTTTTTTTATAAAAAGTTATCAATAAAAAATTAATTATGTATATCAACATATAAATACTTATCGATATGTAATTTTGTATATAGAAAATTTTCGATAACTATTTTTCTTTAATAAAGTTTCTATATATAAATGTAATCGATAAGAAATTCTTCATAAAAAATAATCAATAACAAGTTTTTTACATAGAAAGTTATCGATTTCGATTTTTCATACAGAAAGTTATCAATAAAAAATTAATTCATTTTGTACATAGAAAAATTTTGATAACAAATTTTCTTTAATAATGTTTCTATATATGAATGTAATCGTTAACAAATTTATCATATAGAAAGTTATCGATAATAAATTTTATTATAAAAAATTATCAATAAAAAATTAATTATATATACTTATCGATATGAAATTTTGTATATAGAAAATTTTCGATAACTAATTTTCTTTAATAAAGTTTCTATATATAAATGTAATCGATAATAAATTCTTCATAAAAAATAATCAATAACAATAACATAACATAACATAGAAAGTTATCGATAACAAATTAATCATATAGAAAGTTATCGATAATAAATTTTTTTATAAAAAGTTATCAATAAAAAATTGATTATATAATGATATACATAGATATTTATTGATATGAATATTTTGTCATCGAAAATTTTCTAAAATAAAATATACATATAAATGTAATCGTTAATAAATACTTTATAGAAAATAATCGATAACAAGCTTTTTTATATCGAAAGTTATCGATAAAAAAATATTTCATATAGAAAATTATCGATAAAAAATTATCTATAAAAAATTAGTTATATAGTGATATAGATACTAATCGATGCTAAACTTTCTATAATAAATTTTTAATAGTAAATAATCAATAACATTTTTTATATACGTAGAGAGTTATGGATAATAATTTTTTTATATAAAAATTAACAATAGCAAATTCTTTATACAGAAAGTTGTAGATAATAAATTTTTTAATAATAAAAAGTTTTCGATAACAAATTTTTATATAAAAAGTTATCGATAACAAGTTTTTTATGTAAAAAGTTATCGATAACAAATTTTTTACATAGAAAATATTCTATAATATTTTTCATATAGAGAATTATTGATAACAAATTTAATATAAAAAATATTTGCAAAAATAAATAATTTATATCGAAAATTTTCGATAATTAATCTTAATTAATTTTCGATAACAAATTTTAGATATTAAAAATTTTCGGTAACAAATTTTTTATATAGAAAATTATCGATGACAAATTTTCTATAAAAAATATTTACGATAACAAATAATTTATATTGAAAATTTTCGATAATAAATTTTAGATATTAAAAATTTCCGATAACAAATTTTGTATATAAAAAGTTTTCGATAACAAATTTTTATATAAAAAGTTATCGATAACAAATCTCTAATATGGAAAATTATTGATAACAAGTTTTTTAGGTAAAAAGTTATCGATAACAAATTTTTATATAAAAAGTTATCGATAACAAATCTTTAGTATAGAAAATTATTGATTACAAGTTTTTTATATAAAAAGTTATCGATAAGAAATTTTTTCGATAATATTTTTCATATAGAGAATTATCGATAACAAATTTGATATAAAAAATATTTGCAAAAATAAATAATTTATATCGAAAATTTTCGATAAAAAATTTTAGATATTAATAATTTCCGATAACAAATTTTTTATATAGGAAATTGTCGATAATAAATTTTTTATACGATGTTATCGACAACAATTTTTCTATATTTGGTAATTTCGATACGAAATTTTTCGTATAGAATATTTCCGAAAATAATTTTGTCAACGAACATTTTTAGCATGAATTATTTTCTTTAGAAAACTCTTTGTTTGAAAACAAATTTAGTTGCCATAAAAAATTTTTTATGTAGCCAATTATCGATGACAAGTTTTTTTTGAAATTTTTTCGATAACAAATTTTATAATTAGAAAATTTTTTGAATACAAAGGGACCATAGGGAACATAGCTCCAAATGTATGGATTAACTGTTCATTTAAATTGTAGCAACAGCACTAAGGATAAGAGCGACCAAATATATTAACTCGTATCTAAAACGATTTGTATTTCAGTCATGAATAGCCAAGTCCTCATACTACAGAATATGAGTACCGCCGGGCATGACTTCTGGAAAGCAAAATTATCAGTTGACATCAAAATCAAGTTCAATTATAAAAAATTAGCAAAGCTATGGCCAGAAACTACAGCGTCATTATTATCATGGATATATCGCCACAAAAATTAACAACAAACATTTCTCGTATGCCATGTCTCAACCCAACAAACGTTATTATCCTATTCAACTCTGTTCACAGAGTACCACAATGCAAGTTCCCCTATTAAGGATATTTTCCACACAACAAGATTGCATGTGTATGAGTCTCTCTCTCGCTCTCTCTCTGATTAAGTGAAAATTATGTTGAATTTTATTAAAAGTTTAATCGCATCAATGAGAGAGTGAGAGACTTTATATGCTGTAGCAATGATATTTCTATGTGCATATGCATACATATTCATATATATATGTGTGTGTGTGGGTGTATTGGTGTACATAATAATGGTGTTATCATTTTCATCTGATTATTTTGTTTTTGTTTTTTGTTTTATTATTTTTTCTACCAGACACTTATACACACCATTACATACACATTTTGATGCTCTATTAGAGAATAAAAGCAGTTGTTTTTTGTTTTTGTTATTGTTTTTTTTTTTTCTGTGGATGTTATTATTATTATTATTATTTGTTTTTCTTTTTTTCTATTGCTTACATTCTCTCTCTCTCTCTATATCTATATATATATTTTGCTTGTAAAAAATTCAATTTTATTTTCTTTTTTTTGTTTTTGATTATCTTTTACAGGCATCATTATGTTTTATGAGAGCAATAGCAACAACAATGATAATGATAATGATGCTCTGCTACCACTACAACTACTCATTAAGGATTATTTTTCTTTCTTTTGTAGGCTACACCGATACTGTAAGTAGTAGTACACAGTTATACTGTGTTTGTCTAAGAGTTTTTTAATGTCTGAAAACTAGAGAACATCTCCAGTTAAATCGATCGTATAATAATTTATTTCATTTAAAAAAAGCCACTTGAATTCTTTTTAACATTATCTTTAGTAAGGATTATATACTTTTATAAAAAAAAAATTTTAAAATATTCAAAAAAAAGTTTGTTATCGAAAATTTTCAGTACAAATTATTTGTTATCGAAAATTTTTTATATAGAAAATATGTTATCCATAATTTTCTATATAAAAAATGTTATATACATATGTATGTATATAGAAATTTTATTATAGAAATTTCGTTATCGATAAGTATCGATAAGAATTTATATCATTACATACATAAATAATTTTTTATCGATAATTTTGTTTAAAAAAATTTATTATTTTTAAGTATGAATATAAAAGATGTTATCGATTATTTTCTATAAAAAATTTATTATCGATTACATTATATACATATGCATATATATATAGAAATTTTATTATAGAAAACTTGTTATCGATAAGTATCAATAAGAATTTATATCACTACATAAATAATTTTTTAACGATAATTTATTATAAAAAATTTATTATTGATAACTATGTATATAAAAATGTTATCGATTATTATCTAAAAAAAATTTATTATCGATTACACTACATACATATATAGAAAATTTATTATAGACAATTTGTTATCGAGAGTTATCTATTAGAGGTGTGCACACCTCACCGAATCCAATTACTGTAGTGTACTCTTTTCCGTTGCTCTTGATTTTACGAGTGCACTGAAATCTGTATTTCTCATTTATTCAATGTATACAACAGCACTCGTTCGTCTGGGGAGTAACGGAACTATGCTTTGGGTTGTAAGAGCATATTTTACTACTGAAGCTACATTTTCAGTATTGCCATATGAATATCAGTAGTGTAAAAAAAGTAGTAGTGTTAGTAAAGGTTTTTCCCCACAAATAAAAAGTTTAAAAAATTCGGTTGCCGAGAGCAAAAAAAGAAATGCATGTTGTGACTCTATGAAGAGTACAATATTTTTGTTGCACTGCTCACACAACTCTCTTTTATACTGTTGTACAATGGTTTACGAGTGCAGTTGTTTGTTTTTTTGTACTCTATCTTCGCTTCACTCTAATTCACATTTGCAGCTACATTTAAAATTCGGTCTTGAGAAAAGTGCTCTAGTATCTATATTAGTAAATAATAAATTTTTTTTTCGATAACTTTTTCTTTATGAAAAATTTATTATCGATAAATTTCTATAAAAAAAAACTTGTTATCGATTATTTCCTATATGAAAAATTTTTTAACGTTATCTTTGGTAAGGACTATGATGCACTGTTTTAAAAAAATTTCATAAAATATAAAAAATAAAAATATTCTATATTTGTTATCGAAAATTTTTCATATAGAAAATTTGTTATCCATATAAAAAATATAATCGAGTATTTTCTATAAAAAATTTATAATCACTTACGTTATATAGTTATAAAAAATTTATTATCGATAACTTTCTATATAAGAAATTTATTATCGATTACATTATATAAAAAAATTTATTGTCGATAAATATAATTTTTAAATAACTAATTTTTTATCGATAACTTTTTATATAAGACTTTATTATCGATAATTTTCTATATAAAAAAACATGTTATCGATTATCCCCTATATGAAAGATTTGTAAGCGATTATGTTCTTGCTGTTGTAACTTATGCTTCAGTTATGTGTTGGAGAGAAAATGCAACTTTAGAATAATTCAGAAGTTTCAAGGAGTGTATTGTTTAGGGATAAGCGGTGCAGTAAGAAACTCACAAGAGCCTATAGAGATATGGTTTCGATAAGAGGCGGCGTCGATAATAGCGATGTGCTCTTTCCTTGGCGACCAAGGCAACAAAACCTTTTACCAGGGAATAATTGGTATATTAAACGGATATTCACATTCCGTCCAGTCTCCTTTCCTTTAAATTTTCAATCGTGTGCCAGCCAAAATGCACTCCTCTGGCGTATAAGTGATATGAAATAAGTTCATATTACTCATACATCTAGTTAAAAGCCACAAAAATTTTAATTCATTTCGTTTCCAGGGCGACAAAACGCTTCACCAGAGAATAATTGGGATATTGAATGGATATTCGCTTTTTGTCTTCAATCTCTTGATTTTTTTTTTTTAACATTATCTTCGATAAGGACGATACACTAAATACGTATTTTATTCCTGAAAACAGTTTCTTTTTAAATCTAGACAAGGCGACATTGATAATGCAAATGCTTTAGCCGAGCTAGCGTTGTTCTAATTTATTTCACAAATAAATTATTACGCTGGATACTTCGATATTCAGCCATTCAAATAATGAATTTAAGGTAGAAATTTGTAAAGAACGAAAGTCCCTAAAATTTTGCAAAAACCAAATGCCCTTCATAAATTGACTTTTGAAATTTATCTGTAACAACAATTTCTTCTTTTCATTTTTCAAAAAAAATAATGAAAAAATATGAAATAAAATTCATTGAATATCAAGAATTTCTATTTGTGGTATCTATTACATTATTATATTATTCTATGTGTGGATCTATTACAAAGTCGATAATATTGTTGCCATCACTGTGATTAGTTGTTTATTTACAATAACAAAAGAAATTCCAACTTAAAAATCAACGTTTAAATTGTTGACTTTCACCACTGTGGTGGCATAGGGAATGCTTTGCTGTGTCTTGCTTTCTATCTCTTTCACATTCTCGCGATGTTAATATTTCCATTTTTATTATTGTTGGTGTTATTGTTAATGAATTTTTTATTATTGTTTTTTTTTTTATTATTAAACAGCCATAGTAAGTAGCAAATGGTAGCGGTAGTGGTAGTGGTAAACATAGCTGGTCATAATGATTATTTTATAAGCATTGTTGTGTATGTTAAGTATTGTGTTGTAGTGGTTGATTTTGTTCTTGGGTGTGTATGTATATGTGTTCGTCTTTTTTGCTCTCTTGTCGGTTATTAAATTTTGGTTTTATTTTTCAATATTGCCTTCGTGTATGAGTATGTTTGTATGTGTGAATATATGCATTTAATTTAATAAAACGTTATAATATAGTATGTATGCTACTGTTTTTCTTGTGTGTGTATGTGTGTGTGTGTTTTTTTTTGCTCTCACTATCACTGTCGCTCTCTTTGTTTCTCTCGTTCATTTAAACTATTAATTACTTAATATGCTGCATTATTTTACTGTTATTTTTTTATTTTTTTACCTTTTTTTATTGTTTTTATTGTTTTTTATTGTTTTCTGTTTCGTATTATAATTATTAATAAACTAATTAATGTTTAAATAATAAAATATTTAAAACTATAGACAGCATTAATGTATTACAAAAAAAAAAAAAGGAAAAATAATCGCTCTCTTTCTCTCTCTTTCGCTATGAGTTTGAGACAGACAGCCATATTGTTGCAATCATAACGGTATTTTTATTTATTTTAAAATAAATTCAAACAATATGAGAAATGCTGGAAGTGCTGAAAGTGGCCATAGTGATGGCGATCGAAGTAATGATGGTGATGCTGTTATTGCATTCGTATGAAAAGAAAAAAAGTGAATGAAAAGCCAACAGAAGTGAAAAATATGAATGAAAAATAAATCAAAACAATAACCCACTCTTTTAATTAATGAAATAATTTCTGTTTTTGTTTTTTTTTTTTTTTTTTAATAAAATCGTGTCAAATTAAGTTGAAAAATGGTGGTTTTTTCTTTTTTTTCATTTCTTTTTTTCTGAATCATAATTTATGTGTGATATGTGATATTAAAACTCTCTTTAATAAACAATTAAAGGCTATTTATTGTTAGCAACATTTATCAGGTCAAATATCAAATGAGTATCCACTTACTCTCTACAGACAAATTAAATCAAGCGTAATTAAAAGGTTTCTCTGAATAAATAGAATTAAAAAAAAATAATTTTTTAAAAGAATTGAATTCAAAAAAAGATAGTCAGTCAGAGTAAAATGTTCTTTGCTTTCTATTGGAATTTTTTTTTTTTATTATTTACTAATAAATGAAGCAGTCAACCCTTTGCATATAGAAAATGTTCAATTTATGCAGAAAATTATCGATACCGAATGTTTATATAGATACACATCGATATACATCGAAAAACCTTCATTAATAATCAGAATAATTTTAATAAAACCCTGCGCCTAGTTTCGACGTACTGTAATACCGAGAGGAACAAGTTTTGTGATAAGGTAACGACGAGGTAGGCCTTGCTGAAATGTGAGAATCTAATAGCAATTTGATATTTGTGTGCACACAACGATCTCCATGGAAAACAAATAGCAGATCTTAATCCTAAATGAAAGGTTGTAATAGCCAATTATGTTATGTACGTACAGGGTGGCTGATATGTATTGCAACCAACTTCAGGTTGTTATCCTTTGTAAACCGCTCGCCTGCCAGCTAACAGATTTATTCCAGTGACAGTTCATTTTATTGTTTACAAGCTTACAAAAGCATTTTGATCTATTGCATTCAGAAGAAAAAGTTATTCGTGATGGAATTCAAGCGTGATAGTGTGATTGCTTCATATTTAGCTGTAAAACCACATGTGGCTAACGTTAGAGCCCTCCAACATTTAAATCTGAATAAATCTTTTGTTTCTGATAACATTGCTCGTTACCGTGATACTGACAGTGTTGCATTGCGTCCAAAAAGTGGACGAAAAAAGCGGCAACAACACCAGAAATGATCTGAAAAGTGAAGACCAGATTTGATGGCAATCCACGCCCCAGTGGTAGAAAAATTGCTCGTAAGCTGAACATATCTCGAAAACGTATGCAACACATATTGAAAACTGAACTTGGACTAAAGCCATTGAAATTCCAAAAAGCGCAAGAGCTCACCATTGAACAAAAAAAAAATTAAACTGGAAAGAGACAAGGAGATACGTCGCTTGCATCAAAGTGGCCAATTACCGAATTTGGTTTTCTCGGATGACAAGAAATTCCAAATTGAGCAGTTTGCGGAGAAATAAAATGATCGGGTTTACTTGCCAAAGAGGTCAGCTGAAAATTTACAGCTGCGATTAGCCACCAGAACTCAAGCGCCGCCAATGGTAATGGTGTTTGTCGCCGTAACGGCCGATGGTCGTCCCCGCCTGTATTCATCGACCATTGGGTCAAAATAAATGCCGAATATTATTGGGAAAATGTCTTAAATACGCTATTGAAGCCTTGGAAAGACAAACATTGCGGCCGCAGACCATGCGGCATACCAACAGGACTTAGTACCACCGCACTCAGCACGCGGTAACAAAGAATGGCTTAAAAAGGAGATTCCTCGCTTTATTTCTACCGCACAATGGCCACCAAAATCTCTGGATCGCAATCCGTTGGACTTTTGCGCTTGGAGAGTAAGATTTTCACAAAAAATACCAAAGTAGCGATCATCTAAAGACGGCACTTCGCCGAAAACGGGCCAAAATACCGCAGAGCCACATTCATGCAGCCTGTGATAGCTTTGTGGGCCGTTTGAAAACCATAATTCGTACCAAAGGTGGCCATTCCGAACAAATCTAAACTGATTTTAAAATTTGATGTTATTTTCAACCTTTTTTGCTTTCGAACAATAAAATTACTTTATTTTGTGGCATTATATATCAGCCACCCTGTATGTTATGTATTTGTTGATTGTCAATTTGTGCACTTGGCAACATGGCAAGATGGCAACAATGGCATTTAAATTTATAAAATATTTTTCGCCAAAAATTCTTACAAATTCCATACCACCATTCAATTTCATATGAAAATTATACAAAAATATTGATTAAAACATATTCTACAATAAAATGCATTACTTTTGTCCTTGACTGTATATAATGGTGGCCTTACATGACATGAATTATTCGTAGGCATCATAGATTTTCAATAAACAAGATCCTATCCTATCCATATACACCTACACACTTAAATCACATTATTTTCATGCCATAAAAACAACAAATAAATTCACTAAAAAAAATACAACAAAGAAAAGTTAAACGCATAAGAGTACGTATGTATGTATGTATTTGTGTGCATGTATGTGGTTGCTATTAATAATAAATGAAACCAATAAAATGTTATTTAAGTTCTCTTATATTCTCACCACACTAACACTATTACAATTTTTTGTTTTCTTTCTTTACCTAAAGAAAACCAGAGGACCAAGAGATCTTTTGTTCAATTGCATGAGTGTATGAGTGTAAATGTAACATGAAACATAGAGAGAGAGAGTAGCAGAAGCCATGTTATTGCTGTTAACATGGCATCAAATAAAATATAATGAGAGAGCGAGTGAGAGCAGGAGTAAGAGAGTAAGAGTAACAGTAAAATCAAATTCGAAGGTTATAAAAATTAACTGCGTAAGTGGAAAAAAAAGTAAAGAAAAACAAGGCAACAACAATTTCACGGGAGAAGAATAACGTGATTTATTGTGTATGTGCGGTGGTGGTCATTACATTTTATTACCTTTTCACTTTACAAATCAAAATCTTAACATCAACAACAACACATACACATACACATACACACACATAAAAAAAGTAAAGTAAACACAACAAGCAGCCGAAATTACTTTCCATCTATTGTGATTTTATTTGTTGTATTTTGCAAACGAAAGAAGAAGAAAAAAAATGAGACATAAAAAGGAAATTACTCTCTCATATATTATAAGACACACACTTACATACGTTTTTCTCTTGCTTAGTCTCTCTCCCTCTTACGCTCTCTTTCTCGCTGTTTTTCTACTTAATGGCGGAGCAACTTTGTTGGGAATTTTATATGAAAAATATACTCTTCAAACGATAATAAAAATCAAAATAAATAGATTTTCCATAAAGACTTCTTATGTAAGACAGGCAGAGCGAGAGAGAAGAGCGAGAGTGAGAGGCCCCACATTCACAATTACACCACCTACTCATAAATATCAAAAGAAGAAGAAGAAAAAATACGTAAAGAATAGAGAGAAACAAGGCATATTTACACATAAATTGATCCCACAAATGTTCGCATATAAAAAAAAAAAAAACCAAAAAAAAAATCAACGGCAACAAACAAAAATGCCGTTATTTTAACGAACAAGCGAAAAAGAAATCCTTGAGATATACAAAGAAAGTAAGCACAGTGGGCTAAAAGCAAGTTCCATTATTATGGAAAATATACCAACGCCCAATGACCACTCTACACCATAATCCCTACCAAACAGTTTTTACGGTTGTAATGGCTTTTTCTGGTCTATAAAACCAGTAAACAAACGTTAAAGCATTAGGTTATTACGTATACAGTGGGGAGCACAAATGAGTACATGTTTATACATTGTACGCTTTTTATTGAATAAAACTAAGAGCCATTATTACAACTTCCCGTTAAAGTTGGCGTTAGTTAAAGGTATCTTTAGCTAAGGTGAACGGCAAAGTTACCTTTAACTTATTTTGTCGATAAAACTACTCAATTAAACAAGTTTTTTTTTTTAACGCAGTGGCAACAGTGGCTCATTTTGTTTTAACTTGAAATTGCCATATCGAAAATAGTATATGATATGGCAAGTTCAAACATAAAGTGACCTTTAAATGTTAAAGATAGGATGATCTTCCATTTAACTTAACTCTCACATCTATCTTATTGGATACTCGTAATAATAAAAAACAATTTATCTCTCCGTTAAAATCCTTCCTTTAGTTAACGGGAAGTTGTAATAATGGCCCTAAAAGTGATAAAGTAAACCTTAAAAGTTTTAGTGATTAATAAAATAAAATTTAAATTTAAAATAGAAACCATTAAACTCTAAGAATAAAATAAAGTAAAGACAACTTGCATGTACTCAATTTTGCACGTTTTACTTTTTATGATAACGTTTGCAAAACCGAAACCAATTGTTTTAGGCTCATTTTAAAGAGCAAAGATTAATTGTCAATTTCTTACAATAGCAATGGCTCAAGCACGTCAGTGTTTAGCTCTACAATTTTTCAAAAATGACCAAAAATGATATTTTTAAGGGTTTCAACCACCTTTTTCTTGAAAATCTGACGTGATGGAAAGTTTTCGAAAATACCTGGAGCCATCTTATTTGCAAAACCCATCCAGGGCTGTGTAATTTATTAAAAAAATAAAAAAAACAAAAGATATCTACTAGAACTCAAGAATGATAAACTAAAGATTACGCCTTGCGTATGATTTTCCGTTAGGCTATTTTAATGGTTTCCAAGTCTGTTTTCATATGTAAAAAATGTGTGTACTACGTGAAAGTAGTTGGCAGCCCTGCAATATAACTTAAATTATCATTAGCCAATAGGAACACAATTTGCGTGACGTCATTGAATCAACATGCACAGAAAGTTTTAATATTGTGTGCGTAATGGCGTAATCTTTAGTTTATCATTCTTGACTAGAACTATTAAGTAATCAAGCAAAACAATTAATTTTTCTGCTACATTAAGTCCACTGTATACTACAAAGGGCATCATTGTTTTCCATCCATTAAGCAAGGCATACCCACTAACTACAAATGTGTGTGTGAGCACAAAACAACTCCATATAGTCGTAATAATAACTGTAATAACAACGAGAACAAAATCATATACACCACCTCTATTTATGCTATATTCGAGAGCATTGAAAAAACAGAAACAAAAAGAAGAAGAAGAAAATAAAATCTGATATAAATAAAGAGAATTACGCCCAACAAGTCTCATTTAAAAGGGAACAATAAGAAAAAAAAATAAAAAAAAGAAGGAAAAACAACTCATAAACAATAAAAGTGTATGAAAACAAGTGCAATCAAAAACAATAACAACAACAGCACTCCTAATGTACGTATGTACATACGTTTACTTTAATAAACAATCATGCCGGCACATGAATTTACACCACAACTCTCACTACTCTCCTCCTTGTTTTTATTAATAAAATACAAGAAAATTGTTGAGAACGAATTCTATACCGAATGCAAAAATACCCTAAGCCTTTAACAACGTAAGAAAATCTTAAGTTTCAATTTCAATGTTTTTCATATAACAAGCCAAACATTCAAACTAATAAAATAAACTGCTTGGGTATATTGGTATTGGTATGGTAGAGTACAAATAACTGTTCGTTATATTTTATAACATCAACAACAACACAAAATATAAAGAAAGAAATACAAAAACAACAACAACAACATCAGCAACAATCATAATAATAAAAGAACATACAAAAGAAAGAAAGAAAGAAAGAAAGAAAGAAAAATAACAACTAACCAAAGTACAAGAACTGACACTTATGGTCTATTAAAGATGAATAGCTGAGTGAGTATATGTAAGAATAAATAAAATACAAAAAAAAAAAACAAACAAACAACAATAACAACAACAGTACAAAATAACAGAAAAGAAATAAGTTCAGCCAGTGTGTATAAAACAAGAGCATGTAAACACTTTGTACATATTGTTTAAGACTGACCATAGGCGTTAAGTAATTGAAACTAAAACGATTCCCTTGTAAACAGACAAAATCTCTCTAAAGCAGTGAAGGGCAAACACATACTAACATAGTTTTGGTTGTGTTGGTAAAGCAGCGGAGAACAAAATTCAACGTAATTTTATATAGTAAAAAGAGAGAACGAGAGGTATATGGTCACCTTAGTTAAACTACAGACACAAGCATGCATTCTGTAAACAAACAAAAACAATAAATTTTATACTCCTAAACAAACCAGTTTCAGAGTTGAGTAAAAGTGCGTGTCTATGATTGTTGGTTCTTTGCCATCTCTTTGTGTATGTATTGTGTAGGCGAGAGAGTGTAAATGAATGTTTGTTTGTGCGTTAAATGTGCCTGGTACGTGTTTTTAGGCATGCTTTTGTAATTGTTTTGGATAGAAATTGTTTTCTCTCTCTCTCTCTCTTTGTATTGTTCATGTTTTAACTAATAGAGCACTATAACAGTATTTCTTTTTATTGTTGTTATTGTTGTTCATGTGTATTAGTATGTATGTGTGTTTTCTTTGGATTGTAAATATTCTTCATATTTTTTATATGCAAGTTTAACAAAGGATCATTCTCTCTTGCTGCCAATCCCCTCCACTCTCATAATCTGTTGTTTTTATTTCTTAAAGTGTTAAATAATAAAGTTTATATTTTTATAAGACTTTCTTTTAAATAATAATAACAAAAATAATAAAAACGTATTTAAAAACTTAAAATAAAATTAATTTTTAATCATTTTATTCCTGTGTTATGGTTATAACTGTAACTCTCTTCCTTTGTGCATGTACATATGCATGGATGTGTGTGTATGAGTGGGTATGCATAGTTGTTGCATGTTAGTGTTATAAAATTAAAATAAATCTTGCATACTTTTGGGCGTACAGTACTAAGGAATTCCATATATTTTAACCACCAACGTCCCTCAAGGGCAGATCATCTTCGATTTTTTACACACATAGGGCACGAACATCAACATTGTTCGTTAAAAAGAGCCTAAAAATGCATTCAATTCAGGGATGAAAAAGTTGGTACAATTGTTCTTTTTTTTAGCGCTATTTGGAAGCCAAAAACCCCATAGCACCTCGATGACTTATTTAGCACTATTGAAAAATGTTCTTTACTTTATTACATCACTCAAATATTCTGTCTCATCAGTGTATACGTTTTTTTTTCGTTTCATTTGCATAAAGCAACTCGTTGCTAACTTGACATATCAAGAGTTATAAGATGAAGAGTTTAAGAAGTCGCTGTGGTCTAGTAGGTAGAGCGTTGGCTTATTAGATAAAAGACCCGAGTTCGAATCCCAGGTCAGACATCAAAACGAAAAATTTGAAACTAATTTTTCGGTAACTTCCTCTCAGCAGATTTTTGGCAGAAACTCTGAGAGTAAAAAATTGCCATGGAATGCTTCTCAAAAAAATGTGTCGTTCGGAGTTGACTTTAAAACTGTAAGTCCCGCCAATAAGGTATAAAATTAACGCACACAACATAAATGGTGTGAGAAGCTAGGACGTAGTACAATGGGTCAATTCGACCACCGAGTACTGTACTTGTCAGAATTGACAAGTACACGTCCTCTAACCTAACCTAACCTAAGAGTAAAAAGTTAGATCTCATAAACTTTTTTATTCCTTTGCAGTTAAGTATTAAAGTAAGTTGTTAAGTTTACCTATTATAAAGTGCTTTTCATAATTATAGCACCACCAGCATTTCAATAAGCAATTAACAAGCAATAAATTGTCTTCAGGTTATATTCTCTGATGAAAATAAAGTGGAGCTTAGATAGACCGGATGACTATCTATACTACTGTCGTGAACTCAGAAATAAAAATTTTGGGGAGATAGTTAGTTTGATAGTTAGTTTTGGGGAGTTAGTTAACTAGGGGGTTATTCCTTTAAGTGATTGCCTCGAATTTCAGTTTCCATCTACACGAATGTAAAGTACAGAATTAATTACTGTTCTCAGCTGCAGTTTGCTCCTCTTCTTGAGAGAAAATAATGAAAAAATATATTTTACAACAGGACAATGCCAGAATTGATGTCAGCAGACAGAGGATGGAATGGTTCCGTAAACAATCCGTTTTCCCAAACGAATTTCCCATTCTTATCCAAAGATTATATGCAAAATAACAGGCAATTTACCAGTACGGAAAATTTGAAATTAAAAATGATCGAAGAGTAGGTGAGAATGGACGGAGAAATATTAAATAATCTTTATAAGAATATCAAAGACCGAATATTTACTTTAATAAGGGGGGTTTACTAAGTTTTAAGCAGAAATATTTTTGGTAAATAAAGCTTCTTATTGAACAAACATGAGACTGGTGCTATAATTTTAGAAAGACTAAAAAAACCTTAATTTTTATATTGAAATGGAAACTACGCTAACAATTTGAAAAATTTACCGTTATTTTTGTTCTTTTTACAATGAAATGTATTGTCATTTATATTTTTTATCTAATTTTTAATAAAAACAAAAGTTTAAAAAAGAAAAAACTGAATTTAGAACAATCGGTCTAAAAAAGTACAATTTGTTGAGACCAATTTCCCATCCCTGATTCAATTGGTTGTTAGCTTTCAGTGAAGCAGGTTTTCGTCGCTATTTCTTGATTTTTTTTTTTTTTTTGTACATGAATTATACACCCAAAGAAAAATTACAGTAGGTTTCACTATTTTCTAATGAGATTCACTAAAAACAATGAACAATGATCTCAATTTTTGAAAGAATATTTGTCAAATTAAATATGCATCCTTTAGGGACTTAGCGCAGGACAATTTTTCTATATTTTCCGCTCATGTATACATATTTTTAGGTTAATAAGTAGACTTCAAAATATTACGAACAATTTTCCTCTTGGTTGTACACATGCCTCTCACAAATACATTTACATTTTCATCATGATCTCTTTAAGCGGACGTCTCTTTTAACAATTTTAAAGGCAAGTAAAGTAAGAAATTCAAAAAAATGATTGAAAAATTAAACTTTGAAATCCTTTATATTTTAATAAGATTTCTAAGTTTCTGTTTTAATGCAACGTATAAACCAATTTGCTGGCTAGCTACCCATAAAAGGACTTGACAGTGTCTTGAAAAAATATTTGAAAAAGGTAACTTAAATGGGGATTTTAATGGTAACTGATGAATGCATTAAAAATGGCATGAAAGTTACTTGAAATGATAAACGAAAATAATTTGAAAGCAATTTAGAAATAGAAATTGAAAAAATTTAACTGGAAAAGGGATTTAAATGGAAACTGGCTGCACAAAAGTACTTAAACAGTGTAATAATGATGGATAATGATCCAATGACGTTGTATAAGAAATTAATAAGAAATCTTACCTTTTATTGACTTCTTTTCGATTCTGAAATTACTGCAAAAGTCTGAAAATAAAAAAAGATTTTTTTTTTTAATTTTTAATAATTACACTTTGCGACAAAATAAATAAATCATAATAATAATAATTACACTATCCAACAAAATAAATAAATAAAAATTAAATACACCCGGCTAATGATATAGTGTAGGTTGTGTAGATTTACGTTAAGCAGGGCTCAAAAATATTTTTTTATATTTCTCAAATCCTCCAAACTTGTTTTATTTGACAAAAACCGTTTTTTTTTTTTTTTGGTACTTTACTTACATGATTTCTGAATTACTCAAACATTTCTGATCCAAATACTAAATCTTATTGGAAAGGGTAGAGATGGACCTTTGAAACGGTATACATATATCTATTATTCAACTTAATATGCTATGAGATTTGATAAGGTAAACATGGAAAATTCGAATTTTTTTCATATTTTTCAAGTTTATCCATTCATAGTAGCAAACTTTAATACAAAAATATAGGATAAGTGATAATATTCTTAAAGTCTGTACTCTTGTGAACAAATTGAGACATTATTTGATCAAATCGAACAAAAATTACCGTAATTATTATTGTTTAAAGAGTCTAACAGTCGTGATATATTTTTGATGTATTTCATCTCATCAAATGAACTTTTAGTTCAAAAATTTTCTTGCTTTTGAACATTAAAATTAAAAAAAAAAATATTAAAAGAATATAGCGCTTTACTTTGTTGCATTACATATCTGCCACCCTGTATGTATGTATTATTCGGGTGCTGAATTTTGTCTGATGGGTTATGTTCGGTTTTGATGGCACCCACGCCATCCACAAGAAAAATTCTCATGGGTTGCTTGATCTTGGTGGTCATTAGTTCACATCAAATGAATTTTTAGTTCAAAAATGTTCAGAATTTTTGATGGATCTTGATTGTTTATCAGAAAATGTGTCAATTTCATGCTTGAGCGTGATCAATGTTTGAGCAAAGCCGACTTCTGGTGGTCGTTTAAACGTGAAATTGATACATTTTCTGATAAACAATCAAGATCCATCAAAAATTCTGAAAATTTTTAAACTAAAACAGCGTGAGAAGCTAGTTGAAGTGAGGTGAGGTGAGTTTGCGGGACCTACAGTTTAAAATCAACTCTGAAAAACAAATTTTTGAGAAACTTTGAATGTTAATTTTCGTATTTTCCCCATAGAGAGCAAGTCACCGAAGAAATATTTTTTCCATATTTTTTATTTTGATGTCTAACCTGTCATTTGAACTCAGGCCTTAAGACTAATAAGCCAGCACACTGACTACTAGACTACAGTGACTGCATTTCTGTTTTCTTATCCTTTGTTTAAATATTCTTCGCATGGCATTATTTTTTTTTTTTAATTTTCCATTTTTAATGATTAAAAGGCTTCCGTTTTTTTTTTTTTGCAATGCCATTCGCATTAAACGAGAACAACAACAACAACAAAAGACAAAAAGGCAAAAAGTCTAAAAAAAATCGTGGTGAAATTCAATAAATTATTACAAATATTTTTAATTTAATTTTTTTTATTTTTTCCTCAGTTTACAATTTATTTCTTTTATTTTGGTTGTTGCTGTTATAGTTTGCATGTAGTTGTTGTTGTTGTTGCATTTTAATAGTTTTATTTATAGAGTTGAACTGTTGTCGTGCGATTAAAACCGCCCATAAACTGTGAATTAAAAATAAATTAAATTGACTACATTGCCACACGAATTGCAATTGCAACTGCAACTGCCACACGGTCACATACACATGCTTATACGGTTACACAGCCTGGTGTCATCACACATGACACTGTGCAACAGTAATAGCTACAACAACAATATGGTAATTAACAGGCAGACAGATAAACACACTGACACAGTGCCAGAAAGAAAGAGAAAGAGAGAGAGAGAGAGAGAATACGAAAGATAGTCTGTAACAGCAGTGGGTACTAGGAGAAAAACGCGAAAAAGGGAAGCAAAAGCTTTAACAAGCTGTGAAAATTGGGTTAATTACACAACACTTTAATGTGTTAGTGTTTGTGCAATGTATGTACGTATGTGTATGTATGTGTGTACACTCCACAAAATATGTATAAAACCCAAACGTATTTATCGAAAAACTTAAAATCTTTTAGACGAATTCTTATCAATTTTGAGTTAAATATACAGTGACGAGCAGAAGTGAGTGGATGTTCACAATACTGAGTTTCGTCATCCACAAAAACGAAACCATACAAGCAAATACAAAAGAAAAAATTTATTTTAATTTTTTATTTTATTCTTAACAAATAGCAGTAAAAAAAAAGTAATTAATGAAATGAATTGACAGAGTTTGAATGAAAAAACGAAAATAACCCACATAAACTCAATTTTGCATGTTTAAAGAAAATTCAAGAAACTAGCCCAATTTCAATATTTGGTCCATAGACCCTTATTAGAAATAGCTTGATTTATGCGGTTTGAGATGCTTTCTATCAAATGATCAATAACATCGTTCGGAATTCGATTCCATTTCGCATTTATACGATCCCAAAGTTTGGCCATGTTTGTTGGGGTTTTTTCGTACTGTCCGAGCCGGATTTTCACGATTAGCCAAAGATTTTCAATCGGATTGAGGTCGCGACTTTGTGCCGACCATTCCATCAATTAAAAATTTTATTTCCCACCCCATATCTTTAGAATTTTTGCTGTGTGCTTCGGATCACCATCCTGTTGGAAAATAATTTCTTATTCGGGATAAGCACATTTGTCCATAAAATTCGGAAGATGGGTTTGCAGAATCTGTAGATAGTCTTTTTTCGCATGCTACCGTCTGCCCTAAATTTAGAAGGCCTCAATATGCCACAGTTTACTTCACGTAGTATCTTTAAACGCGGTTCCCCGGCTCTTCAACAGCGGTACTGCTTTCCATCTGATTGGAAAGTGTATCTGTCTGATGAGTCTAAATTGTAACACTTTCAGTAAGATGGAAAGCAAGTAAGTACTCCTAGCGCGGATCCAGGAAACGTGTTCAAAGTACCATGTGAAGCAAACTATTAAACAGGCAGTGAACAGTGAAAGTATAATTGGTTTTGCGGATGCTAAACTTGTGGCATGTTGGCCCTCTATATTTAGTAATGGTTAGCATGCGAAAAAAAAACAGACTGTCTACAGATCTGCAAAAACCATCTTCGAATTTTATGGGACAAATGTGATTATCCCGAATATGAAATATTTTTCCAACAAGAAGTATAACTAACACTAAAAAAATATTTTTTTTTCTTTATTTAATTAAAGATTAACACAAAATTAATTTCATTTACAAACGAATAAGACCAAAATAATATTCACCTAGAACTTAAATAACAATGATAAAAAAAACAACAACTATTGAGTAATTATTAGCAAAGTGTGGTCCCCCGTGATTAATAATGACTTCCTGAAGTCGATGGGCCACAAAATTTATTAATTTTTCAATGCAATTTTGATTAATCCTATCCCATTCTCTTATGATGGCACATTTTAATGATTTTACATCCTTATACTGGATGTTACATATTTTTGAAAACTTGATCCGTCCGATAGTATTGCCCATAAATTTCCTATCAGCTTGCGATCTGGACTACATGCCGAGCAATCCAAAACTGGTATGTTTCTGGACGACAAAAATGATTTTGTTGCTTTTGATTTATGGATTGCGGCGTTATCCTACTGAAATATCCAATTATTACCTAACGAATCATTAGGCAAAATTATTTAAAACGTCATCTAATAATTCAATATACATTAATACCCCGGTTTGCGTCGCTAATAGGGTCTGAAGAAATGCGATGCAAACCGAAACGATACAAAACGGAGCACGATTTTCCATGCACTTGTATTGATTTTTATTTAATTCGTTCCGAGATTCATAATTTTTGCTGAAAAAATAGATTTTTCTATTAAAAAATATTTAATTTACTAACGACCTACAACTTGCAACCATCAGACAACATAAATACATACGTATGTATGTGTATTTACATTAGACTAAAACGGGAAATCCCCTTTTGCTTTGTGCAAACATTTTCGTATTAATGATGCAAACTGAAACACTGAAACAAAAACGACGCAACTACGAAGTTCCAAAAATTTTAAAAAGGCGCAACTTTGAATTTGCACTAGATTTAAATGGGAACTCCCCTTTTTCTGTTTTAGCTTTGTGCAAACATTTTCGTATTAACTATGCAAGTCGAAGCACTAACGACAGAACTTCAAAACATGCGGCGCCAACAGAAACAAAAACGATGCAACTTCGAAGTTACAGAAATTTTAAAATGGAGCAGCTTTGAATTTGCACTAGATTTAAACGGGTAATCCCCTTTTTCTGTTTTTGCATTATGCAAACATTTTCGGATAAACGATGCAAGTCGAAGCACTAACGACGCAACTTCGAAATCACCGAAATTTTAAAAAGACGCAACTTCGAAGCAGACTTCGCGACATTCCTTCATTTTTTTTTTACTTGGATCCATGCAATATTTTTGGGAACCGTTTTGACCATTTAAATTACATTTTTTTCATCAGATCTTCCCAATATTGGTTTGAGTTTGTGTAAAGTCCAGTCTGCATCTTTACTGATTTTTATTTAGGCTAGGCTTACAGGCTGTTTTGCAATATTTTAAGTGTGGATCTGAATGAAGAATTTGGTGTATTCGTCTTAGTAATATGTTAAGATTCAACAAACGTATTATTTCTGATGAAAATATCGAGCTGTTTGCTGCTTATCGCTTTATATTGCGAATATCTCGTTCAGATAACGTGGGCGGCCTTCCAAGTTCTCTTCTGCTTCCTATAGTTTTCTATATTATTGAGAAAATTTATCACTACTGCTTTACTTCTTTTTAAACGACAAGCAATTTGCCGTGTTGTCATTCCCATACTTCTATAATCTATTATATCGGACCCCGCTTTTATCGTTTAAGTCCAACTATGTCTTCCTCGTGGCATACATACGTAAACACATAATTGGCCATTACAAGCCTTCAGTCAGGATTACGACCAAGCTTCTCACACCACTTATGCTGTGTGCGTTAATTTTATACATGAGTGGCGGAACCTACAGTTTAAAGTCGACTCCGAACGACAGATTTTTTGAGAAGCTTTTCATGGCAATTCTTACTCTCGAAGTCTTTGCCAGAAATCTGCTGAGAGGAAGTCGCCAAAGAAATATTTTTCGTTTTGATGTCTGACCTGGGATTCGAACCCGGGCCTTTTGTCTAATAAGCCAACACACTAACCACTAGACCACGGCGACTTCCTTGTAGCACAGTTGGAAAAAAACCGCCCGACATAAAGTCAAGCTTGCAAAAATTAAAACTAGTACTATTTTTTTTTTATGTGCCTTACACACATGGTTGCAAATTAATGTAAAAAAACAACTGGAATTTATTGTTTTCATTTTTGTTTTATAATTATTTCGGGGAGTGTATGTGTAACAACAATAAAAATGTATTTTTCATTCATTTATTGTTATTGTAAAACTACAATAAAACAAACAAAAAAAACAAAAACTTTACAAAATTAAATAAAAAAAAGAGTTTTTTTCAATTTTTTTTGTTGATTTTCGCAAAAACATGGTTTTATTAACACTTGCCAACTGGAGGCCAAAACCAAATAAACCATGTGCTGTAAGCGTCTCTTGTTTTTTTTTTTATTATTTTTTATTGCAATTATTTGTTGTTGTTGTTGTATTTACAATTGTAATTGTAATTGTTTAATGTTGTTTTTAAGCCAATTTGTAATTCTTTAAACGTTTTTAAATTTTTTTATTAAAAAAAAACACAAAAAAAAAACAAATTTTTTTTTTGAAAGTGTGTGGGGGTCAATAAACCAGCTTGCCAAATAGGAAACTGGGGGTTAGTGTTGGGGAAAAGGCAGGTTTTAGCATTAGCTACAGTTTTTTTTTAAAAAAAGTCATCAAATAAATTATGACAATCACATAATATGTGTCATCATGCGTCATATGTGTCACATACGCATTATTGGCCGACAATCAACATTTATTTTATTAACTGCCAACGTCGTATTTGTTGTTGTTATTCGCATATAATCGATTGCAAAATGTTTAAAACCTAGATTTGTAATCTACAGTTATTGTTGTATTATAATTAGGCTTTGGTTGTAAGCCATTCAAACTTAGAAATCTCTTGTTGAAGTATGATATACAGTGAACTCTCGATAATGTGAACTAATTAATATTGTTCTAGTTCATATTTTTGAATTTTCAAGGTTGTTTTTTTATATATTTACTAAGTTATTCTTTATAAAAAATCATTTCTATAAGGATTAAAAACGCAAAGCATTACTAAAACAACCATCTTGTAATTTTTTTTACAACATAAAAAGTTTTTAAGAATCCACTTTATATACGTTACCAGCCATACCCTGCACGTGTTGCTGAGCCCCCAACTAAAATCAATTTGAAGGAAAGGCATTACACAAATGTCCAATCAATTTTGAAATATTTTATTGATTTTGTTTCGCGTTGTCCGAATAATTCAGATGAACGGGCCTGAGTAGTAAGCATTCGATCAGTTTCTAATCCCACTTGTCATTGTTCAGGTGGTATATGCGAACGGGTCTCAGCGGCATATATACTCAAAGATTTTTCGGTTACAATACTCGTCTGATTCTGAGGCTCGTAATGCTCTTTTCTTCAGTGCTTGGGGTGTGAATCGAACAATTGCTTGTTATTCATTTTGAATAATTTGAATTTTGAATAATTTTCAGTGACGCCATCCATTGGAAATTAATCGCACCAATCTACGTCGGCTCATATGTAACAACTTTGTTAAAGAATGCACAGTTTAAGTTTTAATTCATTTTAAGTAATTTTCAGTGGCACCGCCTATCGGATGTTGGTCATACCAACTTAAAAATCTTCGTCGGCTCATGCGCAACAACTTTGCTAAGGATCATAACATAATCAAATGCACAGTTTAAAATTTCATTCATTTTAAGTAATTTTCAGAAAAAAAGTAGGCGCAAAAGTGGGCACGGCAAAATTTTCTCTTAATGACAACTTTAAATGGATAAATACAAACATTTGAAAGAAAAATTGGTAAAATCGATGGAGCCGTTTTCTGATTTTAGATAAATAGAAAATGTGGGCGTAAAAGTGGGAGTGTCAAACTTCACCATCTACTAAATAGTCCGGACAAAGCTTAAATATTTGGCTTGGATAGGTGAGCCAGTTTTTGAGTTATAAAATGACAACGAAAAGTGGCATTACAGTGGCTAATACAGAGCGATCAACAAACTATAAGGCCATATCGCTCCTTTCAGTTTTCAAGACATAAGTCCTATGATCTAATTGCCGCAAACACTTTTTGCTATAACTTCGGTTCAGCTTGGGATATAAAACTGATTTTTATTTCAACATGTATAGAAGGTCTAAAAGAGCAGTTTTGTTTAAGTAACTACAAATTTTTAATTTTTTAAGATATGACTATGTTGCAATAAAGGAGCGATATATATTCTTTAAACACTTTTATTTCCATAATAAAAACATACATATCATGGCAATACAAATTAAACAGAAATTTCATTTAAAATTTTGTGAATAAAAGAGAAAATAATTTGAAAAACGTGATTTTTATGTATTAAACTGGATTGAAAATAGTCCGAAATTTTAGCTTAGCCAGTTTCACGTTTATTTTCAATAACTTGAACATGCATTTGAAGAATTTTAACACTTTCAAGTTCGTTGTATATAAAGAAAAACCTTTTAGTTTTCTTATGGCTAAATAAGCCCATAAGGAGGCCAAGTAAACTTGTCCGCAATTTCACTTTTCAATTCATCTTAAGACGACTTTGCCAGCGTTTCGTTGGAACTAATATTGAGGAAAAGCCCTAGGTTTTGAATAATTTCCAATAACAAAAAGGCATTATTTTTCTCCAACTATATTGACATAGTGCAAAATCGTGAGTCTATTGGTGTTTTCTTTTCTACAAAGAAAATGTCACCCTCTTAAAAGGTGCATTAAAAAAATTTTTGACCAACCCTGTTGTAATGTCATTTTTTATTTGAGAAGAACATAATACAAATATTTAAAAAAGGGTATGTCCTGTGTCTGCCACGGCGGCTATTGATTATGTATGTAATAAATTCAGTAATTCTTCTTCATCAGATGACGAAGATGAATCTAATAACTGATTTATTTAAATTTTCACAAATAAAATAGATGCAGCAGTATCCATATTTATACTTTTTTCATAGAAAATAATTTTAGATCTAAAAATATGTAAATGTGTGTTGGCTTATTAGATAAAAGGCCCGGGTTCGAATCCCAGGTCGGACATTAAAACGAAAAATATTTCTTCGGCGACTTCCTCTCAGCAGATTTCTGGCAAAGACTCTGAGAGTAAAAATTGCCATGAAAAGCTTCTCAACAATCTGTCGCTCGGAGTCGACTTTAAACTGTAGGTACCGCCACTCATGTATAAAATTAACGCACACTACATAAGTAGTGTGAGAAGCTAGGTCGTAATCCTAACTGAAGGGTTGTAATGGCCAATTATGTATCTAAATATTAAAAAGATGTTGCCAGACCGTTAATTTCTTAACTTTATTTTTTGAGAGCTTTTTTTATAAAAAAAAAAAAGACATTTTAACACTGTTCTAACATTGAATGCAATTTTTTATATTTCGGACCATGTATCTTTAATAATTTAATGTTTTCTTAAGGTTACTTAACAAAACAATGAAAAAATTAACTTCAAATTAATTAATTAATTAAATTTCATCTGGTAACCCTGTAAAAAACAAAAGTTATCTGCTTTACAGGGCATTATCAGCATTCTCGATTAATACAGGGCATAAAATGCAATGCCCTCCGCCATTAGCAAGTGCGAATTATTTAGAATAAAACATACCTCCCTTTTAGAGGGCGAAACATTTTTACGAAACAAACAAAAAAAATTGCATTTTGCCTTAATAAACTGCACATTTTTTGGTAGAAAAGAAAACATCATATCTTTAGCCATTTTTTCCACTATTTAATGCAAATGTCGTATCGGGTTATAGTTGAAAGAAATAATCCAGTCTCATCAGCATTAAAAATAGCTCGCAGATTATATCCTTCAATCATCTTGATTAACACTCGCAGCTTTTTCAGACAGAGCTCGAAACGTTATATTATATCGTGTTTTTGAATCTTTCCAGCCCGCGATATAATTAAGTTTCTTTAATTAAATGAGAAGTCGCCGTGGTCTAGTGGGTAGTGTGTTGGCTTGCGACTTCCTCTCAGCAGATTTCTGGCAAAGACTCTGAGAGTAAAAATTGCCATGAAAAGTTTCTCAAAAATCTGTCATTCGGAGTCGACTTTAAACTGTAGGTCCCGCCACTGATGCATAAAATTAACGTACACAACATAAGTGGTGTGAGAAGCTAGGTCGTAATCCTGACTGAAGGGTTGTAATGGCCAATTATGTATGTATGTATGTATGTAATTAAACCATATCAGAATATCATTTTAAAATCAATATTAGGTTTTTGCACATGTTGCGAATTACTAGGAAATGTAATAAAACCACACACTTAATTATTTACAATATTTAATGGGCAAATTAAAACACTGGAAAGTTTTTTACGTGTTTTTTTTTTTGTTTGTTTGTTGATTTAATTCACAATTAAAATTCATTTAATTTTCATTTTGTTATTGTTATAACTTCTCACACATGCCACCACAATAACATTTAATAAAGATTCAATGGAAAAATACCAAAAAAAATAAAATTCCAATTTAAATTGAATTCAGAATTCTTATTAAAACGCTTCTACGAGAGTTAATCCATGTCTGTGCCCTTGTATTGAGCTGGCGATTGTTTTTTGTGGCCTTTTGGAAATTTTCCTTTTTGCGAGCGCAAGCAAAAGTGTAGAAAATTTTTTTTGTTCTGTCTGCTCTACTGCAGTACAATATAACTGGACTTTAAGTATAAAGCATGCGGCCATAATCATTTGACGTCATTACAACAGTTATTATATGAGAGTAGATTACATTTGCCGATGCATGCCTGAACATCAGCAACAAAAGTGAATAAACACTGCAGCTGTATTAAGTAATATAAAAACGAAGTGTGTATGGGTGTGTGTATTGGCCATGTTAGTAAGTTTTATTAACTTGTTTTTCAATTGTTTTTTCGTCATGTACAAATTGTGGTCTTTAATGAGGTTGAAATACACAGAAATTGTAGTTTAATTTCATCGAACAGTAAGTACACTGGATGCTAAAGTTCTTTGTAGTCACGTCGTCGTGACACTAAAAAAATTTTATTGATCTAGCCAGTCCACACTTATTTTTTTTTTACTTGGTGACCTTTAATGTTGAATTTTTTTGCTTTTTTCTCATTTATTTGTAATGCCCTCCTTGCGTAACCAAATCTATGGAAAATATTTTTTTTTAAATTTCAAGAAACACAAACTAAAAGCCAGACCGACTGGTTTGTTTACAATTCTTTCATAAAATTCATCATTAAACAATTATTTGCTTGACTAGAATTCAGTTTAAAAACACCCAAAAACAATAACTAGAATGCACTGTACTGAGACAGGTTAAAATGGCTATCCTGGTCCAAGTAATAAAAATAAAAACTAAACATCATTACGCAACGTAACAGCTGGCCACAGCATAAAAAAAGAGATTTAAAAATAATATACTAGGGAGGTTACCAAAATTAAATCATACCCGGTAATAAAGGCGGTTTCAGCAAACATTTTATTGCCTTTAATTATGGTTTGCACCACCTTTATTTGATTGATTACACAGAGTGACATTGAAAATACACACAAGTAACTAAATAGTCTAGTCCACGTTGTGTAGAACTCAAAAATACATTTTTTTTATATTTCTTGAACCCTACTGAACGTCTATTTTTCACGATATTGTCAGCAGTTGGGATGATGCGCAAAAAGGCCTAACCACAATTGTATCGCTGTCAGTTCCTTCAAATTTCTTTATACTACTATGCGACAAAATAAAAAAAATTAAATACACCCGGCTAATGACCTAGTATAGGTTGTGAGTTTTGTTGAGTAGATGTCAAAAATATTTTTTTTGATATTTCTTGAACCCTTCAAACTTTCTTTATTTAACAAAAATTGTTTTTTTGTTTGCCTTTACGCACAAATTTCTGGATTATTCAAATATTTCTAATCCGATTTCCAAAATTTAAATCTTTTTTTTAAGGTTAGACATGGACCTTTAAAACGATATACATATATCTATTATTTGATTTAATATGCTATGAGATTTGATAAGGTAAACTTGGAAAATTCGAAATCTTTTCATATTTTTTCAAGTTTGTCCGTTCCTAGAAGCAAACTTTACTTGAAAAATATGAAATAAGCCAAGACATTCTGAAAATCCATTATTTTGTAAAGATATTGGCACTTCGTTTGATCAAATCTTCCAAAAATTACCGTAGTTATAATATAAATAGTATAATAGACGTGTTATATTTTTTATATATGGCATGTCATCCCATCAAATGAATTTTTAGTTCAAATTTGTTCAGATTTTTTAATAAATCTTGATTATTTATTACAAACTGTGTCAATTTCACGTTTTAGCGACCATTAGAAGTTAGTATATATTTGCGTAAAGGGAAATAATAATATTTGCAAAAAACAACACAAATATTAGCCGACTTCTGGTGGTTACTCAAACGTAAAATTGACACATTTTCCAATAAACAATCGAAATCCATCAAAAATTTTAAAAATTTTTGAACTATAAGTTCATTTGATGATCCTATGTGAGAACCTATGTAAGGAGTGCGCACAAAAAAAAATGGATTTACATTTTTCGTTATAGAAATAAAACTAAGTGGCGGTTTTTTTTTTTCTTTTTTTGTTTTATATTTCAACTAGCAGATTGTACCCGGCGTTGCGCCGGTTATGAAAATAACAATAAATAAAAATCCGGTTTCGAAACCGGCGTCTTAAAAAATGCAATTTTTTAAATTATTGGGAAACCGGTTTATCAAACAACTCAGTTTTTTAAATACTCTAAGTCCTAAATATAAATGCTTGCAATTTGACCGTTTTTCGTCCCTTTCCCCTTTTTGGACCCCTTTTGGTCCAACTTTTTAAACAGAACACCTCCAATAGCTAATTGGGAAACTTAACCAAGCTGAATCGTAAAAAAAATACCTTTAAAACCCATAAAATACAGCATTTATGCATAAAGTACTAATTTTCATTGCCATTTTTCTCCCTTTGTCCCATTTTTTTTTTGCTTTGGTTCAGAATTATTAAAAGATTTATAGCCTATAACCTGCACCGACAAAAGCTCGATCAATATCCCAAATTTCAAGAAAATCGGTTCAAGCATTCAGGCGTGTTCGGTATGCACTTAATTTGCTCGTTTTTGGCCCCTTTTGGTTCAACTTTAGCAACAGAGCACCTCCAATAGCTATTTGGGAAGCTTAGTCAAGCTAAATCGTAAAAAAATACTTTTAAAATCCATAAATTACAGCATTTATGCATAAAAGGATTAATTTTTGCCCCGTTTTTTCCCTTTTGTTGCATTTTTCTCCCGTTTTGGTCAAAATTTTGAAAAGATTTGTACAAAGGGTCAATTTGGACCTCCGGGTACTGTGCTTGTCTTGACCGACAGGTGCACGTCCTCTCACCTTGAAAAGATTTGTAGCCTATAACCTGCACCGACAAAAACTCGATCTATATCCCAAATTTCAAGACAATCGGTCTAGATGTTCAGGCGTGATTAACTAACAAACAAACAGAAAAACAGACTTAAAGTAAGATTTATAATATATATTAGGATTAGGATTAAAGTAAATAATATTTGAATTCTTTTGTGTATAAAATTTCCTTCTGGCCAAGGCCTTAGAGCATACAACTTTTTGAGCAATTTTTCTTCCAGACATGTTAAGGTGTTTTAGGAAAATGCCTTTTATTTTACTTGTTTTATTTTGGTTGGCAAATCCTTTTGTTCTTCCACTTCCATGCTTTCTCTTAATACTCAATAAGTCCTTATATTGTTTTATTCTTACCTTAGAAACTGTTTTTTAATTAACACCTGCGAGCTTAGCATAGTTTTTTGTAAGAAGTAAGGATTTTCATTGAAAATTTCAGTTTTTTTTTTTCGACATTCTTGTTGGGTGCCCATTTTCAAAAAACTATTTTTGCTATTGCAAATACATTTAGCATGTGGATTTTGAAACAAAAACAATTGAAATTTTTTTTGTGCGCACTCCTTATATAAAGAAAATATAATACGACTGTTACACTATTTAAATAAGAACTACGATAATTTTTGTCCGATTTGTTCAAATGATGGCACAATCTGTTCACAAGAGAACAGACTTTAAGAATATTATCACTTATCCTATATTTTGTTACTAAAGTTTGCTGCTATGTACTGGCAAACTTGAAAAAATATGAAAAAAATCCGAATTTTCCAAGTTTACCTCATCAAATCTTATAGCATGTTAAGTCAAATATTAGATATATGTATACTGTAAATTTAGATTTAAATTTTAGAAATCGGATCAGAAATGTTTAAGTAATCCAGAAATTTGTAAGTAAAGACAAAAAAAAAACAAGTTTTTATCAAAAAAAAGACAGTTTGGAGGGTTCGAGAAATTTAAAAAAAAATATTTTTGAGATCTACTCAACAAAACTCACAACCTACACTGTCATTAGTGGGGTGTATTTCACTTTTTTTTATTTTGTCGCATAGTGTTATAAGTTTTTTTAAAACAATTTCAATTCGAACATCAAACTTAAAGAAAACCATGTCAAAAAAAAGAATGAAAAAAACGTCAGATAACCTGTCAAGAACTTGAAGTCTACCTTTAAAGGCCAATCACTTTAAACTGTCATTAAATAATTGCAGCAGCAACAGCAGCACCAGAACATGCATGAAACATTTTTGAGCATGCTTAACTAGACTCTGTCAGTTAATCAAGCTTCTGTGAACAGCAATGAAAACCGGTTTTTATACAACATTTAACTGTAAACTTAATTTAAAATTCCAAATTCGTACTTAAACGGTATATACATACGTACATACACACAAGCCTCATTTGTTTTTGGCCAAGCAATGACAAAAAGAATTAAAAAAAAATCACGTTTAAACAAGAAGAGCTTAGTTCTAATGAATCTGTACTAACTAATGAATAATACTTAGGGTTTTTATTAGAGATCAGCAATGAATCGTTTTTCTTTTTTTCGTTACTCATAAGCGCTCACATGAAATTTTGTGAATATAAGTGAGTCAACAAGACATATTGAAATTAAACTACGCTACTCTGATTCATTAATTCATACTCACACTACAATGTTGATTTATAAGGTACAGTTTAGGTTGCAATGAGTATGATGCGTACAGCAATGTTGACATCAAACTCATACCATTCGAAATATGTTTGATTCATAAGCCAGCCTAGTCATTTCGATTTATAACTTTAGAAATTTATAAGAATATGTGACTGCATCAGTGCTTAATAGAGTCCATGCCTCTGCGTCATAAAGAAGCACGGGGAGGATAGATTCTCTTGTAGAGAATGTCTTAGTTTTATCGTACGGGAGAGAACTCTGTTACTCAATAACCTATTCAGACCATACATAGTAGCACCTATTGGCAAGAGTGATCTTGTGACATCATTTTTGGTGGTAATGGCGGAGCCAAGATAAATAAATTCCTTGACTATATCAAAATTATAGTTATCGGCCGTTATCTGTGAGATCCAATACGCCGCAGGTCTCTACTTCTCGACAATATACTTGGTTTTGTCTACATTTATCATCAGACCCAGTAGACTCCTGATCATTTGCACTAAATGCAGCAGTAATATCCCACTTGGCATGCTTTTTGATGGCAATGTCGTCAGTGTGCTCAAGCAATTGGACGCTTTTTTGGAAAACAATGCCATTGAAGTCGCCGTGGTCTAGTAGGTTAGGTTAGGTTAGAGGACGTGCACCTGTCGGTCAAGACAAGCACAGTACCCGGAGGTCGAAATTGACTAATTGTACATTGTCCAAGGTCTAGTAGGTAGTGTGTTGGCTTATTAAACGCAAGGCCCGGGTTCGTATCTCAGGTCAGACATCAAACCGAAAAATATTTATCTTCGGCGACTTCCTCTCAGCAGATTTCTGGCAAAGACTCTGAGAGTAAAAATTGCCATGAAAAGCTTTTCAAAAAATCTGTCGTTCGGAGTCGAGTTTAAAATGTAGGTCCCGCCACTCATGCATAAAATTAACGCACACAATAAGTGGTGTGAGAAGCTTGGTCGTAATCCTGACTGAAGGGTTGTAATTGCGAATTATGTGTGCATGTATGACATTGCGATGCACTTCCGCCTTCTGCAGAATATTTTTCATGAAGGAGAGTTGAAGACGTTGCATGATAAGGTAGGGATCACCTTGTCTAAAACCTCGTACGATAACAAAAGTTCCGGAGAGGCCTATTCCTACCCTGACGGAGCTGTAGGAATTAGTTAACTTCATTCTGCATAGCCTTATCTGCTTCGCAGGTATATCGAACTCAGATATTGCAGCTGGCAATCGTGCTGAATCTGACACGATATTTCCACCCATAGCTGCATCCAGTTTATGTGCCAAATCGTTTGTAAATATATCTGGGGGAAACAAAAACCACATTTAACATTGCTTTACAAGTCTACCGATTGCTTTTACATCCGAATGGCAGATTTCTTCATTGCGTGTGTGAAAGATGATTAGTTGGCTGGTCACGTCGCCTGGATCTCATACCAAAGATTGAAATTGCGCATCCACAATTATTTCCGTAATAATGTTGCGTAGTTTAGTTTACAAGATGAGGCCAAAATGAGGCTTTTAAATGGTCGCGTAAAATTGACAAATTCATTCACGCATTCATTCATTCATTCAGTCCAGTCCTTCATTACCGCATTCATACAGGTTGACATTAATTTCAAAAAAAAAATTTTTTTTATCAGCCTATCTGTCTGTCTGTCACATAGTTTGTCATGATCTCACAATTTTTCATTTACTTGTGTTTGCGCCAGCAGACGCTTGAAGTTGAAGACAGGCAATCTTTTGTTGGTTGAAAGCCGATTTCATTATTTTGCGTACTTTAAACGTTTTAAAAGCCAGACTATGGATGGCAGGTACGCTTGTTTGGCTATCTATAGCCATAGTATTGTTGTTGTTATTATTAGTATCTTCAATTATCACGTGTATTTTTAAAAGAATTACGTCTTTTTGCGTGGTTTTCTTGTTATTTTACGATCATCATCAACATCATCTCATCATTAACAATCACCTCATAAAACCCAGCACGTACTTGTGTTCACAAGCTACGGACTTACATTTTTCATTCCATCTTTGATAAATTTTTGTTGAGAGGCTTTTAAATGGACACTTTTTGTGGAGCAGAGGGGGGGAATAGGGCGGCAATAGTAATTTTTCTTTAATTTTGTATGAAACCATGTGTTTCTTTCTTTAATTTTTTAAATTTTTTTTGATTTTTTTGATTTTTTTTTTTGGTTATAAAATCCACACCGAAATTATTTAACAAACAACACAATTATTTAATAAAAAAATAAACAAATTATTTAACAAAATAATTATTGTATTAAAATATCACGATAATGATTTAAATAAACAATATAAACGTAACAACGTTTTATTAATAAATAACCGAAAAACAAGAATCATAAACTACAGAAGCCATAAAACTATGACCGTGTCTTCATCTTCTTATAAGGAAAACACATCAGATTTGGCACAGTGGGCTAAGAGAGCTTTAACAAGTTCAATTTCCCAATAGAAATTACAACCAAAAAAAAAATTTGTTAAATTTTGAACTTAAGCTTCTCTACAGTATAGGAAAGAAGAACAGAAATTATTTAAGGGGTCGCCGTGGTCTAGTAGGTAGTGTGCTGGCTTATAAGACGTAAAGCCAAGGTTCGAGTTCAGACATCAAAAATAAAAAAAATACGAAAAGTATTTTTTCGGCGATTTCATCTCTTTCTCTTCTTGTTTCTCAAAAATCTGTCGTTCAGAGTCGACTTTAAACTGTAGGTCCTGCCACTTCTGCATAAAATTAACACACACAACATAAGTGGTGTGAGAAATTGCGGGCTTCTTGGGAACGATTGCTGTAGACTGTCTAATGGTGAAGGTATAGCCCTGGCCATTTAATAATCACCAGCAGCAACTCGTTTCTGTACCGTTCGCAAGAAAGAAAGAAAAGAAGAACAGCTTGGAGTAGATGTACTATGAAGTCAGGAGTATTCCAGCAGGAATATGAAACTTGTGACTCAATTTCAATGCGTTTCTCACGTCTGTAGGACTATTTTGTATAGAGGCTTTGGGAACAGCCGAGTAGAGTGTGTAAAACTGCTTTTTTAAAGATAATTTTAGAATTACTTTCGGTTCAGATTGTAATGAAATGAAATTCAAATGGGGTCTTGCTGGGTTAGGTGAGTATAGATATGCCAGAATACTAAGGATTTTTGGATTTACTGGATTTTATCAGAATATATAGTAGCATGGTATAGGTAATACACTTGCCGGCCAACCGATTCTTATGGATTTTTCAACGTTGAAGACTAGCATTGAAGCGACAACTATCTTTGGAAATGAAACAAACCAGACCCCTGTTATAAACCGAGAATACAAAATTTTAGCGGATGAATCGTAAAGATAGTAAAACTAGTTTCAGGGAAACGTTGGTTACCTAAGTGTGGACAGTGAAGTTATATCGAGATTGGTTTCATTTCGTATAAAGGCACAACGTAGTATTGATTTTAAAGACCTGTCGTATGCGGTATAATATTGCTGCCGAAAAGCTCTTGATCTGATTGATCTGAGATGATCATGGCGGACTAGTGGAGGAGATTCCATTATCTGGCTACGTTTCCACAGGTTTCCGGGTACTGCGCCTGTCTTGACCGACAGGTGCACGTCCTCTAACCTTCCCACAGGTTAGAACATTTCAAGACGGAAATAGTTCTGGATTTGGAAAGTGATCGCCGTGATAGTTGTTTTTATAAGGCATTACAACTTAAAGATACAATTGAGAGTAATTTTTCTTTTAGGATTTATGGTAATAATGAGGCAACAAAATCCAGTAAAAATACAGTTGCAGTACAAAAACTTTAAAAAGAAAGAAATTCAATTCAATTACAGAGTACAGACAAAACCTTTATAGTATTGAATTCTTTTTTTGTTTTTTTCTTCATTCCGAACTCCTTCCTTATAGTTATCCAACTCATCAAAACATCAAATAAATCTGTTTGCTTAGGGCAGGGTTTAAGAGTTTCAAAGAGTAAAATTGAACTGTAAGTTCTGCCACTCATGGATAAAAATAACACACTGTCAAAATGTAAAATATTAAATAAAAACTGCAAAAACAAAAGAATGGACCTGTTCACCTGATCAACAATGAACTTGTTTACAAGATCGATGAATAAACGAAAATAAAGCAAAAACTTCAGTACAAAAAAAGTTTAAGCGATAAAAGATGTAAACAAACAACAACAAAGTGCAGCGAACAACTTGTTTACAAAATTGGTGAATAAACAAAAATATAGCAACAACTTCAGTACAAAGAAAAAATAAAATTTAAACGATAAAAGATGTAAACAACCAACAACAAAGTGCAGTGAACAACTTGTTTACAAGATCGATGAACAAACGAAAATATAGCAACAACTTCAGTACAAAAAAAAATATAAAGGAATAAAAGATGTAAACAACCAACAACAAAGTGCAGCGAATAAAGAAACAAACAGTTAAAAACAAAGTGCAGTATAAAAAACAAAAATATCGGATAGACAAATACACAAGCAACAACTACTCTGCCTGGACGAATGTAAACCAGATACACAAACAATAATAATGAAAACAAGTTGTTTAAATTTTTAAATATTTCTCAAAGACATTCTTCTTTCAAGTCTATTCATCAGACTGCTAACCCTTGTGATATAATAGCCAAGACAGAGTAGTTAGAATGGCGATTCAGTTAGAATTCAGTCAGTTGTGTGTGAAGACACAAGATTCAGTTAAAATTCAGTTAGTCGTGTGTGAAGACGAGACGTGGTGTTGCTTACAAAAAGGTTGTAAACAGAGAAGAATAACGAACAGAAGAGTGTGAAAGAAGAATAACACTTAAAGTAAAGTCAATTTCTAAAGATGGCTTAGGGAATTGTGCGAACAATAAAGAATTGATTTAAAAACTAAACTTTAATTTATTTTTATTTTATTTGTAATCGACGAACTTATATTTTTAACATTTTTAAAAAGGTAAAAACGTAACAGTATCTGCACATGTATGTATGATTACTAACTTTTAAAATTGCCCTCGTATAATTTTAAGATTTTAAAATACAGATGAAATTTTATAGAAAATGTTTCATTAGTTTAAAGCATTTTTAATTAAGAAATTAAAGCAACAAAAACAAAAACAATAAAAAAGATATCATATAAATTATTTAATAAAAAAAATAAAACATCATTAAAATGTAAATAAAAATAATGTTTTTAAATATTAAAATAAAAACGAAATAATTTTTAAAAATTATTACAAACGATTCTGTCATAATATTATTACAGACAGTGTATCAGTCGATCATAAAAATTAAAATGTTTTTAAAACACAGACGACGTTTTGGCATTAAATTTGAAATATTTTCATTATTTTATTACAGCAAATAAAAAATACATACAAATTTATTTAATTTATTTTTAAAATAATTTTTAATTTATTTTGTGGTCATTTTATTATTTTTTTTTTTAACGTTTCTTATACAGGAAGTCTAAGCAAAATTTAAAAAAAAAATTTATTTAAAAAATGTTATCCATTAAGTGTGTGATATTTTATGAATGAGTTGCACTTGATTTTCAAACTTAACGGACAGACAACTACATTCCAATCATAAATGATTGTGTCAATAAAAGTCGGTATTTATTGGAGGCTAATAACATATGCTAGATGATAATATTAATAAATGGTAACTGATATCATAACATTTCTTTCTTCTTCTTCTTCTTCTTCATTGGTAAATTGAAAGTACGCTTATTTTGTGCAAATACAATGCGATACAAAATTAACTTCAATTAACCTTGAATACCAAACAAAAAAAAAAAATGAAATGAATTTTGATTTTCTAATAAATTTTCATTTGAGTTTACCCTTAAGCGAGTTTACCGCTAAATAGGAATTTACCAGCGAAATAGAAAAATAAAAAGGGTAATCCATTTAATAGTTTCCGGCAAAGCTAATGTTTTCCATTTGTCAACCACAAAAGCCGTCAAGTCAACGTGGTCATTATAACCAACTTACTAAAGCAAGAAATTAAAAAAACTACACGGTGCGACAGTAAAAATACACTCGAGTAACTACATACTCTACGTTGTCAAGTTAGTAGAGAAGAATTCAAAAATACCTTCTTTTTTTTGATGTTTCTCAAACCCTTCAAACTTGTTTTATTTAACAAATGCTGTTTTTTACTTTCTTACTTTATGTACAAATTTCTGGTTTACTCATACATTTCGAAAACGATTTCCAAAATTTAAATCTCATTGGAAAGGGGAGAGATGGTATACACATATCTATTATTCGACGTAATATGCTATAAGATTTGATGAGGTAAACTTGGAAAATTCGAATTTTTTTCATAATTTAATACAAAATATACGATAAGTGATAATATTCTTAAAATCTGTTGTCTCGTGGAGAGATTGAGTCATCATTTGATCAAATCAGCCAAAAATTAACGTAGTTATTATTTAAAGAGTCTAACAGTCGAGTGACATTTTTTACATATGTCATCTCATCAAATGAACTTTTAGTTCAAAAATTTTTAAAATTTTTAATGGATCTTGATTGTTTATTACAAAATGTGTCAATTTTATTATTTCCCTTTGCGCAAATTTAGGCTAACTTCTGGTGACCGCTCAAACGTGAAATTGACACATTTTCCAATCAAGATCCATTAGAAATTCTGAAAATGTTTGAACTAAAAGCTCAATTGATGAGATGACATATGTAAAAAATATCATTCGACTGTTAGACTCTTTAAATAATACCAACGGTAATTTTTGTCCTATTTGATCAAATAATGACTCAATCTCTTTACGATAAAACAGACTTTAAGAATATTATCACTTATCCTATATTTTTGTATTAAAGTTTGCTACTATGAATGCAGAAACTTGAAAAATATGAACAAAAATTCGAATTTAACAACTTTATCTCATCAAATCTTATAGGATATAAAGTCGAATAATAGATATGTGTATACCGTTTTAAAGGTCCATCTCTCCCCTTAAATTTTGAAAATCGGAACAGAAATGTTTGAATAATCCAGAAATTTGTGCGTAAAGACAAACAAAAAAACAGTTTTTGTCAAATAAAAAAGTTTGAAGGGTTCAAGAAATATCCAAAAAAAATATTTTTGACGTCTACTCAACAAAACTCACAACCTATACAACCTATAGGTCATTAGGCCGCACAGTAGTATAAAGAAATTTGAAGGAACTGACAGCGTTACAATATTTCTTCGACGGCTACCTCTCATCAGGAGATCTGGCAAAAACTCTGAGCATTAAAATAAAATTGCCATGAAGAGCTTCTCGAAAAACTTGTCTTTTGGAGTAGAGTTTAAGCTGTAAAACCTCGCACCACTCATGTATAAAATTAATGCACACAATATAAGCGGTGTGAGAAGCTAGAACGAAATTCTGACTGAAGGATTGTAATAACCAAAAAAAAGTTATTCAGAGAACCCAGGAGTTATGCCCAGCCCAAGCATTACGAATGAAAACTTTCTTTGAAATCTTAGCATTTTTTTTTAAACCAGCATTTGGATAACCCTTTATGAAAGCATTGAATTGCCGAGCAAAGGTGTGAAATTTAATTATTTTTTTTTGTGCTTTTCTACGTTTTAACCTTCACTGTCAAACGTAATTGTATTCGAAGTTCATTTCCTTATTGAAATCACTTTTAAAAATAAAAAAAAAAAAGAAAAGAAATTGAAAACAAATGAAGACAACGGAAATATGATTTGATTATGATACCAAAGCCATGAATTATTTTTATTTTTTTCTACCATCTTAGGATAGTTTACGGCTATGGCTTCTATACTCTAATGGATGCCTTAACAAAGCTGAGTCCAATTTACTTTGCGTATATTCCATCCTTGTCACTTATTTTCCTCTTTATCGGGATTGCTTTTTTTTGACATCTTGATCGAAGCAATAGGACTTTAGCTGTTTTTGTAATATTGAATTCACGCCTCTATTGCCACGCCCCCTTTATATTTTTACATGCAATTTTAAGGAACTGATTTCCTAATCGAAGAATACATAGCGATGTGTGCAAACGACTGATTGAAATGACATTGAAATGTTACCAGCGACAATTTTTTTCTCAGATATCAGGCGAACAGAACTTAAAGGAGGTGATTTTCTTACAAATCATTTTGACTTTATGGCCAGAACTTTGTTGTTTCAAAGAGTTTGAAGGAAAAAACTGTGTACCGTGGGTTGGAGTAGATATTTTGTGATACTAAATTCACGATTCTAGATTTTTCGTGCAACTTTAAAGAACTCATTTCCTAACCGAAGAATATATGTCCATGTGAGCAAACGACTTAATGGTATGCGTAAGAAATAACATCTGACGGCGAAATGTTACCAGCGGCATTATTTTTTCTCAGATACTAGGCGAACTGAACTGTGTCGGAGGTGATTTTCTTACAAATGATTTTGGTTTTATGGCTATAACTTCATTGTTGCAAGGAGTTTAAAGAAAAACTGTGAGTTGTGAGAGCAAATAAATAATATTATTAAATCAAAACAAATAATATTAGGACCGTGAAAGATCCTAACATTTCCAAACAATATTTCCTTTTGAAAATAGTTTCCAACTGATATTACAGTGAAGAATTGTTATACAAAAAGGTCAACGTAGTAGTAGTAGTAGGTAGTTTGTTGGTTTATTAGACGTATGGAAGGCCTCGGTTCTTCGGCAACTTCCTATCAGCAAATTTCTGGCAAAAACTTTGAGGGTTAAAATAAAAAATTGCCATGAAAAGTTTCTTAAAAAACATCTGTTGTTCGGGGTCAACTTCAAACTGTAAGTCCTGCTACATATAAATAAAATTAAACAACACAACGTGGATGGTGTGGGAAACTAGGCTGTAATCATGACTGAAAGGATGTAATAACCAATTATGTATGTTTCTGTGTCCCATATCTATTGCGGAAATTATTTGGAATCGTATCACAATATCGTGGTTAATTGTAGATTGTGTTTAATTGTGAATTTATTCCGCTTAAGAATTGTTAACTCTTTACAGTTATCATGGGCCAAAAGAAAAGTCGCCGTAGTCTAGTAGGTAGTGTATTGGCTAGGGTTCGAGCCCCAAGCCAGACATCAAAACAAAAATAAGGAAAAAAGTATTTCTTCGACGACTTCCTTTCAGCAGATATCTGGCAAAAATTCTGAGGGTTAAAATAAAAAATTGCCATGAAAAGTTTCTCAAAAAATTTGTTGTTCGGAGTTGACTTCAAACTGTAAGTCCTGCTACATATAAATAAAATTAAACAACACAACGTGGATGGTGTGGGAAACTAGGCTGTAATCATGACTGAAAGGATGTAATAACCAATTATGTATGTTTCTGTGTCCCATATCTATTGCGGAAATTATTTGGAATCGTATCACAATATCGTGGTTAATTGTAGATTGTGTTTAATTGTGAATTTATTCCGCTTAAGAATTGTTAACTCTTTACAGTTATCAGGGCAAAGAAAGTCGCCGTAGTTAGTATGTGTATGGCTAGGTTCGAGCTACAGGCAGACATAAAAAAAAGGATTCTTCGGCGACTCTCTTGCGGTTCAAATTCTGAGGATAAAAATTCTGAAAATCAAAAATTGTTGTTCGAGTCTTCAAATGTAGGTCTAGTGTCACTCAGTAGAAAATTAACACACATCTAAGTGGGGTGAGAAACTAGGTCAATAATGCCAGACTGAAGGATTGTAATGACCAATTGTGTATTATGTACTTGTAAGAAAGAGAGAATCCAGAATATCTTTTCTGTGTGTGTGATAATAAACAAGAAAAATTAATTGCGGCATCGTCATAGAACAACAGTAACTCAATTTGTATTGAATTTCTATTCCAAAACTCAAACAGAAAAGAAAAGTCAGAAGCGATATGAACAAAACCACATGGTTTTATATTAACAAGGCCTCCTTCCCCCCACCCCGCCATATATCATATTGCAATACCATGCTGTACTATAACATGCGTGCGAGTTTTTTTTTGTGGACTTTGTAACACAAACCGACCCTCTAAGTCTGTAGTAAACAATGCCAATATTTTCCAAGTTACTTCATTTTATTCATTGTCATCAGTTTTGTTGTTGTTTGTTGTAGTTTGTTGTAGCCTGTTATAGTCTGTTTAGCTGTCAACAAAAGTTTTTTAAATGATTTTTAAGTATCCGAGATTAATTGGATTTTGTTTAGAGATTTCATGAGACGTACACTAAACATTAGTGTACGTATGAGTACAAGTTTTACTATTTGTTTTGCAATACGCTTAAAATTGCTATAAAACAACAACAACAACAAATATTATATTACAACGCGTATTAAATTGACACAAAACTTAAAAAGCATTTACACTCGGTCAATAAAATCAAAACGAAACAAAAAAAAAAATTTTTTTTTTTTTTGTTAAATATTTACCGCAAATATTGTATTTAATAGTTACACACACACACACACACATACGTACGAGTGAATTGTATACATTTCTCTCTATTATGTACACAATATCTATACCAGTAGTGTGTATACTTATGTGTGTCACTGTGTGTGTATATACATATGGTCGACTAAAATAAGAAAATCTATGTCAAATGCATACAAATTAATTACAGTCAGTCAATATTAATTGAATACATTAGACACATACTCACATGCACACACATAGGAAATACATTCGTTACATTATTATTCGATTATTCGTTTAAATCTGTTCATTGATATGGTTTACGTTCTATTTCAGTTGTTTCTCGAAAATATACGAAAAAAAAATATTTTTTCTATGCAAGCCCCTCTATTGCAATTTATTTCTGTGTTTGAGGTAGGGAATGTATCCCAACATTACAAACATGGGAAATACATTCATTACATTATTATTCGATTATTTGTTTAAATGTGTTCGGTGGTATGATTTACATTTTATTTAAGTTGTTTGTGGAAAATATACGAAAAATACAAGCCACTCTACTGCAATTTATCTCTGTATTTAAGCTAGGGAATATATTGCAACATTTACAACAACAGCTGTATTGTTAAGTAGAATCGAGTAGTACTCGTAATATTTCCCTCTACTCATATTTAATTTTTTTGAAGTACTCATCATATTCACTTATACTTATCATAAACGTATGATGTTGTTGTTGATTTCGTCTCTCTATAACTCAACATATACGCGAATACACAAAATATGTATGAATCGCTTATGAATACTAAAATACTCACTAAAAGGTTATGTGTTTGCTTTTCTTGCTACTCTCTCTCTCTCTCTTTATATTATTTACTTAACTGCCTTTTTTTCTTTGGTTGTAAAAGCAACAACAACTAAGACTGTAAATTTTAATGAATGATTCGAGTCATAATTGTAAATATTTTTCCAAAGCTATGAATCTAAATGAGTAAACTTGTAAATCAAACCTATTACGAAGGGTATGAGTTTGATGTCCTGTATAAATCAACAACTGTATAAATCAACGTTATAGTGTAAGTATGAATGAATGCATCAGAGTACATAGTTAAATTTCAATATGTGTTGTTAACTCACTTATATTCAAAATTACAAGTAAGTGCTTATGAGTAGCATAAAAACGATTCATTGCTGATTTCCGTTACACAGTATCTGACTGCGTAACTAATCCCTTTTGACCGCTTATTAACTGTTAAGCTGGAGGTCCATACCACGCGTTTTTGCGTCAAAGCGTTGCCTGCGTTTTATACGTTCTTCGCGTTCTACGCTTCAAGTTACATTCAACGCTTTTTACGCACCAATGTTTTTTTTTTTTTGATCAGCTGTTAACAAAATAAAAACATTTGATTGAAAATACTTGAATTAAACATTTCGTACGAAAATGGCAAATGAAATTGAAATTTTTAAAGAATTTATAGATTTAATTGAGTTTGTGAATATATGCCCACTAATTTTCATGGAATTCTGCAGCACTACCAGAGGCATGATTGCTCTCTGCGCATTTTTTTACAAATCGGTCCCTTAAAGTTTTCCAACGAGATCGGCAAACGTTCTCTAAAAAAGCAATACGATATACCGTCCTCAATACCTCCTCGGCAATGGACTTGCAAGCAGCTGCTCTTTTAAATTAATTCCTATAAACAAGCGAGCTTTTTTATATAGGACTTCATGTTTTTTCACAGCGATTAATTTTTCCTCCATTGTTCTTTAAAAAATGTAAATAAATTAAAACAAAACAACTTATCAAAGTCAGCTGTTTTGTACGCGCGCCGCTTGTGATGCTTACAAAAGTAGAAAGTAGATCTACTTTACACGTTCTATGCGTCATGGCATCCTACGCTTTTGTGCGTGTAACTTGCACCATATAAATAAATTAATTCTACTTTTTTGACAGCCGCGTAGAATGCGAGAACGCGTAGAACGCGTGGTATGGACCTCCGGCTTTACTGGGTAGAAAGCAATATTATTTCCATTCCTTCAGAAGTCAATATGCAAATATGCAGTCCGAATACTAATTGCAAGGCTTAGTAGCGAGTAAAGTAATCACTTTTTGTTTCAAAACTAACCACAACTGCCAGGATAATTAATATATTTTATCTAACATCTCATTTTCACTTGCTCTCTCTCTCTCTCTCGCTCCCCTTCTATACCTATCTCTCTCTCCATAACCCACTATAAAATGATAACTCTATTTAGTCTATTGGAATGTCATACTTGAATAAATACACACATACATAGACATGTATTTGCTTGTGTAAATAATGTATGCAAGTGTTCCATATTTACCCAATACGAATCGGCTCCTATTTACCTCAAAATGATTCCAAAATGAAATACTTTTAAATTATAATAACAAATAAATGAATAAATAAATGAATAGTGAATACATTTAAATTTATTATAAATTGGATATTCAATACCAGTAACAACAACAACAAAAGAACGAGAAAGAGAGAGAGCGAAAGAGAGAGAGAGAGAGCGAAAGAGAGAGAGAGAGCGAAAGAGAGAGAGAGAGAGCGAAAGAGAGAGAGAAAAAATATCATCGACATAAATATGGAAACAGAAAATATTTACAAACAGAGTGATAAAGAAAGTGCGACACAATTTCGATTATCCTCAAGAAAATTTTGTGAAGACATTCTATTGTAGTTGCAAAGCTGGTATGCATACTCTAGCATCCTAGGTTCAAGTACAGTGAAGGCAAACTCTTAAAGGTTTAAGCAGTTAAGTCTCAAAATCAAACAACAACCCGCCAAAATATTTTCACAGAACCGACAACAGACTCGAACAATTCTCCACTTCTTGGATCCACTTCATACCAATCACCCTGTCCCTAGCCATACATTGTATCTGCATTGTATGCAAATGTCACAAACTGCATTAAATTAATATAAAAGCAACAACAAACATTAAAAGAAAATATTTTTTCCAGGACATTATGAATAAAAATTTACAGGATCTTTCATGTGATAGTCCCCTTTTTTTAAGATCTCCTAGCAGTAAATCCAGCATTGCTCCTGTTGCAAGACTTATAGTATCAACTTGTTGAAGCCACAAACGGTCCGGTTTGTAGCAGGACGATAAGAGTCGGTTGTCATACAGTCGCATTGCGCTCTAAATTAATGGAAAAAGCTCTCTTAGAATCATTTTGAAAAAAATACGAACCAATAATACTTCCACAAAATAATGCCCATCAAACAGTCCATTTTTCTAGTTACAATGACTTTTGGGTTTTCTGGGCCCCATATTCCACGGTTTTGTATATTGACCTCTTGGTATTGTCGTTTCATTCCCCATTTAAATATTGTTATAAACACACTCGGAAAATAAAGAACCAATCCTGATGAAATAAACGAATTCAGTCTAAACTGGGGAATGTTCTACTCTACAGCAGTGATAATTTTTCAATGAATCTAAAAAATTGCCCTAACGGCGTATATGACAGAAACATCAACACTGTCACACCGAGTTCCAAAGTAGTATTTTTCGATAAAAAAAAAATAATAAGAAAAAAAAGAAAAAAAAATAATAAAAAATTTATCGATAACTGAAAATTTCTAGAAAAAATTTATTGTCAATAGAAAATTTATCGATAACAAAAGATTTATCGATATCAAAAAATTATCAAAAGATTTCTACAGAAAATTTATCGATCGATTCGAAAAAAATTAAAATGTTTATTGATAACAAAAAGTTTCTCTAAAAAATTTACAGAATATTGGACATAAAATTATCAGAAAAAAAATTTCTCTAGAAAATTTTTCGATAACAAATAATTTCCAAGGAAAATCTATAAATTATAAAAGATTTTTTATGGAAAATTTATTGATAACAAAATATTTCCATAGAAAATTTATCGAAAACAAAAAATTGCAAAACATTTATCAATGACAAAACATTTTTTAAAAAATTTATCGCATATTGCACAGAAAACTATTACTAAATACCTTCTCTAAAAAAATTTTTGATAGCGAATAATTTCCAAGGAAAATCTATAAATTATAAAAGATTATTATGCAAAATTTATGGATAACTAAAAATTTTTATGGGTAAGTTATCGATAACAAAATATATCAGGTTAAAATTTCTCAATAAAAAATATTCACAGAAAATTTCTCGAAATATAATATACGAAGAATATTGTGGAGAAAATTTATTGACAATAAAAAAATTTCCACAGGAAATTTATCGATAACACGAATATTATTATAGCAAATGGATGACTTAAAATTTTTATAGAAAAATTAATCGATAACAAAGTATTTCAAAAGAAAATTTATCAATAATAAAAAATATCCAAAAAAAAAAATTATCGATACTAAGAATATTACCATAGAAAATTTAACGATGACAAAAATATTGTACATAAAATTTATCGACAACAAAAAATTTCCGCAAGAAAATTGATCAATAAACCAATATTATTATGGACAATGGATAACTAAAAATATTTATGGAAAATTTATCGAAAACAAAATATTTCAGAAGAAAACTTATCAATAATAAAAAACTAGCCACAGAAAATTTATTGATAACAAGAATATTATCATAGAAAATGTATCGATAAGAAGAATATTGTACAGAAAATTTATCGACAACAAAAAAAATTGCCATAGAAAATTTTTCAATAACATGTATATTATTATAGAAAATATATCAATAACAAGAATATTATTGTAGAAAATGGATAACTAAAAATTTTTATAAAAAATTTATCGAAATTTAACAGGAAATATCCACAGAAAATTTATCGATAACAAGAATATTATTATAGCAAATGGATAAATAAAAAGGTTTATGGAAAATTTATCGATAACAAAGTATTTCAGGAGAAAATTTATCAATAATAAAAAATAGCCACAGAAAATTTATTGATAACAAGAATATTACCACAGAGAATGTATCGATAAGAAGAATATTGTACAGAAAATTTATCGACAACAAAAAAATTGCTATAGAAAATTTTTCAATAACACGAATATTATTATAGAAAATATATCGATAACAAGAATATTATTACAGAAAATGGATAACTAAAAATTTTTATGGAAAATTTATTGATAACAAACAATATCCTCAGAAAATTTATCGATAACAAGAATATTATTTTAGAAAATGGATAATGAAAAATTTTTATGGAAAATTTATCGACAACAAAAAATATCCACGGAAAATTTATCGATAAGAAGAATATTATTATAGACAATGGATAACTAAAAAGTTTTATGGAAAATTTATCGATATCAAAAAATATCCAAAGAAAATTTATCGATAACAAAAATATTATTATAGAAAATGGATAAGTAAAAAGTTTTATGGAAAATTTATCGATAACAAAAAATTTTCACAGAAAATTGATCGATAACAAGAATATTACTACAGAAAATTTATCGATAAAAAGAATAGGGCACATAAAATTTATCGATAACAACAATTTTCTATAAGAATTTGTGATCAATTACTTTTGAATTCCAAGGCATGTCAATATAGGATATGAGCTTAATTTGCATTTTTTTTTTTAAAGGAAATCCGTATTACAAAAACCCCGTAAGTAGTATTGCATATTATTATCTCTTTCTCTCTTTCGCTCTCTCTCTATGTTAGTGGCTAATGCTAATGTGATTTTATTGGTTTTGTACTTTCCGTTTGCATAAAATTATTTTTAATTTTGATTTTTTTGTTTCTGCTTCTCTTCCTTTAGTTGTTGTTAATTTTTTTGTATTTGGTTGTTGTAATTAGAAATTATTTTAAATTATTTCATTTCTATTTTCATTTATTGTTGGTTTTTTTTTATTATTATTATTTCTTACACTCCATATCGATATTTTTCAAATTTTTTTTTTGCTGTTTTGGTCAACCTATTTAATATTCTTAGAGGACATTTCAACGAATTAATGTGAATTTCTAATGAATAATTTATCGCCATAAAAAAAAAACAGGGGAAAGAGAAAATGCAAGGGAGCGGTGGAGGGAAAGAGAAAAAGTAAATAAAAATTAATTTTAAAAATAACGTGTAAATATGATAAATGGAATGTCAAATGAAACTTGATATTCTCGATGGCTATCATTTATGCATGTATGGTATGGCATATCTGTAAACAGCCCGGGGGCTATAATGGCATAACTGCACTGCACGGCACTGCATTGTACTGTACTGTACAGTACGCATCCTGCTTATGTATGTTAATTGTTACACAGCGGGCATGTATTAATTACTATCGTTGTTATGCAACAAAAAGCCAAATTTCTTATGAAATTATTGAGAAGAGACGAGCAATAATGAATAAATGATTGAATGTTTTCACTAGTAAACGATTCAAAAGATAGAAAGAGAGAGAGAGAGAGGGAGAGTGTCGTAGCAATGGTTATCGGATTTTCATTATATTCTCATGTTTATGTATGTAAATGAATTTGTGTTGTTGTAGACATTGTAGATGTTGTACAACAAATGACAGCATGTTTAAGCAGCATGTCATGTCTCTAAAACAAAAAACAAATTATTTTATTTTGTATTGCTACTGTTGTTGCAATTAAAATTCTGGGTAATTAGTAAATTACTTACGATTTCTAATTAAATTCTCCAAACAGACAATCATATGGCCTAAATGTGTTTGCGTGTGTGTGACATTTTGTATATTTCTTTGGAATTTTGCATTAATTCTGTCATATTCTCAGCTTTCTCTAATGACATCTTTTTTTTATTAATTATTTTCGATTATTTCTTTATAATTTACTCTTTATATGCCTTCTCGTTCGCTGTGTGTGTCTGCCTGTCCGTCTGTCTGTTTGTATGTAAATTAAGTCCATGTTTAACAACGTTATGACAGGCCCAAGGTGATTTGTTAGTAAAACTTATGGCAGTCAGAGTTTCAAATGCAATTGAAATCCTTAAATTATATCGTAACAGTTCCATATAAGCCGCATGATTAAATTAATATAAGAATTAATAAAGCATTCATTCATTCGTTCATTAATTCATTAATTGTTATGGAATAATATTTTATCTTTTCTTTTTTAATAAAGAATAAATGAAAATTAATAATTCATTACAATTACAATTTAAATGTAATTGAAAGCAAAAAAAAAAAGAAAAAGAAATTGGAATTAATTTGTGTCAGAGTATCAGGGAGAAATATTCTTTTTTTCGTTTTCATTTGCATAAAAATTTCCATGAATTGCAGCAGTTGAACCTTTTTGAGGTACAGACGAACTTCCATAATTTGAAGTTCTATTACTTGAAGTAACTTTTATAAGCTGACGCCCAACAACAGAATCATGGAGAGAAATTCTATCAGGTTTTGCTTCTTTAACTTAAAGTTTCTATAAGTTGAATTTATTTTTTCTGGCTAATAGTAGTTCAATCCATAAAAATTCGACTGTAGGTTTTCATCATATTTTTAAGCGTTAACTCGGCGATAAATGGTACAAATATTGGTTTCTAAAACCTTCAACGTTAAATATATATCCGCCTATATGTGCAATGGCATCAAATCACCCGATGTTGGTGGGCAAATGACATCACCAACACTTAATTATCCATATATGTCAACTCTCCATGAAAATACACTCAAAATCGTTAAATCCTATGATCTTAGTGGACAAATGACGTCATCGAAACTTAAATTTTTTTCTTTGTGAAAACTTCCTTTAATAATAAATTCAAAAATGCTTATTTTGTGTTACTTGTTTTACCATTTTTATGAAATCACATGCAGGCCAGTTTTCTACCTCTCCATAAAAGGACATCCAAAGGCGTTAAATCCTATAATCTTAGTGGACAAATGACGTCATCAAAATTTAAATTTCTTTTTGGAAACTTTTTTCAATAATAAATCCAAAAACGGTCATTTTGTGTGACCTGTTGCGCCATCTTAACGATATCATTTCCTTAAAAAGACATCCAAAGGCGTTCAATCCTATAATCTTAGTGGACAAATGACGTCATCAGAATTTAAATTTCTTCTTTGTGGAAACTTTTTAAGATATTAAATCCCAAAAAGGCCATTTTGTGTAACTTATTGCACCATCTTAATGAAATCAGTCCAGTTTATGAACTTTAATTGAAAACATTGAAACCGTGAACTGAGGATCAAAGTTCTTCCAAAGGCTCAATGCTAAAACACACCAAAACAAAATTACTTTTGTTGAATACAATGGCTTAACTTAGGGACCTTCGACTTCTTCAATTCCCTTATAAGACAATTTTGCTGGATGGCGTAATCACATAATGTGAAATCAGCTTCAATTGTATGTAAAATTTATTAAAGCAGCTGCTCAGTGTTAACACTAAACTCTAGGTCTCGCCACTTGTGGCCTACAACATTGGTGCTATGAGAAGCTAAGTTGTAATCTTTACTGAAAGGGCTGTAATGACCAATTAAGTAAGTCAGTAGATGGGAAAGAAAAAAACTAAATGCTAAATCTCTTGCTTAACTAACCCCTAGAGGGGCTAGAAGTACTTCAATGCTTTGGCATTTCGATCTTTTTTACATAATCTTAGCGGACAAATGACGTCATAAAAACTTAAATTTTTTTTTTGTGGAAACTTTTTTCAATAATAAATCTAAAACCGATCATTTGGTGTGAATTATTACACCATCTTAATGAAATCAACTCCTTAAAAAAACATCCAAAGGTGTTAAATCCTATTATCTTAGTGGACAAATGACGTCATCAAAACTTAAATAACGTCTTTGTGGAATCTTATGTGAATAATTAAATAAAAATAGCTAGGATTGGTAATTTGAAAGAACAAAAAAAAAAAGATCCGCTTATCTTACTCAGTTGCTAATAATTCTGAACAATTATTGTTAAATTTAACATTTTAATTAAAAATAAAAAGAAAAAACAAAAATTAAACTAACAATAGAGTAGTACAGGCTGCTCTTTGGTGGATAATTACAGCGAGATAACATAAAAAATTCGTTTCCCCCAAAAGCAAATTATAGCCACCAAAACGAACGAACGAGGAGCCAACATACGTGCATGCATTATACTGTCAGAGCCACCAATCAATTCAATTCAATGCAAAATCAAGGTTTACTTGCACCACAACGACAACGATGGCTTGCAAAAACCACAAATTCTGAATGCCAAGAGTGTTGATTTCAAATAAAATTGAAATTTAATTTAAAAACACAAAAAATATGAAGAAAAAACGCAAACCAAAAAGAAAAACACGTTTTAAGTTAGTCTAAAGAATAAATTCTTTAAAACCTGTAACCGAAAATTTTTTAATCCAACCAAGCTTTTCATTTCAAACTAAATAATCTTAAATTTTACACTCAAAGAAATCCATCAATGCCTTTACGACCGACCTTGTCTTCTCTGAGTCTTCTAAGGCTTTTGAGTGTGCTCGTTGGTTTGTTTGTTTGTTTACTTTTATTTAAAATGTTGTATGAAATTAAAATGAAAACAAAATAAAAAAATTTCAATTTTTCTGTACTGAAGTGGTTTTCCTTGTAATTATTTCGATTTTATTGCATTAAAACAACTGAATAGCTGTTATCGTTATCCCCTTGGCCCTCTCTTCGCTTCCCAGAAGGCCACCAGCCATAGCAAATTGTAAGCAAAATTTTTGCCTCTCTACGCTTAAACGGAAAATTCTTTTTTCGTTTTTTTATTTTTCTGAACCACAACCAGTTAAAATAAACACACTAAAACGGGCTTGAACAGTGTAACTAAGTTTAGTTAACAGCTTGATTGGCTATAACGACAGCAACTAAATACAACAGCAACAACGAATTATAAATTAAAACTTTTCAGGCTAGAATTTTGGCGGTAAACAAACGTAAGATACGAAATGCCAAAGCATTGAAGTATTTCAAGCCCCTCTGAGGGTTAGTTAAGCAGTAGATTTAGCATTCAGGTGTTTTTGTTTTTTCTTTCCTATCCACTGACTTACTTAACTAGTCATTACAACGCTTTTACTAAAGATTACAATCTAGCTTCTCACGGCACCCATGTCGTAGGCCGCAAGTGGCGAGACCTAGAGTTTAATGTTGACACTGAAGACGACGCTTTAAGAAATTTTTCAAACAATTAAAGTTGATTTCCCATTATGTCTCATAAGGGGATTGAAGAAGCCGAAGGTCCCTAAGTTAAGCCATTGTATTCAACAAAAGTGATTTTGTTTTGCTGTGTTTCAGCATTGAGCCTTTGGAAAAACTTTGATCCTCAGTTCACGGTTTCAATGTTGTCAATTAAAGTTCATAAACTGGACGGTATGTGATTTCATTAAGAAGGCGGAACGAGCCACACAAAATGACTGTTTTTGGCTTAATTATTGAAAAAAGTTTCCACAAAGAAGAAATTTAAATTCTGATGACGTCATTTGTCCACTAAGCTTATAGGATTTAACACCTTTGGATGTCTTTTTAAGGAAATGATTTCATTAAGATGGTGCAATAGGTCACACAAAATTACAGTTTTTGGATTTATTATTGAAAATAGTTTCCACAAAGAAGAAATTTAAGTTTTGATCACATCATTTGTCCACTAAGATTATAGGATTTAACGCCTTTTAAGGTCTTTTTATAGATAGGTGGAATTGGTGGATAATTAAGATTTGATGACGTCATTTGTCCACCAACTTCGTGCGATTTGAGGTCATTGCTCATTGAGGCGGATATGTCCTTAACGTTGAGAGATTTAAAAACCACCATTTGAACTATTTATCGACGGGATAACGCCTAAAATATGCAAAAACTATCGCAAAAAGGATCAATTACTGCAATTAATGGACATTTTTATGGAAATGAAAACGAAAAAAGAATATTTCTCCCTGATTCTCCGGCACAAATTAATTCCAATTTTTTTTGCTATTGTGTTTTTGTTTTCAATTACATTTAAATTGCAATGAATTATTAATTTCTATTCATTCTTAATTAAAAGAAAAGAAAAAATATTATTCCATAACAATTAATGGATTAATGAACGAATGAATGAATGAATGAATGCTTTATTAATTCTTGTATTAATTTAATCATACGGTTTATATGGAACTGTTGTGATATGATTTAAGGATTTCAATTGCATTTGAAACTCTGACTGCCATAAGTTTTACTAACAAATCACCTTGGGCCTGTCATAACGTTGTTAAACATGGACTTAATTTACATACAAACAGACAGACAATCAGTTTATAAAGAAATAATCGATCTGACTTATATTCCGCTCAAAGTCATAACTATCCACAGGTGAATAAGCTCCCTAGTGCTAGTTGGATTGTTTTCCTACGAAGTAATACCAATATATAGTCCGCCTTATTGTCTTATAAAGTCAATCTCTTTAGCTCGTTCCAAATTATTCATGGTATTCTCTAATATTTAGTAATCCAACGAAGATATATATTCCTTCCCGGTCAACGTTATTATGTGTAGGGCGGTCTTAACGGAACTTCCCCTGCCTTGAATAGGACACTACCATTTAGGGTCCAGTGCAGTCTTTTTTATAAAAGCCTAAAGGTTCTACAATTCTTCGTTGTATTATGGGAGTGGCAGTTACGCCCCAAATTCGGTATGAAGTTTAATCCAGCCGGCCAACACTACCTTGAAAGTATGAGATGCAATCGAAAATTAGCGAGGAATATCTACTGAAAGAGCCCAATGTACAACTGTCGCGGTTATTGTAGAAGATTTCAAGATTTTCCATTCGGCCACGGTTGTAACCTGGCATGGAATTGTTCTTTTCATTGCTTGCATCGACTTTGATAGTTGCGTTGTCCTAAATGGTCCACTTTTCAACGCTGAATGTTTGCCTCTCTTTTAAATGCCTCCAAAGTTTCTCTGAAGGCTGTTTGTCCTAAATGGTTCACATTTAAACGCTGAATGTTTGCGTCTCCCATTCCTATCCCATAGGAAAAATGTTGTCCGCAAGAAGTGCGAGAGTTTCTCTCTCCAAGTCATCCGGCGTTTGCAGCACGCTTGACACAAAGAATGTAGTTGTAGTGTTAGGCCAAAGGTTTCATTGACAATTTCACAAGAACTGCTCTCGAGTCCCTCTGACCTTAGGAATCCGTTCTTTTATGATATCTTAAGAAAATTTTCTAATTTTGCCAATGCTTTATAGAGTCTGTGTAACTCCTTTCAATGGTTATCGAAATCTTGGATCCAAATCGATCATCTTTGGATAGGGTGTTTCATATGTTCTCAGTATGACCATCTTAAATCCTAAAGAGTATTCAATTTTACATCGCTTTTAACCACGCCCTAGAGCACAACGACAGAGATTTTAATTAATATTCTCAGGATTTCAAACTACTCATTTTAAAAAGCGAATTCCGTATACGAATGATCAGAAAATAAAAGCTCATCGTAGAGTTTCAAAACCCAGATAAAATTATTCTCTTTTTATTTTTTTTATTTTACGGAATCTAATGCATACATACATACATACATCCGTACAATAATTAGTCATTCCAACACTTTAGTCAGGATTACGACCTAGCTTCTCACACCTTTTATGTTGTAAACGTTAACTTTTATACGTAAGTGGCGGGACCTACAGTTTAAAGTCGAATCCGAACGTTAAAATTTTATGAGAAACTTTTCATGGCAATTTTATTTTAAAGGTCAGAATTTTTGCCCGAAATCTGTTAAGAGGAAGTCACCAAAGAAATTTTTTTTCATATTTTCGTTTTGATGCCTGACCTGGCATACGAACCCGGGCTAGTACGTCTAATAAGCCAACACACAACCTATTACACTGCGGCGACTACTCCAGCTAATATTTGAAATTAATTTGAATTATTTTTGTTAATAAATCTGCAAGTTTTTGTAATTTTTAAAACATTATTTTAACATGCTTTAGGCCCCCCGCCGTTCTGAAATTAAGATTGCACCTGCCTGCACATGCAACGTATGCTTCGTACAATTCACGCGTAATTAAATCGTTGCCACTCTTTTATAGCCTGCCATACAAGCAACCGACGAACCAGCCAACCAACCCAGCCATTAACCAGTCAACCGACTTGCCTTCCAGCATTTAATGAACACAGAAAAACAACAGCAACAGCAACAACAACAAAACTTGAAATAAAAATAAAAAAGAGAATAAAAAAAATCGATTTCAATTCCAAATTCAACGATTAAAGAGTTGAAAATGATCGTTTTAAGGTCAACATCAGTGGTTTTTTCTTTATCGAACGTTTGAGGCTTTTCCAAGTACAACATTGGCGTTGCTATGGTTGTAGTATTTATTTCAACAAGCATACAAACACACACACATACACACAACCATACACGTGAAAATTAATAGACGCAGCAAAATGGTGTTCAAAGGGAAGTTGGGCAGTGAATCAAAACAGAAATGTTAACATTTGGAGTGCTGCTAACAAATTGAGTGCATGGAGTGCTAACAAATGTAAAAAAATATTTGGTGCTGGGATTTGTTTATTTTTTAGGTTTTCCTTGTTTTTTTTTTTTTTTTTTTTTGGGTTAAAATCATTGGAAAAATTGTTTTTTTTTTAAGATAGACCGAAAAGGAGTAAAAACCCATCGATTTTGTTACGAAAATGGAAATGGTGTTCTTAAAAATGATAAACAAAATCTCCAGAAAAACAAAAATAATGGACTTGTTTACATGATCAACGAATAAACACAAATAAAGTAACAACATCAGTATAAAAAAAAGAGGACAACAGGCAACAACAACACTGCAAGCAACTTGTGTAAATTTATAGAGATTTCCAAAGGACAACCTCCTTTAAGTGCATTCATCAGACTGCGTAGTCTGCGATATAAAAGGTAATTCAGTAAATATTCGGTCAGTCTTGTGTAAAGATAGGTGGAATTCAGTAAGAATTCAGTCAGAATTCAGTCAGTCTTGTGTGAAGACATTCTCCTTCAAAAGCATTCATCAGACTGCTTAATCTGCGATATAAAAGGCAAGACTTAGCAGGCAATTCAGTAAGTATTCGGTCAGTCTTGTGAAAAGATAGGAGGAATTCAATAAGAATTCAGCCAGTCTTGTATGAAGACATTCTCCTTCAAAAGCATTCATCAGACTACTTAATCTGCGATATAAAAGGTAAGACTTAGCAGGCAACGGTGATTCAATAAGAATTCGGTCAGTCTTGTGTAAAGATAGGTGGGATTCAATAAGAATTCAGTCAGCCTTGTGTGAAGACATTATCAGACTGCTTATTCTGCGACATAAAAGGCAAGATAGAGCAAGCAAACGGGATTCAGTAAGAATTCCATCAGTCGTGTGTAATTGTGTAAAGACAGGTGGGATTCAGTAAGAATTCAGTCAGTCTTGTGTGAAGACATTATCTTTCAAGTGTATTCTTCAGACTGCTTAGTCTGCGATATAAAAGGCAAGATAGAGCGAGCAACGGTAATTCGATCAGTTTTGTGTAAAGACTGGTGTGATGCAGTAAGAATTCAGTCAGTCTTGTGTAAAGACATTCTTCTTCAAGTGTTTTTATCAGACTGCTTCGTCTGCGAGATTAAAGGCAAGACTTAGCAGACAACAGAGATTCAAGAAGAATTCGGTGAGTCTTGTGTAACGACAGATGGGATACAGTAAGAATTCAGTCAGTCTGGTGTAAAGACATTCTTCTTCAATTGTATTTATCAGACTGCTTAGTCTGCGATATAAAAGGCAAGACTTAGCAGACAACGGTGATTCAGTAACAATATGGTCAGTCTTGTGTAAAGACAGATGAGATTCAGTAAGAATTCAGTCAGTCTTGTGTGAAGACATGTGGCATGTGAAGATAATAATTGTGGTTTGAAGCTATCTGTTATAAAGATCTATTGAACAATTGTTATTGTTTACGTGGAAGATAACAATTAAAGCAAATTATTGTTGTTTAAGTCCAATCGTTAAAGGTTGCACACGGAATTGTGTGAACAATAAAGAATTAATTTAAAAACTAAACACAAATTTATTTTTATTTTATTTGCAATCTACGAACTCATTTTTTTAATGTTTTTAAAAGGGTAAAAACGTAACAATATTATCCTGTATTGTATTGCTTGAATATTACAAGTTTAATCGTCCCCAACCGCAGAGGAAATCATTTTGCAGAGATCTCAAGTTTTGCGATTTTTGCTTAATAACAAAAGCCGATAACAAAGAAAACTAGGGCTTAAGTAGGGCATTGTATCTAAATAATGAAGCTGTGGGTGAAGTTGTGGCGGAAGCGATAGAGAGTAGAAGTAGATTTTTTTAACCGTTTTTAAATAATTACTAGCCGCTGGTGGAAGTGGAACTCCGACTAATACACTATTATGTTGTCTGCAGTGGCTGCCGGAAGGAGTTTGGAACAGACATTTGCTTCTTAAAGAAAATAAAAGTAGTAATAAGAAGAAACAGAAAGTAAGCTTGTGTATAAAAATCTTTTCCAAATTGATGAAAATAAAAATATCATATCTTTCAATAACTAATTCTGATTGATGAATTACATAAAAGATATTAAAGACACAAACCATATGATAAAGTTAAGTTAAATTCACCACCAGATGAATTCGTAATTATTTTGAATTTATAAAATTAATAAAATAAAATTATTTGTTTTATGGTCTCTGATGTATAATACAATTTTAATCGTTCTTTAAAAAAATTGTATTATTTTTTAAATTTTTCATTTCAAAGTTTACTTTTTTATTTTAAAATTTTTTTTGTTTATAGTTTTTCAATTCAAAACAATTTGTCTTGCCTAACCTCAATTTTTATTGACCCTTGACCTAATTTTTGTTTAGGTTTTTACTTTCTCCCACTCTCTCGCAAGCAACAAATGAATACAAAATTCAAAATCTATTTTCATGTTAATTACTGACCTAAAAAAAAGAATGAAAAACGAAACAAACAAAAAACAGGAACTCAATTCAATGGTTATCGATTATGATTTATAATTTCTATTGTCCATTCTCTTTTATAATCTACATTTTGAATATTCTCTTCTCTTTTTTCTATTCTTTTCTATCGTATTTCCTATTTTTAATACACAAAACAGGTCATTTCTATTAATTTTTTGATAAATAAATAAAAAAAATTCCTTAAAATATGCTTCAATTTATTTGTTTTCTCTCTTTTTTACTCTCTCTCTCTCTCCTCTGTCATAACTGTGCGTGTATGTATGTGTGTATAGGATTTTAAAAATCATTCGACCATTTAAATTTGTTCGATATTTTTGTTAATGTAGGGGATATCATTGTTGTTGTTGTTGTTGTTGTTGATGTTGTTATTATTTAAATATTTTTTTTTAATCTTTCGTATACGCAATATCATCATTACACACACACACATACATACATACGATGCACATTAAAAATCTTTCACTTATCAACACATAAATTGCAACAAACAGAGTGAGAGAGACAGAGAGAGTAAGAGAAAGTGAACGAGAGAGAGTGTAAGTATAGCACATACACGAATGTAAGTAAGTATCAATGGAAGAATATTAAAATACGATATGAAAAACGATATGTTACGATATGATGTGTAGTGATACATTATGAATATCAGACAATACAATACAACGGCAACGACAACGTTAACGTTAACAAAAAACAACAAAAGTTTGTTTTTGAAATTTCAAGCCTAATATGCATTAACAGAGAAGCAAAGGAATGCAAACTTCTGAGAATTTTTTTTTATTACGCAAAATGCCCTAATGTAGCGTGGACTAAGGGGACACGTAACACCGTCCCTATAGAAACCTTTTGCCGTTGATTGTTACCACAAATCATCCAATTCAGGCCTATAGTACACCGTAATAGGCCTGGTCAACATCATTGTGAACGAAATATGAAACGATGACTGAAGTCAGTACAAAATCGATACTAAACAATGAGTTTTTCACTATGTATTTGACGCTTTCAAATCTTGAAAAAACATTTTTTCTGTTCACGTACCCATTTCTCTAGAAATAGAGATCCGAGCAAATCTTCGTTAAGGATGATTTGTCGTTGAAGAGTAGAATCAATTACTAACTGCTTCAGAGCCCATTCGGCAAACACATGTCGTTGTCTATGATTGTTTACCTGCAGCTGTTGAGTCAATAGAATTGTGTACGGTCACAAGCCTCTTTTGCTGAACAAATAAACTCAAATTTCTACACCACAATGGGAATAGCCCTATCGACAGTATAATTACGGCACTATAAGATAAGAGAAGAGCGAAATACATTGCCCGTTTAGTATAACCATTTTGATAAAACAATTTTATTTTTTGCATGAGTTATTGAATCCTGATTTGACATCTAAACTAAATAGAAGCCACGGCAATCACGCTAATAGTCTAGCACATTATCTGCACGATTATTAGAACACCCAAAATAGACTAAATAAATGACAAAAAGTTTGACAAACGCAGCTGGTCGTTAACATTCGGTAATTCTGGCTGGCAAACCCAACATACATGCATCCGTACAGTAGAAGCTTACAAATTAGAACTTCCAGTAATTAGAAATTCCAGAAATTAGAATCAATGCTTGCAATACATATACGCTCTAAAATTGGAATTCAAAATTAAAATTCCTGAGATTTCTGTTCTAACACTGTAGGTCCCGCAACTTAAGTATAAAATTAACACGTACAACGTAAGTGGTGTCGGAAACTAGGTACATAACCCTGACTGAAGGGTTGTAATGACCAATTATGTATGTAACAAAAAATAAATTCTCTAATTCTTTTTATTCTGTAGAACTAAAAAGGGGAATCACCAAATTATATACGTATACGTCCGTATTTCGATTTTTTCTTTTCTTTTTTCATTTATGTGATTTTGTGGCTATGTTATGAATTGTTAGATTTTGTTTTCTTGTTTTTATTAAATAAAATTTAATCAAAAAAATTTTAAATAAATAAATTTTAGATTTTTAAAAGGCAATCTGTTTAATGCTTTATTTTTTTTTATTCGAGAAAAAAACGTCCGGAAATTAGAATAATTCAGAAATTAGAATTGCCTCAAAAACAAAGCGGTTCTAGTTTGTAAGCCATAACTGTACTATATTAGTACGCATGATAATAATGGCACTCAATGATAATGCCGTGAAACAAATGTTATCTACAAACGATATAATATTTCATTCTCTTAAAGAATATGTCAACATTTAAAACGAAATCAATTTTAATAAATTTAAAAACTCTTATTCACTATTATCACACTCTTTTATAGTGCAGCAACATATTACAGTCAAACTTCTATAACTTAAATCACCATTATCCAGAAAAAAACCCTTCAACTTGTAGAAACTTCAATTTAATGAAGCAAAACCTAATAAAATTTCTCTCCAAAACGCTTTTGCTGTGGTTCAACTTATAGAAAATTTAAATAATAGAAGTTTAAATTATAGATGTTTGACTGTATATGCAAATTAAGTGCATGCTATCAAAGAATATTGCATATTTTAAGGCAAATTTATAATTTAACTCTCTCTCTCTGCTTCCCTCTTTTGCATTTTAAAGATTACAATCCTTTAATAGTATTCTAAATGAAAACACACACACACACGCACTTGTGTGTGGACTAAAATAGCCAGAAACAATAATAACAACAGCAACAATGGCATACACGCATACGTCGCATATGTAAATATAACTGATAGTATATCATTCTATCTCCCTCTCTCTTTCTCTCTTAGTCTCACTGACTGATACACAACCATACATACATACAGAAGCATAATATTATTCAATTTACTATTAAATCTTTTGATTGTTTTTTGAAAAATTTTTCTTTCTTTCTTTACGCTTCAATTGAGAAAAACTGTAACATTAACAGCAACAACAACAACAACATTTGTAATACAAAATAAAAAATAACAAACCAACCAATATGTAAAATAAAAATAACAACAACAACAACAACAGTAGTATAAATGTAGTTAAACCAGTTATACACATACTTATACATATGCATGCATGTAGTACAAAATATAACTGAAGCATACATCCACATACAAAAACACTTGTTCGCATTTTAGGTTATATTTATAAACAAACAAAAAAAACACACACACACACAAAATATTAACAACAACAACAAAACACAAACAGTGTATCGACTTTTGGAAAACATAATTGAAATCACCAAGGCGTATAAGTAATTCATATTTATAAAAACACATGCACACAGACACATACTTACACACAACCAACGCATAAATATCCCAGTTAACATTTGGAAGATTGTTTTTAAAACAAATCTCCTAGCAGAGTCTTTTAAGAGTACTTTTGGCGATCAAAAGCTTATTAGTCAGTTGTACAATTAAAAAAGGACTTAAAAATGATTCGTTTTAATGATTAAAATAAGTTTCATTTAAAATACAATAAAAATAGGAAATTAATCAATCCAGACGTTTAAAAAATCGTGACTATTATTTCTGTTATTTATTATTATATTCTAATTATGCTGAAGATTGAAAAATGCTTAATCATGCAAGTATTTGAAAACTATAACTTAACCATGAATCGTCTTACAAAATGCGTGCTCTGTTAAGAAAGTTCATCGCGCGTTTCTTCATTTTATGGTCAGTTTAATCGACCCACTGAAGCCGCTATTTGGGCTATTGTGACTAAATTTCGCACCCAAATTTACATTGTTGGACATTAAACCACCAACACGTTTACGTAGAGTGTGAACTAAAAAAAATATCGCAAATGTATCGGCCAGTGTTAATGATGACGATCACTTATCGATTCGTCGCCGTCCGCAGTCATTGGTCCTCTGTTACTCAACAAACGTGGAAAATTGTGCGGAAGGATTTAGGTGTGAAGCCTTTCAAAATACAGCTGATGCAAGAATTGAAGCCGAACGACCTACCTCAAAGCAGAATTTTTGGTGAATGGACTCTTGGAAAGTTGGCCGAAGATCCACTTCTTTATCAAAACATTGTGTTCAGCGAAGAAGCTCATTTTTACCTCAATGGATACGTAAATAAGCAGAATTATCGATTGTGGAGTGAAGATCAGCCAGAAACATTGGAAAAGCTAACAATGCATACAGAAAAAGTCCCAGTTTGGTGCGGTTTATGGGCTGGTGGCATCATTGGACTGTACTTCTTCAAAGATGCTTCGAATCGTAACGTAACTGTGAATCGTGAGCGCTACCGTGAGATGATATCCAACATTTGTTTGCCCAAAATGCAAGACCTTGACTTGCATGACATGGAGTTTCAACAAGACGGTGCCACATGGCACAAAGCACGGGTAACAATGGACTTATTGAGAGTCGAGTTTGGGACCGATCAACTGATCGCCTAGATTTACCGATTTAACTAGTTTAACGATTTAACGCCTTTAGACTATTTTTTGTAAGAGTATGTCTACACAGACAGGCCTGCTTCAATTGACGCATTGGAAGACGACATTGAAGCACTTATTCGTGAGATACCGGCCGAAATGTTGGAAAGAGTATGCCAAAATTTAACTAAGCGGATGGACCATTTGAAGCGCAGTCACGGTCAACATTTGCATGAAATAATCTTCAAACATAAAATTATATGGACCGTGCTATTCAAATAAATATTTCATAAATTTTTCTGAATTTTATGTGTTATTTTTTTATTTTAAAAAATTCTCCTATAGCTCTTAAAACAATCACCCATTCTTGCGATTTTTGAAATCGCGGATAGGGTAAACGTAGGACTCAGAAAGCCGCAAATCAATCACCTGAAGAGAGTAAATTACATACATTTAAAAATATGACTCAAACTACGATACAATTCAAATTATAATCAGAAATGACGCAAAAAGTTGTCCAAATTAGTACAAACATGACATGGTAAATGACAATAAAAGAACTCCCAGACATACTGAAAAATTACTCATAAAAGACTCATTAACACTCATTTAATCACTCATGTGATTAAACGATGACTGAAAGACGACTCGTAAAAGAATCATTAACGAAGATAAATAAAACACTGAAACAGCGTTAAGCGGAGCAGTGTTAAGCCCGGCCTTACTGTATTTGTAACTGTTTTGAGAGCGAGATAACAATAAAACTATTAGAAAAAGGGTCGAAAATTACTCTAAACTAATATAGAAAATGACTCATAAATGACTTTTTAAGAAGAGTCACTTGTAGTCACTTTTTTCTCCCGACAAAAAAAGTGTCTTTTATGATCAGAAAATGAACGCATATTCTAGCTTTTTAATCGCCCAGAAGAATTAAAAAAAAATTGGAACTTGATTAAAAATTTTAAAAAAAGTTGGCTGGGACGTGTTCTAGTGAATCCATAAAGGATATTAATGAAAAAAAAGAAAAAGAGAGAGCGAGCGAGAGAGAGAGCAAGTGTTAGAGTGAGAGAATGCCAGAAGAATTTAAGAGATAATGTATGAATTGACTGAAAATATTTGAATACACACAGGCACACACACACACATACTTACTTACACTTTTACGAAAATACAATATTTGAGTAGAAATACAAACATAAGCATGCATATACAAATATAAGAAAAGAAATATTAAGTGATTGTAATACACAATACAGTAAGACCCCGCTTAAAGCGGGCTATACGTTCCAATAAGTTCCAGAGCTAAACGAAACAGGATTAAATGAGGCAACTTAACACATTCGCTGCCAAGCCTAAATTATATGAAATCATTCCCATTGCCATTTATGTATGTTTTGGGTGTTATTGTTTACCAAAACCCTGGTTTTTTTTTTGACAAGAGCACATATATTATCACACATAATCATTTACAAGCAGAAAACCATAGACGAGTATACTCGTCGTTGGCAATAGGAAGGCAGAAGGGTTCGATATTTTCGTATTTGCGTACGTTTAAGCAAAAAAACAAATAATAAATCGGGCAGATGGATAAAATAAAGAATATAGAATAAAACGAGGCACTTTCCGAAAACATTTAGAAATTCACTATTGTCGATTAGCAAAAAAAAAATGCTAATTTAAAAGCCTGCATGTGATAATATGTTTAAAGTAGGACGAGTATACTCGTATTTGACAAGGTATCTCGGATTTCCAAGGCGAGTATACTCGTCCTACTTTAAATATATTATCATACCCTAACAAAGACGAGTATACTCGTCCTTGGAAGCGAATGTGCCAACGCGTACATATGCATTGCGACTTTGGAAAATACAGTTGGAATTTATATTCTGGACAGACTAACAAAAGAGCGTTGAAAAAGATACATAGTGTCCGCCGTCATCGCTTTTGATTGGTACATGGCCGTTTGATTTGCTTACATTTACAACAATTATCAATACAGTGTGCGATTTAGGGGAATCACACTACAACCGTGTAAGACTGAACAATGTTTAGCGAGGTCTTACTGTAATTGTAAGTGTTTTGAAAGCGAGAAAACAATTCGAAACAAATACAATCAATCTGCTTGGGTAAGTATGAGTATATATGTGTGTGTGTGTGTGTGGTTGTTAATATGTCTTATACGGACACAGGAAAACGGACTTAAAATCAGGACGTTATCAAGGGAATCATAATTTTCCTCATTTTTAGCAATTATAAGTTTCTGTTGCCTCCGTGGTCTAATAGGTAGTGTGGTGGTTTATTAGACGTAAAGCCAGGGTTCGAGTCCCAGGCCAGACATCAAAACAAAATACAAAAATTATTTTTCCGCCGATTTTCTCTCAACAGATTTCTGGCAAAAACTCTGAGAGTAAAAAAAATTGCCATGAAAAGTTTCTCAAAAATCTGTCGTTCGGAGACGACTTTAAACTGAAGTTTCCGCCACTTATGTATAAAATTAACATACACAACATAAGTAGTGTGAGAAACTAGGTCAATAATCCTAACTGAAGGGTTGTAATGACCAATTATGTATGTAAGTTTCTGTTACTCCGCTTAAATATTTATTACCTTCGTAGATAACATGATGCGACAGTGAAAATACACCCGAGTAACTACATAGGCCAAATTGTTCAGTTAGTTGAGTAGAATTCAAAAATAAATTTTTTTTTATTTCTCGAACCCTTTAAACTTGTTTTATTTTACAAAAACTGTTTTTTTTTACTCTACGCATAACATTTCTGGATTACTTAAGCTTTACTTTACCTTTACTTTTTAAAGGTTTACTTTACCGTTTTAAAGGTCCATCTTTCCCCTTTCCAACTAGATTTAAATCTTGGAAATCGGGTCAGAAATGTTTGAGTAATCCAGAAATTTGTGTTAGGTAAGGTTAGGTTAGGGTTTTGTCAAATAAAACAAGTTTGAAGGGGTTCCAGAATTATAAAAAAAAAAATATTTATAAGATCTACTGAACAAAACTCACGACCTACACTATGTTATTAGCCGATTGTATTTAATTTTTTTTGCTTGGTCGCATAGTGTAATCTTTTGGCAATATGAATGCGAATTTCACATTCAATTTCCATACACGTATTTAGTAAGTTTAGTTTTTCGCCAGGAGAAATTAATTTCCATAAGCCAGTACCAAATAGTAATCACTTAATACCTAATCAAATGTACAAGAAATATGCAGAAAAACCACCTAACCAAACATTCAAAGTCTTTAGGCCATGAAACACGTCCAGTTTACAGTTGATACCCCCTATAATTGTATATTTATCCTACGCGTATGTGATTATTTCGCATGTTTTCGGCTTAAGGCTAAATGAAGCGTAAGAAATCATCATTATCATCGTGCAACGCCTAAATAGTCATCAAAAAACAAAAACAAAAAGGAAGAAAAAGACGAAATAGTCCTAATACGCCCCAAATATAAAAATTATGTTGATTTATGTGATGAGATTCTTATTTCATTTTCATTTCTCTTCCATATCCTCATAAAAAAATAAAGTCAAACCCTCTTACAAAGGAAACAGAACCGAATAAAAAATATAAAGAGAAATTATTAATAAATCCTGTAAAAACAAAACATTTATATGCTGAATAAGTGGAAGGCGGGGGAGGGGTAGACTAAAATAAAAATCCATGGAAATAATCGTCTAGAAAAGTGCCGACCACAGCAGCAATACGCAATAATTTTATATGCGCCATTAGAAGACGACCAATGGATGGACCAGCCTCTTTGGTTTTTAATATTGAAATCAATATTCGATAATATTTAATAGAAAAATCTCATACACACAAAGGATATTACAAGTGGTTACATACTTAATATCTCCCCCTGTACTCTCTCCCTTCCTCTCTCTCTCTCTCTCTCTCTCTGCATATTTTTTTTGTTTTATAGCATTTCATAAATTATTTGGTTTTAAGCACTTAAGCCATGACTAAAACAAAAAACGAAAAAAAAGTAGGAGGAATAAAAATAGGGAATAAAGAAGGGGATAAAGCCAGTGATTGAATGTGTAATGGCTTTTACATGATTTTTATGAAATTGTAAAAGGATTCCTAAAAGATGTTTTATTAAGTAATTGACTCCAAATGCCTGTATTGATGATTGATTCGTAAAATGGATTTAATCATCGAATCAAATTTTTAATAAAAAAAATCTGCTTAAAAGCCTTTCAAAGCATTTCCGCTATAAATCAGAAAGCCCATTGAAGCATAAATGGATATGAAATTGTATGGATATGATTTTGTATCAAAATCAATGTCAAATACTTTTATTTTTAAGATAATGCAGTTCCCACAGGCAACTGCTTGATGGTCCGGGGCATGATACAAAATTGTTCACACAAGAATAACCATTTATATTGGCTCAAATGGCTCTCCCTCTTTGCTTTCACAGAGTATATCCTTTCAAACTGCTCATTCTAAGCCACACAGTAATTTTTCGAGATAATGCAGTTCATGCAGGAAACTGCTTGATAGTCCAAGGCATGAAACAAATTTGTTTTTACAAGAATTACTATTTAGTTTGGCTCACATGGCTATCCCTCTTTGCTTTCACAGAGTATATCCTTTTAAACTCCTCATTCTAATCCACACAGTCATTTTTCGAGATAATGCAGTTCACGTAGGAAACTGTTTGACAGTCCAAGGAATGAAAAAAATTTGTTTTCACAAGGATTACTATTTAGTTTGGCCCAAATGGCTCTCCCTCTTTGCTTTCACAGAGTATATCCTTTTAAACTCCTCATTTAATCCACACAGTCATTTCGAGAAATGCAGTTCACTAGGAAACTGTTGATATCGAGCACATACAAATTTTTCTCACAAGATTACCGTTTAGTTTGCTCAAGCTCTCCTCTTGCTTTCACAGAGATTCCTTTCAAATCCTCATTCTAATCCACAAGATTTCGAGAGATGCAGTTCAGGCAGGACTCTTGATAGCTCAAGATGAAACAAATTTGTTTCACAGATTACTAAGTTGGCTCAAATGTTCCCTCTTTGCTTTCACGAGTATTTTAACTCCTCATTCTAATCCACACATGGCTCTCCTTTCTTTGCTTTCACTTGCTTTCACAGAGTATATCCTTTCAAACTCCTCATTCTAATCCACACAGTCATTTTTCGAGATAATGCAGTTCATGCAGGAAACTTCTTGATAGCTCAAGGCATGAAACAAATTTGTTTTCACAAGAATTACTATTTAGTTTGGCTCAAATGGCTCTCCCTCTTTGCTTTCACAGAGTATATCCTTTTAAACTCCTCATTCTAATCCACACAGTCAGTTTTCGAGATAATGCAGTTCACGTAGGAAACTTCTTGATAGTCCAAGGTATGAAATAAATTTATTCTCACAAGGACTACCGTTTAGTTCGCCTCAAATGGCTCTCCTTCTTTGCTTTCACAGAGTATATCCTTTAAAACTCCTCATTCTAATCCACACAGTCATTTTTCGAGATAATGCAGTTCATGCAGGAAACTTCTTGATAGTCCAAGGCATGAAACAAATTTGTTTCCACAAGAATTACTATTTAGTTTGGCTCAAATGCCTCTCCCTCTTTGCTTTCACAGAGTATATCCTTTCAAACTCCTCATTCTAATATCCTGCAGCTCCAGCAACATTTTTTTTTTATAAAAATGTCCAATGCTGCCAATGTTGCCGTATCTCGCCGATATCGAAAGCATTAGACGAATCAAACGAGATGTTATTGTCGTATTTAGTGCCCTAGAATAGGGATCTGTCAAGACAAGTGTGATCAAGAAGTATATCTTCGCCATTGTCAAAGAAGTGCTTCGCCATTACCATTGAAAATATTGTCAATTGGAGATGTGAGTAGCAGAGACCTATCACATGCCATGAAACTAGTGCCCTACAACTCAATCATGTTTCGCATATTTTCCAATGGCATGGACCAAAGCATGGACGCTGCCTTAGCTAGTTAGTATTTGAGTAAAAAGTTCTAAGCAAAACCATGGATTAAGTGAGAGTTAGCGGTGGTTTGCGCATACGAAACAATAATGAGCGCCTAGGCGATAGGGATAGAGATGTTTTTCCCATTAACGTCTATGACAACGCTCGGGTGGAAAACAATGTTCAAAAGGAACGTATATTTAATGCGGAGACGAACATCAAGGTATAAGACGATCTTGGTTGCTTTGGAATGGCCAATGTGAGGAACGCGTATCACCGATTAGTGAGTCCGTAGGCCTTTGTAATGCAGAGTAGCCTGTAAGCAAGTACTAAGGCATTCCGAAATCACACAAACAGGTTATTAAGGCCAATTAAATACGTTTGTAAGTGTTGTTCTTTCAGTTAAGAGGTGTGAAATGAAAAATTTTTGAACTTTCTGACTGTCAAATAAAATTTCCCAAATTTCTTATTCATGTTTTGAAAATTTTCTAATCTTTGCAGATCATAACTTTTGCTTGAAGCTTTATAGTGTTGTTTTATTATTTATTGTTTTGAACTGTCAAAACTACCAATTACAAGGTTTAGACATTTTTTATTGCCTTTTTACGTTAAGACTGCTTATCACAGGCGGCCTATTTAATTGATTTATGATGCCTAATTATTAATACTCTAATCAATGGTACGTATATACATACATACGTAAGTACGTTAAGGTAACAAAGTCAGGATATGGAAAATTCAATACAAATTTTTGTTTTCCTTCTCCTACTATATTACACTACTGAACTAAAGTGTAAATCATGTGGCCAATCAATATAAGAAGAAAAAAAGAGGAAAATTTTCTATTAATCTTGTGGCAGGCAAATACAAATACAAAGAAAACAAAAAAAAATTTAACGAAATATTTCTCTTGAAAATATTATTTTTTTGTTTTTTCTTTTTTTTTTTTCCTTTTCTAAATTGATTTCTCTATTAATCCTTAAGCACAAGGACTACGATAACAGTCACACCTTTGCGTCACCAAGGAAGTTGGCAAATAAATCAAAAAAGAAATCAGAAGAAGACGAAGAAGAAAAAGAAAAAAAATCGTTTTTTCCCTTCGCTTTAATATGGAAAACAAATAATATTTGTAACGCCATGTCATAACGTTGGCAACGCTCCATAAATTATTTGTTTGGAATGGTGTGTGAGTGTATGTGTGTGTGTACATTTTGATTACAAAATTTGATTTTCGATTTTTATTACGCAAAACCAAAAAACAAAAAAAAAAATACAAAAAATATTTCCGATAATATTTTATTTTTAATATTTTTTTTCGTTTTTATTGTTTTTATTGTAGACGACGTATAATGTTTTATGACAAATTGCAAAACACACTAGTTTTATAGAAAATTTCTGACAAACGACTCAGTTTGGAATTTTATTGGCAAAATATTACAGCCAGAAACATAATAAATTTTGCCATGTTTTAACTACATTTATAATGTGAAGGATGAGTTACGATATTCGCAAATATTTTATTTGAAAAAATAATCTCCTCGACCTGGTATTCTATTCTCGAACTTGTATTCTCTTCTCGGATGTGTATTCTATTCTCGAACTTGTATTTTATTCACGTATTTCCATTCTATTATCGAACGTGTATTCTATTCCCGAATGTGTATTCTATTCTGGAACTTGTGTTGAATCCACGAACTTGTATTCTATTCTGGAACTTGTGTTGAATCCACGAACTTGTATTCTATTCTCGAATGTGTATTCTATTCTCGAACTTGTATTTTATCCCCGCATTTCCATTCTATTCTCGAATGTGTATTTTATTCTCGGATGTGTATTCTATTCTCAAACTTGTATTTTATCCACGAACTTGCACTCTATTATCGAATGTGTATTCTATTCCCGAATGTGTATTCTATTGCCGAATGTGTATTCTATTCTCGAACTTGTATTTTATCCACATATTTACATTCTATTATCGAATGTGTATTCTATTCCCGAATGTTTATTCTATTCTTGAATGTGTATTCTATTCCCGAATGTGTATTCTATTCCCGAATGTGTATTCTATTCTCGAATGTGTATTCTATTCTCGAATGTGTATTCCATTCCCGAATGTGTATTCTTCTCTCAAATGTGTATTCTATTCCCGAATGTGTATTCCATTCCCGAATGTGTATTCTATTCTCGAACTTATATTTTATTCACGTATTTGCATTCTATTATCGAATGTTTATTCTATTCAATTATATTCTATTCTCGAATGTGTATTCTATTCTCGGATGTGTATTCTATTCTCGATCTTGTATTTTATTCACGTATTTCCATTCTATTATCGAATGTGTATTCTATCCTCAAATGTGTATTTTATTCCCGAATGTGTATTCTATTCTCGAATGTGTATTCTATTCTCGAATGTGTATTCTATTCCCTAATGTGTATTCTATTCCCTAATGTGTATTCTATTCCCTAATGTGTATTCTATTCTCGAATGTGTATTCTATTCCCGAATGTGTATTCTATTCCCGAATTTGTATTATATTCTCGAATGTATATTCCAATCTCGAACTCGTATTCTATTTTCGAACTTCGTTTAATAACCAAAAACCCGTCAAAATAATTAATTGTCCGCATTCCGGATTCATAATGAATCGCCACATCCGACAGATTTTTGCACAGCTATGTTAAACTGTGTTAAGCTTGTTATTTTTTTTTTTTTTTTTTCATAAAACCAACACTCAGGGAATGGACCCTATTCATGCAGTGCATTGTGCAGGTTCAGGAAAATAGGTTATAGGAAGGAGGAAAGAGGGAGTAGTGTTTATGGACATTCGATTTAAATCTACCAATATCGTAATTGACGGGAAAAACTCTCGCAGGAAGATCATTCCACAAGTGAGCAGTGCGGGCAAAAAATGAATTTTCCCTGTAATGCATTGTGCGGTTCACTGAACAATCAACCACAAAAGGATGTGCTCTGTGAGAAGCTCGGGTACCACGTAAAAATATGTGGTTATCGGGAACCAAGCCCCTTATCTCTCGAGAACACCTCCCATTATAGTACCGATAGAACAGTGAAACACACGCCACATTGCGACGATGTCAATAGAGTTGGATACCCTACTGTCATTAATAAGCACCTTCGCCCTCTCCTGTACGCGGTCGAGAAGCTTCAAAATAGACTTTGGAGCACCGGCCCACACATGAGAGTTGTACTCCATCCGGGGCATATTGTTATGGCATATTTAGTATTTGAGTTTACACTTCCAATCAATGTATACAAAGTCCAACTCAGGTCAGCTGACCATTCTTGCTCTTCTAGGGCAATTAAGTGAGCAATTCCTCTAGCTCCATCACAGTAGGAAGTGGTTGAAAGATAGAAAGTGTCCTGCGAAAGGTGGAATTTGATCTTAATTTCAATAATTTTTTCCAAAATTTCCAATTTAATTGGGAATGCTAACGATCATCATTGGATGTATCAAATGGGTTGTAACTGCTGCCTTCATCGTTATAGGACAGGGAACTGCCAAGATAGTCGGATAGCGTGGCCGATAACTATATTTTCGACCAATTATATCTTTGAGACAAACTTAGATCAAGAGTAGATATGCAAATTGGCCCTTCAATGTTAATCTTTCAAACATAATTTTCTTCAGCGATAAAGTTTATTTATCTCTCAGTGAAAACCCAGAAATGACTGTAAAAAAGCCTGTGTATCCAGAAAAATTTACTGGATATTATGATCAGCTGTTACAGAATTATATTTTTAATCTACAACTATTTAATAAGTACTAGTTTACTGTCAAAGGACACAACCGACAAATGCGTTCTAACAGAAGAGGTGTTTCTATAAAGAATACTGATCCTGATGGTCTGCACGCTGTGTAGTTTCAAATCGAATATAACAAGCTGGATAGCACCGCAGTCTTCTAGGTAGTGTGTTGGCTTATTATACGTAGAGCCAGAGTTCGAGATCCAAGTCAAAACGAAAAATATGAAAATATTTCTTCGGCGATTTCCTCTCGGCAGATTTCTGGCAAAAACTCGGAGACTAAAACAGTTCTCAAAAAAAATCTGTTGTTCTTTAAACTGTAAGTCCCACCACTTATGTATAAAATTAACGCATACAACATAAGTGGTGTGAGAAACTAGATCAATAATCCTGACTAAAGGGTTGTAATTACCAATTATGTTTGTATGATAGCATGTATTTAACGCAGTAAAAAGTTATGACGGAGTCATGAGCTAAAAATGTCACTTCAAATTTAGGCCACGTCATTTGGTCACTTAGATTATGCATAGTCACTTTTATGTGACTATGTCAAAGGGATTGCCTAGACGGATAATTCCCTGGACACTGAAGCATTTTAAAACCAGTTATCGTCTATATACCGCTGAATATAAACGACAAATGGTCCCAAGCCCACTATCAAGGATTTTAAGTTTTTGTCAAATATTAGTTTCACTGATAATTTCACTGAATACGATTCTGATGACATCCATATTATGCATTTTATACTGTGATTATAGAGCATGTTTTTACAAGAGCTTTAATAAACATTTTTGGAATACAGTATTAGACCAGGTACATATAAAGGCTTTAATATAAAATCTTTTGAAACTGTTGCTATTTTGCAATAATAGTGTAACGCATATTATATTTTCGTAATTGTTTTTATTTATTAAAATAATTTTTATTTTCGTTTTTTTCTAAGTAAAACTTGAAACAACTTAATGTTCAACAGATTAAAACAGATTAAGTACGTAGTACGTACTGTAAAGCAAAAACAGAAAAAAATATCAACATTATGTATGTAAATATACGCGAATTTTATTTACAATTTTAATAGTTTTATTTTATTGTATAAGCATACATAAAAACAATTAAAATATCGTTAAATAAACAAAAAAAAAAAGAGAAAAACGTTTAATTATTTTTTAATTTAAAAAGAAAAAATGTAAATCAACAGGTAATTCTTCAAAGTCATTTTAATAATTAAAATGTGAATTAAAAAAAAACAAAAAAAAAAAACAAAAAAGAAAGAAAACAAAAAATAATTCATTTATTTCAATTTGTTTCATTAAAACATTAAATCAACAAACAAAATTAAAATATTAATTTATGTCACTTTATAAAAAAACGACTAAATTCCTTAACGTATAGGAATAGTGGAATAATGATGCCTATGACCGCTATAACTACGGCAGGCAAAGAAGTGTGTTATAAGGTGGACAGATTTAAAGACCCAAACAAGACACAGATCTGAACAAAATCCCTACCAAAGTGTAAAAGAGATGCGTAATTACTAGTAAAACAATTTAACAATCTATGAAGATAGTAGGGATGCCAATCGGGAAATCCCGAAACCTGATCTCCCGGGATTTTCGGGATTCATGAAATTCCGAATCCCGGGATTTTTAAAAACTTGTCCCGGGATTTTTCGGGATTTTCGGGATTGTGAATTCATATATATTTTGACCTTAGAGAAGGTCTTAAAAAAAATTCAATATCACTTGACTTCGATAATGACATCTTAGATTAGGAAAACCCTACTTCCAGTGATAAAGAATTATTTGATGCCATCGAAGAATGCAAAAGCCCTATAAAACGAATTAAAAGGGTAACTGATTTAGATACCCAACTGTCCAAAGAAATAGATTTATTTACATCAGGAGGTGGTAGAGGAGAATATTTACAAGCTGCATACAGCTATGTTGGAACTATTTTACCAACAAATGTTGATTGCGAGAAGTGTTTTTCAACGGCAGGTTATGTTGACAATAAATTCGATCAAGCCTATCAGATCACATGTCAGATGCTTTAATCCTTTTATTGGAATCCAAATAATTTTCTTAAAACTAAAGCATTCGCATATGTACGAAAAATTTTTATTTTTGTTAATTTACGCTTTTTTGTTACATTTTGTCTTGCTGATTTTATATTGTCTTTTTAATGATATATGATTCTGATATACATAATTGGAATACAACTGATTTTGTAAACAAAATATTTTTATTATTAAGAGAAAATCGCGATTTTGCCCGTGATTTTTCGGGATTTTTGAATCCCGAATTATCCCGAAATATCCCGGGGTTTCGGGATCGGGATTTACAGAATCCCGAATCCCGGGATTTTTAAAAATCGATCCCGTTTGGCATCCCTAGAAGTTAGCCATAGCCAACAGTCCCATAAATGAAATGAAATTAACTTTTCCATATCAAATACATCAATTGAGTAAAAATCCAGAGGTTTATACACTGATTACCCTAATGTGCCACGCTCTAATCGAGAATATGATTAACGCTAAAGGGATATTTGTGAAATGTACATAGTACATCCCTAAGGGCCATTTTTGAGTGCGAGTTTAAATTCGAAATTATCATAACTGGATGAGTTTTCTTCCGCTAGATTACAGACATACATAGAGCATCAAAAGAAAGTGTACACTATAGATAAAATTCTAACAATCAATGTGGTGAGTTTATTTTTACCACTTAAGGAGAGTGCACGAAAAAATTTAGTAATATTTTGAAATTTTTTGTAATTGTTTTTTGTTTCAATTTTAAAAACTGGCAATAATGTAACATTTTTAAAATACAAATAACGATAATTTAATAATGTATAGTTTACTTCTATGTACACTTTCTTTTGACGCTCACTGTATGTATGTAAAAATAGATTTTTTTTAAATCATGATGGGTGACATTTAGAAGTCGCCGTAACTTAGTAGCATGTGTGTTGGCTTATTAGACGCAAGGCACGAGTTCAAACCCCAGATCAGGTCTAAGCGGGAAAACTAACATTCTTTCAGGCCTTACTTAGACCCACTACTACATAAGAATACATAATGACAGTCGATAAATGTCGACTATGCTTGACTATGCGAAGAAGAGAAAATCTTGGGCTGAACACATTGCATTCACGATCGATAGCCACAACAGTGAATTCTAAACTATTCGCAAAAGATAAAAAGACTGCGTACAAGATGTCTGCAGAATAATGGTCATACGAAACTGACAACAGTTAACCGAAAATGGACAGAAATTGAAAAGAAATTAGTCTAGGTTGAGTTCAATACAACCTTTAACGCTATAAGATGAAAACCATGTGTTATTTTTTCGATAAAGAATTGCAGAATTTTGTTAAGTGAAGAAAAATAGTTCAAAAAGGAAGAGAGAATTGAGTAAAAGCACCTATTAATTAAAAAATCAATAATATTGAAGTAACAAGTGTAAGGGTAAGTAACAATTTCTAGGATTTTTTAATATTTTATTGAAACGTGAAAAATGTAATCGATTTTTCAATATTTTAATAAAGCAAAGTAAATATTTTTTTTTTAATTTTAAAATAATGATTATACATTATAAATTAAATTAAAGGTTTTTCTTTAAATTTTGTTCAAATTTTTAAATCTTATTTAAAAGAAATTAATTATTTTTATTTATTTTTTTTTTTTTCAAATGTTTTTTAATGTTTTATCAAAAAAAAACATTTTTTTTATTAAAAAACCATTTTTTAGTTTAACTTTAAAATTTTCATTTTTATATTCAATTATTTTTTTTTATTTATGTATTTTATTAATTTTGAAATGTTAAAACAGTTTTGTCTTTTTTATATTTTTATAAAAGTAAATTTATTTCATGATTTTCTTTTCTATATTTTTTTTATTATTTTTATATTTTTTTATTAACTATTTAAATATTCTTTTTTTTTAATATTATTATTTATAAACATTTATTAAGCATTTTATTTATTTTGTATTTATTTTTTTAAAGTAACCTAAAAAAAATTATATTATTTACTAACCTTTTGTCACGAGCAGGTTGTTTTTTTAAATCCTTTCAAAAGCTTTTAATTTTATTCATTTAAAAATAAAAGTTTTTTTCTTTTTTTTAACAAATTACGTGTATTTTATTTGTTTGGCTAATTATTTAAAAATTTTTTTTTCTTTCTTTTTCAATATTATTTTATAATTTTTTTTTTTAACACAATACTCGTCAGAATTTTCTTTACACATACACAGAACAAATGTAGTTTAAATATTTATTTATGCAAAATTGATATTTATTTAATAAATATTTTTCCTTTTTTTTAAAAAAAAAAAACACACTCTCACTCACTCTTGCTTTCACTAAAATAGAAAAAATCTTTACAAATATTTACACACTTGCAATGTAGTACACAAACAAACACACGAGGAGAATATAAAAAATGTTCAATTAAAATTATTTAAAAAAATTTTTCAAAAATATTTTTTTTTTTTAATTACAAAAAAAATTTTTTTTTAATTTTATTAAAAAATTATTTTTAATTTTTATTTATTTAATTTGTTAAATTTTATTTTCGGAATTAATTGATTGAAATCACACTCAGTTGGCTAAGGAACACTCAAGAGATTTTTTAAACAGAAAACAATGATCAGAGATCAGATCAGATTTAGAACCTTCCTGTTGGGCTGTTGAAAGCAGACTCAACTCATACGGATCTTGCAAACACAACGAAAGACACTTGAGCAGCCCGATTGTTTTCTTCTTCTTCAGGCTTCGTTTTGTTTGTTTAAGTTTTTGTTAAGTTTTTTTTTTATTTTTTATTTTTTTTTTTAACAGAAATTACGTGTGGAATTAACAAAAAAAAAAAAAACAGAATATAAACGCAGCAGCTGAAAACTTAACGTTAACAACAACGTCTGGCTAAAATATGTACGTATTTACAGGCAGCTTTGTGTTAAAAAACAACAACAACTGCAACAAAATCGTTTTAACATAAACGTAACAATAACATCACAACAGCAAATACAATACAATACAATACAATAACTATTTACATACAGAGATTAATAGTCGTGAATGTATGTGCAATGATAACAAAATATTAATGCTGCTGTAATACTTGCATATAATGATCATTAATAACATAATCATTAACAATATTAAACAGTAAAAACAACAAACAGATCATCATCATTCAATAACAATAACAACAGCATCAGCATTATAACATAACAATCAATTTATAAAATGAAACTGTAAACAAATGTTCCATGATTACGTATTGTTTTCCCTTCTCTTCCTTCGTACTCGTATTAATGAGTTTTGCAGTTCACCACTCTTCTTGTGTTGTTGTTATTCTCTGATATCTTTGCATAAATGTAGTATGCAATGGAATTTACAAACACATTTGATGGAATAACAGTTTTCAAAGGTTTTAGTTTTCTCACTCTCTTTCTCTCTCTCTAAAAATTTAAAACAAACCCAATACAATGCCATTTACCTCTAATTACTTATAATAAGAATGCAAGAGTAAACATTTGTTTACATTTTTTTTTATACGTACTTATGTGCAATTACTGAAGAGTTAGTGTGGGGGAGTGTGGTGAATACATAATTTGTAGTTGTAAATGCAAACAAATCGTAAACATGTTTAATGTCATCTTATGCTTTATTTAACATGACTTCAGACATTTTAACATAAACAAACAATCGAAATCTAAGCAAAAAGAAATTCAGAGAGGATTTAAAGCGAATAAGGATTAGAATAAAACAAAGTAAGTAAGAGAGATTATTAGAGTTTTTTATTCGTTTGAAAGCCTTATAAATGCCAGTAAATATGGAATGTCATCGTTCTGACTGAAGCACATTCAAAATGTTAAATTTTCCATGATCATTACATCGCGATGACATAAGTTATGTTGCCTAGGACCATTGTGGTTTATGGCTTATTCACATACACCTGCGACTGAAGAAGAGAAACTCCATCGGAGTAAAAAAAAGTATAGCAAAAGAAGTTGCTATAATCCTATAGCGCTCGCCTTTGGTAGCGATATGCTGGCCAACAAATTGTTACGTTTTTAACTTTTGAAAACGGCTGAAATATGTAAATCGAATAAATAAATAAATTTACGTTCAGTTTTAATTAAATTTTTTATTGTTCGCAGAATTCTGTGAGCCACTGTTTACAACTTGATGTAAACAACAACAATTTGCTTTGTTTGTGATTCTTCTTTACATTCTTCTACGTAAACATTAACAATTGTTCAACAGAACTTTATAAAGGAGACCTTTTAACGTTAACAAGTATTCGAAATCTAAGCAAAATTCAGAGAATTTAAAACGAATATGAGAATTTAAAACGAATATGAGGAATAAAACAAAGTAAGTGAACCATAGAAGTTTTTTGTTCGTTTGAAAGCCTTATTGATGTCATTGTTTAAATGATCATCACGGCTTCTCTGCGTAAAGCTAATCCAAAATGTCCAATTTTAGGCTGAATTTCATCGATGACATAAGTTATGTTGCCTTGAACCGTTGTGGTTTGTGGCTCGTTCGCATACACCTGCGACTTAAGAAAAGCCCACAAGAAAAAGTCTATCGGTGTAAAAAAAATATAGCAAAAGATGTATTCAGATCACCTAATTCAAACTAAAAGAAATTGATGCGACCTATAGGTGTCGCCGTTGATAGTGCCCAATATCTGACCAACGCCATATATCTACACAATTGTGTGACTTTTCGACATGCTTTGGACGATCTTATCTTCCCAAATTCCACAATTTTGTTAGCTTCAACATGATAACTGTTATCAACATGTGGCTTCGAGGAACTCTTTAAAAAAGAAAAGAAACTAATAGTCTCTTGTGCTCGCAGCTCGTGTAGTTTCTCGTGTGTTGTATGCCTCATTAAAATTTGTCCGGCGCTGTCGTGCTCATCGGCAATTCAATTATCAAAGAAACCTTTTGTGTTTTCGAGCTTCAAAAATTTCCTGAGAAATTTTCGTCAATCGTGTATAAAAATGAATGTCGATCGATCGTTCGTAGCAATCGAAGCAAAAACACACACATAGTCTATCATTCTATCATAGTATGGTTTTAAAACGCAACCTTGAACAACTTCTGCCGCAGTGGTTCATCGTCGTCATTGTCTTAATCGTTACGTAGTTTCTAGTTTGGGAAATCGTTCCTATAAAAAAAGTATTGCGGATGCTCAGTAAAGGCACCCATATAATGTGACTGTAGTGCAGATCTCACATCTCACTAATACTATGTTCAGGCAGGCAATTTTATTGAGTCAATATTCGTTTAATTGAGTACAATATTTTAAGTGTTCAGACACATAATATACGCAATATTTTTTTTTTTTGTTTTCTGACAGCTAGTAAACAAAACAGCTGGTTGTTTCAACAACATTGTTTTTATTTTTGTAGCGAAATTGAAATTTTATATGGAATATTGCGATTTACATAATAAAAGTGGCTGTCTGAACATAGTATAAGAATTGTCGCCACGTTAGAACTTATTGCTCTAAAATTGGACTGGCCAACAGAAAGTATGCTAATATATTGATAATCCTTATAGCAACTCTCATGGACTTCATTATTGTTTTGAAAGATGCTGCAGTGTACCCGTAGTCTTATCAAGTGATTATAAAGGGTGATTTTTTAAGGGCTATAGGAAAATTTAAAAAAAAACACATAAAATTCAGAAAATGCATGAAATCTTTTTTGAATCGATAGTACTGTGCATATAATTTAATGTTTGAAGATTATTTCATGCAAATGTTGGCCGCGACTGCGCCTCAAATGGTCCATTCGCTTAGTCCAATTTTGCCATACTTTTTCCAACATTTCGGCTGGTATCTCACGAATAAATGCTTCAATGCTGTCTTCCAATACGTCAATTGAAGCGGGTTTATTTGTATAGACATAAGCTTTAACATAGCCCCACAAAAAATAGTCTAAAAGCATTAAATCGCATGATCTAGGCGGCCCCGAACGTGAAATAAAATGTTCACCGAACACGCCTCTCAATAAGTCCATTGTTACGCGTTCTATGTGGCATGTGGCACCGTCTTGTTGAAACCCCATGGCATGCAAGTCAAGGTCTTGAATTTTGGACAAACAAAAGTTGGATATCATCTCACGGTAGCGCTCACCATTCACAGTTACGTTACGATTCGAAACATCTTTGAAGAAGTACGGTCCAATGATGCCGCCAGCCCATAAACCTCACCAAACTGTGACTTTTTCTGGATGCATTGGTAGCTTGTGCAATGCTTCTGGCTGATCTTCACTCCAAAATCGATTATTCGCATTGAAAGACAACATTGAAGCATTTATTCGTGAGATACCGGCCGAAATGTTGGAAAGGGTATGCCGAAATTGGACTAAGCGGATGGACTATTTGAGGTGCAGTCGCAGTCAACATTTGCATGAAATAATCTTCAAATATTAAATTATAAGGACAGTACTATCGATTCAAATAAAGATTTCAAAAATTTTTCTGAATTTTATGTTTTTTTTTTTTAATTTTTCTATAGCTCTTAAAAAATCACCCTTTACTATACATGCCAACACAGAAAAGATTCTTACACTCATCCAATTCCATCCAGTATCTAATCAACCATGAAAATGTGAAACAAGAAACATTTTTTTGTCTCCAAACGTTTTATGTTTTCTCTGTTGGATGGAGTAATTTTGGCTCCATCCTCGTACAATTTCGGTGTGGGTAAGATTTGCCTAAAATTTTAATACATGTGAGATACAACGTAAGTTTAAAGAAAAACAAAAAATTTACCATACAAACAAAAAACAAAACAAAAAACCCATGGATTTGGTTTTTATCTTTGTAATCTTCAACTATTTGTGGTAACACTTGCCACCAAAAAGCAAAAACATGCTGCCTGCAACAGAAACTGGGCTTTAAGTAAAACTTGTAAAAAAAAGACAACTAAAACAACAACATTAACAAAAATTTTGTGATTTTTTCTTTTTTGTAGAAACAATATTTGTTAGTTAAACTAACCTCAAAAACTAAGCAAAAATATTGTTTTTTTGTTGTAGTTGTTGTTGGTTAACTTGACTAGAAGCAGCTGTTGTTGTTATTTGACATAGAATTATTATTTGTTTGTTTGTTTGTTTGGGTAACGTAAAGATACACAAATTAAATGTATCTTTAAGATACAATTTGTATAATAAATACTTGAAAATGAATTGAAATAAATTAGACACACATCCACACACCTGTAATTATACACTTAGACAAATGCAAATACAAATACAAATACATGCCCATATTTATTTAATATTTCGACTTGCGATTCTATGTGTATTTGAGTGTGATTTAAAATTTTCTAAAGTTTTGGTTTTTTTCTTTTGGCCTGTCTGTCTGTCTGTCATTTTTCTATTATTTAAACAATTTATTAGAAAAATAAACACAAATAATGTTGAATTTCTATAGCCATAGCCATAAGACTTTAAGTTACAAATGTTGTACCAGTTGCAGCTCTCTTTATACGCTCTCATGTATATTTTTGGCTTATAGGCTTCGGCTACTTTAGTACTTACTTTGGCTATTGATAAAAGCCAAGTCAAGCAAATAGATTTAAACATCATTCGTTATTGATTTTACTTACTGCCCTGGCCACTTGTTTTAGGCTTGGCTTTAGTGAAGAGAGAGAGAGAGACTTAAAGAAGCATCTCTTGCTTAAAGCGAATTTATTTATGAGTGGCATTGACAATTGAAACAAATTTTTTCACAACTAAAGATTGCAAAAAAAAAAACAAAAAAAACAAAAAAGAAATTCTTCTTAAAGCAACTCATTCATATCATGAGTTGTTAATTTTAATTTCAAAAAAAGTCCCCATTCTTCAAGTGATTCAAATTTTTTTCGTAAAAAGCAAGAGAAACAAGCATCATAAAGAAATTTTTCAAACATTTGTCTACGCAAAATCGTCTACGGCCTTGAACCTTATTTTTTGAGAATGTGGATGCAGCACTAAAAGCTTATATATCAGCTTGGGATTGTTACTTATTGAATATACAGTCGAACTTCTATAAATTGAATCATCATTATCCAAAAAAAAACTTAAAGTTATAGAAACTTCAAATTAAAGAAGCAAAACCTGATAGAATTTCTCTTTAAGATGATGTAGCTATGCTTCAACTTATAGAAAATTCAAATAATAGAAGTTCTAATTATAGAAGTTTGACTGTACTTCATCTAAAGTGTATTTATTTAGAAAAATATTTGCCATTTCAGAAAATCGGCCACTTAACAATCGAAAAACGCTTAAAAATTTAATGTCTGCCAACAAAAACTTCCATATTTTGGTAGCCATCTTGTTAAAGCTGAAGTCGCCGTGGTCTAGTGTTGGCTTATTAGACGAAAGGCTCGGGTTCGTATCCCAGGTCAGACATCAAAATAAAAAATATTTCCTCGGCGACTTCCTTTCAGCAGATTTCTGGCAAAGACTCTGAGAGAAAAAATTGCCATGAAAAGCTTCTCAAAAATCTGTCGTTCGGAGTCGACTTTAAACTGTAGGTCCCGCCACTCACGTATAAAATTAACGCACACAACATAAGTGGTGTGAGAAGCTAGGTCGTAATCCTGATTGAAGGGTTATAATGGCCAATTATGTATGTAGCCATCTTGTTAAAGCTACATCTGTGAAATGGATATTGAGATTTATTCAGCCTATTTTGCCAAATTACGCGGTGCAACAGTAACTACATACTCTACGTTGTTCAGTTAGTTAAGTAGAACCCAAAAAACCTTTTTTTGATATTTCTCGAACCCTCCAAACTTGTTTTATTTGACACAAACTGTTTTTTTTTTACTTTGCGCATAACGCTGTACGCAAATGGTCAAATACCCAAATACGCGGTAAGGCGGTCTCATCAAAAACTTTACTGTCACCCGAATATGTGTAAGGTTGCAATCCTGACTAAGGAATTGTAGTGATCAATTAAGTAAGAATCTGTAGGAGATAGTTGTACAGTTCGCTATACGGTTAATTAATCCTCATTTCAACAGAGGTCAAGTATGCCAAAAATTTCCAGATATGTTAGCACGTTGCTGCAGCTTGTCAAACTAATGCACTCGTTGGCATTCAGTGAGATGACACAGAGTTTTATTCTCTTGTAAACATTGCTGTGACCTTTTTAAAGCTGTCGATGTTATCTTTCTACTAGCATCGAGCATTGAGCTCCCAAGGTACAATCAGAGTCGAATATATATTATTCGGTCTCATCAGCTGTGGTCTGTTTAATAAAGTGGAATGAGTCTAACGGCCAGCTAAAGTACTAAAATTTCAATTTTCTTTGAAAAACCATTTCTGTTCAACGAAGCAACATAAACGAGTATCCGAATACAGCATAACCCTAGGAGTTAATCACCTTATATTTCACCATGTGTTATCAATAATTTTCATTTCATTTTTCCACTAGATATTTGAAAGTCTTAATAATTTAAACAAATATCCCCGCACTTGTGTGTGATTGTGTGCATGGCGATGTAAATTATTGAATTTCAACCATAAACTGTTGACAACAATTTAAATGGTGTTTTAGCCAACAATTTGTTTACACTACAAAACGGGGCTTAAAACTTAAAGCATAAATAATATTTGAAATCTTTTGCTTGATTTTTCTTTTATTTTATTTTGTTTCTTTTTGTTTTTTTTTTTTTTAATTGAGATTTAAATGTCAAGCGTTAAAAAGGATTGATTTCCAACGCCACTGCAGGCATACACACATACGTGTGGGATTAAAAACAGAAAACAGAAAAACTGTTTTTTATTACAAATATTTTTATCATATTTTACTTCCAATAAATACGAGGGATAGTACGAAAATAACATTACTTCATTATGCCATTTATTTAAAGGTAATTTTAGCTCGCTAGACTTTTCCTAGTGTTTTACAATGGCTATGTAACTCGGTTTATAAAGGCTTTGCAAACATGGACTTCTGAACTTTGACAGTTGATAGCAACCATTTTGTTAAAGCTATATCTGTCAAATTAGCTGCCATTTGTCATTCACTTTGTTTTATCATATCATCATGTCAAATGACATTAAACAACAATGTGTGTGATGATGATATTTCACACACATAAACACTTACAGTCGAACTTCTATAATTCGACCTTCTATTACTTAAATTTTCTATAAGTTGTAGCACAGCAACAACATCTTGGAAAGAAATTCTATCAGGTCTTGCTTCTTTAACTTAAAGCTTCTATAAGTTGAAGTTTTTTTCTGGATAATTGTGATTCAATTTATAGAAGTTTGACTGTAAAATAATTGGTCATTGCAAACCCTTCAGTTAGGATTATGACCTAGCTTCTCAGACCACTTATGTTGCGTTTTTGTTAATTTCTTATACATAAGGGGCGGAACCTACAGTTTAAAGCTGACTTCGAACAACAGATTTTTGAGAAACTTTTCATGGCAATTTTATTGTAACGCTCAGAATTTTTACCAGAAATCTGCTGAGAACAAGTTGCCGAAGAAATATTTTCGTTTCGATTTCTGACCTGGAGTGACTTCAAATTACCAGGGACAGGGGACAGAGCTATAGAAAAATTTAAAAAAAAACACATAAAATTCAGAAAAATGCATGAAATCTTTATTTAAGTCGATAGTACGGTCCATATAATTTAATGTTTAAAGAGTATTTCATGCAAATGTTGACCGCGACTGGGCCTCAAATGGTCCATCCTATTAGTTCAATTTTGGCATTGTCCTTCCAACATTTTGGCCGGTATATCACGAATAAATGCTTCAATGTTGTCTTTCAATGCGAATTGTCGATTTTGGAGTGAAGATCAGCCAGAAACATTGCAAAAGCTACCAATGCATCCAGAAAAAGTCACAATTTGGTGCGGGTTTATGAGCTGGTGGCATCATTGGACTGTACTTTTTCAAAGTTGCTGCGAATCGTAACGTAACTGTGAATAGTGAGCGCTACCGTGATATGATATCCAAGTTTTTTTTGTCCAAACTGCAAGAGCTTAACTTGCATGACATGTGGTTTCAACAAGACGGTGCCACATGCTACACAGCACGCGTAACAGTGGTCTTATTGAGAGGCAAGTTCGGTGAGCATTTTATTTCGCGTTCGGGACCGGTCAATTGGCCGCCTATATCGTTCGATTTAACGTCTTTAGACTTTTTTGTGGGGCTATGTTAAAGCTCATGTCTATACAGGCAAGTCCGCTTCAATTGGCGCATTGGAAGACAACATTGAAGCATTTATTCGTGAGATACCGGCCGAAATACTGGAAAGAGTATGCCAAACTTGTACTAAGCGGATGGACCATTTGAGGCGCAGTCGCGTTCAACATTTGCTTGAAATAATCTTCAAACATTAAATTATATGGACCGTACTATCGATTCAAATAAAGGTTTCATGCATTTGTCTGAATTTTATTGGTTTTCTATAGAAAAATTTTCTTAAAGCTTTTAAAAAATCACCCTTTAGCTATCATTTATTCAGTATGTTTCGTCGAATCAAATGAAATGATCATAGACAACGATGTGTATGATAATGATATTTCACACACACTTTGTTTTATTTAAATTTAGAGAAGGGGACTGCTTAATAAAAGACCTGATTGTAAGGACTATCTGTTTAGATACTCGCAAAGCCATTAACGGCATGCTCTACCTTCACATGATTTTTGGTTTAAGTTTGCAAGTGAAAACGAATCTGATAGGAGGTTAATTGAGCCATGGACAATGCAGCAGCAGGTCGAGATGAAGCTATGCTTTTGATAAGGTCAGCTTAGCTAATTGTTTTAATCTGCCCTCGTAAATCGTTTTTGTTTCTTATTTTTTTTTTTTTTTTATTGTATTGATTCTAGAGTTTGCATATGTATATGGGTTTTAAAAGCTTTTCAAGTTTTGTTGACACTATAAAATAACGCATTAGTTTTTCAGTTTTTCACTTTTCATCGTTTGGCTTTCGTTGCGCTGTGAAAAATATTCACTTTTTTTCCATTTCATTTCAATTCAGTTTCAAGTTTTTTTCCCCCTTTTTTTCTGATATTTCATGCCAGTTTAACTTAAGAGCGTTAATTGATTTTTGAACAAAAAAAAATATTAAAAAATAAAAAACTTTAAATTCTATTATAAACAAAAATATTTAACAAAATATCTGTCTATATAATATATATATATATATACGTATATATGAGTGTGTGTTTTAATATTTAATATTGACAATCAAAATTTAATACGATGTGCAGAACGAAACAACGAACGTATGCTCATGCAATACAAATTGATTTCAAAGGTGAGAGAGAGGTAAGAGAGAGAGAGAGAAGTTTCAATTGCCAAATGAATGAATGATGAAATGAATTGCAATTTTTTGGGATACAAAATTTATTCTGAATTTTTAATGAATGTTCGTTAATACATCATTAGAATGAATGATAATGCAATTTCTCATATAGAGACTGTAATGAATTTTAAGAAGCTCTTAATCCAAACAGAATCCTTTGTGACCACCCAGACGAAGAGTTTAATTACACTGCCGTATAATTATCATCTTCTTGTCATTGTCGTTGTAAATCCAGTCGTCATTGCAGATCCATGGCATACAGTACTCTATATCCATCTTGATTACATCAAGGCCAGGCAAAACACGTCTGGCAAAGAGTAAACCGGCATTCCACTTGTCACTTGATGGATGCATACATACATACAAACGTACAGTGGGGGCCATGAGGTTGGCACACTTGCTACTGCCTATCTGTGGGGAAGCCATCAGTTTTTTGGAAAAATGTCTTCTGGAGTGGTGAATCAAAGTTGGGTAGATTCGGATCGGATGGTATGAGGCTTTCTGTATGGCTTTCTCCAAACTTGTAAACCATTCCAAAAAACAGTTCTAGAACAATAAAACACGGTGCAGGAAATGTGATGGCATGGCCAGCGTTTTCTGGGTATGGCGTTGATCCTGTATGCAAGATTGATACACGTATGGATCAATGTGTATACCAGAATATACTATTATTCAATGATGCCTTATGCTGAGGACAAAACGCCACTTAGGTGGAGTTTTATGCACGACAAACGTTTTGTGAGGAGTTGCTTGGAAGAGAACAATATTAAAGTTTTATAGTGGACAGCCAATCTCTGGATCTCAATCCTATTGAGAACCTTTGGAATGGTGTAGAGCAGCTCGTAAAGAGAACAAAACCTAAAAATTTGGTCGATTTATGGACAGAAATAGGAAGAGCTTGGTATGCTATTTCAGTGGAGTGCTGTATAGGACTTGTGGAAAGTATGCCAAGGAAATTAGCAATGTGTATTAATTTTGTATACATGAGTGGCGCACGCTACAGTTTTAACGTCGATTTCGACTGACAGATTTCTGGAAAACTTTTCATGGGAATTTTATTTTAACGCTTAGAATTTTTGGCAGAAGTCTGCCGCTGAGAGGAAGTGGCCGAGAGATATTTTGTTTCGCATTTCGTTTTGTTGGAAATGTGTGATTTGGGGTTTGAACTATGGCCTCACGTCTAATAAGCCAACACACTACCTAAAGGGTTTGCCAAATAACTTTTTTTTTTTGGAAAACAATTTAAAAAAAGCAACTTCAGAATATTTTCTCAAATTTCTTTATTTATTTCAAAGTACAATCCTTTCGGCTAATAATGGAAAATAATTTCTTTCAAATGCAGTTGCCTACACGATCGGTTCAATTTTTATCGATTGTTTGCGGGCATGTAAGCGAAATTGTCGAATTTGGGGAACAGAAAACCCGCACGCATATATTGAAAAGCCCATGCACCTAAAACCAGTCACTGATTAGTGCGGATTTTGGTCCAGAGGCATAATTGGGCCATTTTTCTTCGAAAATGAGCATAGAGTGGCCGTTACAGTCAATGGCGATCGTTATCGGACCATGTTGACCGAATTTTTGTTCACAAAAATTGAAGAGGAGGATATTGGCAACATTTGGTTTCAACAGGACGGTGCTACGTGCCACACAGCCGAAGCTACACTCGATGTTTTGTGGCGCGTTTTTAAAGATCGCATTATCAGGCGCAGAGCCACTTCGAAACTGCGATTTGACACTGTTGGACTACTATTCGTGGGGTGCCGTCAAAGACAATTGATGCTTTAAAGAACAATATTCGTGAAGCTATTGGTGAAATACAGCTGTACACAATCGTTAATATGCTTAAAAATTGAACCGATCGTGTAGACTACTGCATGGCCAGCCATTTGAATGAAATTATTTTCCATTATTAACCGGATTAGATCGTTCTTTCAAATAAAAAAAAGGAATTTGAGAAAATATTCAGCAGTTTCTTGTTTCTTCAAAACAAAAGTTATTTGGCGGACCTTTTACTAGACTACGACGACTACAATGGACGACTACTCGATGGATACATTTCATAGTTTATAGGCAAAAACTTTCTCTAATATACGATGTAACTACTACGAATTGACTACTTGTTATACATAATCAACGCTCGAATATGTCGTAACATTTCTGTGACTTTCACAGCGTTATCCAGTTCGCAGAAAATGAAAATATTCTTGACGTCCAGCGTTTTTATCGTATCCTCATGTGACCACCACTCTACACTTCCTGCATTATCGTCAGTCACCACACTGATAGTATCGACCGTGGATCTAGGGAAACCATATTGTTTTTCGGAGAAGCCCATTCAAGCCTTAGCGGTGATTATGATCCTGTACGATGAGAGCTGGTTTGGTTGCTTACCAGGTATAAGAAATGGCACTAAGCACTGCACCTTCCATCTTTTCTGTAAGTTAATTATTGTATTTTAGCGTGAGGATATCGAGCTTTGCTTTAAAAACGATGTGCGGTACTATGGTCGCGCATTAAAATTGTCTTCCATTATTCTATCGTAGTGACAGACTCTGTTTTTCATTTCATATGCAACGGACTTAAGCCCAATAGATTCTCCAGCCCTGGAGCAATTAGGCAGGTGCTTTCCAGTAATCGGAGATCTCTGTAAGCCGAGAACACATCATAAATATCTCCTCTTAAAAGATTTCTTTCTACCCTTTGATCATACCCTATTTAATCTTTTTATTACGCAAAAAAAAATCATTCTAAACACTAAAAAAGAAACACATTCACACACACATTAAATTATTTAAATAATTAAGAATGCCACTCAAGTTTTAAGCAATTTTATCGCACCGACTGTTTGTTTGTGCCTGGCTGTTGTCGCTGCTCAAAATAATTAAAAATTCCCAAAATGTAGTTCAAAGACTCTGAACCAATTTTCAACCAAAAAAAAACAAAAAAAAAAACTAAATTAACGGAGTTCTTAAAAAACCATAGCAAACAGACTGACAGACAGACAGACACACACACAAACCAAATGAGAATTATGAAGCAAAATGGCAGACAGTCAGGTAGACAGGTAGTCTGAGCAACAGTCGATTATAACGTCGCATAATACTCGTACATCATCATGTCATTCACTCAATTATATGCAGAATACGTGATGGATGGATGAATGAATGGATGGATGGATGGATTCCGCCAGCCAGTCGAGTATCAATCAAACCCACTGGCGCGCAATAACAATTCGGAATTGATGAAATAAACCAAAATAAAATGGACAAATTCGACAATAATTATTGTGTGTTAAAATTATTTAATTTTTTATTGTTGTAAATTAAAACCGAAAACAATAGGTAAACAACAATCCACCAACAAAATATATGACATTTTAAACAATTTACGACATTTTACGACATGACAAAAACAACAACAACATAAATAACATAATGACAACGACAATAACAATTTAAAAGATTTTATAGCAGACGTATGAAATACAATAGAAACAAAGAAGAAACGAAATGAAATGAATGAAAGAACGTGTGATTGAACATGATTGAAGGTCTTTAGGTCTTAACTTCATGAGTCGCGTGAGCTAGGCCAAATGATGCCAAATTAGCAAGGACCTAAGCACAATAGAAGAACGTGTGATTGAACATGATTGAAGGTCTATAAGTCTTAACTTCATGAACTACGTGAACTAGGCCAAATGGCGTCAAATTTACAAGGACCTAAGCACAACAGGAGAACGTGTGATTGAACACGATTGAAGGTCTGTAGGTCTTAACTTCATAAATCGCGTGAACTACGCCAAATGGTGTCAAATTTACAAGGACCTAAGCACAACAGAAGGGTTATTGTGGACCAAAAATTCCCCTGGAGAGGGCAATGAAAGCGACCAACGCTTTCATTAAGGCATGCAAGATTTGGAGGTTGACACCTGCCATCATCTACTAGCTGTATACGGCCTTCCTGATTGGTATGCCAATTCAAAGCCACTGCAAATGGATAGACTCTCTGTTCCACTACAACTGAGTCATATATTTCTGTACTTTTGAAGCACAGCACTTAACTCGTGGCAGTAAAATACAATTCAGTTAACTCGTGGCCGTGATCTAGTAGATAGTGTGTTGGCTTATTAGACGAAATGCCCGGGTTCGAATCCCAGGTCAGACATCAAAACGAAAAATATGAAAATATTTCTTCGGCAACTTCTTCTCAGTAGATTTCTGGCAAAAACTCTGAGAGTAAAAACTGCCATGAAAAGCTTCTAAAAAATCTGTCGTTCTGTAGGTCCCGCCACTCATGTATAAATATTAACGCACACATCACGAGTGGTGTGAGAAGCTAGGACGTTGTACAATGGGTCAATTCGACCTCCGCGTACTGGACTTGTCACAGTTGACAAGTACACGCCCTCTAACCTAGCCTAACACCTTGTCTAACCTGGACTGTGCTGGAATCTGGTAACCTAGAGACACAATCTTTACCATAGGGACACGTTTCAACGTCTACAGATGCTCGGACAACAAAACGATCCAGCGAGTTCCCTTATACAAATCTTACTTTGTTTAGCTGACTACCCTAGTAAGGGTCTTTTTTTTTTTTGGTTCTTCGGACTTAAGGACTTGATTGACTTTTCGTAAGAACACGGACACATTTACGATACGTTTTGTAAACAGAGGTGGTGGCGTAGTGTAGCATGTCAAAGTATGTACTTGGCTACAAACCCTAGCATCCCAGATTTTTATTCAACGGAAGGCAAACAATTTTCTAAAGGGTGATTTTTTAAGGGCTATAGGAAAATTTAAAAAAAAAACAGAAAAATGCATGAAATCTTTATTTAAATGGATAGTACGGTCCATATAATTTAATGTTTGAAGATTATTTCATGGAAATATTGACCGCGACTGCGCCTCAAATAGTCCAATCGCTTAGTCCAACATTTCGACCGTTATCTCACTGATAAATGCTTCAATGTTGTCTTTCAATGCGTCAATTGAAGCGGCATTGTCTGTATAAACATGAGCTTTAACATAGCCCCACAAAAAATAGTCTAAAAGCCTTAAATCGCATGATCTAGACGGCTAATTGACCGGTCCCGAACGTGAAATGAAATGTTCACCAAATTTGCCTCTCCGTAAGTCCATTGTTACACGTGCTATGTGGCATGTGGAACTGTCTTGTTGAAACCACATGTCATGCAAGCCTTTTGAAGGTATTCACACCTAAATCCACACCGCAAAATTTTCCACGTTGTTGAGTAACAGAGGCCCAATTGCTGGTCATCATTAACACTGACCGATACAGCTGCGATATTTTCTTCAGTTTGCACTCTATGTAAGCGTGTTGGTGGTTTAATGTCCAACAATGTAAATTTGGTGCGAAAATTAGTCTCAATAGCCTGAATAGCCACTTCAGTGGGTCGATTAAACAGACCATAAAATGGAAGAAGCACGCCATCACCTTTCGTAACAGAGCACGCATTTTGATAATAAAATTCAATGATTTGCAAGCGTAGTTCGTTTGTAAGACGATTCATGGCTAAATTATAGACCAAACTGAAGATGTTTAATAGTGAAACAAAACACGAAACGTGCGTAAGCTGTTAAAACCAGTGTTGCCAGAAAGATAATAGTTAAAAAAATCAACCGTTACAAGAAATTTCATATGTGCTCCCAAATATTCAACCGGAATCAATTTAGTCCAACAGTAATCAAAGAAACTCCACCACTGGGGTAAAAATAGGGTTCGAATTTTCTTGTCACGTCAATCAACACAACAAAACCGTATATTTTCCTTTGTTTTCAGGGCAACCCTAATATTCTAGAACTTGCTAAAGTAGACCAATTACCGGTTTGTTTGGAAATACTTGATCAAAGAAGCTGAAACAGAAGAGAAACCGAAATAGAACTAAGGAAATAAGAATTGTATGTGTTCCATAATGCTTTGGCTAGCTCACAGCCCTATAACAATTTAAAGGACCTGGCATTCTATCAATTTAACTTAAACTGGGTTCTTTAATCTACTTCCATTTCCTTGTATAAGTTTTTTAAACTGCTTTAAAAAAGTAACCTTTATGTTACTTGATATATGAGCAAAAATGTTTCACTTTCAAAAAAAAAAATGAAAAAGAAAAGTCCCCTTTGGTTGTGATTCACCCTAATCCAGGAAAACATTTTTGTTTCAATGGAATGGAATTGTACTTCATTTGTAAACGGAATTAGTCGCCAATTCTTTAGTGCTTTTTTTTTCTTTATTTTCGTTATTTTAAATGTTGTAAAATCAAATGATGGTGTTTAAACTCTTTTCGACGCATTTGGAATTTTAATTTCAGAAGCAAAAAATTAAAAAAGAATTCAAAACCACGCAAAAAGTACCAAATAATTCCATGGCGATGCACATTAAACGCTAAGAAATTAATAAAAGCCACACTTAGTGGTAATGCGATGAGCTATAAAGTAACATAATAGCCATCATTAAAAGGTTGAAATTATCTCATATAAGGGCCTTATTCCAAAAAATAATGTCTTCCTTATCCTCCAACCCACAGAAGTATCCTCCTGCAGAAGTAATTCGGGCGAATGTGAGAACAGCATTGGTGCAATGGAAGGACCAATGAGATTTAAGGTATTAAGGAAAGGTCTTAATCAGACCTCTTGCTATTCATATTAGTTCAGCAATTCCTAGTAATATTGTACCCTTTAATATACACAGTTTAACTGAAGCAATTTAAACAACTACGCTCTGCCATATACCGCTTCATCTGCAATTCCTATATCAGGCAACATTCCTATATCGGAGAACCCATATAATAGCAGCCTTTCCATGAAACGAAATTTTCTAGAGAAATTTTCGACATTCATTAATGAGGACATATGCCCAGTTAACCTTCGTGAAGGGATTAATCACTTTCACCGCCTGGGAACACTGCAACAGTCAGATAGCCTGTTCGAATATATAATGCCAGAAATCTTATTATGTATACCGTGTACCTGTCATCGACAGATTAGCTGTAGGAAATGTAATGTTATCGATAAAAATACATCAATTGCCCTATCTACGTCAGACCCTAGTTGTTGAGATCTTAAAATCAAATCTCCTATAAAAAAGAAAGTTATAAGCAACCATGCAGTCGAACTGAATGTCTATGAGGTGACAATATGTTCAGAATGTTCAGATTGGGCAGGAACTCAAGCTTCTTTATTGCAATCGGTTCTGCCTCCTGTTGCCATAGTGAGGAACCAATTGAGAGTCTTTTGATCGTATCAAACAATGCCTTGAAGTTGTGATAGTCCAATATGTAGTCTGTGATACAAATCCCACATCAGACATTTCGAACTTCATCTCAGCAGCAGTATTCTGGCAAAAACTCTGAGTGTTAAAATAAAATTGTCAGTCGAAATCGCTGTTAAAACTGTAGATTGCGGCACTCATGGATAAAATTAACACCCTTAACATGAGTGGTGTGAGAAACTAGATCATAATCATGGCTAAAGGGTTTTAACGACCTATTATGGGTGTATCAGAGATCAGCAATGAATTGTTTTACCGCTACTCATAAGTACTCATGCAATTTTGAGTATGAGTGAATCAAGAGAATTGAAATTGAGCTACTCTGATTCATTAGTACTCGCTACAACATTGATTTATAAGTATAGGTTACAATGAGTATGAGTACAACATTAACATCAAACTCACAACATTCGAAATATGTTTGATTCATACGACTACTCATTCTGATTCATAAATTTTGAAAAATACTTATAAGTGATTCGAGTGATTCGATCATTCATTAAAATTTACTGCCTTTGTTGTTGTTACATATACAAACAAAGAAGAAAGGAAAGACAAAGACAGCAAGCAAAGCATACACACAATCTTTTTGTGAGTATTGCAGTGCTCGTACGCGAATCATACTTATTTTGTGCATCATGTTAATGTTAAGTAGAGTCAAGTCGAAGTCAATAACATCATGCGTATTTGTGAAGTATGAGTATGACGAGTACTATACGTAGTATGAGTATCATATTAAAATAAGTATGAATGCGTATAAGTATCAGAAATTATAAGTATGACTCGTTTCTGCTAATCGTTTTGAATACTTGAATACAGATTACTGTATTCCATAGATCTGTAACAGCAATTAGATCTAGGAAACTAGCTCTTAATCAGGATTAAAGGGGTGTAATGACCATTCAAGTAAGTTAGCAAGTTAATAACGCCTTACTTGGAATCGAACACAGTACACTGATAACCACAACACCTAAGGATAGTAAAACAAGATGAATTCGATCTCTGTGTTATAGGGAAAGTCTGTAATGCCTTGCAAAACCTGGGGGAACTTTTAATAAGACACTGCTGATTGCGGTCAAGCAAATTGTTGGATAGCCTTATGGTTTGACATATTCAAATTGAATTTGAATAAACACAGTAATTTTCCTCTATAATAGACACTTAATTTTATGTTATGTACAGAAACACTATGGAGACGTGTATATCTACAAAGCAAGTCTATTTGAAGACATGTTATGGCTTTATGGCAGGGATCTTATCTTTTGGAGAGATTCTCTAGAATCAGTGACAGTCATTGTTATTCTGTTGGCAGCAGGACATACAAATTCAAGATCATTTATCTCTCTTTCTTTGCGAAGGTTAAAAAACGTATTAAGCCAATGATTTGTGATGGATATTAAGAATAAACAAGACAGACACACACGGACAGACGGACAGACAGACATTATTTTTCTACAACAAATTTCTTTTTATTGCCATTTTTAATAGATCGTTTGCACAAAAAAAAACAAGACAAAATTGTGTTTTTTTACTCTCTTTCATTTGTTATTGTTGTTGCATTTATTCGCATAAAAAATCCTTAAGTTTAGCTTTTCAAGTCACGCTTCGTAAGCCTCCAAAATGCAAATACAAATTCTGATTTATTAGACGCTGCTTACAAAAAACAAAATAAACAAAGCCAAGCGTGGAAAAAGAACCCAAAACGTCAGAAAAAGTACGACAAAAGAAAAAGTACATGAGTCTACATACATGCAGCAATTATGTGACATGCTACGAGGGATGTTTTTAAATTAGAGAATTAATTAAGAAAATAAAAGTTTATATGATAACACTGTGTATGTGAAACCCTTAAGAAATTTGTAATGGCCACCCGTCCAAGGAGAACAATTTAATTGAAAGTAATTAAAATATGATTGAGCGCAATTAAAAAAATTGCTAATATTTCCATGAGATTTAATGAAAGTGAGATAATTAATGCTAACCTTTTAAAGTGTAAATTATTAACAATTTAAACTATGTAATCAATTAAAATACTGTTGATAGACATTGTTTCTGACAAGGAAAATTAAAATTAAATGGGTGATGTTTTAAGAGCTATAGGAAAATTTAAAAAAAATAAACAAAGCCAAGCGTGGAAAAAGAACCCAAAACGTCAGAAAAAGTACGACAAAAGAAAAAGTACATGGGTCTACATACATGCAGCAATTATGTGACATGCTACGAGGGATGTTTTTAAATTAGAGAATTAATTAAGAAAATAAAAGTTTATATGATAACAGTGTGTGTGTGAAGCCCTTAACAAATTTGTAATGGCCACCCGTCCAAGGAGAACAATTTAATTGAAAGTAATTAAAATATGATTGAGCGCAATTAAAAAAATTGCTAATATTTCCATGAGATTTAATGAAAGTGAGATAATTAATGCTAACCTTTTAAAGTGTAAATTATTAACAATTTAAACTATGTAATCAATTAAAATACTGTTGATAGACATTGTTTCTGACAAGGAAAATTAAAATTAAATGGGTAATGTTTTAAGGGCTATAGGAAAATTTAAAAAAATAACACATACAATTCAGAAAAATGCATGAAATTTTTATTTAAATCGATAGTACGATCCATATAATTTAATGTTTGAAGATTATTTCATGCAAATGTTGACAGCGACTGCGCCTCAAATGGTTCATCCGCTTAGTTCAATTTTTGGCAGACTCTTTCCAACATTTCAGAGTAGTTGAATTTCAATTCAGTTGCTTCACTCATACCCAAAATTGCATGAGTTCTTATGAGTAGCGGAAAAACGATTCATTGCTGAACTCTGATAGACATGAGCTTTAACATAGCCCCACAAAAAATAGTCTAAAGGCGTTAAATCGCACGATCTAGGCGGCCAATTGACCGGTCCTGAAATCGCCTCTCAATAAGTCCATTGGCACCATCTTGTTGAAACCACATGTCATGCAAGTCAAGCTCTTGCGTTTTGGGGAAAAAAGAGTTGCGCACCTCACGATAGCGCTCACTATTCACAGTTACGTTACGATTCACAGCATCTTTGAAGAAGTACGGTCCAATGACGCCACCAGCCCATAAACTGCACCAAACTGTGACTTTTTCTGGATGCATTGATAATTTTTGCAATGCTTCTAACTGATCTTCACTCAAAAATCGACAATTCTGCTTATTTACGTATCCATTGAGCCAAAAATGAGTTTCGTCGCTGAACACAATTTTTCGATAAAGGAGTGGATCTGCAGCCAACTTTCCAAGAGCAGGCATTTTGATAATAAAATTCAATGATTTGCAAGCGTTATTCGTTTGTAAGACGATTCATGGCTAAATTATAGACCAAACTGAAGATGTTTGACAGTGAAACAAAACACGAAACGTGCGTGAGCTGTTTAAACCAGTGTTGCCAAAAAGATAATAGCTAAAAAATCACCCTTATTTACAACACAATCGATTGAAATTAACACGTTCTATTAATAAAACAATTAATCAAATTTATATAATTTGGTAATTGAAATAAATAATGGAACATTTTATTGACCTGCATAACTAAAGCGATTAATTTCAGAATTTATTCCTTTATGTTATCAAAGTTGTAATGAAAAATTCCACCAATGTTTAGTGGAGAGCAAATAAACTGTCAAGGTCATAAGCGAACCACAATTAAGTGAAATTGATTATTATTGTACAGATCAATTGGATTAAATAATCAATAATTTCATTATAATTATGGTTATTGTTGCTTGCTTGAGACAATACTTGTGCTATAATTATAATTACTTGGTTCATTAAAATAAAATTTACAATATTTTATTCAAATAACAAATTAAATTCTAATTATTACAAGTGGGCTAATGGAACAGATCAAATCGATAAATTATCAAAATGACAAATGTGGTCACACACTAAACCATAAATTAATTGGATTTTAATAAAGGAAAGAAAGTGGATAGGGCTGAAGTGTAGTCCGATACGAGAGTTGCCTTTTATATTTCGGAATTCGGCAACCCTAGTCTTGCAATCTGCCAACTGACAGCTCTATCGTAGTAAAGTTTGACATTTTAAGATTATACGTACTTAGAACGTTTTGACATACGAGCAATATTTGTGTTGCTTACAGTAACTTAAAAGATTCATCACGCACAAAAAATGAAAATAAATGGTGAACATTTTCGTGCGATTATTTTTTACAACTTTTTTTTTTATAAAACCAGCACTCAGGGGATGGCCCCTACTCATGCAGTGCATTGTGCTGGTTTTAGGAAAGGTGGAAAGAGGGAAGATGCGAACGGTATGGAAACGAGTTGCTGCTGGTGACTATAAAATGGCCAGTGCTATACCTTCACCATTAGACAGTCTACAGCAATCGTCCCCAAGAAGCACACAGTTTCTTTCGACGTGGATTAACTCAATTTTTGGCGATGAAGCTCCATCAAGGATCAGTGTTTATCGATGGTATCGTTTATCGTCACTCCAAGACGAATTTCGTGAAGGTCGTCCAAAATCAGTTGTTGTTCCGGAAACCATTGATGCTGTGCGCCAACTGATATTGCAAGATCATCATGTGACCCATCGTGAGATTGCGACAACCTTAGGCATTAGTGGGACCAGCATATATTCAATATTGCATTAACATTTGACTGTCAAAAAAATTTGTTCACGTTGAATCCCACACAATTTGTCAATCGCTCAAAAAAAGGCTCGTGCAGATTAGTCGAAAGAAATGCTCCAAAAATATGATCGCTGTGCTTCGAAACAAGTCTATGACATCGTGACAGGTAATGAATGAGGGATTTACACGTATGAGCCAGAAAGTAAACAGCAGTCAACTGTATGGGTGTTCCAAGATAAGCCAAATCCCACAAAAGTTGTTCTAGCATGAAGCACTTCCAAGCAAATGATCGCCGGTTTTTTCGGAAAAACTGGACATATCACAATTGTACCACTAGAACAACGCAGAAGAGTCAATTCTGAGTGGTACACAACCTTTTGTTTGCCAGTTGTCTTCCAAGAAATCAGGAAAAGCCAACCGCCGAAGACGGATCACTCTTCACCACGACAATGTGAACTCTAACACTTCGACTTGAACAGGTGCATTTTTGAGCATTCAAAACATCGATTTGATGAGTCATTCGCCGTATAGTCTTGACTTGGCACCGAATGACTTCTTTTTATTTCCGTACGTAAAAAATAAAATGAGAGATCAACGTTTTTCGACACCTGAAGGAGCGGTTAATATGTTCTGAATGTATGTTTTGGGAAATACCTCAGTCAGAATGGCAAAACTGGTTCGACAATTGGTTCAAACGCATGGGGAATATTTTGAAAAACAATCGATAATTAATAACTTTTTTTTTATTAAACCTGCACTCAAGGGATGACCCCTACTCATGCAGTGCATTGTGCAGGTTTAGGGAAGGTGGGAAAAGGTAAGATGCGAACAGTAAGGAAACGAGTTGCTGCTGATGATTATTAAATGGCCAGTACTATACCTTCACCATTAGACAGTCTACAGCAATCGTCCCCAAGAAGCCCGCAGTTTCCCACACCACTTATGTTGTGTGTGTGTGGTAATTTTGTACAGAAGTGGCGAGGCCTACAGTTTAAAGTCGAACGACGAATTTTTGAGAAACTTTTCAAAAAGAGAAAGAGAAGAAATCGCCGAAAAAATACTTTTTGTATTTTTTTTTTATTTTGATGTCTGGCCTGGGACTAGAACCCTGGCTTTAGCCATACTACCTACTAGACCATGGCGACCCACAATTAATATTTGTTTTTGTTCTCTAATCCCGAAATATAAAAGGCAACCCTCGTATTTCTTAAACTCTTCTGCGAATATGAAGTTATGCATATTTAAAGTGTAGGCTTAAGAGCAAATTCCTCTCAGGCTTTGTCATAGGCCTATCAATCAAGAAAATATTTACTTTACGGGAAATACAAATTAGGTTAGAACGGGTGAAATTAACAGCCATTAAACTGCGGCTCCATAGAATACAGTAGGTTGGATTACAAATTCATATCCTATCACAGAAATAAACTCTATTTTTGACTTAGAACAGTAGGGACCAGTAGCCTCCATAATGGTCCAGTTGTTTGAATTAATATTTCCAGTCTGGTTTGATCTACAATATTATTCCAATGAATTTGGCTGTATGGTATAGAGTAAGTACTACTCCGTTGATACTAGGACAAATGTCTGAACTCTCTAGTAGGTAGTGTGTTGGCTTATTAGACGTAAGGCCACGGTTCAAACTCCAGGTCAGACATCAAAACGAAAATATGAAAATATTTCCTCGGCGACTTCCTCTAGGAAAATTTGTGGCAAAAACTCTGAGAGTAAAAACTGCCATGAAAAGCTTCTAAAAAAATCTGTCGTTCGGAGTCGACTTCAAACTGTAGGTCCCGCCACTCATGTATAAAAATTAATGCGCACATCACGAGTAGTGTGAGAAACTAGGACGTTGTACAATGGGTCAATTCGACCTCCGGGTACTGCACTTGTCACAGTTGACAAGTACACGTCCTCAAACCTAACCTAACCTAACCTAACTCCTGGTCTAACCTGAACTGTGCTGGAATCTGGTAACCTAGAGACACAATCGCTACCATAGAGACACGTTCCAACGTCTACAGAGGCTCGCACAACAAAACTATCCAGCGTGTTCCCTTATACAAATCTTTCTTTGTTTGGCTGACAACCCTAGTAAGGATTTTAATTATTTTTTTTTTTTTTTTGGTTCTTCGGACTTAAGGGTTTGATTGACTTTTCGTAAGGACACTGATATCTTTACGGATTTCTGGCAAGAACGCTGAGAGTCAATTAAATTGCCACGAAAAAGTTTCTCACAATTCTGTCGTTCGAAGTCGATTTAAAAACTGTAGGTCCCACCACTCACGTATAAAAATTAAAGCACACAACATAAGTGGTGTAAGAAGCTATGTCGTAATCCTGACTGAAGGGTTGTAATGAGCAATTATGTATGTAGTTCAACTGTATGTACCCTATTGGAATATATTATAACGACAGTACTTAGACCTAATGTAGAGGTTAAAGTAGCTGATAACGAAAAAAACTTTAATAAGCACTGTCTAACGTGTAAAACGTTAGCGATTAATGGCATCTATTTAATTAATAAAGTGCACAGTTTAAATAATTAAACAAAAGCTCAAAACTTCTAAGTATTTATTTACAGAAGGTCAATGCAAACAATTAAAAATCTTAAAAATTTCTTTTATTTTTTTTTATAATTTTTTAAACGTAAATTAAATATTGAATCGGTTTTTTTTATTATTTTCATGCACTCGTCGACACGTCGTAAAAACCTTTTACTTTTAATTAAATAATATTAATAATAAAAAAAACTAAATTTTTTACGTTTATTTTAGACAAAATTTAGAAAATTTTTGTGCTTTTTTGTAATTTTATTTTATTACAAAATTTAATTAAATAATTAAAAATGCTATTAGAGATTTATAGAAATAGAGAGACACAAAAAGAGAAACAGAATGCAGAATGACGTTAACAAATTAAATAAACAAAAATAATTTAATTGAATAAAAATTAATTGAGAATAAAAGCGAAAATATTTCATTTTAATGAACCCCACCGCAATACACTACACTACAATCGCTTATAAGCAAATAAACAATTTTTATAATTATTATCATCACTAGAGATTTTAGTTAAATATTTAATTAAAGACAACAAATAGAAAAGAGAAAAAAACTTAAACAAAATAATAATAAAAATAAATAAACAAAAATTAATTGCACAATAACAAACAACTGTAAATAAAATTTAAAGGTTATTTTTTGGTCATTTGAGACTTTAAAAATTAATTTCAAAATTAATTTAAAAATTAATTTAAAAAAATTCAAGAACTTTCTAAAATTTTGAGTTTTAATTTTAAATGTGTTCCTAGATGTCTTTCATGATAAAATTAAACAAATAAACAAATAAATTATTAGGTTTTTTTCTAATTATTTTAATACCATGTTCTCGCACACGTGCTTTAATTACTCAAATTAAAATTTAATACAATTAAGGCATTAATTAAGAACAATTCATCACACAAAATCCCTAATTAATAAATTAACTTGGTCAACTTACTATTGCAATTACACTTGCGATGCCGCATGGGTCATTGCTCCAGCACCAACTGACAACTCCCGACTAACCGCCCTTGACAGTCAGCAATTGAGCTTCGCATAAAAACTGACTTTCAGGCTGGTTTGAAAGTCGGATATCTAATGGCGGTAGAAGAGTATGTCGAGCAAAAGACAGAGATTGTTAAATAAAATAAAGTGGAGAAAACTCTCTTCCTCCTAAACAGACTTACAATCTCTACAACAGTTATTTGCAAGTAAATGTCGTGTTTCTGCAGCCCTACGCATTACGCAGTGGTAGATTAAGTGACAGCGACGACCCTACTAACAAATTTAAGTGGTTCATTGGTATCAATCTTAACGAATTTAGTTCAGATGAATCTAGCATTAAAGATTCCTCCCACCTCAGGATTAATCATCGGCCAATAAATACCTCTGCCTAATAGACAGACTAACGATGGAAAATGATGTCTTTATTACGGTACATTTAGTATATAAATTAATAATATTTGATAAGGCAGTGTCTACTCTTTGAAGATCATTAGCACCATAATCTCCCAACCTGTTGCTGTAACCACAAACCCATCAACTAGGACCCAAAGTTTGAGCCCGAAAGAGATGTAAATATATTTAATGTGGTGACTTTTGGGGAAGGTGAAGAATTTCAAAGCAGTGGTGGTGAATTAAATTAAATTTCACCACAATTATCATTAATTTAAAATAAACTGTATGACCAACATGTATGTACTATTAAAGTTGCACCGTATTATCAGCAATGAACTGTGCGGTTTGTGTGTGGAATAACTAAATTTCACCACTGCATTACAAACCTATGTATTAATTATAGAGAATATCCATCCCTCTAGGATGTATTTATTTATCTCAAACAAGATTTTCAGCACTATTGAGGTAAAAAAAATTCTTAATCGAGTAAAAAACTTTAAAACAATCTGACAACACCTACTCGTAGTAACACTTTCCCCATACTAACTCATTTTTAATTTAATTCAAATCTGGATAAAATCTCTGTGTGGTAAAAATATTCAATACATAACTGATGATTGCCGTCTTTACTAATACTTCACACGCAATTATTTCAACTACGAATCGAAGGGTTTGTAGCTGAAATAAAACTTAATTCTTACCTCAAATAAAAAGAGAGGTGAATTTATCCCCACACATTATTCAACACTTTGTGGTTTCTTAAAATGCTGTCAAAAACGTACACGCACTGAACATATCCCTTCAAACAAATATTGATTTGTGTAAGATAAAGTGAAAAAACAATAAGGAAAAAAGGAAATACTGCTGAAAAAGTGAAAATTTTTAGGAAAATCTCCCCAAAAAATTCTGTAAAATTACCTTGAATAGCCAAAAACGTAAAGTGCAATATTTTAAAATAAAATATAATCGAATTAGTAAATAAAATGGATGTTATAAATAAATTCTATTCGACGGTACACACAACAGTCTCTCAGCTGTCAGGAGTTTTGCCAGGCAACAATGTAACCCGAGAATATGAAGTGCTGGAGCAAACCTGTACTGCCGGAGTGGGTTTACTGTGGAAGGTGTATAACGGTTATAAGAAATCTACCAAACAAGAAGTTTCAGTATTTGTTTTTGAGAAGAAGGCCTTGGATCGGTGGTCTAAAGAAGATCGAGAGGCTATATTGGAAACAATGCGTCGAGGTGTACAACAATTAACGAAAATACGTCATCCACATGTGCTGACGGTACAACATCCTCTGGAAGAAAGTCGTGACTCATTGGCTTTTGCCACAGAACCGGTTTTTGCATCACTGGCCAATGTGATAGGTGACCAAGTGAGGGCCGAAAAGAAATTATACGATGTGGAAATACGTCATGGCTTATTACAACTGTTCGATGGTTTACAATTTCTGCACAATGATGCCAAAATAGTGCATCGCAATATTTGTGCCGAGACCATTGTTATCAATAAGAATCGTTCTTGGAAATTGTTTGGCTTTGATTTCTGTGTCGCCAATCAGCCACAACCGGATGGTAAGCCATATTGGCCTTGCAAAGAATACTCCACATCCATGCACATGTTAGCCCAACCGGCCTTGGAATATTGTGCCCCAGAAATAGCCTTAAATAATATCAATTCCACTGATAGTGATCTCTTTGCTTTGGGTGTGCTTATATTCACAATTTATGCTGGTAAACCCATGAAAATGTTTGGCAACGATTATAGTGCATTTAGACGTTATGCCAACGACTTGAATCAACGCAAATATCCGCCCATGAATGTTGTACCCAGTGAATTGACCGAGACTCTAAAGGCTTTATTGCATCCCAGTCCTCATTTGAGACCAAAGTTGCACGAATTGAAAGAGGTAAACTGTGACTAATTCTAAAATGCTATTTTTGTTTTTACGTTACTTACAATGTTTTGAGGTTTTTTATTGCGTGAGATTTTGTTTGTTTGCTAAGAATTAATGCTAAATTTAGTCATCTTGATTTAATTTATTTTAATTTTGATACTTCATGTGGTTTAAAATCGTTCAAAGATTCCTGAACTGGAAACACTACTAACCCTCCCTAAAATTATTTTCCCAATTATTAGGCACGATGTTTTACTGTAGATAAATATAAAACCGTCACCGTAGGACATAATTTTACTTCTCTTCTATTAACTCACATATTTTTTCATTTTTCAGGTCACTTATTTCCATGATGTTGGCGTTAAAACTCTCAGCTATTTGGACTCTCTCTACCAATGGGATAATTTACAAAAATCGAAATTTTACAAGGGTCTACCACAGATCGTACCCACACTACCGCATCGTGTTAACCTCCATTCGATTTTACCGTATTTAGTTAAGGAATTTGTAAATTCACCAATGATACCATTTGTTTTACCCAATGTTTTGCTCATTGCCGAAATGAGTAGCCAAAAAGAATACTGTGACCATATCCTACCCCACCTTAAACCGATCTTTAAACTCACCGATCCCATACAAATTCTATTGATTTTTATGCAAAAAATGGATCTACTACTTAAGCTAACACCAGCCGAAGAGGTTAAATTACATGTATTGCCTCTATTATATAGATCGCTGGAATGTGATATGCCGCAAATACAAGAATTATGCTTAAATGTCTTACCAACGTTTTCCACTCTCATCGATTATAATGCCATGAAGAATGCGGTGATACCAAGAATTAAGAAATTATGTTTGTGCAGCTCAAATGTATCGGTTAAAGTGAATTGTTTAATATCAATAGGCAAACTATTGGAGAATTTGGATAAATGGTTGGTATTGGATGAAATATTGCCCTTCCTGCAGCAAATACAAAGTCGTGAACCGGCCATTGTTATGGCCATAATCGGCATTTATAAAATAGCCATGACTAATACTAAACTAGGGATAACCAAAGATGTAATGGCCCACAAATGTATACCATTTTTGGTACCATTAAGCGTAGAGAATGGCTTAACAATTGCTCAATTTAATACTATTGTAGCTTTGATTAAGGAAATGTTCTCACGTGTGGAAAAAGAACAGCGCGAGAAACTCGAACAACTGTCCACTATACAAAGGGATAACAAGTATGTTGACTTTGAAAACAAAAGTGGAAAAAGTAAGCATTTTAATTTTATCTTTTGTTTTTTTTAGACCTAAGGATGCTTCAGAAATTCTTGCTAGTGAATTAGAGAAATCCTCCATGAAAGGTGGCAGTGCTAGCAATACTGATGACATGTTTTCCGGATTCTCAATTAGTCAATCATCCAATAATAAATCTCAAACAACGGTTGCTTCCTCTAATACTATGCAGCTAAATAAACCTAAGGAACAATTAAAGTAAGTAAACAATGTATACATTGATGTCTCGGTTGCCTTTGAATTATAAGCTAGCGAAATTTTAATGAATTTTGTTTTTTATTTTCCTTTTAGAATTGCCCACAATTCCACAGCAAAACCGGATATTCTATCATCTCTTATGACAACAAATCTCTCAAGTATGAACCAAACCAATAATATAACAAAACCGGTTAACAATTTACACAATCCTTACAATTCCACTATGAGTGAGAATGGTGGCATCAACAATTGGCAACAAACAACAACAGCTAGTACAACTAACAACAGCTGGCATAGTGCCAATCCATTAGTAATGAATCATCAATTGCCACCACCTACAACAGCAGCAACAAACAATACGTCGGCTTTAACAAGTCCGAATAATAATTTCTCTTCACTAGATGATTTGGATCCTTTTGGTAATGCAAAGCCAAAACAACAAAGCAACTCACATGCAATACAAGCAAATACGTATACTTTACAGAAACCCACTGTAGACTATATTTATCCGGTGGGTTATCAACAAATGAAAACCAATGCCAATACCCCCCTAATGGGTACCAATAATACAATGAATTTGAATTCTCTGATGAACTCAAATTCTAGCATGACACCTCTAATGCCGCAAACGACATCAACGAATGCTCAACAATCTCATGATGGCAATAATCTGAATACCTTAAGTCAACAGGACATTTTAAGTTTTTTAAACTAAAAAGTTTAAATGATTTTAAACAACAACTAGACGGACATAAATGGTTGGTTCAATAAACAACTTTCTTGTGATTTATCTCTTATTATATACAAACAAACAAACATACAAACAAAGAAACATTAAAACTAAAACAAACAAAACAAATTGTGTCAAAAAGTAACATTCCCTAAAATACTTTTTACTTATCTTATCTTAAAACATATAATATTATTTATTTATTATATGCATGTGTACGTGTGATTGTTTTTATTTAAATTTTTAAGTAAGATGCTGCTGTAAGATGGTGAAACTTTCAACCCATTTTTACTATTTTAATGAGTAATAAATAATGAACAAATATTTGAGATTTGTTTATTTAGAACTCATAAGTAATATGAGTTTCATTATACTTTCATTAATAATCGAAAAGAAAACCTAATTAATATCTGTATCTGATCTATTTTAAAACTTAATTTATTAAGAATTATACAAACAATACTGGTCTCTATATGTTTTGTAGATATATCAATAATATCTTTAAACATAAAATAAGATCCTAAACTATATCGTAAATTCTAATATTTATATAGAAAGATATCATTATTGTATTATGATAAAAAAAAAAAAACGAAAAACGAAAAATTTTATTAAAAAAGAAACTACAATATTTTTAATTATTTTTTGTTTTGTAGTGTAGTTAAAATCAATTAACAAATTGTATATTTTAATCGAAAAGGAAATAAATATTTAATGAAAAATTAAAAAAAAAAAAATATGCAAATATTTCACAAGTTTTCATCAAGATTCAAGGTTTCATCAACAACAACAACCCGTTTTATATAGCACATCATGCAATATATTCATATAAATGAAATTTTGTTCTGGGTTCTTTAATCAAATGTTGAAGGTGAGTTAGGAAAAACTTTCCCGTAGACGCCTTTAACAATGGATGACTTAATTATGAAAGGCTGTTAATCCACGTGAAGACTGCATAGGAGTGAATTTTATCAATCGAACAATATATACCGACCTATCTACGCCATTAAATGCAATTTCGAAATTCGAATACCAATTTTCCAGGCGAAAATATGCTTGCCATTGAAGTAAATGTATACAAATTTTGTTATTTTAATACTCAATCGACCTCGATCACCTTTCAAAAGATCAGCAATTCCCCTAATAGAGAATCTTGACAATGAGTTGGTTTATCTAATGTGGGGTATATGAGGACAATAATATGCAAAAAGCCACAAGAAATAAAAGACTTAGGGACTAGGAGAGTGTAAATATGCTGCTTAAGGGCATAACTGGGGAATCTCGGATAGGATATTTTAAAAACCATTACAGTCTTAGGCATCACTTGAACAAAATTGATTGCTCAAAGACTATCGATTTTATAAAAATGATACATAAATGCTGCCTTTTTTATATCCCAAGGAATGTAGTCTACTCTTTTCCATTTCTGTCTAAAATCATTCTTAAAATACTATGGAAATTAATTTTCTCAAGAACAAAACCTTCTAACTCCGAAAAGGTAGAGAGGAAATTATGAAACATATTAAATACATACATAATGACTTGAATTTTTTGTTAATTATCCATTCTAACAGCAATTGATTCATAATTACTTGAACCATGTATTTCAAGGAACTACTAAGGCAAATAAAAATTACACTTACCCACATCAAATTGAAGTAGGGGTTGGCTCCATTGTTGATACCGAATAATATTAGAGTATAATTACTGATGTAAGCGACATGGTGTTTTAATGTTGAAAATTAAATTCTGCGAAATATTAGTGTACTATGAAGACTAAGGAAGATGATATTGTTGCTTTGATGGAATGAAATTCACATACAGTTTCCAATAAGTTCGCTAAATGATGTTAATAAACCTTAAGTAAAGAGAAAAATAAAAAAAGTTAGTACATACTATAAGGAAACAATTGTAAAAAAATATAAACATTAATCATAATGGAGAATTTAGAACAAAATATTTAAATTTCTGCAAAGAAAATAGCATACATATCTACATACATATGTATTCGAAAGCTAGCTTGGTAATAAATTCCCTTTCCTTTTGTTTGCCTCATATTTATTTAAAGTATAAAATCATGTGCACAAATCTTTCGATATCAAATCCAGGAGTTGATTCGGAAGACTCTGTGTAATTACTCTTCTCTCGGAACAAATTTCGCTTATGGTATCATCCGAAACTATGGTTGGTTTGGGGATCATACAATCTCCTCTAAGCCTATTGTCCTGGCAAACTTCATAATGCGGCTCGATATTAGCAATAAAAAATCCTCTGCCTAGCAGCTGATATGTATTTAGGAGTTTCTTTTTGATTTCAGATATGTGTTCCTAAGATTTATTCTCACCGGTACAGAAATCACATATTAGACTTGAGATAAATCCGATTTTAACACTATTTTTACAACGATTTTGTGTAGTATAGCTATTTCGGCCAAAAGGTGTATTTGGATACCTAGAATTATTAAAACATGTATTTAATTATTTAAACATGTCCTATTTCTATTGTTACCAAATAACAATCGAATATAAAAGTTATATCGGGGAATTCAGTATACCGAAAATTTCTGGCATTTTCGAAAACTTGCTTAGTATAATTTCCATGGCACGGTATTTCGAAGAATTTCCATGGCTTTGTATAATAACACATAGAGGAAAAAACCAAAAACAAATTATAATTCAGTTCAAATCTATGTCATGTGTAGTTTCTTTATATTTTTTTATTTCTTGCTGTAAGAAAAATCGTAAAGATGTCAAAAGAGACCTCATGGTGGAAATAGGTATTCATGTATGCTTCTACTGATCTACGATGTCCTGGAGGAAAATGATAACGCTAAATAAATTTAACAATTATTACACGAAATGTGAAAACATTAACTGAGAAAAAATTATTAAACTTTGAAATAAATTTCAAAAGACACCTTTGGAATAAATAAGTGTACTCTCACAGTGTCCTTACGAAAGCCACCAATCATCAATGTCAGTATGTTACTGTATAGTCTGATGCATGAGTCAAATCTCCTTCTATTATCATTGAAAATGTGGTAGTTTCCGTATATTTAAACGGAAAACTATTTATTCATCACGGAGATTGGAAGCCAGTCTTTAAAGTCTTCTCTGTATTATGATTGTTACATAGAATTAATTAACAATTGCTATCCAAATTAAACTCGATTGTTTTATTTATTGTTTTGTATTTCTTTATTTCAGTGTTATTTATTGCCTTCGTTTGCATTAAGTTTCTTTTTTTTTATACTTTTTACTCAATTTCTTTTTTTCTTTTTCAGTTTAATTAAATATTTTCTCTTCATTTCATATCATTTCTTTTATTTATCTTTTATTTTTGTATGTTATGTTATTTTGTTTAGTTTATAATTTAAAAGAAATTATTAATTTGCTAATCTAAAAAAAAAAAAAGAAAATTTGATCACTATATAAAAACTTGATTGCCAGTTTGACTAGCGAATCGTGCAATGCTTTTTTAAATTTAAAACAATTTAAAAAGGCATTTTTTTTTTAATTATTTATTTATTTGTTGCTTCCTTGTATTGTATGTGTTACTGTTGTTGTTGTTGTTTTGTTTTTGTGTGTACTTTTAAAATTGTTATCTTTTTTTTTTTTTTGTTTTTCCTAATTTTATCCTAATAAATATACTTTTGGGTACTAATTTCTTTCTGTTACTATTAAAGCTTAATTAATTAATTCTATAAAATTTTACTTAAAAACATTATTACATTATCATTGTATTATTAAACTAAACTACAACCTAAAGAATACAAAATGGCTTAATTCTCTAACATAAAACAAAACAGAAAAACAAACCAAAAACATTTACGGAAGAGTTTTTTTGTTTTTTGATTAATTTTTTTTTTCTTTTTTTTTAATTAAAATTATATTTAAAAAAAAATTGTATTTTATTCTACTATATTGTATATGAAAATTAATCTCTATTTACATACAAAAAAGCTCAGACTAGAGTCAGTTGTTGTTGTTGTTGTGTTTGATATTTTAAGCATATAAAACTGTTTATAAAACTCTTTTTTATTTTTGTTTTTATGTTTTTACAATAATATTTAATAATTATAAATAAAAAGAATACTTAAAAGGTATATTTAATACAATTTGAATATTTTTACTTGCTTTCACAGGACTATTAAAGTATTTTATACTTAAATGAAACAACAAAATTGTTCTTAAACTTATCAGATCTGTTTCAAAAGACTTTGTTTAATTTCCTACTTAAAGAATATGGATACATTAGCTTCCTATGACAAACCTTAATTAACTACAGTGGAACTTCCATAAATTGAATCAGCATTATCCAGAAAAAAAAAACTTCAACTTATTGAAACTTCCAACTTTGGAAAGTAAAATTACAAATGATCTAGATGATATTGCCATGAGATGTGTTTCAACTTATAGAAACTTCAAGTAATGGAAGTTCAAATTATAGAAGTTCGACTGTACAACACTATGCAACGCATAATTAAGTACGATAACCATTATTTCTTATTGTTTTTTTTTTTTGTACTTTTATAAAAAAGTTTTAATTTATTTTTACTTTTTTGTTTTTAAATAATTTCAAGTATGTATTTGCTTTCAATACATAGCAAATACAACAACTATCCAGCCTTTTCCGCTATTCTAAATATCTCTCTGACAGGTTTTTCTCTCTCTGTCAAAATAACCTCATTGTAAAGCCCTTTGTATTGTACTTGCTCTCAATTCCTATCCGTTAGCCTCTGTTTCTCAACCTCTGTTACTGTTCACTTTGCTCTCTTTTCCTCATAATTTCTATTGGAAAACTCTTGCAACACTGACATTTAAAAAAGCTTGTACTGCTGACCTCATAACACTTTTGCACCGCTCTAGTCGAAAATTCACGTACCGCTGCCATCAAGGGGCTCATGTATAGCTTCTTCTGTAAGCTCTTGTATCGCTTACTTCCGAAGACTTGGCATATCATTCTTCTCAAGATCTTTGTTAAAAAAATTTAAAGAACTTTTCAGTTGTCTTTTCTTCATTCTTGACTATCTTTTAAATATTCTGGGATCGCAGATCTTTTGTGGAAGACAGACTCTGGAAACATATTCATTAACCGTATAGGAAACGAAAAGCAAATATAAATTTTAAAACATATTAACGAAAAGGAAAATACAAAGGCCATTGTAGAGAGCGTGTGTATGTGCAATGAAACAGTGTGTCGTGTCTTAGGGAGCCAGCAGCCCACAAAAATCTTTTCATATTAAAAAAGGATACATAGAGTCTGCATAAATTGAACTGAGGGCTATGCAGCAATTATACAATTTCACACAGTGAAAACGTAATATTGGAAAAGGTGGTGTAGGATTATTTGTTCTAACCTATTAAATTCGAATAAAAATATATCGATGGCTTAATATAGAAAAGGCGTAGATAGAATTTTGTAGTTCATTTATGCACTAAAAATCTTAGTAAGTCAGGCTAGAAATTTTTTGTTTTAAATTCTTTGCAGTTTTTATTGAGTTCCCCTTCTCCCATTGTAAAACAACAGAAAACCGAGAGAGAAACCGCCTATTCCATATACAAGCCATTAATGACATGCAATATTCCCTTAATTATATTATATTATATAGAAAATAATAAGTTTTGCAAAAAAGAAATTCGTTATCGTACGTTGTAAATAAAAACGAAATTAGATAAAATTAAATAACATTAAAAAAAAAACTGTTGCACAGTGTAATTAGGAAAAAAATACTAAAGAAATATTATTCATTCATTATGTCACTATACTTACTAACTTCGTGACATGTTATTTATGTCTGTACAAGTATGTGAGTAAATAAACTATGAATACGTCTGCCTTTTTCCGTATAAACTAGTGAATTCAGACCATCCGTATTGAAGCGCATGGCTCCGGAACGCAATAAAGCTACACGATTTTCATTTTTCTTTTCAGGTTTATGGCGTAGCATAGTGTATTCATTTAAATGCGGTGCAAAACGGCAAATGTTTATATGGCGTGACTTTAAACGTTCAAAGAGATCATCATCTTCGCCACCCCAACCCTCGTACATGTTCGACATGCCATTAATGGTGCGAAACTGTTGTGTACGTATAGATACGACACCACCAAACAGCCCACGATAGGGTAAATGAAAACGCCACATATCCAAGGCTGCACACATATGCCGAGGCAAATCAGTGCAAGCATACAAACTGCCCAAATTAAGAGGCAACAAATCAACATCATGCAATATCAAGCAGGGAAATTCATGTTCGGCCGCTATAATTGAGCCAATGTTAAATAGCTTGGCCCGATTAAAGGGCTTCTGGTCGTATTGCTCTATCAGGAATATTCTATAGTGTATGTTCTGGTGTCTCAGGTAATTGTGCATGTAAATTAAGAACTTATGCAACTGCTCCTCACGTTGCCTATAAGGCACTATTATAGCTGTGCTAAACTTGGCTCTACAATGTTCCGGATAGTATTCGCCGCCTGATAATATCTCCTCGGCATTCAGTAGCTCTTCCCTGTTGTGTGACGTAAACATGTACGTGTTCTCTTTGAGTATCTCCTCATACTGGCACTCCTCCAGATGCTGTTGTGATATATTTGTGGTTACTTGAGGTACTAAGGCGTCTGGTATCTCCTCCACAGCCAGGTACTCATAATGCGAGGCAAAACGATGCGGTAATATGGCATAGATTAATAATATTGTGCAGGTTATTTTGGCCACTAATTCAGCAAGATGATGTTTTCTTTGGAATATTTTTATGTTCATTTTTCTTTTTTCTTTTTTTTGTTGTATTTTGTTAAAAGTTAAATTATTTATTTGTTAATTTATTTATAGTTGTTGTTGTTGTTGTCGTTGTTATAAATTATGGATTTTTTTTTTCCTTGTTAGTTTTACTTAGACTATAAAATTTACAAAAGAAAAAAGTAACTTCAGTTATGCATTTTCCTTCCTTATTTCCATTTCCAAAATATGCGGATTGATTGATTATATAGTACAAGAATACACTCTACTATGAGAGTACAATTGCTGGTGCTGGTACTACTTCCTTTATTGTTTTTGTTTTTAGTTTTATTTTTTTTTTAATTTTTATTTTTTGTTGTGTTTTAAATCCAATTGTTTTTGGCTATTCTTACTATTCTGTTCGTGTTAGAAATGTGGCCTTTAGAAGTAGTGCATGGGCCATCAAAACAATTACGAGGGGTAGAACGTCATAATGCAGCAAATCAAACAGCTGACGGTGTTTGACATACGTTGGCACAGTGTTGTATTCACCGTTGATAAAAAGAAAAGACTAAATCCATTTGTAAATAAAACGTTTATGGTCAAAGGTTGTGGTTAGATTACCAAGCAGGAACAATTTTAGCATTGGAACAAAATAGCGGCTTTGGTCTTCCCAATTCTTTGAAGTGAGCATGTATACCCTCTTCGTGGAAAATTTAACGCATAAAGTAGGTAAAATTTTTCACACCAGATCGAAACATATACGAGGCCACAGTCTATTTTTTTGAAGTAAAATGAAATCTGTATAGTACTGATCACAATCACAAAAAACATGCAGGATAGGTAAGGTTAGGTTAAAGGACGTGCACCTGCCGGTCAAGACAAGCACAGTACCCGGAGGTCGAAATTGACCCATTGTACAATGTCCTTAGGGAAATAGAGGATATAGGAATGTAGGGAAGGGGAGGGAGAATGGGAAAACGGAGGAATTACATGTAAAGAAACAGACACAAAACAAAAGAGGTTGAGAGTGCGACTACACTTATGAAGCCCTAGCACCTCTCAACCAGCCCAAGTTGCTAATAAATCTGTGGAGAGCCTTGATGTCGGGTCTCAACACAGAACTCAAGTTCTCAAAGAAGGCCCTGCCAAGGGTCCTCAACCTACCAAGGGCTGCAGAGATGTTCGACAGTCTCCAACTCCTCCTCATCGCAACATAGTCCGGCTGGGATCTGTTCCAGATCTCCGTCAGCGACCTAATCTCGCAGTGCCCCGTGATAAAACCGACAACCAACCTTAAGCTGGCCTTAACCAAGCCTAGCAGCCACTCTGTCCTCTTGCTGTCCACAGCAGGCCATAGACGCCTAGAAACAGAACAACCCGATTCGTTCGCCCAACGTCTATGCTCTTCCCTCCTGACCCATCCATCGATGAGGCCATAGAGGTGGCAGACTGGGGGGTCAGGACCAACTGTCAAATCGCCACCTGAAAGCGAACCTAACCTAGCGAGTGCATCCGCCGTCTCATTGCCCAGTATTCCGCTGTGACCCGGAACCCAGCATAGACGGATACGGTCCGGTCAAAAACTCCTCAACGACTCTTTGCACTCGCGAATGAGCCGTGATTTGCACCAGACCGACGCAATGGCCCTAAGGGCAGCCTGACTGTCAACAAAGATCATGTAAGATTCCGAATCCGAAGATGGGCCACCAGCTATGGCCTCAATAGCCTTCAGTATTGCGAAAATCTCCGCCTGAAAAACGCTGCAGTCATCATTCAACCTGAAGTGGAGTTCAAGACCGAGTTCCTTACAGAAAACCCCAGCACCTGTACATCCACCTAACTTAGACCCATCTGTGAAGATGGGTATACCGCTCTGCCCCTGGAGTACCCCACCACTCTATTGTGCCCTATCCGGTATAAGTATTCTCAAACCAGGTAGGAACATAGTCTCAGGCATAATATAATCAGTGGCTTTTTCCGAAAGTCCGTACCTTTCGTCAGGAAAGACGGAATTGTTTTCAAAATTCTATTCCCCAATCTTTTTCCTTGATTCTATAGAATGCACAGGACCATCATATTAGTATAATAAATAATGAGCCGCCTAGTCAGTGCGTTCTTAGCGGGGATGGCCTAAAAATAACAAAAGCTGCAGCTGATTTTCAAAGCACGTATCTTTGAAATTAACGGTCACTGATAAAATTCGAATTAAATGTGCAATTTTATTAACAAAGAAAAAATAAATGGAAAATTGTAAAACTTAAGAATTTAATTCTGCATACGAGTTATAATAAATATTTTACACTAGATAAGATAATAGAGTACAAATAATAACAGGCGATAAGAAGGAAAAATAAAGTTAAAAAAAAATTAAACAAATAAATAATGAATTATTAACTCAATTTAACTTATACTAAACAACAATGCTAAACTAAGTAACTAACTAAATAGCAGTTGTAGCACATACACGCTCATTAATTATTTTGAAAAAAAATAAAGAAAAATAAATTTTATTTGCATTTCAGTTATAAAATAGCCGTTTAAAACGATGGTGGTGGTGGTGCTAAAACCTTAACAAAGTAATATTAAAAACAGAAAATTATTTAAAAAAAAAAAACATTAAACATGAAAAATATAACAAAAGTATGCCTAACAATGATATGGTGGTGGTCCATTATCAAAGCTGAAGAGCTATGTAAGCCAAAGTAAATAAAAAACAAAAAAAACATATCGAAATACTAATAATAAATGTAAACTATTGTTCACACAAAATCCGGTTGCATAGAGGCTTTAATGTTTCCTATATACAAATCGATACTTATGTACACAGACTAGGAATAATTTCTGTTAATTTTCGAAGAAAAAAAATTCCCAATAATCAAGCTACACTGTCACCTAATGTATCCAGTTCTTCTAAAAGGTGCTTATCGGAGTTTTAATGTTTAAACTATACGTACAATTTACAATTAAGTGTGGAAGAATCGCAAATAGGTAACAGCGCAGAATCAAAAACTAAAACATTTGTTCGAAAACTCACAGCCAATGAGTCGTAGTAACGAATTGTGTCCATTATGTCTGTCAGAAATGTGTTTTTAATGTACCCAATTGCCTGCAGAAGATGTAGTTGGGGGCAAACTAAAAGGATAAATTTGTTAGAAAATGACACACGAAACACTAAAGCTTCTCGAAAATGTAGTGGCCAGCCGGGATATTTGTCACCTTTGGCTTCTTTGCACTTTGTGCCACGATTATCCAATTTTTTTAAATTGTATTTCCAAAAAAAAGGTTTTGTTGAGGTTTGGAAACAAGAAATAGTCACTCGGAACTAAATTTAGAGTATAAAATGGATGTGTTAGCAATTCGTAAGAGTAATTTTTGCATGAAATTCAATATTTTTGTTGGGTTGTAGTTGTCAAACATACTGTAAATAACGATAAAGTATTGCTCTTTCATCTCATAGGTAGCAAATTCAAAAAGGACACGAAGTTAGTGATATTAACAGCAAACTGTATCTCCCATTTAGGTGGTCATACGTTTCTAATAATATTTGTTATGCAAATTCCTTCTTCTTACGTTTTCTTTAAATGTTTTTCTACTAAAACCAGATTTAATGTGAACAAAGCTTTAAAATAAATAACAAGCATTTCTATTTTAAATTACCAAACATTCGTATTCGAATTTAATATTTACAGTAAAGACTTGTACAAGTGGAAATCTGTTGTCATGTCCCACAAATGCTATCTGCACCAAACTACCAAATTACAATGATACCAAGGAGTTAAAATGTCTATGTATGGACGGCTATCAAATAAATTCCAATTGGCAAACCTTTGATAATCTCAACAATAGCTTAATAACTCTAGAGCACTATTGTCTTCCGATTAATCATGCTACTATGGCTACAACAACAGAAGTTAATAAATTGATTGTGTACTTAAGATCACCGGCAAGAAGGGAACATTTAGTATTTGGTATACTACTGGTACTATTGGCAGCCGGTTTAGGTACCGGCCTTTTATTCGCCCTCAAAATGTTAAAACCCATAAAAAGATCAAAAGCTGTTTACAAAAAACTAAAATATAAGCGTCACAATATAATTCCTCTACAAGAACTAGACGAATTGGAATTAAATAGGCGTTATGAAATGCAAACATTTTAAGTGAATGAAATAATAAATTCCAATGAAATTTAAAGAGTTTGTAAAGTGATAAGAGGATATTATGAAAGTATTTTCTTATTAAATATGGCAATTTAATTAAGCTGATTAAATAAGTTCAATTGTATTAACGTTTGTTATATATTTATTTTGTGAATAATTAAAAAAAAAAAAACTAACATTACAATTGTTTTTGATTTCGAAAAACTATTAAACAAGTCACGAACAATGTTCTCTAAATACGAAGGTAGGCCAATAAATCCGTGATATTTTAAATTTCCCCTGTCTTAACTGATAGAGTAACCCTATTGGTATAAGATTACCTCAAGGGAATAAATTACAATGGGGAGACAGATAAGCTTGTAAAGAGGGGAGGTTCCGCTAGATAAAACGAACGATTAAGATTGACGTTGCCTCTTCTCAAACCAAATGCACTTGAGGAAATCTTCTTTAAGTAATGGACTTCAGTTAATAGTAGCCACCTACTACAGAAGTAACATCTGTCCAATTAGTTATCACTTATTCACTCTGTTTTGCTAAATAACCATGGGCGAATATATCATTCAACAAAACAAGTGTTCTTTTCGGGCAGTAAAGGGTTACGTTAATAATCAAAATATGTGAACTTGGAACGATACCATTCCCCATAAGAAACATAAATACGCAGATATATCCAACAAAACGAAATCTCTTAGGAGATTTCTGGCAAAAACTTTGAGAGCGAATAAAAATTGGCACGAAAAGTTTCTCAAAAAATCTGGCATTCGGAGTCGACTTCAAACACAACATAAGTGGTGTGAATAACTTGGTTGTAGTCCTGACTGAAGGATTGTAATGACCAGTTAAATATATTAAGTATGTATCCCGTAAAAGCCAGTGTTTGGTGTGGATTTTGCGCTGGCGGCATCATCGGTCTATATTCCTCAGAGAATGACCTTAGGGCCATTGCGCCGGTCTAGTGCAAACCACGGCTTGTTCACGAGTGCAAAGAGTCGTTGAGGAGTTTTGGACCAGACCGTATCCGTGTATGCTGGGTTCCGGGTCATAGGGGAATACTAGGCAATGAGACGGCGGATGCCCTCGCTAGGTTAGGTTCGCTTTCAGGGGGCGATTTGATAGTTCGTCCTGACCCCCCGTTTTGCACCCTCTACGGCCTCATCGGTCAGGGAGGAAGAGCAGAGCCGTTGTTTTGTTTCTAGTTGGCCTACTGCGGACAGTAAGAGAACAGGTTTGCTGCTGGGCTGGATAAGGACAGCTTAAGGTTGTTTATCGGCTTTATTACGGGGCCCTGCGAGATTAGGTCGCTGACGGAGATCTGAAAGAGATCCCAATCGGACTATTGCAGGGTATGTTGCGATGAAGAGGAGTTAGAGACTGTTGAACATCTCCTCTGCAACTGCCCAAACCTTGGTAGGTTGAGGTTAAGGACCCTTGGCAGTGCCTTCTTTGAGAGCTTGAATTCAGTGTCGAGAGCCTACATCAAGTCTCTTCACAGGTACATTTGTAGTTTGGGCTGTTTGAGAGGTGCTAGGACTTCATCAGTGTAGTCGCGCTCTGATCCTTTTTGTTGTTTCTGGTCTGTGCGATTCCTCTACTTCCCATTCCCCTCTTTTTTTCCTATATACTCTTCTTTCATCCTATCCCCTTTATTATCCTTCTCCCTTTTTCTTAGGACGCTGGTCAATTCGAACTCCGTACTTGTACTGTACTTGTCTTAATTAACAAGTCCTCTAACCTAACCTATGACCTTAGCCAAAGGCTTACCGTCAACGCCGAGCATTATAAATCAATGATTAACAACTTTTTTTGACCTGAATTTGATGATATGGACACCAACGCTGTGTGATTTCAACATGATGAACTATATGGCAAATGGTGAAACAGCGAGCACTATAAATCAATGATTAACAACTTTTTTTGTCCTGAATTTGAAGATATGGACACCAACACCGTGTGATTTCAGCAAGATGAACTATATGGTAAATGGCCTTACAGCTCATGCCGCAGTAACGAAAAAATAAAAAACAGAAATTTGTTTTATTTAAATATAAAAAAAAATAAATCGTAATTGAAGACCGTATGCCATGAGAAGAGATTTAAGTCACGGATCATACTATCCTCGAGTAGCCTAAGGATAGTAACCGACCTTTCAATGGGCTACTATAGTCATACTACAACAGAATTCATAGGTGGATATGCAACAAAACGAGACAAAAAAAGCACCTGCAAAAGAGCCATTTTAAATGAACTCGGAAAGACATTCGAGGAATAATAATAGCTTGCAAGTAATCTATGTTTATGTACTTTAATAAATAAGTAGTAATTTTATTTGAATAAATGCATTAAAAATCTCTTGTGTAACGTATTATATTCACAATTATTTATCAAAAAAAAAGAACAATAATTCAGTATTTTAATATTCCAATAATTCAAAATATTAATTCAATAATAACTTACGTTTGTTTTTACTTGAGTTATTTGAGTTTGTTGAGTATTTTACTTAATAAAAGACAAATATAATGCTGCCTTATAAATCCAACTCCTTTAAGGCAAAATTTATAACAAATGATAAAATGCCAACATCTTCTAAATCTAAAATATCTTGACGCATTTTATCATCGCGTACGGTAATAAGCTGTAAAGTTATGAAGGAATTTTAAAATAAAATACAAATTGATGCTTGGCTTAAATTGTAAAAGAAATGCTAGTGGAATTATTAGCAAACTAACCTTACCTTTTTAACTTGGGCTTTTTGTTCTTCTGTGCGACAAAATGCCAAAAATATTGCAGACATATGAGGACGATCTAAACGTAAACAGGTTTCAGCAAAACGAAACAGATTTATCGAATGTACGACAGGACAGCTCTGCAATAATAGAATTTATTTACAGTTTTTGATCATAAAAAAATATAATCTCACTACCATTAAACTTACTTGCAATCTAAATAATGTCTTGTGCAATAGTTCTTCCTGTTCAAAAGACTTGCTTTGATGGGCATTTTTAAATGGCTGCAGTAAAACACAATCCCAAGCCATTATTAAGCCTTCAGTGTGTAATAACTGAGGCTTGCAAGACAAGACATCCACCAGGGCATTAAGATCCTTGACCATATTCAACATGACCATGCTTTTCAAAATGCCATTCCATATTTTGGCAACATAAATATCGAAACCTAAACAAATATTAGCCAATATTTGCAAAGTATTTGGATTGCGAGACTTCCTTTGCCATATTGTTTTCAAAATATCGATTTTATTGCTTTCGGCAAATTTCTCCAAACTAGAATTGTAGCCCAATTTCTTAAGCTCATGCACACACTTAATGGTGATGTACTGTTTCTGACAGAACATATTGTCAAAGGATGTGGTACTGCCATCATATAACTTAAAATAGCATTCATACATCTGCAGTTGTTTGGAGGTATTAACAGAGCTATAGAAAGATTACCAAAATATCATGGCTTATGCTTCAAGTAGAAAAAAAGAAAAACTCACCCATCTGGTGGAAAAATATTAGCAACCAAGAATTGTATTGCCACCTCAAGAGGCCAACTGTTGATAATGTAATTCGCTCTAAAAGAATATGTGTAAGAAGAAATATTTTTTATTTATTTTATATAGTCTAACACACATCGTTCCTTACCTAATAACATTTTCAGCGGAATTATTACACTCTTCGTTGGTATTTTCCATTGGATTTTGTTCCTCAAACAAGGTCTCATCTAAAATAGTACCATCTGAAGTATCTACGGTAAAAGCTAACCATTTTTGTAATAATTTATATTGTATCGGCTCTACATTTAGATTATGGAGCTCAGCTATTTCTTTGACCACTGCATTGATATCCAATTTGCCGCCCTTTAGTATAATATCCAAATGATATAAATTGTAAATAAGCTCAGCGGGATTTTCAATTAAACGCATTAGTTTCTCATCTGTTAAGCCGTAGACATAAAGTAAATGTTGAGTCTTCAAAGTGGGATATTTGCGTTTGATTTTCATTAACTGCTCCTGACATTTGGGATCCGTAATTAATTTTTCGTTTTTTAAAGCGTACTTATAACACTCATAAGAGGCCTCTACTTGGTCGGCGCCATCTGGGGCATAATTGGAAACAAAATATAGGATCATAAAGGCCTTAGAGGGATTATGCACATGCTTAACCAAACGCAAGATCTGCAAAACAAAAAATTATAAAATAAAATAATTTAAAGGAAAACAATAATAAAACTAAGTAATACCGATTTAAGGAAAGCATTATTGGTGGGTTGTAAATGCCAAGTCTCCGAATCATCACGATTTTTATATTCGCTTATGGAATTCTTAACAGCAGACATGCAAAAATAATCACAATTGTGGGCTACATCCGTTGATCCCTTTAACACTGTATGCAATTGTATAAGAGGAAACCAGCTTTCACAATTATCCACATTCAGTTCGCTATCCAATATGTCCTTCAATGGTTGTTCAACTATCGGCTTGAAGGGTAAACGATAGCGTGAAATCTTAGGCAACACACCAATTTCTTTTTGTGACTCAAACCACATATCAGTTTCCAATTGACCTGGACGATTACGTCTTCTGGTTGTCATTTTATGCTTGAGGAAATGCAAAATACTAGTCCAGACTTGCATTTCTTTAGGCACAGCCTCAAAATGTAAGAGGATTTCAATAACACACAAGTATAACTCGTAAAAATAGATGTGGATCTTGGGAAACAAAAGAGGAAAAAAACATGCATTACATTTCGAAACATAATAATGCATAAGGTGTGGTAAAAAGAAATCCATTCAGTAAACAAAAGGGTAATCCTAAAAAAAAAAAACTTAAGAAAGATAAGATTTTATTTCATTTAAATGAAACGAGATTTCCTTTAAGAAATTCCAACATACGGGAATTTTTGAAACTGTTTGAAATAAAATAATGAAAATCTTTGAATGACACAGTCGTAGAATTAAAATAATGATAGGAATAATTTACCGGAAGCCCAACACACTAACCACTAGACAAACAACGCCCTCCTTGCAAATGTATAGGATTGTATCGTGCGGTTGAGCCAATGTTTACACGAAATTCAAAATCAAACTTAATGGATTTCCTTTTAAAATATGTACGCTATAATACACGATGGAATAAAGTGTTACCTCATCTATAAACTGTTTCAATTTGGCTGTTAATAAGTCAGTATTTTTTATTTCATTTATAAAGGGTTGACATAAATTCCTTATGTTGTCCACGGTGGTTACCATAACCAATTCCTCATCACCAAAACTATCGATTTTAATATCATATTGCATTTCCTGAGCCTGTAATATGCTAACAACCTATAAAAATATTAAAAATATTATCATATTAGCAATAAAAATCAATGAAACAATACCTGTGTAACCAGCATTTTTTGATAATCCAATTCAAAATCTCGGCTCATGCGCTCTAGCAAATGCACATCAAGTTGCTTATGATGGAATTCCTTAAGCAACTGTTCGATACCATCGATTTCAGCATTAAATTTACCTTTTATAGAAGGATCTTGTTTGCAAAACTCCAAATAGTAATAATGCTTAATGCGTCTACATACATAACGCAGAAGATATTGAAAGAAATAAATAATTTTATGTAAATATTTAAAATCTTAATTAATTACTTGGTTCTAATGGCCTCCACATTGGTTGGTTCCTCAAAGTGTACATAATACATTTCTGATAGGGTTAATAGATTAACCTTTTGCTGATCGGTTTTTAAATCTTTTTCTAATTTCTCCAACAATACCTTTGAATAAGAATCAGCCGTAAGCATAACAAATAATTCTGAAAATAAACAAGATTTTCTTTTTAATCTTGATATCCCCAATTTAGTTGTAAAGTAATTGACAAGCTTACCCAAAAAATTAACCTCCTTGTGGGACATAATATTCCTAAAGACTCTAGCCATTTGTAGGGAAACAAAATCACCATTTATTATCTTACAATTATGCCTTTTCTGATAATCCAATAGATATTGGGCCATTATATACCAAACATCGTGCATTTTGCTTTTAATAAGATGTTCCAATGATAAAAAGAAATCATTTTTGGCACTGTCCATATCAATTTCTATACACGGATTGCCAGTTTTCAAGACCATATCTTTTAGTTTGCAAAGCAAAGTATTATTAGAGGGTGTAGCAATAATCAAAAGCAATAGAGTTCGTGCCACAAATTTAACAATATGCAACTGCTCGCTATAAGTGCCCTAAGAAATTAATATAAAAAGATTAATTAAATTGTATAAACGATTGAAGAAGTTACTTACCTTACTTTGTACCTTCTGCTGATGGGGTTGCTGTTGTGTTAACGGCATGACCTCATCAAATAATGACACTGAATATCTTTTCTTCGGTTTGATTTCGGTTTTAACATCAAATGAATTATTCATAGCTGTTGAAAAATTTAAAGTTGTATCCCCTACGGGTATTTCTGTAGCATCTATAGTCTCACGTATTAGTTTTGAAATATCCTTTTCACAATTGTCATAGAAATTTTCAATATCCTTAAGTGAATAATTCCTACTGGCTATACGCACATAGTTAATCAATTCAATCAAATCGACATTCTTTACATTCTCTAGTATAGATGCTCTTACTAAAAGCTCATAGGCCAAGGGAAAAGCCAAGGGATCGTTATCATTTAGTAAGGCAGTTAAAGTGCTTGAATGTGAGCCTTTGGTTATTTGTATCTGTTGGGCTAGAATTTCCAAAGCCATTTCAATATAATCGTCTTTGTTTTCCTTACTGCAATCGGCAATTTCCATTACGCTGTAGGCAAGGGCACAGGTTAGTAACAAACATTTCATGCGTTGACATAAGCATTTAACACCAAACATTTTAGCAAAACTTAAAGCCGAAGATAATTCACTTATTTCGGTGATAAAATGTTGGCAAATATTTTCAGCTGTTTGACTTCTCTTAATAATATTCTCAATGCCCATATTCAAAAGTTTTATACGATTTTCAAAGGACACCAACTCATCTATTGCATGGATTTGCAAATCGAATTTGTAACGCAAAACAAAACAGCTCTCTATGGTTTTTAAACGTTTTTGATAAGTAGCACAAGCATGGGGTATTACGAGTTTGAAAAACTCTATAAGATTTTGTTCTTCAGCCATAGTTTGTTTACTCTTATAGCCGCCATTGAAATTTTCTAAAAGGCCCTAAAATTATTTTGTGATGGAATTAAAATAAACAATTGAGACAAAATATGTTTTATAAAACAGCAATTACTTACTGCAAAGAACTCTACAACCTCCAGGACATATGTAGAATTCTTATCCGCTTTTAGAGTTTTAAAAAATTCGAAGGCCATTTCAAGTTTACCGCGTTTAACCATTTGATAGCAACAATTCGAATTGGCGCTACTAGCTATTTCTGGTGCCGCCTTCGTCAGTAGCTTTATAGTCATCCAACATATCTGGCAAATCCATTTTAACAATACGAAACATAAACAAATTCAAATTTATATCCGAAGCTACATCGGTGGGCCAGCCATATTTAGCTTTCATAATCTTAATAACTTGTATTTCGTATTCGGTATTGATTTTTAAAGCTAAAGGATGTGTAGAATAACGCAGTTTAATAAGAGGGGCCACAGTTTCAGGCCAAGGAACGGGTGAATTCTTAATACAAAAACAACAGCAAAAAGAAAACGATTTCCTTTAATACAAAAAAACAAATTTCTTTTAAAAATTCCTTGCTTAAATACCTGCAAAACTAAAAGAGCAGACTCTAAACGATCATCTTCATTGTGCAAGAGTTCAATACAAGCTACCGATCTTTCAAGCCAAGTTCTGAATGAATTCTTACTGGCTACCAATAAGGCTATGTAACGTCTTATAGCTGCCACCGGAGAAGAACCTTTTTCTTGGTAAATTGGGTACAAAAAATCGTTAACCAAACTTTTTAAATTATTCAAAGGGACACGTAATAAGATACATTTGGCCGTCTCATCTATGCTGTCCTATAGGTTAACATACAACATTACAAAAAAAATCATAAATTGTGTTCTGCTCTAAACAAAAACTTACTTGCAAATAGTTATCCAAAGTAAATATTAAATTATAGCTTTTCTTTAAAACAAATAGATCCTCTAAAGCATTCACCACATCTCTTAGTTTGGCAATGTTACGTTCATGCTGGCGTCTAACATCCGAATGCATAAAACATAAATCTTCAAATATTTCTGTTACCTTTGTGGCAAATTCCAAACCAATTTCAGGCCAATGTTTTGCATATTGTAGAGAACGTATTTTTTGTATACTCCATTCGGCTATCTGTGGCATAATATTTGGATGGCTATTGCTGACAATGGGTACAAATTGTCTAAGCCATTGCAAAAGATTAAACGGTTTCGTATCGTTTGGTATTAAACTTAATAATTCACGCAATTTATTTTCAGTTAGTTTCGATAATAGGACACTACAATGTCGTTTCCAAACTAAACAAGCCAATGGCATATCCGCTTTAAATAGAGACGTTATGTACTTAATTAAATTCGGATGAAAAACGAATTTTTGCCATTCTACATTAACTTCGTAGGGATCAATAATGGCTAAGGTCTTGAGACGATCTAATAGTTCAACAATTTCTAATATGTGATCTTCGTCATCCTGTTAAAAAAAAAAGTGGTAAAAAAAGGTGATAATTCTGGTTGTCGCTAGCTGCCATTGGTTTTAAAATACTCAGAACAGATGCTTTAAAGTTTTTACCTCCTCATCCAAATGTGTTAAGACTTCTTTTAAATATATTTCCAATATTTTGCGACTGGGTAGGTTACAAGTACGATATTGTCTAAAGAATTCCTTATTCTTGATTTTTTCAAACAATTTCATTAATTCAGCAAAGCGTTCATTTACCAAATCTGGTTTATTCTGAAATTTTTAAACGCTTTTTTAAGTATAAAAACGTAACCTTATAAGTATTGTAGGTATTGTCTTACCTCTCCCAAATTATCCAGTTCAACTAAAATCTTTTTCGCTTTTGCTTCATATATGGGTTGCAAACATAATTCAAACTGAGTGCCGAAAACCTTAATATATATGTACAAACAATTATCAGTAAAAATAAAATGGAGTTCTGCATTGAATAAATTTTACCTCGGCTTCTTCCAAATGTCCTTTGGCAATTAATTTCCTAAAACGCTCACTAGGATGTGTTTCCGAAACAGATAACATTTCCAAAACCGAAGGTAAATTATTAACATTACATTGCAAACAACTAAAGTAATACAAATTAACTGAACATTTTGGCTGCTGAACTAACCAAGAATGTTCAGTAACATCTAATTCATTAGAACACTTAAGATCTAGGAAAACAAAATTAAAAAGTAAAGTAAAGCGTATAAAATATAAGTCTCAAATACTTACCAGGATAATTGATAATTTTAATGCATCTATCATGTTCATCTGAAGGTTTAGTTAAAGTTAACAATTCTATATTCTCATCATTACATTCCATAATAATTAAATCATCAATTAGAATACTTTGTTGACCCGCAGGATACAAAAGTAATTGTGTAAAGGGGCATAATTCCAACAAATGACCAGAATTGCTTAATATTATACTGGAAAATACAACAGGAAACTATGAATTAAAATTGCCTGTTGAAAGTGGAATAAAAAACTTACATGAAATTTTCCAAATTATAAATACTTTTAACACCTCCATAGCTTTCGGGTACATTAATACGTACCACATCATCCGGAGATGATCTTATATAAATGTTATGCTGTGTACCAGCTATTAATAAAGGATCTTGTTCTAGTAGTTGATTATTGAAAATATCAAAATTCCGATTTAACAATAAGGCAGCAGTGAGATCACTTAAACCTCTAATGCTGAATAGACGTTTAAGAGTAACATCATTGTAAATATTTTCAGCAAATGACATTGTTTCTGATTCCTCACTTAACGAAATGTTTAAATAAGATTCCAAAGAGGATTCATCTATTTCGGAGAGACTGAAAATAAAAAATTTCTTGAAAAGATGTAGTTCGGACACAAGGAGATGGAGCAAGAAGAACTTAGTTGAGGCCAATAAGGTAAAATAAGCGATAGCGATTTTATTAAATATATATGGAATCTTATAATACGACGAAATAATATTAAATTGTCAAACCCACCTATAAACACTTCCATTCGCACATGTTAAACAAAAATTATTGCCCACTTGTTGAATGCCCGCAAATGTCCTGCCACCAATAAGACTAACATCAGCCTGTTTTATATTTTGACTAAACAATGGAATGCCCTTTATAAAGATGCCATGTATTTCGCCATCACTTAAGCCGCAAATGATTAAATTACCCGTTTGGGATATGGCCAAAACATCAATGTTTGTATTGAACGATAACAAACTGCATTTGGCAATCATTTCATCTTCCAACAGAAATATAGTCTTATCGATGGATATAACCATTTTGTTATTTTGTACCGACGCCTGTACCTTAGGATAGTGGATGACCTAAAGAAAAATAGAATTTAGAAAATGGCAGATTTTTTTGATGGAAATCACAGCATTCCAAACCTCTTCATCACTCGTTATACGAAAGATACCACGCGAAGAGAAAGCATTCGATATAGTCTCATCTTCTAAAGGTGATTGTTCAAAATTATTCCACATTTTATATTACTTTTTGCACTAATTATGCTAATTATTGTATTTTTAAGACAATTTTTTTTTTCTAGCCTTTCAAAACTCCAAATTGAATTAAAATGGTGGACATTTGGCGCTTTCAGTTATTATTTAATTTTCTTCTTATTTCTTTGTTCCATGCACTATGAATGAGTAGCTTATGTCAAAATGAAATGTTTCAACTAAGTAAACAGTTTTGCAGAAAGTCGATAAAACCGCTCAAAAATAGCTTCATAAATCTTTCAATATTATATAAAAAAAAATAAACTTTTTCTGTAATAAATTGAATTAGAAAACTATAATTCGCTTTACACAAAACCGTTTGGAGAAAGGCTCTACAGAAATAAAATTTTTCAGAAAAAGACAAAAAACATAATGTTTAGACAATAGCAATTCCTCTCCCTGTGTTTACACTTGACGATACGGGTTGTTATCAATCACTCGTGAATGTTTCAACAATAAGAAGTAGCATGTAGTAAAACCGTATTTTTGTAAAATCGTGCACAATTTTTGTTTATTTTTATTTGAATTGTAAAATTGAGTGAAAATTTGTATAAGTTTAAGCAAAAACTAAAGAATACATCATGACTTCCATTATTAAACTTCATACTGTGTCAGGGGCAATGGACGAAACACCACCCTGCTATATACTACAAATCGATGAAGTCAAAATAATGCTGGACTGTGGCTGGGATGAAAAGTTCGATGCCAATTTTATTAAGGAAGTCAAAAGGTTAGTTGGCAGTTTAATTAAAAGCGCTACAAATGAGGTATAAATACGTATTTCTTTCTACAGACATGTGCACTCTATCGACGCTGTGTTATTATCCCATCCTGACGTTTATCACTTGGGTGCTTTGCCTTATTTAGTGGGAAAATTGGGTTTGAATTGTCCCATATACTCCACCATTCCGGTACACAAAATGGGCCAAATGTTTATGTATGATCTGTATATGTCCCATTTTAATATGTACGATTTTGATCACTTCTCTTTGGATGATGTGGATGCTGCCTTTGATAAGATTATTCAACTCAAGTACAATCAGACGGTATCGTTAAAGGGTAAAGGCTATGGTATAGCTATAACCCCACTGCCAGCTGGCCACATGATAGGTGGCACTATATGGAAAATATTAAAGGTGGGAGAAGAGGATATTGTGTATGCTACTGATTTCAATCATAAGAAGGAACGCCACTTAAACGGTTGTGAATTGGAAAGACTGCAAAGGCCTTCATTGTTAATAACAGATGCTTTTAATGCTCTCTACCAGCAGGCGAGACGTAGAGCTCGCGATGAAAAGCTTATGACGAATATTTTACAAACCTTACGTGGCAATGGCAATGTACTTATAGCTGTGGATACAGCTGGCAGAGTTTTGGAATTGGCCCATATGTTGGATCAATTGTGGAAAAATAAGGAATCGGGTTTAATGGCTTACTCCTTGGCTTTGCTTAATAACTTCTCTTATAATGTCATAGAGTTTGCCAAATCTCAAATAGAATGGATGAGTGATAAACTAATGAAAAGCTTTGAGGGTGCCCGCAATAATCCATTTCAATTTAAACACATGCAATTATGCCATAGTCTCGCTGAGCTGGCTCAGTTACCCGGACCTAAGGTGGTATTGGCTAGTGAAACCGATATGGAAAGTGGTTTTGCACGTGATTTATTTGTACAATGGGCTGGTAATCCAAATAATAGCATAATTTTTACCTCAAGGTAAGTGGAATCCAAAGAAGTAAAAATATACACAATACAACATTTTTTGTTCTTAAATCAGAACCTCTCAAGGTACTTTAGCCATGGATCTGGTGGAAAACCATGTGCCTGGCCGTAAAATTGAAATTGACATCCGTCGACGCATAGAATTAGAAGGAGCTGAACTAGAAGAATATCTGCGAGTACAAGGTGAAAAGCTTAATCGATTAATTGTAAAACAAGATGCGGAAGAGGAAAGCAGTTCAGATTCCGAAGATGACATAGAAATGAGTGTCATTACGGGGAAACATGATATTGTAATAAGACCGGAGGGTCGTCAGCATACGGGTTTCTTTAAATCCAATAAACGCCATCATGTAATGTTTCCCTTTCATGAAGACAAAATCAAATGCGATGAATATGGCGAAATTGTAAATTTAGATGAGTATCGTATAGCTGATGTGGCGTATGACTATCCTATGGACGACAATAAGGAAAATATTAAGAAAGAAGAAATCAAAGGAGAAAAATCCAAAACCGATGACGGTAAGTGGCATGAAAAGTACTTATAGACTGAATTCTAAAACAGCAAACATATTTTTCTAGATGTACAGCTCTTGGAAAAACCCACGAAATGTATAAGCCAAAGAAAGATCATTGAAATTAATGCTCAAATTCAACGTATTGACTTTGAGGGACGTTCGGATGGTGAGTCCATGTTGAAAATCTTATCCCAACTAAGGCCAAGACGGGTTATTGTAGTACATGGCACAGAGGAAGCTACACAAACGGTAGCTAAACATTGTGAACAAAATATAGGAGCCAGAGTGTTTGCACCTCACAAAGGAGAGGTGAGTAATTAATGGCTTTACTATTCTAAGAAATTCGGAGTTTAAATAAGTTTTTGTTTGTATTACAGACTATTGACGTCACAACTGAAACCCATATCTATCAAGTACGTCTTACTGAAGGCTTAGTATCTCAACTACAATTCCAAAAGGGTAAAGATGCTGAAGTCGCCTGGATAGATGCCCGTATTGGTGTACGTACCCAGGCCATAGAGGCCACAAATACAACGCAAAATAATGATGCTGAAGTTACCGAAACGGGTAGCAGTGATGAGAAAACCTTAACCTTAGAATCTTTAGAAAACGATGAAATACCCGTGCATAATTCAGTGTTAATTAATGAATTGAAACTATCGGACTTCAAACAAATCCTCATGCGCAACAATATAAATTCGGAATTTTCTGGAGGTGTATTATGGTGTTGTAATGGTACTTTAGCATTAAGACGCATTGATACCGGCAAAGTTACAATGGAGGGCTGTTTGTCGGAGGAATATTATAAAATACGTGAATTACTTTATGAACAATATGCTATCGTTTAAGGACAATAAAAACTAAGAGAAATTATTAATTTTTTACATCTTTAAGCATTTATTTTTATATTGCCTATCTATTTATCCATGAACTGTAACATTGGATCTTCTTCCCTTGTGCGTTTGCGTTGCCATTCCTCAATTTCATCTTCTGTGGGTGCTTTAACATCATACATACTGTTATATGGTCGTTTTCTATCATCCAGTATCTCTGTCTTGGATTTTTTTTCCATGTCAATTTTCTCTTTGCGTTTTTCCTCGAGTCGTTTCTTTTCTTTGGCCATTTTTTTCTCTTTCTTCTTTAGTTTTTTGGCTCTTTTCTTTTCACGTTTTTTCAATTTCTTTTTAGCTTTTTTACTTTCCAAAGCAACCTTTTGTAATTCTTCTTCATCTTCCGATGATGATGAGGAGGATGAGGACGACGAAGAACTACTTAAAACTTCATCCTCCTTAGATTTTTCAATTTCTCTATTGTTTTGTAATGCTGGCGCTGTATTAGATTCTTCCAGTTTTTCTTTACTAGTGCCAAGGGACGGCATTGCATTTGGCATTTTAAATTCGGGTGTTACCTCTGGTTCTTTTATACCAATACAATAGGAATTTTTAATAAATGATTTACAGCATTTATAACCCCAACGACCACCGTTCCAATAACTGCCCCAAACAGTAGTGTGGTTATTTATATAGACATCTTCTTCGTAAATACTACGCGCCTTAGGTTTCTCCATACCCTTTATGACTTTACCGCTGCGTGAGTACTCTATATATTCCTCAGTTTGAGCCAAAAGCAATGATTTTGGTGGAGCTTCCAAGTGCTCGACGCCACCATATTTTTCCACAATGTCTTCTTTAGTCTGAAATTAAGATAATTTATGTTTTAGGGGTATAAACAACGTATTGTTAAGGAATAACTTACGCTTGATTTGAATTGTTCTTTCTTTTTGTCATATTCCTTTTGCAATAGTTCCAATTTAGTAGGTTCGGCCAGTAAATGTACATCTACACCTTTGCCATGAGCTTCCCATGCAAACAGTTGGGCCTGCGAATGTTTTGTAGTGTCTCCACTAAATCGTACAAAGTTTTCTCCAGCAAACTCGGCCCTGTTATAGAACGACAAAATTTAATTTTAAAGGCTCACATGTATTTTTTAAAGACTTACTCTTCTGCTGGAGTACTTGGATTAGGATTGTCACGCATAGATCTCGTTTTGGGATCATAGTAGGCTGAATTCGGATCTAAATTTCTTAGATATTTGGCAGTATCTTCTCTTATACGCAAGTTACGTACTGTAATACGTTGTTTAGAATCTACTTTAGTACCAGGCATATCCACTTCATCCACGTATTTATCCTCATTATTGTCATCATCGGAAATTTCGGCATCAGGGTCTGTTAAAAACGACAGAAAACGATTTGTAAACATTTCTTTAATTGTTGTTGTTATATGAATACTTACTACTCTTTAATTTGTCAGCTTTTAGTTGTCTTTTGGCTTCCTCTACTTTTTCAAATTCTTCTATAATTTCTCTATGATTGGCGGGATCATAGGAGCTCCAACGATCTCTTTTCTCATCGTAGTTTACGGATTGGTCTTGAACTAAATGCTCATCATGCACTACTATGGATTCAGCAAATTTGGCTATGACTTTTCGTGGCCTCTCTAAGCAATCTTTACGCTTGTGAGTCATGGCACCACAATTCTCACAGGCACCCTTGCGAAATTTTGTTACCAAACGGCTGGTGTCTACTCCCTTAGGGGCTTTACGTTCTAATTCTCCCTTGTCTTCGTCCCGTTGAGGACGTTGATGTTTAAGTGTGGGTCCTTGGGCTCCATAATACCAAGGTGCATTTGATATATATTGTGGTATATGAGGATTTATATCACGACCTTCTTCATCCACAGCAGCTGGTGCAGTACCCGCTTTACGGGCCTCCTCCAACTCTTTGGCTTTACGCCAATCTTCACGGGATTTTTTCTTTGGCTCCTCTTCTTCTACATGGTCTTTGCTGTGAATAATTTGCGATACAGGATTGCGTACCGTTTGGGAACTCATTTTACGATAAGATCTCCTTAAATTGTACCCAAAAATACACAAAACGTTGTTCCTCTCTTGATTTTACTGATGAAAACAAATGCTTCTTCTATTTAACTTTTGAAAAGTACTGTGCATGGTTAGCTTGATTATTTCTACTTTTGAAAAAGTACAAGTAAATATAGTATTAAATATCTTGATAATTTTTTAAGCAACGCTGTCTTCAAATTCAATTAGAATCATCAGTCTTCTTTTTTCATTTTCTTACAGTGTTATTGGTGTGTGAAAAATTACGATAATTTTTTGAAAAAGTCTTAAAAAAACTTAGAAAAATGTGCTTTCCCAAAGGCCAATTACCCATTTTTAGCCGAAATAGCTAAATTACTTCTAGAAATTGAAAATATTTCAACGAAATTTATAAAAAACCAACCAAACATTTAACAAACGCAATAATAATTGGAAAACAAAAGAGCACTGCAAAATAAGAAGAAAGAAAAACAAGCAGCGAAAAGACAACAAGAGACGAAAAAAGTTATAAAGAAAAACAAATTGTAAAGAATTGTGAAAACAAATTGCTTAAACAAAGAATTTCTCTAAAAAAAATTGCAATTACGGATTTCTAAACCACTTCTTTCAAAAATTCCAAGTAAGTAGCAAAATTCAAGTTTTTATACGGCGTAGAAAAAAAAAATAGTGGAAATAAAACAAAATAAAATCAAAACAAAATAAAACAAAAACAAAATATCAATAAAATTTCGACACCCACCCGTTAGTGGTTGGTTTGTTGTTTTTGCATCACATTTGTTTTTGTTTGTTGTGTAGTGAGTGTGTTTGCTGTTAATGTTGTTTTTAATTTCTCTCATTTAAAACTCTCCCCACTAGCCACAACTATGCATAGCTATACATAAAAAACCAGGCGTGCAAAACAAATGTAACATGCTTATACAAACTGTTTGTCACTTTATTCTCTTACTACTCACTCTCATTTGCTTTGTGTATATTAATTGAATTTCTAAAGAAGTTTTTATATTGTTTTTCTTGTATTGGGTATTGTCTTTGTTTTTGTAAGTTTTGTTTTTAATTATAATTTTAGTAATCTCTGTTTGTGGGGTTTTTATGGTGTTAATATTATTTTACTTTTGAATTTCCTGATTTTTAAAGCTCTCCCATGTGTTTTAGTGGAATAAATGATTGCCAGCCTGAATGGGCTCATTGGCTGAGGGTATTTAACCTTGTAAAATGGTATGTGTTGGTAATATTAAGAGTTGTTGTTGTAATATTGAAGGTTATTGGTGTTTTGAGTCTTGATTTCTAAAGAAAACTTGAAAGTTTAAATATAATCCGCACAATCCTTAACGTCTTCCCCCCCTTCAGCGCAAACGTGAAAGGTCATTTCTATCAAGCAACCTTCAAGAGGTGTTGACCTTAACATGTCCCTTTTGTATTTAATTATCAACTGATGGCATCTATAATTGCATTTATAACGTAAAAGAATTCGAAAGTGCACTAAAGGTTAGAGGGGTAGAGAAATTTACTTTTAATTTATGGAAAATCAGTCAGAATGACGTTAAAAGATGCAAATGGTGGAACAAATTATTATTAATCGTGTAGAATTGTTAGCGACCTTATTGGGTGTATCGTGGTATTGTGGGTATCTTGTGTAGGATACGATAGAAACCGTAATTCATTCGGATCCTATAGTGTCTATAGCATTTCTAATCAATGCCCTAACTACGATCTCGTGATCTCGAATGTCGTAAATTGACATCTGTTTATAGTCTAAGAACTCCTTAATGGCTTCTACTATAACTACAAGAGCAGTCTCGGCATAGGATGCGAAGTCATTAGTTTCAATACCACACATCAATTGTTCAAGCATTTCCAAAGTGATCAATAATGAGGCTAATATAAATAAAAGGAAATGAAGAATTCCATCTGTTTCCATAGTTTGAAGTGTAGAATTGAATTCGGTGTCGGTTTAATCCTTTCTACGGGGCAAGTATTAGTCGAAACCGCCTGCTGATAATATCACTACTGCCTAGAAAATATGTTCATAGCAGCAGACCAATGCTTTCCCTCTTCGTTCTGCTCTATTTCCGACCCTACGAAGTTCTGTTGTACAAGTTGCCCCTCATAATAATTACAATGTAAGCGTTTAGTATAATTCCATTCAATAGAGTCACACTATTCTTAGACACAATTCTATAGACACTTGTGTAAGAATTCCAATATTTCATGATCCGATAAAGACTCTTCGGCTTATACTCCTCTGGCGATGTTCGGTTTATCAGTCTCCAACAAAAGCAGGCTTGTTTTCAGAATGCTTGTAAAAGCAATTCAAATATTTGATTGTTGCTGATATGATATGCATTTGATAAAATGCTTATCAACCGACCATCGTATTTTTATATGTGTTTGTAGATGTACTACTAAAAAAGTTCAATAACAATGAAGTGAATAAACTCTTCACTTACCATAGATAGTGAATCACTTTTAATTTACGAGTCTTTAAAATTATATATTTTTTGTTTTTATTGGTTTTATTGCATTGAAACTTGAAAACTTACAACAAGTTAGAGTGAGGTATAGTATGCATCAAACTAATAGTATGAGTATATCGAATGCGTAATTGTATATATTAATATGCACCTACTTTATGTGTAGTTTGTAGATCGTTAAAAACTTATCTTGACTACCATTGACACATGTTTGAGTAATTAAATCCAATAAGAAAAGGAAACAATGAACAGAAATATTTTTTTTTATCATATATGCGCTGTTTTCATAAATCACTCTTCATGAGCCTGCAAAAAAGTATAGTGTTGTAGAGACAGCTAATATATTGGGTTATCCATTTAATGGTTTTCAAACTGCCGGTCTGAAAAGGCTGTCAACTGTTAAATATCATGTTTCCCATTGATCTACTGTTTGAAAAAGAGACTAAACGTGTTAATAAATTTATCAAACACTTACTAGTAGTGCCTGAGGACGACAACAACTTTGGAAAGGCTGTCAAATGTTAAATATCAACTTCCCTATCGACCTACTGTGTAAGAAAATTCAAGAGAATTAACGTGTTGCAAAAATTGTCAAAGACTTACTAGGCTTATTTTGCGTAATAATAAATTGGCTTAAAATGCAGCTTTTACTATAGCACCAGCAATCTTTTACGGCAGGTTGATCACTATAAATTGCTGGCCTAAACAGTTGCATATCTAGGTACTTACTGATTATTTTCTTTCCTACAATGATCTAAACAGACGCTTTGACACTGTCATCCTAAAACGAATACGAAGCCAGATGCCTCATCGAATTCTCTGCAAGTATACACCAACGTCTTAGATTTTGATGAAATATCAGGCATAAAATTGACTTGGTTATCAGGAACTGCAGTGTTCTTCAGGCTATGTAATGGCCATTATATATTTGCTAAGTAATAGAATATTCACTGAAAATATACTCGAGCAGCCAGGCTGTAATAAGGTTCAAAAGGTTCCAAATGTAATATTCTAATTTTATAATTTAACGGAAAGCGATAGGAAATTAGGAATAAGGTAGCCTAAATGAGAAACTCACATTATGTGGTATAGCTGTTCTGATTCTTTCATGTGATTTGTTTTGATTATAAATTTTTGTCACATCCAATATCAGTTGAACAAATTCCATTGAATCTATTTATTGATCTGCTAATTTAATTAAATTTTATCCAGATAACACAATATTTGTTTATAAAAAATAAACATAGATTGTGCTAATTATTTAAACGAAACTGTATTTATTTGTTTATTTCATTTGTTATTACAGAGAAACAAAAAAAAAACAAAAAGGAAAAGAATTATTGTATAACAATTGTTTCTAATTTATGCCTTAAATTTTAAGTTTCTTTTTATTCTACGCTTGTAATTGTAATTTTAACTTTTGTTTTCTTCTGAATGTCACTTAGAATTGTAGATATCTTTCTTTACATATTTTTTAATACTTTATTAGTCATTCGTATGTTTTACAGACACTTTAAATTTTGATTTTTTTGTTTTGCTTTTTTTTTTATTATTATTCTTTTGTTTTTATAGAGATTTTTATTAATCAATACGAGAGCTGTATTGCATATGACCACAGCCACGAGTGTCGTCGTCTTTTTTAGTTGAATAATTTTTTTTATTATAATTTTTTTAATGAATTGCACTGACTGCAGCGTATTGTTATTGAAATTATTTTTTTATTGTTCTTGTTTTTTATTTTTACTTTATTGTTTACTTTTTTATTGTATTTTTTTGTTTTTATTGTAGCTGTTTTGTTTGTTTATGGTTTATTAAATAATTTTCATGTTTTAATATCATTTTTAATTATAATTTTATCGTGAACTTAATCTTAAGAAATCATCATCCATACCCCACCATACTTTAAATTTAAAAGGCATTTTTTTCCAGCGGATGTGACCCTACACATAAATGCAATGTGTTATTTTGCAACTAGGAAAATAGGTTGTAGGAGAGAGGGCGTTAGTTGAAATCTATGTCTGCTGGGAAATGTTAAACATCTGCAGAAAGATTGTAAAGTTGTACTCTCCGTGTTGGACGATCCACTGTGAAATTGAGTACGAACGAATGCGCTTTATTATTTTTTATTTCATTTAAGCATAATTTTGATTATCATACAGTCATAGCGCTTTGAATTACGGATGACGCTAACGATTCGTGCAGTGGCAATTTCTGAAAAATTATTGCCAAATGACACCTTCAGACCATAATATGCACAAAACAGTCAGTTTAACCAAATGCAATCCACAATCATTTCTGGGTTCGCCGAGCGCTATATGTAAAAATATCACTTGTAAATGTAACTAACACTACCGAAAAAATTTTATTCAATGAATTAGTATTCAAAGCCTGTTGCCATGGCAACCAATCAGCAAATTTATAGCGTTGCAAATGGACAGCCAACTTTAACTGTTGCGTAAGTTGAACTTGTTGAGAACGTTGTCTGAACCAAGAATAATAAACTAAAGATTGCGCCATCACGCACACAAAATTAAAATTTCCTGCGCATGTTGAATCAATGACGTCATGCAAACTGTGTTCCTATTGGCTAATGATAATGTAAGTTACATTGCAGGGCTGCCAACTACTTTCACGAAGCCACACATTTTTCAGAAGAAATGTTAATTTTCACATATGAACCCAGGCTTGGAAACCTTTAAAATAGCCCAACTACGTCATCTAACGGGAAATTATGCGCAAGTCGTAATCTTTAGTTTATCATTCTTGGTCTGATCGATCTCGGCTTACTCTCCATTCTTTCTGTAACAGGAACAATACTTTTGATAGTGCAGATATTATGATGATACACATGCCTGATTGCATCTGTTAAGCATCCGATCTTTTTGAATTTTTTTGTTAAACGATTTATATTTGTAAATGGCAAACCTTTCAATAAATTGACCTCACTTTATACAAGAGATATTTAAACGCAATTTTAAAAACCACTAAATGGCTAACCCGATCGATAACTATAGCCAATATTTTGAATAAATGAATTGTATCCACATTTTTAAGCTATGCATTCATTTTAAAATATAAATAAAGTATTCAAGTATAACAATAATTTTAATTCCGTGCTTAAAAGCACATATTATAGTACTTATGTACATATGAGTATATGTATGTATATTTAATTTTAATAGTATTTATTTTTAAAAATATTTTATAAAAAAAACACAAGTATTTTATTTTATTTTTAAGTTTTTATAACTTAACTCGTTGCATATATGTATGTATGTATGTGACTACTGTATGCATTTTCATTGTATGCATTTTTTGTTTGTTTTTAATACATTATTTAAGTCTATATTAAAAATGAAATGTGAATATTTTTTGTCTCATTATAATTTGTTCATTATTTTGTTTTGTTTTAATAAAAATAAATTTCGAAGTCATATAATGTTATTGAACTTAAAAAGCACTCATCATATGTACTGTGTCGATCAAAACTAATTGAACAAACCTTAGTTTAAACATTAACCATTACAGTAGAAAGTAGAAAAAAAAAGTTTGATATTTTCAAAATGTTTTCGAAAATTTATTTGAACAAAGCTGCTTCGAAATCTATAAACAAACAATTTTTAAATTCTACTTTCCACAAGGCAAAATGTATTGAACAAAATGGTCAGTGTTGTAATGAAAAGAGAAATTAAAATCTAATCTGTCTTCTACCAACGCTGTCAATTCGCCCTCTACTTTTACCAATACCAGCTAGGTCTTCAGCAATTTGCTTTTGTACGTTTAAGCCTAATGTTAGTTTCTTTGACTATTTTGTAGGTTTCAGAAATTAGATTAGATATAATGAAACTGGACAATATCTTCTTTTCGATTGTTCCTTATGGATTCGGTCTTGTCAGTGTTTGTCTTAGATCTCGGCATATTTGTAGATTTTTTTATGTACTGTGAAACTGCAAGCTAATATACTAATAACTTTTATGTATTCAAAATCGCTCTAGACGATGTTGTGATTTAATTATAGCTTAGTGATATATACTCAGCTTTTGCTGGTTGTTTTTATATAATATATTAATTTATGTTCAATCACTTTTGACCGACACTGTATGTGTATATAATACAAACAAACATAATGATTTTAACATTGAGAGATATTTCATAGCTTTACAGGTTCTGCTTAATATTTTATCTGCACCTTCTCCTATCCGTATAGAAAAAGTTAAACAACAATTATGATAAAATAATAATTTTTTTTTTCTTTAATTATTTTATAAAAGTTTAATTTGTTTTTGTTATAATTTTTTTATTTAATTAAAAATGTATTCTTTTTTCTTTTGATTTTATTACAGTTAACGTTTGGTTATTGCAGTTTACAGAGACAACAAATTCATGGGCATATCAATGCAACTGGTAAATAAATATTTTATAATCAAACATTATAATCATCAGCACAGCCAGCAACAGGAACAGAAACAGCAGCAGCAGCAGCAACAGCTACAGCAACAGTTTAGAAATAAAAAACAACAAATATTTGATCCACTTTAAAAGATTTCTTCTGATTACTTTCTTTGTTTGTTTATTCGTTTGTTTGTTTGTGTCACTGAAGTCAACGTTTTTCTAAAACGCAATCTCAGCCAAAACAATCAGTCAACCATCCAGCCAGCAGCAGTAATCGCAAAAATAAATAAAATTTATTTACAAAGAGAGTCAGAAAGACGAAGAGAGAGTATCTGAGAGTGGAAATTAAATAATAAAAGAAAATCATCAAACAGAACATTATAGCTGCAGTACTAAAATTGTGCTTTACATCTTCCTTCCTTCCTTCATTCAGATACCAGCAGATATTTAGATATGTAAGCAGATTCTTTAAAATTATATTATAAATATGATACACATACTATACGTATATACATGTATGTATGTATAGTATGTAAATTAAAATTTAAATTCAGTTTAAAACCTTAACTTAAATTCCTTTTTTTAATGAAATTTTGAAAAATTACTCCCACTTTAATTGTATTCATAAATAGTCTGTAGTTAAATGGTTTCATTTAAAGCAACTGGTCTTCATATATCTACACATCATACATACATACAGTGGATGACAAAACAATTGAAACTTTTTCAAAATTGCACTAAAAAATAAAAATATTCTTAAGAAATTTGCAAAATATTTGTGCTGTTTATTAATAAAAAAAAAACGATTTCATTGTTAAAAAAACAATATGTGATAAATATGGACTTAACAAATCAGATCTTTCCAAAATGATTAAAAAAATTTTTAATTTTAAGTCAAGAACTGTAAACACTCATCACTTTGGTGAAGGCTTCAACACTTCAATAATATAGCTTTTTTATATATTTTTATGCATACCAATGAACTGCAATTTCCAACTGTTTTCTTTCCGATTTCTAACTGTTTTCTTTCCAATTTTGTCTGATTAGAACACATAAATAAATTTTTGAAAAAGGTTCTATTGTTTTGTCAACCACTGTATGTACCTATATTGGGTGTATAACATGCAAACACATTGCTATAATCGGGAGAACTCTGCAGAATCACAAAAATTCAGATTGTCTGCAACATTTTCATTAAAAAAGGCTTTGTTTTCGATAGTGCGTATATTGTGATGATACGAAAATCTAACCACGGCTGTAATTCTTGCAATGTATTGTTCATTCTTTGCACATTAGATTGCTCTTGTCATGCCCGAAAAGTTAACACCTTTGAATCTTCACTTTCGTAAGCAGTTTTTTACACATTCCCATCAGAGATCAGAGACTTTGATTCATTCGTACTTAGTACAACATTGCTTTATAAGTATAGGTTGCAATGAGTATGAGTACATCCTTGGCATCATCATACGCCTACTCATTCAGATTCATAAATTTAGAAAAATACTTATAATACTTATAAGTGATTCGAATCATTCATCAAAATTTACAGTCTTAGTTGTTGTTGCATGTACAAACAAAGAAGAAAGGATAGACAAAGGCAACAAGCAAAGTAAACACACAACCTTCTTGTGAATATTTTGGTGTTCGTAAGCGAATCATACTTATTTTGTGCTTCGTGTAAATGTTAAGTCGAGACGACTCGAAGTCAATAACATCATCCGCGTTATTAAGTATGAATACGACGAGTACTCTAAACTTTGAATATGAGTAGTGTCAGTATGATATTCAAATAAGTATGAATGCGTATAAGTATCAGAAATTATAAATATGACTCGAATCTACTTATCGTTTTGATTACTTATTGCTGATCTCTGATTCGTAAATGTCAAACTTTTTCACTAAAGAAATAGCACCTCAGATGATAGTATTCATAGTTGATAGTTTTGAAGCCGTTAAATGAATAACTCGCTTTATCAGTATGACCTAGTACTTTATATTTTGTTTGTTTGCCTATTTCAATGTCTTATCGTTTAAGAATATTTTGTATTTTTTTTTAATAAACCTTCTCTACGTTGAATATCCTTTTTAAACGTTTTCACAAGGTTTTTATTACAAGCCAATGTTTATTTTCTTTTGTATTATTTTTAATGCAACAAAATATTTTGCATTTTCATCGGAATGGCGTCATAACTAATGATAGATCATATTGGCAAAAAAAATAAAAGAAAAGTTAATTTTAGAAAACCAATGTAGTAGACTTTTTGTCGGTAATATAAATACATAGATAGATACATACTACATACGTATGTATGCATACATAATATATCTACATAATATATCTACATAAATACATACCAGTTTACATACTTATTTTAAGGAGTAATATAAAAATAATTTTGTTTTATCATGTATAAATATGTATTCATTTTTCATTTTATTTTATTTTTTTTTTTTCAGATTTTGTTGCAGCCCCAACTCTCTGAAATAACTACCATATTTGTATATAATGGCGTTAAAATCAGAATTATCGTTTATGGTATATTTTCTTGTTGCCGTATGCATTTTTCAAAAGCCTGTTACAGTCGATGGTCACATATTAGTATATCGTCGCTTGACCAATCAGGTTATTGTAAATTTATAAGCTCATGATAAACATTTTGAATATGGTTTAATTTATACATTCTTTCATTGCATGTGACTGATTAGTTAATTGAAGAATATAATGATATGCCAGCACAATTTGGTCCTAGTCTACCCCCGAATGGTATTAAGGTATTTGCCATACCGGCTTTACCCCAAGAAGACGCATGTGATAAAATAAACTCACCACCGAAATCATTATATCCAAGCAGTGCTAAATTTGTTGCCATCATAATAAGGTATGTATGTACATAACCATCTATTAAGTATTATATACAGCCTTCCTTACGTTTATATAAAAATTGTTCTTTTTGTTTTTTTTTTTATTTATTACGGAAAAAAAAATTAAAAAAAAAAAATCTGTTTCCTTTCCTTTTTAACACAATTTAATACAATATCTAAACGTACATAAATGCTGATTTTTTGTAGTACTCAAAGGTATATTTTCTTAATTCAATTTCTATTCTTTTTAAGACATTTACACTTACACTGTAAAACAAATAGGCTAAAAAAAATTTTAAATCTCCAGGCACTTATAATAAATTCATTGACATCATTATTGTTCTGCTATACTTCATGGGCTTTTGAAATCGCAATCATTTATACAATATTTACTAAGCAAGAGTTAAAGCATGATTTAAGTGCATGACACAATATCATACTCGAGGTCTTTAATGTTTCATTTTATGCCATAAAAGAATTTCTAAACAAATTTTTACTTTTTACTCAAGGGCAATGTATAATGTATTCAACTGTTTTTCTAATTCAGATTTTTATTGGTAAATAATAAATAAACGCTATTAAGCCCTTTTGATATGGTCTTCGTCTAACGTGGAAGTGATGTCTTAATCGGAATTTTAAAAGAAATTATTTTTTAAATATTTTTGCTCTGATATTGAGCCATTCAATTAAAACTGTATTGTTTCAGGCTTTTCTGATCAATCTTCAAAGAACTAAAATAATGCTGTAAACATCTGCAAAAGGATAGACAAATTTTAAAGAGTAAAAATGAGTAGGATTTCTACAAGAAGTTGTACAGTATGTTTCCCGAACACGTGAGGCTATATTGGCTATTCTGTCTGTCCCAACTTCAGAAAACTGAAGGGATAGCTGGGAAATATTAACATGTAACAGAATAAGTATAATGGGACTAAAACCGAACTTTATAAGAGCCAAGTTAACTATGATTTCAGAAGCATAAAAATCTAAAACACTTCTGGCTAGACAAATTCTTGATACTCAAATACATTTCGTTCCTAATACCCAAATGCCGGAGATAATATCGTAGTATATTCTTAGCTTTTAAACGCATATGTTTTGGACGTAGTGTCACATTATGACCACTAGGCGATATATTTCCATAAAGACATACTTTTGCCTTTTTAGTTACCAAACAAGTGGTATGGTAATCACTGACGACTCTATGAGATAATTTATTTGCCTCTCTATAGGAGTATCCATTCGAATTATTTGTAATTGCATCAGCCTTTACAATTGTGGTCGATATTTTTCTATCTGCTATGCTCGCATGTCCAGGAATCCACATACGTTATATGTTCTCCCATATTCCTTAATATTGAAATTATCCCACTGCTGTCGCTATTACAGCCTGAATAATTCAGCCTAAGTTTCCAAGGAAAAAATGTTCATCATGGTTTTCGATCTAAAAAAATATCTAAACCGATCTTCAATCTGCCTCTAACACAGAGAGTAATATCAATATCGAACAACGAGGAAAGGTTAACATCCAGTACTTGATTAGGGTAGGCGTTGTTTCAAGGCAAAGAAAACAATACCTTCACTTTGCTGTATTCTAACCACCGTGCCTTTTTCCATCAGATACAAGTGGTTCTAAACATTGTTTTGTGAAATTTTAAACTCTTATGTCATCGAAAAAAACTTACTTGATAGTCTAAATCGATGACTTCATTCCTATAATTACCACCATACAGCCGGTTTGAGACTACTTCAAAATTATTGGCGGTAAATGATGCTGTTAAAAAGGCAGAAGGATGGATGACAATAATCCTGAGTTGTTTATAAAGTGGAGGAGTTCTACACTGTGGCAATATATCTCTATTGGAGAGAGCAACCCCAAAGTAGTTAATTGTATGGCAGTTAAATCTGAACATTTAACCCTTAGAGTACAGAGTGGGGTAACTTAGCTTCCCCAATCTTCGTTTTTCTTCAATAACTTCGCAAATACAAATTTTTTTGCCTTAAATTAAAGCGTTTTGATGTGATAATTAAAAATAAAAGCTGAAAACTAATTAAATACTAATGTTTTACTTTCAAAATAATATTTTTAGTTCTTTTATGCAAACATAAAGACATAAAAATCCCATTTCTCTTTGGGGAACTTTAGTTACCCCACTCTGTACTTTATGTCAGAAATCGAGCTTCGTCCTCTAAGAGTTAAAGAACGGACAATCTGCTGTTGAGTACAGTCTCTACAGTTTCTGCAGTGAAGGTTAAAGGATATACCTAAAAGTAGTCCCTTGTTGATTTCATTTTTTTGCATCTTATTTTATAATAAAACAATCATCAAAAACAAAAACCTTGATACTATTCCGAATCACATTTTGCATATTTTTTTATGAATTCATCTTCAAAAGACTTTAAGATTCACAAAATAAAATCTATCCTTAACACCACCCGTAACATATCTAAAGTCGAATTCGATTTTTATTTTATACAATCACTCACTACTTATTTCTTAATATTTTGTTTATTGGCTACAATAAATAAATATTTATTTATCAAGAGTGTATACATCTGTTATTGTTATTATTATTGTTTTTTAATTATTTATTTTTTTATTCAGAGGTGGCATTAATTGCACATTCGAATTAAAAGTACGTAATGCCCAGGCAGCTCGCTTTGATGCTGTTATCATCTATAATAATGACAGCGATGACTTAGGTAAGTTATTTAAACTAGTTTTTGTTGTTGTTTTTTAATTAAATATTTTCTTCTTCTTCTTTTAAATAGAACATATGTCAGCACAGAATAGCACTGGCATTTACATACCATCGGTTTTTGTGGGTCGTACCACGGGTACGAATTTAAAAACTTTCTTCACCCAAGAAATTGTTTTAGTTATTAATGATGAGCTGCCTTTTAACATTAACACACAACTTATTTTACCATTTTCTATATTAATTGGCTTATGTTTCTTAATTATGGTAAATATTTTCGCACTCTCTGATATGGTAATATTTTAAATATCAACTTTTTTTAATTTCTTTTTGTCTTTTTTCTCAATTACAAGATCTTTTACATGATTTACAAATGCATACGTGAAGAAAGACGTTTGAGACGCCATCGTTTACCCAGAAGAATGTTAAAAAAGCTGCCCATTATTAAATTCACAAAGAATAATGATCTCGGTTATGATAATTGTGTTATTTGTCTAGATGAATTTGCTGAAGGCGATAAATTGCGCGTATTACCCTGCAAACATCGTAAGTTTTTGGTTTATTTTTTTCTTATTGCCTTTAAATTTAATTTTAATTTTTATTGTTTTTATTTATCATATTAGTCTATCACACGGACTGCATTGATGTTTGGTTAACTCAAAATAAACGCGATTGCCCTATTTGTAAGCGTAAGGTTTTTACGAAAGGCGAAACCCGATCACAACGGAATCGACAGTCTTCATTGGATAGTATAACAGATACTGATGATGATACCACACCGCTGTTGCAGCAACAATCGGAGAATAGCTCAGTGCAATCATCGAATGTTTCTACAACTACAGGCCATGGTACATTTCGTCGCAATGAAGATGTTACATCCGATGATGAAAATAGTAAGTATTGTGAATCAAATTTGTTAATAGACAACTAGCGTAGTAAGATTAGGATATCGAAATTGTAGAAGAGGCACTAAGCTTATAGTGTTGGAAACAGTAGACGGAAAGGGCTAGAGTTAGAGTTGCTTCAGCGAGGACACACCTTTTGTCCTGCCGGCTTGAAACACAATGAGGGAGAATATCCTCAACAGAACAGAGGAATTAAAATCGCATACCATAAGCCATGACAAACTAGATAGATCGCAGAAACAAACACTCAATGGATGAAGAAACTTCTCTCCAGCATAGAAAGATGTATTCAGAGAAAAATTAAGGAAATTAACCACGTTTTGATCCAATTTCTATCAGGTTACAGATATTTGCGTAAAATTATTATCGATTTTAAAATAACCGCTCTCGTCAATCACCAACCAACATTCTCCCTTAGATTAATCTGGAAATCCACAAATGATTAATTGTACGGAAATGATATCTTCAGTACATGAACGAGTAAGGCTTAGCCAAATGCAAGAAATTTGCGCTGAGTCTCTACCTCTTAGATAACCCAGTTCTCTCCACATCCCTAACCATTACCCAATGCATAGGGTTATCAGTATACAATTGAATTCTTTGCCCAGTAGATAGATGGCCTTCGTAAAGTGATGGACAGATACCCTAATGTCTAACAAGTAAGATGAAAGCCAAGTAAGTATTACAATAATGGCTTTCGTTGGAATAGTGCACCGCATTCCCTTTGTAGATATCACTTTTTCCATGGAATTTCGTTCTGTAGTTTTTATTGGCCGTAATTACCAAATATTAATTGAAATAAAAAAGTAGAAAATAAAACATTCATGGGTGGATACTCCATGATAATCAGAAACTCAAATTCGTTTTGAGGAGACACGCAAACCATACGAAAATTTTAGTGACTGCCGCTATTCTATTTGTATTTAAATAACTTGACTAAACCAAATTATTTTTTAATTTCTAGTGCTTTCACCTGCCCAGCGTATAAATCCTTTTGATCGTTCCCCCAATTTGCCACCTCATTTAGCGGCTCAATTGAATAACGAGGAACGTAGCAGATCATTTTGGTCTTGGCCGGTTTTAAGGTAAAATTTTTATTGCTCTCTGTATTCATTATTTTATTTAATTTTTTTTTTTTGTTAAAATTGTTTTCTTATTAATTTTTTTTTTTAGATGGTTTAGACAACCAACAACAATTAGTGTGGCAGCACCACCCTATTTGGAAAATGTTGATGATATACTAAACGATGTTATAGCTGGACAAGCGACTGGTATCGAAACTGTTGGCGGCCCCAATGCGGCTGCAACAGCTGGTGTAAATAATATGTTAAGCTCTTCGCTAAGAGCTTCACATTCTTCGAATAATGTTTTAAATCCGAATTTAAGTGGTTCCTTTAAAGATGACGATAACGATGACGATCCGCCGCTACAGTGTATATATGAGCCTATAGCCACCGTAACACCCACAGCTACGTCTTCGTCATTGTTAGCGTCATGTCAGCGTACAACAACAGATGTGGCTCAGGAAGCCAATACGAATAATGGAACAGATTCAATTTTTATACAAACTCCTACACAGGGTGGTATAGCTGTAGCCGCTTTACCACCCAATAATAATGATAACAATACGAATAATAATAAATTTTGGTATGCTTGAAACGAGTGCAACAAAATTAAATTTCGAAAATAATTTTCTTAGTTTTTGGATTATAAAACTATCGCTCATGCAAAACACTATACTACTACACAAGAAATTACAAAAATACATATTAGGAAACAGTGAAAAAGGGTGTATCAACAACATGGGAGGAGAGGACAATATACATATGAAGTAAGTGAGCCTGATTTAATACATTTCAATTTTCTAAACAGCCTAAAATTTACCATCTACCATTCCAATAAGTTTTTTTTTTTTTTATTATTTTCAAGTTTACAAACTAAGAAATGCTAATAAATTTACTTTTTCCATTAGCCAGAGAGGGCAGGAATTGGGCTTACGAAATTGAAATATTAAGGCTACAATATAATATGATATTATGGGTGTAGGTTTATTTAGTTTTCCATTTTAAAATTTCCTATTAGAAATTGAAATAAAGAGGAGAAAATGAGAGCTGAATGAGAGCTCTTTTTAAAATGTTTAATTTGATTTTTTTTTAAACTTTCTTGTTCCCTTCTAATTATTGTCCCTTGAAACTGAACTGTTGTTAAATCAGCATAGTCATATTATTTAATAAATGCTAAAGTCTTAATGTAAAACGTTATACAAAAATAACAAAAAAAAAATTATATATTTTTCGTAAAGGAACATTTTAACAGAAAACTAAAAAATATGTTTATTTTTTGTTTAAATAATCTGAATCTTATAAAAACAAAAATAATAAAATTAAAAAAAAATTAATATTGTGATTTATTTAAGACCCTTAAATTGGTTTAAATTAAAAAAAAAAAAAAACAAATTTATAATAATTATTAAACAGCATAATTAAAGTGTTTAATATAAAATAAAATTAAATTCAAAATTAAATGAATATTATACAAAGAAAGCGTAAAATCAGCCTAAAATTATTGAAGCAAACGTTTAAGGCGGATTAAGAGAAAATAAACTCAATTTTTAACAAAATATATTCTATGTTTTAAAAGTGAAGGATAAAAGAAAAAAATTATTATTATTATTATTTTTTTTTTATCATAAAAACAAAATTATTAAGAATTTAAACAAATATTGATTAAAACTTTTCTAAACTGTATAAAAAAAAATTTTATTTAATATTTTAATATATGTATAATAATAGTAAGTTCATTAAATTTTTTATTTTATTTTTTGTTTTTAAATTTAATTTATTTTTATTGCATTTTACTTACGTTTTTTTTTACCATTTGTTGTTATTTTTATAATTTTCTTTTATTTTACTTTTAATCTCTAAATAAATGTTTATTTTTCTTTTCTATCTGTTTTGTTTTCTTTTTTCTTCTTATTATTTAACATTTTTTAATTAATAATACTGCATACCAAAAAATAATAAATCAAAGCCTTTTTTGTTTCCATTCTAATTGGCCAAATTTTATTTAAAACAGAATCAATTCGTACCTTTTTTATGTAAAGAAACAAACAAACAAACAAACAAACATAATGTATAAATATAATTAATAATTATTATAATAAAACTAAACTAAACTAAATTTATATTAAAAGAACTTAAATTTAAATTGTACATTTTAAGTCCTTATATTCTTATTATAGAATAGCGTTAAAAATGAAACAAAAACAAAAAAAACAAAAGAAAAATTCAATTCACTTGATTTGTATTTGTTATTTAATTAATTAAAATATTTTTATGTTATAATCTCTACAATAAAAATACATACAATACAACATAAACAACAAACATATTCTATAATAATATACCACATATATTTACTATATTTTAAAATAATTTGCGAAATCCAAAAAGTAAAAAATCTAGTAAAACTATTGAAAATAATAATAATAAAGTGTAACATTTTCAGTGATTTTATTAATTTTCGATTTTTCCTTTCATTTATTATATTAGCACCGATTACACGCCATTCGGTATTAAAATGTCCTCTTATAGAATTGCAGCTTGTATCATGGAAAGCAGTTTCTATTTGCATATACCTTCTAGGGATTAAGGGAAAATTCTTCAAAGTTGTTAAGAGATTTAGAAAATATATCATCATACTTTCTATTAACCAAGCGACTGTCAAGACACTCGATTCTCATGGCTCATGGCAGTCGCGAAATTCTCAACGAGATGGCAAACTGATGCAATTTTCATATCGCATGTCAATCAGTACAGATATGGTACAACTATTGATTTTTCTAGTGACTTTTCTTAATAATAATTTGACTTAATAATGTAGTAATGGGTTCCCTTAGGGTTGTATGACAAAGTTAGCATAACAAATCTTGGATAGATTAGATGTCAGGTTCTGTTTGGGGCAATTCGTCAGCTCGTTTATGTCCATAGTAACTTAGGGAGCCAACTTACACAATCGTCGACAGTCAAAAGAGATTGGTAGTGCTCAATTAATTTCTGCATTAGCTGCTTGGCTATAAACGCCAACGTTTAAGAAATTTTGTAAGCACCTTTTCTTAAGCCGGAGGTCCACATACCGCGTTTTCGCTTCAAAGCGTTGCGTGCGTTTCATACGTTCTTCGCGTTCTACACTTCAAGTTACATGCAACGCTTTTTACGCGCCAATGTTTTTTTTTTTTTTTTGATCAGCTGTTAACAAAATAAAACATTTCGTACAAAAAATGGCAAATGAAATTGACATTTTTAAAGAATTTATAGAATTAATCGAGTTTTTTAATACAATATTTTGTGCCACAAGTGTGTACAACAAGCTTTAAAAGGACTTTATGTTTTATCACAGCTTCGATTAATTTTTCCTCCATTATTCTTTGTAAAATTTAAATAATTAAAACAAACAACTTGTCAAAGTCAGCTGTTTTGTACGCACGCCGCTTGTGATGCTTACAAAAGTAGAAAGTAGATTTACTTTACGCGTTCTATGCGTCATGGCATCCTACGCTTTTGTGCGTGTAACTTGCACCATATAAATACATTAATTCTAATTTTTTGACAGCCGCGTAGAATGCGAGAACGTGTAGAACGCGGCTTTAGTGGTCAAAATCACCTCTAGAAAGATACATGAGTCTGATATTCATTGAGGCACATACCAGGAACACTTCCTACAGCATTGTGCATGTGGATTTGACTGCAGCATAATTATGAATAACAAAGTTACTCTTTGGTCTTCAACGAGGTCACTGACAGTATTATGCTGAAAATTACATCAAGAGCATGGGACAGAATGTGTCATTTAAACAAGAGTTTCAAAGATACGGACAATGTGAGTTATAAATGCCTACACTGGGAGAAATGGAGGATGCAGTTGTACTTTGTGATCTAAAGATAAACATATAACATCATCAAGAATAGCATCAAATTTAAAACTTTTGCTGAATTTAGTGACTGTAGTATATCTTGGGTCAAAGCCACATTTACATACCTTATATCTGCCTTCTTCAAGTATAAGCTGGCTTTCCAATCCTAGGTAAAATTTTTTGCACACTATCCCCTCTTTCTCAAATAAAAAAAGTCGATAAAGTTTAAAGAATCAAAGATTTCACGCAGGATTCAGTACATTAAATATACATAGCACCATACTATGATGTGAGTGAACCGCTGCTTTTATTCTAATATTCTAACCTCAAAATATTCTCCTCCTGCGTTGTCAATTCGCCCGGAAACACATGATTTTATTTACGATAGCTGTAACGGTAGATTGATGGTGTGGGCAGCAATATCACATAATTAGACTTATGAACGTTAACAGAAATTTTATGTTTAGATTTTGTAATGAGGTGTTGTATTCGATTTTCTGTAGGATATAAGAAATGTAGGATATAATAAATGATTATGTTAGATTATGTCTTTCTTGAACTTCTCCTATTGTCCTAATATGTACGTGCCTTATACTTACAGATGCCAATATGCAACGTTTCCATTCTAATATTTAAACGTTCATCTATCTTTTTTTTTTGTTTCTTAATTATAATTGAATTTTTAATAATTAAACAAATTTCAGTCTGATTCGTTTTTAAAGAATTCTATATTTTATCACAATGTTTTTGTTTCTTTTTCTTTGTACTTAATTTAACATAAAATCCAATAAAATTTTCTAATTCAATTAAACATTTTTTTTGTAAATTTTAAGTCCTTCCTATAATTAAATTTCTAAAAATTTTTAAAAATCCTAAACTGGGCCCTATAATCTATTTTTCTTTCTAATTAAATAATCACAGCACATTTAAGTTGTACAAAAGCTTTTAAATCAATAATTTTATTAAGAATTCAAATGATTTTCGTTTAACAACAATATAACCTAATAACCTAAAGCCTGGACTTAGTTTAGTCTTCAATATTTCCTAAACCATTTAATCTAATACCCTAAAGTCTGTACTTTGTTTAGCCCTTAATTGTTCTTAAACCATTACAGCTCTACAGGAAAAAATATAAAAACTTGTCTTTACTATTTCCATGAAAAATTCGTTGCATAGATTTTATTGTTATTATTCGGTTTCCCGAATCAGACAAAATCTATGAAAGAAATTTTTCCATTTCTTAGAACACTTATACGCATTTAAAGCAACTTATTTAGACTGTCAAATGTCCTTGATAAGTTGTAAACAGTGGTGCAGGATTTATACTGAAACTTATTTTCATACAAGTTAGTAAAATCCGTAAGGCAAATCAAGATCATTTAAGCCAGTTGCACATAAAAACTTTGCCTTTGTAATGATCTTGTTCCAAGAAAATGCTGAGCAATGTTTATAATAACATTGAGCAACATTTTCTGGCCAAAAACATAATAACCTTTAATGGCCTATATGACCTAGGCCATTTCATTCATTCTTTGAAATCGTTTTTATCATTAAACTCTGACTTAATATTAGGATTACTTAATTGACCTAAATTGGATGTATTAACAGCTGCAGCACCCAATATGTTGGCCATATTGGCGGCAGTCATGCCACCCGGATATAGGTTCTGATAGAAGAGAGGATTTTGTAATTGAAATAAAGCCATTAAGTGGGTCAATTGTAAATTGGGAGCATTTGGATCCGTTGAACTGTTAGACGAATTGCTGGGATTTGTAATATTAGCCATGAATGGATTCATTAAGGAAAAATTTGTATTGGCATTAGCGGTTAATGCAGTGCTAATGTTGGTTTCTTTATTCATTTCCTGCTTGATGCGTTTAGAGTCCTGATTCTCCGAGGGTAGTTGCTAAAGTAAAAAGTATTTTTTTAATACGAACACCAGTTTCAAGGCATCCACGTACTTACAATTTTCTTTGGTGGCCTTCCACGTTTGCGTGCCAAGAAATGTTCTGCTGTTAGCGAAGACAACGGTGTAGAGGTTGTACTGGTTGAGGCTGAAGCAAGCATAAGCTTTTTTGCTGACGTTCTTGTTACAATTGGCTTAGGCGACTCTTCTTCACTGGAGTCCCTTTGAGTTTTGCCTTGTGGCATGTTAGGCTCTAATTCGCATCTGTCATGCTTGCGTTTATGGGATATCATTTGTGTGCTGGAGTGCAAAATAAAATTACAACCCTCACGTACACAGTGTATGTGATTGGATACCGTAGAGAATTTACAATCCTCAAAGGGGCACACTTCGGTTTTAAGTATCTTTTTAAAGCCATCCTGTGTTAATTGATGATCTTTCATGTGATAGGTTTTATGTTTTTCTGGACAAAAAAAATTTTCGTTTTTAAAGACTTTTTAACTTCCACTGTTATGGCCTACTTTAATTAATTTCTATGAACAATATAAGAAAGATATCTATTGATTCGTTATCGTACTTACCCATATCGGCTTTATTTTTAAAAGTATGATTACAACCCTCACGACAGCAATGATAATGTGAAGTCTTTTTGCCATAGAACGGACACTCTTCGATTTTACAATTCTCATGGGCCCGGAAACGGCGAAAGCCTTCCTGTACAATTTCCGAATTCTTGCGATGAAAATTGGCATGCATTTGTACGTCACTAGTGCTGACATACACCTTGGGACAGTCTTCATAGATGCAATGATAGTGGGTCTGTTTCCAGTTATATGAACAACCCACACCATACTCCGGTGCACAGTCATCCGACGAAGAGAAACGGGCAAAGCCCAATAATAGACTTTCCTTGCGTTTCTTATGCCACTTCAAGTGGCGTATAATGTCATCCTTTTTACTGAGTATTTTACCTTTGCAGGGCTCCTCATAACAATGGAAATGTTCACGCAGATTCTCTTGGCGGCACAATGGATTCTCACATTCCAAGTATGAAGAGTTTTTGCGTAAATATTTCAAATTTTCCTCAGTTAGAAAGGAATCCGTATTTGATGTTGTGGTAGAGGTGTTAGCGGTGAGGGAAGTGAGGGGAGTACCAGGAATATTAGTATTAGTGGAGGATGAAGATTCAAATGTTTGACCATTGTTCGTGGTGGGCAACAACTGCTCACTAGAGGGTGGTGTTAGTATGGAATTCTTTAAGTTCATCATAGGAGTAACATTTGAATTTTCATCATCTGCTATTTGGATTGTTTTATGGGAATTAAGGGAAGTAGGACAGGGATTTATTTGAGAATTTGAAGATTTTTCGGGTGTATAAGGCTGTAAACAAACAAAAAAAAAAAAAATAGAATTAAACTTTATTTTAATTTTGTTGTTCTTGTTTGCTTATTGTTGTTAAAGAGTTTCCTTGCTTGATTTCATTAATTCAACACATACTAATGGGCCGGCTCATATTACTTATCACGACCACGGCCCACACATTTAGTTACAATGTTGCTATGATTTCTTTTTGATTTTTTAATGATTCTTCTGTATTTGTTTAGAATAAAATGTTGTTGTGTTGTTGTTTTTTTAGGAATAGCATCACTCACTCACAAGTGTTCAGAAACTTATTGCAATAAAATGTTGCTTTTAATGCTTCCTACTTTGTAAGTTCTCAGCGAAAAAAAACTTCAAAATTCTATTGAATTTTATGATTTTCTTAGAAGAAAACCAATAAAATTAGAGAATTTTTTTTACAGAATTCTTTACTCACTGAGTAAACAAAACAAAGTATAATTGCATAATAATTACAAAAGAAAAAAACAAATTTTATTGAAAACTAACTGTGCCCTGCGCGACTTGCTATGCCACCAATTAAAATTTACGTCTATGAGTTATGCTAAATGTTATTAAAATCATAAATGATAAACTCAAAAATGTCTGGTATTTGCCTGATCAACACAGGATCAAAAGCATAGTTTACGATTCAATTCATTTTGAATAATTCTTAGTGGCGCCATCTATCTTAAATTGGTCATACCAACTTAGAAACCTTGGTCGGCTCATAAACAACAATTTTGTTAGAGATCATAATGTAATCAGAAGGACAGTTTACAATTTAATTCATTTTTAGTAATTTTCAGTGGCGCCTCCTATCGGAAATTGATGATACCAACTTAGAAACCTCTCCCGGCTCGTGCGCAACAACTTTGTTACGATTTAATTAATTGGTAGTAATTTTCAGTGGTGGCTCCTATCGGAAATTGATCATACCAAATTAGAAACAACTTTTTAACGATCATAACATTATGATCAAATGCATAGTTTACGATTCTATAAGGTACATACTAGAGGTGTGCACAAGATATTCTTCTAGCTTACCCTTCACCGAATGCAATACTGTAGTGTATTCTTTTCTGTTGCTCTTGATTTTACGAGTGCACAGAAATGCACTCGTTTGTCTGGGAAGTAATGGAACTATGCGTTAGGTTGTAAGAGCATATTTTACTACTGAAGCTACATTTTCAGTATTGCCATATGCATATCAGTAGTGTAGAAAAAGTAGTAGTGTTAGTAAAGGTTTTTCCCCAGAAATAAAAAGTTTAAAAAATTTACTGGCAATGCTGACGTCGACGAAGATGTTTGGTTGTCGAGAGCAAAAAAAGAAATGCATGTTGTGATTCTATGAAGAGTACAATATTTTTGTTGCACTGCTGACACAACTCTCTTTTATACTGTAGTACAATGGTTTACGAGTGCAGTTGTTTTTTTGTACTCTATCTTTGTTTCACATTTATTTATATTTGCAGCTACAATCACTATTTGGTCTTGAGATAAATGGAATAGTGCGCAATTTTATGTGTCCTGTGCACACCTATAGTACATACAAATAAACATTAATTTGTATATATAATGATGTGTATAATCACAGAAGTCCTAAAAGCAAAAGAGGCCTAAGCCACCTTCAAATTTAAAACAGTTTTCTTAGGTTAGATTAGAAATTGTAGTCTGGTAAGTCGTCGTAGTCTGGTAAATAGTGTGTTGAGTGGTGTGATAGGCTGGGCAGTAAACCTGACTGAAGGGTTGAAATGGCCAATTATGTATGTTAGCATTTAGGACAGTTTTCGACATTTATTGAGGCTGTATATGAAAGTTTTAAAGCAGACAAGAATTGCATCGCAAGTAAACTTTGTAAAACTTTACTATTTCAAGAACCGTGAGTGCCGTGTTATGGTCCTCATCAGAGGATTTAAATATCATCTCCGGAGTACGATCAGGCTGTCTAATACCACTTAATTTACTCCTCATAACATTGTTCAATGTTGTAATGCGTCAAGAGACGAATAAAATCTTGGAACACACCAAACTTGAAGATCTGACATATGACAGCAGATGACAGTGAAAAATAAAATAAAAATGACAACTAACTATTATGGAAGACATAAAAGAAAACGTAACAAATCGAAAAGATAAATGATGCTGCGTGTAGAGCCCAAGCTAAAGGAAAGACTTAAGAAGAAAAATTATTAATATAATGTTGGTACAGTAAAGCCCCGCTTAACACTGTTTCAGTATTATGCGGTTGCAAATGAAACGGCCATGCACTAACCAAAAGCGGTGCCCTATATAGCGACGGTGTATTCTATGTATCTTTTTCAACGCTCTTTTGTTATTCTGTTTAGAAAAACGATTCCAACTGTATTTTCCAAATAGTGCAATCACGGTACGAATGCATATTTCCTGCGTCACAATTGATTTATTAGTTGTCATCAGCGTTCCTAGGTGTATACATATATGTGTTAAGTTGCCTTGTTTAAAGCTGTTTCGTCTAGCGCTGGAACTTATTGGAACGTATCCCCTGTACTGTACAGTAAGACAACATTTAACGCTGTTTCAGTATTACGCCGTAGTATTGGGATTTCCTCCTAAATCGCGCATTGTATTGATACTTGTGGTGCATTATATAGCGAGAGTGTATCTTTTATGTATCTTTTTAAAGTTCTTTTGTTACCCTGTCCAGAATAAAGATTCCAAATGCATTTTCTGAAGAACATATTTCGTGTTAAGCTGTTTCGTTTAATGCTGTTTCGTTTGGCGCTGCAACTTATTGAAACGTATCCCCCGCTTTAAGCAGGGTCTTACTGTACTTGGAAAATGGTTAGCTGCTGCATTTATCTTATTTTTTAAGGAGCATAGCCCTGTCACAAATTATCTCTACATCATTGTACTCCCAGCATTGCACTGTAATATACTCTTTATTACAATAGACAGGGAAAGGAAAACTTCCCCAAAACGACTAAAGAGTGTATAACCTGGGTGATGGTCTATAGCTCTTGGTAAACACAAGGATTCAATAATCAAGTTTCCTTATTTTCCTACCCCTTAATAAAGAGAGTAATTTTCTCCATACTCAATATGGAACGCTAATGTATTTTCAAAAAAAGAGTGTCCTAGAGTCTTCTACATCTGGTAATAAGCTGAAAAAGCTTGATGAAACAGGACAACAAAAAAAAAAACAAAAGAATTACATCTCCTTTGCCTTACAGACTACGCAGAAGATCTATGTCTCCTCTATAGCTGCGGGATGCTATAAATGTTGAAGAATTATAAAGTATTGTCGTTCAGCATGAGAATGCAATAAAGTCTACGAGCTGTTAAATGTCTTGTGTTTCTAAAACAGCCCCAGAAGTACTTCATACGACCTGAAAGGGTTCAGTGAGCAAATCACATGGCGGCCCGTTGTGATGCCACGGGTGAAACGCAGTCCTTGTTCTAACCAAATTCCAAATCACTTATCGATACAAGAACAATTCAACAACACAATGCTGTTTCAAAAAGAAAAAGAATTTTGATTATAAGTTATAATAGATGGCAACCCTATCGTTCTAGAATCGGCTATAACAGAATAATCACATGCTTAGCCACAAATAATTTGATTCGGTTTCAGTGACTTAGAATCGCAAATCCCTACACTTGACTACATCGAGAATATCACAAATTTCACTGTATTTTCGCTGTATATAAAGGCTGACCATAGATGGTGGGATAACCAATGAGTGTTGATTATAGTCCAATGGCCAACGTTATTTTTGTATGAAAAAATATTTTGATTTCGAAAAAAGGGGGACTAAAAAATTTTAAGTATTTACATCGATTAAAACTACGTATTCCTCGTACAATGTTTTTTAATTTCGAATTACGGTTTTTCTTTTGTAACGCTGAACCACAAGTTCGAAAAAATTTCAAAACGATTAAAACCCATCATAAACCGTTATGTATTCGATATTTTGATTTCGAAATTGTATGAAAACTTATTGAACCCAAGTTCAAATATTAGTTTATCGTGCATTCCTATTCCTTAAAACAAAAACTTACCATTTGTGCCGAATCCTCCATGGAGTCTGAGGTCGTTTCCAAAGCCATAACACCCGAACACATTAATTTCGAATTTGCTGTTGTCGAACTCGAATTACCTGACGATGAGTGTAGACTAGAAAATACTTGTTGAGCATCCTCATCTAAACTCAAGATATCATGGGATTCTGCTCTCACCACTGCAGCTTCAGCAGTATCGTCGGCACTATTGTCCGGACTTACAGTCGTAACATCATCCGTTACCAAATTTGAGCATGTCGTTGGTGTTGTTGTTGTTGATGCTGTTGGTATTGGTGTTGTTGGTTGATGGTTTTGACGGCCGTTACTAATGTTACTGCAGGGTGTAGAGGTCACTGTAGAGGATTGAACGAAATTAAATTGTGATGTAGTGGAGCCAGCTAAAAACGGATTTTGAGCTGTAAAAGCTGAAGGAAAAAGAAGAGAAGAAGCACAAGCAGAAAGAGAAGCAGCAGAAGAAGAGCTAGGATTTGTATTAGAGGGTGTGGAAAAGTTATTTGTGTGAGCAAAATAATCTGCCATATTGACAGCAGTTTGAGTTAAGGCACAGCCATCAGCAGCAGCTTGAGATGAATTGGGTGTAGTGGGTGTTAATAAAAGATTGCTAGAAGATATTTGTTGTTGTTGTTGCTGCTGCTGCTGTTGTTGTTGCAAGAACATTAACTGCGTCAATGGAGGCAGATTATTAAGCAACATTTGTGTTAAAGGTTGTGTTTGAGGAGTTGGAAGCTGTAAAGCTTGTGTGTTTAAAGGATTAAAAATGCTTTTGGGTGTAGATGTAGGGTTAATAGCGGTTGTTGTTGTTGTTGAATTTGGTATGGGACTCAAATTACTATTGGGACTACTACTACGGCTACTACTACACATGGTGTTTTGAGAATTCGTGCAAGTTTGTGTTTGAATCCCTGAATTTAAAGTTTGCGTCTGTAAATCCTTGGCTTTAACAGGACTTGTAAGTAAAAGCTGTTGGTGTTGTTGTTGTTGTTGCTGCTGTAACAGATGTTGCTGTTGTTGTTGCTGATGCAATAAGTTCATCATATACAATTGCATTATGAATTCCAATTGAGAAGACATGTTTAGGATTTCTTTCTTTTTTTTTTTTTAATTTGTTTTTATCAATTCACACAACAATTTCACTGGGATTTAAACAAACAAAATGAAAAAAAAAATATTTAAATTTTATTTTTAATTTCTTTAAAGGATTTTTGTTTTAAATTTTATTTTTAATGAAATATTTTGTTTTTATTTTTCAAGTTTATAAAAAAATTTTTTTGTGTTCTATTTCACATTTGGCTTTAAATAGGCAAAATATTCTTTTCTCGTATAGAATTGTTTATTATAAACATTCCAAGCTTGGCGATTGTTGGGCTCAAACTGACTTAACTCTTCACTTAACAGTGCGTTTTATAAAGCAAAAGTTTGTTTTTAAGATCCCAAAACAAACCCTCTCCTTAAAAAAATTAAATTCTCTGCTCTCTTTTTTATGTTTTTTCGTTTTTTAGCAAAGCAAAGAGATCGTACATAGTGCTCTTAAGAGAATACATTTACACTTGCGCGCACACACACACACACACGCGTACTTCGCAATAACATTGTTCCTTGTTTAACAACTAAAAAACTCAAAAAGGATCTCGTTACTGCAAACACATGAACGAACGAACTAAATTCTCTTGCGTTTTCTCTTTTTGAATAAAAAAAAGGGGTAGTTTGTGTTGTTGTTGTTGAGTACGTTTTTCTTTTTACAAGAGAGTTACACAATATTTTTGTAATTGTTTTCATTTTCTTCTGTTTTTTGTTGTAATTTTTTAATGCAATTTTTCTTTCCGTTTTTTATTTTCATGATTTTTGCCAATATCATCCCTTTTTTTAAACAAATATTTTGTGCATAAGGGTGTGTAAGACTAAGTGTATGCGTGTGTCTTTATTGTTTCTGCGTTGGAAAATGTATTTTTTTTTTGTTTGTTTGTTGTTAAGCCAATAAAATTACAGAGAAATGCTAATATTTCAATAAAGAAATACATTTTTAGTTAAAAAATGCATTGGATTTCAACCAACGAACGTTAAGGAATTTCTCCTGAATTTTGTTTTCAATTTCATTTACAATAGAAGGCTGTTTTGTAAGGGTAATGTAAAGGAATTTCCAATATTTTCAATGAAAAGTGAAGTAAGGATTTTCGAATTCATTTAAAATTTGCGAAAAAAAAAAATAGATAAGAAATAAAAAAACTGGTAAGTAGGACTTTCTAAAACTTCTGCGATTCTCTCAAAATTTTAAATTATAAAGTGTAACTCTATTTAAAATTATGATTACAAAAGAATTTCTGTTTCGTTTACAAGAAATTTTATTCGAACTCGTATGCATCAGCCTGGGATATAATCGCGATCACAAAGGAAATAATATCCTAAGAATTTTTTATGGATTCCTTTAGATACGAATAGTTGTGCAACAAGTCAGCTCTTGCATAAACTATCTTATTAAAATATACATATAAAATTTCAGGGGCACTGAGAGATTGATTCTCATAATACATATTCGGTTCACCTATAATTTATTATTCCTTTAGTCCCCCTAAGGGGCATACGGTTATCACAAAACATTTCCATCTGCTTATTCCCGTTTTATTAAGCTTAGTGCTCCAACTAAGCAAGTGGTTGGCTTACTAACGGGTGATTTTTTAGCTATTATCTTTTTAGGAACACTGGCTTAAGCAGCTCACGCGCATTTCGTGTTTTGTTTCACTGTCACACTTCTTCAGTTTGGTCTATAATTTAACCATGAATCGTCTTACAAACGAATGCAAAACATTGAATTTTATTATTAAAATGCGTGGTGCTCTGTAAAGAAAATTCATCGCGCGCTTCTTCCATTTTATGGTTAGTTTAATCGACCCACTAAAGCGACTATTCGGGCTATTGTGACTAAATTTTGCACCAAATTTACATTACCACCATCATGCTTATGTAGTGTGCGAACTGAAGAAAATATCGCAGTTGTATCGGGCAGTGTTAATGATGATAATCAATTATCGATTGGTCCCTGTTCGCAGCAATTCGGCCTCTGTTCCTCAACAACGTGGAAATTTTTGCCTTTAGACTATTTTTTGTGGGGCTACAGTCGAACTTTTATAAATTAAATCACCATTATCCAGAAAAAAACTTAAACTTATAGAAACTTAACTTAAAGAAGCAAAACCTAATAGAATTTCGTTCCAAGATGTTGTGGCTGTGCTTCAACTCAAAGAAAATTCAAGTGATAGAAGTTCAAATTATAGAATTTCGACAGTATGTTAAAGCTCATGTCTATACAGACAAGCCCGCTTCAATTGACGCATTGGAAGACAATATTGAAGCATTTATTCGTGAGATACCGGCCGAAATGTTGGAAAAAGTATGCCAAAATTGGACTAAGCGGATGGACCATTTCAGGCGCATTCGCAGTCATCATTTGCATAAAATAATCTTCAAACATTAAATTATATTTTTCTGAATTTTATGTGTTTTTTTTTTTTGGAAAATTTTCCTATAACTCTTAAAAATCACCCTTTTATAACATGTCCTTGCATGACAAGGGTGTCGTCTACAGCATCAGTCTAGAAACAAAGCTCGCTGTGAAAAGGTGATGATTAATAATCGAATAAGGCAACAGATCCCGGATTTAAAGATTGTTAAACGAAATACGAGGATAATATTCCATTTAACGAATCTTGTTTACCGGGGAATAATTGACACCCATGCTAGGGAGTTAAGCAATTCTATTTACAGTTACAGATGCTTGTAAGTGTCCTTTTCTTTTTCAAGGAATAACGTTGCTAAACCATTAAAGTTTTTAAGATTTTTTTTCAAGCAGTGCAATCTGAACGGTTTGTAGCACTATAATCTTTATTCTTCTACATCGACAGATGCTCTAATGAAATGGGGTGACGTAGTCCGAGGTGCATAAAGCCCCTACAATTATCTGTCAATTCACCACTTTTCCAAGGATGTAATGCATGTTCCCTAAGCTACTGCATTAGTTTTTCTTTAAGAAGTCCCAATTCTCAATTAATACAAACAAATTTTCACCGTTCCCAGTTCTTTCCAATTTGTAGCATCATCTGCATTACACTGTCTAAGGTCTGAATCTGGTCGATATATATCGATAGAATACCGACACGAGATATCGTGCCTAAATTAGGAAATAATTAACGCATAGATTACCTCAAAATATTCTCATCGTTGAGCATTTCTTACTACACATAGACAGTGAGTGTCGTTACATGGGCTATAGAGTTGATAATGCCTTGGCTGGGATAGGCTATGCAACATCCTTTTTATGTTCGGAGCTCAAGTTTAAAACACTGATAATCAAATATAGGGAAGCTTACAATTGCCTGAACACTGAAATGCTCAAAAAAGAATATCGAATCCAAAAGCGAGTTTCACACTTGAGTTTTCGAGTCGTTTAAATTTATGAAGATTGCAAGCAGAAATTAAAAATTCTAAAGAATTTTGTTATGAGCTTTGTAGGCCAGAGAGAAATAATGGCAATCAGTGCAGTGAGTATTTGCAAATTATGTTCGTAGACACCAGCACCTCAGAGCTATTCTGAAAATGTGGATGAGAGTGTATAGGGTCTTTAACGTAAGGCCAGCTATAGAATTAAACATAATAGAGCTTAGGTGGGCTACTAAAAGCGGAATTTTATTCTCGTCAAGATTGTTTCTTCTCTCCACGTTTGTTAACAGTACTCTACGTAAGTCGCCGTGGTCTAGTGGGTAGTGTGTTGGCTTATTAGACAAAAGGCCCGGGTTCGAAACCCAGACATCAAAACGATAAATATTTCTTCGGCGACTTTCTCTTAGCAGATTTCTGGCAAAGACTCTGAGAGTAAAAATTGCCATGAAAAGCTTCTCAAAAATCTGTCGTTCGGAGTCGACTTTAAACTGTAAATCTGTAAACTAAAATCACAAAATTATAGCAACAAAGATGCCAGAATTTAAAATAAACGCTGTTAGATTAAAATCATTGCTGTTAAATGTTTAACACAACTAGGAAATCCAAGTTCCCTTGAGATTAAGAAACATGAAACCCTGGTCATAGAAACATACTTAAGATCAAGAGGTTTTTGAATCAATGTCTTCGCAAAAACCGTTTAATTAATAATGCCGGATCATAGAAATAAAAACCCGTTAATGGCAGTGAATTACCTTATCTTACACTTACTTAAGTGCCATAGATAGGAACGCAGAAGGTCAACGGAGGTCTAGCTCAGAAGTGCTGAAGACAAATTGACGTAGAATTAGTGGGTATAACAGGTAAAAGCTGGGGTCAAGTATAAGTACCAAACTGAAACTGTGTTCAATATTTCAGTCAAGGAGATATAAGGATACAAAGGATATTTATGTAGTGTACGGCGAATGAAATAAATAATAAGAGTGTGAATATGTGACAAGCGAATATGCTTTCTGGCATAGTTTGTAGCCTTTAACTTTACGTTGTAAAGTACAGTCTGTACAAAACCTATGCCTGAGAACCTCTGAATATTTTTTATACAACATTTTTCCTAGACTTTCCACATGCATTTTCCCAGACTTTTCTTTTAATGTGGCAGCTGGAAAATTATTGCCAAAAATTTTAAATAAAAATCCATTTTAATTTTGAAACAAAACGGAAAAAAAAAACTTTTACAATAAAACAAAATTTGCATAAAATTAAAAAAGCGAAAGATGGAAAATGCCAAAAAATAATCTGCATTACAATCATCATTAAGGGAAACTTCAACTAAAAAATACTGTAAATGGTGAAATTAAAAACGAAATAAATCCAAATGAATGAAAGAAATTTTGGCGAAATATAAAAATTTTCCAACTGTGGAACCGCATTTAAATTAAAATCTGAAAATTTGCATATTTTGCAATTATTAAAAAAGGATTTTTAACAAAAACGAACCCAACTATTACAAGGGGAAAAGAGAAAACCAAGGAAACGAAACAACATGTAACTTCCGGGGCATAAATTAAAAAAAATAAAATAAAAATTGCAAAGAGTATGTAAATTGAGCACCCAGAAAAAAAAATTTGCATAATTTTGGCACGTTACACCGAAGCCCATGAAAGCACATGCGCATATATGCTCTTAAGGATGGTTTTTTTATAAAGGAAATCAAGGAAAAGGTGGTGTTGCAGAGAGAAAAACACCAGCCAGGCAGTCAATGGATTGCATGGTTTGGTTTGGTTTGGTTTGGTATGATTTGGCTGGCTGTGTAACATTTGCCTGTGTTATGCAAATGACCTGTCGTTTGAGTTTGCGCACACGACAAAACTATGCACCCAAAGGACAAAAAGGATTTTCAATCGCTATGAAGGCCTATTACATGTTAATTTATGCAAATTTTTGTTCGTATTCCTTTGATGGCAACAATCGATTTGTATCGATCGATCGATTGTCTACTTAAAATCAGGAAACGTTATTCAAATGATGGCTTTTCAAATGCTTCTGCTTACTTTGTTTTATTCTATTGATCTGCTAGGAAACTGTACTAAAAAGAGAGAACAGAAACCAAAGGATAAGAGAAATTGTTGTTTTCCCGGTATTGATTACAAAAAAAAGGTTGTTCTTGTCATAACTAAGGATAAAACAGAATTTCTGAAAAGACTTCAAAGCAATCACAAACCCAAAATGGCAAATGAAAGGAAAAAGAAAATCTGCATAAAAATAAGAGCACAACTCCAATAACTTTAAAAGGAGCAGCATAACCCAGGACGTACAGTACAGAGAGTTAATTTGTAAAATTTCCATACGTTACATGGCAATTGATTTCAATTCACTTTTAATTTATTTATAGAGTCTTCACAAGGATTCCATATTCATATACGTACGTATTCATGCATTTGTCATGTAATAATCATGTACGAAATTCTCATTCTAATGCTTATTCTTTTATTTATGAAAAGTTATGAATTTATGAATTTTAATAAAAGATTTTAAATTTCCTTAAACAATTCTACTGCATACATACTATTTGCATTTGCATTAAAATAGACATTCTCTCTCTCTTTAGAGTTGTTCTAGATATCTTTTGACTGACAGTAGCTGTCCAAGTTCTGAAACGGTATTGTTTATTGCCTTTTGTAAGGAATGAGAATGTCTCTGGAAATATTAATTGCTTTTTAATATGTTGTAATATAGACTTTATTTGATTTAATCTAACATTGTATAAAAAGCATTCATTGCTGGCGTTGTTAACAAATGGCTAGAAAACTGTTATTGCTAGTGTTGCTTGCTGAAAACCCGAAATTATAAAGTGCAACCGACACTAACAAATCTTGCTGGACTGAAGATGAATATCCGCAAAATCAAAACACTCAGGATAAATGGAAGGAAATTGATAAAGTGGAGTCCTTCTGATATCTAGACAGTATAGTCGATAAATCCGTTAGTTCAGCAGCAGATGTTGCCAGTCGCATTAATAAGACACGCAATGCTTTTGTCCAACTTAACCTTGTTTGGAAATCGTCTGACATATCGAGATGCATCAAAATTAAAATTTTTAACTCCAACGTTAAATCCACATTACTGAACTGTTGCGAAACGTGGAATATTCGCATTAACAAATGCCTGCATAGAGTCTTGCGTGTTTACTGATCCTCCATAATATCTAATGTCCAACTCTGATCAAATACAAATCAGCAACCAATTAAGGGGGAAATTAGGAGACGCAAGTGGAGATGACTTGAATACACACTTTGCAAGATATTAGACATCACAAGGAAACCGTAATTGGAACCCTCAGGGAAGCAGGTGAAAAGCAAGGCCATCACACACCTGGACACGACAAAGCACAATCGAACTATCTAAACTACGTCTACAGTGGAACGAAGTCAAACATCGCGCTGATGATCGAGCACATTGGAGTCGACTTGTTGCGGCACTATACTACCTAGGGGAGTAAGAGAAATTTATATATATATATGTATATATATACACTGACATATGAAGAGACAAATTTAGCGTAAACAAAGACTTTCATTATAACTTAATGTAGATGATATTGCATCATAAGTGATCAGTATTGTGGCTGCGGAGTTATATCGAATGGGGATAATAACCACAAATCCCACCAACTTAAAGTCGCTTCAATACAGGGCATAGACTGTTTTTAAATAGTCCCCAATACTCTCTTTTTTTAGTTATAAAAACTAATTTACTAATGGATTTTAAATTTCCATCTCTCTTGAAATTTATTTATTTTGGTCTCCCTCTCTTTTTCTCTTTCTATGTCTTCTTTTGTCCTGTGGATAACATAAGAGTGCTTGTCTTTTTATTTCGTAGAGTATGTTCTATTCAGTCGAATTTACGTCTTCCGTATAATGCATGCCTCTGCAGCATATTTAAAGAACTTTGTGAAAGCAGCCTGATCGTCTGTTAAAGGGATACTGTGGAAGACTATAAAGACAGTTGCAAGCTTAAGAATAAGCCAGGATGTGGAATTTTCTCCGAAGCACTTAATTTTGGAATATCTCTACACCTCCGTGGCTACCGTACTCTGTTTCAGGGCAAGGTAATGGCTATAAATCATGCAGCAAAAAGTAAGACGTCAAAAACTTCAAAGGAGTAGGCTCAACACAGATATCGGGGGTTTTTAAGGGGCATTGTACTAAAGGAACGCATGCGAGGCGTATTAATTTTAGACACTTCGAAAATTATTTCTGCAGAAGCTATGGAGATGAGGAGAACGATGAGACTGTTCTTGATCTACTGTGCATATGGTTGGATGAGAGAGAGGCACCGAGCACTGCCAACTACATGGAGGACATGGATGAACTGTTATTGTCATGCATGGATTTTGGCAGTCTGTGTCGCTTCACCGGAGGCTCCGAGTGGTTCCTGCACTAGGGAAAAATATGAAACTGTAATATCTTAATGGGCCTTGTATGGGGCCGCTTATGAATCCATCGTGGGGACAGCCACTTCTATCTACCAAAGATGGCAAAAAGATCTCTTTCGGATGCAACCTTCAGTTGGTATGTGACGACTACTCTGACAATTTTGTGTTAGTTATCGCGGGTATCCTACCTGGTTATCCTACCTAGAGACTACTCATACCGGATAGGGCACAATGGAATGGTGGGGTACTCCAGGGGCAGATGGGTCTAAGTTAGGTGGATGTACAGGTGCTGGGATTTTCTGTAGGGAACTCGGTCTTGAACTCCACTTCAGGTTAAATAATGACTGCAGCTTTTTCCAGGCGCAGACTTTCGCAATACTGAAAGCTACTGAGGCCACAGCTGGTGCCCCATCTTCGGATTCGGAATCTGACATGATCTTCGTTGACAGTCAGGCTGCCCTCAGGGCCATTGCGTCGGTCTTATGCAAATCACTGCTCGTTCGCGAGTGTAAATAGTTGTTGAGGAGTTTTGGACTAAACCGTATCCGTCTATGCTGGGTTCCGGGTCACAGCGGAATACTGGCCAATGAGACGGCGGATGCCCTCGCTATGTTAGGTTCGCTTTCAGGTGGCGATTTGATAGTTGGTCTTGATACCCCAGTCTGCCATCTCTATGGCCTCATCGATAGATGGATCAAGGAGGAAGACCAGTGGTGTTGGGGGAACGGATCGGGTTGTTCTGTTTCTAGACGTCTATGCCCTGCTGTGGGCGGTAAGAGAACAGATTGGCTGCTGGGCTTGGTTAAGGTCAGCTTAAGGTTGGTTGTCGGTTTTGTTGCGGAGCACTGCGAGACTAGGTCGCTGCCGGATTATTGGAGGGTATATTGCGATGAGGAGGAGTTGGAAACTGTCGAACACCTCCTTTGTAACTGCCCAGCCCTTGGTAGATTGAGGACCCTTGGCTTGAGCTTGAGTTCTGTGTCGAGAGCCGACATCAAGGCTCTCCACAGATTCATTAGCAGCTTGGGCTGCATAAGTGTAGTCCCGCTCTCACCCTCTTTTGTTTTGTGTCTGTTTCTTTCTGTGTAATTCCTCCGATTCCCATTCTTCCCGTCCTTTACTTACATTCCTTCCTTTCATCATTTATCCTCTATTTCCCTTCTCTAAGCACATTGTACAATGGGTCAATTTCGACCTCCGGGTACTGTACTTGTCTTAACCGACAAGTACACGTCCTCTAACCCAACCTAACCTAACCTATCACGGGTAATTGCGACCAGTAGGAGAATTAGTATCGAATACCAATCCAAAACTGAATATCTTCTTCGCCGACGACTCTTTATTTTTGTTGCTTCTCAATCCTAAATTGAATAGAATGAGTACAGTACCCACATTACTGTCACCCATTCTCATAGACTTACTCATTTGATGCTTTCCCGATAATCTAACCAAGCAATCATTACTGGATATCAGAATTTAATTCAGCTTCGAGTTGCTTTCCAACCAGTTTCTAAAGAACACACGGCATAAAAATGAATCTCTAATGCTGATTGACACGATCGGTTAATTAGTATTTGTCTGTTAGAATTTAAAGCATCACTACATGTGGTCAAGTGAGTTTTAAAACTCCCTTTTATTCTACGCCAGTCTTACTATTCCAAAGGAGTAGCAGACCATACAAGACGGGTCTTTTCAATTGCTGTTTAAATTTCTTTCAAGTCAACCAGAATCCTTGATTACAATATTAAATTCTTCACCACAGCACGTGTCAAAAACAATCTTCAATTGTATTTTTCCTTTATTTATTTTTTTTGTTTCGAAAGAAATGTTCTCTAAATAGTTTGATGGTCAGTTTAACTCTTTACGTAAAACCTGTTAAAAAAAAAACTTGCTTGACCCTTTGGATTCAAAAAGCAGACGCGTGCCTTTGACTGACCAAACCGACAAGAAGCAAAACTGTAAACTAAACCCTTTACTGTATAAAAAAAAAAACTTATTAAGAAACAAATTGAACAGTGGCCAGCTAAAGAAAAAAAAAGAAAATTAAGATGATAATGATCTGTCGCTTATTTTTACAGGAGTAGGTATCAGAATACAAAAGCGAAAACCATAAATTAGCATCTCCTTATGCATTTTTCTATCATTCTTCTTCAACACTTCAATTGTGTTGACACATTTAAACAATACAACACACACAAACAGTAAATGATCTGGTCACTTTAGTCATTAGCATTGTGAATGAAATTTGAATAGGATCAACTAACAACAATACTAATAACATTAAGAGGAAAAACAACAACAACAAAGCATACCTTTTAAGGAGATAATTTGACTTTTAAAACCGTCATCATTTTATTCAAGGGTCAAGAAATTTTTGCCATTTTCTTTTAGGATTTTTTTTGGGAAAAGATTGCAAAAATATTTTTAAATATTTAAACCGAAATTGCTTCTTCTTTTTTTCCCTCATAAATTTGTTCATTTGCCTAAAAGTGCCAACAAAATAATTATCCGGCATTAATCTTTGCCTTTCTTTATGACACACTTAAGGGTAGATTTTTCTTGAAAAATATTTCCTTTTTTTTCATTTCATTGTTTTGCCTGTGGGTACTTTATTTTGGTAATAAATCCTGTGGCTAATACAAGACAATAAAAGAAATTTTCAAAATTTTCTTTTCCTTAAGCAAAATACAAATTTTAATAATAAAAACTTTCCTTTTTTTTTTAAACAAAAAAAGATTTTTTAGGTAAATTTGCTGAAAAAACTTCAATGTTTTTATGACGTTTTTTTAAGGGAACAAAAAAAAAATTGAATTTGAATAGCCATGGCCTTTGCCTAATAGATTCCCAGAATTAAAAGAGATCTTAATTAAGTATGATAATTAAGTAATAAACGAATATTTATTGAAGGGAAATTCGAAAACGAAAAACCCATAAATTATCACAATTTCTATCAAAAATTTCTTTTAAAAATATTTTGAAATTTATTTTCCCTTAATTGGCTTTTAAGGAAAATACAAACATTAGAGTTGTGTATAGCTAAACAAAGAAGGAAATTGGCTTTTATCTAGAAAAATAAATCTACATAATCATCTCGATTTTAGGTAATAAAATTTTTAAGAAAGTTAATTTTGTTAAAACCTAACATACAATCACTCTTCTACACAGTTATTCCATTAGTACTCTAGGGAACATATGGCTTATATAGGTTAGAGAACATGTACTTGACAATTAAGACAAGTACAATATCCGGAGGTCGAATTGACCTATTGTACTATGGCTTACATAAAGCATCTCAATCTTACATACATTTACTTGTGTGGTTTCCAAGCTTACCCATGTAAAATGGCTAGCTCTCCACGGTTTATTTTTATTCTTCTTACGCTGTCAGGCTTCTATTAGACTGTGGACCATTGCTATTGCTTCTATTCATTTCGATGTGTACATACATTCATAACTGGCTATTACAGTTCTTCAGTCAGGATTACGGTCCTGCTTCTCAACACCACACATGTTGTGTGTGCGTTAATTTTATACATGATTGGTGGGACCTACAGTTTAAAGTCGACACCGAACTACAGATTTTTGAGAAACTTTTCATGGCAAATTTATTTTAATGCTCAGAGTTTTTGCCAGAAATCTGCTGAGCGTAAACCATCGGAGAAATGTTATCATATTTTCGTTTTAATGTCTGATCAGGGGTTTAATAAGTCAACACAATACCTTCTAGACTATGGCGACATTCAAATCACACATCACAGCTTCTCTGGGTAAAGTGCAACCGAAATGGTCAAAGGTCAATAATTTTGGTGCATTAAACAGTTTTAATTATCTCGATCATTATTCGCCGTAGTCTAGAAGGTAGTGTGTTGGCTTAATAGACGAAAGGCTCGAGTTCAAATTCCAGGTCAGACATCAAAACTAAAATAAAATATTTCTTCGGCGACTTCCTCTCAGCAGATTTCTGGCAAAAACTCTGAGAGTAAATAAAACCTGCCATGAAAAGTTTCTCAAATATCTATCGTTCGGAGTCGACTTTAAACTATAGGTCCCGCCACTTATGAATAAAATTAACTCACACAACATAAGTGGTGTAAGAAGCTAGGTCTTAATCCGGACTGAAGGGTTATAATGGCCAATCATGTATGTATGTTTATTCGCCTACACCTACTACTTGCGAAAACCCCACAAGAATAATTCTAACGACGTCAAATCACATAGAACTGAATGGCAACAGTCCACTTCACTTCCGCTTGAGAAGACCATGTCCTCGAATCGCTTGTGCATAATATCCAATATATCATAAACTGTGTAGCACGAAATTCAGGCCAAACGAAATTGCCAATCATTAAACTATTGTGCTCGTCGTTGTTAGGAATGGACTGAAAAGGTTAACAACTCATAATCTACATCAAAGAGTTACTTTTTTCGAGATGCATTCTAAATAAGACTCAGTTGCCAACGGCTTTAAAAAAAACTCCTGAATATATTTGAAAATACAATATTTCCAGTTAATAATGGAAAATAATTTCATTCAAATGGCTGACCGGCTGGCTATGCAGTAGCCTAAACGATCGGTCCAATTTTTAAGTACATAATCGATTGTGTGGAACTGTATTTCACCAATGGCTTCACGTATATTGTCCTTTAAAGCGCCAATTGTCTGTGGCTTGTCGACGTAACACTTATCTTTAACGGCACCCCACAAAGAATAGCCCAACGGTGTCAAATGGCAGTTGCAAGGGGGCCAAACATCATCAGCTCTGCGGCTAATAAAGCGATCTTCAAAAACAGGCCACAAAACATCGAGTGTATCTTCGGTTGTGTGGCACGTAGCGCCGTGCTGTTGAAACCAAATGTTGCCAATACCCTCCTCTTCAATTTTTGTGAACAAAAATTTCTTCAACATGGCCCGATAACGATCGTCATTGTCTGTAACGGCCACTCTTTGCTCATTTTCAAAGAAAAATGTCCCAATTATGCCTCTGGACAAAAATCCGCACCAAATAGTGATTCGTTTTGGGTGCGTCGGCTTTTCAATGCATGGGTGCGGATTTTCTCTGACCCAAATGCGACAATTTTGCTTGTTGGACCGATCGTTCATAGCTAGCCGATTCAGCCATTTGAATGAAATTATTTTCCATTATTAACCGGAAGGAAGAAGAGTGCAGCCCTTGCGCTGATCAACTTCTTCCTTTCCCAGATTTGGCGGAACTTGGTTAGTACAGGGACTGCGTTTCACCCGTGGCATCACAACGGGCCGCCATGCGTGCTCAAGTGAGCTTTGTGATATCAGAGCTACCACTACCACTACGACCTAACCTAACCGGAAGGATTGTACTTTCCAATAAATAAAAGAAATTTGAGAAAATATTCAGAAGTTGTTTTTTTTAAATCAGTTAAAAAAAAAAAAGAAGTTATTTGGCAGACCCTTTACAATTAAGTCAACTTGACTAATTGTGAGGAATTTTCTCTTCCCCTTTGATTGTCGTGGTACAGTCAGCACAGTATCCCATAACAGGATGTGAAGTAACCGTTAATTTGTAGAACATGAAAGATGTTAAAAGTTCATAATGTTTTTCAAATAAATCCTTGAAAATAAAAAAAAAAAACATACAAAAATTAAAATGGCTGACCTTTGTATATATAATTAGACAAACGGTCCCATTAAATCATTTTTCTGTTTTAGTACATACAACAAGCTAACCAGGTTGTTGTACACATACATACTTGCACAAGCTATATATGGACCGTTTTAAGGCTATATATGACGGTGTGACCAATAACCCTTGCATGCATTACTTTATATTTTCTTCGCCCTTAAATAATGAAACAAATAAAGTCTTGGAAATGTATGCCCATTTCAAATAGGATAAAGAGAGCGAGAGAGAGATACCAAATGGAGGAAAAAAAAATGCAAATCATAGCAATTGTTATCAATGACCAGAATAGGATCTTATTACTTTTATGATGGTTGTATGGCCATGGACCGTTTCAATGTGAACATCCTTTTTTCCATTGCTGCCTTTTCCAACCATATGGTTAATTTCTATGTATGTATGCCTGCATAAAACAGGGAAAAGGACACTTTATGAAAAGGGGATTCTAGAGAATATTTTCCATTTTTTATGTGCCGTTAAGCTTTTCTAAAAATTTAAAAAAAAAACCAAACAGCAAAAATTAATGTCTGTTGTCCAAACCGGTTTTCTTCGTGGTCCTTTTTGGTCCTTTTTATATTTTTCTTTTGTTGTTTGCTTACAGTGCGTATGTATATCCTTTCATCCTTTGTGCTCTTGACAGATCGCGGTTGCAGCAGACAAGATTTTTCTTCTAAAAAAAAAAAAACGAACTACAGAGGCTTACACATGCGCATCAAACATTAGCCATTGCAGGAGCAACAAACAAAAGGGTTATTGCACAGTCCGGTTAAGAAGTTTCATCCCCCTTTTGTTTTGTTTTGTTAATGATGAACGAAAATGCAAAAGCAAAAACCAACATCCATCCCATCCCATTCCGTCCATCTTCAACGGCAAAACAATCATTTTGTTTTTCAAGTAAATTTTTAAGAAAATTCTAAAAAGATTAAATGAAATCCAAGATCTCACAATATTTATGGGAAAAAAAGTTTTTTTTTATCTACTCTTTTCAAAATTTCTAGACAAGAAAAGCCGTTAAAAATTTCTCAAGCAATATAACTGGTTTTAGTTGTGCTTTGCGACAATTTAAAATTATTTTCTTTTCTTTTTCATTTTTTAATTCACAATAAAATTTCTTAAAAAACAACGTTGATAATGTTCGTAATTGACAAAGTGTGCCATTCCATTAGTTTAACCCTTTGTATCACGATCATCACTGACCATTTAACTGACCATTACAGTTATCTTCCCTAAGGATGCTTTTTAAAGAACCCTTTCTTAAAAGTTATTGTAGAGCGAAAAAACCCGTTTTTTTTTTGTTATTAATACTGACCAGTGGTCATTATAAATAGCTCGTGCCATGAGATCTTAACATCGTAAGGCTATTCTTTACTGAAGACTTAATATTTTTCATTATTATACGCTTTAAACAACAACAACAGAAAGGTGGTAGTCACCAGGAATCAGATGAATAACCAGGAACCTACTAAACGAACTGTTAAAACTACAGACAACCAGTTTACCCAGCCCAACATTGTTCTGATAGTAGTTAATTTCACTCTTATTGTTTAAACAGCCCTCTTAGAAAGGTAGATAGAGCTGACCGCCCACCCAAGAATAATTCATGAAAGGACTCACTTAGGCCGCATTGGGCCCATTGTGCTACCACAGTTATTCACTATCCCTTAGTCTCGAAACCATTCGGAGCACCTGATGAAGCGATTCAGGCTGCCAATGTTAATCCCCGACATTTCCTCCAGATCATCCATGGAGTAAGTACTCAAGTGCTTTCTTCTCTTTTGGCTAAGAACCGGACATGTACTCAGTAGGTGAGAGACAGTCTCCTCCTCTTCCTCATCTCTACAGTTTCTGGAGAAGTCGTTAGCAAGGTGTCCAAGACCAAGGCGCCTCGCATGCGTGCCCATAATGCAATGCCCCATAATGACGCCGACAACTACACTGAGCGCGCATCTTTGGAGTAAACAGCCCTCTTATAAGCAACACTTTTCGTTGTACAATGGGTCAATTCGACCACCGAGTACTGTACTTGTCAGAATTGACAAGTATACGTCCTCTAACCTAACCTAACCTATTGTAGGTGTAGCTCATAGTAAACAATTTTCCTAACCTACCTAACCATCAATCTTGGACATTGCATTCTGATTCATCTGTATTGGCTCGCGACTACTTTCACTTCATGTTGTCTTAAATGATTACTCAGATTACTCATACAGTTTAATAGACAAATTCTCTGCTGTCTGCCGCTGGCTGGCTGCCGCTTTTTAAGCAACAATTTCTTGTCACGTGTCACTTTGGCTTTAGTAATGGTCAGTTTACCCCTTGCCTTTTATAAGTTCAAAACCAGTTTCCATAATCTCTTGACCGTTTCGAAATTGTATAAGACGCGTGCCGAAATTGACCTTTAAGTTAGTTGAGTAGAATTAAATCAATTTATAATGACCAACCACAGGCATGGTCGATCTAATTTCATAATTTAACCGTTTGACTGCTAAGCGATCCTGGTGAGAACATTCGAAAACTACAATTAGTTATTATACTAAAAAAATCTACAAAATTCTAATGACCTATGTATTAAGATTTATAGGGTCTTCTCGTCTTTTAATTTTATTTTTGCTTTTTGATGCAAATGCGATTTTCGTAACAAATGAACGCAGCGCTTTTACGCGGCGCAGCTGTCAAACGGTTAAACTGCCATACGTTGTGTGTGACGTATGTATTGATCGGATTTTTAAAACCTTTAAAAACAGTTCTAGATCAGGGGTTACCAAATAGAAAATGAGAGAAAATAAGTTGAGAGCTTACAGTCATAGAAAAATTTTAGTAATATATATCCTATTTTGATTCTCATTTCATCAACATGCCTAAGGTTATACAACTTTTATTTAATAATTAGATATTTGCTGGATACTCATTTTGGTTCATAAATTTCCTGCTAAGGGTCAACGTTTTGACAACAACAACTTGACTATTAAAACAATTAAAATGTGTTTTAAGAACTTAAAGGATTTTTTAACATAAAATATTTTTTGAGTGTAAACATAAAAAAAATCATAGCATCCGCTGACATGGTGTGCTTGTCGCAGTCTAATCGACGTCTAAATAAAAGAGCATAAGTAATGTGTGTGAATCCTCTCTGCACAATTGTGCTATGAAATGGTAATCCCTGTTCTAGACTCAACACTAATTATAAAGGCTTACCGATTGCTTGTAGTCAAAAGTAAAGATTAATAAAACACACATTAAGCTATGATTTCGATGAAACTGCCCAATGAAATCTTCGGGCCGCAATTATTTCTGCTAGCCACTTATGCAACAGCTTTGCTTATTGACATAACCACCGCTTGATAATGCAGTTTCATTGGTAGAAAAGATTTTTACATCGATAAATCAGCATTGAAACTATCTAGAGCGTTAAGAATGATCATTCGGCTATAGCTGTTGCCAATGTTGGACTGTTGAATGGCTGGGTTAGATACCCCACATTGAGCCATTAGATAGGTTCAATTGCTTGAAATAGAAAAATTCGGATTAGGCTCCATACTTTCTCTGAAACAAAAGATTTTTTGGCCATGCATACATCACGATGATGCACAGAAAGGAGCACATCTGTAACGTTTCCAATCTCTTAAAATTTCTTTATTGTTTTAACAATTCGTTGCTTATGAGGTCGATGTAATAATGGGTGATTTTTTAAGAGCTATAGGAAAATTTTTCAAAAAAAAAAAAACACATAAAATTCAGAAAAATTTATGAAATCTTTATTTGAATCGATAGTACGCTCAGTATAATTTAAGGTTTGAAGGTCAAAAGGTCACGAATAAATTCTTCAATGTTGTCTTCCTACGCGTCAATTGAAGCGGGACTTGTCTGTATAGACATGAGCTTTAACATAGTCCCACAAAAAAGTCTAAAGGCGTTAAATCGCACAATCTAGGCCAATTGACTGGTCCCGAACGCGAAATAAAATGTTCACCGAACTCGCCTATCAATAAGTCCATTGTTACGCGTGCTGCGTGGCAAGTGGCACCGTCTTGTTGAAACCACATGTCATGCAAGTCAACTGCTGTATTTGGGGCAAAAAAAGTTGCACATCTTACGATAGCGCTCACCATTCACAGTTACGTTACGATTCGCAGCATCTTTGAAGGAGTACGGTCCAATTAAGCCAAAACTGACCATAAAATGGAAGAAGCGCGCGATGAACTCTCTTAACAGATCACGCATTTTGATAATAAAATTCAATGATTTGCAAGCGTTGGTCGTTTGTAAGACGATTCATGGTTAAATTATAGACCAAACTGAAGATGTTTGGGAGTGAAACAAAACACGAAACGTGCGTGAGCTGTTTAAACTAGTGTTGCCAAAAATATAATAGCTAAAAAATCACCCGTTAATTGAAAGGTGGACATATTGGAATCGTTAGTTTTGTAGTCAGTTTTAAATATTATAATGAGGTCGCCGTGGTCTAGTAGGTAGTGCGCTGGCTTGTTAGACGTAAAGTCAGGGTTCGAGTCGCAGGCCAGACATCAAAATAAAAACAGCAGATTTCTGGCAAATTTCTTAAAAATCTGTCGTTCGGAGTCGACTTTAAACTGTAGGTCCCGCTACTCATGTATAAAATTAACACGCACAACATAAGTAGTGTTAGAAACTAGGTCAATAATCCTGATTGAAGGGTTGTAATGACCAATTATGTATGTTTAACTATTTATATGCGTTCTTCGTTTGTTAAATGATGCAAATTTTTTACCAAAAAATGACACTTCAACTGACAGATTTACCAGACTATCGGTTTTGACACCACTAAATGGGTGACGTAAGTTACTTCAATGTAACCCTTTAATGAGGATTATGACCTAGCTTCTTGTACAACTTAAGTTGGGTGGAACCTAAAGTTTAAAGTCGATATCGAACGACAGATTCTGATTTTGAGAAACTTTTCATGGCAATTAAGTTTACTCTCAGAGGCTGAGGAGAGGAAGTCGCCGAAGAAATATTTTTTTCATATTTTGTTTCGATCGAAATGTCTGCGCTGGAGTTTGAAACACAGTCTTACTTCTAATACATAGGCCAACATAATAAGGCGACTTTTTTAACAAAATGTTGCTTAAAATGTCGGCTTTTAAACAAGCTATAGCCCCACCTGATGGCATTATCGGAAATATTGAAGTTCAGCAATCAAAATTTGTAGCCGAACTTTTTGCCACCAAGACTTAATCTGTCTTAAGATAAGTTGAGCATTAAAGAACGATGAAATTTTGTACATTTTAAAGGCGAGTTCAAAAACTTCATTTGCTAATGATTTAATTGATTAATGATGTATGCGAACTTCGCGGCATTTGCTTTTCTCTCAATTCGCTATTAAATAGGGAAAACAAATAAAAAGTTCCACTTGGGTACATTGTAAGATCATTAAAAAACTTCTTGAATTTCTAAAGAAAGAAAAGAAAAAACAGAATCCCTTTGAAATTATTTCTTCAAACATTTTCTCTCACGTTTTCGTTGCTTTTTTAGCAAAAAATTTCTTTGTTTTTAGGTAAAAAAAAATCAAAAAATATCTTTTTTTTATCAAACTAATGACAATATTAAAATTAATGATGTTGCATAAGGATATTGGATACTTTTTTTTTGTCTAAAGGTTTACTGACCCTCTATCGTTTTAAACCCTTTTGTTGGAAAACATTTTTCTTTAAAAATTTATGAAGTTTTTCTTGAAAACACAAAAAAAAATTTTTTTACAAGATTCTGTTAGAAAAATTTGAAAACTGCAGCATCATCAGCATTATTATCATTATCATTTTGTTTTGTCCTATTCTTTTGCGTTGCGTATCCTTTCTGAATGTGTTTGCGCAAACGTATTTAATCCTTTCGTTTGTTTAGCCAACACAGGTAATAAATTTTATTCGAAAGTGTTTTTGTACAGCATCATCTTTGCTTTTTCCATTATTTTGATGAAGAATTTTTACAAAATGATTCATTAATTAAAAAAAAAAAATATTCGAATCTCTTTCTCTTTTTCATAAATATTGCGTAGAGTCTAGAATAGGGGTGTTTTTTTTGTCTAGCATTGCAAAATTTTCTTGTCATATGAGGAGATTTTTTGCAATAAATTTCATAAAATTCGCAAAAAAAAAATACAAAAAACAGAAACGAGTTACAATTTTATAATAATCAACCCTTTAAACGACATTTTAAAATTTGAAAATTATTTTTAAACGCACACATGCCTGATATCTCCGATTAATTTAATCTTGTGTAATTTAATAGATTACAGGATACGCCCATAACACTTACAGGACAGTATTTGTAGTCTTTTTATTTCTTTTTTTTTGAAAACGTTAGCATTTGGAAGCATCCTCTTAAGTTGACATGAATTTTTTTCTATTTGACATGGTCAGAATATAATGTTAAGCTAGCATACGAGTATATCCCGTTACTTTTTAACGGGTCTTTTGTTTTTACCACAATTCTGCTCGTGTGCCTCTAAGTCTATTTTGCAAAACATTGTATGGGAATTTATACCCTAAAGGAGCAGAGCCATGACCTGCATCTCTGTACTTGAGCAACCTGGCCACCAAGTTAAACTAAAGGGTCCGCCAAATATCTTTTTTTTTTAAATGCTTTAAAAAAACTACTGAACATAATTTCAGTAGTGAAAATAATTTCATTCAATGGCTGCCATTCAAAACGACGCATTCAAAACGAGTGACAGTTTGATGCGGATTTTGGTCCAGAGGCATAATTGGGCCATTTTTTTTTCGAAAATGAGCAAAAGCTGGCCGTTACAGTAAATGGCGATCGTTATCGGGTCATGTTGAAAGAATTTCTGTTCACAAAAATTGAAGAGGAGGATATTGGCAACATTTGGTTTCAACAGGACGGCATTACGTGCCATACAGCCAAAGATAGACCCGATGTTTTGCGGCCTGTTTTTGAAGATCGCTTTATTAGCCGCAGAGCTGACGACGTTTGGCTACGAGCTGCGATTTGACACCGTTGGACTATTATTTTAGGGGTGCGGTTCGATAATGTGCTTAAAAATTGGACCGATCGTTTAGGCTACTGCATGGCCAGCCGAGTCAGCCATTTAAATGAAATTATTTTCCATTATTAACTGGAAAGATTGTATTTTCAAATAAAAAAGAAATTTGAGAAAATATTCAGTAGTTTTTTTTAAAGCACTATCTCTAATAAAAAAAAGAGTTATTCGGCGGACCCTTTACAATATAATATAGGCCTCACTGGAATATAAACGTGTCTCCGAAAAATTAGTTGATCTCTCCTCTACAAAAATGTCTCTTGCCTGCCGTACGAAGAAAACTGAACTTAAATCCGTACTGAAATTTTAGCAAAAATTATTGATTGCTTTTTACTATACCTTCTTGCACAATTTTTTTTTTCTTCCATTTTTATTTCATTGCCAACACGAAATTCGATCGCATCAATATAGACGATCAAATTTCACAATCATTAGCAATTGACACAAGAGCAATGATTGATTATGTTGGCCAAGAAACTAAATTTTCTCTTCTATTAAGAAAAGAAAAACTCCTTAAAAAAGGATATTTTTAGACAAGAAGGGTTTGCAAAACATCTCATATTACTGTGAGTTTTAAATTAAAATCATCGATTTTTTATTAAAAAATTTTCATTTTTCACACAAAAAGAAATTCAAAAAAAAAAAAAGAAACAAGAAATGAAAACGAAAACTCAATCATTAATTATGGAAAATCTTATAAACGGGAAGTAAAAGGATATTCTTTATAATGATAAACAAACATTACACAACAACGCGAGACCATAAGACAATGTTTATGTAACACAATATTTTTATAAGGACATTTTGTATCCTTTTCCACTTTTTTTTATTTTTTTTTTTTGCAAATATATTCATGGGTAACCGTGTCTGCTTTTGCAAAGAGAAACGAAAGGATTTTCTCGAGCTAAATGATAAACTAAAATGAAAGGGTTGTTGCATTTTCTTAAGATTTAAATTTTCATTTTTTTTTTTGCTTTACCTGAGCCTTTGTTGTGTTGTTGTTTAAAGGGAAAAGGGTTTTTAGAAATGCAAAATTTTATGGATTTGCAATGTCTGCGTTTGCAATTTTCTTTGCATGTCCCATGTAATAAACATAAGCCGGCTGGGACGGACATTATTATTATTTGCGTTAAATCATTAGCAAGAAAATTAATCCTTTTCCTTGACATTATTGTAACAGTTTTTCCTATTTTAACGGTATCCTACCATACCGTTATCAAAGGAAATCCTTTTGTAATTCGATATGCGCAAATTATGCCAACCGCTTAAATAAACGTGAGAAAACTTTTCAAAAAAACAAAATTCGTACTCCTCTCCAAGGATATTCAGGGTGCAACAACATCAGCAACAGCAACAGCATGTTGCATAAATTTTTTTTTTTTTGCAAAAGGCCAGCACATGTTGTGAAAATTAGTGGCATACTTAAAGGAAATTGTGTGTGTTAAAGGATTTGCATATTTAAAGATTTTCAGATTGTTTTTAAATGATTTGTGATCACAACAATAATGAATATTTAATTAAACAAATGAAGATTTTTAATTAAATTTTGGGCAGAGAAATCTAGAACTGCTTTGTCACCCAAGGAAATTCGCCACACGAAGAGAATTTGCATAAAAATATTCAATTTCACCGATTAGTTACGATTACATTACAGGGGGCCCTAAACAAAATTCAGATGCTGGTAAAGGGTATACTACATCAAAGGAAAAATATAAAGGGTACGCCAAATAACTTTTTTCTTTTGAAAATGCTTTAAAAAAAAAACTACTGAATATTTTTTCAAATTTCTTTTTTTATTTGAAAGTACAAACCCTTCCGGTTAATAATGGAAAATAATTTCATTCAAATGACTGCCTCGGCTGGTCATGCAGTAGCCTACATGACCGGTCCAATTTGTAAGCACATTATCGATTGTGTGCAGCTGTATCTAATGACTTCACGAATATTGTCCTTAAAGCACCAATTGTCTCTGGCTTATTTGCGTAACTCTTATCTTTGACAGCACCTCACAAATAATAGTCCAACGGTGTCAAATCGCAGCTCCGAGGTGGCCAAACGACATCTGTTCTGCGGCTAATAATGCGATCTTCAAAAAGAGGGCGCAAAACATCAAGTATAGCTTCGGCTGTGTGGCACGTAGCGCCGTCCTATTGAAACCAAATGTTGCCAATATCCCCCTTTTCAATTTTTGTGAACAAAAATTCTTTCAACATGTCTCGATAACGATCGCCATTAACTGTAACAACCACTCCTTGCTCATTTTCGAAGAAAAATGGCTTAATTATGTCTCTGGACCAAAATCCGCACCAAACAGTGACTCGTTTTGGGTGCATTGGCTTTTCTATGTATGCGTGCGGGTTTTCTATGCCCCAAAGGCGACAATTTTGCTTGTTTATATACCCGACAAGATCAAAATGAGCTTCATCTGAAAAGATGATTTTTTTTTGCCAAAATCGGCATCTTCTGTATGTCGATAGCAGGCCCACTTAGCGAAGCGAAAACGCGTATATACAACCATATTCGTTCAGCGAAAGGATAAAACTAATTATCTGCCAAATTAGACATGAGCTAAGTGTTACCATTAGCAGAATATGTCCAAATATATACTGAGACAGCTAAACTGCCCAAAGGTCCCTTCCGAACATCATACTGGTAACCATGCTTGTCTATAAATATTGGAAATCTACTGGCCCAATAGGGCTGATATACTTGAAACCCCCCTATGTGATCCAAGGGTTGCTATCATTGGACATTGTATTTTGGGTACTGATGCGAACTTTCAACAATGTTGCCAATTTCTAAAACTTATATTTTGTAGTACAAAATAGAACAATAGTTGACTATTACGATTAAGAAAATGGCTACACCAGTTTCATCTAGACCAAGAGATTTATTTCTAATGCGAGACTCTTTAAATCAGGATCTTTTTTTTGAGTGTAGAGATATATTCCGTGAGTATCAGATACTAGAAGATTTTTCTCTAATCATATTTAATTGGTTATTACAGCCCTTCAGTCAGGATTAAGACTTAGCTTCTCAAACCACTCTTATGTTGAGTACGTTAATTATATTCAGGTGTGGCGGGATCTACAGTTTAAAGTCGACTACGAACGACAGATTTTTGAGAAGCTTTTCATGACAATTTTATTTACTCTCAAAGTTTTTTGTCAGAAATCTACTGAGAGGAAGTAGCCAAAGAAATAGTTTTTTGTTCATATTTTCGTTTTGATATCTGACCTGGAATTTGAACTCGGGCCTTACGTTTAATAAGCCAATACACTATCTACTAGACTACGACGACTAGTTGACTATTACGATTGAGAAAATGGCTACACCAGTGTCATCTAGACCAAAAGATTTTTTCTCTTTTGTGAAGTGTAGAGATATAATCCATGAGTATCAGAAGCGGTTAAATTTTACCCTAACCTCTAAATAAAAACCAGTAGTGACCACTCTAAATCACAGTTAAATACAAAAATTTGAATTTAAAATTGAAATGGTGTAAGTCCATATTTCAAATGAGCAATTGTATAATATAAACAGAGTGTCAGTTCAATATCAAAGCAATTAAAATGCAATAAATTTTCAAATTGAAACATTTTTCTTAAAACTCAATAACAATGAAATTCAAAATCAAAGTGACAAGCAAAAGGATGAGAACATTCCATCAACTATGAGGCCAGGCCAATAGAAGTTGTCAAGTTGAACAAAACGTTGACATTTTAATGCAAATTTTTTAAGCATTTTCTAAACATAACTTAACAAGCGAATATAATATGAATAAAAAAAGAAAAAATACGTTAAAGTTTTAAATTCAAATACAAATTGAAATTGAAATTAAAATTAAAATAACAATAAAAGTACACAGTAACAGTGTATGTAGTTGCAAATGTAAATGGTAATGTAAACGTAAACGTAATTGTAATTGTAAAAGGATCTTATTCTCACTCATAAACAACAAATTGACTTTTGTAAAACAACGAAAGAGAGAGAAAGAAAGAGAGAGACTTAGATTGAAATTTCTAAAGAAAAATAAAAAAGTCACTAAACAATGGCAAAAAAAAATGAAAAAGCGACAGAATGAAATCAAAATCCAAAATCATTGGCAAAATATGCAAATTTTTTTTTAAATTTTATTTGATTTTGCTTTTACACAGAGAACTTTTAACAACCAGAGCGAAAAGAGAAGATAGAATAGAGAGCAAAACGTTTCTAATTGTAATTCTAATTCTAATTGAAATTTAAATTCAAATTTTAAATTGTAACAATTCTTATGACTTTATTTTCCTAAACAAAGCCAACAACTGACTAGCTGTAGTACAATTCCATGAATGAATTCATGTTTTTGAGGCAGGGCATGTCAAAAAAAGAGAAAGAAAATAAATACAATACAAAATAATATAATAGGGCCGGCCCGGTATTATTTTTATGCAGATTTGTTAACGTTTTACAATTTCGCCTTTATTGCCATTTTGTATTGCACAAAAGCGACAACGACAACAACAACAAACGGAAAAAAACTTTAAACTCCTTTTGTGAAATCAATATTCAAACACAACAAATATATAGGATTTAGCCTTATAAGCAAAACATGTAAGTACGTACGTATGTACCCCACTATGAAAGCCTTTGGTAAAGTAAAATAAGGAAAACAGTATAGAGTCGTCCCTGATGTTATAAATTTTCTAACGAACCATTTAACCAACATGTGTAAATTACAAATCAATTGATATTGAAAATCAAAATGAAAATGAAAGTCGATCGTTGTATTGATTTGTTATTGTTAGTGTTGTTGTTGTTGTTATTGTTCTTTTCTATTACAAATCAAATGTTAAGGTTTTCAAAGAAAATTTGCATAAATTTGCATTTCCATTTGCGTTGTAAAAAGACTAGGGGTGAGCAGAGAATTCATTGAAAAAAGAAAATCCATTTTTCGTAGGGCTTGATCAGTTTTGTTTTTGTTTTTCTTTTTTCTTTTTTGTATCGTAAGGGATAAAAGTAGGAGGCTGGTGTTTAAGGAAACACCAGAAACTTTTCTATTCTCAATTCTAAAGGTTACTTGTATTTAAATAGATAGTCTTCTTTAGGCCTTTTATTTATAACTAGCAGATTGTACCCGGCGCTGCACAGGTTATAAAAATAACAACAAATAAAAATCCGATTTCGAAACCGGCTTCTTACAAAATGCAATTTTCAAATTATTCGAAAACCGGGGAACTTAACCAAGCTAATCGTAAAAAATTACCTATTACCATTTTTTCCCCTTTTGCCCCATATGATAATAAATTATCATATGCCGTTCCAGACAATTTGAAAAATGGGACAATTGTTTCTAATATTAACATGGGACCAACACTCAGATGTTGGCGTTGTTTTTAGAACTAGGAAAATATATTATAAGCATGAGGAAAGAGGGAGCAGTGTTTTGGAGACTAGGTTTGAAAATTTTTATACCATACGTAACAGAAAAGATCTCTGCACGATTTCAATGAACGTCTTTGACGATATTGACGATGTTTTCTCAAATATTTGACGATTTGATGCTTTATTTATCTGGCAGCACTTATTGGCCATGGATCCCCCCAATTTTATTGTTTTCGTTCTAAAGCAGTCTCAGGCTAAGAGTACGAATTCTGGAAACAATTACTCAGTAACCCAGGCATCTATCTTCAACTCTAATAGAATTACAAATTAGAAGTGCAATCAATTGCAACTGGATTTCATGGGATACGCCTAAGTCTTTTTTCCTAAAAGGAATAAAAGGACACAGCTCTACGGATTCCAGTACAATAGTATGCAATTCTTTCAAAGAAGCAGCTTTCTTGAAATTACTGGATTGGATTTCTTTGTGTTGTATTTGAAGATACAGAAACATCGCTAGAAATGGAAAACTGTTATTAGGCATCGATTGATATGGAATGCTTAGTCTAACCAAACGATTAAGATTCTTTGGGGTATCGTTCTTGAATGGTTAAGCCCTTTTGCTCAGCCTCGATTTTACAATACTGTCCTATAATAGTTTTTTGGTTTGAGCAACTCATCTCTTGTTGTCAGAATATGGTATTAGTGCTGACTATAGTTAATAATATTTTCAAATTACTAGCCAACTATCCTTACATAGAAGTCGCCATGGTCTAGTAGGTAATGTGTTGCTTTATTAGATGAAAGGCCCGAGTTCGAATCCCAGGACAGACATCAAAACGAAGACATGAAAATATTTCTTCGGCGACTTTTTCTAAACAGATTTCTGGCAAAAACTCTGAGAGTAAATAAAATTGCCCTGAAGAGTTTTTCAAAAACCAACTGTCGTTTGGAGTTGACTTTAAACTGTAGGTCCCGCCACTTATGTATAAAATTAACGCACACAACATGAGTGGCGTGAGAAGCTAGAACGTTTTACTTGTCACAGTTGGCAGGTACACGCCCTAATCCTAAACCTAACCTAATCATAAAGCCATCACAAAGAATCTTCGTAAACGTGGTTAAGGAGACCCGTTAAAGCAAATCAAATAGGGAATTTTCGTGTATGCATTCTGGCCAGTACATTCGCAATACATTTTCCGAGTATAGACCTAGATCGCCGCAGTCTAGTAGATAGTGTATTGGCTTACTAGACGTAAAGCCAGGGTTCGAGCCACAGGCCAGACATCGAAAGAAAATACAAAAAGGATTTCTTCGGCAATTTTCTCTCAGCAAATGTCTGGCAAAAACTTTGAGAGTAAATAAATTTGCCAAGTATAAGTAAAGTTTCTCAAAAAATTTGTCGTTTGGAGTCGACTTTAAACTGTAGGTCCCGCCACTTATGTATAAAATTAACGCATACAACATGAGTGGTGTGAGAAACTAGGTCAATAATCCTAACTGAAGAGTTGTAATGGGCAAATATGTATGTATGTACACAGACAAAATATATCACTAATTTTAGGAACCCAAAAAAGGGGGGGGGGCGACCCTATAAAAATCCACCATTTACCGAAGAATAGGTGATACAAATTTGGCGGTTGATAAGACATTCGAATATGATTTTGTAGAAGTATAGTTGTTCAAGTATATCAGTATACTTTCAGAGAATGTTATTTAAACATCATGAGGATAGAAATGTCTTCCACCCGAAAGACTTACACTCTGATATTCAAGTTTCTTCAAAGTTCTAACTTCGATTCGTTGGTGTATGTTTCCACAGAAATTGAAGCGGGATTTAATTTTGCATTGCTGTAGATGGTGTCTAAGCAAGTATGCAGATAGTTGCAATCATTACCGAGAAATAAGGATCTTTGTTAACCAAGTTAATATCTATGAAGCTGCTTGATTTAATAGTTTACTGACTTCGACCGGAATATCACAAGTGTTGCTTGCCATTTTATGAAAAATTCGGAAATAAGGAAATTTGTACGCACGAATTTTTTCGCGCGGACTCCTTAAACATTTATTTCAAGTTTTCCGTTTTTTTTAAATAAAACTCTTATCCTTAAGATGCTATTTTTGGCGCAACAATTAAATTAAAAACAACTTTAATTGAATTTGAATTTTCAATACCAACAACATTAAGTAAACAACCCCTTTGAAGTTATACTTTGACAGAAAAAAACAAATCTGCCATTGGCTTTATAATTAAGAGAGACTCTAATAAATAAAATCAATATTCGATGATTTTTTCTGTTTTCTTTTTAATGTTTTTCGAACACAATTATTTATGGTTTTGAAAAGCGTAAAAAACATTAAGAAGACAAACGAAACAAGCTCAATATATGCAAATGAGTGAAATAAGGTATTTGCTAATATCCTTTGGCGCAGGATAAACGAAGACAAGGTTTTCAAATATTTGCATAACATTGGCACAAGTCATACGCGCATGCAAGCAAGAGAATACAGGGAGAGGATTTGAAAATCATTGCGAATTACAATTTTTTATGCAAATTTCGAAAAAATAAAGAAAAAGGATTCGTTTTTATTCAATACAGATCGGCATATTGTATCGATTTTTTTTTTTGTTAATTAAAGAAGAAAAATCTACAAAAGAAATATCGTTATCGATTAATGATTTATTGTTTCCCGGTAAAAAAAAAATACTTTTTTTGTTAAAAAAAATAACATTTTAACGGCTGTTCGTTGATTTTTTTTAAAAAAAATTTTTTTTTTCACTTTTTTTTTACGCTTCATGTGAATTTCAACGAATTTTTAGCAAGAGTTCAAAGTTGATTATCATTAGTAGACATTTTTTCTTACTCTTTTCATTAATTTTATTGAAAAAAAAATATTAAAAAATTGTAAAATTTTTCTCTTCAAAAAGCAAATCTTTTTCAAAATCATTAAGAAATTGAAAAACTTTCGGAATTTCATAAAATTTCTTTTATTCTGCGAATTTTTGATTTTCTTATTGACTGACAGCTGTAATAAATGATGAATATGAGTTTTGGGGAGTTTTGGGTTGACAGTTTCAATCATATTCTCTCCCTACTACTGTTTTCCTTTCTCTTTTATTTAAGTTACCGAAAGAGTGCAATAATTGATGATTTTCACATTTTCAACACTTGAAATAAAAAAGAAACAAAAAAATTGCATTTTATTCAACAATTTTTGATTAATGGTTTCTTTTAATACATATAGGGCTAGATATATGTTAGCTCATAAGTATTAATTTTACTGGAAAAATATTTTTGTTATCAGCATTAAGTATTTCAAAAATGTTTCTAAAGTAAAAGACTATGTAAGATTTCACCATCTGACTCCAACTTACGCAGTCTTTAATATCAGTTGTGAGAAAATCTGAGCCTAGTCGCTGCGAACTAAACATACGTATCTTACGAAGGTCCTAAATTATTATTATTGGTTTACAAAGTGAAATGGATTCCCCATTACTTATTTCGAAGCCTTTAAAACTTATGTGGACGTAGAAATAGATTTTTCATATCACAAGGTCCACAGTGAATACTATTCTCTTCCATTCCTTGAGGTTTTCACAGGTATAGACATAGAGTGGAAGATTATCACAAAACATCTCTCATCTAAACAGGTAATTAGCCTACTATAGCAAAGTCCAGAAAGATAGGGTTGCCATATGTCGTTGTCAAGAACAATACCTTCAGTGAATATCTACTAGATACCGTTGTCTGTTCTTCCTATGATATCCGTTGCTGGCATCGTTTTCCTAAAGGAATGATCATGGTTTTGACTGCATTAGTTGTAATTGAAATCATTTAATAAAGAAAAATTCTTTGTCTTCAGCTACATCTCTTAAAAAAAAATGAAGAAATGAAACAAACAGTTTGATTAGAGGAAAGAAGAGCCAATTTATCATGCTTTGGAACTGAGTGAGTAAGAGATCTCCAAGCAATCCATCTCCTTTAGAGTGTAGCGTTCAAATCTAAGGTGATTGCCTTCAACGGTAACTTTATTGATCAACTCTCACAACAATTTTGTGTCGATCAATTCCAGCTACGGGAACACCCTAAATAATTGTGTAGCCGATGTACAAGCTATAACAAGCAGAGGTATTCATACATAGATATCTAATTGGCCATTACAACCCTTCAGTCAGGATTATGACCTAGCTTCTCACACCACTTATGTTGTGTGCATTAATTTTATACATGAGTGACGGGACCTACAGTTTAAAGTCGATTTCGAAGAACAGATTTTTGAGCAGCTTTTCATGGCAATTTTATTTACTCTCAGAGTTTTTGCCAGAAATCTGCTGATAGAAAGTCGCTCGTTTTAATGCCTGACCTGGGATTCGAACACGAGCCTTACGTCTAATAAGACAACACACTACCTACTAGACTACTGCGACTTCATAGGACATCAAAATATACTGGACTGAGGAGGGTTGTTGCTTCACAATCAGACTCAACTGAATTAAATTGAACAGAAAGCATACCAACTAATTATTTAAATTAGAGCTTAAGTTCATCACTATCAATGTATTTATTCTCATGGTTCTTTGGAATAGGGTTAGGACTGTAATGAGACTTCCCTACTTCTAATAACTTTTGAGGATACCAGCAAGACTGATTTGTCGAGTCGCCTTAATCGGGACTTGTCAGTTAACTCTAGGATAACTCTACTAGCTGGTATGTGTTCTTAAGCGAACTTTCATTTCAAAAGCTGCTTCTGTCCTAGTTTAGAGGGGAAATATAAGAGGAAGGGTAGAGAAAGTTATAACTGATAATAATCTTGTTACCACCTTACCCCAGGGCAACGTCGTTGTATTGGCAAAGGAGATTGATGTGCTGCAGCTAAGTTTTTGCATAATTTTATTGGGTACTCTTACACTGACAGTATCTTTTTGTGGAAAGCACATAGTTTTTATAGCTTTATGTACCCAAGCTTTACTAAGAGATAAGGTGTTGAAGCCGCCGTGGTCTAGTGGGTAGTGTGTTGGCTTATTAGACGAAAGGCCCGGGTTCGAATCCAAGGTTAGACATCAAAAAGAAAAATATTTCTTCTTTTATTTTCCTCTCAGCAGATTTCTGGCAAAGACTCTGAGAGTAAAAATTGCCATGAAAAGCTTCTCAAAAATCTGTCGTTCGGAGTCGAACTTTAAACTGTAGGTCCCGTCACTCATGTATAAAATTAATGCACACAACATAACTGGTGTGAGAAGCTAGGTCATAATCCTGACTGAAGGGTTGTAATGACCAATTATGTATGTATGTAAGGTGTTGAATACAAATTTCATTTGTGATACAGAATTTTCAGTATAGCAAAGAAATTTCTGAAACTCATTAAATTTTAAGAATTTTCTTACTTTTCTAAAAACCCAAAATAAATTACAAATAATCAATCAATCCTCTGTATCATCACTTGAGTTAAGCTAATTTATTGAAATGCTTGAAAGGTAAAAAGAAACCCCTGAAAAAAGGTCAGTTTTAATATTCAAAACACTTAATTGACCCGGTAATTTAAGGACAAAAATGAAAAACTGTCAACAAATTCACAGTTTTTAAGATTTTATGCATAATAAAGGCAATAGTGGTGACAGTAACAATGGCTTTATTTATCCATATTCCGGCAAACAATGGCATAAAAGAGAGAAACACTTTCTAAAACGAAATTTAAAAATAACAACTCAATGCAATAAACACGTACGATCAAAATGATAAAAAAACGAAGAAGAAAAAAATTTTTTTATTTAAATGTGAGAAAATTTTTCCTGATATTTAGCAAAAAAAAAAAAATGCAGAAAAAAGAAGGCAAAAAGAATTTGATTTTTAAAAAAGTCCCCAAAAGTAAAAAAGAAAACAAAAATAAACTGAACTGAACTAAACTAAAACAATAAAAATGATCAATAATGTCTAGGGGGAAAAAGAAATATCTTTTGTTTTTCTTAAACGTTACAACCCGCTTTAAAAAGATAGTCTCGTCCAGTATTAAAAAATCAATTTTTTTATGTGATAAAAAAAAGGAAAAGAGAAAAGACAGGCAAAGAAACTGCTATGAAATCTTATCTCATCATTTTCTATTTCCTTATTCCACTTTTCATTGTTGACCAGGTAAAATATTTCGCACAATATCATCAACATTAATATCGTCATCGACATCATCAGCGTCATCATTTAACCTAATAGATCCTGACCCTATCTATACACCCTACCCTATGATACTTTTATAACTGCTTTCGCTTTCGTTTTACGCTTCGAAAAGGAAAAGACGGCTGCATTAAGTTGTGGCAAAAATTGTCTTTACGGGTGAATTCATTTACGCAAGATCATCTCGTGTTTTGCTTGCATTTTTATTTTTTATTTTTCGATTTTCAATTTCAATTTTATTTTTTCTTCATTAAATGTTTATTTTGTTGATTTTTGTTTTTTTTTTGCAGAAAACCAAAAAAAAAAAATAAAATTAATCGCTGTTATTAAGGGATGGATGGGTTCCCTTTTTTAGCGAGTTTTTTTTGGCCTTACAGTCCAAACAAATATTTTTAATTACTTTCTTATAAAATTTCTTCGTTCTTTTTCGAAACAATTTCGAAACAATATATTAATATTTATTTAGGTTAGATCTAAAAAATATAAAAATTATAATACAAATACAAATAACAACAAATCGAATAATAAATTTTATTTCAAAGGGATGGCTGTGAGTAGATTTATTTTATGTGGGAACTCTTTTTATCTTTACAATTTATTTTTTAATTTTTGTCTAATATGGCTTGAACTAATCAGTATATGGGACCATTTTACAGCTTTTACTAACACTCTTTTTTTAAACGTCACTTGCCGCATAAAACATGAAAAAGCACGAGTGGTGTGAGAAGCTGGAACATTGTACAATGGGTCAATTCAACCTCCGTCTACTGTACTTGTCACAGTTGACAAGTACATGTTGTTTAGCCTAACCTAACCTAGGTTCTATCTTAACAGAAGAACTACGTAAAGATAAAAAGATTATATGGAGACTTCAACAACATTAAAATGATCTGAACTACATGTGGAGATGATAACTGTATTCCGGCTAACACAACTTCCCCAATCTTGCTATAAACCTACGCAGTATGTGATGTCACCGCATTCTAGGACATAGTGTTAGCCCGAGTTCTGGCAAAAACTCTGAAAGTAAATAAAATTGCCTTGAAAAGCTTCTCAAAAATTTTCGTTCGGAGTTGACTTTAAATTGTAGATCCAGCCAGTCATGTATAAAATTAACGCACACAACATAAGTGGTGTGAGAAGCTAGATCGTAATCCTGACTTAAGGGTTGATATGACCGTTAATATTATGTATGTAAATAAAATTGCTATGAAAAGCTACTCAAAAATCTGTAATTGGAGTCGACATCTAACTGTAAACCCCACCCATCACGGATAAAGTTAATACACACAACATGAGAACTAGAGTCATAATCCTGACTGATCTTGTCAGCTTGTGCCTTGAAATTTCGATTGTAGGCTGTGTAGTGTCAATAGATGCCTTTACTTCATGTTTTTAGAACTAAAGGGTCTGCTAAATAACTTTTTTTTTGAAAATGCTTTAAAAAAAAACTACTAAATATTTTCCCAAACTGCTTTTTTTTGAAAGTACACGATCGGTCCAATTATTAATCACATTATCGATTGTGGGCAGTTGTATTTCACCAATGACATCACGAATATTGTCCTTTAAAGCGTCAATTATCTCTTGCTTGTCAGCATAACGCTTATCTTTGACGGCATCCCACAAATAATAGTCCAACGGTGTTAAATCGCTGCTCCGAGGTGACCAAACGACATCAGCTCTGCGGATGATAATGCGATCCTCATAAAGACGGCTCAAAACATCAAGTATAGCTTCGACTGTGTGGCACGCAGCGCCGTCCTATTGAAACCAAATGTTGCCAATATCCTCCTTTTCAATTTTTGTGAACAAAAATTCTTTCAACATGTCTCGATAACGATCGCCTTTGACTGTAACAGCCACTCCTTGCTCATTTTCGAAGCAAAATGGCTTAATTATGCCTCTGGACCAAAATCCGCACCAAACAGTGACTCGTTTTGGGTGCATTGGCTTTTCTATGTATGCGTGCGGTTTTTCTATGCCCCAAAGGCGACAATTTTGCTTGTTTATATACCCGCCAAGATCAAAATGAGCTTCATCTGAAAAGATGATTTTTTTTTTGCCAAAATCGGCATCTTTTGTATGTCGATCGCAGGCACACTTAGCGAAGCGAAAACGTGTATATACAACCATATTCGTTCAGCGGAAGGATAAAACTAATTTCTGTCAAATCAGATATGAGCTAAGTGCTACCATTTACGAAATAAGCAATAGTTGAAAAAAACGTTAAATGGCGGACCGGATATATGTTCTACAGCCTTAGTAGTAAGGTGGAGGAAAAACTTCGAGCATTGCACTCGTCATTCCCAATTGAATTTTAGTTGAGGTTGTTTACCTCTTTCTTGTCTTATACACTGAGCACCAAAAGTGAGTAAATACCATTCAAAAAATTCATTTTATTAGGATGGCGAGAAAAGTAAATGAGAATAGTCGAATAAATTTCCAAAAATAAAAACTTTTATTTATTACGTATTATTATTTTTGTTGTAAACGTAAAACAGCTCACGTGATGTACCTTGAGATGGTCCAATTAAATGGCTAGTTAAACACTAGGTGTAAAAGACTTTTTCTCTGCTGGTATTGACATTCAAAATGTATCTTTTTCTCTACTTTTCTTAGGGAACACTATTGGAACACAGAATTAGAATCCAGAAGAAAGTGTGATTGTGTAAAAATTTGTATTTTAGAATTTGTAATAGAATTTAAATGTCGCAGCAGTCTATAGTTTAATGTTAACATATGTATTTCGCATTATTCAAGATTTAATCTAAAATTATTCTAAAATTAATCCTTAATTTTTTTTGTTCTTTAAACCATTTTTTACTTAAAATGCCTATAAAAATCAGAATTCAATTTTAAAACTGTCAACACAAATAAACGGATGTGCAAATAGACGTATGAATAAATAAAGTTTTAAAGGACCACCACAAAATTCAAACCAACAAAATAAAAAAAGAAAATCGTCCCTTAAGATAATTTACAAGCAATTGTATATGAATAACCATAATCCCTAGTCAGGTATATGCTAATGATGTCAAGAAGACAATGCGAATAGACAACGAGACTGAAAACGCATGCCTCCCTACCTAACTTTCTTCAAGCTGTGTCCCTTTATAAATTGTTTATGCAAATTAGTATCTTCTTCTTCTTCTTCTTCTACTTTTTCTACTAATACCCATCAATATTTGTTCAATAAACAAAAGGAACTCTCCATTAGGGTTTCAAGAGTGTGAAATCTAATGAATAAATGAGTCGTTAAGGAAGTGGAAATAAATGTGACTTTAATTGTTTGGCAGATAAACCCACTATTAGAGGAGAGATTAATAATGTTTTACGAAAAATTTAAATTGATAATCGATTAGTACTTATTAACAAGGCTGTTAAAGAAGCATTAGTTATGGTTTATAAATTGAAAGAGAAAATATTGATTAAGAAAATGGAGTTACATAATGAATGAAAATAACTTTTTAGTAGCTAATAATCGAATATAATCAGGGACTCACATTAATATTTTTCAATTTGTGATATAAAGACTTTGCTCGTATTGTCATTCACATTTTCTATTTTACCACTGCTAAGAAGTCTACGAGATTAATGTTGCATTTTGCCCAACCTTCACTTTGACTTTCCTAATAGTATTGTTCCCTATCAAACTTAGTCGTTTAGTATGTATTATACACACTCAAACAATTCTAAAACTCGATCATAAATAAGACAACTTTTTCCCAAAAATTGTCATAAACAGCGAGGCTCATTTTCAACTCTGTGGAGCACTAAAAATTCGCGTAAGACCCTCTATGAGTTATTACACCCTCTGAAAGTTACTATGGGCTGCCATATTTTGCGATAACAAACATTTAGTTTCTTCGATAACAAGAATTTTCTAAAGAAAATGTTTGTGTATCGATAACAAGAATTTTCTATAGAAAATGTTTGCGTCTCGATAACAAGAATTTTCTATAGAAAATGTTTGTGTATCGATAACAAGAATTTCCTATAGAAAATGTTTGTGTCTCGATAACAAGAATTTTCTATAGAAAATGTTTGTGTCTCGATAACAAGAATTTTCTATAGAAAATGTTTGTGTCTCGATAACAAGAATTTTCTATAGAAAATGTTTGTGTCTCGATAACAAGAATTTTCTATAGAAAATGTTTGTGTCTCGATAACAAGTATTTTCTAAAGAAAATGTTTGTTTCTCGATAACAAAAATTTTCTATAAAAAAGGTTTGTTTCTCGATAACAAAAATTTTCTATAAAAAAGGTTTGTTTCAATAAAAAATAAATCGACGCCTTCGTTCTATAACATTCTAAGTCGAAAAAGTGTGTTTTGAGTTATGAGCTTTCAAAGTTTTCATGCGCCATAAGACTACAGTAAGACCCCGCTTAACGCGGAGGATACGTTCCAATAAGTTCCAGCGCTAAACGAAACAGCGTTAAACGATGCAACATAACACGTTCATATGTATACTCCTAGTAACGTTAATGCCAACTAATAAATCAACTGCGACGCAGGAAAGATGCATTCGTACTGTGATTGCACTCTTCGGAAAATACAGTTGAAATCGTTTTTCTGAACAGACTAACAAAAGAGCGTTGAAAAAGATACATAGTATACACCGTCACTATATAGGGTACCGCTTTTAGTTAGTGCATGGTGTAGCGTTAAGCGGGGTCTTACTGTATATATGTATTCTCAGTAGATTTTTCCCTATAACTTCGATATGGATGGGCGCATCTTAACCAAATTTTGACAGAATTTAAGTTAGAGAACGTAGAATTTAAAGTACACTTAGAACGTTATAGAATGGAGGCGTCAATATGTTGTCGAAAAATTCTATATTTTCCAGATTTCTTATATTAAACAGAGTATAAAAACAGAGTAAAAAGGTAAACACTGTTAAACGCATATATGTAGAGATAAGAGGCGCCAAAACCTAGAAATTTAAAACTTTTTGTTGTGTTTTCTTTCACATAATCTGGGTTGGTTGATCGACGGATCAGTAGAGTTTTTTATTTTATTATTGTCATGTCAAGAGAGAGAGAGAGGGGAGGGGGATTTTTGGACTTAATAACTTTCTTCTGTCTTAAAGATTGTCTAATTATTACTAATATTTATTTAATATAAGAAAAATATAGAGAAATCTCTCATCTTAATTTCTTTGCTATGGTCTAATGATTTTGTCGTTGATTTCTAAACCCTTGCAGCAACGGTTAAAAAGAAATTCCAAAAAAATATCAAAATCATCATCAGCTGCTTTACAATTCGTAAATGAAAAAGTACAAATATTTTTATTATTAAATAAATAATTATGTTTAGTGAGAAAGAAAGAGAGGGAAAGAGAGTATAAAATAAAATAAAACTGCGCACCGGCCGGAGATATGCTGACAGTTGTCCTAAATTCCAACAATATTAAGAAAAAAACAATAAAAAAGAGAACCCCATGCAGCACATCTCAACACAGCTTTAAGAAATTACGCCAATCCTTTCGCAATAACAGCATCAGCAACAGCAACAACAACAATAACTGAAGAAGTAAAAAAAAAATCTAACGTGCCTTTACAAAAAGGATTATGTAAGTAAGATAGACCATAGAAAACCGTTTTCGTAGGAAGAGAATACAAAGGCTTTTTTCTCTTTCTGTTTCTGCTTATGGTTGATAATGCTGTAATAGTCTCATATTGTATGATGATAATGATCATTATTAACATCATTATTATTACCAAATAGATCTTGTTAGATTTTACAAAAAGAGCACACACAACTAACTATTCGTATTATTTAACAAGATTTTTTTTTTACCAAAAAAAATGTGAATTTTTTCTAGACAAAACAAAACTCTTTTCTTTAAAACGCAATAAAATTTGAGGGTGGATTTTTCTATAGAATCAATCGATTTTTATTTTCCTCTGTTATGATAGAAAATCTAAAGGAAATATTTTCATTATTGTTAAATCATGTGTACAACGCCAACACACTCGCTCGCAAATAGGAACAACAGAACAATAACGAGAACGGATCAATATGATCCAAATCTAAACGATTTTTTAGTCTACCGCATGGCAGTATCATTACATTTTAAAATGAAAGCCGTATGCTGCTATCGTTGCTTAATTATTGTTGGCAGAAAGAGAAATTCTTCAGCCTGATTAAATTTTTGTCAAAATTTTCTTTTCGGTTTTTCTAAATAAAAGAAAAATAAAGAAAGTAATAAAAATGTAGCATTGTTGCCATAACTATAAGATCAAAGAAAATTCAAGAATCCTTATCCAAGAGGGTAAAGTATATGGAGGTTATTAACGACGCCAAAGTCTTCTAGGGGAATAATATAATGAAGATGGTAAACATTTGCACTTCCACACTTACTTACGCAGCTCTTTAGACTTCTAACAGATTTTCTGTCTTATACAAGCTCTATGGAGCCAAACTTTACTTCCAGTGTTCGCTTTTGATGGACGGCAGACAAATACCGGTGTCACTCCAGTCTGCCTGCGTGCTCTGTTCCATTCCATTGAAATTACAATCAAAAATTGTATTGAAACAAAGGACTAGGCTGCTGGCAATAGAGCACAAGGCTTAAATCCTGTTAAATCCTGGACAAAGGGCAAATCAACTACATGGTCTTCCATAGAAGAATTTGAATTTAGGATTTAAATTAGGGACTTCTAATCTAATTAGGGTACATAATCCGGTACCGATACCCATTAGGGCACTTGGAGAAATTAAATCGATAGATACTAGACATACTTTTTTTTTTTTTTTTTTTTTACGCCGAGGAGGGGCAAATGTACCTAACCGCACCATAGAGGAAGTCGTCACGTCCTCCGTGTGTGGGGCCCTCACCCACTAAATCCCCCCTCGTACCGTGGACTGTTGTGTCCAGATACTAGACATACTAGACTACATGCATACGATAGATACTACATAGACAGAGTAAGGTCTTTGACAGTAGACTTTCGTATAGGCTGGCTGACCACAGCCAGCAGTATTCCTCAGGCCATGTTCATGGCCACATTGAAAGCAGCCAAACTGGGAAACTGTTATCGTTTCGCGTGGAAAGCTTGCTGCTATTATGAAGGGTTTTTTTGCAAATTAATTGATCATTGCTAAGGTCAGCAAATCTAATTTTAATGAATTACACAAAGCCAAGCAAAATTTAAACAATGTTAGCAACTTTGAATTTCACTTCTGGCACTCATTATTTATTTTATAAATAAAAACCATTTGGTTTCTTTCATTGCCTTTTTTACAGTAGGCTCTGAAGTATTTATTTTAGCTCTCTATCTCTTTCACTATCTCTGTGTCCCTCCCTTTTTCCAGTTTCCATCTCTTTTATTAATTTAATAAATTCTAACACACATTGTCTCTTATGAACTGAGCGTATTTGATCTGTTTTCTAAAGTGGACGCGCAAAAATTTCCTTTTCTAAACAAAAGTCCTCAACCCTTTTTTTTTCGCTTCACTATTTTGTATTTTAAAACATTTGCCGGAGTACGTTTGTATGGATAAGCATGAGGTTTAAATTTTATAACATTTGCTGTTATCCTTAATAAAAACAGGATTATCACAGGGATGCTGTATCAGAGTTTTATAATAAAAAATAACGTTATTTTACAATGACCAGGCATATATTTTTTTGTTCTTTTTTCGAAGAAAGTCTCTTTAAATTATCTTAATTCAAAATTAAATTATCTTTAAATGAGGTTAAATTGTTAAATGTGAATATATTTAGAATTTTTTAAAAACGGAAAATATTCTGCAGAAATATTTTGATAAGGATTAATATAAATTTCTTTACAAAGCAAATATCAAAAAAACACTAATCGATTAAAAACATTTTATATAAAAAATCTTTCGATAACAAACATTTTCTATAAAAAATCTTTCGATAACAAATATTTTCTATAAAATATCTTTCGATAATAAACATTTCCTATGGAAAATCTTTCGATAGCAAACATTTTCTATAAAAAATCTTTCGATAACAAATATTTTCTATAAACAGCTTTCGATAACAAACATTTTCTATAAAAAATCTTTCGATAACAAACAATTTCTATAAAAAATCTTTCGATAACAACAATTTTTTATAATATATCTTTCGATAACAAATATTTTCTATAAATAGCTTTCGATAACAAACATTTTCTATAAAAAATCTTTCGATAACAAACATTTGCTATAAAAAATCTTTCGATAACAAACATTTTCTATAAAAAATCTTTCGATAACAACATTTTTTTATAATATATCTTTCGATATTAAATATTTTCTATAATATATCTTTCGATAACAAACATTTTCTAGAAAAAATCTTTCGATAACAAATATTTTCTATAAACAGCTTTCGATAACAAATATTTTCTATAAAAAATCTTTCGATAACAAACATTATCTATAAAAAATCTTTCGATAACAAACATTTTCTATAAAAAATCTTTCGATAACAAATATTTCCTATAGAATATTCCTATACAATATTTTTGAGATAACAAACATTTTCTATTAAATATTTTTTCGATAACAAACATTTTCTACAGGATATTTTTATGATAACAAACATTTTCAATAAAAAATCATTCGATAATAAACATTTTTATAAAAAATCTTTCGATAACAAACATTTTCTATAAAAAATCTTTCGACGACAAAAATTTTATATAATATATCTTTCGATTACAAAAAATTTTTATAATATATGTTTCGATAACAAACATTTTTTATAATACATCTTTCGATAACAAATACTTTCCATAGAATATTGTTACGATAACAAGCTTTTTCTATAGAATATCTTTATGATAACAAGAATTATTCGATAAAAAAATTTTTCTATTGAAAATTATTTGACGATTAGATTTTTGAACAGAAAATTACTCGATAATAAATGTTGTAAAACGATGTATGTTCGATAAATTAAATTTTATACAGTCGATAAGGAATTTATTTTCTTAATAAGATTTTCATTGCAATACATTACATCCTAAAAAGTGTTTAATATGGCCATTAAACTTTAAACTGCAGCTGGACATTTGACCTTAAAATCTAGACCACGAAAAAGGTAACTCAGGACTCAGAATGAGAAAGATTATGGCGCTAATGAGTTTAAACAGTTCAAACCATTAGAGACACAAGGTCGTTATGGTTTTTTTTTTCGATTTTGCTCTCATTTCTCTCTTTCCTAATGGGGCAAAATGTCTCCACGGGTGAATGCTTTAATTTTCAGGAAATTCTTCTTTTCCAAAAATAATTTATTTTTGTTGGCCAAAAAAAAAGGAAAGGGAAACCAAATAAATTATTGTAATCCTAGTCATATAGTTTTAGGTCATACAATCGAACGACAAAAAAAGATTCTATTTTGAGGGAAAAAATATAAAATTCTTAGGAATTATTTTTTGTGTTTTAAATGCAAGGGTTATAAGCATAAAAAATCGTGTCCTTTTTATTGCTTCAGAAACTAAATTCCTGACACAAAAAAAAACCTTAGATTTGATCCTTTAAACACACATTCGCATACACGCACAAACTCATTGTTTTCACATCACCTTTGGCTGTAATTCATTGTGAACCCAATGAGACCGATTGTTGTTATCTCTTCTACAGAAAATGGGGGTTGATTTTTCCCCCGTTCGCATTTGGTGAAGAAGAGAAATCTTTAAGTAAGAGAAATGACATCATAAGACGTGACATATTGAACTGTGTAGTGAACTGATCCCTTTCCTTTTTGCATTTGCCAAAAAACAAAAAGAGAAGGATCAAATGCAAGGCGATTTATTTGCACCCTTTAATGTTTGATTATATATGTAAGTGTGTGCGTGTGTGTGTGTTAGTAGAAATTGCGAAATAAAAGCAGGATATTTGATCGATCGTAAATTTTTTTTTAGATTCTTTCTTAGCAGTAACAACAACAACATTAGCAATCCTTTATATATTCTTTTTGTTTTTTTTTTTTTTAATTTCAAAGATCAATATCGTTTTATAAAGAATTATTTCCTTTTTTATTTGGTTTCCTTTACTTTTCCTACTGTGGTTTGCTTGTTTTTTTTTTTTTGCAAGGCTGTGGGAATTTTTTTTCTTTCAGCCTCATGTTGTTGGATTGTTACAAAAGAAAAAAGTGGTGCTTTATTTTTGTTGTTTCTAGCAAAGATTTTTGTTACATTTGCTTAGTGTTTGCGGAAGCGCGCTTATACTTTCATTGAACATCGCTAAAGGCTTAAGTTTCTTTCTTTCTTTCTACTTCTTGTCCAAAGAGTGCGAAAGGGTTCCGCCTTGTCGCTCTTCTCTCTAAAGGTTTTATGCCAAATTTTATTTCTTTTATTCCTGTATTGATGATCAATCGTTATTATTTCATTTTTATTTTATTTTCGTGTTTTTTTTTTAATATTTTCATTCAATTTGTTTCTTCTCTTTTTGTTGTCTTCAAGGATTTTTTTTGAATCCTTTTTTTAAGTTTGCTTTTTTCTTTCTTTTTTTTTTTTTGTTAGGGAAGTCTAGGCAGAAACTTGATATTTTTCTTAATGTTTTTATAGAAATTTTATGTTCATCATCGAGTGCGATTTTTTTACAATTTATTTGAGTAGAAAAAAAAGGATAAAAAGTGTTTGAAAGTTATTAGCGATTTGAAAATAAAAATAATAATTTTCACTTAAAGCAGCTGTATTTTATTCACTAATATGACAGCTGCTAAAATTGTTAATATAAACAAACATTTTTTTTCTTTTTTCAAAGAAAGATTAATTAAAGTATGTGTATTTATATATGTACAAACAAATAATTTATCGGATAAATAAAATTTTCAACAGGAAATTAATCGATAACAAAAATTTTCAATAAAAATTTTCTATGTAAAATATTTCGATACCCAAAACTGTTCTATAATAATTATTCGGTAACACGAATTTATGATTAATTCTATAAAAAATTTTCTGTGAAAAGTTATTCGATAACAAGAATTTTCTATAAAAATTATTCGATAACGAAAATTATTCTATAAATTTCTGTAGAAAATTATTTGATAGAACATTATTAGATAGAACACTATTCGATAGAACATTATTCGATAGAATATTATTCGATAGAACATTATTTGATAGAACATTATTCGATAACAAGAATTCTCTATAAAAAATAATTCGATAACAAAAATTTTCTATAGAAAAAAATTAGGTAACAAAAATTATGTATAGAAAATAATTAGATAACAAAAATTTTCTATAGAAAATAATTCAATAAGAAAAATTTTCTATAGAAAATAGTTCGATAAGAAAAATTTTCTATAGAAAATAGTTCGATAAAAAAAATTTTCTATAGAAAATAGTTCAATAAAAAAAAATTTCTATAGAAAATAGTTCGATAAAAAAAAAATTTCTATAGAAAATAGTTCGATAAAAAAAAATTTCTATAGAAAATAGTTCGATAAAAAAAATTTTCTATAGAAAATAGCTCGATAAGAAAAATTTTCTATAGAAAATAGTTCGATAAGAAAAATTTTCTATAGAAAATAGTTCGATAAGAAAAATTTTCTATGGAAAATAGTTCGATAAAAAGAAGTTCTATAGAAAATAGTTCGAGAAGAAAAATTTTCTATAGAAAATAGTTCGAGAAGAAAAATTTTCTATAGAAAATAGTTCGATAAGAAAAATTTTCTATAGAAAATAATTCGATAAGAAAAATTTTCTATAGAAAATAATTCGATAAGAAAAATTTTCTATAGAAAATAATTCGATAAAAAAATTTTCCATAGAAAATAGTTCGATAAAAAAATTTTCTATAGAAATAACAAGAATTTTCTACAGAAAATAATTCGATAACAAGATTTTTCTATAGAAAATAATTCGATAAGAAAAATTTTCAATAGAAAATAGTTCGATAAGAAAAATTTTCAATAGAAAATAGTTCGATAAGAAAAATTTTCAATAGAAAATAGTTCGATAAGAAAAATTTTCTATAGAAAATAGTTCGATAAAAAAATTTTCTATAGAAAATTGTTCGATAAAAAAATTTTCTATAAAAAATAGTTCGATAAAAAAAATTTCTATAAAAAATAGTTTGATAAAAAAGTTTTCTATAGAAAATAGTACGATAAAAAAATTTTCTATAGAAAATAGTACGATAAAAAAATTTTCTATAGAAAATAGTTCGATAAAAAAATTTTCTATAGAAAATAGTACGATAAAAAAGTTTTCTATAGAAAAAAGTTCGATAAAAAAGTTTTCTATAGAAAAAAGTTCGATAAAAAAATTTTCTATAGAAAATAGTTTGATAAAAAAGTTTTTTATAGAAAATAGTTTGATAAAAAAGTTTTTTATAGAAAATAGTTTGATAAAAAAGTTTTCTATAGAAAATAGTTTGATAAAAACGTTTTCTATAGAAAATAGTTTGATAAAAAAGTTTTCTATAGAAAATAATTCGATAAGAAAAATTGTCTATAGAAAATAGTTGGATAAGAAAAATGTTCTATAGAAAATAGTTCGATAAAAAAAATTTCTATAGAAAATAGTTCGATAAAAAAATTTTCTATAGAAAATAGTTCGATAAAAAAAATTTTCTATAGAAAATAGTTCGATAAAAGATTTTCTATAGAAAATAGTTTGATAAAAAAGTTTTCTATAGAAAATAGTTTGATAAAAAAGTTTTCTATAGAAAATAGTTCGATAAGAAAAATTTTCTATAGAAAATAGTTCGATAACTAAAATTTTATATAACAAATAATTCGATAACAAGAATTTTCTCTAGAAAATTATTATATAACAAGAATTTTCTCTAGAAAATAATTCAATAACAAAACATTTCTGTAAAAAATTATTCGATAACAAGAATATTCTATGTCTTTTTTGCTTTAAAGTAAAACTGTTTTCATTATGAAAACCTTTACTGTGAAAATTTTCAATGTTTTAATAAAACATCAAACATGTTGCATTTTTCTTTTCGCTTGTTGAAAAGAAAATATTTAAAAACAAGTTTTCATATCATTTTTTGTAGAATTTTCAACACCATAAACGTTTAACAATCAGTTATTAACTGACCACCTCTAGTCAAAACACATACTTTTCGGTTTGACTTTTACAATAAAATTTAACCCTGTTTCGAATAAATATAAAAAAATTGTGTCTATATTTTTAAATAAAAGTTAAAAAAATAACAAAAAAGAAAATACCAAATAATTTGCATAAATAATTATCACAACAACAACAATCAAAGAAAATACAACAACATATTGTAGATTTTCCAACAAATTATGGGATAATAAACTTGTTAAAATGTGTCCATTTTTATCCTTTTTTTTCAAAAAAGGACACGTGCCAGAAAACAACAACAATGACTATAATAAAAGCAAAAACAAACAAATTTAGTTATCGCTATTGTTGTTGTTGTTGTTGACTTTCTTGTGCAAACAACAATAACAAAAATATTCGGACAAGCAAAATTGACCAGCAGTGGTTAAAAACTCATTTAAAAGCCTGTTTTCCATTGTCCGTTGCACAAGGATATAAAGAGACAACGGCTAAAGGGAAAACAATAAACAAAACAAATACTCAAGTGTCCGCTTTTGTAATGAATGCATCATTATCGCACATATTATGGCAGAAGTGTGGAAAGACACCCAAAATTCATTGAGGATGGTCAGTCAGTTCGGTATTTATGGAGGGTTGTTTAAATGTTTTTTTTTATTGTTGTTGTTTGTGGATAGAGTTGCTATTTGGTTAAAGTTTTTCACTGATTTATGGTTTGAAATTTAAAAGATTTTAAATAAATTAAAAACAAATCTTTCTTAAAAGTTGACTTAAAAGACATTTTTATTAGGAAATTTTCACGTATCCTTACATATGCGGCTGAGAAACTAGGTCAATAATCCGGACTAAAGGGTTGTAATGGCCAATTATGTAGTTGTGTTATGCTGTCAACCAAGTTGAGCTTTCCTGTGAAACAACCAAAGAATGCTTAGTTTAACTGAGGCAATTACAGCACCTATGTCCTGCAATATGTTTGATATTGTGTGCCTTTTAATGATCCAAAAAAATCAGGTCATCAGGCAAAATGATAAAGATTCATAGTTGGAATCAAAAATAAAAAATAAAATAGATTTGTTTCCTTATCTACCAAGAAAATTATATGCAACCACGAGCAGACCCAATAGTGTCTACAGGTTTAATTTAACTGGATTGAGCTCAGTAATCTGCTTCTGCTTCTCCCAGGTCAGACATCAAAACGAAAAATATTTCATCGTCGACTTCCTCTCAGTAGATTTCTGGCAAAGACTCTGAGAGTAAAAATTGCTATGAAAAGCTTCTCAAACATCTGTCGTTCGGAGTCGGCTTTAAACTGTAGGTCCCGCCACTCATGTATAAAATTAACGCACACAACATAAGTGGTGTGAGAAACTAGGTCGTATATGAAAAGACCTAAGTTGGAGTGGAGAAGAGAGCACTCCAGGGACCAGATAGTTGACAGTGGCATTGCTATTTCCACACTGTCCACCAAATGTAAGCACCGTAAAAGCAAGGCGCCAAAGCCAGTTTATGATAGCATGTCTAATTTACAAATCTTATGCCATAAAACTTTTAGTGCCGAAAGCGATGAGATTGCTGTTGTTATATTATAATATTCCCTAGATTTTTTACTCTCGTGGATAAACCCCATTAGGTATCATGTATTGTCTAGTGGAAATCATCAATTCTATTTTGCGAAAAATATAAAATCAAATAAAAATTTCTATCTGTAAACGTTCCAAATTAACTTCTTCAAGTAAAGCCAATTAGCTATGCATAGCGTAGCCTAAAAAACAAACCTAGACACTGTTTTATTATTCATTTTTTAAAATTAAATTTTATCATATCAAAAGGTACAATAAAATTTCCCAAGAAAACTTGTTTTTTTTCGTAGAATAAAAAAAGGAAAAATTTTTCAAAAAGATGTCCTTAAAAAGGATGCTGTATTCTATAGTTTAGCAAAAGACAATAATTTCTTATCATTTAAATGTGATTGAAAAGTAAACGGAAAAAACGTTACTAAAAGGTATTCTTAAGGATTTAAACGACAAAAATTTCAATTCTACACATGCTCAGTGTGTAAACAGCAAAAGGACGAAAACAACCCAAAAATATGCAACAAAAACAAATAAAAAGGGTTGAATATAAAACAACAACAATAATGAATGGACCAAGGCCAGATTTATGAGAGAATAATGTATTTAACTATTGTTATTAACAACAACAACATCAACAGCAACAACAACAGCAACATTATATAGGAAAAAAGAACAAACCAGTTTTGACACGTAAATTTATAATTAGTATAGGATACAACAACAACAATAATAATAAAATAACTTTCAAATTTAACCTACCGTCTGTCTGTCGGTCTATTTTTCTAAACTATTTGGCTTATGCTTTAGACTGTCTGTCTGTTTGTTGAAAAGAAAAAGTCCTGCAAAATATTACTTAAAACCCAAAGAGAAAAAGAGAGAGAGAATGAATGCATTTACAACATCAACAATTTCATTATTTTTGTAAAACAACACCAAATACAAAAACAAAATCAAAAAAAAGGTGGAAATTCAAAACCAGTTTAGTTTTGTATTCAAATTTCAAAAAGAGTGAAGAAAAAGCAACAACAAACAACAACCAGTCCAGATTATATTGTAATTCGAAGGGTCTCTGGTCAAAATTCCATTTTTTTTCTACAAAAATAATTTCTTCTCAATATTTACGAACGCATTCGTCCGTTCGCATTAACTCGACACGTCTGGTACCTCTCTCTCTCTCTCTCTCCCGTTCTGTAGCATTTTCCGCATATACGCTAAGCACAACCAAGTTTAGCTTGTGACAAACAAAGTGAGAGGTGAAATGAGTTTATGCGAGTACAGTGCAGAATAAAATTGAATGACACCAAACAAATGGAATTTAGGCAGAGTTGAAAAATATGGAAGGATTAAGGACGATTTTATTATTGAAGAGCTTACAATTTTAGCCATAAAAATTATATGAAAGATGATAGACGCTTTATTACTTTATTGTCGCCGAGAAAGTCTGAGCATGCTGCAGGCGTAATAGTCCAGCAGATCTAGTGCCTCAATGATCGTAAGAGATATGTCGTCTTCCCGGTCTAAATACATACATACATACAGTCATTCAGATACATGCATACATACATACATAAACAATTGGTCATTGCAACCTTTACGTTGGGATTATGGCCTAGCTTCTCACATCACTCATGTTGTGTGTGTTAATTTTACAGTATTCCCTCGATATACGTCGTAGAATGTAGCATGAAAAAAAACTAAAATAATTAAATTTTTATCCTATGTATTGAATTTTTTTAAAAGAGGGAATTCCCCTGATTTTGTTTATAAACATCAGAGACGACTTAAATCGAATAACGACGCAAATCGCAGTTGGATGGAACAAAATTTTTGACGACGTTAATCGAAACAACGTAAATCGAGGGAATACTGTATACATGAGTGGCGGGACCTACAGCTAAAAGTCAACTGCGAACAACAGATTTTTGAGAAACTTTCCATGGCAATTTTTTATTTTAACGCTCAGAGTTTTTATCATAAATCTGTTGAGAGATAGACGCCAGAGAAATTTTTTTATATTTTTATTTTAATGTCTGATCTGAGGTTTGAATTCGGACCTTACGTCTAACAAATCAACACACCGCCTACTAGACTACGGCGACTGCAAGTCAGTCAGATATCAGACCTAAAATGCTTTTAAGTGCCACATCAGATTCAGTTGGCAAGGGAAAGACAACTTCAAGCAATTCTGAGGGCGGTTGTACGATATAAAGAAATTACAACATTTTGAGTTAACCTCTTTTACTCTACACTGTAGTTTGTATTTAAGTTTGCACGCATAGTCACATAGACAGCTCTGAAGTGAGTCCAACCAATACTTTTATTTTTCAAATAATTATTGTTGTTGTTCTTCTCTCAAATCCATTCATACTGAAATCCTTTTCTATGGCCGTTTTAAAGGACCGTTAGAATTACATGTGCATGCGTCGCTGCATCTGTAACTGTATCTGTACATGCGTGTGGCTATTTTAAAGGGTTGTTCAAACGAAAAAAAAATGCTTTAAAATTTTTTTTCCTATAATTTAAGGTCATCCAAAAAATGTTTTCATACAACGATTCATTAAAAAAAGAGGGTTTTTCGTCAACACTCTTATTGCTGTTGTTGTTGCTGTTTGTGGTAGCAGCAACGTTATTCTGTTTTCCAACAAATTTTTATAATTTTTAATGTTCCTTTAAATTATTTTGAACTTTGAATGTCCTTTAGGATTTCTCTTCTACTGTTTTTTACATTTTTTTTTAATTCGATGGTAGCACACGTACACATGCAGCACATAAATACTTTGAAAATAAATGTAAACGTGTGTGTGCGGATGTAATTGTTGTCAACAACCAACGGTCATTTCAATATTTTGAAAAATCATGATTGTTAATTGAAATTTCCGAATTATCTCGGGTACTGAAATAATTTTGTTTAAAGTGGCGATGTTACTTTTCTTCGTTTAGTTTATTTCCTTCCGCCTAGTTACTTTACGCTATTCTGATGCTGAATGGGTTTTATAAGAGTATGGTTAGTCCAGCAGATTCCAGAAGCACAACGAAATATACTCAACAATCACTGGGATGTCTATGCTACATTGAATTGTATTGAAAAGATATTGAAAAGGGTGCCACTGTATCCTAAAAGACCCTTTTATAGAATGAGAATTTACATGGAAGGCTTATATAGAGAAAATAGTAAAGCGGACCAAGCATGCCATAACGATAAGCAGAACAGCAAAATCTTGGTGTGTCACCCAAAAATTATGCATTGGAAGTATGCCATAATGGTTAGGCCTGTATGTCTGATACGAGATTCATTCAGAAACCCGGGGCACTACCAAATTGAGTGGTTGATAGCGACGACGATCCTTAACTATCCCTTGGACAGAGGTAGCAATCTCTATAAAAACAAATGCGATTGAAGCAATGTACTGGATATATCGACGCCGCCATTCTATAACATTCTAAGTTGAAAAAGTGTGTTTTGAGTTATGAGCTCTCAAAGTTTTCACGCGACATACATCTATATGTATATTCTAAGTAGAAATTTATGTCATGCATCTGGGAGTAGCCTGACGGTAGTAAATACCCTTTTGGCCGGACACTATATACACAAAGAACACTTGCTCAGAATGTCGATTCTATGATGAGAATAAACTATTAGAACTATTAGGGTTTTGAAAATAATTAAATGCATTTTACGCTCTAAGCACGAATCTGGATTCAAAAACGCTCGATCACGTCAGGTTTTCGAGAAAGAGGGGGTTGAAAACCCTAAAAATAATGTTTTTCGCCTTTCTTGAAAAATTGTTGAGCTAAACACTGACGTGCTAGAACCATCGCTATTGTCAGAAATTGGCAATTGATCTTTGCTCTTTAAAATGAGCCCAAAGCTAAATTGTTTGCATGGGGGTGGATTTATGTCAAGGAGTGGAAGAGAAAAATAATCACATTACGAGAGTCCTTAAAAATTAATCAGATTTACTTGAACATTGTTGCTCGGAGGTTTTTGGGGTCGCTGGTTAGATATCTTCATTTAAATTTAAAAAAATCCATAATGGCGGATCCACGGAAACACCTGGAGCCATCTTATATGTACAGAAAATTGAATCTCTGGAAATTGAAAGAGCTTCTGAATGGATTATTTGCTGGGGAGTACAAAAATCTCTTCATTTTTTAATTATATTAAGGGTCATTTACTTCTGCAAAAATATCGTAAAGTTCTTATTTAAAAATAATTTCAAATTATAAGTCAGTAAGAAGTCAAGTCATTGTCTGTAGCATGCGTTTAACATTTTTTGCTTTCAATCACAATTCTACCCTTTTAAATTTCAAACTCATCATTCAAACAAAACTGACCAGATTGATGCTACTTAATGTCCTTTTTGTTTTTTTGTTTTTAGAACTGACCACATAACTCATGGCACGTGTCATCTGGTTTATTATTCAAACACTGAGAGACAATAAAGTAAATTTTTCAACTTTTTTTTGTAAAACTTATAAAACAAACGTACATTAAAAAATATAAAAATAAATTTATGCAAATAGTCATAGGAATCTGGATTTATAAAACGAAGGAAATAAAACACATTTCCAACGCCTTTACCTAGATTATATATTTTTGCCAGCTGGTTGCTGTTCTAATATTAACTCTTGAAATTTCCGCGCAACTGCAAAATCAAAGCATATTTTTTCTTTTTATTTTTAATTGTATTTTAAAAAAGACAAAAAACAACAACAAAAAAAAACAAATTTACCATGACAAACTGATCAATATAATTATTGGTAAATTTTTTTTTTACCATTCATTGGTTATTGACACGAAGAAAATTTGCATATTTTGATATGAAGGGTGCGCGTGCGCATAAAGCGTATATGGATCCACATGTACATGCATACATATTTATATACAATATTTGATTATTTTAATTCTTTTTTTTTAATTCAAAAGAAATCCTTTACATTTCCGCCATTGCAAACACAGAGAGAGAGAGAGGAAGAGAGGGTTGCTGCTTTCAATACGTGCGGGAACAACAGGTCATTTGCATAACACTAGGATGCTGTAAAATAACTCTGTTTGTGCAAATTTTCTTTGTTTAATTACGGAAAACAAATGAAATGGATTAAAAACCATATTTAATAAAAATTTTTTTCATACTAAGTTAAACAAAATAAATTGCAATATGATTTCCAATCATAACTACTTTTAAAGAAGAAATATTTTGTATGAAAAAGAACAAACATCAAGAACATCAATTTAATTTTCGCAATAAGTTTTAGAAAATGTAATAAATTTTATTACCAGCATAAAATCCGTGAAAAAATATTGTCAACCTTTTATATAAAAAATTTAAAAAAAAAAAAAAACTTAATTGGGGTTAAGGGTTGTTTTACAATTGTTTGATTGGATTTAAGGTTCAAAAAAAATGCTGCCTATTTCCAGCACTCTCTTTTGAAATGTTCTCTTTTATTTGCCTCCTTTTCTAATAAATCGATTTTCTCTTAAAAACTATTCATTAAGAGCAGTATTTAAGAGAAGTTTTCGTAAACGTATTCCCATTTCCGTTTCCTATTTATTCAGATCTATTTATTGCAATAGCTAAGCTAAGCTTACCTTACATTCTTTATAGTTTGCCGATTTGCTTTTGCCATGTATGAGCTGGACATCCTGATCTGCTACAATTTCTAGCAATGTTTTCTGTTTTTAATAATCTAATTTCACATTCGCTTCCATAGCTTTTTAGAAATTTGAATCTGTCGTATTTTGTTCCAAAGGCTTTGATTTGACTTGACAGCTATTCACGAACATTTGATTCGATTACATATCCTTAACAATTGTATTCCATGATTCTCTATCATACAAAGGCTTCGATTTCTTGTTAGGACTCAATATCCTCTTGTCTAGTTACGTTAGATTAAGAAGGTAGGTGATACACTCCAACCATTATCATTACCTTCAGAAAATATAAACGAAAAATTAATAAGTTAGAGGAAAAAGGGAAGAGATATAAACGTAACTAAAAACGAAGAAGAGAAAATGGAAGAAGAACGGAGAGAGAATCATTGAAATATATGAAATCCTAGCAGAGGTTAATTTATCTAGGCCACTGAAAGTAACCCGAAGTAGCAACTCTTTTCAATTCCTCCATATTAACAAAAACCCTTTTAGGGGAATAATGTTTCTGTTCCATATACTGTTCCTTGCTTTCAATGCAACCAATTAAAGGAACCTGTCATGAGCCGAACAGATTTCCTAGCCAGTTTCAGAACCCATTCTAGAATGTTTCCATTTGGACTATAAAAGTCTGGTAATGCTACGGTCTTCCCTGGTCCGCTATTAACAGTCAGTCTATTGTTCATCAAAACAGCTCGATCTATTAGCCTAATAAAGTATCTCAAGGCAGATCAAATTATCAGATTGACCCCAACCGGTACCTTGTTTTGGCAGCACACATTGCAATGCCTGGGAGCATAGCTCACTACTGTCTAGACACATAATGAGTGCAGTTATGCATGGTAACTATCGCTTTTTTCGGTGCGAATCGTTCTTGGACCTGCTTCGCTGCTCTTGTGATCACAAAACCTCTCATTACTCTGCACATATCATAGATATCTAAGGGTTGCTAAAAACTTGAATTTTATCCACAAAGTTGATTCATTCATACACCAATGCTAGACCTCCGACTTAGAGGCATCTGTAAGGTATGCATTGACAGACATTGGCCGTTACATCACTAGACTTTTGTAGCTTAGATTAGACCATTCTAGAACGGGTTCTGAAACTGGCACTCACTATGTGTCTAGACATCATTACACCCATTAGAAGAAAAAGAACTAACGTACTGTAGCGTCCCCTAAAACTAAAAATCTAGAAGATTCCAACTTTAAATCACCTTAATTTTTTTTGCCGCCAAAATCTCTTCACTTCCAAAGACATGATAAATAAAAGCATACTTCAAGCCATAGATTCATCATGCACAGACCACATTTTAGACACAACCGAACAAACAAGCACGTCAAACAGTTATTAAACACGGAGAAATTAATTTTTATTTATAACAAACCGGATACGCAATTAAATTATACAATAAAAGGATGTTTTTTTTTTCTTTTTGTTTTTGAACAACAAAACGAACTTAATTTAAACCCAACATTTCATTTAGTGCTGTCAGATTGTTTTGAAAGCTTTTTTATGTCCCATTTCAAAATTTTCTTAACCCCAAAATTCCCCAAATTGTGTTTATTTTAATTTCTTGGAAAAATTCCATAAAAAGAGAAATGAAGGCAATGAGTGTAATTTATGAAAGTTAATAAATTAAAGTAATAATAATAATCGATTTAAATATAAAAAATAAGCGATAATTTTAAAAAACCCACAAGAGTAATTCAATTATTTCCAAAACACCTTGTCAATTCCCAATATACCTTTTTTTTGTTTCATTTTAAAAAAATAAATTCCCATGTTGTTTGAAAACTCAACTAATGTGGCAACACTTTAAACAAGAAGTTTAAATTAACATTCTGTCAGCTGTTAATCACTTCCCTACTAGAATAATGGCGGTCAATCAAATGACTATTCAATGTTTATAATTTTACAAAACTTGAAATTAAATAAAATTGAAAATATTTGAAATAAACTGAAAATTTATTTTGCAAAAAGATACTCGTGACACGTATTTATACTAAATTACACGATAAATATTTAATTAAAAATTACTTTTTTACCTAATGAAGCAATGGAAAATGCCTGTAAATAATAGCCTCTCGTTGAAATGGCAGTGTTTTACGTATTTGTTATTTTAAATGAGATATTAAAAAACTTTTTCTCTTTTAAACAACAATTTATAAAACATTATTAAATGCTTTTATGTTTTTCACTTAACGGTTAATTTTAAATTAAAAAGAAATTAGTTATTACGGATTAACAAACAAGATTTAAAATGAATAAAAAACTAAAGATACTTTAATGCTATTTTGAGGAAGGTATAGGCATCAATTGGAACCCACCACTTGACCCTAGAATAAAAAAGAAAATAAAATTGATTTTTTAGTGAATTTTTTATGTAAAGCTTCCACATTACCCGTTTTCTTTGCAACCCATGTACCTCCACCTCCACTACCCCTGCTACGTGAAGTGCTACTTCCACCACGGGCAGATGTAGCTTTTTTACGACCAGGAGATCCAAAACTTTTTTTTCTTGTATACTTGCGTTTAGGAGATACGCCGGCATTGACACTGACCTCCCCCCAAGATGATGTGGCCGAAGCGGCGCCAGATTTTTTAAATTTTTTAGCGCCACCACCACGCCAATTGCGCTTACGTTTGCCGCCACGAAAACTACCACTATTACTACTTCCCTGCGAAGCAGCTGCTCTATTCCAATCTTCATCATCAGCATTAGAGTTTTCAAAGTCATTATTATCAATGCTGTCATCTACATGATTGCGGTTTAAGTTTGAAAACTTTTCAGCTTCATGCATTTCTTCCAAGTCCATAAGCAAACACAGTTTTTCGGCTGCATAATTTCGAGTAATCTCTAGTAATTTTTCACCGTACTTATCAAAATTGGCTTTAGTAACATGTGGTATGGAACACATATCCGCTTCTGTTTCCGGTAGTTGTTCTGCCATTGCTTTAATAGCTTGTATATTCATAATGCTAGCCATTGTAACGTTACGGGCGGCCGCAATGGTGCGACAAAGATCGAGGAGGTCCGAGTAACATCGTTCATAAATATCTTTCAGTTGTTGACTGGATTTACTCGTTGAGGCAGCAGGTGAATCATTTGTTAGATTAAGAGCTTGAGCTTTTCTCTCTTTTTGGGTTAAAGCAAATTGCATCGTTATATTTTCTTTCATGATTACTTCAACTTTAGGGCCTAAATAGATATACGCTTGTGGTATATCATTGGCAAATATGAGGTCTTCGCGTAAATACTCTTGAGTTACCATAATACGTAATAACCGTTGAACATCCGCCTTTTCCCATTCTTTCAGTAAACCATGATAAGGGGTTTTGTTGTGGCCATTATCGACAATTTTCTTAATATTGGAACCCTTTAAAACGTCAGCTAAAAGAAAAATTACAATCTTTAATACAAATTGGAAACAAATTACAACACAATTTACCAATATGAAGTAGAGTAAAACGAGCACGTCCGCTGCACAGGGCTTTGACACAACGAACAACTTTGCGACAATGTTCTAATGCATCGATTTTCTAAAAACAATTTCAATTTATTAAAAACGAAATAGGAAAAGAAGATAATTTATTTACTTGATACTGTTTCTGCTTCAAACAATTATCACAAGCGCTTTGTCTACTCTGCAAGCATTCCTCTCTAGTAAAGTGTTCTCCAAAATAGTCCAGTTGTTGAGCACGACGACAATCCGTAATATTTTCACAATAACCCACAATACGATTCAAATTTTCGACATGAATTTTTTTCACATCGAACGTTACGGACTTGTCAACTACAATGAGAAAAGAAAAAATTGTCTTCCTTAAAGAAGTATTTTAATTTACTATTGTAAACTTACTATCCATCATTTTGCGATAACGTAACATATCAGCGTAATTATAATATAAAATGCAATGAGCTAGTTCACCATCGCGGCCCGCACGACCAGCTTCCTGATAGTAACCTTCTATGGACTTGGGCATAGAAAAATGCAAGACAAAGCGTACATCTGGTTTATCTATACCCATACCAAACGCAATTGTAGCACAGATGACACGTATTTTATTTGTTATCCAATCTTTTTGCCTGGATTCTCGTACACTATCACTTAGTCCGGCATGATAAGCACAAGATCTAATGCCTGCCGAACACATACTTTGCGCAACATCGTCACATTCCTTACGAGATAAACAATATATAATGCCACTATCTGTTGACGGTCTAGAACGTATAAACGTTTTAATGTCATCTAATGTGGAAACGCCTTTTTTAGGCAATACACTGTATTTGAGATTACTTCTATTAAAACTAGACAGAAACCATTTCGGTGCATTTAAATTTAATTGTTTTAATATGTCTAGTCGCACACGGGGTGTGGCTGTAGCCGTTAGTGCCATCGCATTTACTTTAGGAAAACGTTTTCTTAATATACCTAATTTTTTATAATCTGGACGGAAATCATGGCCCCATTGTGATACACAATGGGCTTCATCAATGACGAACCTGTTAATTGCATTTCTGGCATATAGAGAGTCTAACAGATCTTGAAATTTGGCTGAACTTGATATCTTTTCAGGTGTAACATATAAAATTTTAATTCTTGGTGGTGTGGTCTGTAAATCACAGTAAATTGCGCGTTGCTCCTCTAAAGTTTGATCGCCAGAGAAATTTTTTGCATAAATCTATAAAATAAATATTTTTTAATAATAATCATTATCCTCAAATTTGTATGCATTTTACTTACATCCAATGAAGACAATTTGTTAACTTGATCGGTAATTAGGGACTTCAAAGGACTTATAACAATCGTGAGACCTTCTGTTAGTATAGCCGGCAATTGATAGCACAACGATTTGCCACCACCAGTAGGCATTAAAACAAAACAATCATAACCTAAAAGGGCGGCATTAATTACCTGCAATTGATTGGGACGAAAGCTTTTAAGACCAAAATTAAAACGCAAAGCTTCCATCATTCGTTCTGAGTGGGGATAGTTAAGACTATCAAATTCACCCGTTATGCCATCATTGTGTACATTGGCATGAAAGTTACCAACTACTTTTTGGGCAGATCTTGTCAAATTTGGCCGGGTTTCTGGTCGCATTATAGGGGTTTTTAGCGTACTACTACTTAAACTGGTACTAGGCACATCATCGTCATCATGTATAGTTATAACTGATCCTACAGAAATTCGACTCTCATGGTTAGAATTTCTAATTGCAGCTTGGGAAAAAGCAATTTCAAACTGTTCTGGATCGTAAATCTTCAGTAAAGAATTTAGACATTAAACAGTTAAAGTATATTAAATTAAATGACATTTGTAGAAACTCCACTTACAGGAAATCCATCTTCATCAAGTTCTGGAGTTTTAACCTTATCGTTTCGATCCACAGGAAACGTTATGCGTTGGGCAGGTTGTTGTTCCTTTGAAGGCTTTTTTGTTTCCTCAAAATCTTTATAAGCGTAATCATTGTATAACGATTGGCGGCCTTTTAATTCATTATCTTGTGCTTTAATATCCTTCAATAGATCATCTAACTCACACTCACTCTCATCCTCACTTATGTAATTATATTTATTATTTTTAACATTATACCGGTCACTTATGTTCGATATGGATTTATAAGTACTATTAGAATTACCATCTACCGAAGTCTTTATTCCCTTCGAGAGTGTTGCCTTGTTAACCTCCTCCATAGGTTCCTCATCCTCACATAGATCATGCACTAGTTCTTCTTTAAAACGTGTTAATTCCAAGCTCTTAGCCATTCTATTGGTTTTAGATTCGTTTTCTTTATTACTTGCTATTTTTTGTTCAACCAAATCATCTTCATCCTCAGGAGCTCCATCAAAATATGTTAATTCAAGTGCATTTTGTTCAGCTTTCATTTGCCTTTCTTCCTCTTCCATATCATCAATGTCAAAATCTGGTTCAGTTTCCAATTGAATTTTAGGTTTATAAGGTTTTTCGCCAGAAATTATTGGATTTTGTTTTTCTTCTAATTTTTGTTGTCTTTCCTCCTCCTCCATATCGTCAATATCGAGAATCGGTTCAGGTTCCATTTGGATTTTAGGTTTACAAGGTCTTTCATTACATGATGGTGACTTCTCTTGGCTTTTTTCAACTTTTTGGATCGCATTACTAAATAATTTTACTTTCGCCTTGAACTTTTGTCGCATTATTTTTAATTTAAGAAATGTTCCCGCTTCAAATCCATCAATTTCATTAAAGTAATTTGCCGGTATTTGATCAATAATGCTACAATATTTCTCCATTAACTCAGAGTGTTTAGTTTCAAAAAATGCTAGGCTTGATTTCAGAGTATTCACATTGTTCTAAGAAAATCGATTAAAGAGAATCTCACCTTGCGTTATTATCTGTATATGAAAAATATTTTAAATCATTTACTTACTTCGTTTATTCCCGTCTTAACATGATGACTTTGCATTAAATCACATAAATAATCGTTGAGACCATTTTCAAAGACTACTGTAATGTTGGGTCTAATAGTACTTTGCTTTTCACAGTCACTGTTACTTACAGTTGCGGATTTTTCCTCTTTCTCTGTAGATTGTTTGTGAATACTTTCATTTTCAGACTTAATTGCATTGTCATTGATTTCCAAATCATTGAATTCACTGTTTAAGTTTTTCTTGATATCATCACAACTATTTTTCTTTACCAAACTGTTTTCTGTTTTATTCTCCTTTAAATTAAAATTGTCCTTATGTCCACTATTCTCCGTTAAAGATTTTCTTCTGTTGTACGGTGTTGTAGATACTAATGGTGATGTTGAAGGAGAATCTATAACTGCAGTATATTTACAACGATCCCTATTTACCTTTTCAACACTCTCATTAAGAAGTTTCATGGACATTTGATATGTAGTTTCAATATCCTTAAATTCAATTTTGGATGGTGATGAAAATGCAGAATTTAAATTGTTCTTTTGCAATTTATCACGAATTGGAGACGGATTATCGTGAGTTATAACAGGTGCCAAAGGTGATTTATGAACATCCTCATACAAATACTTTTTAACCATCACATTAGATTTGTTCATTATATTTGAGCTGTTTTGCGGGGTGTCTTTATCAGCGGTTTTAGTCCGTTTATTATCCTCCTCCTCCTGTTCATCTTCTGTATCTGAATCCAAATAAATAGGATTCATTTGTTCTCTGCGAGCTGGTTTAATCCCTTGAGTTGCATCTAAAATTTATCTTATTACAAATGATTTGAACTCATATCTGAAAACGCTTACCTTTGTTAATTGGTGGACAGCCCAAGAAGGAGCTCAAAGACATTTGCTTTGTTCTTGGATGTGTCGTTTTCTGTGAGGAAATTTTTTTGGACATCTTTATTTGGGGCTGCTGTAAATTGAACCGAGTTTACAACGTATGCATTATGACTACTGAACTATTGGAAATAAAATAATTAATATTTAAAAACAGATTCTTTTAAATTTAAATTCTGTTTATAAGCACATATAAGCGTTTTGTTGGAGAATTTATTGCAGAATTAAACAAATCCGCGCAAATGTTGAATATAAATAAAATCAGTGATGCCACTCAACAAAAAAAAGTTGTGGTGCCAGATTTTTGTTATGTATTCAAAAAGAAAACAACATGAAATTTCAGAGGCAAATTTGGTTTTTATACATTAACAGTCATATTTAAAAATAAGTTTTAAACATTCTATCTATTTATTTTGGATTTTGTTAGTATTGCTGAATTCGAATACTACAATAACAGAATAAACTAAAATAGAATAAAAATTAAATTTCACTTAGTAAGACTAGATCTTAAATGTAATGTGCCACTGTATTTCATGTACATTGGCAACTCTACATAATAGTGATCAGCTGTTTTCCTATCGTCTCTTCTCAATAAATATTTGTGTGTGCTTTTAAAACTTCTTTTGGATATTTTTAATGTGTTTTTAAAAACTAAAAAAAAATAGATATTGTTGTGTGTCTCAGTGATGTTTTTGATTAGCAAAAACTGGAATTTGATAAAATATAATACAAAAATTGTTAAATCTTCTGTGCGTTTTATGTCTGCATCGTGTAGCAAAGAGCAACCAAAAGAATTAAAGCCAGTTGTATTGGGAGTCCCGGAAAGAATGCGAGATAATCCAGCGGTCAAGAAAATCGATTCTCCCGAATTTAAGAGTATCTTTACAGAGGAATTGAATTCTTTAGTGGATTTATTTCAGAAATACAACTATGAGTTAAGGATCGCTGGCGGGGCTGTGCGAGATATTCTTATGGAGAAAAAACCGAAGGATATAGATTTTGCTACAACGGCCACACCAGATCAAATGAAGGAAATGTTTACATTGGAAAATGTACGTATGATTAATGCCAAAGGAGAAAAACATGGCACTATAACTCCACGCATAAATAATAAGGAAAACTTTGAAGTGACCACACTTAGAATTGATGTGCGTACAGATGGCCGCCATGCTGAAGTGCAATTTACTACAGATTGGCAATTGGACGCAAATCGTAGAGATTTAACAATAAATTCAATGTTTTTGGGTTTTGATGGCACACTATATGACTATTTCTTTGGCTTTGAGGATCTACAACAGAGGCGTGTAGTATTTGTGGGTGATGCGGCCATACGTATTCAAGAAGATTATTTGCGTATTTTAAGGTATTTTCGTTTTTATGGTCGCATAGCTCGAGAAGCAAACAAACATGATGAGCCTACTCTCGAGGCTATTAGGAATAATGTAGATGGCTTGGCACGTATAAGTGGCGAAAGGATATGGTCAGAAATGCAAAAAATTGTGGTAGGCAAGTTTGGTGAAGAATTGCTAGTGGAAATGATAAAATGTGGTGTGGCTCCATATTGTGGCTTGCCAAACGAAGTAAATCTCGAAGAGTTCAAAAGGCTGTCCAAAGATTTGAAAAACTTTGAGGAGCCTCATACTCCCATACTTATAATGATTTCTTTGCTTCACAGTGTAACAGATGCCATTAAGCTACACGAAAGACTCAAATTATCGGCTTTTGAAAGAGATTTAGCTTTCTTTATAACACAACAAAGAGATAAAGTATAGCATATTAGACTTAATTGAATTAAACGATTACTAATTTGCTCTTTATTTATCTGTCTATAAATTTAACAGGTTGATGTTGATTACACTGAATTAAGAGACTATCAAAGGCTTTGTTTGCAGCCTAACGCTAAGCGTGAATTTGTTGAAGAATTGTTGAAATACAAAAACAAAAAGGACTTGCACACAGCCTTGAAATCCTGGGTTATACCGAGATTCCCTATTAATGGAAATTTACTTAAGGAAAAAGGTTGTCCTGCTGAAAAGAAAATGGGAGTTATCATGAATGAATTAAAACAAATCTGGATAAGTAGTGATTTTAAATTAAGTGCAGACGATTTATTAGATAAGCATTTACCTTTGATTTTGGAAAATATGACTACGTCACCTTCAACGCCCCGAAAGAAAATAAAGACAAGCAAATAATAAAAGAAAACCATGCTGTATATTTAGAACAAAAAAATTTTTTTATTACTCCTTGAAGAAAATTTGTATGGGTCTTTTAAAGCCCATTTTACAATGATCAGGTACTCCCATTAATTCCATTTTGGAAAAACCCACTGCCGGGGATAATAAATATTCGGTAAAGTGTATAGGTAGGAATTTCATCGATTTATAATTGTTAAAAATTGTTTCCTAACGACAAAAGAAAGAAAAAATATTTATCATCCACCTATGCATAAGTAAAATACAATTTATTCAACTTACAGTCATTTTCTTTCGCCTGCCATAATTATCAAATGGCTGTGGTTCTAATATCAATTTGCCTTGAGGTCTTAGTTGCAGAAACATTCTTCGAAATGCCTGCTTCAGGCCATTATCACCAAAATTCAAATGTATCCATTTAGTTATTGACAAACATAGTATCACATCAAACTGTTCTGTTTCAATCTCAAGCAATACATCATCCTTTAATACATAATTACCGTGTACAAATGATGTATTGAAGGGAAATTTATTTTGCCTTTTAAAATCGTTATTCATGGGCAGGGACTTTTTGTGTTTCGTTAACGTTTTAATTGCTTGGTTTATCAACGATTTATCGATATCTAAACCTATAATAGATTTCACTTCAAATTGTTTAGCCACTTCCATTGTAATAAAGCCGCTATTACAGCCTATATCTAATACTTGTTTATCTCTAAAGATTTCTTTATGCTGAGCAAACATATCTAAGCGTATGTCATGGAAATCTTTATCAGCATTACGATAACCATAATATTGACTGTAGTTACCATAAATGAACTTTTCTTTGTTGGCATTTTTTTCTGTTGGTTTTAATAACTCCAAACGTTTTTTGGGACTAATTGGTGCTACAGTTTTACTCACAGATGTATTACGTTCAGCATCATCGTTTTTAATATGTTTTAGTTCTTCTACCAGGAGTTCTGTACTTTTCACTTTTTTACAGAAGCCTTCTACTGCAGCTTCTGCAAAACTACGTTTTCTAGATTTTATTTCTTCCTTCTCTTCTTCATCTTTGCCAAGTTTAGGTTGTTCCGAGATTAAGTCCATTTTACAGTTCGAAATTCAAAAATTACTTTCTTTTGCCGCATGTTGAGACAAACGGTAAAAAACAAACGTTTACGAATGATGAAAAACAAAAACAATGTCAGCTGTTCAGTTATATAGTGATGCCATACTATGGAAATTCGTAAAATTCCTAGTTTAAATGTAGGATAAAAATTTTATTGTGAAACAGTACTAAAATGGTGTAACAAAATATGGTTAGGAAATGGATGCCTCTCAAGGACCTCTCAAATTCCTTAATAAAATGAAATATTTGCCTAATATTTTTAATATTTTATGTTTGGAGGCCTATTTACCGATCAATTCTGTTAATTTAGTAAATCCCTCAAATCTGCTCTACACTAATTGTTATCTTTACATTGAACCACAGCTGTCATTTCCTAAATTAAACAAGTTGTCTCAATATATCCAGCAGTCAATAAATATGAATAAACTACTTGCCAAATACTTTACAATAGAACGGCAAACCAGTTACTTGTTGTCTAACAACCGGCAGATACTTTTAACACCACGTACTTATAATTGCACACAAAGTAAGTGTTACTCTAGAATGGCAAGTGAGAAGAGTGTATATGTGACTAGACCCGATGTAGCTGCTATTGGTTTGGATTTATTAAGAAAAGAGTAAGTTTTTTTTGCGTAGCTTGTAAATTCCAATAACTGATATTTTCATTTCATATGAGTTTTAGATGTAAAGTAACAACTTGGTCAGAAGCCACACCCGTACCCCGGAATGAACTATTGAAACAAGTTAAAGGCAAAGATGCCTTATTTTGTGCTTTAACTGATAAAATTGATGCTGAAATTATAGCTGCAGCCGGACCGCAGCTTAAATGCATTTCCACAATTAGCGTGGGCTACGAACATATTGATTTGGAGGCTTGTAAAAAGAATGGTATACGTGTAGGCTACACACCCGATGTTCTAACAGATGCTACAGCCGAACTAACATTAGCTCTATTGCTGTCTGTAAATAGGCGCTTATTTGAAGCCAATAAAGAAGTCTATAATGGCGGCTGGAAATCATGGGCGCCTAACTGGATGTGTGGCCAGGGCTTAAAGGGTTCTCGTGTAGGCCTTTTCGGTTTTGGCCGTATTGGCCAAGAAATTGCTAGCCGTATATTACCTTTTAAACCTTCCCTAATCACCTACACCACACGCACTCAACGCCCTGAAGCAGCTAAAAAAGTTCAAGCCTCCTATGTTTCGTTTTATGAAATGTTGAAAGAGTCGGATTTTATTATTGCTTGTTGCGCCCTTACTCCAGAAACAAAGGAAATTTTCAATGGGTCTGCTTTCGGTGCAATGAAAAAGAATTGCATTTTCATTAACATATCCCGAGGCGGCGTGGTGAATCAAAAAGCTTTATACGAAGCTTTGAAAGAGAAACGTATAATGGCCGCTGGCTTAGATGTTACCACACCCGAACCCTTGCCCTTAGATGATCCACTATTAACCCTGGATAACATTGTTATTTTACCACACATTGGTAGTGCTGATATAAATACTCGAGCGGAGATGTCTCGTATAACCGCTGCAAATATTTTAGCTGGTCTAAACGATGAAAAAATGTTAGCTGAAGTTGAAATTAAATAGTTTCAAAATGTAATTTATAGAATACATTTAAACAAATCATTGTATTACATTTATTAATTAATTGAAGTGATAAGAGAGGTTTTCCTTGTTATTTTACGAAAGCTTTCTCCTGTCATAGGGCTTGTAATCATTGATAAAATTATAATTGAAATGTTTATCGTCAGTAAGAATAAAAAGCTTTCTGCTTTCTTTGTTTAAGGGTATAAAAAGCATTTATTAATGATGTAAGTTTATGCAGGGAAATTATCTAATCCTCTCCTGGCGGTAAAGGTTGATTAACATCGTGAACTATTGCCACTGTTTGATTGCCAGTTGAAGGCGAACGTACTCGTAGCGGCACGGGCACTGTTGTGACAGTAGATATAGTTGAAATTTCCATAGGTTCTTCAATTTCTTTCTTAATATTGTCAATTGAAATAAAACCACCCGTATCATCCTGAAATAAAGTAAGGAAATCATGCAATTAATGGCTCGTTCTAAATTTAATTAAAAATTTATACTTACAGTTATAAAAACATCCACAGCTTTTCCTGTTATTATATCCATAATTTGTGGAGTTATACCGGACATGGGCTCATCCTCTATACTTTGCGCGTATTCGATTAGGGGCTGTCTTAGGTCGGGGCATTGTTCCAAGGCGTTCATTAACTGTTGTGGCGGCAATTGTAACATGACGGGCAACGAAGATGGCTTTAGTCGCTGCAAACATTTTAAGAATCCTTCCCATATGACTTTTTGTCGCCATACTTGTTTAAGTATTAAACGTTGCAAGAGATTTAAAACGAAATTAGCCATACGTGGATACAAAGTTAAGCTTTGTATAATTGTGCGCATAAGTAAAGTTGGTATGGGTACAATTTCGACCAGCTGTTGAAGAGCACCAATAAGTACCTCCTGCGTAAAGACTTCCTTTTCGGCTAAACACAACGATGTGGCTTTTACAATGCACTTTAGATCGCATTCGTTTATATCAATATTGTGTAGAGCTACTAATATATCAGTGGGCGTTGTGGCAATTGTCTGATTGGCAAACTCTGTACCTATGCTTAGTAAACGATTAAATATTTCCTTAACCACAACTTGATTCAGTTTTATTAGTTTAGGCAAAGCATTAAGGATTTCTTGTCGAGATAAGCCACTCAAAATCGGTATAAGCACACGTACATCCTTGATCTTGTTGTTGTACAATTCTTTAACCCTGTGCACCAATTCGTTGTGCGGTGTTGGTTGTTTTTCAGTTAATATATAAATAATGCGTATAATCAGAGTCTCACATCCTTTAGGGGGAATCTTCAATCAGTTTTAGTAATATGACATTATCAGGGCCTAATTTTTTAACTGCCGTATCTATGGAACGTAAAATAGTGCGTTTTAAATCTGCAGACGTATTGCTATATATTTGAGTTAGTTTATCTAAATAGGTTTCTGGTTTGTACGGTGTTAAAGCCAAAAGTAAAAATAAACAAATTTTGGCAATTTCCTCTCTCCAAGCTGTTTCAACATCAGGTCTACCGTACTCTGCACCAAAAATGTTGGCCGGTGGAATTTCTTTTTCCAAATATGAAGCCCATTCCAAAGCAAATTCATCTATACGTGTTGGCAAAAGTTTATGGCTGTGATACAAAGTTACAATGTGCTCCAGAGCCTTATCGCGTATGTCAACCCGTTCGTGTACACAGAAATTCAAAAGATGTCTTAGAAACTTTGCTTTACGTGGTGGTCTTAGCACAGCCAAGTCTTTTAATAAGTCTAAACCATAAGCTGAATATTCTTCCATTAAAATAAGTTCCAATAAAGGTTTCAAGGAATCATCAGTTAATAGAGGGGCCTCTAAGAAGACTCTTCTCAACAATAGAATTTTGTCCCTCAGTTCGCATTTATTTATTATGCCAAACACAATTTGACTCAACAGTTCATTGTAAGCATGATCAGGACGATTTTCTGACTTAACATAAGAGTGCCTGGTGAAACCTTGTAACAAACAATATTCCTCATACAGCCAGGAGAAAGCCAAGTCAATGCGTTGCTTTATATCGCTCATTATAAATTCGAATATGAAATAACGTACATTGTCGGGAAATGTAGCAGCCATAACGGTCAATATTTTTCGCCTTTTAGCCGAGACACCACCAACTATGCATTGGCGTTCGGCATATAGTATACGCTTAACGGCATCCATTAGGAATTTTTCTTTTATAGACCTCGGAAAAGGTTTTGTAATTTCCTGTAGTTTTAAGGCTTTAGCTTTTTGTTTCATACGTTCGATAAGCTCTTGTTCGCCCTTTAACCGTTCCATATTTTCCCGTAACTTTTTGGTGGCTTCTTCTTTGCGTAACTGTTCGTCATCTTTTTCTGTTTCTGAAGTTTTAGTCTCGTCCACATTCATTGTATTGTCAGCGGACTTTGATTTGTTTTTTCTTAAGACTTTCATGGGTAACTCTTTAGTAAAGGCTGCCGAACCAGGTCCTAATTTCTTTTCAGTCAGCTGTTGGCCAAGCAAATGGGCAATTTTCGATACTTGCTGAGGTATGGATAAATCCCTTATGGGTGCATAATCGTGTAAAAAACTTTCCGGCACTGTATCTGGTAGTTTCGGTAAATACTCTACAACTAAATTTACCACTGTATTCGTGGATCTTAAATGCTCTGCCAGGAATTTCTCATTTACTTTGGTAGACTTTTGCTTTTGTTTTTCTAATTCTTCCTCATCCACTACCATCTCCTGATGTTTGTCGGAATCACCATCACTCTCTAAATCATTGGCTGTAGTTATACGTATTCTTTTATGAGCACTGCTACTGGCATTTTCTAAGATTCGTTTCTGTCTCCTTATTTGTTCCTGTTTATCCATTTTAGGTATTGCTCGTTGTACTTCTCCTTGAGAAGCTCCCAGATCCAAAAGCAAATGTCTTATGACCGATTGATACTCGTAGGAGCCTTTATTTTTTAGCAAAGCTATCAGTTGCATTTTTAAACTCTTTTTTACCGAACTCACCTGCGAATCCGTAAGGGTTGGAGGCAGATTTGAATTCAAGTTTTTATAAGCTTCGATTACTGGACCCATTAGACTAGGTCTTAATTTAGCTATAGTACAAAGACTACCTGTACATGCTATTAAATTCACCGATGAAATATGTGTAGCTGCATGAAATTTCAAAAGAATATCGAATATATTGAAAGCCTCTTCTTCCAACTTTTGGCGTTTCATTATTTTCAAATTTTCAGGAACATTCTCTAAAGAAAAATCGTTATCCTTCTTTTGGCTATCTTCATCCGGATAGCTCTGTAGTACTACTACACCTTCTAAAAACTTGATGGCATTTGTGCGTATACCATCATTTTCATTATCAATTAGGTCAAGAATTTGTGCCTTTATTAAACTTAATACATTCCATGCCTGCTCTCCTCTATCAGTCAGTTCTTGCTGACTGCATATCCATTGCAAGCCATTTTTGTAAATACTTCCGGAAGCTTGGATTACCCGTTTAATAACTTGCGGTGAACGATCACGCAGCAACATAGAGATAACATTGACAACTTGTCCCAAAAACTCAACCTTTACTTTGCTGAAATTAAAAATTGAATAATAGATTACGTTCCTGGGAACATTGATTTTCTATTCTTAAAGAAAGCTTACCAAATTTGTTCCATAAAACCCACAACTTGCTTGCGCACTTCCATATTCGAGTCGTGAGCAAGTGAAAGAATGTGCTCTAAGAACTCCTCCAGCAATTCAGCGCACGAACCCATAATGGTTTCTTGAATTTTAACCAGCAACTCACATTTTAATTGTGGATCCGCTGTAGCAATTTCGTTGAACCACTCTACAACCTAAAATGTCAAATTATATTATACTTTAAAAGGATGGATAATAGCTTTGCTAGCTAGACTTACACGAGCTCTTGCATTAGCAGTTTTTTCATCAGTAAACAAATTTACAGTTTCACTTAGAAATTGAGTTCGACCCAATATGGGATCCATATTTATTAATTAGTCCTTAACCACTGTTTTCTATAATCAAAGCCGGACAACTTGAAAAAATTTATATTGCGTGCCAGCTGATCCGCTAATGAACTTGGCATCACTTCTTCGTTACAAGGCATCCCTCTGTTGATCATTTTTAGTACTTTCTACTGTTTGACATTTCGGTTGTCAATTTATTCTTGTGAATAATTTTCGCAAACTTGGTGACACTGAGGTCAATAATGAATTGATTTTCATTTCTATAAATTTTTTTTGGAAAAAAATCGTAATGAAGATTTATTAATTAATGTAATTGTTAATTAATTATTTACATTAAATCTTACAATAAAACAGTGTTAGAATACCAAGGAATAAACGCGAATTATTTCATTATAGAAATATACGAAAAACAACGACTGTAAGACAAGTGAAAAGTACGAAAAATCAAAAAAAATACTTCAAAAGCAAAAAGTAAAGAAAAAACACTCATACGCCTTAAAGACAGAGCAGCAGCAAAAGCAACAACTACAACGTTAAGGAAGAGATTAAAACGCGAAAAACATAAACGATCGAGCAAACGAAAAGCAAAAAAAGAAAAAATAAAAAAACAAATAAACGAGAAAATCCATTAAAACACACTGCAACAGAAACATACAGATATACCGACAGACACAGGCTGTTCTGGAGACAAAAGCAGCAGAAGACAGGCAGGCAAAGCTGAAAAAGAATAGAAAATAAAACACAAACCAAGGCCAGCATAGTGAAAAAATAAAATAAAAACCAAACAAAATTAAATAAACAAAACGTAGAAATACTTTCTGGTTGACATTAATTGAAATTTAAACGAACTTAAAAAAGCACAGCACAATTGGCAAACAAAACACATACACAGTGAGCTGAGGGAGCAGACACCGGCTTAGTTTGCAAACACACTCACACATTGCTAGTGGAGGCGTTTGACGCAGCCACTCAGCTGTCAATGTCCGGTAATCAAGCGCAGGCCGGCAATAATGTCGGTGTTGGCGGTGGTAGTGGGGGCAGTGCCGGAGGTAATGGTGGAAGTGGTGGCGGCGGTGGTGGTGGTGGAAGCGGCGCCGGTAGCAGTGGCGGTAGTTCATCACAACATTTACAGCATCAACAACAGCAACACACACCACCGCAGATAATAGCTGGGGTTACTAGTAGCGGTGGTGGTGGAGGTGGCGGTGGTTTTACGACAACATCAACCTCTACAATGGCTGTGGCTGGTTCTAGTTCATCAGCAGATGCCCTCAATATGGCAGCTGATTCTTCACCGCGCGAGTCAGGTGACGATTCGGAAGATGAGAGTGAAATTCTTGAAGAATCCCCCTGTGGGAGATGGCTGAAACGACGGGAAGAAGTCGACCAGCGTGATGTGCCCGGAATAGACTGTGTCCATCTGGCTATGGACACCGAAGAGGGTGTTGAAGTCGTCTGGAACGAGGTGCAATATGCCAGTCTACAAGAGCTCAAGTCGCAGGAAGACAAAATGTGTCTAGTTTTTGACAATCTGCTACAATTGGACCACCAAAACTTAGTCAAGTTTCATCGTTACTGGATAGATACTCAACATCCCGATCGACCGCGCGTCATTTTCATTACAGAATTTATGTCGTCTGGTTCTTTAAAACAGTTCCTTAAGCGCACCAAACGCAATGCCAAACGTCTACCCTTGGAGGCTTGGCGCCGTTGGTGCACACAGATTCTATCTGCGCTCAGCTATTTGCATTCCTGCACACCGCCCATCATCCACGGCAACCTAACCTGTGATAGCATTTTCATCCAACACAATGGTCTCGTCAAAATCGGTACCGTTGTACCAGATGCGGTCCATTACAGTGTCCGCCATCAGCAGCACAAAGACGTCGAACAGGCTGCTCAGCACTTTATGGCTCCCGAATATGGTGCTGCCGAACAGTTAACTGCCGCCGTCGATATATACGCCTTCGGTATGTGTGCCCTCGAAATGGCCGCTCTCGAAATACAAAATAGTGCTGGTGAAACATCGACCACCATCAATGAAGAGACAATATTAAGGACAATTAATAGTCTGGAACATGATCTACAAAGGGATTTAATATTTAAGTGCTTGCGGAGAAACCCATCTGAGAGGCCAAATGCCAGTGATTTACTTTTTCATCCGCTACTATTTGAGGTAAGAAATCCTTCTTCTGAATTTATTCATATTCCTTTATTAAAACAAAAACAAACAAATGTTGATGAGTTGGTAAGTGAGCAAATTAATGAATGAGTAATTGTCTGAAAAGCTGCGTGTGTATGTCTTTTTTTTTCGGCTGTCATTGAAGCTGTTGTGTTGTTATTTTTTTCTTTCCATTTTTCATAGTTTCTTTATCCATATGTATTGATGAAGAAAAATAATGAAAAAAAAACATAATATAATAACAAGAACAACAACGTCAACAGTAATAGCAATAGCAAAAGCAGCACAAGCAACACACCAACCAACCAGTACACCATAATAAAGAACAACAAACTGTATGTAGGACATTGTGGCTGACTAATCAAAGTCAATGGTACGAGGTTGTAATTACAAAATAATGCAATATTGCATACCTTTAGGATTAATTAAGTGGATTTATTATGCATTGGGTTGGGATTTACCATGTTCTTTAACATATTTTCTTAGTTTCTCTTTTTCATTTGCAATAATTGCAATGAATGGTTAACACCATTCATTTAATTTGAGATGTTCAATAGTTATATTTACTGTCTTGTATGTACTTGCATTAATAATAATACAAAGGTTTTTATCATATTACCTAAATTTTCAGAATACTGCACACATTCATGTTTATATATACATACATTCATACATACATACATACATATGTATGTATATACGTTTCAGACACATGATAATAATTTTTAATATAGATTATTTAGCGAGTCATTTATTATCAAAGTTTTGTTTGTCTTATGAAACTTATTTGCCAAACATTCAAATAAATATTTAAAAATTAAAATGCTATTCATTTTATATATGTAAACGGGTTGTTTGTGTTTGATAATTCTTGTATTTGAATTTATACACAAGGCTACATATAGATAATGACTCGCTTAAAGCTCCATAAGCTTATTATGCTTATAACCTCAGACATAGAGTCACACAATTATCCTGTTACTTTTCTATTTTCTTTGGAAGTAATTCTCTAATTGGAAATTTCTAAAATCGACTACCACAGTTTAGTTTTACTCTGTATTATAGAGGCTCTTTTCAGTTCGACTATATCGTTTGCATTACCCTCTCACCTACCTAGCTTTCAAGTTACTTTTCTTCTACCTCTGTTTGTGTAGGCATTAAGACGGCATGGCCTAACCATTTTAATTTGTAGCGTTCAATATTGTTCTTTAAAGGTATTTAGAGGGACTTAATTGATATGCATCGGTTTTTATGCCATCGTGGCACCACTTTCTGCTATGCATCGGATACATGCTTAGAATAAACTGGCTGTAGCTTACATTCTCCTATTATTTCAGCGCTTTAGCAGTGATGTACTTATAATTCGTGTGTTCACCTTCGCCTGTATCGCTTTTAAGCATGTTACAAGCCAGTGCTAGAGAGAAATAGCATAGTTTAGTATAATATAATGCACAACAAAGCTGACAAGTTATTAAGAAAAACAGTGCATACTGCACCTGAATGTAATCATTTGATTTATGCCATTTGAATTCTTTAATGTTATGTATGTATGTTTGTAATGAAGAAAACATTTGTAAACAAAATTGAAAGAACATAATCTTAAAATAAATTGTAGAAATTTAAAAAACAAAGCAATAACCCACCAAAAATATAACTTTTAACTTGCCTTCATACTCGCATTGCTGTACAATCTTATTATGTCGGTAGCTCAATATAATAGAAGTATTAGAAATGATCGGGTGGATATGGCTGGCAAGGAAATATTAATTGAACTGCATGTTGCCAAAAAAAGATGTTACAGAACTCAACTAACAGCCAATATTTAAAAACTTTATTCTTTTCGACAATTACATGTTTTTTTATTTAATTGCCATAATCCATCCATTAGTATAAGAGTTGGCAAGCATTTGAATAATGTCATGACATGTCATGTGTAACTTATTTTCAAAAATATAATAAGAACAATAAAAAAATATCGATTCCTATAAGTATAAAGTGTATTTCATGGATCATATCAATGCAATTTAATTTAGTATTTTATACTATTTTTTTTTTTTTTTTTGTAATTTTCTTACTTTGTCAGACAACTAGTATCCATTTTTTTTTCTATTTTTATTATTGTATAATAGTAGTTATTGTATTTGCAACAAATAGTTTTGTCATTGAACTATTCATTTAATAAAATGACCCTCTAATAGGAATGGAATCTTTCTACTATTTATGTATGTACAACCAACTGATTCAACCTTCATTAGTAATTGAATTATAAGAAGATAGCAAAGTAAAGAATTCAAATTGTTATTGTAAATGTAGCAGATCTGCTAAATAATTTAATTCACAACAAATTTTAGATTTGGTTAAATTTTTGTTTGTTTTAAATTCGGGATAATAATACATAGATTAAAAACGTTTTAAATTATGCCTTTATTTACAAAGAAAAACATTTGAAAAGAAACATTTTTTAAATTAATCTCTATTAAGGTTTTGTACATTTTTTGTATTTCTGTGGTTCGTTTGTACAGGTGCATTCTTTAAAACTACTGGCTGCCCATTGTCTGATATTTTCACCCAAAAATCGTACAATGTTTTCGGAGACTGTTATAGACGGTATGATGCAGCGATATAATCGTCCCGATGTTGTAATGGCCCATATACGCTTTGCTGTCAGCTCTGAAGATGATACTGCTGGACAGCAGCAACAGCAACAAAATAAGGAAAGTGCCGTTTCAACACCCGATGAAACGGAACAACAACAACAGACACATGCTCCTGTGCAGAAAACAATCATTAAAGAGTATCGTTTGTCGGACGTACCATCGGCTGATAAATTGGAAAAGTTTGTTGAGGATGTTAAATTTGGTGTTTACCCGCTTACAGCGTTTAGTGGTAAGAAACCGCCACATTTTCGTTCAAGAGCCGCCTCGCCCGAACGTGCCGACTCCGTCAAGTCGGCCACACCAGAACCTGTAGATATTGAATCACGTCGTATTGTCAATATGATGTGTAGTGTTAAAAAACTAAAGGAGGGTAGCAGTGACATTCTAATGACCATATTACTGCGCATGGATGATAAAATGAATCGACAATTGTCTTGTGATGTTACCGAAAATGATACGGCTTCGGATTTAACGCAAGAGCTAGTACGTTTAGGGTTTGTACATATAGATGATCAAGACAAAATACAAGCTCTGTTGGAAGAGACTCTGCGCAGCACCTTTTCCGAAGGTGGGGCAGCGTTTGGTGAATTCGGAGCTCAAGAGCGTACATTTAGTGCTACAATAAATGAGCCCAGTAATGCAATAAGCAATAATAACAATAATAATAGCAGTAGCAATAATAATAACGCCATAATGATAACAAAGACATTACCAGCAAATCCTAGTATGACGTCATTAAATCAAATGGAAAGAACTTGGTCTATAGCTGATTCAGATGCAGCGGCTGCTACTGCTTCGTTAATGCTACAGGCGCAAAATTTAATACAGCCGTTAACAACATCGGCTTTAACATCTCCCATACCGCCCACTGCTGCTGCCGCATCAGCGTTGGGTTTATCAGTGTCAGCACCTATTATTGATCCTTTAGCTGGCCATGCTATGTACGTGCCACATGAGCAAATACATCAACAGCAGCAGCAACAACAACAACAACAGCATCAGCATCTACAACATCAGCATTCTCCTCCCCAACATCAGCCACAACAACAATTACACCAACATATAGATCCATCTATGTTATCTATGGATGTAGTTGACAATACGGCTAGCCATCACCCACAACAGCATTCACAGCAACAACAAAATTATATAAATCCTTCTGTAAATGCCTCTTCTATTACCTCTCCTCATCTTACTAATTTTACAGCTTCCACTTTAACCTCCTCTGCTACAGTCACTAACACCACCTCATCCGCCTCAGCCTCCGCCTCTTCAACAACTATCAATTAATAGTATTTAATGAATTAAAGTAAAACAAAACCCCCTTTACTGTTTTCATTTCTTCTTATTATTTATAGTAAAACAAAAAAAAAAAAAAAAAAAGGAGAAAACAAAGAGCAAATCATGTTGATATCAAAAACAAAAAAGAAAAAAGTCAATGATAATAGAAAAGTTTTAATCAATGGATTGGGCAAAAGGATATATAAAACAAACAAAACTCTAGTCCTTTTTGTGGTTCTCATTCGCAATATTGACTGAAAAAAAAAGAAATAAAATAAAATAATGATAAAACACTTTAATAAAAGAAAAGCAAAAGCAAAAACAAAAAACAAAAAAAAATTAATTAATACGTCCTGGAAACATTCGATATGATTGATACAGCAGCAGTAAATGTGTATTGCCACAACAATGCCATGTTATGAACAACTGATATGATTCCTAATTTTAAGCCATGAGCAATCACATACTAATGTCTGTATTCGCAATCTCCCCCCTCGGTATTAACGAATGATTTCAACTGCATATACATACATACATACATACATATACTGCATACAATATACATACATATATAAGTTTAAGGTAAGACTTTTATTTCTATAATTGCTTTTGTCAATTAATCTTCATTTCATATTTTTTCGTGTTAAACTCTACTCTTTACGCTATTATATGTAGTTAAAATTCATTTCCAAACTTTTATTGATAATCCAAAAAAGTTTTTGCAAGTTTATATAATTTTCTTCTTTAATTAAGCTAAAAATCTGTAATATTTCCAACCAAATATTTAATGTTTTCTTTAAAATATGCGAAACAATAAAAGTTAACGAAGAAAATGACTCAATTTAAAAAAAAAAAAAACAAAAAACAACAACAAACGAACTGTATTCTTAAAGAGTATCAACATTTTTATGTTTCATTTTTTATATTTATTTTATTATATTTTTTATATCAATTTAATATATCAATTGAGTCCAGTCACATATATATATATATATTTTGCTCATTTTAAACATTTTTTTTTTGTATACATACATACATAAAAGCATGCATAATTTTATTTTATTTAATTTTTTTTTTTTTTTTTTTAATTTTAACTGAAGTTAGAGGGAGGGGAGTCCTTCATTTTTAGCTAATAAGAGAGACTAATTAAATAAATTAAACAAAAACAAAATGTTTTAAACTAATAGAACATACACATACTTTTTGATATTTATTGTCTGTTTTTAAGTAAAAAAAAAAAATTAAATGAATAAAAATCAAATTAAATAAAGTATTTAATTTTAAAAATAAGTAAAGAATTAATAAAAAAAAAAATAAATAAATGAAAACGTAAGAAATTGAAATCAAGGCTTCCAAAAAGCAAAACCCGACAAACAGCAAATTATTAAAAATCATGAAAACAAATGAATGAAAAATATTTATAAAAAAAAAGAAAAAGGTAAAATTATTTAGATGGCTAAAAAGTAATATAATTCATTAAATAAATAAAGACATTAAATAATATTTGCAGTAAGTTAGTTGCTTTATAAACAATGGCAACAAAAGCAAAAACAAAAACAAAAACCCCATTAACAATTATTGTCATATGTTTTCGTTTTATTATTTACGCTGTGTAAACTATTTTAAGAAAAAAAAAAAAACAAAAAATATTTGAAAATATAAGATTTTATTTAATGACTGTGACTACTCATATTATATACATTTTTTAAGCATACACAAAAAATCCATTTAATTGAAGAATACATACAAAAAAAAAAAAATGAAAACTAAAACAAATAAAAAAATTAATAATAATAATAAAAACAAAATGTGCGCTTTATAATTACTAAAAGTTATTATTATTATTGATTATCGATAAATAAATCTATATATATATATATATAGTATATAGTATATAAACAAGACAGAAAACATTACAACATATTAATTAATATTATTCAAAATGATTGATGCTACATATGAAAGAAAAAAAAAACGAAGACATAACAAGAATAGTACATGGAAGATAAGGGTTTTGCAAAAGATATCTAACAACTTTTGTAAATTTAGTATCTTCTTTTGAATAAATTTCAAAGAAAATTCTTAAACATTCATGAATCAAATCTTCCTTCTATTATATTTTTTCCCTTGCCAGTTTCGAAAAAATATTCTGGTTTCTGGGCCACAATATATTTCAATAGATAGCAATTAACTTAATTAAACAATAAAAAAAATACAAAACTTTCATTATTATTTCATAGGCAAAGAGTCAGAGGATATAAAACCAATAAACTCTTAAGCACTTTCAAATAAAAAGGTTCGAACATAAATTCATTCGAATCTTCCGCTTTAAAAAATTGTATTTCGAAAAATTTTCTCTTAAATTGTTGGGGTACATAATCTAAAATTTGCTAGCAAAGTTTTAAAGTGCTGCTTTTCAGTTACTATCTGTAATATGTTTTTGATCTATTGGCAGGCAAATCATCTGTTCTCATCCATAAATAAATACGAGTTTATATCCTTTGCCATTTTTATTTATTTTCTTAATTATAAATCTGGACTTTCTAAACCAAATCAAACTTTTTTGGGTAAAATTAAAAAGAATATAGAAATATTGCCGACTAGATTTTTTTTTTTCGAAAATGAAAAGATTTTTATTAAATTCTATTAAAAAACAAAATTTTCATTGTTATATTTTCTACTTAAAAAAATTTGAAATTTTCTTTTTCCGTTTAAAGTTTAGCAACTTTAGTAAGAAAAAAATAAATTAAAATTAAAAGTTTGTTAGAAATCTATGCAAAACGCTTTTAGGTTAGTGTTGTTATTATAAAATAACACTTTGAAACGTATTTAACACCTTAACAGTAATAACAAAAAAATAAAAAGAAACTACAAAATTTCTTTTTTTATTTTATTTTCCTACCATCATACAAAGCTTATTTGAATGTATTAATTGTATTTAAGCAACTAAAAAATATACAAAAAGAAAAATAAAATAAATAGCAAATAAACTCATCACTAAATCAATAATATTCCATGATGGTCTACTTTAAAACAAAATAAATAAATTATTAAAACATATAGCATTTGTCTAAATCTATTGAAAGAAAATAAATAAAAACAAAAATCAATTAAGCAAAGTGGAATAAATTTTTAATTTTAATAATTTCGTAAAAAAAAAATTACAAAGAAATGTCATCAATCGTTAAACTAAAACAAAAATAAATAAAAAGTAATAATAAATGCATATAGTATTAAAAAAAAATACAAAAAAAAAAAAAGAAATCATTAATAGTAATACAAGGTATCATATATACATACATACATCTAAAAATATTATTTAATATTTAGTAATTGAAAATAAAATGAAAAAACAAAACTCATAAAAACATTTCAAAAATAAAGAAAAAAAATTTCATATAATGAAGACAAAACAAAAACAAACTCAACTTGGCAAATGTGGATTTTGTATGTAAGAAAAATAGTTTCTTCCTTCACTTGAGTGATTCAAGTCCGGCGATTCTATCTGGTGAAAACAGCATCCCCTTTCTACGCCGCGTTAAAACTTAGCATGTCTGCTATGCATATCTATACGTATTCCTATATTCTATGTATTAATTCCAATAGCTCCATGTTGGAACAAAGGTCATCCATTCCTATTTATCTTTGCATCGGTTTCATTTTCTCAAGTTCAAATACTTTGCTTCCACTGTTTTCCAATCATTCATCATATTGCATATATCAATATATTATATAATCTAATCCTATTTCTTCTTAGAGATTTTGTTTGGATTTACTTTTTTGTTCGCCCCGTGTAGTCGGTCAGAATATTTATCGTAAATATTTTTATTAGCAATCGTCGTTAAGTTACAACTGCTACCAGTGATTAGTTAAAACTTGGCTAATTATTACAAGATTTAGGATTAGTATATCAAATCTGGTCATATACTTACAAACCGATACTATTCAGAAAATGCAAATTGTTATCTTTCTGTTGCAACTGGGTACACAGATGATTAAGCTATTTATTCTAAAGACTTTCAATTGAAGTTGGGATTGGCAGATTTAGTAATTGGCATTTAGGTAATTGTAAACTGGCTAAATCATTACTGGCATTGAGGATCCTTGAAAAGTTCAGCAACTCTTACAGGACTTATCAATACTATTAAATAAATTTCGAGCATATCATCTAAGTTACAAAGACATTCTGTGACCCTTAATTATGTGGATTCCTGCATAGAGTCATAGACCTCTACCATTACTTGAACAAAGTCCACATCTTATATAATGAGATGCGAAGACATTCATTCTAGTCGTTGATATAATACTATAGGCTAGCGTTACATAGCCTTTTTCGTATAATAATTAAAATGATAAAGTGCCTCGAGAAAATGCTGAGCAATTAGGGAAGAGGTAGAAAACAACTATCTAGTACTTTAATGTATGAGTTGATAATTACAGAATATGTTTTGATAATAGAGGTCGATCTACCGAGTAATAGGTGTACTAACTACGTGATAAAGTGATCGGAGACGAACCGAAGCAATTAGGGAACAGTCAAGCAGTCCTTTTTAACGTGGAAAAAATCTATATAAAATTCTGCCATCTAATCCTTTAACGTAGAGGTCTACTTACTGAACTGTAGGTATATTTCTGAAATTTTTAGTGAGTTTAAATTTTATTTAAATTTGTTATTATTATATTAAATTATTATTATATTAAATTTAAATTTTGGTTGCTAACCCCACTAAGTAATCATTCGTAAAAATAAACCATCCGGCAGCACCATTTTATAGCTGTAAAACATCCCTGTTACAATTTGACATTTTGTACACACTTTTAAAGCAGACAAAACAACACGAGTTTGTTTATTTTTTTAGAATAAAAATTAAAATTTTTATTTTTTTGGAAAAATTCCATAAAATGTCGGAGAAATCAGTCAACACTAACCAAACGGATGATTTAAATAAATGTAAAGAAATAAAAACTCCCGACTTAGTTGTGAGTAAAAACGGGGATTGTAGTGGACATACGGAACCATCTAAAATGCCTGTTGTTGTCAAAGAGGCCAGTTATGACTTGAACAAGTTTCACTTGATACGAATTCTTAACAACAATACTCGGAATAAGAGTATAGCTTTACTGGGTAAATTTCCAGATCTATCAGACACTGACAGGGCTATTGTCATATTCGAAAAGCAAGCCTTTCAGGAAAGTGATGTGGCCACCAAAAACGACAATGAAACGAATGGCAATAAGGAGCAGGTTGTGACGCAGGCGAAAGCTAACAAAGTTTCTTATTTTGGCAACAATTTAAAAGTACAAACAGAGTTTATTAATAATATTTACGGCAGCTATCAATGTATACCACCACCAGAATTAAGCGGTAAGTGATTGTTGCCGTATAAACTTAAATAATGATAGTACATAATACGCATGCATTTTAATACTGTTGCAGGTGTTAAGGTAACCGTTGTTTATCCTGCTACAGACAAGCATATAGAAAAGTATTCCATTTGCCAAAAATTTTTGATTAACGAAACACCCGAACTGTATGAAGAAATTACACTCCCATACATTACCTCAAGTCAGCATTCATTAGAGGTAAGTTATCTAATTACATATCAGTTTTTAGTTCCAAATGTCGTCATAGTTTTAAAATTCTTTTTGAAAATCAGCTGCTGTCCAAAATTTAACTAAAAAGATGTCTAGAAAAGTTCGTAGTTTGCGTGCGTTATGTTGCAATATTAGTTTGTGAGACTTTGTGAGAAACTTTAAAAGCATTTTGTTTTGAAGCGTCTTGAGGATAAATATATTTAACTAATCATATCATATTATTCTTGCGAGAGGATAATTTCTTAGAGAACCTGCACAGTGCGCTCTTGGGAATTAGTTCAGCGATCGGGTTAGGGTCTTTCCTCTAGTTTCATTCGTTGGAGTTAAATTGTCATTTGTCAGACGTGCTTTCATTTACCAAGAGATTGTTAATGTAAGACCTTTAATAATGTACAGTGGACAGTATCTCTAAATGTGAAGTTAGCAGGAGCAGTCAATCTCAGTCTGTTATTAACATTCTTCACGCTTCTCAATTCCGTTTGATTTATATGCCAAATACTGTGGGACGTGAATTGCCATACAGAGTGATTTTCGGTCTAGACGCAATTAGAACGTTCTGCTATAAGTTACGAATAATTTATGACTACAAGGACTCCATAGAAAATTTTGAACCAATTCCGATTAGTTTCTATTGAATTTCTACATAAAGTAATAGTCATAGGGACCAGAAAAATGATTTCTCTGCAAAATTATGTTCCTATTTCAAAGATAGATAAATAGTCCTGGAGAGAAACATGTTAGATGCATAGGTCGGATAACTGTATGGCTAAGAACTTCTAGTCGCTAATTAACGACGACTCGCTGGTGAGAGCCCAATATGAGACTGTAGTTAGTTTTCCTACTGGAGAATGTGGTATCAAGTCACTGACAGAGTTTGGGGACGGTGATCCTATGACAGTTAACAACTTTTAGTCGGCACCTGATTCGGTAACTGTTAATAGTATATCTATTAAAATTAGAGAATTATCAGCACAAATTACTACACATTGTTTCAAAATATAACGAAAGAAACTTCTAAGGACTTCTATAGAATTTGCTGTTGTTGCATATGTTTTCTATTCACCAATAATTCTTTGTTTGCAGTGGGTTTACAATATTTTGGAACATAAACAAGAGGCTGATCGAATTATTTACGAAGATCCTGATCCTGAAATTGGTTTTATACTCCTGCCCGATCTTAAATGGGATGGTCGTAATGTGGAAAATTTATACGTTTTGGCCATTCCACATAAGCATGATATTAAATCTCTACGTGATCTCAACGCTTCTCATTTGCCACTTTTGCAAAATATACGGACACGTGCTGCCGAAGCAATAGCTAAAGAGTATGGCATGTTAGGAACTCAATTGCGCATGTATTTCCACTATCAACCTTCCTTTTATCATTTGCACATACATATTAATTCCATTCGTAATGATGCACCGGGTATCTGGTGTGAAAAATCGCATATGCTAGACACTGTTATAAATAATTTGGAATTATTAGAGGATTATTATCAAAATGCTACGCTACCGTTTGTATTGTACGATGGTAATAAACTTTTGGAATTATATGAGGATAAAATTCAAATTCGCAAAGCGATTAAACGTTTAGCAGACCACGACGATGATGCAGGGGAAAGCAAAGCTAAGAGGATAAAAATTGCTGATGGCACTGCTGTTGTAGCAGATTAAGTGTAATAGAATGTGAATATGATTAAGTAAGCATTTTAAAATCTTAATATAAGTGAAACAAGAGAAAGAAAATCATCTTAATGACATGAAATAACTTTTGGTTTCCTTTTATTTTGGAGGATGAAATTTAAAAGTGTTTGCAGGTGTGTATTAAAGAACTTTTTTTTTAGTGAACAGTATTGGCGATCGGATGGAAAGAATAGTTCATTTTTATAGTTTATTTTTTGTTCTTTTATTTAAATAATACATATTTTGTATAATATATATCTATTTATATATAATTAATTAATAATAATGAACAACTTTGTTAAGCAAATTGTTTGTTTAAACATCACCAAGTGAATTGAACGTTGTTTCCAATATCTAATGAGTAAATTTCTTTTTTTGTTTTATTTGTTTTCTTCCATACATATATTCATTCATTCTTTCGTTTCTATATAGTATAAGTTTTTGTTTTTTTTATTTATTTATCTCCATTTGTTTATATATCTATATTTGTATTATTTAATATTGAAATTTGAACTTAAAAATTGCTTTAAATAAGATTAAATATATCTCCTGCCTCTCAACACTAATGCCAAGGTAAAAACTTTAAGCTCTTAACCAAAACTCAACTTGAAAAAGTGAAATGTGTGGGTGTAGCATTATGTTTGTCATTATGGTGTTTTTTTTTATAATTTATGTTGCGTTGCGTACAATACGAAAAGGAGAAACTTAAAAAGAGATAAAAACCTAAAAGCTAAAATATTTTGATGGATGCATGTATGTATGTAGGTATATAACTTATTTGTTTTTGTTTTGTTTTCTTTCTCTATTTTTAAGGATATGAAACGTATTAATAAAGACAGCAATAGTTCAGGGGTATTATTATGACAAATGCCTAGTGATCTCGACATTTAAACAACAATGCCCGTAGGAGGTTCTGCTCCCAATATATCCGATAATCTTTGTTGATAATTGGCCAAAGTATTGGAATCTGTAATGCCACGTGCTTTGCACGATAGTTGTAAAGCATTTAGATATTGCAATTCAGTGAATTGCAAACCTTGCTCAACGAGTGTAGTTAGTATAACCTGTGAGGTAAACAATAATGCATCAATTTTAAGTAATTTTTTAATTTAAAAAGTAGTCTACAAACTTACATCTGGTTCCATACATAGTAGCTCATAAAATTGTTTCGCCTGATCCAGAGCTACTTCTCGAGAGGAAGTAATATTACTTAAGGTTTGTTGCAATGCCAAAGCATTACGACACATGCGTTGTACGGTGATTTGATCAATTTGTTCAATAGTGTTTGAGGCTTGTATTAAAATCCGGGCGGCAAAATGGGCCAGGCCCTCAAAAATGTACTGTAAATAATAATGAAAATTAGTGTAAAGGCATACAAAACTATAGAAAATTATGTCGGAAAGGTCTGGTATGTACGGAATGATTCAGAATCAATACAGCTGATTACTTGTAAAACACTCTTTCTTTCACACAATGAAATAGTTAAAAGTATTAGGTGCGAAGAAGATACTCTACTTTTATTAAATTTAACGTTTTTGAAAGAAAATTGCTTGGAAAATTTTTTCCACTTACTGTTGCAATGACTTATAAGCGATAACTACGAATGTGACTGTGAAATATTGAAATTACTATCGTATATATTAACACGGACATCTTGAATCTAATACCAGCAATAGCGGGCTTACAATCAGTAAGGGATTCCTTACATCAATTGATGGTTGTGCCAGCAATGAATGAATTCAGCCACAACAGGGTACTAAATCCACACCCACCACAAATATCGAGTAGTGAAAGGCAGCTACCCAGGTTAACTAGAACCACACACGGCGCACCTCTTTGGCTGCTCTGCCAAACTGACAATTCTTCGACCAGTAGACTTGTGGCTGAGTCCAATAAAAATTGCGCATTTCCTAGAACTTCCAATTGCATTACGACAACCACTAACGTACACACTTCATTATCTCATCTCTTATTCCATATCATCCCTACCAATATGCCATAAGCATAATAGATAGAACATATAACATTTACATTTTCTTAATACCCAACAGGGAAACACTTCCGGGAACAGCAGCTGAGCTGTTACAATAACAATAACAACTCTGACAACCTTTTAAAAGCAATTGTCTAACTTACTTTTGTTTTCCTTGAATGCAGCGTAGTGCGAAAGGCTTCATCCATTTCGGACAAACGTTTGGTAAACACTTGAACTTGTCTGTCTGGCTCTAAAATATCATCTTTAGAATCAATGAAACTATCCACGCGGGTGTGGGGGCGTTTCGAACGTAAATAATGAAAACATTGCACACGAACCTAGTAAATACAATAAAAGAAAAAAAAATTAGGTTTAAATATATAAAGCATAACCAAGTATGCAAGCATATATTACCTCCAAATGTAAAACTAATAAGCAAGTATTTGCCAATTCATCGAATTCCAATGCTAAATTAGTCAACACTTTGATTGTGCCATCAGCAACGCCAGTAGTTAAGCCATTACCTAAAGGACGTCTTAAATCATTGGCAAATTCTGAGATACGACCTGAAAACCATTCCATGCTTTCTTGTAGTATGGCCAGTTCCTTAAGCACACTAATATCGGCTAAAATTTCCTGTTGCGATATACCATCCTTGCCCAAATTACTGATAAGCATTTCAGCTTCTCTTATATTACGTTGTTGTACATCAACAGGACTTTCTTCTTCCGATGCTTCGAAAGTATTACGATGCAGTTTTTTATTATGTTTAGTTGAGGTCTGAGTTGAATTTTTCAAATCCATCCAATTAGGTAAAGTCCTATATAAATAAAATGAAAGAAAGAAAGATAATTTATAAAGTGCCTAGAGACAGTGTGTTAATTATTAGACTTACTTTAAAAATCTACTAATATCATCATCCTTTAACCAGGTCACACTATATATTCTTTTATCTTCCGTATCGGGCTGTACAATACCACGATAGGCGGCTTGGCAAATTTCCCGATAATCTTTTAGTACGGAACACACGGTTTTTAATAGTTCATCCGAATAGAAGGGTAAATCTTGTATCAGTTCTTTTGTTTCGGTTAAACATCTTTCAATTCTAGCAGTGGATTGTAGAATGGGTCGCGACAAATTCAATGAACGCATTTCCTCTGATGTTATAATGGCACGCCAAACATCTTGATTTTTCGAAAACGTTTCAATTGTCATTTGCAACTGATAATTGTGTCCCTTCGAAAGGAATGTATCCTTGATGTAGTTATCAATGAAATCGTGCAGACTACAGTCTTGTCTAGAGGAAAGATATCAAATTAATGGCAGATGTTTTTATAATAAAAATTTGTTTTATACTTACCCGGGTTTACATTTCATAAAACCTTCTATTTCCTGTATGTAGCCCATTAAAGGCAAATAAACTTTAGTAATGACATTTTGATCTGGTGTGCAGATCAATAATTTCTCACGTTGTTTTTCATACGGAAGAGTTGTTTTAAAACTAGCACCGCCTCCTGTCCCCGCCTTACCACCACTGGCATTTAATGCTGCATTCAAATTATCATTCGAAACATCGGAAACATTACGACGATGTTCTTTGATTGTGTCCTCAAATTGTGGTTTAGTATGCGTGGACGCCTTATCGAATTTAAATAAAGATTTTTTGGTACTAAAAATTTAAAAATTATGTAGATTAGTGCCCAACAAAAATATTTTTTTTATTCTATACTAGAATTTAAGTAAAGCTTTTACTACAATTACAAGATGGAACAATACAATAAATAAATAAAATTAAATAGCTTTTACACAAGATTAAGGTTACTTAAGGGTTTGCTTTTTTCTTTTAAATATTTTACTATTTTACATTTTAATTACCCTTTGTTAACGAACGGAGATCGTTTTCTTATTATTTAAAAACGAAAAATGTTTAAAAAGATATTAAAAGTTTTCTTATGTGAGTTTCTTTTTCTTTCGGTATAATATTCCATAATTATTTTGTAAAAGAATGTTAAAAAAACATTGTAGAATTTACTCACCTTGGAACTTTACGCCTTAGGAAAAATGTGTTTATATTGTTAGTGGGTTCACTGAATGCCGATTGTGTGGCATCATCAGCGGAAGCATTTTGTATGTCTAGGTAATCAGTTAAGAGCAGTTGTAACTAAAATGAAGACAAGATTTTAATTATTTCTTTTACCAAATAAAAGGGAAAACAATTTTAAAATTAAACATATTGATATACTTTACACATCGGTCTTTTTGCTGACTAATATTGTGAGTAACTTTTGTGTCATAGATAAACAAATTAAATTATAAAAACAATAGAATATAGAAACAGAAAAAGAAACTAAAAGATGACAAAAAGAAAAGAATACAAAAAAAAAAAAATTGAGAACAAGTAAAGAGTTACCACACCAGACAGCCAATGTCTGAGATGAAACTCTCAAAAATTCTGATGAAAGCCTAACACTCGCTAACTATCTAGAACTGGTAAAGGAACTGGTATCCAGATTCTGTGTCTCTGACAACCACACATTACCGCAGATTCAACAAAAAACAGAGATGCTTGCTTTCCACTAATCCTCGGCAACAGGTGCCCACCAGAATTGAGTGGTCTTTCCGTTTTTAAATTTAGAGATAATAGCCTAAATCTTCTGCAATATATATTATTAAGCCATAATATATACAACCTCCATCTAGTACTTTGCTCGATTAAGTCGAAGGAGTAACCCAAGAAAGGTCTAATATATGTCACGTAATTCTTCAATTTATCTGCGATCTGAGATTACCTCCAATATAACCAGGAACTTATCACAGTTTTATACTATCTTTGTCTAGGAGCATTGTGAATGGCTTTCTACGGTATAATAATTCTTAATTGGTGTTATTAGAGCAACCAGACTGCCAGCAGAAGCTCCATTCACAAATAACTAAGCTTGAGAAACAACCACCACTCTCAAGGATCCCATTGGACATATAATTTTTCGAAAATTTTGCGAAACCCTTTACATTTTCAAAATAATTTTGTAATAACAACTTACCACTGATTGGGCTTGTGACCAAAAATCCACAAGTGTATAGTGTGAAGGTCCCACAACTTGATATTTCTGTACCACAGCCAAATAATTCTTCAATAATGTAGAATGAGTGCGGGCAATGGCCTTAAATTGTTTATAAATAACATCGAGTAGTGTCAACAAAGGATAACGTTCATTATTGGCTATTGAGTTATCAATCATTTGACGCGTAGTATTGCGTACAACTTCCAATAATTCAGTTTGTATGCCTACACGCAACTTTTCAATGGAATCTGGTACTTTTTGCAACATACCAAAACACTCCACTATTATGGCAATAAAGTAAGTCATGCTTAACTCAGGATCTATAAGGTCAGCATCTTCGATTATTTCCGTTTTTGATAAATCCACACCCTGGGCCATTTGTTGCAAGGCCTTACGTACACGAGCATTGGCTTCTATGCGATCAGTTGAACGTCGGGCGGTAATGTTACGGTTAAAACCGGCATTTAAACGATTCGAATTGGAACGTTGAAGATCATGTAAAATAGCATTGGCAGAACTATAATATACCTGAGTCACCAACTCCTCGTGTAAGCGTTGATATAAATGTTGGCGACGACCCATTAGATCGGTACGTATATCTGCTAGACCTTCAACTTCTTTGAGAGGGCCATTAACTAAATTTAAAGCATCGGTTAGAACTTTACTGGCATGTAAATACTGGCGTTTGGATGTATAGCTAACCACACTTTGAGGCACTTTACGTAAATCGTTGCTGAAAGTCATATGCATGATAATATTGGTCATTGAAAGCAGAATTAAACAAAAAAAAAAACTTACATTTGCTCCAACATTGCTAAAACGTGCTTATGCTGCACAGCATCCGTCCACATTTTTTTTAACTCTTCCCTTCTGCATTGCAGCAGTCTTTTGCAGGCACTCAAATTTTCTTTAACTGAATGAATCTTCTCCCGGCTACTGTTTATCTCTGTGGATACTTTGGTAAATAGCGGTATAACCTGTGATAATTGTTGGTCATGTTTTGATACCAAATCATTTAATCTCTGATCGGATTTCTTAAATTCTTTTTCGATTTTCAATTTTTCTTTTTGCCTCTCCTCATTGGTTTCACTGAGACCCAACGATTTGATAACGTTGACAATGAGACCACAGCCTGCCTAAAATTGTGAATTGAAGATTATTTTTTAATCACTCATACGAAATACAACAAAAACGCCCTTATTTTTGTAAATAAAGAATTCAAAACAAAAGTTTGTTTTTAAATGTTTTTATAAAGACGGATTCTTTTGGTTTTTTTTTTCATTAAAATAGGGGAAAGTTTGACAGCAGCTGTCATTGGGGCTGGAGATAACACCAACATCTAAAATGTCATCATCACTGTGAAAAGTTTGTGTCGCTGAATTTTCAGCTTTGTTTTACACAATCAGTTGAAATGTTTATTATGGAACTTCATTTGTTTGTGGGAGTAGACACTTTGGAGAACATTTTAAAGCTTTTTTTATAATTTTTTAACAATATTTACCTCATCTTTTCCATATTTTACACCTCTAGGAGGTTTTGTTGGTGGTGGCGGTGTAGCCATATTGCTTAACACTGACACATGATTTCAATGTTGCCCAACATCTACGATACAATGATGTTGTTTCTTATTGGGTTGTATTTTTTCTTATGAGAATTTGGCAACATGGACGTTAATTTGAATAAAAATTTCTTATAACAGTATTGTCAAGATTTTGTATTCGTTTAATTTTTAATAACTTTTTAATTTAATTTAGTATTTAAAAAAATTATAAAAGATGGTCTAAACATACATTAGCAGCAACACAGTCACTATTTATTTAAATATCAAAATAAAAAAAATATCCCAAAGAGAAATGCATGAGAAAAAAACCCACAAAATATACGCATACAATAAGCATGAGCAACAGGATTCGCCGATGTCAACAGCAAGAGATCACACCCAAGGGGGAAGAGAGTAAACAACATTCAAAGTATGTAAACATATGTAAGTATGTAGTCACTACTTAATAATCCAAAAAAAAAATATCCCAAAAAGAAATGCATGAGAAAAAAAACCTCCACAATATACATATACGCTTACACTACGTACGCATGAGCAACAGCATTGGCCGATATCAACAAAACAACAACACTGAACACATGAAAACATACAATACCCCCTCATATTCGTTTGTGCATAACTATGTGTTAACGAAATTGCGTTAAGGGATATTTTTTGTTCTAAAGTGGGAAATTGTGAAATAAAAAGGCGACATTTTTAGTTTCTTTGATAAAAGTGCAAGAGTTTGGATGTTACTTCCGTGCATTAAAAAGAAAATTAAAAATTTATTAATCAATTCGGTTGTTTTTATAAAAGTTTTATGTTAAAAAGTATTTTAAGTTCATAAATTATAAGAAATCATAAAATTTATATGAAAAAAAATAAAAGAAAGCCATGAAAATCTAAAAAGAAAAATTGTCCATTCAACTTATGAGCAAGAAAAAGAAAAGAAAAAATGGTGTCTCAAAAAAAATGTGTGTATGTGTGTGTTCAAAGTGTTGTGTTCATAAAAAATTGTTTTTGTACGGCAAGTGATTGTGGTAAATTGGGAATTTGTATGAAAATGATTCAAGCAAGAAAATACATGAGCAATTGAATGTTTTTTCATATGAATTTTCGATCAAGTAGAATGGCTTGCCGTACTAAAAACACATATAAAAGGAGTTCCGTGTGTAGTGCAAATTGGGTGAGTAAAAAATATTGTTTCTTTACTTACCTAAAGTGAGGTGGTAGTTTCAAAGCAAATATTAAATACAGGGATCATTTAAATTTCCCTAATTTTGTTTGACAGTGATTAGTAGGGTAAATCATTGTAAATTGAGAGAAATGCACATAGTCGTGTTATGATTTGATTTGTTGTTGTTGCTTTAATAGATAAAATTAGTAATTCAGTAGTTTTGTACTTTTTTCAGTTTTTATTTTTTAATTTCAAAAATACCGTAGTACCTCCGAGCCGCTTTCAGTACTTTTTTATTATTACATATTTTATGTCTTGCACTTTTCAACTATTAATGCATTAGCAACATGTTCATCGTAATGCTAAAGGTAGAATTGGGGTACGTCGTGGTCTAGTAGGTAGTGTACTGACTTATTAGATGCAAAGCCAGGGTTCGAGTTCCAGGCCAGACATTAAAAATATAAAAATACAAAAAGTATTTTTTCGGCGATTTCTTCTTTTTCTCTTCTTGTTTCTCAAAAATCTGTCGTTCGGAGTCGACTTTAAACTGTAGGTCCCGCCACTTCTGCATAAAATTAACACCCACAACATAAGTGGTGTGAGAAACTGCGGGCTTCTTGGGGACGATTGCCCCAGCAGCAACTCGTTTCCTTACCGTTCGCATCTTCCCTCTCTCTTTCTACCTTTCCTAAAACACCTGCACAATGCCCTGCATGAGTAGTGGTCATCCCCTGAGTGCTGGTTTTATAAAAAAAAAAGTTAGAATTAGGTTTTATACCCGGTTAGCCAAACGTCCATGGAATGTATGTATCTTCGTTTTTAGAATACGAAAAGCAATAAAAACACTTGACGAACCGCAATGTAATTTGGGTAAGCATTTGCAATAATATGTCATGTACACAAAATAAGTGGTGTGAAAAGGCTTATAATGGCCAATATGTATTTTTTTACAAAAGTACCATTTAATGCAAAAAAGTACTCTTCAAAATATCAGTTTTGCAACAATGGTGTAGAGTCGGTTCATGAATTTTTAAAATTCAAAGACTATAATGAATATTTTATTGTCTCGTCCCGGATTTTTTTGTTAAACTGGGTACCCAAGAAAAATACTTTTGTTTTTAACCAATTTCATTTAGCTTTATTCAAATATCTTTTCGATTTATATTTTATGTTTTTCTTATTATTTTTTAAATCTATGCATTTGTATTTATAAATTCCTCTAAGTAGGCTATAAATGTTTATACTTTTTTTTAATTGAATTTTTGTTTTTTATTTCATTTATCTGGTGCATTTTATTTCGATAAATAAGTTTTTGTGGGTCTATTACAATATTTTTATGAAACAATAGGGGTGTCATAAGTTTAGTTTACTTTTAAATTGTTTTGTTTTATTTTGTTTGTATGTATATTTGATATTTTATTTAAGCTTTTATTTTTTTATTTAATTAACATGTGCTGAATTATACAAAACATTTAATATATAGTATACATATACATATGTAACTGTATACTCAATTACATATATGTATGTATGTATGTATAGTGTATAATTATATATCTTTATATAACAGTTTTAATCATGATGTGTGCCACTAACGGTTTGTTATAACCGTTTTTATTTATTATATTTATTTTTTTGGTTTTCCATTTAAAAATTGTAAATATTTCAAAAATTGTAGGGTGAATACACGTTCATTATATTGTTTTTTTTTTTTTTTTTGTTTTACAAAAATTAATACGATATAATTATTAAATATTTAAAATTAAACATATTTTTTTGTTGATATTTTTGTTTGCTTTTAAGATTCAAAAATTCTCGGGGGGTTTTGGATATACTAGTCAGTTTGAACATTCAATTGTTTTCTTACACTTTCTTTTTTTTTCAAAATCGGAGGTATTTTTCAATTACTAATGATTGTTTTTTTTTCTCATTTTTTTATTTTAATTTCATTAAAATATGTATGCATGTCGTAAGTGTAGTGTTGGGATAAAGTGTTTGTAGAGCAAAAAGAAGTTTAAAATTAATATTTCTTGTAATAATATTTTAATATTAATTTTGAATTGCAATTAATTTAATTGACTTGCCTGTTTCTATATGGCAAGCAGTTTTTCCATTACGTTTTAAAACAGATTTTTCAATCGTCTGATCAATCAATTTAATCAATTTCGTTTTCTTTTTAAAATTTCATAAACAAAGTTATGAATTATGATGACATAAACTTTGGGGTACGAAAGTTGTTCAAGAGACCATATGATGAAACCATTTTTATATAATACATCGATACTCCGAAATGCAACTCTATTACCTAATGGCTTTGTCGCTTTAGAATTAGAAGAATTTTGTAATAGATTAAAACAGACAAAATATCAAAAATTCACTGCTGCAAAGACAGTAATTTAGGCAAGTAAGTTGAGTATTTAAATAAAATTCTCGCCAAACGTTTAACTAATAAATAATATCAGTAAACAAATTATAGTTTTGGATAGCAAACAAATTTTTTTTGTTATAATTGTAGATCAAGATCTATTACAAATTTCGTTAGTCATATATGCTATTATTTGCAATCAGAGGATTTTCTTTGTGGTTAACATTTTACAAAAGAAATTTTTGTTTAAAAATTATAAAACAAATAAACTTAAATGTATAGTTTAAGTTTAACAATGATTAACGTATTAATATTAAATTACTTATAAATTTCTACGATATTTTTCTTTATAATGCCCTATTCTGTATTCCTTAATTGCATAAAATTGCTCGCTCTAATGGCGCAATTAAAGTTTTTTATGTGATGTTGTGGATTGTTTGGCTAATTAAATATAAAAAAAGAAAATTCGAAATATGCAAATACATTTGAAAACTTTTTAGTTTAGTTAAGAATTTATAAACAAAAAAATATTTTCCATTCTCACTGGTTTTGTTTAAAAAAAAGGTAGTGGAATTGAAATGATTAAAAATTTAAAAGAAAAGAACATTCAAAACCTGAAAAGTATTCAAATTTCTAAGCAACATGGGTTAGAATTTTTGAATTAGATCGAACACAAAAAATTCTGCAACTTTTAAACGTATGTGTACTTTTGTTGACCTGTGTACATATGGATTTGAAAATAAAATCGAAAATATTTTCTTATTTTTCAATATTTTTTCGTTTAAATTTTAATTCGTTGTTAATTTAAAAGCAACTAAAGAGAATACAGAATAGGAGCGCTTGATTTGTGATTAATTTTTATGACTTATTTTTAAATTTTTACTAATTTTTATTTGTTGTTATACTTTGTCGTTTTGTTTTGTATATAATTTGGCAATTATAATAAATTTAATTAAAAAAAAAAAATTGTATGGTTTTTGTTTTTGTTTAAGAATATTTAAATATTTGCGTTGTTTTTCATTACATTTGCTTTACTTTACTTTACTTTATTGCCTTTGACTTTAAAGCTTAATGGGGATGATTTATTTTTTAATATCATTATTGATAATGCTTAAACGACGAATATTTGGCTTGTCATAGTCCTCCATAGAAATGCCCCTTGACAGTTTACGTGTGCCATTAGTGCCATCAAAGGAACCAGAACTGGTGGAGAATGCACGACCACGATCAACGCCCGGCATGATAACAGATGTCAAAAGACCTTGGCCCTTGCAAAACAATAAAATCGATTGGGCCACTTTGGCGGGCTAGAAAAAATAATGTTAATTTTTTTGTTAATTTCCTTTTTTTTACGTAAAGTTTAGAAAAACCTACTGCATCAGCTAAAACATCGCCAGCCCGTTCGATTTTCAACATGGTCACCTTCTCCTTTTCAATATCACGATGCAGTTTTTCCACCATCGAAGCATAGGGACTCAACATGCCGGTTATCAAAATGACATCAACTTTACAGCCCTTCAGTGTTAAATCTTTGCGACTAGAGTCAACCAAAAAATGGAAAAAAAAAGAGAAAAACAAAAAAATTTTTTCAAGCTTTTTATAATACTTGAACTATTTGTGGCTTTTCTTGGCAATACAATACTTACTTCATAAATGCTTTGACATAAAGACCCACATTTTTACTATTTAAAGTGCCTCTCAAGCGTTTTTGATATTCGTGAACAATTTTCTCCTTGTCCGGATTGTCTCCAACCAATTGCTAAACATTTTCGTTATTTTTTTTTTTATTTTTTTTTTCATTTTTTTTTTATTAAAAAAAATCATATTTATTTTATGATAGGGAAGAGAGAAAATAGCAAAACAGTTGTGGTGATGTATGTAGTAGAGTATAGAGCAAGGTTTTCATATGAACATGTAGTATAAAGGGTAGAGTTTGTAGCATTTTGGATGTTGTTGTTCAGGAATTTTCAAAAGGGGGTTGCCATAGTAGGGATGCATTAAACCAAATATTAAAAGAATTGAAAAGAAAAGAATCGTAAATTATTAAATTAAAGTAATGAAATTTATTAAAAATATACTAAAAAATAGATGTTAACACAAAGTCATGCAAAACACGTGGAAGACATTAGCAAAAGGGGACATTTTTCAAATAGAGGGTGTTTATAATACGGTTTTACGATTTTAATAGTTGATAGTTAAATTTAAACAATTATTAAATTTTTTTCATTAAAACGACATACTTAAAAAATGAACAAAAGTAAAATTAATTTTTCTTTATAATAAAAAATTAAATAATTTTGTATCTATAATTCGTTTTAAAAAAAGATTATCAACAAACATTTCATAAGGAATTGTAGATTTTTAGAATGCCAATTGAGTTTGAGTTCCTTTTTAAGAACAATATACAAAAGTATCTCTAGTTCAAATGCCTCTTAAAGAGTCTTCTAATACCATAATATCTCTTATAAAATGCTAGGTGGCAAGTGTAAAAGAGCCGCACATATGTATCTATTCGTTTATTACACTTATTTAGTCTGGATCACAACTATACTGTGTGAGTCAATTTTACTGTTCATGACTGATGGCAACCTACAGTTTAATTCCGCCATTGAAAGACAGATTTTTAAGAAACGTTTCATGGCAATTTTTATTTTAACGCTTAGAGTTTTTGTCAAAAGACTTCTGAGACGAAGTCGCCAAAGAAATATTTTTCGAGATGTCAGACCTGGGGTTCACTTGTAATTTACCGTGTATTGTTATTTACAACGCCCAGCAAACTCGTTTAATGTAGGATTTGTGAACTTCTTTTCACGTTCTCCTTTATGACCAATGTCCCTTAGGAGAAGATCATCTTCGGCTTTTTACACACATAGGACTTGAACATCAACATTGTTGCTTAAAAAGAGCGTAAAAATGCTTGTCAGCTTGCTCTTCAAATTCAAATATTTTTGTATATCAGGTATACACCCAAAGCAAAATTACAGTAGAATTCACTATTTTCTAATGAGATTCACTAATAACAATGAGAAATAATCTAGATTTTTGGAAGAATATTTGTCAAGTTAAATACGCAGTCTTTAGGGATTTGCTGCTATACAATTTTTCTATATTTTCTACAACGTAAACACATTATTTGTTTACACTATGTATTACTAACAATTTTCTTCTGATTTAACACATGCCTCTCGCAGATACACCCACATTTTTATCATGTTCTCTTTGTGGGGACGTCTGTTTCTGATTCTATGTCTACATGCCTCAAACTCTTGAAGGCCGCAAAGAGAATATCCGTTAAGAGTGCGCTGATCTTAACAATTTAGTTGGCGATTTGCAAGGCCCGTTAAATTCTTCTTGCTATCAATTGCTGGTTCTTAGACAAATTTTGTTTTCCTTTTAGGCAAATTAATTAGAATAAAATTACATACTTAACATAACTGGTCATTAGAACCCTTTAGTCGGGACTACGATCTAGTTTCTCACATTACTTATGTTGTGTACGTTAATTTTTATACGTGAGTGGTGGGAGCTACAGTTTAAAGTCCACTTCGAACAACAGATGTTTGAGAAACTTTTTTATGGCAATATTATTTTTAACCTTCGGAGATTTTGACAGAAATCTGATGAGAGGAAGTCGTCGAAGAAATATTTTGACATATTTCATTTAGTTTGGACATGCCTGACCTGGGGATTGAACCGAGGCCACACGTCACACTACTTAATAGACCAGAATATAATAAAATTAAGAACTTTATTATTTCATTATTACGAGCTGAGTAACTTCAACCATATGCTAGGTGTAGTGTCACAGACCAAGCCTTTGGTGGTAATCGAACTCACGACCCTCACGCTAATAGTGTAGCACACTACCCACTAGACTATCAGGGCGCTTTGAGAACTTCAATTACCGAATGAAATTAATAAAAAGATTTTTAAATAAAATTAAGTAAGAAATTTTAACTATGTATTGAAAGTGTTGTCAAAAGAGTATTGATTCTACAGCAGAAGTATTTGAAAATAGGATTTAAAGAAGGAGAAAGTTAAACCAACTACGATGCAAAATTATAATCTTAGAAATCCAATTCTGGTATAAGATTTTTTTTTTATGAATTTCTATGAAGTATGTAACAAGGTTGTTTTTGTTTTTATTTCAAGCTAAAAGAATTGAAAGAATTAAGATTTTCATTCTAAAGGAAAAGCTAAGCGGAAGAAAGAAGCTAAACAAGAGAAAGTTATGCAACATAATGAGAAAAGGGGGGAGCATATGTTATTGCTAAGACCATAACTCAATAATAGTGGCCAATAATTGTAAAGAATTGTAAGTTTTATAAATTGTTTCAATTTTAATTATTGAATTAGGTTCTACGAAATGAAAAAAAGAAAAAATTAAATTGTTTTTCTTAAATAAACTTTTCAAATACCTCCATGACCTGGTTAAGAGAGAAGGGGGTGAGAAGAAAAATATTTATTTGTAATCATTTTTATGTTTTTATGTATGCATGTAGTCAATGTGTGTCTCAGACTTCTGCATAACATGTAGAAGAGGACAGCGAAATATTGAAAATAAATAATAAAAATTATTTACAAAAAAAAAAAAAATTGCCTTTATATTTTATGAAAAAAAAAACTCAATTAACGCAACATAAATTGAATTAACTTTTGTTTTATGGGCCTGCCTATAAACGCTCTATTTATAATTAGCATATTAAAAATGCTTCAGGTTATAATTAACACGTAAATTTATTTATAATTTCATTTGCTTTGCACGATTTTTTACAAAAGCAACCGCAAATAAAATTATTTACCAAAAAAAATTGCCTTTATATTTTATGTAAAAAAAAAGAAAAACAATTAATGCAACATAAATTGAATTAACTTTTGTTTTATGGGCCTGCCTATAAACGCTCTATTTATAATTAGCATATTAAAAATGCTTCAGGTTATAATTAACACGTAAATTTATTTATAATTTCATTTGCTTTGCACGATTTTTTACAAAAGCAACCGCAAATAAAAATTATAACAACGTTTTTGCATTAAGAAAAGAAAAAAAAAACATTAAATTAAATGAAATTAAAATGTAAATATTTTAAAACCACAATATTATAATGGAACACTGCACTGCATTACCAACTGAACGCAACCACCCACCCAGTATTTCTACTTACATGGCCAAATTTGTGATACATCAAGAAGCTTTCAGCGGATTGGGCCACTTCATCATTTTTCCATTGTATAAACTTAACGAGAAAGAATTAAAAATAAATAAAAAAAAATGAATAAATCATAAGAAACTCAAAAAATTAAATTAAGTTGAACTTTGAACTTTACCTTTGATTTAAACGATTGCATTACAGTAGCTGCACTGCCAGGTGGCATTGATCAAGATTAAACCCAAAACACGCGTAGGATGTGCCAAGCCGAAACGGGCCAACACATTAGCGCCTGCACCCTCGCCCAAACCAATCACATATTTAACATGAAGAAAATCCAAAACTGTCACTAAATCCTCACCCAACATTTGCAATGTGGGAAATTGAAAGCTACGTACGCGTAAATGTGTGAAGCATTTACAAATAAAATGAAATAGAAACAATTGTGGTTTTAACAACTAAATTACTTATTATTTCTCTAACGATGATTAAGTTTAGAAATTCTAAGTTAGTAGTGCCAGTAATTATTGATTTATAAATACCTTTCTGGTAAAGCTTCAGCATTATCAGCATGACCGGGTACGTCAATGTGTATAAAACATGATCGTTCTTTGATTTCTGTCATACAGGGGCTATTTACAAATTCCTGAAATGAATTATCTACCAATAAAGAAGAAAAAACACAAATTAGAAGATATATTCTAAAAAATTCAAAATGAAAAAAAAAAATAAGGACATATGGTAACCCTATCGTCCTAGAAGATGTACGAAATGACTTGTGGCAACTGCTTACATCTAAAGGAACTAATGGTTATATAACGATAGGGAATCTTCAGAAGTTCAAGATTTCCTTCCCTTTCATACAATGGCACCAAAGCGCCCTTCCACGTCCTCCCAAAGAAAAAAATCTGTACACTTAATAACAATTATAGGAAAGCAAATGTACCAATAGGAAGTGTAACGTACGAAAATCCTAATGCTCTATGCCCTCCCTAACAATAATACGTAAATTTCTCGCATAGAAAAGGATATGTCTGAGTAGGAAGTGACATAACTTCTAGGCCTAGGTTAGAGGAAGTGTATTTGTCAACTGTTACAAGTACCCGGAGGTCAAGTTGACCCATTGTACAACGTTCTAGTTTCTCACATCACTTGTTTTGTGTGTTTTAATTTTATAAATGAGTGGAGGGACCTACAGTTTAAAGTCGACTCCGAATGAGAAATTTTTGAGTAGCTTTTCATGGCAATTTTTACTCTCAGAGTTTTTGCCAGAAATCTAATGAAAGGAAGTCGCCAAAGAAATATTTTTTTCATAATTACGTTTTGATGTTTGACCTGTGATTTGAACTCGAGCCTTGCGTCTAATACGCCAACACACTACCTACTAGACCACGGCGACTTTTACTTCGAACGATATCTTTGCACCCTTGAGACTGAGATTGAAAAAAAGCGCTAGTGCCGCATAACATCGGTGAATTAAGACGGAGTTGCTGGTAGCCGAAGACAATATCCTGGACTGTCAGAAGAAATTATAATTTTAGCATCAATGTAAAATCACAAATGTTGCCTAAAGGATTTCATAAAGTTCTTGGATCAAGCTATATAGAAGGCAGCACCGTAATCTGTACAAGCTCCACTCTTCCTTTATGCATCCAGGGAAGAAGATATTACCGGCGACGGAGCGATGTGCAACCTCTACAGAAATCATTTGTAGGTAAACGAAAACTTTTCGCATATCTACTTATTATGAAATGACCAGCGAGAAGGGATATAGTGATATTAGCATGTTCCATGTTCAATTTAGATCTGGTAAGTTAGGCAATAAAGCAAAATTCTTTCTCATCCTGGAACTTTACGAAACTCTATTTTCGACATATTTTCATTTGTGGATTGATATTCGCTGAGAGGTATAGCAAGTTCATTAGCTACACAAATACCTGAGGGTATCCCTATGGCCAGGAACTCATATTAGATTGACACAAAAATGCTGCACCAAATACAGCAATAACATAAGGCTTGGCATGCTTAATAATGAAGATGTCGTCGGCGTATGCAAGCTGTTGGTCAATTTTTCTTTTAAATGCAGCCATTATGATGAACACTCTCCATAAAGATATGAAATCTCCATGCTATAAAAAGGATCAAAGAGAACCTTTCCTGCCTTGATGTAGCTTTTTAGGAGCAACGTCATACTGTGCAATATCACTATACATACATAGGTACATAATTGGTTATTACAACCCTTCAGTCAGGATTACGACCTAGCTTCTTAATCCATATACGTTGGGTGTGATAATTTTATAAATAAGAGGAGGAACCTTCAGTTTAAATTCGATTCCGAACGAAAGATTTGTTTGAGAAACTTTTCATGGTAATTTTATTTACTCTCAGAGTTTTTCCCAGAAATCTGCTGAGAGGAAATCGCCGATAAAAATACTTTTTTTGTATTTTGTTTTGATGTCTGGCCTGGGATCTCGAACCATGGCTTTTATGTCTAATAAGCCAACACACTACCTACTAGACCACGGCGACTTCTTGCCATGGGAACTGGCATATCAAATGGCTATAGTGGTTGTCATACTAAGTTCATAACAACCTTGGAGGAACGATTGGAAGAATTGTTCAATCTCTGTGGTTAGTCCATATAAGGGTATCTTGCTTTTATTAGAATAGCACCAACGTCATGAGAAATCTGCTTAATTTTCGGTGATTCCTGTTTAATTTGTGCAATTCCCTTGCATTATATTTGACATTTTTAACTTTGTAGTGATCTATTACAATAATGTAATTGCAAAATACCATGGCTCTTGATAACGACAAGAAAACAAGACAACAAAAATGACATTGTATTTTGCACATAAATAAGATTTAATGGTAAAATGCAATTTAACAAATTATTTTTAATTAGCAACACTATGTGCGTAGCACTCAATTAAATACACTTTAGAAATGAATTAAAAAGACGTGCTTCATTACAACAGCCATTACCATCATCCATTACCAAGCATTGCTTTGCCAAAAGGATGTGGATGTGAGTCCGTGTGAGTGACCTTTTGGTAGCAGAAAAATGGAAAGGAAATGAAGGACAGTGAAAAAGAATGTTTAGTTAATAAATTAAAAAATAAGACACAGTCACGTATAAAATATATAATCATTATTATTATAATAATAATGCGTATAAGAACTCCTAGTCACTGGTCACATATTGTATAATACGTTAAGCAAATATGTTTCAAAATAAAAAAAAATTCTTTAATAAATAAGGGGAGCTCTAGTGTATAATACTTACGATTACAACCCAGATCATGAACTGTAATGAAAACAGCACGTTTTTCTTGTTGTGTCAAATCTCCCTGTATTCGTTGTTGTTGTTGTTGTTTATTTTTAAAAATGATAAAAGAAAAAATATTTTTTTTTATTAATAAAAAGTTTTTTTTTTATAGCAAAATACAATGTAATAAATGCTGCCAAGTTTTATTATTTATTTTTTTCTTCTTTTTATAATAGAAGAACATCGGCAGCAGCAGCAGCATAAACAAATAAAATTGTTTGTAAACATACCTGTACCGTTACTGTTAACTCGCCACTTTTATCCGTGTTAACAATGTATTTCTATATAATATTGGGGGGGGGAGAGAGAGAAATAGAACATATACAAGGAGAGAGAAAAGAAAATATAACTGATTAGTCTTGTTTATTCTTTAAGAAATATTGTGTTTATGCTAATCAGCATAGAATGGTACACACAGCATCAAAAGTAAGCATACATTTTTGGTACTATAGCTAGCAAATCATAATGCAAAAAAAAAACACAATTTAATTTATTTTTATTTACAAAATATTTAATCTTTATAATAATAAAAAAAATATATAAATTACCATTAATGTTGGCTTACTTTTAATGCGTTGTGTATTACAAAAAAATGTAGCTTATTGCAAGGGATACATACGGGAATAAAAAAATGAAAAACTTTTTTATTTTTATTGATATTTTTTTTTCTTAAAACAACTTAAAGCTAAAGGGTATCTAAGAGGCTATGAAATGACCAAGATGAGTATACGATTTTACGAATTGATTGCTTATTTTTAATAAAATGTTTGAGTTGAATTGTTACGTTACAGTAGAAATAAAAGAATATGAGTTTAAATAAAATAAAAACAAGAAAAACTATTCTTATTAACTAATAATCTTCAATTCAAAATATTTCCATAAACTTGAATTTAATTTAAAAAACTCTTTTTCTTAAATAGACTTTTCTTAATAGGCTTAATAATCAGGGCAAGGATTTTAATGCAAATGCTTGTTTGTAGCCGGTAACTTAAAATCACTTTTGACAATATATCTTTTCGAATCGAAGAATTTGCAACAAAATTGTTTCGATTTGTTGTTGCATATATTTGCATATTTTATAATAAATGCATATTTTGCATATTTTTCTTATAAGTCTTTTGACAATATATCTTTTCGAATCGAAGAATTTGCAACAAAATTGCTTCGATTTGTTGTTGCATATTTTTGCATATTTTATAATAAATGCATATTTTGCATATTTTTCTTATAAGTCTTTTGACAATATATCTTTTCGAATCGAAGAATTTGCAACAAAATGGCTTCGATTTGTTGTTGCATATTTTTGCATATTTTATAATAAATGCATATTTTGCATATTTTTCTTATAAGTCATTTGACAATATATCTTTTCGAATCGAAGAATTTGCAACAAAATTGCTTCGATTTGTTGTTGCATATTTTTGCATATTTTATAATAAATGCATATTTTGCATATTTTTCTTATAAGTGCATATATATATATAATTTTCTTTTGGAAATATTTTGATGTCAATACATCAAGTTTACAAAAATCTCATTTTACCTTCATTCAAATAATATTTTTATTTGTTCGTTAAACGGCGTACACAAAAAAAATTTTGTTCGCTATTTGAGGTACCCAATAGGAAAAATTTGCCTGTTCGCTAAATCCGATATTCGTAGAATCGAATAGTCGTTAAATCAGAAAACTACTCTGCAAATATCTCTATACTCGTACATATAAAAATTATGTGCATCATCGTGATCGCTAAACTTAAAAACTACTGGACCGTGGGGCGTGAGGAGTGTTTCTGTGTAGTTTGAAGTTCGTCCGATAGATGACACAATATTTAGTTTTTTTGTGTTTTTGCACAGTAACTCAAGAACTACTGCACCGATTTCGACCGATATACATGCCCTATGGGGTGTGAGGAGTGTTTCTGTGTAGTTTGAAGTTCGTCCGATAGATGACACAATATTTAGTTTTTTGTGTTTTTGCACAGTAACTCAAGAACTACTTTACTATGCTGTGTTTCGTTGAAGGCGTTGGGTCGTTAATCAGCGTGCAGTGGCTTAGACCGATACCACATTGATTTTGATTTTCTTCGAAAAACAATTCAAACTAAAAGAAAAATTTGGGGCCAGCAACTGGCGAAGCTATCAAAAATATGTAATTCCATTTGAATAATAATTGCAATGTCGATTTAGTGCACCTTTCATTCTTCTTCTAAATATCAATCAGCCATGACTTTGCATGGAAACCAGGCTTACAGTGAAAATAAAATTCGAAGGCAAAACAACGTTTGCCCGGATCTGCTAGTTTATTATATTTATAACTCAAAAATATCCTTATATATGTCCATTACATATTTTAATTAATTATCTAATTTTCCTTTAAAAATACATTTAAAATCTTATATGTTCCTTATAAATATGAAGCTGTGGACTGAATTTTATTTTTTTATTTGTTTAATAAATATATTTCAAACAAAAAAATTTTTTATTGCATATTTTTAACATTTTTAGTGCATATTTTCTCTCTTACAGCGCATATTATTAATTTTTTAGTGCATGAAATTCCTTGGCCTGGTAATAATATATTAACATAGACAAGAAGAGAAGATCATAAGAGCGTATGAGTAACATTAATTTGATTATTTATTATATTCATCATACGCAACCATGTAATATTTTTAAAGGAATATAGCAAGAATACAAGGTAATATACATATCTCTTGAATAAAAACATCCCTATTCAGTTAATTGCTCGAATTATAAATAGTTTTTGACTTGAACTCAGAACAAAAGGAGAGAAGGATCACAAATATAGCCGAAAATAAAATGCAAGATGCGTAGGAACATAATGTTCGTAGCCATAATTAAAGTAAAACTAAAATGTCCATTAAAATATTATTTGATGAGCATCTAAATAATGATATTAAGTTCTGATCGAATAAAACCTTGCATTGGCTATGTTAAAAGCCTCAAGGTAGGATTATCCTAACGTTTACGGAACGTAATGAAATTTGCGTTCATTTTTATGGAAACATATGAAAACAATGCGAATGATTGTCGAAAATATATCACGGTTCGTTAATCGTTCTCTTTGCTTTTCATATGTAATGAACGTATGTTGCGCTAATAATTTCCATGATTATTCTCTCCTGTTCATAGTATTTAAGTATGTATAATAAAAATTTTAAATTTTCATTATTTAAACGTAATGTTTAATTTCCCAAATTGGCCTAGAAAGTTTGCTGTATAATAAACACCTGATTTATTAAACGTTTTCAGTCTTAAAGCCACCACTGTATACAATTAAAGACAAAAACATACACAGACATTTAGCATTTATTAATAATAATAATGTTAATAAATAGAAAATATAAAATGCCTGCAAAGTATATTGATGCGCTTACAAGAGAAGCTATAAATTTTCTTTTTAAATTTCTTAAATTAATGAAAAAATTCTGTTCTTTTGTAATACAAAATTTATAGAAAGCCACTTTAAATCGTATTTTGGATATATCAGCCATAGTACTGGAACTTTTATTTACACAAATATACGATATTTTTTAAACTATTTTTTTTTTTTTTATTAATTTCTTAAATTAATTGCTTAATTTATATATATAGGCCGTACATATTTACAATTGAAGTGTTTTGTTATTATTTTCTCATGTCATGTCTTCTAATACTATTTACCGATGATTGTCTTCCCATTACTGTTACTGGATATATTTGACTAGTCACAAGCTAGCCACTAGGAGACACTTGTTGATCAGATCTCTGGTGAAAATCGAACACATGTAATGTTTTCTCGTCGGCAAATTTATAATCCTAATATATATTATAAATCTTTCTGTAAGTCTGTTTTTTTTTGTTTGTTAGCCAATCACGCCGATTTTCTTGAAATTTGGGATATTGATCGGACTTTTGTCGGTGCAAGTTATAGGCTATAAAATTTTGACCATAAGGGGAGAAAAAATGGGACAAATGGGGAAAAAATGGTAGTAGGTAATTTTTTACGATTTAGCTTAGTTAGGTTTCCCAAATGTTTGTTGGTTTGTTCGTTAGCCAATCACGTCTGAACACCTCGACCGATTTTCTTGAAATTTGGGATATAGATCGAGCTTTTGTCGGTGCAGATTATAGGCTGTAAATCTTTTTAAAATTTTGACCAAAAGGGGAGAAAAAATGGGATTAATAGGTAAAAATTGTAATAGGTAATTTTTCACGATTTAGTTTGGTTAAGCTTTCCAAATAGCTTTTGGAGGTATTCCGTTTCTAAAGTGGAACCAAAAGGGATCCAAAAAGGGGGAAAGGGACTGAAAACGCGCAAATTGAGTGCAGGTCATCCTAATCCTAATATATATTAGAAATCTTTCTGTAAGTCTATTTTTTGTTTGTAGCTTGGTTAAATTTCCCATATAGCTATTGGACGTGTTCTGTTTAAAAAGTTGGACCAAATGAGGTCCAAAAAGGGGGCAAGGTGCGAAAAATGGGCAAATTGCATGCATTTATATTTAGGAATTAGAGTATTCAAAAAACTGAGTTGTTTGATAAACCGGTTTCCGAATAATTTGAAAAATTGCATTTTTTAAGAGCCGGTTTCGAAATCGGATTTTTATTTATTGTTAACCCGCGCAACGCCGGGTACAATTTGCTAGTGTGTTTATAAAGTCGACTGAAAGTTGTCTGAATTTATCAATTGATCTGATGTCAAAAAATATAATCGATAACTGGTGCCCGGGTTGCAGGCTGTCAATGGAGGCTCTACGGAATCATTAGCATGAAATAAAAGTATTTTCCCATGTAAATCCATTGTGATAATAGGTTTCCCTATGAATTAGTTTAAACAGTTTGTTGGCATGGTTTCCATTCTATTAAGCCAGATGTGTCTGGTTATAATACAAGATTTCGCCTTGCTTATTTTGATAAGTGATTGGATATTCTAGTACGATTATCGTTTATATAATTATCTGTGATAATTATGTGACCAGCAGCAATCACTATGAGATGAGCTTAAAACTAATAGGTCAAGGCAATTACTGTTTATATTCCATTTTGCAGTAAAAAGTTCACCAGATTTATTAAAAAAGAAGAATAACATATCAAGAATGAATGTTCGCAATATGAGCATAAGTATTGGGGATGTTCGCAAATGCATTAATGTGCTGCATATTATACGCATCATGTTGTTAAATGCAAACTTTGGCAGCACTACAGCTGTCTAATGTTCGTAAATGCAAAAAGAAGCATCAGCAACATGTGATTAGCGATGAGAGCACAAAATAATCACAATACACAGCGTAGTGATGCATTTACAAACAGGCTATATTCTCAAATAAAAAAGAAGAACGGCCATCTAAAGCTTTCCTATATCGAGTTAGTGTAAAACTTTTAATTTGCTTTGCAAACAATATATTGGACTGCCAAGTTTAATTAATATTTTTATTGGGCACCATTCCAATGAATTACAATGTTTTTATTGTTTGTTTTGTTTTTACACACTCTCAATTAAAATGTCAATAACGGTGTTTGTAGGCAATAAATTGTAAACAAAACGTCATAAGCCATTTAAGCACAAACCGTTGTTGTTAATGTTGTTGTTGTTGTTGGCAAAATGCATTCTTTAATTCCCTTTTTAATTAAAGTCATGCATTAGACAATGTTATTGTTGGTGTTCAAGAATAGCTCACACTCATGCACTGAGAGAAACCGCAGACATTGTTTATTTTGTTAACTTTTAAGCTAATTTAATATAAATTTTAATTACTTGAAAAAAAAACTTTTCAATATTTAAAATTCTAAAAAAATTATTAATTTCTTTATTTAAATATTTAATTAAATAAAAATAAATTGAATTTCTAAAATTGTTGAAATGTTTTGCCTTAAGCATCATGCTTTTCTCTGTGTATAAATCTTATTTATTATCATAATTTATTGTAATGGAATATAATGATAAAATGGACAACACGATTGTTAGAAAAATAAAAAATTAAAACAAACAAACAAAAAATTAAAAATCTTTATTAGACAGTAAAATTTATGGCAACTGACATTAACAGCTCATTAACTGTAATTAATGTTTTTAATATCGTTATGAGACAGAATTATTTATTTTTGTTTTGTTTCTTTTATAATTCTTTTGTTTTTCATTCTTTCCTCCTTATTTCATTTGGCTACTATGCTAATCTTTCTTATATTCTCTCACACTTTATTTATATTCGTTTTAATTTTAATCTTTTTAAGATTTCCAATTAATTGTTTTTCTCTTTTTGGAGGACACACAGTTTTTCAATGGTACAATAAATTTAAAATTGCGAACCTTTTAAAATAACTCTTACAAGGGTCACAGAATATGGAATTATCATTGCAAATAATGACTTGGCAGGGCGTACACAAATCCTTGAATTTTCTAACAAATGCAAAACAAAAGTTCTCTAAATGTATTATACTTTCGAGAACCGATAGATCATTTGTCATGCCTGAATTATAGCATCAGGGGAAATAAGATTGACTTTGTCAAATCTGCGAAAAATCTGGGTATTGCCTTTAATGGCAGTTTATCGTGGTCTAACCATATTGGTGCCGTTATAGGTAGAATTTATAATATGCTTAGGAACTTGTGGACTGTTATTGATTCGACTCTTTTTGTCATTCGTATGCAACTTGCCAGAACGTATTTAATTCCGGTACTTTTGTATGGGTGTGAAATTTTTGCAAACTGCGATTGTGATGATAAACGTAGACTTAACTTGGCATTTAATAACATAGCTAGATATGTCTTTCAGAAGGGGCATCGTGATCACATTTCCCATTTTGGCTTGCCGGATTCTTAATGTAAAATTTGATAATCTCCTGAAAATTATATGCCTTATTCTACTTCATAAGATAATTTACACGAAACGGACGAAATATTTTTTTGTCGAATTAAATTTGCTGGATCCTAACGGGTTAGGAACATAATTTAGCAAAGATTTAGGACTCTTTTAACTCAGAGACAGTTTCTTATACACACCACTAGTCTTTGGAATTTCCTACCAAATTACATCCAGAATCTAGGCAATGCAAACGCATTCAAGAAGGAGTTATTCAAATTATTTTCATGAGTAAAATTTTTTACTATTTGTGAATTATTTTATAGGTCTATATAGGATATATTTTTCTTCCCAGTTTTTTTTTAGACTAATTTTTGTAAATGGTAACCTTTTTTTTTAATATTCTATTTTTAATATTTTCAACTCACTTATTTGCTTACTTACTTACTTTTTTAATTTCTTTATATTATAGTTTTTCTTTATATTGTTTAATGTATTTTTGTTTCACTCGTAATTTTTAAATCTTAATGATTCCTAACATAGCACTGTCACTTATAAGATTCATATCTTGTTGTGCTATGTAAATTATAATAAATAAATAAATGATAAAGTTCAAATGAAGAAGCTTCTGTCCTCCCTGATGTTAAATTCTGGTAGGGTAGTTCATTAAAATATTTTTCCGGAATGCTTAATGCTCGCTCCGTTCTTTATCTTGGTGACTCTGAATATCAAACAGTCATGCTAACGACTGATATTGAACTTTCCTTTAAAACGCCATGCACAATAAAGAAAATTTAATCCTTAAAGCAACGCCTATTATATAAAAAATTTTCCTTCAAGTTAACACCAATAATTCTACAAATTATTTATTTTCAAATGTCATTAAATAAAGTCACACACATCCAATTAATTCGCCTTAACCCACCTTTAATCAATTAATTTGTCCAGTTTTATGTTTTTTTTTTTTACAAAAATAATTCGAAAAAATGTGTTTTTTTTTTTCACATTAAAGTGTTGCCCCGCTTAATAAAGTGTTGTCAACGAGACTGACTTCATTGACACCTCTTACTTTAATCCTATGAATTCATTAAATTTCAAGTACTTACACATGCATACTTACATACTCGTAAGCGCATACGTTGTATGGCAATGCTATGTATGTATATACTCAGTTGTTGTCATGAGTAGATCTGTCATATAGAAAACTTTTTCTATTTTATTTACAAAATATTTTATAATGGTTTCCTTGTCTTGCTAAGGATAAACAACATAAACAGTACAGTTAGTACAGTGTAGCATTTATTGTTGTTGTTTTTATGGCCATTGCTGGGTTAGTTTGTGACAATATTTTAAAAGGATTAAATGGACGAAAGAGTAAAATTCTAACGGTACTTTTCCAATTGAAATTAAAATGAATGTAATATGAGAGCTTCTCTTTTTAACGTTTGTTATTGTTTCCATTTTTATTGGTTTTTATTTACTTTTACTCGGCATAATATTTTCTTTGGCTACTTTGTAAATGGAGTTTAGTGTTGCCAAATCATTTGCAAAATAAAGTCATCTAAAGTAAGAGTTACTGTTATGTTACTTTTTAATTCATATTTTGTCATCTTTCATTACGATAAAAGGTTTTGACGAATTTATAAAGATTAACCAAGACTTATAAAGACTTTTTAATGCAAAAAGTTCTTCATTCTGTAAGTTAAATTTATTGCCTTTGGCAACACTGTATTATTATGTTGGTCAACTTGTTTACATTCGTTTACTAATTTGTTTCCATTTCCCGTTATAATTGGTAAATGACACTTGTAAAGTTTCTTTCGTTTTTTTTTTCTACTTTTTGTTTTTTTTGATACGTATGTAGGTGTACTCTGCTATTGTTGTTGTTGAGTGTGCTATAAAACCACGAAATTCGAATTGATACGAATTGAACGGCATACAACAAATGTCCCCTTTTGTTTCAAAGCCTTAATAAGAATAGAATAATAAAAGCTGTTAAGGAAAAACATTTTTTTATTGCGTTAAAAAGTAACAAAACAAAGTTCAACAATGAATAGAACACACACAATATATACAAATGAATGTGTGTATAGACATTCTAAACCGTGTTAAAAAGCTGTGTTTTATAATTTAATTACAAGAACAACAATTTACCGAAACACCCATTAAATAACAACCGAAAAAAATCCTATAACGTCTCTGTTACAAAGAGAATAAAAAGAAAATATAAGTAAACAATATGCTATAAATAAAACAAAAATACCAACAAAAAAAAAACCTCTTAAACATTGTTATTTATTACAAATAGAAGAAGAAAAAAAAGGATAGAAAAGGTAACATTATGGCAACACTTAAACATAAATAAAGGAACAAAAAAAAAAACATTCGCAGTTAAACTTTTGTAAACAAAGGGTTCCATACAAATACATACGCGCACACAAACATAAACACACACTTGTGCTTATGCATTTTCATAAACATAAATAAAATTAAACTGTTATTTAACTTGTTGATTTTTTATTGTTGTTGTTGTTTATGTTTCTCTCTCTCTTTTTGTTTGTTTTGTTTTGTTTTACCTCCCCTCTGTTTACTTCTGATCTTAAAACATGTGAGAGAGTATACAAATTTAAGACCTAAAAAAATCGTTTTTTTTTAGTTGTTGAGTGTTGTATTTTATGTGCTTAATATTAAGCAATAACAATTAAATAAATAAACAATAAAAAGGAATGGAAACCTAAAAAAAAAGAACAGAACAGAAGCAAAAGAAATAAACAATAAAAATTAATTGTTATGGCTATCAGACGACCCTTTCAACAAACAGATCTGGGTATGTGTGTGTGTGTACATACATAGTGTACTCGTACTCGTTCACTAACTCTGGACAGAGAGTGAGCGACTAAGTACGTACAGAAACATTAAAATGTAATTAAACAGTGCTGTAAAGGAATGATTTCATTTGTGTTACCAACAAAACAAATATTTAATTTTGATTCAAGATGTCTAACCTAGGGATTGAACCACGGTCTCTATTATAATAAATGCCTGACATCTGTTGTGGAAAAGTTGATCTTCACAGCTCTTAATTGTGTATCGCCAACTTAACTCCGAGAATAATTTTAAATTTTAAAAATTTTGTTCTGTTTACAAAATCTTTTCTCCTAATTCTGGAATCTTTCGCAACTGACGTTAAAGATGTTACGTTCTCTAATGCCTGTCTCCGTTCTCTAATGCCAGTAAACTTAACGACACATTGGAAGTCAAATGCTTCTTTCTTATGTTATACAATGCTGAGCTTGTGTTCAAAAAAAAAATGTTTATACAATAAACAGTAATGACTTTAATGTATGCTGATGAAGTAAAAATTGTCCTAAATTATCCCCAAATTTCCGATCAGAAACTTCTTCAAAATGACCTGAATTTATGATGTAATTTAAATTTAATCCAGCTTAATCTAAAAAAATGTAATGGGGATTGCCGTGGTCTAGTAGATAGTGTGCTGGCTTATTAGACGTAAAGTCAGCGTTCGACTCCCACGTCAGACATCAAAATAAAAAATAAAAAAAAAAAGTATTTTTTCAGCGATTTCTTCTCTTTCTCTTCTTGAAAAGTTTCTCAAAAATCTGTCGTTCGGAGTTGACTTTAAACTGTAGGTCCCGCCACTTCTGTATGAAATTAACACACGCAACATAACTGGTGTGAGAAACTGCGGGCTTCTTGGAGACGATTGCTGTAGACTGTCTAATGGTAAAGGTATAGCACTGGCCATTTTATTGTCACCAGCAGCAACTCGTTTACCGTTCACATATTCCGTCTTTCCACTTTTCCTAAACCTGCACAATGCACTGCATGAGAAGGGCTCATCCCCTGTGTGCAGGTTTAATAAAAACAAAAAATACATGAGATTTGTCAGAAAGAATCTGATTCCTGCAAGCTGTGCTTTTGTGACACATAAAGCTGTCTAGCAACTCTTTAAGAACACCGATACATCATGAAGAAGCTGTAAATTCGAAAAAATGCAAATGAATGGATTTCTGCTATTAATGACGAATTGAAATCTCTTGAGGCCAACAAAACTTGGGAAGTAGTGAAGAAACCTGAGAACAAAATGTCGTCGGATGTAAGTGGGTGTTTTAAAATAAAATCAAACCCAAACAACAATAAACCATTTTTTAAAGCGCGTTTGGTCGCAAAGGGCTATTCTCAAAAAGCCGGAATTGACTATAAGGAAACATACTCCCCTGTAGTGAGATACGATTCAGTGAGAGCTGTGTTGTCATTAGCTGCCGCAGAGGATTTAGAAATGATGCAGTTCGACGTAAGAACAGCCTTCTTGTATGGAGATCTTGATGAGGAACTTTATATGGAGATCCCGAATGGAATTTATGAAAAAAGGGATGAAAATGTTGTCCTCCAGTTAAAAAAGGGTCTTTATGGCCTGAAACAAGCGTCCCGTAATTGGAATTTCAAATTTGTAGATTTTTTAAAGATTTTTAATATGAAACAATCAGCAGCCGATCCCTGTGTATTTTTTGGAAATATTAATGACAACAAAATAATATTATTATTATACGTAGATGACGGTTTGATTGTATCACCCAGCAAAGCTGTAATTGAAATGTTTATTAGTAAACTCTCCGAAAATTTTAAAATTACTTATGGTGAACATAATTATTATGTTGGATTAGAAATCCATCGCGATAGATTAAACAAAAGCATTAAAATTAATCAGCAAATGTATATTAACAAAATTATTGCAAAATTTAATATGGAAAATGCAAAACCAATTTCAACACCTGCCGATGTCAACACATACCTGTCTAAATCAAGTGAGGAAGATGAAATAAAATTTCCATTTCGGCAAGCCGTTGGTTCGCTGATGTTCGCTGCCCTAGTATCTAGGCCGGATATTTGCTATGCAGTAGGTGAAGTGAGTAAATTTACTGAGAATCCTAAACATTGCCATTTATCGGCTCTGAAGCGTATTTTTCGATACCTTAAATCAACACCTGATTACTGTATAGAGTACAAAATGCAAGATTCTTTTAATTTAGTGGGTTATACAGATGCAGACTTTGCTCGCGATGTTGATACCAGAAGATCCACAACAGGCTACGTTTTCTTAATCAACAACAGCGTCATCACGTGGAGAAGTCACCGACAGAAAACAGTTGCACTATCTACAACCGAGGCAGAGTGCATGGCAGTATGCGAAGGTGCCAAAGAGGCAATATGGCTCAGACAACTATTATCCGATATAGGCTATCCTCAAATCACACCAACGATTCTAAATGTGGATAATCAAGGTGCTATAAGGCTCATCAGTAACCCTGAGCTTCATCACAACACAAAACATATCGACATAAGATTGCAGTTCATAAGAGAACTTAAAAATCACAAAACTATTGAAGTTATTTTTGTAAATACGGACTTACAACATGCTGATATTTTTACAAAGCCTTTGACAGCTCAGCGTTTTAATAATAACGTAAAATCTTTAGGAATGTCAAAAGTAAACAATGAGTGAGAGTGTTGAAAAACATTGTTTAATTGACATCACTAAATAATCATATTATTGAAGCAATTGTCAAATCTTATGTTAACATATTATTGCAGCAATTGTCAAATGTTATGGTGACGTGTCATAATCATATTGGCAAACTGCAATCCGTTTTCTTATATACATATATTTTTACCCGTTATTCCTATTCTATAAATTACATATGTTAATGTACAATATCTACTATTTTGCTAAATACTTTTCTCAAATACACATTAAATACTCCATAACGTGTTTTACTTCTAACAAAATTCTGATAGGTTAGGACATTATGATAGGTTAGGACATTAAAATGTTTTCTCGAATGCTCAATGCTCGATCCGTTCTTTATCTTGGTGACTTTGAATATCAAACAGTCATGCTAACGATTGATATTGAACTTTCCTTTAAAACGCCATGCACAATAAAGAAAATTTAATCCTTAAAGCAACGCCTATTATATAAAAAATGTTCCTTCAAGTTAACACCAATAATTCTACAAATTATTTATTTTCAAATGTCATTAAATAAAGTCACACACATCCAATTAATTCGCCTTAACCCACCTTTAATCAATTAATTTGTCCAGTTTTATGTTTTTTTTTTACAAAAATAATTCGAAAAAATGTGTTTTTTTTTATCACATTAAAGTGTTGCCCCACTTAATAAAGTGTTGTCAACGAGACTGACTTCATTGACATCTCTTACTTTAATCCTATGAATTCATTAAATTTCAAGTACTTACGCATGCATACTTACATACTCGTAAGCGCATACGTTGTATGGCAATGCTATGTATGTATATACTCAGTTGTTGTCATGAGTAGATCTGTCATATACTAGAAAACTTTTTCTATTTTATTTACAAAATATTTTATAATGGTTTCCTTGTCTTGCTAAGGATAAACAACATAAACAGTACAGTTAGTACAGTGTAGCATTTATTGTTGTTGTTTTTATGGCCATTGCTGGGTTAGTTTGTGACAATATTTTAAAAGGATTAAATGGACGAAAGAGTAAAATTCTAACGGTACTTTTCCAATTGAAATTAAAATGAATGTAATATGAGAGCTTCTCTTTTTAACGTTTGTTGTTGTTTCCATTTTTATTGGTTTTTATTTACTTTTACTCGGCATAATATTTTCTTTGACTACTTTGTAAATGGAGTTTAGTGTTGCCAAATAATTAATTTATTTTGCATTTACAAAATAAAGTCATCTAAAGTAAGAGTTACTGTTATGTTACTTTTTAATTCATATTTTGTCATCTTTCATTACGATAAAAGGTTTTGACGAATTTATAAAGATTAACCAAGACTTATAAAGACTTTTTAATGCAAAAAGTTCTTCATTCTGTAAGTTAAATTTATCGCCTTTGGCAACACTGTATTATTATGTTGGTCAACTTGTTTACTAATTTGTTTCCATTTCCCGTTATAATTGGTAAATGACACTTGTAAAGTTTCTTCTCGTTTTTTTTTTCTACTTTTTGTTTTTTTTTGATACGTATGTAGGTGTACTCTGCTATTGTTGTTGTTGAGTGTGCTATAAAACCACGAAATTCGAATTGATACGAATTGAACGGCATACAACAAATGTCCCCTTTTGTTTCAAAGCCTTAATAAGAATAGAATAATAAAAGCTGTTAAGGAAAAACATTTTTTTATTGCGTTAAAAAGTAACAAAACAAAGTTGAACAATGAATAGAACACACACAATATATACAAATGAATGTGTGTATAGACCAGTGGCTCTCAACCTTTTTGGGATCACGGAACACTTTTAAGTGGTCTCGATTTTGGCGGAACACAATTATCATAAAATTTGTAAATCTAATGTAAATCACACAAAATAATTGGAAGATTAATATTTAATTGAAATAAAGATATATATTACATGGTAACTTATTTTAATGAGAAATTTGCGCTTGACGACCTTTACAGATTTCCTCAAGGTTGGGTCTTATGTAAGAGAGCGCTACTCTCATTTCTTCTTCTAAATTGGTAAGTCTTTCTCTTTTTTGCTTTTAATATTTGTTAGAGTTGAAAATCCAAGTTCGCACAGATAGGGACGTCGAAAAGAGCAACAAGATATTCAACGCTCGTTTTGCAATAAATGGATGTTCATTCTCGATGAAAATCCGAAACCTTTCCACTCCTTCTTCTTTGAATTTTAGTTGTAACGTTCGATCCGTTGATATATTAATAAACTCATCTGCTTCCTGAATAGAAAAATCTTGGTTCATTATATCAAATTCACCAAATGGATTTCGCGCCCAATCAAAGTCTTCAATATTAAGAGATGGAAAGTAATGAGTTATTTTGTCTTGCAATATTGACAAATGCTCTGCCACATTTGAAATCATTTCGTTAATGTTAACAATATTTTCCGTTGCTAATAACGGAAACATATCAAATTTGCGATTTTGAGCAATACGATTTTTCCAAAGCAAAAGCTTTTTCTGGAAAGCTAGCAATTTGTCTGTGGATGTCAGAATATTTTCATTTTTTCCTTGAAGAGATGTATTGACTGAATTTAAGTAGCTGAAGATATCGGCTAAATATGCTAGCTTAGTACACCATGCATCATTTTCCAAATATTTTACGTATACATCATTACCCTCTTGTCTAAAAAAAACTAGCAATTCCTGTTTCAACTCATGAACTCGGGTTAGCACTTTTCCTCTTGAGAGCCACCTCACTTCAGAGTGCAAAAGCAAACATTCATATTTGGATTCCATGGTGTTACAAAGTTGTTTAAACATACGGGTTTTTAATGGTCTCGATTTAATATAATTCACCATATGTACGACTTGTTCCAAAACAGACTTTAAGTTTGCTGGTAGACTCTTCGAAATCAAAGATTCCCTGTGTAGAAAGCAGTGAGTAGAGACTATATTTGAATTTATTGCTTTAACTCGACTACAAAATCCCTTAATACTGCCACGCATGGCTGGAGCTCCATCAGTGCAGATTCCTGCGCAATTTTCCCAGGATAATTTCCATTCTTCCAAATAAGATGATACTGAATTAAATATGTCTTCTCCAGTTGCGTGACCAATAAGTTCCTTGCAGAATAAAAACTGATTTATTATTTCAGTGTCGTCAACAAAGCGAATAAATCCGATTAATTGGGCTTTGCCACTTATGTCAGTGGATTCGTCAATTTGCAGCGCAAAATTTTTTGTACTTAATTTCGCCGTCACTGCGTTCTCTATAAAACCTGACATATCTATAATTCTTCTTTTTATCGTATCGTCCGAAACGGGAATTTTTAGGACGTCTCGCTGCGCTTCATTGCCAAACATAATCTTAACAATTTCTAAACATGCGGGCAAAATTAGCGATTCTGCGATATCATGCGGCTTTTGCTTCAATGCAATTAGTTCTGCCACTTTATAAGAAGCGATTTGCGCTTTATCCGAAATTGTAACGCTCTTTCGAAAGCATGTTGCTTGCACTTCTTGATTTTTCAGCAATCTTTCGAAATAATCTTTACCTTTCGAAGTTAGACATGAATGTTTTGTTGAAAGGTGTCGCTGTAACTTAGCTGGGACCATTGCACTGTTAGCCAATTTTTCACCACATACAATACATCTCGGAATAGGAACATCTTGACTACCGCTCCATGTAAAACCAAACTTCAGATATTCTTCCGAATAATGACGAACTGATTCGGATATCTTTTTACGTTTATTTTCGGCATTTTTGTTGCCTAGCATATCTCCTTCAATTGAAGAAGACCTGCTTGTACTCGCCCCAACATTAACCTCACTTTCAGTCTTTCTTTTCAAAAATTTGTCCATATTTCAGATTTAAAAGTCTTGTATAAATGCTAAAATAAGCAACTAAAAAAGATAAGAATACTGTTAAAACTACACACTTGCATTTCATCTTACCAATTTCCAACAATATAAAATATATATATACAATAAAAAACACACTCACGAAAACTAGATATTTATATTAAATTATGGCTGAACCGCAGATCGAAATTGCGCTTTTGTTATTTACGTACGAAGAAAGAGAAACAGCACGAAATCAACACTCCGTAGCGCTCCCTGCGTTATCGAGTACACTAGAAATTTAGTGGTATTCCCCGGAGTAACTCCAAACGACGCAACTGCGTCGTTCGATAATTACACTGTTAATATTATTGACTGTTCCGCGAAAATTTAGAATAATATTGAATATTTTTGCTAAATTTCAAATAATTAACAAAACTATGTAGTATTTATTTTATAGTAATAAAAAAATTTACTGTTTCTTATTATATTATATTCAAAATTTTCGCGGAACACATGGGACAGCTTCGCGGAACACCAGTGTTCCGCGGAACGGCGGTTGAGAACCACTGGTATAGACATTCTAAAAGACGATGACGTTTAATTACATAATATAATAACATGCCGAAAAAAACCGTGTTAAAAAGCTGTGTTTTATAATTTAATTACAAGAACAACAATTTACCGAAACACCCATTAAATAACAACTGAAAAAAATCCTATAACGTCTCTGTTACAAAGAGAATAAAAAGAAAATAAAAGTAAACAATATGCTATAAATAAAACAAAAATACCAACAAAAAAAAACCTCTTAAACATTGTTATTTATTACAATAGCAGGAAAAAAAGGTAACATTATGGCAACACTTAAACATAAATAAAGGAACAAAAAAAAAAAACACTCGCAGTTAAACTTTTGTAAACAAAGGGTTCCATACAAATACATACGCGCACACAAACATAAACACACACTTGTGCTTATGAATTTCCATAAACATAAATAAAATTAAACTGTTATTTAACTTGTTGATTTTTTATTGTTGTTGTTGTTTATGTTTCTCTCTCTCTCTCTTTTGTTTGTTTTGTTTTTGTTTTGCCTCCCCTCTGTTTACCTATGATCTTAAAACATGTGAGAGAGTATACAAATTTAAGACCTAAAAACTCGTTTTTTTTTAGTTGTTGAGTGTTGTATTTTATGTGCTTAATATTAAGCAATAACAATTAAATAAATAAACAATAAAAAGGAATGGAAACCTAAAAAAAAGAACAGAACAGAAACAAAAGAAATAAACAATAAAAATTAATTGTTATGGCTATCAGACGACCCTTTCACATATATATATATGTGTGTGTGTGTGTGTGTGTACATACATAGTGTACTTGTACTCGTTTACTAACTCTAGACAGAGAGTGAGCGACTGAGTACGTACAGGAACATTAAAATGTAATTAAACAGTGCTGTAAAGGAATGATTTCATTTGTGTTACCAACAAAGCAAATATTTAATTTTGATTCAAGATGTCTAACCTAGGGATTGAACCACGGTCTCTATTATAATAAATGCCTGACATCTGTTGTGGAAAAGTTGATTTTCACAGCTCTTAATTGTGTATCGCCAACTTAACTTCGAGAATAATTTTCAATTTTAAAAATTTTGTTTTGTTTTCAAAATATTTTCTCCTAATTCTGGAATCATTTGCCACTGACGTTAAAGATGTTGCGTTCTCTAATGCCTGTCCCCGTCAGGACAGTAAATTTAACGACATAATAGAAATCAAATGCTTCTTTCTTATGTTGTACAATGCTGAGCATGTGTTTAATAAATAAAAAATTGTATACAATAAATGTAATAATGACTTCAATGTACGCTGATGACGTAAAAATTTTCCTAAGTTATCCCCAAATTTCCGATCAGAAACTCCTTCAAAATGACCAAAAACTAATTTCATTTCTGATGTAATTGCAATATAATGCAGCTTAATCTAAAAAAATGTAATGGGGATCGCCGTGGTCTAGTAGATAGTGTGCTGGCTTATTAGACGTAAAGTCAGGATTCGAGTCCCAGGCCAGACATCAAAATAAAAAACACAAAAAAAAAAAAAATTTTCCGGCGATTTCTTCTCTTTCTCTTTTTGAAAAGTTTCTTAAAAATCTGCCGTTCGGAGTTGACTTTAAACTGTAGGTCCCGCCACTGTATGAAATTAACACACGCAACATAACTGGTGTGAGAAACTGCGGGCTTCTTGGAGACGATTGCTGTAGACTGTCTAATGGTAAAGGTATAGCACTGGCCATTTTATTGTCACCAGCAGCAACTCGTTTACCGTTCACATATTCCGTCTTTCCACTTTTCCTAAACCTGCACAATGCACTGCATGAGAAGGGCTCATCCCCTGTGTGCAGGTTTAATAAAAACAAAAAATACATGAGATTTGTCAGAAAGAATCTGATTCCTGCAAGCTGTGCTTTTGATGGATACGAGCTTGAGTTTATAAATAACTTCCTGGATCTAAGAGTTTTACTTGATCCTTAACTAAATTTTATTCCGCACATAGCTGTGACAGTAAATAAAGCTAGAAAAGTTCTTGGTTTCATAAAACGGTGGGCAAATGAACTTAACGATCCTTATGTTACTAAATCGCTTTACACATCTCTTGTAAGGCCTATACTCGAGTATGGATCCATAATATGGGATCCTCTATATAAAAAGCAATTTCTGTTGTTTTTTCTCCGAGGACTGACTTTTTAACCCACAAGTTCAGCTTCTTATTCTGCCAGACTACCATTAATCACCGACACCGACACTTAAAAGCCGCAGAACTATTTTAAATATCTCGTTCATATTCAATGTATTTACTAGCGATATTGGCTCCAATTTTTTAATCCATAATATCACGTTTAATCCGTCACGTCATTTTTCCCTATTATCAATTCAATTTTTTTTAGATCCAATAAGGAGAATTTAATAAATTGTATATGCTAATTGAAGTCGCCGGGTTTTAGTGGATAGTAGGCTTATTAGGCGTAAAGCCAGGGTACGAGTCCCAGGCCAGACATCAAGATAAAATACAAAAAGTTTTTTTTCGGCGATTTCCTCTCAGCAGATTTCTGGCAAAAAACTCTGAGAGTAAATAAAATTGCCATGAAAAGTTTCTCATAAAATCTGTCATTCGGAGTCGACTTTAAACTGTAGGTCCCGCTAGGTCAATAATCCTGACTGAATGGTTGTAATGACCAATTATGTATGTACAGTGACGAGCAGAAGTGAGTGCATGTTCACAGTATTGAGTTTCGTCATCCACAAAAACAAACCATAAAAGCAAATACAAAAGAAAAAATTAATTTTAATTTTTTATTTTATTCTTAACAAATAGCAGTAAAAAAACAAAAATTAATGAAATGAATTCAATGAGTTTTAATGAAAAAACGAAAATAACCCACATAAACTCAATTTTGCACGTTTCAAGAAAATTCAAGAAACTAACCCAATTTCAATATTTTGTCCATAGACCCTTATTAGAAACAGTTTGATTTACACGGTTTGAGATGCTTTCTACCAAATGATCAATAGCATCTTTTGGAATTCGATTCCATATCGCATTTATACGACCTCAAAGTTTGAACATGTTTGTTGGGGCTGTTTCGTTCTGTCCGAGCCGGATTTTCACGAATGACCAACAATTTTCAATCGGATTGAGGTCGAGACTTTGTGTCGGCCATTCCATCAATTGAAAATTTTATTTCCCACCCCATATCTTTACAATTTTAGCTGTGTGCTTCGGATCACCATCCTGTTGGCAAAGGTGGGTTTGCAGAATCTTTAGATAGTCTTTTTTCGCATGATACCATCTACTAAATATAGAGGGCCAACATGCCACCATGTTAAGCATCCAAAGTTGACGAAACTCAGTATTTTGAACATGCACTCACTTCTGCCCGTCACTGTATATACATACATATCTGCTAATTGATTTTTATTTATCGAATAATGTTATAAAAAATAATGTTAGAATTAATAAATTGTCATATTACTCAATTGCCTGCAAGGAATGTTTTCATAAAATTTCTTTCAGTTGACTTAATGCTTTAAAATGATTGCCTTCTTTTACTGTTCTGCAATTGAATTAATGACCCGTTACCATGTCCATTTATGTAGTGGTAGTTTATTTTGTTTAGCTTTCTTTATTTCCATTCTTGTTTTTTTTTACTGGTTAATTGAGTTTTAATGAAAACTGGCAACAATTGTAAGTACACAACACAAACAAACAATTGTTGTTGCTGTTCTCTCTTTTGTAAAAAAAAAAATTACAACATGGCTCCTCTATATATATATGTATGTATGCATGTAAGTAAAAAGAAATGTTTGCCGTTATTGCTTAAATGCACTGATGCATACGTGATATATTAAATTGAATAACAATAACAATGATTAAGAAAATAAAAACAAAAACAAACTAAATATAATTGCAGTTTTCATCATGTCAATGCATATACAAGAAGAAGAAAAATAAAAAAATAATTCGCATATGTATTGGTTGTCAATTGAAAATGAATTTTATTTAAATTTATGGCACATTTTCATTTTTTTCTTTTTCCTTTTAATTTATCAATCAATTTTTATTAAATTCTTATGTCTTATATCGTATGCATACGTCACGTCACACAAATAATAATGGCAACAATAGTTTTGTTTAAATTTCTCTTTTTAATATTTGCTTTAATATATCAAATTTCTTTTGGGTGTGTGTATGTGTGTGTGTGTGTTGTGTGTTATTTAATATTGTTTTTGTTTTGTTCGTGTGCGTAAGAAGTCGAGGGTTTACGAAATTTATCTTCCAGTCTCTACTTAAATATTCATTATGCACTCATTTTCTTATTTGGTATTTGTGTATGTGACTTAATCTCAATTATTTGCAAATGGCTAAAGGCTAGACAAAAAACAAAAACAACAACAACAAAATGAATAATCATAGGCTTGAATTTAAGTAAACAAACACATACATTCGTATACACATTTTTTTTATACACTATGATCGTAAGAGAAGAGAAGTTGTCGTAGTATAATGATTATGTTATTACGAATGCCACTGTAGAGGCGAATGTTTTTCGTTTTTAATTTGCCACAGCACAGTTCCCACACTTGTTTCTTTGTGGATTTTAAGAGTTGCTTCTCTGTTCTTTTCTTGTTTTAACTTTAAGCGTTATGCTATAAAGCACGTTCAAGGCTACAGGCTGACCCGAATAAAATTTATCAAAAATAGAATACATGCAAGCATATAAAAATGATTATTTTTTTGACAGCAATGTACGGTTATCATACGGCCGAAGCACTCTACATTAGTGGGAACAGTTCTTAGTGGCTGATTTTTGAAAAATATGGCCCAAAATCCAGTACCAGACCGTAATGCCCACTAATAAGGAACCATTTTCAAATGCAGGGATTTTTTTGCCATCAGTCCGGGGTGTCAAAGACCCATAGGCGACAATTTTGCTTGTTGACGTATTAAAAGAGTGAGAAATAAGTAGAAATGGTCACCCGGCGCCGTAAAATTGACAAATTTGGAACAATGGTGTTACATTCTGTAACAAAATGACCACATCTTCAGTCTCTTCAAATTACAACATAATCTTGACAATCTTTTGGACAGTAGATCGATTATAACCACCATAATCACTCTGCAATGGTTAAGGAGTGACCAATTTTAGACTATTCCGTTCCTTTGGCTGTTTTAAGTGCATCATATGCGTAAATAGGAAATCTTTTATCAAAAAAAATAACATTTCAAATGAAAGATATTGAACCTCTGTACATCATACATACATAATTGCGCATTTACATCCCTTCAGTCAGGATTACGACCTAGCTTCTCACACCACTTATGTTGTGTGCGTTAATTTTCTACGTTGAGTGGCGGGACCTACAGTTTAAAATCGACTCCGAACGACAGATTTTTGAGAAGCTTTTCACTGGCAATTTTTACTCTCAGAGTCTTTGCCAGAAATCTGCTGAGAGGAAGTCGCCGAAGAAATATTTTTCGGTTTGATGTCTGACCTGGAATTTGGATCTTCAGTTTCTTTTGGACAGTACATCGATTATAACCACCATAATCACTCCGAAATGGTAAAGGAATGACCAATTTTAGACTATTCCGTTCCTTTGGTTGTTTTAAGTGCATCATATGCGTAAATAGGAAATCTTTTATCAAATAAATAACACTTCAAATGAAAGATATTGAACCTCTGTAAGCTTAGCTTAATTGACGATTTCGAATCCCTCTGAAATGATTAACAAAATATTCAAAAATTATGCAAAAAACATAAAAATAAGTGAGTGTATTGTGGATTTTTTTTTGTGCTTCACTGTATTAAGAACACAGGGAGCAATTTTAATTTGATATTAAAGTTTTTAAAATATTATTCTTTTATTTTATGTGTGTGTGTGTATGTAGTATGTTTCTTAATATTTTTATGAATAAATATTCCCCTCTTGCTCTTGCTCGACCATATACCATGACTACCCAACTTCTCTTGTTGGGAAGTTTTCAAACTGTAAAGGGAATTAAATTCTTAATGCATGTCGTCTTACTCGAAAATAAACATGACATACATAAATAATAAATAAAAAACCCCCAGCATACACACACACATACACACACGTCACACATACACATACAAAGAAGAAAGGATAGCAGACAATGCAGCCTACATCAAATATTTTCAAATTTCAAACGTGTGTGTATATATGTATGCGTGCATGTACGCAAATTCTTTGTGTTTTTTTTTATGGAAACTTTATGATTTTTATTCTAATTTTTGCTTTTTTCTCTCTTCTCTTGTATTTGTGTGTGCATAAGCGTGAGTGCGTGTTTGTGTTTAATTTTTGATTTGAAAGCTGCGTTTATTTTCACAAATAATTTTCTTCTTATGACAAGAGAAGGAGAGGGAGAGAGCGGGAGAAAATAAAACGACATACGGATGGACGTGTTCTTATAAACTCATACAACTTTAATTCAACAAACAAACAAGAGAGAGAATTCAGATATGACGCAATATGTGTGTTTAAAACATATGTTACTTTATGGTGAGTATTAAGCTGGTAAACTGTCAACTTAATAGTGGATGTGAGGATTAAAAATTGAACGTCATTGCATCAAGATTTTAATGAAAGTTGTTTAGTTTTTTACTTTTTTTTTTTTATAAAATAAAGAAAACAATACTCTGTTAGTTTAGATATATTTATTAAGGTTTCTTATGTATTGAATGCATAAATTAAAATTGCGGAATAAATTCCACACAGAATTATTCACTGTAAGGTGGTAATGCTAGAAAATTTGACGGAGCGAATGCTGCTGTTAAAAAAAAATTCTTGCAAGAAAGTCTGATTAGTAAGACAGCAGCCAGGGCACAAGTCATCTTACTAAGTTACTGAATTTGCCATTACAACCCCTTAGTGAAAGTTATAATCGAGCTTCCCACACCCTCTATGAGGTGTGTGATAATTTTATCTACGATTCATCTTTTTATTTGAATAACAAAAATTATGCGTAAGGTTTTTACGCCCACATATATACATAAATTAATGATTGTAAGATAAGAGATTTCGTTTTTAGTATATATTAGGGATGCCAAACGGGATCGATTTTTAAAAATCCCGGGACAAGTTTTTTTCCCGAGATTCGGGATTTCCCGATTGGCATCCCTAGTCTATATGTATTTCAATCGAAGCATTAATTATGAGTATGAGCAATAAATAATTCTCTTGCCTTAATTTATTACTCATACGCGCTATTATATAGTGGCAGAACTTACAAGTTCAAAGCCGATTACGGACGGTAGATTTTTGAGAAACTTTTCAAATGACAATGTTCTTTACTCTTAGATTTTTTGCCTAAAGATTGAAGAAGTTGTCGTAAGAAATATTGATTTGTGTTTAATTTGAATTTGGGATGTTTGAGATGAGTTTTGAACCACGAACTCGTATCTAGGAACTCGTATCATAAAACGCTGGAATACATGCTTTAAACCTGTGCAATCCTAAAGCATCCAAAGTCAACACATCAATGGTTATCAGCTACTAGTTAGGGAGTTATGAAGGTTTTTACAGCACAATGGAATTGGTGAAGACATTTAAAGGATACACTACAGAGACTCAGTCTCTTAATGTTTATTCAAAGCGACAAATTTGAGATACTTATTGTTTTTCAAGATTAGTTTAGTTTAGCTATTAGATTCACTACGAGGAAATTTCTAGGGCAGTGTAAAGGCTCTCTAGTGACTCTTCATAACAATGCTACTTAGGAAAAAAGTAGTCGATTACATGAATTCTTTAAATTTAAAAAATTTCTTTAATTTTTGTACAAGTTAAGTACAGTAAAAGCTCGCAAATTAGAACCTCCAGTAATTAGAAATTCCAGAAATTAGAATCATTGCTTGCAATACATTATATGCTCTAAAGTTTGCTATTTTAGCACAAGAAATTACCAAATTCTTTTATTTCTGTAAATCTGAACAAGGGGAATCACCGAATTATATACGTTTTTGTCGCATTTAAGTATTTCGTGGCTCGTTTAAGAATTGTTACCTTTTGTTTTTGTTTTTATAAAAAAAATTGATTAAAAAATTAGTTTTTGAAAGAAAATCTGTTTAATTGTTTATTTTTTATTAAAAAAAAAAAGAAAAGAATGTCCAGGAATTTGAAAAATTCAGCAATTAGAATTGCCTCAAAAACAAAGCAGTTCGAATTTATAAGGTTATTTTGAATAAACTAATAAATTATTCAGGTTTTCTTATTTACAATATTTCTTATATTGCCAAAGTGTAGATTATAAAATAATTTCCCAAAACAATTTCTTTTTTTTCATTAGTTGCTTTTCTTATGCGGAATTTCTGTGAAATAAATCAATAATTATTGGCACATTAAAATGTTATTGACTGTTACAATTAATTTTATTTATTACTTTTTATTTATTTAAGGAAAAAAAAAATTTTTTTTTTTTTTTGAAGATCAAGATCAAAGAAATAATTTTTATGGCATAAATTTATTTAAACAAAGACAACAGACGTTGAAAAATAAGGAAACTAAATCTAAATAATGCTTACGATGTGTTAGAATTAAAATTTTGAAAGAAAAAAAACGCAATTAAAACAATATTTTTTTGTTTATTCTTTCAGAAATAATTAAATGTTTTATTCAATTGAAAAAAGGGGGTTACTTTTTTAGTGCCGTTAAAATACAACTCTGTTATCTATATTTATCTTTTATTTGTAAAGCCACACACCAAACAATGTCTTTAATGAGCACACACATGTATGCATATGTATGTATAAGTATGTGTGCACGATATACATAAATGTGCAGTTTCATTAACTCAGCAAAAGCATTATTATTGTTAATCTCTCTCTAAGAGTCATTATGTGTTTGTGTGTGTGTGTTTGTGTCTTGACATATGTCTGTGCTAAATTATGACAACCATTAAGATGCTGTTTTCATGCATAAGAATCTAATGATGATGATGAAAGAGACACATAATGTACTCTTGTCTTGTTGTTTTTAATTGTAGCCTAGTTTCTTAAAACCCCGTTTTCATTTTTTTCCATTTGTTTTGTCTCATTTGTCGTTGTTATTGTGCTTAAGAATTTTAATAAAATTGTAAGCGTTGTGCATTTACTGCATTTTCTTAACATTTTTGTTGTTGCTATTTATGCTTACGTTCGTGTATTTGTTTTTATCAATTTCTAGGTTGAGAGTGTATTAATAACAAGCAAAGAGAGTGTTACACAAAAAGATTTTCTGTAAAATATTTTTTATTGTTTTTTACTTTTAAATTTTTGTAATGTAAACCAGCTAGCAAGTATGCATATATGTATGTACACTCATATGAGTGTAAAAAGTAAAGCACAATATTGACTGACATTGTTTCTCTTTTTTTTTTTTGTTTTGTTTAATACCACTGACCTCATTGAAGGATTTTTATGTCATTTTTAATGTTTCTCTATGCAGAATATTTTCTATCTCTCTCTTTCTTTCTGTGCCAGTACTCCTGCGTCCATAAACATTTATTTATTTGATGACTTTAATGGCCACAATTCATCTCTCTCTCTTTGTTTGAATAACAAAAATTATGCTTGAAGTGTTCACGCACACATACATACATGCATCCATACATACATAAATTAATGATTGTAAGGTAGTCTTTGTTTAGTCTTTATTTCAAGTAAATTAATTAATTATGAGTATGAGTAATAAATAAAGGCAAGAGAATTAGCATTTAGGCATTCAAATAACATTGAAAACGGTATTATAATGTATGCGTATGAGTAATAAATAAAGGCAAGGAGAATTATTTATTACTTATACGCACCGTTTTCAATGTTATTTGAACGCCTGAATGCTTGCAGTAAATCATGGGTAATTAGAACAAATTCTGTTAACAGCGCCAATTTTCTTCTTCGTCTTCAAATAAATACGAAATTCGGATTTCGAATTTCTGTACAACAATTCTGTCAATTTAAAGTCATTAATTATAATTAAATTTTATTTTGGCCAAGAGAAGATACAAAATCGTTTGACTTAAAAGTTTACTGAAAGGCCAATTAATCACTTTTAGAAAAGAAATTTGAAAATAAAGCCGTCATTTAAGTTGTTTAAATTAGGCAAACACCATGGCTGGTGCGTAAATGAATTAATTTTTATACTCATTTTATAATGATTGTGTTCCTTGCAATATCTACATACATACGTACGTTTATACAAATTACAAAGGCTGAAAAGGCATTAAGTATACTATTAAAAATTGGGATTAGAGAAAAAAAAAAACTGGCCAGGAGTTCAGATTACGGCTTGGTTATCACATTGAGATACCGTAGAAAATACAGATTTTAAAAAATAAATAGCGAAGATAGGCCTCAAAGCAATTAGCAAGACATCTCTCGCAAAAACTATACATCTAAAGACGCTCATCCTACCCGTGCTTCTCTAAAAATGACCTATAGAATATGACTTGAAGTATCGAGAAAAGTCCTACGTAAAATCTTCGGTCCAGTGCGAGTTGGCGATGATTTTCGCATCCGATTTAACAGTGAGCTGTATGAGCTCCTCAACGACATGGACGTTGTACAGCGTATTAATATCCAGCGGCTGCGCTGGCTCGGCCATGTCGTTCGAATGGAGGAGGATGCTCCGGCGAGACGAGTGTTTGATGCGGGGATCTGCGGAAGTCGGCGAAGAGGACGACCTTGTATCCGTTGGAAGGACCAAATCGGAGAAGCCCTGTCATCGATTGGTGTGACCAATTGGCGTAGGCGCGCAAGAAGCAGAGGCGCCTGGAAGGATGTGTTGCGGCAGGCCGAAATCCGTTAATCGGGTTGTTATGGCCAATTAAAAAAAAAAATGATGAAAGCATTAGGCAGATGTGATCTTCCTTTTGCATGATCTTATTCTTCATAAGTGTAGTCGCACTCTCAACCTCTATTGTTTTGTGTCTGTTTTTTTTCATTCCTCCGTTACCCATTCTCTCTCCCCTTCCCTACTTTCCTATATCCTCCTTTTTCTTCCTCCCCTAAGGACAATGTAGAATGGGTCAGTTTCAACCACCGGATACTGTGCTTGTCTTGACCGACATGTGCACGTCCTCTAACCTAACCTATTCTACAGACTGCTAAAAATATAGCTTCTGTTCTGTGAAAGTGTGGTAGAAAATCTGAATTTGTTGATTTTATAACTTGCTTTGTAATTAAGCCCAACTTACAACTCATTATGATGAGGTTTACTTCTAAATTTGTATAGTAGTCACTTACAATTTTTTATCTGAATTATTCCAATTTAAAAAAAAAGAAAAAAAAAAAGAATTAAACAGTTTTCCTTACAAAAACTAAAATAAAACATATTTAAATTGCTTTGATTCAATTTTTTTTTTATAAAAACAAGAAAAAAAAAAACGTAGCAATTTATAAACTAGCCACAAAATACATAAATGCGACAAAAAAAAACATCAAATACGGAAAAACGTATATAATTTGGTGATTCCCCTTTTTCGTTTTACAGAATAAAAAAAATTTGGGAATATCTTGTGTTAAAACAGCAAAAAAAAAAACTTAGAAATTAAAAATTCAAATTTTAGAGCAAGCACTGATTCTAATTTCTGAAATTTCTAATTACTGGAAATGCAAATTTGCGAGCTTCTAATTTAAAGTCCAACATAATATAACAATTAAAGACTTTTAAAGCGGATTTTCGCATAAGCGGAAAAGCTATAGCATCTGGAAAAAGTAAATGTTTGGAACCCATTATGACTGTCATTAAATCCCAGTTGTCGAAGATTCAAATGATAAAGGATTTTTAAGCCTAAAATTGAAGATTATGTACTGGAAGATAGAAGTCGCCGTGGTCTAGTGGGTAGTGTGTTGGCTTATTAGACAAAAGGCCCGGGTTCGAATCCCAGGTCAGTCATCAAAACGAAAAAATATTTCTTCGGCGACTTCCTCTCAGCAGATTTCTGGCAAAGGCTCTGTGAGTAAAAATTGCCATGAAAAGCTTCTCAAAAATCTGTCGTTCGGAGTCGACTTTAAAAACTGTAGGTCCCGCCACTCATGTATAAAATTAACGCACACAGCATAAGTGGTGTGAGAAGCTAGGTCGTAATCCTGACTGAAGGGTTGTAATGGCCAATTATGTATGTATGTACTGGAAGATATGTGGTTTTAACCAGAAGGACAGTGTCAGGTGTAAGCCAACATCACCAATTTTACACATATAGATGCATACAGAATTGATCATTAGAACACTTAAATTAGGATGTTTTGTGTTTTAATTTTAAATATGACTAGGGGGATCTACAGTTTAACATCTACTCCGAACAATAGATTTTTGAGAGACTTTTCATGGCAATTTTCTTATTTACTTTTAGAGTTTTTGCTAGAAATCTGCTGAAAGGAAGTCGTCGAAGAAATATTATTGCATGTTTTCGATTTTAAGGTCTGACCAGGGTTTTGAACCGAGGCCTTACGTATAATAAGCCAACACACTATACCTACTGTACTACAGCGGCTTCCAAAACATCATTAATTTTGCCTTTATTATTTGAGAAATTACCACAAACTGTTTTTTGACGTTCTGCTGACGTTAATTGGACTTATGATCTTAAGTTTTAACTTTTCTTGTGAAGGCTAAATCAAAGACCTTGCCTATGCGGATATTTCTATAACGTTGGGGTATTTGAAGACCAACTTTCATCCAGTTATAGCACAAATACCATCTGAATTATGCAAAACAATGCTTAGGGGATACATTTTCATGCACTGTACTGGAACAAAACCATTTTTCGTTTACCGAATATTTTCATTACAAATGATAACTCCACACCCTGTGTTAAGCAAATATTTGTTTTGTCACGCCCATATAGATTTTAATTTAAAGAATATCCGTTAACAACATTATCCCTCTTTATAACAAAAATAAATAAAAAAACTGACAAATTTTTGTTTTATTTTAGGAAAAAAATTTACAAAAAAAAAACAACAATAACAATAACAAGAACAAAATATTGTAAGAAGTGGGTAAGTCAACACACCATTAACAACAACAACAAAGAAAAAAGGTTTCTTTTTGTAAATGTTTTCTGTTTTCTGTATTCATTTTCTCTTTTACTTGACCACAAAGTTTTGCAAACAATTTGTTTTTGTTACAATTGAATGCCTTAAACAAACAAATAGAAACAAAAAAACCAAAAAACATAGAAAGTGTGAAAAGAATTTAAGATAAACAAAATTCTGAGACGTTTTATGGGCCGTAATAAATGAAATAGTAGAGGCCTAAAAAGAAAATTATGTAAAGACAACAATTTTATTTAGAATGCAAATAAATTGAAGTGATCACAGCCTTTTTTTCTAAGTAAACTTATGAAAGAAAGCTTTGCTGACGTTGTTCTTGTGATTGTGTTCTATCGCTTTAACACAGGGATGGAAAAGTTGATACAATTGTACTTTTTTAGCACTATTTGGAAGTCAAAAAAACCATAGCACCTCAATCACTTATTTAGCACTATTTAAAAATGTTCTCTACTTTATTAGATCACTCAAATATTCTGTCTCATCAGTGTATAATTTCTTGTTTTCGTTTCATTTGCATATGGCAACTCGTTGCTAAATTGACATATCAAGAGTTATAAAATGAATATTATCCGTTCCACATTCATCTGCATACGTGGAAAGGATATTTTCATACCAAAATTTAATAAAAATCATAGGGACAAATGGAGTGTTTCCTTTGACTTTCTCTAATTTAATCCAAACAAGGGATTTATTGAAGTCATTTAATTAGTGTTGCTCACAATTTTAAAATAACAAATAGTAGTTGCTGGTATTTCAAAATTTATCATCAATAGTGATTTAAAATTTGGATCTCATAAACTTTTTTATTCCTTTATAGTTAAGTATTAAGGTAAGTTATTAAGTTTACCTATTATAAAGTGCTTTTCATAATTATAACACCACCAGCATTTCAATAATAACAATCAAATGAATTGTCTTTAGGTCATATTCTTTGATGAAAAAAAGTGAAACTTAGATAGACCAGATGGCTATCGATACTACTGTCGTGACCTTAGAAATTCAAATTTTTGGGGAGATAGTCTATTGCTGGGGGGTTATTCCTTTAAGTGATTGCCTCGAATTTCAGTTTCCATCTACGCGAATGTATAGTGCAGAGTACTTTACTGTTCTTAGCTATGGTTTGCTCCTCTTCTTCAGAGAAAATAATGAAAAAATATATTTTACAACAGGACAATGCCAGAATTCATGTCAGCAGACAGAGGGTGTAATGGTTCCGTAAACAATCTATTAAGGTTTTATCGTGGCCAGCTTGCTCTTCTGATATGAATATTATTGAAAACGTGTTCCCAAACGAATTCCCCATTTTTGTCGAAAGATTATATTTAAAATAACAGGCAATTTACCAGTGCAGACGGAGAAATATTAAATAATCTTTATAAGAATATCAAAGACCGAATATTTACTTTAATAAGGGGGGTTTACTAAGCTTTAAGTATAAATATTTCTGGTAAATAAAGCTTCTTATTGAAAAAAATGTAACAGGTGCTATAATTTTGCAAAGACTAAAAACCTTAACTTTTCTACTGAAGTCAAAACTGCGCTAACATTTTTGAAAAATTTACTATTATTTTGTTCTTTTACATTAATACTACCACACTATGAAATGAATTTATCATTTATATTTTTATTAATTTATAATAAAAAAAAGATTAGAAAAGAAAAAAATGAATTTAGTACAATCGATCTGAAAAAAGTACAATTTTTTATGAACGTTAGTACAATTTGTTAAAACCAATTTCCCATCCCTGCTTTAACATCCCATCCCATGCTTTAAGTTTTTTTGAGTTTTTTTTCTTAAACTTCTTTTTTTATTTGAAAGTACAATCTTTCCGGTTAATAATGGAAAATAATTTCATTCAAATGGCTGCCTCGGTTGGCCATGCAGTAGCCAACACGATCGGTCCAATTTTTATGGACATTATCGATTGTGTGCAGCTGTATTTCACCAATAGCTTCACGAATATTGTCCTTTAAAGCGTGAATTGTCTCTGGCTTGTCGGCGTAACACTTATCTTTGACCGGCGCCCCACAAATAATAGTTCAACGCAGTGTTGGAAAATTGAAATTTTTAAATGGTACTGAACTACCACTGAAAGAGTACTTTTTCGCATCAAATGGCACTTTTGTAAAAAAAAAATCAGGGTAATGACCTATCTTCTCACACCATTTTGTATTGTGTGCATTCGTTTTATTTTTGGTGAAGCTTTTTATGGTAATTTTATTTACTCTCGGAATTTTTGATAGAATAATGTCGCTGAAGGAATATTTTTTCATTTTTCGTTATGTTGGAGATGTTTGACATGGGGTTTGAACCGTGTAAATCAGTACACTACCTACATATAGTACGTGCGGCATATAAAACAAAAACTGCTGATTCTTAACGTATCAAAACGTAAAAGATCGGTGTAGTCAAACGTCGACGGAACGTTATGGAATATACTTTCAGTTGTGGCATATAATAATGCTTACCGAAATCACATTACGGTTCGGACAGCGTTCTCATTGCTTATCGTATTCTAAAAAAAAAGTATGTTCCCTGTACGTTTGGCTAATCGGGGCTAAAGTCTAATTCTACGTTGCTAATGCATTAATAGTTAAAAAAAGAGCACGACGTAAAATATGTAATAATGAAAAACTACTGAAAGCGTCGCTGGCGTACTGCAGTATTTTTGGAATGGAAAAGTACTGAAAAAAGTACTACAGTACTGTAAAAAGTACTAAAGTACTGAATTTTTCAACAATGGTCCAACGGTGTCAAATCGCAGCCAATCCGAAGTGGCCAAACGACATCAGCTCTGCAGCTGATAATGCGATCTTCAAAAAGAGAACGCAAAACATTGAGTGTAGCTTCGGCTGTGTGGCACGTAGTGCCGTCCTGTTGAAACCAAATGTTGCCAATATTCTCCTCTTCAATTTTTGTGAACAAAAATTCGTTCAACATGGCCCGATAACGATCGCCATTGACTGTAACGGCCATTCCATGCTTATTTTATGCCTTTGGACCAAAATTCCCGTCGGCTTTTCAATGTGTGCGTGCGGTTTTTCTGTGCCCCAAATGCGACAATTTCGCTTGTTTATATACCCGTCAAGATCAAAATGGGCTTCATCTGAAAAAATGATTTTTTTTTTTTGCCAAAATCGGCAAATTCTGTAAGTAGGGAAGCGAAAACGCATTGGATGGAGCGTTGTTCAAGCGTATACACAACCATATTCGTTCAGTGGAAGGACAAAAGTAATTTCTCTCAAATCAGACATGAGCTAAGTGTTACCATTCACGAAATAAGCACTAGTTGAAAAAAAAACATTAGATGGTGGACTCGATATATGTCGTACGTATAATTTTCATAAGCAAAGTGTTACCATTCACGAAATAAGCACTAGTTGAATAAAAAAAAACGTTAAAAGCCCGAACCGATATAATAAATTACCATTGCCTGGGGTTATTTGTAAATCTTCTTTTTCATTAATTAAATTGCCCAAAAAAAAAAAAAAAACTGGGATGAAAAAAAGGAACAATTGATATGCGATATAAAATCCCTTTTTTTTTTATTTAAAGCTGAGAAAAACCATTAAACTAAAAGAACAAATACAAAAGAAAAATCATGAAAGTAAATCAACATTTTTAAAGGCAAACTGACACACACACACAATCACAAGTACAGAGAAGAGAGAGTAGGGAGAGTATAAAGAGTTACAAAACAAAAGAAACAATTCAAATTGAAATCTATCTAACGGAACATAAAGTGTTAAAGTGTTACCATTGCCACAGGCTGGATATGTATGCTAAACACGCACTCAGCATGTGTGCCATGTTAAAATCAGCAAAAATGGCAGGGGGGGTGGGAGAATTGTAGTAAATCAGCAAACATAACCTAAAAATATGTTAAAATATGCTTAAGTAACTGACTTTAAATGCATGGAGAAGAATTTTAAATGAATTTTCTTCTTCTCCATATTTTTCCGTTTGTTAATGTTAATGGAATTCATTCATTTGTGGTTTTATTTTCTTGAGGTTTTTTTTTTAATAAAACCAACACTCAGGGGATGGCCCCTATTCATGCAGTGCATTGTGCAGGTTTAGGAAAATAGGTTATAGGAAGGAGGAAAGAGGGAGTAGTATTTATGGACATTCGATTTAAACTCATCAATATCGTAATTGGCGGGAAAAACTCTCGCAGAATGATCATTCCACAAGCGAGCAGTGAGTGCAAAAAATGAATTCTCTCTGTAATGCATTGTGTGGTTCACTGGACAATCAACCACAAAAGGATGTGCTCTGTGAGAAGCTCGAGTACCACATAAAAATATGTGGTTATTGGAAACCAAGCTCCTTATCTCTCGCGAACACCTCCCATTATAGTACCGATAGCACAGTAAAAAACATACGCCACATTGCGACGATGCTCCAACGAATCAATAGAGTTGGATACCCTACTGTCATTAATAAGCACCTTCGCCCTCTCCTGTACGCGGTCGAGAAGCTTCAAAATAGACTTTGGAGCACCGGCCCATGAGAGTTGTACACTATCGGGGGTCGGATAAAGGTCCTGTAAATAGTAAGAAGGTCGGATGGAGTGAAGTATTTCCTGCACCGTTTCAAAAAACCAAGGCACTTGAATGCTTTCTTCGACACTCGAAAAATGTGATCGTTCCAACGAGCATCACAACTAATTTTCATGCCCAGAACATCAAGAGTATCCGCCTCCTTAATATTTACATTACCCATAAATACAGATGACAGAACACCAGAGTCAACATCACGGCTGTGCGTTAAAAAACAACATTGGGTCTTGTGCGCATTGAAATCGACCGTGTTCGCGCGGCTCCACTCAGAGATTGCAATTAGGTCACCTGTGAGTGCGTCATTCATGTTCGACCTCCTTGCCCCAATCTCCAAAAGGCTCGGCCTCCGATCAAATGAATATGAATGACAAATGTTGCTGTCATCCGCAAAAGAGTAAATAGGATTCGAAGTAATAGATAGAAGGTCATTAAGAAAATCAAGAAAAAGAATATGAGAAAGAACGGAGTCCTGCGGTATTTATACTGAACTCGCACTGAATTTATACTGAACTTTCTACTAAATGAACACCAAAAATTCAAATGTTTTATGCAATTAATAGCCAAGAAAAGTTTAATAAAAAATTTATAAATTAATTTAAAAAGAAATTAAAGCACTAAAACAGCCACATCTTGTGTATACTAGGAGTAGTAAAACGAAATCCCTTATCTAACCATAAGAAAAATACAACAGTATCCAGTGCTTAACCAGTACTTAACCAGTGTTCTAATTATAACATTTCCATTAAATCTAAAGGAAATTCCTAATTTAAAAACCATTTTCCTTACTTGAAAGTAAAACTTTTTATTCAAAAGAAATTGCTTTTCATTCGATAATTCCATTTCTGAGTAGTAGTGGGTAGCATTAGTGTTGTCGTCTTTTGTATGTGATGTCAGGCTTTTTATTAAAGCTCCAATACAAGTATTGTTGGATGATGCATGAAATTATTTCCGTTATTGTTGTTTTTGTTTAACAAATTGCAATTTTTATCCATATTGTTAGTAAAAAAACAGAAAAAAAAAATCAAACAAACAACCGAACGAACACCATAAGCAAGAAAAAAGCAAAAGTTTTCCTATGCTAAAAATTGCAAAGTTTTTTTTGTTTTTTTACATTTCTAAATGGAAACTTTTAATTTTTTAAATGATTTATTGTTAACAACTCTAAAAGTTAAATAAAGAATTGGAAAATCTAAAGAAAAGGACAAAAAGTTTAAATAAAATTTAAAATTTTCATAAGGCAAGCATCAGTATAAGTGGTATCAGTTTCCTTAATAAGACGGTAATTTATGTCCGATATGATCAAATGATAATTCAATCTCTTCACAAGAGAACAGACTTTAAGAATAATATCACTTATCCTATATTTTTTTTTTTATTATTAAAGTTTATTATTATGAATGGAAAAACCTGGAAAAAAAAATTAAAAAAAAATCAAAATTTCCAAGTTTATCTTATCAAATCTCATAGTATATTACATCAAATAATAGAGATATATGTATACCGTTTTAAAGGTCCATCTCTCCCCTTTCAAATAAGATTTAAATTTTGAAAATCGTGTGAGAAATGTTTGAATAATCCTGAAATTTGTGCGTAAGGTTAAAAACCCAACAAACAGTTTTTGTTAAATAAAAAAAGTTTGGAGGGTTCATGAAATATAAAAAAAAACTAGATGACCCGTGCGAATATTTCGCACCGTTAGTTGTAATTTTTGTAACATAAAATGAAAATAATTAATAGAAATTTTAGTAAAAGTATAAAAATATTGGAAATCATAATACATACATAAATACATATCGCTCCTTTATTGCAACATAGTAATATCTCAAAAAAACTTGAACTTGGCAAAATGCGATTTAAGTTTTCAAGACATAAGTCCTATGGGCTAATTGCCGCAAACACTTTTTGCTATAACTTCGGTTCAGCTTGGGATATAAAACTGATTTTTTTTCAACATCTACAGAAGGTCTAAAAGAGCAGTTTTGCTTAAGTAACTACAAATTTTAAATTTCTTGAGATCTGACTATGTTGCAATAAAGGAGCGATATGTTTAAATGCTTTAATAATACTTCTTTGAATACAATGTTAGAGGTAATGACATGATCATCGATAAATTTTTGCCCATAAGAGTCCTTAATACAAACAAAAATATCTTTAAACGTACGCACTCGAGAAAAAGCCACGTATAACTGCCCATGTGAAAAGACCGGCTGTGGTAAATACAATCCTAGTTTTTGAAGAGTTTGACCTTGTGCTTTGTTTATCATCACAGCAAAATCAACTTTCACAGGGAATTGTTTTCATGTCATTTGGAAAGGCACAGTTAGATCAGAAGGTGTAAGGTTGATTCGGGGTTTGAGTACAGTTTTATCGGTATGAATAATTTTTGCTGATATGATGTGCTCTCCCAAGTTTGTTACGATTAGCCTGGTACCATTTATTAACACCTATTTAGCATTAAAATTTCTGATTAACATTATAATTGCATTTGTCTTTTTAAATGCACGTTATTTTTATTCTTATTTTTCTTAAAACCTTTTTAACTGTTAAATATCAGCTGACACTGTATATATGCATATATTAAAAGACACCGTATTACTACACTTCATAAAACAAACAATGCCATGACATTAACGACATTACCAAAATCCCTTTTACAACTTTATATATTATTATGTGGAATAGCATTACAATTAGGCGACCCTGTATTAGCACACTTGAACAAAAAAAATATAAAATCATAATGACAACAGTATTATCATGCAGTTCTATTTAAAATATAATTTTTATCAATGAAATTATTAATTTTTCAATTTCTAATTATTTTTTCCAATTAGTGTTAGACATAAACTTTAAAATGAGATATCGTTCACTAAATTTGATGCTGTGGTATAGGAGATATTTCCATCCGACAAAAAAAAGTGATTTAGAAGTAATATATGATGATTTTTGAGTTTTACTCAACTAACTGAACAACGTAGACTACGTAGTTACTCGGGTGTATTTAACCTTTTTTTATTTTGTCGCATAGTGTAATTTTTTTTTAAGTTAAGTAAACCGTTGACCTATTGCAACACGTTCTAGAATAATAGGGTTGCCATATGTCGTTGCCTAGAATGTAATTTAAATATAATGTTAAAGAACTTTTGCGAAATATATGCCACATGTTCCCAAGAGTTTACTATGCTTGATCTTCCTAGGATCTTCATTGTTGTACAAAGGCTCAGATTAACCTCTAGATCGATTATTTTGTGGATGAATGAAACCTTTTAATTACATAAAATTGAAAATAATAATGAAAATTCATTCATAATTCTGCTAGCCTTTGTTTTCTTTTCCTGAAACGCATGTCCTTCCATCACATAATCGCTTTTCTTTTAGGCTTTTTGAATGGCTAGACTGAAAGCGGTAAGAATATACGGAATAGGCCACTGTAGCAATGGATTATTTGAAAACCAGCATTAGCCATATTATTGCCGAGATAGAGCCCGAAAAGTGTAAAAAGTTTCAGAGACTGCAATTAATCTAGAGTTGATTATTTTAATCTCATTGTATTTTATTCATTAGCAGTAGTATGTTGTAGTCGCCGTGGTCTAGTGGGTAGTGTGTTGGCTTATTAGACAAAAGGCCCGGGTTCGTATCCCAGGTCAGACGTCAAAACGAAAAAATATTTCTTCGGCGACTTTCTCTCAACAGATTTCTGGCAAAGACTCTGAGAGGAAATTAAACCTACCATGAAAAATTTCTCAAATATCTATCGTTCGGAGTCGACTTTAAACTGTAGGTCCCGCCACTCATATATAAAATTAACGCACACAACATAAGTGGTGTGAGAAGCTAGGTCGTAATCCTGACTGAAGGGTTGTAATGGCCAATTATGTATGTAGTAGTATGTTGGCCATTAGATGAGAGCTTGTTGGTCAAACCCCGACTTTGACATCTCGAACAAAAGAAAATATATAAAAAAAAGTATTTCTTTCGGCAACGTTCTCTATTCTATTTACTCTGCGGGTAAATAAGAAAATTGCCATCAAAAGCTTTTCAAGAATCTGCCGATCGAAGTCGACTTTAAACCGTAGGTTCCTTTTCTCATGCATAAAATTAAGCCATAATACATGGCTGGTGTGAGAAGTTAAAAGGTAACTGTAACTGTAAATGCTTCTAATGACCAAAAAACTTGGAATGTAAGTACAGTTGAACTTCTATAATTTGAACTTTAATTACTTGAATTTTCTATAAGTTAAAGCACAGCAACAGCATCTTGAAAAGAAATTCTATCAGATTTTGCTTCTTTAACTTAAAGTTTCTATAAGTTTTTTTCTTCGGATAATGGTGATACAATTTATAGAAGTTCCACTGTATTTCATTTAGAATGGTAAAGACAAAGCAATTGTATTGAAAAGTTTTAGGATTTTTTTTATTTACTTTTACTTTTGAAACCTCAAAATCTTATTCAACATTTAATATGAGATTTTAAAGATTTCAAAATTCTATTACGCTTTCAATTTCAAAAAAACAAAAAAAAATGTTTTTCAACAAAAATCCCCCCAGAGAAAATAAATCACCTATAAAAGTCAAATTGATCCTTAATAACCCCAGCTACTGATGTGATGCAAAAAAAAGAAGAAGGAGAAAAAAACGAACAGATAAAAGCCCTTAAAGGCTTTTTAGCAAGAAAATTCAATTTTGAAACTCTTCAAAATTTAAGAGGGTGGGGAAAAAAACAACAAAAAACACAGACAAAAATCTAAAGAAAAACATTCAAAAATTGTGGTACAATTTAAGAGAAACACCACAATTCGAATGGAAAGTACAGTTTAAGTAAGTGTAGGTGTATGCGTATGCGTCGTATATGTGTGTGTAGTGGTAGGTGTTTTTGTTACAATATGTTTGAGTTTAACAAATACAACAATTAAACACACTTTTAGTTACTTTTTGCCTTCAATAGGCCCTTTTGTTTAAGAAAACAAAACAAAAAACACAAAAGAAAACTTTTTAAACTTTAAAAACTTTTTTAAGGCCTGCAAACATTTTTATTTCAAAGATTTTTAAGGGCATTATAAAAAAAGACAAAAGTTTTTGTGAATGAAACCCAAACAACAACAAAAAAGATACAGAAAGGAAGAACGGGAGTTAAAGTTGAAAGTATAAATTGCGCCTTAACTTACATTCAATTTATCGTTTGCATTATTGCCAGCATTTAAAGCTAAGGGTGGAGTTGGTGTTGAAGATTTTTCTTGATTTTCCATCTTTTTTTTTTTTCTTTTTAATTTATAAACTTTTTAAAAAATTTATTTTTTTTATCACAAAATTAATATCCTTTTTCAAAATAAACGTTTTTTTCTTCTTTTCTTTTTTTATTTTTGTTAATTTTTAGTTTTTAATTTTTTTCCGGTTTGGTTTTTTAGTAGTAACGACGGTTATAACACTTTGAAGTCCACCGAGTAACTGATAGCGTTAGTAGGTTATAAGCCTTCCTTAACATAAAAAGAACACACACACTCAAACACAATAAATGTACGTACACACCAACAACAACAACAACAAACCATTCAACTATCATTTTTTGTGTGCATAGAAAGATAACAACAACAACAACAACACTACAAACATAAACACATAAAACAAACCCAGTTACTAGCAAAAACAAAAAGTGCAAAAAAAAAAACCAAAGAGCACAATAATGGCCATACAAAACTACCCAATAAACATTTGCATTAGAAAAAAGGTCAGCATACAAAGCAATCGGTTCGATTCGTTTACAACAATAACAAATAAAAAGAAATTTATTAACAAATATTGCAGAAATTCTTATTCACCAATCTTTACATTTTCCTTTAAAAAATTTTATTATTTCTATAAGGACAATGGACCAACATGGGCTTCGGGGTGAACTTAACGTGGAACTTTAAAGACAGTAATGCGCCATCCTTTCAACCTGACCTAACCTAAGGTTAGTTTAGGGGATAGGTCACCCTCTGTAGTGTATACCTTGTCACACAATTGACGATAGAATCCACCCAGATTCGATCGTCTTAGTTTATTACCCAACATATGGTTGATAAACCGCACCAGAAAATCTGGGGCATGTATATCCCTTAGTGAGTTCTTAATAGAAGAAGTGGAAACAATATTGAAGGCCCCCTCTATATCAAGGAAAAGCGATAGTGTGTAGTACTCACCCCTAGCCAAATTCGCCTCTACAAAACCTGTCACATCATGAAGAGCCCTCTCAACGGACTTACCCTTAATATAAGCATGTTGCGATCTACTCAACAGAGACCGGTCCATTAGATCGATAGTCTCAACAAAGCTTTCAAAAGAAAGGATAAGAGCGATATCGCTCTGTAATCCTTAGGGCTAATGTGATGTGTGGGTTTACTAGCTTTTGATATAAACACCACAAGCACAACTTTCCAGCCATCTGGTATATCACACCAGCGGAGACAGTCTCTATACATGTTCACCAGATATTCGTAAAATATTTCACCAGCATGCAAAAGCAGAGCCGGAAAGATACCATCCGGACCAGGCGACTTAAAGGGCTCAAAGGCACTTATTGCCCATTTGATCTTATCTTTGGTAATGATATCCTTCAAAACAGTCATCACTCCAGTATCACAGAAGGGATCAGCTACACTGAACGGATAGCTTACTGGATCCACATAATTGGGGAAATAAGTGCTTAATAGAACATATAGGGTTTCTTTTCTTGTTGATGTCCACGTGCCATCGTTCCTTTGGATAATGTCTAAGATTTTGGGGTCCTTCGACAATATCCTACGGAAACGAGCCACATCGGCAACTTCTTTGATACTCGGGTAGAAACTCATCTAGGAGATTCTCCTTGAGCGCTTTATTTCCCTTTTAGAATCATTAAAAATAGATCTATGAAGTCGCCGTGGTTTAGTAGGTAGTGTGTTGGCTTATTAGACGAAAGACCCGCTTTCTTATCCCAGGTCAGACATCAAAACGAAAAATATTTCTTCGGCGACTTGCTCTCAGCAGATTTCTGGCAAAGACTGTGAGAGTAAAAATTGCCATGAAAAGCTTCTTAAAAATCTGTCGTTCGGAGTCGACTTTAAACTGTAGGTCCCGCCATTCATATATAAAATTAACGCACACAACATAAGTGGTGTGAGAAGCTAGGACGTTGTACAATGGGTCAATTCGACCACCGAGTACTGTACTTGTCAAAATTGACAAGTACACGTCCTCTAACCTAACCTAACCTAAACTAGATCTATATGCAGACCAGTGAACATCCTTGCCCGATCTCTTAGCCTTATTAAAGAGTCGCCTAGTGCAACAGCGGGGTCTCTGTAGGTGAGAGGACAAGCATCTCAATAACATGACAACAAAATATCCATTAAGGATCCAACTCGATCAGGAGGGGAACGACCCCAAAGAGCCCTAAGTTCCTCCACCACAGCCTTCACATATTTGATCTAGTCGGTTAATTTGGGATTCCTAAAAGGCACATTAAAGCCACCAGATAGATTAACACAGAAGAATACTAGATGGTGACCAGTGAAAGAACACTCATATGAAACCCTCCAATCCCTAATCATAGACTTGTTCACTGTTCATGTTAGAAAGCGTAATGTCAATTATGCCTGACCTAACCTAAACTGTTACAGTAATCCCTCGATTTAAATCGCAGGCAGTTCCAAAAAAAGGCGACGTAAATCGAATTTTGTTCATCCTTCAAAGTAGTATATTTTTAATAAGGAACCTAAAAAAGAAGCAACAATCCCTCGATTTACGTTGCAGTTGGCTCCAGAAAAAGGCAAATCGAATGATGAAATAAATTGAAGTTAGAGGGAACAAAAAATTTGACCACGTAAATCGAAACAACTTTAATCGAGGTGATGTAAAGCGAAGGATTACTGTACTGCTATGTATATTACTGCTATTACTGTCTAACCTGTTTCATTGTTAGTGGTTTATTGGGTTATTAAGTGAACTGTACTTAAATGAAAACAATACAAATGTAATAACACCAACAACAACAACAGCAACAACACAACTACCATTATACTACACAATACATGATACAGTCAAAACATTAACTTTTACACACATTCTATGTTTTGTTTCCGTTATTCTTAGTTTTGGGGCGAAATAAACAGAGAGCATTATACTCTGAGAGCAACAAAAACAAAAATAAAAGAAAAGAAAAAAGCTTTTCTCAACACATTGGGAGTAACAGAATGTGTGTGTTAGAAACCGAAACAGGATTGTCGTTCGAAAGAATAAACATTTTAAAATAGGGACATCAATAGGGATTTTTTTTTGAGAAGTTTTTTTAAATAAATAAATAAAAAGTTGGAAATCCTGAGAAGAGAACATTATCTCGATGGCGAATATAAATCTCATGTGTTTTGATTGATCTTTAAGCAACCAATTAGCATAGGATGGAAGGGCAAACCTCTTATCAAATCCAATTGTAAAACGTAATATTTGCTGCGTTTATGCATTACGTCATGTTGTTCTGGTAATTAATAATTTAGTGACAATGTAAATGCACCTTGGCATACGTGCTAGAATGGGTAACCAATTTAGTCATTGTGTTAGCTTATTAGACGAAAATCCTTAGTTTATTCCCCACCTCTAGCATTACGAACAAAATAAAATATGAAACCAATATGCCTTTCCTTTCTTTCAACAGTCTTCAGGCAAAAACTCTAATAGTAAAATAAAATTGCCATGAAAAGTTTCTCAAAAATCTGTCCTTTGGCAAGAAGTTTCAGTACATGTTTGTACTTTAGACGTTTTTTATTCAATAAACCCAAAACTAATACAGAAAATTTGAAAAGATTTTTGTCATTTATTTAGCATCTAGTGTTTAACAAAATAATATAAAATTTAAAACAAGAAAAAAAAGAAAGCAAAAACAACTCGCATATACTCAATTTTGCACTTCTGCATTTTATGATATGTTTGCAACAACAAAATCAAAACTTATCGTTATTTTGTCATGTTTTTCCATTACTTTGACTTTTTTAAGAAAATATTTGTTTTAAATTAATTACTTAATCTCGTTGAGAGAATATTTTTTGCAACTTATTGAACAAAAATCAATTTCTATTAAAAAATGAAGGATTTTTCGAAATCAACTGAAGATGGTATTGTAGCCTTGATTGGAAGTTGCTATTCCACCAGGGAAATTTCTAAAAAACTTGGAGTTAGGTAGTTAGTAGTCATTAGGGTTCAAAAACCTCGTACTGTTGTTCCCAAGCCTAGAGGCCTTGAGCTGACTAGAGTCAGAGGTCGTAAAAAACTACTAACTAATGCAGATGCTGATCTAATGGTAACAAAAATGAAAATTTCTAACGCCAAAAGAAGCTCTTTGGCAAAGGAGCTCTTAAATATATCGGCTATTACTCAACAGTCAAAAAGAAAACAACTGCACTTTAAGCTTAAAATGCCAAGGCTCGGCTAAAGCTTGCCAGAGAACACAGAAATGACTGGAAACATGTAATCTGATCAGACGAATCAAAATTCAACCGCTTTTAGTCCGATGGTAAGCAATATTGCGGGCGCTGCCATGTGGAAAGACTTCAAACAAAGAATTCACCTCAGGCCATTCTAAAGAATCAATGATTTTATAACAAAAGAAGATTATTTGAGAATTTTGCAGTTCCATCTTCCCGATTTTGTGGACAAGAGCGACTATCCTGCGCAAGTACTACTCTTCCAGTAGAATGCGACCCCAAACACACCTCCAAAATCGTTAAAGAACGGCTTATTTAGCAAAATTATAAATTCGCGCAGTAGCCAGCGCAAAGTCCATCCCTTAATCCAACTGAGAATTTCTGGGCAAATGTGAAGATACGGTTGGGACAGTACCGATCATCTCCAAACAATTTAGATGAGCTTAAGCAACGGATTTATCAGGAAAAGTGAAGTATTTCGAAATAAAAATTATAGAGAAGTTGCTGGAGAGAGGTCTTTGAATTAAATATTAAAAATACGTGTATTCCATAAAATTATAGAGTGGTGCAAAATTGAGTACAACCAAGATACTTTCCTCTTGATTGTTTTTTTTCATAGAATTTAATCATTTTAGCATTGAATTTTAATATTATTTTGTTAAGTACTAAATACTACATAAAAAACAAAAAGAATTTTTTAAATTTCTTTATCATTTTAATTTTTATGCAATTAAAATTGCTCAGAGTACAAACATGTACTCATTTGTGCACTCCACTGTAGGTTGTAATTCTGAATAATAATCAGAGATAAGAAATGAATCATTTTTCCGCTACTCATAAGCACTCATGCAATTTTGAATATAAGTGAATCAACAGAATTGAAATTCAACTACTCTGATTGATTCGCACTCGCTACAACAGTGATTTAGAAGTATAAGTAGCACTGTTGACATCAAAATCACAACATTCGAAATGTGTTTGATTCATACGCCTACTCATTCTGATTCATAAATTTAGAAAAATACTTATAAGTATTATAAGTGATTCGAATCATTCATCAAAATTTACAACCTTTGTTGTTTTTATATATACAAACAAATGAAGAAAGGACAAAGACAACAAGCAAAGCACACCCACAACCTTCTTGTGAGTATTGCAGTGCTCGTACCCGAATCATACTTATTTTATGCTTCGTGTAAATGTTAAGTAGAGACGAGCCGAGTAGAACGAATAGTTCCAACTTTGAGTGTGAGTAGTATGAGTATCATATTAAAATAAGTATAAATGCGTATAAGTATCACAAGTTATAAGCATGATTTGAATCTACTCATCATTTTAAATACTCGTTGCTGATCTCTGGTAATAATGTCCAATTAAGTAAATGAGACTATCCGATTACAAAACTCTAATTCAATACATTGGCAACTTTGTTTACATAATTTTATTATTTTTGCTCTCTTTTAAAGCTTTCAGTCTTTACCCCTTAAAGCTTTAGTTCTTCTATTGCTCAATTAAAAAAGAAAAACAAAGAACAGTAATGCTGCTCTCAATAACCATTTCTTTTTTCTTTTTGTTTTGTGCTTCAGACCCCATTTGTTTTGTATTTTTTCATTTATTTTTACAACGTATTTTATCATCACCTACTTATGCTATTATTTAATGCACATTCCCATACAATGTTATTAATACAACGCTGCTACAAATCACCCGCTACGGGCCACCCGCGTTGAACATTTATGGCGAAAAAAAACAAACAAACAAATCCCTTAAAGCCTTAAAAAAAATAAACACAAACACACACACACATAATTACACGCATACTGCACGCCTGTAGTCTCAACAAATCTCATAAATTCATTTAACATTAGCAATGCTTATCAAATATTAAGAGAAAGTATGAGAAGAGAGTGAGTGGCAGAATAATTTTATTATTATGATAGCGTGATTTAAGGGGCGAGTGTGGAGCAGTGGTTAGAGATATTATGAAAGCCAGTGCCCTAGGTCAGAGTTAAACTAGTACGTACACATACGTACTCACTTGCTTACGTACAACAATTATGTTGCGGAGAGTGTAAATAAACAAGAATATTTCGAAAAGAGAGAGTATGTGTGTGTGTGTGTATATGTGAATTGTTTTATTTTAAAGTAAAACGCAATAAAAGAACACAAATTAATAATGAATGATTTTACGGCGTAACAATACACACACACATACATGCATACGTTCCCTTATTATTTGTCTTTTACAATGATGTTGTTGTAGTTTATTAGCTGTAAAAAGGGAATTTTTTTTTTTCGTTTGCAAATACCCATTCAACAATAAATGCCAGTGTGTGTGTGGGTGTGTGTGAAGGAGAATAATGAAACAACTAAAGCAGGGTTGGAAATATTAACACATAAGAATTGTTCTCCTTTTCATAGGTACAACCTGATACATTGTAATTAAATTTCTTTTTGTTATTTTCGATTAGTTTCTTTTAATTATATGATCTTTCAAGTTCATATTCCCTTTTCTATTTATTTTATTTGTTTTATTTATTTTTTAAAGACGTCGTAGTCTAGTAGGTAGTGTGTTGGCTTATTAGACAGAAGACCCGAGTTCAGACCGCAGGTCAGACATCAAAACGAAAATATGAAACATTTGTTTTTGTGGCTTCCTCTCAGCAGATTTCTAGCAAAAACTCTGAGAGTAAATAAAATTGTTATGAAAAAAGCTTCTCAAAAAATCTGTCATTCGGAGGCCCCCGCCACTCATATATAAAATTAACGCACATAAAATAAGTGGTGTGAGAAGCTAAAGGGTTGACTAACCAATTACACGGTGCGACAATGAAAATACATTTGAGTAACTACATAGTCCGCGTTGTTCAATTAGTTAAGTAGAACTCATAAATACCTTTTTTATATTTATCGAACCCTCCAAACTTGTTTTATTTGACAAAAACTGTTTGTTGTGTTTTTTGACTTTACGCACAAATTTCTAAATTACTCAAACATTTCTAATCCGATTTTCAAAATTTAAATCTTGTTGGAAAGGGGAGACATGGACCTTTAAAATGGTATACATATATCTATTATTCGACTTAATATGCTTTGACATTTGATTAGGTAAACTTGGAAAATTCAAATTTTTTTCATATTTTTTCAAGTTTGTCCATTCATAGTAACAAACTTTAATAAAAACATATAGGAAAAGTGATAATATTCTTAAAGTCTGTCCTCTTGTGAAGAGATTAAGTCATCATTTGATAAAATTGGATAAAAATTACCGTAGTTATTATTTAAATATTACAACAGTCGTGTTATATTTTTTGTATAAGCCATCTCATCAAATGAACTTTTAGTTCAAAAATTTTTAGAATTTTTAATGGATCTTGATTGTTTATCACAAAATGTGTCAATTTCATGTTTGCACGACTTCCAAAAGTCGGCTAATATTTGTGTTTTTTACAAATATTATTATTTCTCAAGTTATTTTATTATTTTCCAAGTTTACCTCATCAAATCTTATACCATATTAAGTCGAATAATAGATTTATATATACCGTTTTAAAGGTCCATCTCTCCCCTTTCCAACAAGATTTAAATTTTGAAAATCGGGTCGGAAAAACCTTGAAAGATTATCTGTATTGGGTAAATTGGTTCAGATCTTATAGGAATGAGACCTTCCGCTGGTATAAGTAGAACTGCTTTTAGTATTTAGGAGGCACAGTCATAATTATTTACCACATAAGAAACGTTATCTAGCGTAACATTTATCATTCAGCAGACGCCGTAGTCTAGTAGGTAGTGTGTTGGCTTATTAGACGTAAAGCCAAGCTTCGAGCCCCAGGCCAGACATCAAAAAACAAAATACAAAAAGTTTTTCTTCGGTGATTTCCTCTCAACAGATTTCTGGCAAATACTCTGAGAGTAAAAAAATAAAATTGCCATGAAAAGTTTCTCAAAAAAATAAAAGTCGACTTTAAACCGTAGGTCCCGCCACTTATGTATAAAATTAACACACACAACATAAGTTGTTTTGAGAAATTAGGTCAATAATCCTGACTGAAGTGTTATAATGACCAATTATGTGTGTATGTAAGTTTATCGTTCAGAAGTCGTAGGTCCTTTCGCGCCTAAAAAGATATTTTATTGGAAAATTTACATTTGAAATAGAAAATACTACTTAATAGAGCTTGTATTTATTTATTATTTACCGATAACAATTATGCAGTTTCGTTTCTGTTTGGAACCAAAACGAAAATCTCCTGTACATACACAGGAGAAAAGGAAGCCGTTGCTTAAAATACCCTGTATTATTTGTGTATTTGAATAGTAATGACGCAGTCCCATTTCTGTTGGCAACTGATGTAAGAGTATGAATGAGATTTTCATTTTTTTTATTTTGTTTGTTTTTGTTTTTCTATGCATTCGGAGATAATGTGAGAACGGTAAATGTGTTCTATGCATGTGTGTGTGTCGAGTGTGTGGTTTTTACCACAATAATTATGTGATTGTCGTATTATACTTGACATACCCCCAGAGTATTGTTTTACCTTGTTTTTATTTAAAATAGTCCTGCACATACACAAATACATGCATATGTGCTTACTTATGCATCCAAACAAGTGTAAAAAAATGTCTACACAAATCCCTGCAATTTAAAAAGAGAGAGAGAGAGAGAGTAAATAAGGTAATGGTACCTGCATTTAATTTCCTAGTATTAACGGTATTTTATTTTTTCTAGTTTTTTGCTGTAATTTTCTACTGGTTTGGCTTTTGTCTTGATTAACCATTGCATGCACTCACACACACACACGGACACACGGACACAAACTCATATTATTTCAAATGCTTTTATACATAAGAATCAAGAGTAAAGCCACAATGTAAACGTTTTCTCTCTTTTTTTCCATGTTTCTGTAAAAATTTTAGTAACAGTTGTGTATTTTGTATAGTTACTGCACAGTAAAGGTGAATATACAGTGGGGAGCATAAATGAGTACATGTTTATACTTTGGACGCTTTTTATGGAATAAAATTAAAAGTAATAAAAAGAAAACTTTAAAAGTTTAGTGATTAACAAAATAAAATAAAATTTAAAATGGAAAACATCATCATCTCTAAGAATAAAATAAACAAAGCAAAGACAATTCGCATGTACTCAATTTTGCACGTCTGCATTTTATGATATGTTTGCAACAACAAAATCAAAACCTATCGTTATTTTGTCATTTTTTTCCATTACTTTGACTTTTTGAAGAAAATATTTGTTTTAAATTAATTACTTAATCTCGTTGAGCGAATATTTTTTGCAAATAATTGAACAAAAATCAATTTCTATTCAAAAATAAAGAAACTTTCGAAATCAACTGAAGACGGTATTGTAGCTTTGACTGGAAGTGGCTAGTCCATTAGGGTAATTTCTAAAAAAAACTTGGAGTTAGGTAGTTAGTAGTTTTCAGGTTCCAAAAACCACGTTCTGTTGCTCTCAAGCCTCAAGTCAGAGGCCGTAAAAATCTACTAACTAATGCAGATGCTCGCCTAATGGTAATACAAATGAAAAGTGACACATTTTTAACACCAAAAGAGCCTTTTTGGCAATCGGGAAACCCCGCTATTCGATGGATGGCAAGTAGAGCTTTCAAGATATTGGCTATACATCAGGAGTCAAAAAGAAAAAACTACACTTTTGGCTAAAAATCTAAAAGCGAGATTAAAGTTTGCCAGAGAACACAGAAATTGCACAGTGAATGAGTGGAAACATGTGTTCTGGTCAGACGAATCAAAATTCAACCGCTTTCAGTCTAATGCAACAATATTGCTTACCATACAGCAATATTGCTTACCATCGGACTAAAAGCGGTTGAATTTTACTTCGGCGGACGAGATCACATGTTTCCAATCAACCACTGTCCAATTTCTGTGATCTCTAGCAAACTTTAATACTGCAATAAAGTCCCTCTGGGGGAGGTCATCTTCGGCATTTTACACACATAGGACACGAACATCAACAATATTCGTTAAAAAGAGCGTAAAAATGTATTCAGTTGCTTATAAGCTTTCTGTGAAGCAAGTTCTCGTTGCTTCTTTTTGAAATATTTTTGTATATCAATTATACACCCAAAAAAAATTACAATAGGATTCTTTATTTCCTAATGAGATTCACCAATAACAATAAGAAATGATTTCTATTTTTGGAAGAATATTTATCAAGTTAAATATGCAGTCTGTAGAGAATTGGCTCTGTACATTTTCTATTTTCCACCACATAAACAATAATTACTAACAATTTTCCTCTGGGTTATATACATGTCTCTCACAAATACACTCACATTTTTATCATGTTCTCTCTGTGTCCATCTTAATAGCCGACACATTATAATTAAAAAAAATTATTTTCTTCTCCGCCAATGGGTATTAAAATTATATGATCACCACTGTATATGACGGGCTTTTAATTTGGCGGTAGTAAATTAGACGTAAAACCAGAATGAAATGACCAAAACAAAAAGTCAAAGAAATTTTAAAGATTTGCTGAATGAAAAATAGAAATTAAGCACCAAACATTAAATTCTTAAACATTGTCTCCGGAGGAGAGCTCTTAATAATTTAAACAATAATTTTTTTAATACTTTTCTCAAGGACATTAAAATTGAGAGAGAGAGAGAGAGAGATAAAGTGTCAAATATACGAAGAAATTTTGGAAGAAGATATTAAATAAAGCAGAAAAAAATTAAAGAAACATGAGATCAAATTAAAAAACGTAATGCACGAAGCAATTAAGAGGAATAATAACAGCTCGAGGGATTTGTATAGTAAAAATAGAGAACGTAGAGCTGTGAAAAAAAATCATGCAAACTTTATTTTCTTTAAAATATTGTGTCCTTTAAACATTAAACATTTCAATTTTTTTTTTTCTAATTTTAAAAAACTTTGGAATTTTTCCTGGTTTTCATTCTTAGTTTATAAAACAAAAAGATTACAAAAATTCTTGAAATATTTTCTATCTCCTTTGCAATCTGTTTAAATGCCTCTAAACAACCGTGCTGTCAATCATTTCGGACACATTTTGAACACTCTACACCAACAGACAGCAACTGTTACGACCCATTAGCCAATACAACCCATACACACATAGGCAATGGTGTATGGAAATTCCAGTTTAGGGAAAAGTTTAATGGTTGAAGTAAACATAAAAAAAATTTCCCAATAAATCGATATTTTGACTTCAAATATTTTAATAGAATTTAAAAAATGAATGAGAAGAATCGCATATAAGGCTCTTACAGGCGTACTGTGTGACCAACTAAAGCCATTCGTCGAAACACTGATTGGTCCTTAACAGTACGGCTTCAGACCTGGCAAGTCTACCATCGACCAGATCTTTACACTACGCCAAATTCTAGGAAAGACCCAAGAAAAACAAGTCGACAAACACATCCTATTTTTGTCGGCTATAAGGCAGCTTTCGATAGCCCCATAAGGGATCGAGTTTTTGCTGCAATGTCTAGGCTCGGCATACCTGCGAAGCTGATAAGGCTATGCAGAATGCCATTGACCAATTCCTGCAGCTCCGTCAAAGTATAGAATGGGCCTCTCCGAACCTTTTGATACCGTGCATGGTTTCAGATAAGGCGACCTCTTATCATGTGGCCTCTTCAACTTCGTCATGGAGAGTGTTTTGCGAAAAGCGGGAAAGCATCGCAGTGGCATTATATTTCAGAAAACCATCCAGTTGCTTAAGTACGCTGACGACATCGACATCATAGAGCGTACCATGCGAGATGTAACTGCTGCATTTAGTGCTATTGAACGGGAGTCTACTGAGATCAGTCTGGTAGTAAATGAGGGCAAAACAAATTAGATGTTATCGACAAGTAGAGACAAATTACGGCCGATAGCTAAACTTTTGCTATAGTCGAGGAATTTATTTATCTTGGCTCCGCAGTTACCACCAAAAATGATGTCAGATTAAATGCAGGATTACTCTTACCAACAGGACAATTGGGTAACAGAGACCTCTCTCGTACGACGAAACTAATACTCTACAAGACACTCATCCTACCCGTGCTTCTTTATGGTGCAAAGGCATGTACCCTCTTAAGCACTGATGCACTAGCCTTGCGAGTATTCGAGAGAAGAATCCTACGTAAAAGATCTTCGGTCCAGTGCGAGGTGGCAATGATTTCCGCTACCGATTCAACAGTGAGCGCGGCTGATATTTAGCGGCTACGCTGCCTCGCCCATGTGATTCGTAATGAAGAAGATGCTCCGGAGAGACGGGTATTTAATGCGTGGATCTGCGGAAGTCGACGAATAGGACGACCTTGTCTCCGTTAGTAGGACCAAATCGTGGAAGCCCTGTCATTGATTGGTGTGGCCAACTAGCGTAGGCGCGCAAGAAGCTGAGGCGTCTGGAAGGATTTCTTGCGGCAGGCCGAAATTCGTTAAATGGCTTGAGTAAGTATTTAAGAATTCAGAACAACAAAAAAAATCATCTAACAATAATAATAACTGGCCAAAAGTACTTTATTTTATTCTACAATGCCTGTTAAGACTTGCCTGTTAAGACATGCCTGTTAAGGCCTGCCAGTTAAGGCCTGCCAGTTAAGGCCTGCCAGTTAAGGCCTGTCTGTTAAGGCCTGCCTGTTAAGGCATTCTCATCGTTTTCTGAATTACATAGGGTTCCTGCTCGAAGATTATGATACCCTTGCTTCTATTCTATCCTCTCTTTTGTAGGCATTTACAAATGGCAACTCTGGCATGCTAGGACCTGCCAATCTAATCCCATGCTTGACGTGATCAATGAAACTTTTGTGTGTTACAAGTCAACAATTCATTCCTTTAAGCCCCTGTATTTTATTGATTTTCTATTCATTTAAATGTCCATGCAAATGAAGGAACAAACATTCATGCAAACAAATACAAACAAAATCTTCTTCTTTTCGTTCATTTTGCTCATTTTGCAATTGAAATTGAACAGTTTTTGACACTTCACAGCCACTTGCCCGCCATGGTTTTGTTTTTGGTTCGTTTCGATTGGGTTTCTAATTTCATTTTATGATGTTAAATGTCATTCACACGTAATGAAAATTTATTTACTTGAAAACTTAATTAAACAGTCGATGTTAGGTAAATAGTAATGAAAAGTTAATCAAATAATCTCAATTCCAAATTATTCCTAATGCTAGTAAGTAAGTAATTTAAGTAGTAAGTAAGTAAATTTAATGTTATAGATGTTACAGTAAGGCATTACTAATTAGCTAACCAAGGCTGTTAAGTATTTATTGAAATTGTTTTCCAAAAAAAAAACGTTTTTTTATGATTGTTTTGGGGTGTAAATACTCAGGCTGTTTATATTTTCTTATTGGAAAAGGAAAAATTCTTTAAAATTTATTGCGTTTAAGGCGGAAAATGTGTGTGTGTTTATAAATGCAAAACAAACAAAACAAATCAAAGCAACACCAACAATGTTAATGGAAATTTAAGCCATAAGGTTATAGTTGGTGAAGGCCGTATATACTACTTGTGAGTTCCACAGTACGCTATTGTTTTTTTGTTATTTTCTTTGGAGTGATAATGGCTAAGATATTCAAGATTTTATAAAAATCTTGATACGATCTCATTAGACAGACATTTTTAAACACATCAATAGGCAAGGTTTTATGAAGCAAATCTTAGATTCAAAAATGAGGCCGACCTCTTGGAGCTAATAAAGGAAAGAATACTGTTCTATAAGTCGAATATAATGGAATGAAAAAAAGTTCTCACTCGCTCTCCATTATTATAATACAGTGAAAATAAGGTCTTAGACTTAACATGGCTTATTCAATCTATGTAGCATTAGTCACACAAATTTGAAGCTGCATATGCCTTGGCAAAACACCGAACATTAACCTGATAACCCTTTCAGTGATTGGAAGCAAGGATACAAGGATTTCTTTGCATTATTATTACTGATGCTCTGAACGTATCCGCAACTAAACTTTTGTTTGGCACTGTGGACATTGAATTTATCATTAAAAAAACGTCTACGACTTAACACAACAAAGCAAAACAAAACATTGGAAAGAACTAAATAAACAGATATCGATAAACAATTGAATAAACAAGAATTCCCTAAAATGAAATGAAACGAAAAGAATAGCAAAAGAAAGCGACTTAAATATTCATCAGTCGTATTAACAAAAACAAAAAAAAATTCTAAAAAAATCTCCCAACAGGCCACCTGCCAAATAACCAAATAACACTAGGCCAGACAATACAAAAATCAAAGTAAACTAACAACAAAGCAATAATAAAACAACAAAAAAAAATCAAAATGTAAACGCACACACACAGAAATGTTAAATCCTGAGAGAGTAGATTATTATCATTAAGAGAATTATGAAAATGATAAACACTCACACAGCCATAGTCGCCAGATAAATATAGTATTAAAACAGACGTCGGCACAAAGAGAATATGATAAAAATGTGAGTGTATTTGTGAGAGGCATGTGTATAAACCTAGAGGAAAATTGTTAGTAATACATATTTTCAAGTGTAACCCAATAATGTGTTTATGTAGTGGAAAATGTGAAAATGTTCAGCGTCAAATCTCTAAAGATTGCGTATTTAACTAAACAAATATTCTTCCAAAAATGGCGATCATTTCTCATTATTATTGGTGAATCTTTATTAGGAAATAAAGAATCCTACTGTCATTTTTCTTTGGGTGTATAATTGATATACAAAAAAAAAAATTCAAAAAGAAGCAACGAGAACTTGCTTCACTGAAAACTGAAAAGCTATTGAATCCCTTTTTATACTCTTTTCAACGAACATTGTTGATGTTCGTGTGTAAAAAGCCGAAGATGATCTTCCCCTGAGGGACATTGTTGCAGGATTAATGCTTGCCAGAGATCACAGAAATTGGAAAGTAAAATTCAACAGCTTTTAGTCCGATGGTAAGCAATATTGCTGCATCAGACTGAAAGCAGGTTGAATTTTGATTCGTCTGACCAGAACACATGTTTGCAATCATTCGAGAACTTGCTTCACTGAAAACTGACAAGCAACTGAATTCATTTTTAAGCTCTTTTTAATGAACATTGTTGATGTTCTTGCCTTATGTGTGTAAAAAGCCGAAGATGATCTTCCCCTGAGGGACATTGGTAGTCAAATATTAGAAAAAAAATCGTCAAAATCGTCAAAAACGTTCATGGAAATCGTCATAAAATCGTTACGATAATTCTGGGTGATGTTCGCTAGAACCGACTCATATTTCAGTGTCTTAGCTTCATAGGAGAGTGTAAGAAATAATTCAGTTCATCACTACCTACTAGACCACGGCGACCCTCAACGGATTTTGCTGGAGCGTAATAATAGAACTTGTTCGCAAGAATCATGTATTCCTACATAACACTCGCCTTTCTCGGCGAGCACAGACGTATGAGGTCTTTAGGCCAGTGGATCGCATACTGTATTACAGTGCAAAAGTATTTCGTATGTCGCACTAATCGTATGTGGAACTCACTTCATGCAGAGATTGTAATTTCTTGATTTTTAAGGGATGAGATACAGAAAAATCATTACTTAAATTTACAATAGGAATAACTGGAAGATAAATACAAAGTCTAAAGTGATCTTTAATGTACTAAAGTATGATGTAAATCTTTTAACTCTAAAAATAATCAAAATAAGCGCATAAATCGTCACATAGTCAATATGATATTTTTGGCGTACAAAATCGTCATATCTGGCAGCTATGCACACAGCATGTGTAACACTGTTGCCTTACTAGAGATTTTTTTGATGCGACATTAAGCGCTTTATTTCTAATGACAGGGAAAAGCGTTGTTCTTTCTCGTTCCAAAAATGTTTTAATGTTCTGCAACCCAATAGAAATTCGATTTGATACAAAAACTTTTATTGAGTCGCACCAGTACGTTACGACACATTTGCTACTTTAGATGGAACTCTTCAATCACTATCAAAGCCGCTTGATTGTCAACGAAAATTTCACAAGAACCCACATTAGAAGAGTGACATCGGTTCTATGTTAAGGATGGAAAAAATATTGAGACCAGGCGTAAAATTTACAAAATTCGCTTTTGCTATTCCACTTTAAAATTGTTTTAAAGCAATTTGCTATTCCATTACAAATTTAGGTTGGTAACGTCACAACTACTTACATAATCAAAATGATAATGAAGAATAAAATATTCACCCTCTCCACAGTTTGCAATCAGCAATTGTATGAAAATTCTATTTTTTTATTTTGTAAAACTTTCATTAGAGAAATGGTAAACATGGCGTTTAAATTTTATAACCTATGCACATAAATCGCTTTCAAATGTTATTTCACGTTTTGAAAACGTGACTAAATTCCTAGAACAATGTACACAGAATATTATTTTGTTAGTAAACTGAAAATAAAAATTGATTGTTTTCTTCACTTTTTTTTTCAATTACATATATTGTAATTTATGTAAATATAAACATTTATTTATGAAAAATACAAAATCTTTTAGTAAAATCATATGTTTTATAAAGAAAAAAAAATTTATAACAATTCTAGCAGTTTTTTAGGTTTTTGCTTTCAAAAGAAAATTGTTGGCAACAATGCCTATCTTCCTGTGTTTTTTCACATACACATTATCATCATATATACGTGTTTCTGTGTATGTGTAAATTGAGAGAATTTACATTTTGTTGTTCTTTCTACAGGACAACCAACACATTTGTTTTGTTTACATTTGATAACAACATTAAAACTGACCATTTTAACCTCTACAAAAGAAAAACCTCGCAGTCATACTGTTAATTTCAAAATTCTGTCTGTCTCTCTCTCTCACACACTCTTTCTATATTTTAATGATAAATTGTTAACGTTTATGGTAATAGTGATGCTGATAATGATAATGACGATAACAATGACATTGATAATGATGATGATGATGCTGTTGTGACCTTTAAACGTCTTGTAATTTAGAAATTAATTTAAAGACATTTATTCTAAATGAATTCACACTCACAATTGTAATTTCATTTGATGTTATGAGCCTTTAAGAAGAGCACTTTCATTATTATTACAGAAACAATAATAATATCGATAATTTATTGTGTTTATTTCAATAATAAACAATGATAAAATGCAAAAATAAATAAACATTGTGTTTAATTAAGTGCAATGTGTTAAATTTATTGTGAAAATTTTAATTGTTTATTAAATAAACAAATAAAACTGCATACGAAGATGCTATTCACAAAATTATAAATTTAAACTTAATAGTCAATGAAATTGTAAAGAGAAACTGTACAGGATATGGAAAATTCACATACACTACTGAAGTTAATTAGCGAATGAGGCTGTGATGTAAACTATTATCTTAAATAACATTTTTCCCAATTTTTATTCCTAAAACGATTAAGGATTATCCATAAATTAAATTTTGTATGGAAAAAGCTTAAATTTTTCAACAATGCTGCTTCTTCGATAGAAATTCTTTCCAATTTTTAATGGAAAATGTGTAGATAACTTAAATTTGATAAAGAAAACTTGTATTTTCCATTGAACTTGAAATTGTATGTATGGAAAATATTTTAAAATTTGAATTTTCTTTTGAAAAAATTTCGATAACTTAAATTTTCTGTGCATAACGTTACGATAACATGAATTTTTTTTTTAGAAAATTGTTAGATGGTTTGAATTTGATTGAAAATATTTTGATTGCCTTAATTTTCTTTAGTTTTCCATAAAAAATATTTCGAAAAACTCGAATTTTCTACAGAAAATGTTATTTATTTATAATTTTCTTATCAAAAGTTTTGAGAACTTAAATTTTCCATCGAGAACTTAAATTTTCCTTCGAAAAAAATTTCGATAACATAAATTTTTTGTGCATAACATTATGATAACATGAATCTTTTTTAGAAAATCCTTAGATGGTTTGAATTTGATCGAAAATAGTTTGATTGGATTAATTTTCTTTGGTTTTCCATAACAAATATTTCGAAAAACTTGAATTTTCTATAGAAAATGTTTATTTATTTATAATTTTCTTATCAAAATGTTTTGAGAACTTAAATTTTCCATAGAGAACTTAAATTTTCCTTTGAAAAAATTTCGATAACTTAAATCTTCTGTGTATAACGTTTCGATAACATGATTTTTTTTAGAAAATTCTTGGATGCCTTGAACATGAATATGAGAACTTAAATTTTCCTTTGAAATTATATCGATAACTTGAAAATTTTATGGAAAATATTCAATTTCCTTTTGAAAAATTTCTATAACTTTAACTTTCTAAAAATAATGTTTCGATAACACGTCTCTTTATGGAAACTTTTTGAATAATTAAAATTTTTTTATGAATACATTTCGAAAACTTTGTTATCATAAAGAGAACTTCAGTTCTCGATGGAAAATAATTCGATAACTTAAATTTTTTATAGAAAATGTTTTGTTTTCTTTGATATTTTAATTACATACATACATAATTGGTCCATTACAATCCTTCAGGACAGGATTACGACCTAGCTTCTCACACCAGTTATGTTGTGTGTGTTAACTTTATACATGAGTGGCGGGACCTACAGTTTAAAGTCAACTCCGAACGACAGATTTTTGAGAAGCTTTACAGGCAATTTTTACTCTCAGAGTCTTTGCCAGAGATCTGCTGAGAGGAAGTCGCCGAAGAAATATTTTTTCGTTTTGATGTCTGACCTGGGATACGAACCTGGGCCTTTTGTCTAATAAGCCAACACACTACCCACTAGACCATTTTAATTATCAATGTCTATTCAATATCAGTAATAAATAACAGAAATGTTCAATATATTTATCCACTTTTCTATAGAAAATATTTTATAAAAATTGTTAACTTCAGGAGAAAATTTGTAAAAAGTAATCGAAAAATTTGTAAAACAAAAAAAATTTTCTGGAGTTTCTTTTGGTTTTACTAAAATAGAAAACTTGTCAGTATTGCTTTCGACATACATATAGCAAAACTTTATATATAAAATTAAAATAAAACATGGAAAGTGTTGTTATCGAAAAAGTTTCGAAAAGGTTTTGTTATCGAATTATGTTTACACAGGAATATATGTACATATATGAATAAAAATAATGACAAAATTTTTTTATAAAAATACTTGTAGAAAGCTTTTTTATTGCAAAATTTTAAGAAAATTTTGTTATCGCAATTAATATTTTATTACAGTTCTCGAAACTTTTGTTATTGATTTCGATAACAATATATATTTGACAATTTTTAATGAAATGTATTTAATGCTCCCCAACTCTGATAAGTGAGTTTTGTTTCTTTTTTTATGTACAATAATCATCCCAGAAAAAATGTCTCCAATAAAAAGCAGATTTTTTCCTTACTCTCGCTTTCTGTAGCATATGCATGCATACACTAAATGCAATGAGTAACTTCAATTAAAACAGAGAGAATAATTATTAATTGAAAGCATACACAAAACATTAACGACAACAACAATGTATGGATGAGGCTTTTGAACTGCAAAACCATACAGAGAATGTTAAAAGATAAAAACAACAACGCAATAATTGTAATTGCAATAACAAAGTAAAAACAACTACAAAATTAAGAGTGAGAGTCATTATGCGCCCTCTTCTGTGCAAATACTCGTATGCTAACGGAAGATTAAGAATGAGAAAATTTAAAAGGAGAACTAAAGAAATGATCATCAATGTTGCCAATACTAATAAAGGGAATTACATTTTTTTTTTTTTTATTATATTTGCTTTGATTTTTCTTTTATTTCTATACACACATGCACATATGTATGCCTGCATGTATGTGTGTAAATATGTACACACTTTGAATGTTTTTGTTTAAAGCAACAGACAAGAGTGTTCATATGCACAGTAAACGATAAACGACGGTAAAGCATTCATTTTAGGTGCAATCAAACTTAAGTTGGCCCAATTTTTAAATCATTTTTTTTTTTGTTCTTTTTTTCGTTCAGTGTGAGAATAATCATGAACAAGTGTTTTAAAAATAAAATTTAATTTTAATTTTTGTTTTCTTATTTCTTTTCTTTTTAGTTGCTACAGCATTGCGAAACACTTCAAAAAAAAAAAAGAACACAGAAAAATATATTCTACAATAGCAAACAACACAGCACAACATAATACATCACACCCACACCCACACCCAATTGACTTTATCTTAGATTGACTGAACAAAAAAAAAACAAAAATGTAACAAAAAGTAAAAAAGAAAGAAAAAACAACAACAACAACAACAACGGCACTAATAATAAAAAAGCAATAATAATAATAATAAGAGACCTCCATAAATATTAATAGAACAACAAATAACTTATCGACCCCACTCATTGAACTTGACCAACACATCTCAATTGATTGAACAGGGCAGCGAGCACAGAGAGAGAGAGAGAGAGGTCAAGGGAAAAAAAACACAAACAGAGAAAACATTTATATTCTAAGCAGGGATGGGAAATTGGTCTTAACAAATTGTACTAACGTTCATAAAAAATTTTAGTTTTTTCAGACCGATTATACTAAATTCATTTTTTTCTTTTTTAAACTTTTTTTATTATAAATTAATAAAAGAAATAAATGATAAATTCATTTCATTGTGTGGTAGTATAAAAATAACAGTAAATTTTTCAAATTGTTAGCACAGTTTTGACTTCAGTATAAAAATTAAGGTTTTTAGTCTTTGGAAAATTATAGCACCAGTCTCATGTTTGTTCAATAAGAAGCTTTATTTACCAAAAATATTTCTGCTTAAAACTTAGTAAACCTCCCTTATTAAAGTAAATATTCTGTCCATGATATTCTTATAAAGATTATTTAATATTTCTCCGTGAAAACCCACTCTTCGATCATTATTAATTTTAAATTTTCAGGACTGGTAAATTGTCGGTTATTCTGAATATAATCTTCGGACAAGAATGGGGAATTAGTTTGTGGAAACGTTTTCAATAATATTCATATCAGGAAAGCAAGCTGGCCACGATAAAACCTCAATAGATTGTTTACGGAACCATTACATCCTCTGACATGAATTCTGGCATTGTCCTGTTGTAAAATATATTTTTTTCATTATTTTCTCTCAAGAAGGGCAGCAAACTAGAGCTAAGAACAGTAAAGTACTTTGTACTATACATTCGTGTAGATGGAAACTGAAATTCGAAGCAACCACTTAAAGAAATAACCCCCTAGCAATAAATTATCTCCCCAAAATTTGAATTTCTAAGGTCACGACAGTAGTATCGATAGCTATTTGGTCTATCTAAGTTCCACTTTTTTTCATCATTGTTTGTTATTATTGAAATTGCTGGTGGTGCTATGATTATGAAAAGCACTTTATAATAGGTAAACTTAACAACTTACTTTAATACTTAACTATAAAGGAATAAAAAAGTTTATGAGATCCAAATTTTAAATCACTATTGATGATAAATTTTGTACCAGCAACTACTATTTGTTATTTTAAAATTGTGAGCAACACTAATTAAATGACTTCAATAAATCCCTTGTTTGGATTAAATTAGAGAAAGTCAAAGGAAACACTCCATTTGTCCCTATGATTTTTATTAAATTTTGGTATGAAAATATCATTTCCACGTATGCAGATGAATGTGGAACGGATAATATTCATTTTATAACTCTTGATATGTCAAGTTAGCAACGAGTTGCTATATGCAAATGAAACGAAAACAAAAAACGTATACACTGATGAGACAGAATAATTGAGTGATGTAATAAAGTAGAGAACATTTTTCAATAGCGCTAAATAAGTCATGGAGGTGCTATGGTGTTTTTGACAATTGTACCAACTTTTCCATCCCTGATTCTAAGCCTCTATGTTCTTTGCTTTCATTAACTATAAGAAATTTATGGTACAATGCATGTACGTACGTACGTACATACATAAATGGACTGAGACAATATGCCTTTAGTTAAATAATTATTATTGTAATTGCTTTTTTGTGTATCAATACATATACACAGACAACACATTGATACACATATGACAGAACTATGTAAAGGAATGAATTGTTAATGCAGTGAGATAGATTTTTTAAAAGTGAAATAATCGTTTTACAAATTAAAATTTCTTTTTTTATTTATATATGTATATTGGTTTAAAAGGGAAAATTAAGAAAAACATGCTTAAAACTGTGATTTTAATAACACTTTTTCTTTCATTGTAATACTGTAATCTTGCCATTAGATAGAAAATACAATATCATATGGATTGGTTATAGCAATCAATACTTTAAAGGTAGTTTTTGGCTATGTATTGCCACATTTTAAGCAAAATTCGTATGAATATTGGTTTTTAAGTGTTCCAATATTAAGAGAGTACTAAGACTAGTCGCCGTGGTCTAATAAGTAGTGTGTTAGCTTATTAGACATAAAGCCCGGGTTCGTATCCCAAGTCAGCGTAAATTATCACCAGTAAAATATCTCTTCAGCGTTTTCCTCTCAGCAGATTTCTGGCAAAAACTCTGAGAGTAACATAAAATTGCCATCAAAAAGTTTCGGAGCCAACTTTAAACTGTAGGTCCCTGCACACACAACATAAGTGGTGTGAGAAACTAGGCCGGTAATCCTGACTGAAGGGTTGTAATGGCCAATTATGTATGTATGAAATGTTAAAAGCTTATTCACGTAAACGCGGTCCTTGACATAGCCCCACGAAAAAATCTATTGAAGTCACAGAGCAACCAGTTTATAACTTAGAATTGTAAGCCCTAAAATGTCGCTTATCATCCGACTATAGAGCCCTGAATTGATGTAGTAGTGTTTCATCCACGGTAATTTTCGTAGAAATACATTGCAATGACGCCTCTAAACCATAATGCAGCTCAAACATTTACTTTTTCCGCAAAAACTCTTTTGCATGCTCCGAGCCTCAAATGTGAAAATTTTGCTTGTTGACATAATAAAAAAGTAACAAATAAGCTTTAAAGCCAAAAGAATATTAAAAGCCTGTTGCTCTAGCATACAAGAAATGTTATGTTTGCTGCAGAGAACGGACAAACTTAAAAAAATATGATTTCCTTAGGATATTAAGCCAAATAATAAGATTAAGCTTTTCCAACAAGATTTAAAGTCGGATTAGAATTGTTAAGTAATTCAGAAATTTGTACGTAAGGCGAAAAAAAAATTAAAAACAATTTTGGGCAAATAAAACATGTTTGGAGGGATCGAGAAATATAAAAAAAAATATTTTTGAAATCTACTCAACAAAACTCACAACCTACACAACGTCATAAACCCGGTTAGTATTTAATTTTTTTTTTATTTCGCCGCAGAGTATAATTAATTAGCATTAATTGTTTCAATAACAAAAGCAATATAATCTGCTAAAGAATAATTTTCACTCTCATGCTAATTTGAAAACGAATGTATTCTTTCAAATGATTTTCTATTTTCTGAAACGAGTTTTGTTGTTGGCTTTATTGCTATATTAATACACTCATCATATGGCTGAATGATTAAATGATTTGTTATTTATTGTTGTTGTTGCTGTTGCTGTTGTTGCCGTTGTTGTTATTATTGTTGATTTACTACAGCTTCAAAAGGCAATTAAATTTCATATTCTGAGCAGCACAATAATAAATTCTTCATAACATTTACATACACATACACATGCACATGCACATACACTATCGTGCTGTTATCAAACTATATACATATATAGGTATATATGTATGTGTGTATGTTTGTATGTATATGAACAATAACAATAACAATTCATTTTAATTATTAATAAACAACATACTAAAATATTCTATATTTAGGTTGGTTTATATGGCAAAAGATTAATTGAAAAATTAACAATTAAAAACAAAACAAAAAACAAAAAAAATTTATTTAGAAAAGAGAGCAGCATAAACCGAAAAATATTATTACCATAAGACTAACGGTAGAAATTGCGGGGCTCTTTTGCCACCTGTTGCTCCCTTTAGATTGCCCTTTAATCGATAACAACTACATACAAAGTGTTAAAGGGTCAACGTCATACGCAAACACCAAGCAAATGTGTGTATGTATGTATATAAGAGTGCTTGTAATTTTCTTTACAATCGAATTTTACAAATGATAATGCAGTAATGCATTATGAATAGTGATTTTTGCTTCGCTCTAATGTCAACCGATAAAAGCCAACCATTTTTGATGATTTTTTTCTTTTTCTTATTATTCATTGTCATACAACAGCCACTAGCAGCTAAAATCGTTGTTGCACATGATAGGGAAATAATTTCTGTTTTAAGTTTTCTATGGAAAAGAAAGCAAAAATTTTCTAAATTTTTTTTGGGATTTAAAAAGTATTGAAAAGCTCAAACAAGCTATTTTTGTACAAAAAAAAAAAAAAATACTGAAAGAAGAAAATAATTTTACTCTTGGTCATTCGATACCTCGTAGATGGTATTCATTATTCTCACCCTCTCCACCAGACTCTCGGCACGTCTTGCAAAAGAGGCACGTCTTGCTTCAGCAGATGTTGCCATTTTGTTTTCTTTTAAATTTTTAAAACAATTTTTGTCGTTTATTATGATGAGAACTAAAAAAAAAACAAAAGAAATTAAACAAAAAATTTAGTATTATTATTATAAAAATAAGTCATTTAAAAAACATCTATACATATACACATTTTACAGGCATACATGCTTATGTACATAGGTATATATGTATGTCTGTTAAACTTAAAATGTCTACAAAATAAATCTTAAAAATAAATTAAAAATTTTTTTTTAAATAGCATAAATGTGTATAGTTCTGGTTTTATTTTAGTTTTTTGTTGTTTACAATAAAAAATACCACAAAAAGATATTAGAATTAATCTCACACATTTGCACATAACGGGTTTACCCCAAACATTAATGTGGTTTTGAATGTTTTACATACATCTTTACATACCCACATACATAGTTTTTTTACTCTATTTGTAAACGTTTTTTTTTTTTATTTTTCGTAAAGTATAAACATTATAGAATAATTTATTAACGACTCTTAAAATTATAAGAATTGTTCATAATGAAAACTTTTGTTATTAAAAAATAAAAATGATTATTTTCTATCTACATATTGTTATCAACCAGTTTTCTATATGAACAACCTGTTAACGAACAATTTTCTATAGAAAATATTTGTTATCGAACAATTTTTTACAAAAAAAATTTGTTATCGAACAATTTTCTATAGAAAATACTTGTTATCGAACAATTTTCTATAGAAAATACTTGTTATCGAACAATTTTCTATAGAAAATACTTGTTATCAAACAATTTTCTTTAGAAAATTCTGTTATCGAACAATTTTCTTTAGAAAATTCTGCTATCAAACAATTTTCTTTAGAAAATTCTGTTATCGAACAATTTTCTTTAGAAAATTCTGCTATCAAACAATTTTCTTTCGAAAATTCTGTTATCGAACAATTTTCTTTAGAAAATATCTGTTATCGAACAATTTTTAGAAGGCAATATCTGTTATTGAACAATTTTCTATAGAAAATAATTATTAACGAACAATTTTTTATAAGAAATATCTGTTATCGAACAATTTTCTATAGAAAATAATTATTATCGATAAATTTTCAATAGAAAATATCTATTATCGAACAATTTTTTATAAAAAATATCTGTTATCGAACAATTTTCTATAGAAAATAATTATTATCGACAAATTTTCTGTAGAAAATATCTATTATCGACAAATTTTCTTTAGAAAAATATCTAATATCAACAAATTTTTTGTAGAAAACATCTATTAACGACCAATTTTCTATAGAAAATATCTATTAACGACCAATTTTCTATAGAAAATATCTATTATCGACAAATTTTCTATAGAAAATATCTATTATCGACAAATTTTCTATAGAAAATATCTATTATCGACAAATTTTCTATAGAAAATATCTATTATCGACAAATTTTCTATAGAAAATATCTATTATCGACAAATTTTCTTTAGAAAATATCTATTATCGACAAATTTTCTTTAGAAAATATCTAATATCAACAAATTTTTTGTAGAAAATATCTATTAACGACCAATCTTCTATAAAAACTATCCGTTATTGAACAATTTAATATAGGAAATATCTGCTATCGACCAATTTTCTATAGAAATTCTTTGTATCGACCAATTTTCTATAAAAACTATCTATTATCGAACAATTTTTTATATGAAATATCTGTTATCGAACAATTTTCTAAAGTAATTTCATTGTAGTCCTATATAACTATAAAAACTTTATGTTGTGAATTATTTCTTATAATGTAATTAAATTTTGTATAAAAAATTCAAATTATTGATAAATTTTCTGTAACAAATTCTTAATGTCTACTAGTTCTTTTCAAAAAAAATAAAGAAACAAAATATATTTCAGATTTAATCGTTTTCTTTATTACAAAAAGGAACATAATTTAATACCTGATTACCATTTCAAGGTAATCACAATCAGTCAAAAGTGTAATCAATACATGAAAATTAATTTTTTTTAAATTATCATTTACAATCTTGTTTAAGGTCATAATGACAGAAATCAGAAATTTCATTTAATTCTTCTTATAATTTGACGTTATCGAAAGTAAGTATTGATTCTTTGTGTTTAACAGATAAAGTGTTTATTAAATATCGATAAATAATTAAAACAAATACCATAAGACTTAACTGACATTGAAAGCTTAAGTGGAAAGTAGATGACGAGCGAATTAAAACAAAAAGAGAAATAAATAATGGATTCATTAATAAACAATTTCGATAAGAATTTTATTAAAGACAGAAAGATCACTATCACTGTCATTATGCGCGATTGTTGTTAAAAGAATTAATATATCATGTTTGAATTGAAATGTGTGACAATTATAAGAAAATATATAAGTAATCGATAAGTCAACACTTGAAATTATGCTTAATTGTTATCGAAAAGTTACAATTTATCTAAACTGTCACAACGAAAAATAGACCACTGCCTATTAACATACATGCCAAATTGAATGTACTTTTCAAATTCAAATTTCATGTTGTATGTTATCGATTTTTGTTTTTTTCTTGTGTTCATAATTTAGCTGGTCATTTGCATTTTCATTAACATGTTCCATTAATAGCATGAATTAAATTGTTTTCGTTTCTTTTTTGTTTTTCTTCGCTTTTTCCATATTGTTGTTGTTGTTCATATATGGAACAAGAATTTTGAGTTTGAGAACGACGGACAGACAGACAGTCAGCCAACCAACAACATGAATTAAAAATTATTCACAATTCGTATCTCTCCACAGAACAAAGTCTTCTGAGGGGTGTGTGCTGAGATCATTATAGTGCTGGTCTCGTATTTTAAAAAATACAGTTTAAAATTTAATTTTATTTGTTTTGTTTTCAATAAAAACAAAAATATCGATTGCAATTATAGAATATATTTCACAGATTTGCAGGATTGATAACAACCACGTATCAGTAAACAAAAAAAAATAAAATAAAATATTTAAATCTATAAATAAAACAATTTTTTTTAATTGATATTCTCCTATAGAAATTAATTTGCTTAGAGAAGCAAACTATCAATGCTCGTAAATAGTTTTATAAGATTTACATCTAAATGTATAAATTTATTTAATAATTTCCTTGTTGACAATTTATCGATAACAGTAAATTTTATTGTACATAGTGCATGTGAATAAAAATTTACGTGCAGAAATTGTATTTCAAATTATTGTAAAAATATTTGTTTACGAATTATTGATATAGAAAATTCTTGTTATCGAACTATTTTATATAAAAAATTCTTGTTTTCGGACAATTTTCTATAGAAAATCATTGTTTTCGGAGAATTTTCTATAGAAAATCATTGTTTTCGGAGAATTTTCTATAGAAAATCATTGTTTTCGGAGAATTTTCTATAGAAAATCATTGTTTTCGGAAAATTTTCTATAGAAAATCATTGTTTTCGGACAATTTTCTATAGAAAATCATTGTTATCGAAAAATTTTCTATAGAAAATCATTGTAATCGAAAAATTTTCTATAAAAAATCACAAAATCGATAACAAGAATTTTTTGTTATCGAAAAATTTTCTATAGAAAATCATTGTTATCGAAAAATTTTCTATAGAAAAAATTTTCTATTGAAAATCATAGTTATCGAACAATTTTCTATAGAAAATCATAGTTATCAAACAATTTTCTATAGAAAATCATAGTTATCGAACAATTTTCTATAGAAAATCATAGTTATCGAACAATTTTCTATAGAAAATTCTTGTTATCATAGTTATCGAACAATTTTCTATAGAAAATCATAGTTATCGAACAATTTTCTATAGAAAATCATAGTTATCGAACAATTTTCTATAGAAAATCATAGTTATCGAACAATTTTCTATAGAAAATTCTTGTTATCGAACAATTTTCAAAAATTTTCTATAGAAAATTCTTGTTATCGAACAATTTGCTATAGAAAACTCTTGTTATTGAAAAATATTTTGCGATAACATTAATTTCTCTTTAGAACGTTTGCAGATAAAACATTTACTAATAATATTTTAATAATAATATTATATATTGGCTAATAACAACAGTTTTTATAGAAAATTTATCGATAACAACAATTCTCCTAGACAATATGTTTTTTGGTTTATAAATTATTCTTTTAAGTTTTCAAAAATCTATTAAAATTTTAAAACTATAATAGATATTTTAATGTTTTTAATGAAATTTATGTTGTTCTTTTTTAGAAAAATTTCAAATTTATTTTCTGTCAAGGGCATTCATTTCCATTTTAACAAAACAATGTTGTTGGGCTACTCTAAATTCCACGCAAACATCACACAAAATATGATTTTAAACTATGAGTGATGGTGGGCCCAATATTAAAAATTGAAAATTTTTTGATTTCAATAAATTATAATAAAAAAATAAGAAGAAGAAGAAAGAAAATAAAAAAAACAATAAAACAAAAATAGAATGAATTACTAGACACAATAACAAACAGACTAGCAAGCAAAGACATCAAAACTAAAATAGGAAAGAAACACAGTAGCTAGCAGCGACGACAAATTGGCTCGCCAAAGCACCAACATACAAACATAAACACACATACACACAAATTTGTATGAATGTTTGTACAGAATTTTTGTTTTTTCTCATGTCACAGTCACATAATGATGGCTGACTGCCTAGTTGTTGATTTATTCTACCAACAATTGGTAAGAAAATCGAAAGCACAACAAAATAATAACATAACAGGGGGGACATTTTTCATATTCAAATGCATTCACATGCATACGATCGATGCCAGTGTGTAAGTTTTGCTGCTCTGCTATGCTATACATTGTATTTATAAATGTGCGATGGTATAAAAGGAAAGCCAAGTAGATGGATATGAAATATAAATTCAATTTGTCAATGGTTACACTGAGCTCGAAAATTTGTTTTCCACAATGTGAAAAATAATAAAAAAAATTATAAAAAAAAAATTTTTAAAAAAATTGTGAACGTTCTACGTGTAGGTGTTATGAAGGTGTTTCACCTTTGTTGGAGTATTGTTCTGTAGACAAATATAAATTAAATTTAATTTTTTTAAACCGAATATATTATTTATAAACACCGATTGAAAAAAGCAAATCATTTAATAGGTATATTAAAATCTTTTAAATTTTTTCTGTTTATTTTTTTGTGATTTTTATTATCGAAAATTTTCTTTACAATTCCTTTTGTAGTTTTTGTTATCACTGTTTATATTTCTTTTGTTTTTTATGTTGTTATTGCTCTAAGAATATTTATAAACAATATTTTCTTTAGTTTCAGTCCTTTGAAAGCGAAAGTATGGTTATAATTTTGTTGTTCATTGTATTGCTTATTGTATTAAAAAAAATACCAGACAAATTTATTGAAATATATTTTTTTCTTTTGTTATTCAAAAAAATAAGAGACAAACCAAATCAAAAAAAAGAACTAAAATATTCCGGCAATACCATAGACAATGAAGAGCTACTTTCACTTTCACTTTAAATCGTACTATGAAATGCAAGGAATTTAAATTAAAAAAAACGTTATTTTTATTGAAAATAAAATTGCAAATATTGTAAACCAAATAGAATTGGCTTTTATAGATCACGTTTTGAAGTCAAACACTTCCCTTAACAATCAAACTCATATTGTTAGCGGAATGAATTACTGTAGGGTACTATTTTTTTTTTTTTTTTTTTTTCAATTTTTGTGATAAAGAAAAACCAAAAAAAATTCAATTAATTGCACTAAATGTTTAAGAAAATAATTAAAATTTTAATAAAATAATAAAAATTTGAATAATTCATCTGAAGAAAGATGATTGGGCACACACAACATTTGAAATCATCATAACACAATAAATTCATTCCACTTTCTTATTTTTCAGAATATAAAAAAAGAAAGAAAAAAATAGAAAAAGCAAACAAAAATGCTTTTAGCAAAAATGTGACAGTAAATTAGTAAATTTTCTGTATTTATTTTTCATTTATTTTTTTTTTTATTTTTTAATTTACCTTTTGTATTCTACACACAAAGAAGAATGGTTTTATAATTAAAATTTCTTCTTTTTTTTATTATGTTAAAAACCACAAATATTTCAATTATACATATATTTAATAAAATTTATTTTTTTTTTATCTTTTTATTTTTAAATTTTATTTTTAGTTTTCAAAATAAAAATAATCAATATTTTAAAAAAAATTTTTTTTTTTTTTTATTTAATTATTACTTCTTAAAATTTTTTCTATGAAAGTATAAAATTTTATTTCGAAAAAGATTTTAAAATTCACAATTTCAACGATCGCCGCGCTTTCTATAGAACCACTAAAACACACTGAGTGCTAACAGTCAGTTTAGACCGTTCTTCTTGTCGCAGTTTGCTTTCAGTGTGTTTTTCTTTGTCGTTACGGCCAACACTGCTGATATAGTCTCCCTCCTATGTTTAAATGCCTGCTCTATCGACCAAGAGTAAGAAAATCGTTTATTAATAAACATCACTCGCTCAATGCTGCTCAAACATGTGAACATTTAAGCTCTCACACTAAGTGTTGGGTTGTGGTGGGGGGAAAAACACATAATTATGGGAGACTTAAAGCGTAAGAGAAATAATCGTAACACAGCTAAACAAACAAATTTAAACCGTTTGGGATAAGAGAATAAGTAATATTAAAATAAAAATTCTGAAAATTGTAACACCCTGTTGGTATTTAGTATTTAATATTTAGTAGATCAATATTATGCTTAAGCAAATAAGTATATTGTAGATAATAAATAGCTTGGAATTTAAAATAAATAAATTACTTCCTATAAAAAATTAAGTTATCGAAAAATTATAGAAAAAATATTTAAAAAAAAAAATAAATATAATCTCATAGAAAAATAATCTGTAAAACAATTAAAATTATCGATAAATTTTCTACCGATAAATATTCTGTCGATAAATTTTCTTCAAAACTCAATGCTATCGAAAAAATTTCTCTACAAACATTTTTTCTAAGATCAATACTATCAAAATATTTCCTATTGTAAATCAATGATATCGAAACATATCCTATAGAAATTCTCTATGGGAAAATAATGTTGTCGAAAAAATTCTATGAAAGAAGTTATTGAAAAATTTTTTGTAGAAAATTATAGTGATAGAAAAATTTTCTATGAAAAATTATACTTATTGAAGAATTTTCTATGGAAAATTATTGTTATCGAAAAATTATTATTATCGAAAAATATTCTATAGAAATTTTTTGTGGAAAATTTTTGTTATCGAAAAATATTCTGTAGAAAATTATTGTTATCGAAAAATATTCTCTAGAATATTTTCTATATATTCTATAGAATATATATAATATATATTTATATATATAGAATATATAGAAAATATTCTGTAGAAAATTATTGTTATCGAAAAATATTCTATAGAATATTTTCTATATATTCTATATAGAATTATTGTTATTGAAAACTATTCTATAGAAAATTATTGTTATCGAAAAATTATTTATGGGAAATTATTTTTATTAAAAAATTTTCAATGAAAAATTATTGTCATCGAAAAATATTCTATAGAAATTTTTGGTGGAAAATTTCTGTTATCGAAAAATATTCTATAGACAATTATTGTTATTGAACAATATTCTATAGAAAATTATTGTTATCGAAAAATTATTTATGGAAAATTATTGTTATCGAAAAATTTTCTATAGAAATTTTCTTTGGAAAATTATTGTTATCAAAAACTTTTTAATGAAAATTATTGTTATTAAAAAATTTTTAATGGAAATTATTGTTATTGAAATGTTTTCTATGGAAAATTATTGTTATCAAAAAATTTTCTACAAAAAATTATTGTTATCGAAAAATTTTCTGCGAAAAATTATTGTTATAGAAAAATTTATTAACAAAACTTTTCTATGAGAAATTATTGTTATCGAAAAATTATTTATGAAAAATTATTATTATCGAAAAATATTCTATAGAAATTTTCTGTGGAAAATTGTTGTTATCGAAAAATATTCTATACTAAATTATTGTTATCGAAAAATATTTTATAGAAAATTATTGTTATCGAAAAATATTCTATAGAAATTTATTGTTATCGAAAAATATTCTACAGAAAATTATTGTTATCGAAAAATATTCTATAGAAAATTATTGTTATCGAAAAATATTCTATACAAAATTATTGTTATTGAAAAATATTCAATAGAAAATTATTGTTATCGAAAAATATTCTATAGAAAATTATTGTTATCGAAAAATATTCTATAGAAATTGTCTATAATAAATTACTGTTATCGAAAAAGTTTCTGTAGGAAATTATTGTTAGCGAAAAATTTTCTATAGATAATTATAGTTATCGAAAATGAAAAGTTCGAAATTGAAAAACATGCATATCTCGAAATAAAATAATTAAGATTCCTTGAAATTTGTGTGAATACTTTTAACGTGCAGTATCTGTCTGGCAATATCGCATAGAGTACCAAAACTAGAATATAACCAAGAGAGAGTAAAAATCCGCAAACCCAACTCTTTTATTAACTCGTAACGTAACTCTATGTATGTGTGTATGTTTTAGTGAAAAATAAATAAATTTTGTTATTGTAAATTTCATAAACAACTAAAAAGAGTGTAATTTGTTTTGTTTCGTTTTGTTGTTCTTTTTTATTTCATTTGAGTGACTCCCATTCTAGTAAATACTATATACGATCCGAACTATTCCTAACAAAACAAATAAACCGACACACAAACGCAAACAAATTCAGAACGAAATAAAACCGTGTGTAATGGACTACACTTGCACTACAACAACTGTTAAGAGCTATGCGTTGAGTGCTGATTATTGTGTGCTTTGCGCGATCGTGTTCGTTTAATAGTGTTCTTTAGAGAATATTAATCAGTCAGTCAGTCAGTCTGTATTAAAAATGTAAAAAAGTCTTCTAAACTAGTCATTCAATATTAGTGATTAGACTGGAGAACATTAACTACTCGTGATCGTATTAAATTAAATAGTTTTGCAAACACCGAAAAAGAAACGTATTAAATTCTTAAATAAACAATTAATTCATAAAACAAAAAAAAAAAAAATTAAATAAAATAAAATGACCACACAACCTTGGTGCGGACGAGACTATAAGCCACGTAAATTTGATCAATATAAACCCACTATCTGTTATAATAAGCCAGCCGCTGCACAGGTATCAAAATCTTTGTATGATGATAAACGTTATCAAGCAATAACGGGTGACTTGATAGCAACGTTGACAGTGCCCAAACGTTCAGCTCGAACTTGGACGATGCGTGAAGGTGATTTGTGTCGAATTACTATATGCGAAGGCTCTCAAGTGGGTGATATGAATTTCTGGAATTTAGATAACATCAAAGAACGTTTCTATTCGGGCAAAACAAGACAATTACACAGTACCCATCTGAAGGTTTACGATCGCTTATGGAGTTGTTTCCCATATTTAAGGCCTATGGCCACATTTGTTTACGATTCGTTAGCCAAATATGGTATCGATGAGGATGGTGGTTCCCTACACGATGTAGTGGGCACCCGATGTGATGATTATACGTACAAATTAATAACGGGCAAAGATCGTGTGGGTAGCTGTCATAGTTCTTTGGTTAAGGCTGTAACCGAGGAGCGCGGCATGACTGAGGAAGATGTACATGATGTATGGAATATATTTATGTGTACCGGATTTACAAGGGTGAGTCAAAGAATATATTAACAAAATGGAAATTTTATCAATTAGAAAGGTTTTCTGTAGAAAATTCTTGTTATCAAAAGTTTTTCTGCAGAAAATTCTTGTTATCGAAAGTGTTTCTGTAGAAAATTCTTGTTATCGAAAGATTTTCTGTAAAAAATTCTTGTTATCGAAAGTTTTTCTATAAAAAATTCTTGTTATCGAAAGTTTTTCTATAAAAAATTCTTGTTATCGAAACATTTTCTATAGAAAAATCTTGTTATCGAAAAGATTTCTATATAAAATTCTTGGTATCGAAATATATTCGACATAAAATTAATGTTATCGAGAAAAAGTTAAATGAAATAAAAATTAAAATTTTTCTATAATCAATGTTATCGAAACTTTTTCGGTAGCAAATTACTGTTATTGATAAAAAATTTTCAATAGCAAGTAATGTTATCGAAAATTTATCTGTGAAAAATTACTGTTATCGAAATAATGTTTGTAGGAATCGAAAAATATTTTATAGATAATAAATGTTATCGAAAAATCGTCTATGGAAAATAAATATTATCGCTAAACAGTCTACAGAAAATAAATGTTATCATGTATTGGTTCAAAAGTTATCTCAGGATTACTACAGTACTTAAGTCCTGTTGTTTAGCCTGGCAGTGGTGATAATAACAAGTTCTTTAACAGTTCTTGAGACAGGATTTGATATGTGCTTCTACAAGGCGATTATTTCATGCTTCTGGAGCTTTAATTGGGCGCTCCTTTACATTTACTTTATAAAACAGTTTTGATTACCATCTGTCCTATGGTAAATAATTTTGTCAAGAATAATTTCGCCTGTCCCTCGTTATTGCAATTAGAAATAGAGCATCTATGAATCAACTAATTGAAACAAAAAAAATTATAAACAAAAAAGGAAATATGTACTTGCCCAGAATAGCCAAGTCATTCCAAGTATTTTAAATAAAGCCTTTAATTTCGGTAAAATACTGGATTTTGTTTTGTTCCTTCTTATACATCAACCTTCTTATGTCAACCAATATGATTAGACTAAGGACTATGGAAGACAACGGGATTTAAACATTCAATACATCGGCTACTATTATCAATCAACTATCATTCCCTGTATTTGAGAACAGGCCAAACGCCAATTAAAATGGAAATGAAATGGAGTGTGATTTGGTCACACTCTATGGAAATTCAATGGTGAAATAAATAGTTGAAGGATACAGTGGAAAAACGCACAAAAAATCAAAACAATAGGAAAGCCAATCCTTACTTGAAGGAAGCAAATAGAGATTAAAACTGTTTTCCTTTAAGCAGACATAATGAGAGACAATTTGCTATGAGCCCTAGTCCAACGCAATAAAAACTAATACGACATCTATATTCCTTTTGTCTCCCAATTATCTCACAAGGTAAAATTCAAATTCAAATAAAAAAAATTCGAAGAAGGTGTTTTTAATATTTAAAAACTAATTACAAGAAACGAGGGGTATGTTTCTCTTCAACCTGTAATAATATATTAATCGTTCGCATTACAAAAACAACATAAAATTGCATGGAATTTTATATGAGAGACCTTCGACAATCAGTTGACTAATAACGCTGCCAAATATGAGATGAATTTTTTTATCACCACCCCTGAATCATGTCTATATTCGTAAATTGAGTACTTTTGTATAAACAAATAATTTAATTTCAATTCTTTTTTTTCATTTTTTTTTTTTTGCTCTAAACTAACTGAAACTGTTGTTGATTTCTCAACATTGCAACTCATTTAGCTGCTCATAATTTTCAATTGAAACAAAAGAATTTCAAAATCAAGTTCGAAAATCAAAAAAAAAAATTATTTTTATTCACTTTATTTATGTACAACTATAAAAACAACAACAATAAAATAAAAAAGTACATATTTTCCGGTGAACTGTTCTTTAATTTTTCTGGTTTTTTTTTTTTTTTTTTGATAATCAACGTTGAATTTGATTGGATTATTTTTAGAAAGACACAGGCAATATACACAGGTAATTAAATTGTTACCAAGTAAAATTGTAATAACGGGTTATACATTTAGTGGGTGCAAAAGGTCTGGCCTGGAAAGATAGTTAACAGTTACATCTTAAGTCTCATTTATCAATTAAGTAAAGATAATGAAATTTACAGTTTATGAATTCATTATTCATAGATAAACAATCAAAGGGTCTGTAAAAACTGAGTGCAAATGAGTGCAAGTGCATGTTCAAGGGGCTCGAGAATCGTATTGCAGAAAGAAAACTTTCTTTCCAATCGCTTTACAACATAAACAGTCACGAGTATTTCGTGACTCCGAGGACTCTATAGGATCCTTTGCATCATATCGCGTCAGTCTCTGTTGGGTTCTGAGGAATAGTAGTATTCCGGGAATCGTATTGGCAAGTTCGGGTTCTCACTCATCTCTCTCACATCCGTAACCCCATCCATACAACTTCGTCGATTTCACGGCATTCCCATGGCATAACATGAACCTATCTTACAGCCTTTTATGGTATACAGTAAGACCCCGCTTAACGCCACTCCACTTAACGCCACTCCGCTTAACGCTGTTTCAGTATTACGCGATAGTATTGGGATTCCATGAAACGGCAAACTACCAACCAAAAACGATGCACTATATAGCGAACGTCTATTCTATGTATCTTTTTCAATATTTCCGAAGACGGAATTACAGTTCGAACGCATCTTTCCTGTTCCCTCGTTTAATGCTATTTCGTTTAGCGGTGGAACTTATAGTTACGTAACCCCTATGTTAATCGGGGTCTTACTGTATTTTACATCATGATTTGATGCAGTACCTCTTTGTGAATAATTTTCAAACGTTAGAGCACTTCGAAACCAAATCCAGAGACGGTTTACAAATGTTTCATAGATTTGCAATCGATAAACCAAATTAAATTTTTTAATATTTTATTACGGAATTTAAAAGACTTTTTAATCCTTTAATTTTCCTACTAAATTTTCTTTTTTTTTATTTCCAGGACACTCAACAATACTTCTGTAAACCTAGTCCCGCTCAGAAAGGTGATTATATTGAATTCATAGCCGATATGAATTTATTGGTGGCCTTGAGTGCTTGTCCACAGGGTGATGTTTCAATACCAGTGGGCTTAGAAGTACCGGATGAAAAATGTCATCCTTTGAAAGTAGAAGTGTTTCGTTCAAAAATTTAAATCGTAAACAAAAATTAAGAACAAAAAATTTAAATAGAAATTTAAAAACAAAAAAAAAACAATCTTCGACCGTGACAGGACTCGAACCTGCAATCTTCGGATTCGAAGTCCGACGCCTTATCCATTAGGCCACACGGTCCTTCTGCTTGTATTTAATATGCTGACGATATCAACGATAATTTCATATCCTTGTTAAAGGACTTTTTGTTTAAGTATGTGTGTGTGTGTATGCATATATAGGGGTAGTTTAGTTGGGCTAGTGTAGAGAATTTATAAATAGTTGTAAAAAATCTTAAAATAAAAGCATATTTTTGGGGTTGTTCAATACGAAACAAAGCGTAGTTTTTTTTCTCTTAAGTAAAGGCATGCGTTTAACTGTTGAAATTGAAGGTAAATATTTAAAAACTTAATTAAATTTTAGAGATTATTTTTCCAGGAGTTAATTACAAAATTTTTTCCTTCCTGGCAACACAGATGGTTGGAAAAATTTCCTTTTTTTGTTCGTTCTTTGAAATTAATTCGCACATTTTGAATTTGTGTGTGAGTCGTGGGGTGAGGAGAAACGGATGTTGTGTTATTGTTTGTGGCTGCTTGGTTGTTGTATGTGTGGTTGCATTGTTTGTGTGTTATAGGAATTTGGGCAGATCTAAAATCAATTACTTTTATTAGTGTGGTGTATTTCTAACGTGATGAATTTTTTGGAATTTTTTTGCGAATTTATTTGGTGTGGTGAGTTTTTACAACCTGTGGTGAATTTGTAAGTTTATCGATGGTGAGTTTTTGCAAAGTGTGGTGAATTTAAATTTCAAATTCACTAAAAGACGTTATTCCAAAATATTTACTTTGTTACCATAGAACACTGTACTATCAGTAAAGAATTTAACGGTATTTATCTAGAATAAGTAGTTTTCAACTCCATTAGCGTAGGCAAAAATTGGGTTGCGAAACAGGGATGAGTGAAGCACATAGTGTTGCCATTGTGTCAGTAAATTGTTTTTATTACTTATCCAAAGAAATTAAATTAACGAATTTTGTGTGGTGGATAAAAAAAAAATATTTAATTATTTTGTAATTTTTTAAACTTATTTAAAGTAGGAGTTTGTGGATTTGAACAAGTATCTGCATATGCAGATATTTTTGCAAAAAAAACTACAAATTGGAAAGAATTTATAATTTTTTGTGATTTGTTGGAAAGGTATATCACACCTTAATTTAATTAATTAGGAAAAATTAATAATTAATTTGGTGATTTCTTTTACAGAATTTTGTTACAAAATTTTTTTATTGCCTGGCAACATTTATTGACAATAATCTGGCCAGCTTTTTAATGTTTGACACATTTCATCTGTTGATTAGACGAAACGTCACTGACATTTTAGCCAAGTCATTAACCCACGACACATCACCTCTCCCATTGACATTCCTATTCGGCCAGCCATTTATTTACTGGGAAAAAAGTAGCAACAACACAATTTGACAACGTCAACGTCACGTCAGTTTCTCTTTTACATTTTCTTTTAAATCATTTCATTCATTTTTTCCTGGTGATTTCTTTTATCACACATACTTTTTTTTTTGTAAAGTTTTTACCACCGAAACGAAACCTATTTTAAATAAATATTTTTACTTTCTTTTTTTTTTTTGTTAAACGACAATTAAAATATAAACGAAATATAAATTCAAGGAATATAAAAAAAATTATAATACAAAAAAGAAAATTCAGTGAAATGTGTTAAATTGATATTAATTATATTGTATAAAAAAAAAGTGAAGTTATATATAGAAAATATTAAAAGAAAATCTATTTGAAATTAAAACAAAAGGCAAAATAAAAAGAATCATAAAAAATGGCATCTCGTGGAGGTCCCATGGTATCAGGGACAGATGGCAATGATTTCGAGTATAGGCAACGGGTAGCTGCACCACATCAAATTAGGTTAAAACATATACAATATTTTATATTCAAATAATATACAAATTATTTTTATTCATACATTATTCAACAAAGTACAGAACAAAAAAAAAGAAAAGTTGAAAAAACAATTGTTGAATTTAAGTATTGTTGTTGTCAATACATATTACCTTATTTAAATGGTTATGTTTTGCATAATTATTAAACTATTCTCTCTCCCACTGACTCTCTCTCTCTGTCTCTCGTTCTCTGAAGTAGTTTTCATTCCCTTACAGTTTTCCATTCCAAATATAAATTTGAATAATCTGGTGAATAATTGATGAGGCAACATTTGTTTGATGTTGTTTGTGTTACTATAGGGCTGCTCCACCACTTTTTATTTCATTTTATTTTAATTTCTACACTTTTTCAGACGTCCGTCCGCGTCTGCTTTTATGCTGCTACTTTTTTGATCATGTGCCAAGTTTTGTTTACATTTGTTTTAATGCATCTTGCCTATCTTTTTTTTCTCCCAATTTTTTTTTGTATTGTTGTTGTTGTTTTATTACTGTGCCTAAGTTTACAATTGATGGGATTTGTTGTTGATTTCATTTAGTTTGTTTTTGTGGGAGATTTTGTTTTTGTTCTTGTCTTGCAATTTGGCAGCATTTTTGCATATTGACCTGACAAGGAATTTATTTGTTTTCGCTTGTTTTCAAAGCTAAAATATTGTTTTTTTATGGTTTGTTTTTGTTGTAATTTTAAGGATTGAGTTTAAAGTGAATTTATTGCATAAACTTCAAAGGTTTAATAGTTTGGTTTTTTTATAACGGGTGATTTTTTAGCTATTACAATTTTGGCAGCAATGGTTTAAACAGCTCACGCACATGTCTTGTTTTGTTTCACTGTCAAACATCTTCAGTTTGGTTTATAATTTAACCATGAATCGTCTTCCAAACGACGGACGCTTGCAAATCATTAAATTTTATTATCAAAATGTGTGCTCTGTTAAGAAAGTTCATCGCGCGCTTCTTCCATTTTATGGTCTGGTCCACTGAAGCGATTATTCGGGCTATTGTCATTAAATTGGAGTGAAGGTAAGCCAGAAGCATTGCAAAAGCTACCAATGCATCCAGAAAAAGACACAGTTTGGTGCGGTTTATGGGCTGTGAACATTTTATTTCACGTTCGGCACCGGTCAATTGGTCGCCTAGATCGTGCGATTTAACGCCTTTAGACTATTTATACTTTAGACGCATTGGAAGACAACATTGAAGCACTTATTCCTGAGATACCGGCCAAAATGTTGGAAAGAGTAAGCCAAAACTGGACTAAGCGGATGAACCATTTGCAACATTTCCATGAAATAATCTTCAAACATTAAATTACATGGACCGTACTATCGGTTCAAGTAAAAATTTCATGCATTTTTCTGAATTTTATGTTTTTTTTTTGTGATATTTTCCTATAGCTCTTAAAAAATCACCCATTAAATACATATTTTGCCACAAGATTAGTTTCACTTTGAGATTATGGGTAAAGGCAGGTGGTTATTTTATTTAATTCTCCAATGCCGAACATATAAAGAAGATGTATTAACAGGGATTGAGCGAATGAATCAATAATCTTTGTGGTTACAGTTTCTGTTGGGTTGACAATGCTTGGGTCTTACCGGTGCGTAGATCCGATTGCCTTGCATCTTCTGTAGATTGATCACTGCGAGGCATAACCCCCAAGTAAGACAGGGGTAATTCTCTCTCAACTACGATCTGAATTCAGTGCGATGCTGTACACGTATTGAACTAGAATAAACTCAAACGACGGACCAATAGCTGATAGACCAGCAAAGGCCAAATGAAACGGCACATCTTTTCTATTGTCTGGGAAACATCCACCTTACTTGTTAATAGCGATAAATAAATCAACAACAGCCCGTTTTGAACTACAAATAAACAATGCCAATTGCATTGTTGTTCCGGAACGACCAGGGTACCGCTTTGGTCAAAGATCGCCAATCCAGCTTCGACTATTCAATCAAACAACAACAAGATCAATTCATATATTGTATTGCCCCTTCCAATACTACGACATTTGTTCTCCCCCCTAACAACAAGAAGTTTTAGGAAACGAACTAAAAGTATATCTAAAACGTGCAGAATTTATGAAAAGATGTGTATTTAGATTTTTTTTTTTTCGCAAAGTCTCATCCATTGCCTAAACGTTATTTCACTACCAATGATTTGTTTAGGTTAAGCTAGGTACGACAGGCATAAATCAATCTGCAAATTCTCCCGGGTTCAAGATATTTTCAGCCAACCCGCTTAGAGAACAAGTATTCAACAACCTTTTTCTATGTGCAGACAATATAGAGCAATGACAGAGGAAATGAACTGGAGTCCTAGCATGAACTCGTATGAAGCATCGAAAAGAAATAACCCCATCCACAACATTGATTAATCCTTAGATCTACACCAGTGGGAAAAAGACACACCAGTCCTATTATTAATCAGAGTACGGAGTTATCAACGTATTAGCGATTAAATTTTCTTTTGTAATTTCATTAGAGGCCACAAAAATATCATAGGATATGAATAAGATATTTGTAAAGAACTACTTTAACTTCATAGAAAATGGATTTTTTAAATTTCCCATTAGAAGCGGATCTCTCTCTCTCTCTTCAACAACAGCCCGTTTGAACTACAATTAAACAATGCCAATTTCATTGTCGTTCCGGAACGACCAGGGTACCGCTTTTGGCCAAACATCGCCAATCCAGCTTCTACTATTCAACCAAACAAGAACAAGATCATTAGATTTTCTTTGGTAATACCATTAGAGACCACAAAATTGTAGGATATGAAGAAGATATTTGTAACGAACTACTTTAACTGTATAGACAATGGGTTCCCATTACAATCGAGTCTCTTTTTTCCCTAGGGATTACTACCACATAAATTAAAGCTTATAAGCTTGATGTAGAGTTATTACTGCATTTTAAATGGATTTCCTTCCTATGCACATATTAACACTTTACTTTGTATTTCAAATAAAGTGTATAAACACAAATAAATTTTCAAAATAAATATTTACTTGTCTATTTACACCTTTGTGTGAATATTTGTTTGGTGTTTATTTATAAATCTTAAATTTAAATCTTTATCTGTATATAAAATTAAAAATATATTAACCTCTCTCCATTTCATTACAGCTTGTTAAATAAATCTCGACTGAAATACTGCATTTTCTTTCATGCCCTACTATTTTTTGTAATGTTAGCTAAGCTAACGTCTGACATATTGGATCGTTTGGATATTTTTGTATTGGAAATAGAGGAATTGGAAGTGCCAGCACCATTATGGTGGGAATATATATGGTTGGCATCGTTATTGACCTCATTTTTGGGTTTGTCAGCGTCCAAAAGCAATAAAATCCGTGACATGCAAAAGTATATGATTGCATTGGGCTTATTTGCTGTACTGCCATTGCTATACTGCTTTATATACTATTTCGGTGATGTATGGGAATACTTGACATTGGAAGATAAATCTGCCGTAGATGAAACGGATATATTTTTATGGAGGGTAAGTGTTATTGGATTGTTATTGTTTTTTTAATCTATCTTATAATTTATTTCATATTTTACAGGGTCTTCCTTATGGTTTGTTGTGGTATGCCTTCTGTTTTGTCGGTTTCCAAGTACATGGCTTTACCTTGTACTTTTCCTATAATTTGGTTAAAGCCTGGAAGGCACGTACTGCCGCTAGGAAATATCAATAAATGTATTTTATTTTATTTTTTTGTTTTTCCTAATTTTTAGTTACAATTTAATTTAATTTCATTGTTTTTCTTTTTTACTGTAAAATTTTTGTGAGAAAAAAAAACGCAAACAAACTAAAATACTCTTGTTAAAAAAATAAATAAATAAATGGGAAAACTGTTATTATTATAACACGATACTATAAAACTTAAATATAATGGTAACTATGCCATTATTAAACATTTAATTGAACATACAGATATACATACATAATCCAAATTATTATTTTGTTTATTTTTCTGTAATATTTCTTTAAATAATTGTTTCATTGGTTGCAATATAAGTTTGTAATTTTTACAATAAAATTTTTAAAATCGTTTTATATGGTTTCGTTAATTTTTATTTAATTTCTTTGATTGCTTATATAATTTTTGCAAAGCATGTTCTTCGGTATTTTCACTAATTGTAAGCAAATAATTAGTTTTTATTGTATTTAAGTCGTTTAGGATTCGAACAACTTGCAAGAACGCCCGTATTGGAGTTGTCGTTGGCTTTGTTGTATTTCAACATTTTTGGTAAAAGCAGAAATTGTAATTGCCTTATTAATACATAGAGTGCCAAGAGAAAAAACGAAAACCTTTTCAGGAGGAAATTAATTGGTCATTACAACCCTTCAGTCAGGATTATTGACCTGGTTTCTCACACCACTTATGTTGTGTGTGTTAATTTTATACATGAGTGGCGGGACCTACAGTTTAAAGTCGACTCAGAACGACAGATTTTTGAGAAACTTTTCATGGCCATTTTATTTACTCTCAGAGTTTTTGCCAGAAATCTGCTGTATTTTGTTTTGATGTCTGGCCTGGGGCTCGAAGCCTGGCTTTAAGTCTAATAAGCCGACGCACTATTTACTAGACTACGGCGACTTCAAAAAAAAAAAGAAATGCATTCATCTTCAAAAAGATAAAAGCTTTTGAAGTTAGAATGCGAAGTTGCTTTTATGACTTAAAAATGTGGCCTTTACAGAAGATGGCTCGCCCCTTACATGGGGTCTAAAGGGATTGAACTGTTAAATATAATAAGCTTGGTTATTTAAGCCTTAATTGAACGATTATAACAACAAGAAATTTTGTTTTAGTAGATTTTAATAATTTAAAAACGATTAATAAAAGGCAAGACAGAAAACTTGAGTAAATTTCTTCTTTTCATACTTTTAAAACAATTAAAACTGGGCAAGTAATGGACAAGTTGCCCCATGTTATAAATAGAAAATAGTTTTTAAAAAACAAAAAATAGAAAGTTTAAAGATTAAAAAATGGTAAAAAATAGATCATTCATTGTATTTTTACTATTTGATTACGTTCAGTAACCGTTAAAATATAAGACTTTCCATTAAAAAACTAAACTTCCTTAAAAGGTTTTTGATTATGGAAAGTAATTTAATATTTTGGGAATTATTCTGGCGTTTGTGGAAATTTTGTGGGAAAATGTTTCACAATTTAATGAAATTGTCTTTCTGTTCTGTTTATACTGCCAGGTAACTATTAAGTTAAATTATTTTGCATGTTTATTTACAATTATTAAACTTTACTTTAAACATTTTTTTCATTGTAATAGTTCTTAATGGTGTGGTTATTTTCAAAACAAACGTATCAAAAAGTTCCTCCTTAATAGAAATGAAAATAAAAAAAATCCATTGTATTTAAGTATTATAGAGAGAGAGAGTGTTTGGTATGTATATACAGTAGATAAAAATTGAATAAAAAAAAGGAAATTGTTAATAATTAAAATGTGTAAATTAAAATGTCTTTTAAGTGTTTAAAATAGTTTTGTTTGTTAATAAAAGATACTAATTATTAATATGTATGTATGTAGCACTAAAAGTAATTCGTTTGAAATAAAATAAAAATTGGTATTAAATAATTACAGAGATAACTAAAATATATCACAAGTGCCTATTAATTATTTAAATATTATTTAATGCATAATGTGCCTATTTATGTTTATAACGGACACATACATTTTTAAGTAACTCTAACTACAAAATATTAATGTCAATTCATAATGTAACATAAGGGAATTCGAATGAGTAAAAAATAACATAACATAAAGCATCAAAATTTGTAAAATATGTATCCGCTCGCCCCTTACATGGGGTCTAAAGGGATTGAACTGTTAAATATAATAAGCTTGGTTATTTAAGCCTTAATTGAACGATTATAACAACAAGAAATTTTGTTTTAGTAGATTTTAATAATTTAAAAACGATTAATAAAAGGCAAGACAGAAAACTTGAGTAAATTTCTTCTTTTCATACTTTTACAACAATTAAAACTGGGCAAGTAATGGACAAGTTGCCCCATGTTATAAATAGAAAATAGTTTTTAAAAAACAAAAAATAGAAAGTTTAAAGATTAAAAAATGGTAAAAAATAGATCATTCATTGTATTTTTACTATTTGATTACGTTCAGTAACCGTTAAAATATAAGACTTTCCATTAAAAAACTAAACTTCCTTAAAAGGTTTTTGATTATGGAAAGTAATTTAATATTTTGGGAATTATTCTGGCGTTTGTGGAAATTTTGTGGGAAAATGTTTCACAATTTAATGAAATTGTCTTTCTGTTCTGTTTATACTGCCAGAATTGAATTTTCCAAGTTTACCTCATTGAAACTCAGAGCATATTAAGTCGAGTAATAGATATATGTATACCATTTTAAAGGTCCATCTCTTCCCTTTCCAACAAGATTTAAATTTTGAAAATAGGGCGAGTAATGTTTCAATAATCCAGAAATTTGGGCGTAAAGTAAAAAAAAAACAAGTTTGTAGGGTTCGAGAAATATAAAAAAGATATTTTTGAGATCTGCTCAACTAATTGAATAACGTGAACTATGTAGTTACTCGGGTTTATTTTCACTATCGCACCGTGTAATGCGTTCTCTGGGGACTTGGCTGCTGAGAGGATCAAAGGCATTTAAGCCTGAAGGAAACGCCATTTGTCTTCTTCGAAACAGTACATAAGTTTCATGTGACATCTTAAAGTAATTATAAACCCTTTATTTAAATTTTTACAAATGATAAGATACATTCTCTAAACAAATATCAAGACAACAATACTTTGCGATACTTGCTGTTATGCTAAGTATTAAAAATTTTCCCCCAAAAATATCTCTCTGTAGCCAGCCAAACAACTGTTGCTTTTGAATTAAAATGATATGAACAAAAAATCAATAATTCAAATGCAATTAGAATTTTGACCATTTAAATAGAAATTTATCACACTGCATTCAACATGGCATTTCTGTGGCACATAATAACGTGTTCCATATAAAATTCAACGAACCTCCATTACCCTCCTCTTCTCATCATCAAAATACAAAACAAAAAAATAGAAAATATTATGACCGGCATAACTAAAGCTTTAAAAGATAGGCAAACAAACTGACAAATCCTATGTAGAAATTAAAAAAAACCACCCCATTTTGCGCAATCCCCTCCATTCTACTTCCCCTGGCAAAGCAAACAATAATTGGTATTAGGAAAAAATATAAAATAAAATTGACCAGTTTGTATGGACAACTGGCCAAAACAGAAACACAAAGAATGTGAGTCGAAACAATGCAAAAATATCCTTGACCAAATGCAGTCGTCAAGTTAGTTGTGTAATATAAAAGCAAGTAGAAAATATAGAAAATTTTTGATTAAATAATAAAAAACTTAAATAAACTAAATACACATTAAAAGGATATAAAATAGAGAATTACGAAAAGTTATAAATCCTGCGCATTTAAGCTTTAAACACAGCATCTCAGCAACAGCATCACTGAAAAGTGTCAAGATGAAATTGATGAAAACACAGTTACAGTTGCTCTCTAGAAATGTTAACAAATGGCAGTGAATAGAACATATTTTAAATATAAGTGACGATAACAATAAAAATAAATTAAATTAATTAAAATCTAAATAAACAAAAAGAAACGAAACGAAAAGAAAAATGCGTCAAGAAGAAACTTTCCGTCGTGTTACACGTGAAAAATTGGTTGTTCGTGGCAATACTACTATACGTACATTGGACTCAACCACTTCATATTTGCCTATAATGCCTAGGTAAGTCAATCATACATTAATTATAATATTATGTATAGATTGTAGTATATAATATTGTAAGTGTACCCCTTCCATTCCCCTTTTTTTTTCTATAATATTTCAATTTTCTACAACACGTTGCGAAAAATCGATGCAAAAGTTTTGCTATTCCATCACAATTTTTTTTTTTTGATTTTTCAATTTTGGTGGCAAATTTTAAAGGCTGTTTCTCTACGTGAAGGCCATTGTGAGGGCGAATGGTTTTGAAGGTTCATCTCAATGTCATTAAAAATAAAATTAATATTAAACCGGCCTAAAGTTAAAAGATGCAAAAGAGACTTAGAATAACTGTTTTAGTTAAGGGCAAGCTATTGCGAGGGCAAAACAAACAATTGCTGCAGTTTCCTTTAAAGCTTGAAGGCATGAAATGCATATTTTGTTTTCTGAAAAGCATTTAAAAACCTCTCCAAACTGTAAAGGATTAAGATATGCAATTAATTATAATAAAAAAAAATTATTTTAAGGGTAGCATTGTAAAACAGTACGTACTAGTTTAACGGCCTTATTCACAATTAAATAAAAATAGGTAAAGATAACATTTTTAATTTAATTCTGTAGTTTTAAAATAAATTAAATTGCAAATTTCTACACTAAATCTAATGGAATTTGGTACGAGTTTTCTTTTTATATTAACACATTCGCGGACAAGACATATTATTTCAAGGCATACTAGTTCAAAACTATGGGACAGAACGGCAAATACCGTCGCCAATGTTATTTATCATTGGGACAAAACGATAGTTCCCACAATAAAGTTAATGATAAATTTGGTTTGTTAAAATGAGTGTCCCAATAAATTCGCTTTTGTGCGACTTAGAAGTAAAAGTAACGGCCTAAAAACTTCTAAACACATCTTGTGAGAAAGATATATACTATGGCACTCAATGAAACAACACAGAATTCAACTGTCCGCGAATATGTTACAGGGTTCTATCAATGATATGGTAGAATAATAGAAGGTAAGAAATTTCGCCTCTTCAGGGCAAGAACAGGTAGTCACTTTCTTCTTCCCAGGCCCCAGGCTCGTGGAGGAGTCATTCGATGTATGGCAAGTACCTTGCAATGTTTCCTAATGAGATAGTGAACGAGTGCAGCAGAGGCTAGCAATGTTACACATACACATCTGCTTTAGTGTAAAATATCTAACTCATATAAACGAGATGTCTATCCGTCCGCAACCGACCTTGTCCAGTTCGCCAAGGTGAAACCAGAATTTATTCTCTATGTGTTGTATTAAAAATCTCAAAATTTATTTGGAAAAGTTAAACATTTAAGTTGTCGGTGTACATTTCGAAAAATCATGCACTTCCGATGGACTCCTATATGGAATGGAATACCTGGAAGTGACTTAAATTCATCAAAACCATTCGGTAACAGTAATGTATTAATATCGAGTTTCCATCCATACCCTCATCAGTTCACCAGGGAGTCGAGTGATTTTATGAACACATTATGCTTAGAAAAGAGAAATTACTTGAAGTCTCTTACGCCAAATCGTCAAATGAATATCAAGAAAATCAAATTATACTACACTGCTAATCAGTTAAATACGTAAATAGTTTATGCTGTCTTGGAGTATAATGTCTACAAAACAGCAGGATCAGAGCTATATATAGAATATTTAGACACAAGGAATTAATAATCTATCACTTAAGGAGGAAGTCCGCTTATGTAACAAATATGAGGTCCTAGTAGGAAGCCAAAAGCTAATGGAAAAAAAACTCGACCAATGCACACTTGAATATACACAATTCACCCAGTGTTAAGAGATAGTGCATCCTGACAGAGGAAAACTTAAAAATAAAAGCATGGCGCTGCCTTGTGGAAGCATCAAATTACCAATCGGGACTCTGAAATCTCCATTTCTCTAAGACGAAAAATATTAAATATTTAATTAAGAACTTTTCATATAAACCTCAGATGTCAAATATTATTTCGAACGATTATAAATTGTTGAATAAATCACTTTCAAAGTGAATACCATCTATTCAGTTTGGCCGATTTCTAAAATTTTACATATAAATCATATTTTTCATACATTCTCAAAATACTATATCTTTTCGTCGGTGGTCTATCACTTCATATCACTCATACGCCTTCATATCATATCACTCATATGCCTTACCATCACTCATACGCACAATGGGGTCAAGACACTATAGTTATTGTAATTTAATGATCCTTTTCAACATCACAGAGAAAGAGGAAATTCTGGTAGAGGAGGACCTTGCAACATTCTCAAAATACTATATCTTGTAAGTGTTCATATCACTCATACGCCTGCATGTAACTCACATGCCTTTATATCACTTATACGCACAATGGGGTCAAGACACTATGCTCCTTTACAACATCACAGAGAGAGAAATTCTGGTAGAGGAGGACCTCGCGATATTTAGTGTAAAAAATTGTTGAATATACGCTTAAGCCCGAAGCGCATAGAGTTATAACTTAATTCTATGCTCAATCAAGCAATGAGCATATAAGTAAGTAAAGAACGTTCTGCGATTCCCTTTCGGAATTAGCAAAAACCGCAGTTACGTATCACAGTGTTCGACCCATGATATTAGAATCAATATACAACTACTGTGTTGCCTGCGATCATCCCGCTTGAAATTTTGCTTTTCTATTCAGATGATCTCTTGTCGTTACAATATGCTTAACTTCAATCTTTTTCACGATTTGACGTAGTGGAACTCTCCAATTAGTGGTAGATTTATCAGGTCTAAAGCCACACTGATATGACCCAATGGTTATATTATTTTTGTTTTTATTCTTTGGTATAGATATAAGACCAGATACTTTCAAAATCCGGAAACTAAAAGAGTATTTTGTCTTGAAATAAGGATTTGCTTTGATTTGTAAGCAATTTTCATATTGCCCATTTCATATTAAAAGTTTGCACAAATGTGCGCAATATTGTAGTCGAATTGTGTTTCTGATTCGTAGAAAATTGAGTTCTTGTGCCATTTTAATTAAAGGGAATTACAATTGAAACGGGTTTCTTGAAAAGTGAGTGAATTTATGAATGTATTGAAATAAATAAAAGCGATATATTCTAGCCTCATTTGGAACTTCATTAAAATGCAGGTTAATTTACTTTTTTTGTTTGCATTTACCTTATACGTTACACTTAAAAAGGTAATTAAACTCCTTTTTGCTTCAAAGATTCGAATCTAAATTAACTAAATAAGGTTTTCAAAGATTTTTCGTTAAAAATGCCAAATAAAGAGAGAAACAAAAATTATTTGAATTTTATTCCCTTGATTCTTATACATTGTTTTGGTTTTTTCTTCCTTTTTTTTTTTTGGTTAATAATTCTTGCGGAATGGCATTGGTCTTTCGCTCTACATAAAATGGAAAGAAGAATAGAACTTAATAATAAGAAACTCAACTCATGCTTTCATTTTAACAAAATATTTCTATAGCGTGCGTATCTGCTTAAACACGTTTTAAAATAGTTCCGCAGAAAAAAGCAACACAAATAAAACGTAATAAACGAAGAACACAAACTAAAAAAACCCGGTATGCCATCAAATATGTAATACAATACAAAAACAAAACAACAAAAATATAAGCGAATAAGCAAATAAGCGAACGAACTTCCTTTAACCTCATTTCATATTAATGATGAACAATGTGGCCCAAAATGAACGAAATGGTGAAGTGAACAAGTGGTTTAACCCAAACTTGAAGGATTTACAACAATACGTACAATGTTGTAAACAACACTTGAACAACAAGCCAAAACACAAATTCACATACACATACATATGCACTGTACTTATACCCATATGAACAGGTACTGACTGATTGATTGCTGTAGCGGTTAAAAAGGGAGAAAGAGAGAAGCCTGACTGAGTATTTAAATGAGAGTATTCGGTGTAAAAATGATTTATTGTTGGACTATAATAAACACAATTTATTGTCAACTTTTTCCAATTTAGAAAAATCGCTTGAAAAGCGGAATATAAAGGTGAATCCATCCAAGATTCACTCAGAAGACAAGGTTGCCCACAAATAAAAATAAATAATATTAATGTCCCTGTAGAAAATCATTGCAAATACCTGGGAGTCCACTTAGACCGACGTCTAACATGATCCCGCCACATCGAGGGCAAATTAGTAGCCATTAAGCTGAAATCTGCTCAAATGCACTGGATTATTGGTCCTAATCAAAGATTAGCAACGAGTATTCAAAACGATGAGCAGATTCGAGACATACTTATAATTTCTGATACCTATATGTATTCATACTTATTTTAATATAATACTCATACTACTCATACTCAAAGTTGGAAGTACTCGTCGTACTTATACTCAACAATACGTATGATGTTAGTGACTTCGATTCGTCTCTACTTAAAATTTACACAAAGCACAAAATAAATATGATTCGCGTACGAACACTGCAATACTCACATGAAGAGTGATGTGTATGCTTTGCTTGTTGTCTTTGTCTTTCCTCTCTTCTTTGTTTGTATATGCAATAACAACAAAGGCTGTAAATTTTGATGAATGATTCGAATCACTCGAATCACTTATAAGTATTATAATTATTTTTCAAAATTTCAAACATATTTCGTATGTTGTGAGTTGACATCAAACGTTGTACTCAACGAGTACGAATGAATCAGAATAGTTATACGAACGAATCAGAGTAGTTGAATTTCAATTCACTCATACTCAAAACAGCATGAGTACTTATGAGTAGCGGAAAAACGATTCATTGCTGATCTCTGGTCCTAATTCAATATTATACCTTGAATATAAGGTTCTTTTATACAAATGCGTTACAAAGCCAATATTGACCTACGGTATTCAGCTTTAGGGCAGTACTTGCACGCCTAACGTTTCGAAATTACAAAGAAGACAGTCCAAGCTTTAACCACAAATTTTCTGTGCTCCAGTGGTATATTCGTAACGATAATATCCATAGAGATCTCAACATTCCTACAATTCAGAAAGAAAATAAAAAATTCGCCATAAAATACGTCGATAAACTGACTATCAATCCCAGCGCATTGGCAAGGGATCTGCTTCAATTCGACGGGCCACCAGAGGTTAAAATGAAGTGATACATTAAGCCTCGTTCGACGGCTGTAGTATAGTATTATTATAAGATTTGAATACAATATATAGTTAACACGCTGTTGCTAACTATGAACTTTCAAAACTAGATTTAGGATTTGAAAACTATTGTAAATTTCATTACGAAAGATTCAATAATAATAATAAAAAAATACTTTTTCCGAAATGCAACTGCACTAGAGGCCTAATTGTTGACTGCAATTAAAATTCGTTCAATTTTACATTTTGGGGAAGACCTCACATACCCGTTGTTTTCTTTGATTACCGCAGTAAAGATAGGTAGTCTTACCAATCGGCAAACAGAGACTTCGCCACATTAAGTTGGCAAGCATAGTTGGATACGGAGGCTTTTATGAAACCTAAGAAGGTTCGTTAATCATTAACTACATTCGATTCTGCTAAAAATCATACCAAGTCCTCTATAGAAAATTTTATGGACTTTTTCTCGTGTCTTTCGAGACTCAATATATATTTTATGAATTCAATCTTGATCATTTTTTATCATTTAATTCAGTAAAATATGTATTTTTTTAAATAGCTTTGGCATTTAAAGAAAATCAGTCAGTCTACCTAAGGCCCCCTAGAAGGGTTTAGCTCAAAATACATTACCTATCATAACAGCCAGCCATGTTAGTACGATGACCAATACTAAAAATGAAAGAAACTAAACATTTATTGTTATGGCAAGACCCCCGTACATAGAAATCGAAAATATCAAAAAAAAAGCGAAAAAAAGAAACTTACAACGCAAACAAAACAAAGAAAATCTATTCCAAGTACTTGTGCGTTTAGTTAGACCGTCATCAGTGGTCAGTTGTAAAACTACCCTTAAAACTAGCGGACGTTAAAACTCTTCGTTGCTACAAGTGACTAAAACCACCAAAAACACAAAAAAAAATGAAAAATCCAGTCTAAAAAGCATTTAAAAATTCAAAAGAATTTCAAATAAAATGAAAGTGATTTTAAAAAAAGAAAATGAAAATAACAAAACATAAATAGTTAAAGAAATTATTAAACAAAAGAAAATCAGTTAAAACAACATGTTCAATGGAAATAATCACAATCACCAATGGTTTGGTGTCAATCACGACACACCATCCACCATGACCAACAATAATGTGCACCAAATGAATGGTAATCATAATCATCATCATCAACAGCATCCTCACACTACCAACAATGGTGGTGGTGCGTCCAATCAAAATGTTTATTTACATAGACGTTCCGTTTCAAATTCAAATCCTGCCTTGGATCGTCCAGCTCCAGCACCAGATATACCCATACAAGTGGAATATGAGGTTGCAGTACCACTTGTTTCAACATATCGGCATACGCCCTATCATTCTCTATGGGATCTACATGAATGGTTTGTAACTAGCGTGAGAATTTCTCATTATAGTTCCATGTAATTTCATTATATACCCAACCAACTAACCATCTAATCCATCCATCATTCTTCATACCACGAACTTGTTCCAACACAGACATTCACAAGTTTTTTTTTTTTTTTGTTCTTCCCTTCTTCTCTTTCTTATAAGGAATACGAATGGAAAAGTAAGAAATTTAAGTAATTTTGCCAGACACAATCAATATTTAAAGAGTTGAACATGGAAAAACTTTTACTAGCCAATTACATTTTATTTACGAATATGCTATATAAGGGCAAGGGAATAGATGTTGAGTTGTTAGAGGGGGATAATTAAAGGATAATAATTTATGGATAATATTTAAAAAATACAAAAAAATAAAAAAAGAAAAATATAATTTATCTTTAAGAAACAAAGCAAACATACAATGGAATCTGTTCACTAACTGACTGTTAGGGCAACGCTAGACGTGGATAGTTTTTAAGTGTTTCAAAAGTACAGGATGGCATTTGTAAGCCTCTGATTTAAAGTTTGAATATGTGTACGTTTGTATATGCATACCATAACATTCGATACATTTTTCTCATATTCAATAGCTTCCATTGCATGCTTATAGTAAGGACCTTGAGGTCCTAAAATGTTTTCACTTTTGAAAATAGATAATAACATAAGGAAGCTAAATCTAGAGAATAAGAATTTAAATATACGCCTTTGCACTCCTTTGTCTTCCCATTTGCGACATTTCGTATCTTAGGAATACCATACTTTGTCATCATATTTGTGACACATTTCTTTAGAAGTTTGTCAAGCGTTCAGTCGATCAGCTTGTGGTAGAATTCCGAGAAGAAGAAGAATTCCTCAAATCAAGAAGCTAGGCTTGACAAAAGACTTCACATCTTGTGTAAAGACGAAAAACCGTGGACTTACTTGTTCCAATAGACCTCAAATGCATATGGGCGAATGCTTTGAAAAATACCATACTTTATGAGATTTTAAGTTTTATGTTTGTTATTTTACATACATACGTACATAATTTGCCACTACAACCCTTTAGCCAGGATTACGGCCTAGCTTCTCAAACCACTAATCTTGTGTGCGTAAATTTTTTATACGTAAGTGGCGGGACCGACAGTTTTAAAGTCGACTCCGAACTACAAATTTTTGAGAAATTTTTCATGACAATTTTTATTCTCCGAATTGTTGCTAGAAATCTGCTGAGAGGAAGTCGCCGATGAAATATTTTCATATTTTCGCTTTGATGTCTGACCTGGGATTTGAACTCGGGCCTTTTGTCTAATAAGCCAACACACTACCTACTAGACTACGGCGACTTTAAGTTTTTATTTTAGCCTTAAATATAAGCCACAATATTGCAATATATGTAATAATAAATTGGTTTGTTTAATTTTTGACCGCATTTTCCTAAACGTAATGCATGAAATTTTTACTAATATACCTCTGGAGTTACTAGTTTCTAATAATGCTTATTAGGCTGAAATGCAAAATAATATTGGGCAGAGTTGTTTCCCTTCAAAAATTTGGGTTACCACGCGACTTACAGCACTACCTACACTCGATCACTAAGTCAGCCCACGGGGCATTGGGTAAAATCTACCTCCCAGTACATATTAGTGGCTATAAACTATACACGACAATAGAAGTTCGGCTTGGACTAAGTTCTTTATAAAGGATATATTGTATTATATAGGATTTTTTTTACGCCGAGGAGGGGCAAATGTACCTAACCGCACCATAGAGGAAGTCGTCACGTCCTCCGTGTGTGGGGCCCTCACCCACAAAATCCCCACCTCGTACCGTAGACTGTTGTGCCACAGATAGACAGTATGTATCGCTCACAGAGTTTAGCAGGTTCAATTGACCCTATAACTGCTTATAATACCCAGATACGAATCAGATATCAGCAATGAATCGTATTTGCGCTACTCATAAGTACTCATGAAATTTTGAGTATGAGTGAATCAACAGTATTAAAATTCAACTACACTGATTTATTCGTACTCGCTACAACATTGATTTATAAGTACTGGTTGCAATGAGTATGAGTACAACGGTGACATCAAACTCATAACATTCGAAATATGTTTGATTCATACGCCTACATATTCAGATTCATAAATTTAGAAAAATACTTATAACACTCATAAATGATACGAGTGATTCGAATCATTCATCAAATTTACAATCTTAGTTGTTGTTGCATTTACAAAAGAAGAAAAAAGAAAAGACAAAGACAGCAAGCAAAGCAGACACACAACCTTCTAGAGAGTATTGTGGTATTCGTACTCGAATCATGCTTATTTTGTACTTCGTGTATACGTTGAGTCATGGAGAGTCGAAATCAGTAACATCGTGGGTATTGTTAAGTATGAGTACGATGAGTATTTCATACTTTGAATATGAGTAGTATGACTATGATATTCAAATAAGTATGAATGCGTATAAGTATCTGAAATTATAAGTATGATTCGAATATACTCATCGTTTTGAATACCCATTGCTGACCTCTGATAGGAATATATAACATTAAACAATTTTTTCTAATTTTTATTTTGAAAAGTTTTCAAAGTTTTTCATCCATTTTGTATATGCAATTTCTTCAGGCGTATATATAAATATATTTTAAATTCAAAAGACAAGGAAGTTAGTCTCAAGTGTATTATCCGTTAGTATTGTATTGCACATATGATGCTTATAATAGATTGTCCCTGATGAATAAAAACTGTTAAAATGTCTCTTTTTCGAAAATCAAATAAAATAAAAAGCAGTTAAGGACAAAAATTTAGTACTATTTGTAGGAAAAATACTTGATTTTTGGATGCATAAGCTAAATATTCAATCTTTTTAAATAAATATTGTTTTTATAGGTTACATACACAATTGGTCATTACAACCCTTCAGTCAGGATTACGATCTAGCTTCTTACACCACATACGTTGAGTGCGTTAATTTTTATACATGAGGGGCGGGACCTACAGTTTAAAGTCGACTCCGAACGACAGATCTTTTGAGAAGCTTTTCATGGCAATTGTTACTCTCAGAGTTTTCGCCAGAAATCTGCTGAGAGAATGCCGCCGAAGAAATATTTTCGTTTTTGATGTCTGACCTGGCTCAGGTTAGCTTAAATTGACAGCCTTCTTAATCAACGAGTACTTGGATATTCAAAAATGTCCGTTGTATGCCCATTTTGCATATGTTACCGTAACTCAATCTTTAAAATAGGGCTATAAGCTTGTCAGACCTATAAATCGAATTTAATAAATTATTTTGAACTTCCTTTTGAAAATGATTTCATTTTAAAATCAAAAATATTTAACGTTTTTAAATATTTCAAGCATTTAAATACACACACACACAGTGAGGATTATGAAAAATGTTCATGATTTTATATCAGATAAGCACATATCAGTCGGTTTTTGTTCTTTACAATACCACCAAGGCGTATGTCGATTTTAAAAAATGACATCCTTTTCATATTTTTTCTGTTTGCGAACATGCACTAGAAAAAGTCCTCCATGTACACACATAACAAGAGTATCCTTGTGCTTTTTATGTTTTTCTTTATTTGCTCATACACATTCAATCAAACATATGTAGGGTTTTGTATTGTAGGATATATAACGACGATACGTTATGAAAGTAGAATATTGGTCTACATATTCAAACGAATATGAATAAATTAAAAAACAAAAAAGAAAAAAAACTAATATCGAAAGAGAAGCAGAAGCAGAAACAGAAACATTAAAATACTAAAATATTACTCTCGTAGAATTTATTGTACCAAGTCATGTATATTTTGAATGATGAACTCAATTCCTATTGTATTGTTGTAAAATGTAATTTCGTTCTTAAAACAAAAGAAAGCAAATTTTGTTTATAAAAATTGAACTCTACATCGGACTTGTACAAGGTGTAGTTAAAAGAAATCCATTATTTATCCAATCAATCGTGTTAGGTGGTATTAAAAATATTATTTTTAATATTCTTTAATCCATTTTTTTTTTCTTGTTACTTATTCGACAACTTCCAGTTGCAATGATAATATTTTTCCAGATAAGCAAGTGATTTGGTCTATTGTAGGAGTAGTTGTAATATTTCTTTGCACCAACCTTTCTCAAAAAGTTGGGTTTGAATCCCATCACAGGTTTAGACCATTCTGTCTATTTTAAAGTAAATCTATAATTCCTGGCTGACATTTCTGAGTCCTCTTGACGACTTTCTGAAAGTATGGAATTACACAAATCACCTGCGGCTTCACAAAACTGTCAAACATGTTCTAATCCTATTCAGGCACCCATATAAATATAAACATTGAAGGAATCATTGTCTCCTTCAAAGTTACCCGGTAGTCGTTTGGACAATCTTAAATATGATATACAAACTCTCTAGGATCAAGTGTAATCTCCTTTAAAGTTCCTTGGCATTATTGGACAGTTTTAGATATTACAAGTTTTAGATATGACAAGTATTTACAATCACTCTAGGATCGAGTGTAAATACTTGTATATCTTTATGTTAGGTTAAGTCAAATTTCAAGTGTAGAAGTAATAAATATACGACCACCCATAATTAATTGCAGATGCCATTATCAAAAAATGTGATAAAAGCAAAAGAAGAAAGAAAGCAAGTTGAACCTGAAACTAAGGTTAGGAGGCGAAAAATAAAGAAGAGAAGGAAATCCGAGGGCCAAAAAGCAGAAGCCAACATCCGGAAAGAATATTTTCAGATCAGAAATTCTAATATCGCTAGCACGCCAATATTATTAAAGAACTTCTCGTCTAATAGATAGAGGTCGCCGTGGTCTAGTAGGTAGTGTGTTGGCTTATTAGATGAAAGACTCGAGTTCGAATCCCAGGTCAGACATCAAAAACGAAAATTTGAAAATAATTTTTCGGTGACTTCCTCTCAGCAGATTTCTGGCAAAAACTATGAGAGTAAAAAATTGCCATGGAATGCTTCTCAAAAAATGTGTCGTTCGGAGTCGACTTTAAACTCAAATATATAAAATTAACGCACCCAACATAAGTGGTGTGAGAAGCTAGGACGTAGTACAATGGGTCAATTCGACCACCGAGTACTGTACTTGTCAGAATTGACAAGTACAAGTCCTCTAACCTAACCTAACCTAACCTTCTCGTCTAATAACGCGGCTCTATACTTCTGAATTCGAGTACAGAGACACGAGATGTGTTTCTTCATTGCAGAAATCAGGAATCCATATCTTCCATAAACTAAGAATATAGAAAGTATTTAATAATCTCAAAAGGAGTGTGAATGGATGGATTCAAAAGCAATTTTTAAATAGATCTTGCACAGTTGGGGCGCAGGTAATAAGTTGCTTAAGTTAGGTTAGGTTAGAGAACGTGTACTTGTCTACTGTAACAAGAACAGTACCGGAGGTCGAATTGATCCATTTTAGATTCCTAGCTTCTCCCACCACTCGTGTTGTGTGTGCTAATTTTATACATGAATGGTAGGACCTACAGTTTAAAGTCTACATCGAACGACAGATTTTTGAGAAGCTTTTCATGGCAATTTTATTTTAACTCTCAGAGATTTTGCCAGGATTCAGCTGCTGAAAGAAAGTCGCCGAAGAAATATTTTTCATAATTTCGTTTTGATATTTGACCTAGGATTCGAACTCGAGCCTTTCTTCTAACAAGCCAACACACGTCCTACTAGACTATTGAGACTTGAAAAATGGTCCAAACGTCTATGATCAATGAAAAAGTTGGTCTTCAACTTCAAGCGAGCGATTGCATTAGAAGACTGAGAGAATAATTCGAGGATTCAAGTATTTATAAATAAATAAGTTGCTTAAATTTTCCAAAAAATATCTGTAAATGGCCTTGGAATACATTAACACGAGTTAATAAAAATATTGTAATTAACCTAAATCATGTTCAATTGTTGTTTTTATAAACAAATAAAAGAAAGACCAAATCATTTAAATAATAACCAAAATTCAAACAAAAAGAACTACAAGGTAATAATCATTGATCGATTACCTTTAATAATTCTGCAGCATTAGTCAAAAATTTTATAGTGGTGTAGTGACCAAAAAAAAAAATTTTTTTCTCAATCAATACGTACTCACTCACGTACTCACTTGCACACTTTTTACAAAATTAATCGATTATTCTGTGGAAAGAAAAACGTATAGAAAAAACGATTAAAATACAATTAAATTACCGGTTAAACAAAAAATTATGACGTATTCACTTGAAATAACATAAAAAGGAAAAGAAAATAAAATAAAGTAAAATTACCATACCAAAGCTCAATAACCTGACAAGTTCAGTGAACTCGGTAAAGGAATAAAACAAATCCTGTTGCCAGCCAGGCCGTTTAAGTTATTAAAGAATTCGAATGTAAAGTTTATGACGAAATCAATTTCAAAAAATTAAAAAAAAGAAAAACTCACATGCGTTAAATAACTTCCCTTCCTCACTCTCTCTCTGTCTTGTAATTCAAATATTTTGTTGAAATCTATAAATATGAGTGTAGTAAGTACGTGCATACATAAGTATGCGGGTAAAAATAAATGATTTTTTAACTGCCAATATAAAAGGTCGACTTCCGTGTTAATGTGTCGTTCGTTGGCTTTGACTTTGTCTAATATTTGTGTAACATTAGACGACGGTTGGAATTTTTACTTCGCCATTTTTTCCCATTCTAACAACAAAAACAAAAAAACAATAACAAAAATTACATAACAACAAAAATAACACAACAACAATAACAATATTTTAAACAACTCCTTTGGGTATCTAAAAGTAACATTAGACATGATTTGTTTTTTTATTGTCTGCTGGACAAAATTAAACAGCAAACAAGAATCAACATATTGTCATGCTATTTTAAAATATGTATGTATGTACATACATCCATACTTAGATGCAGCAGGATATTGCCTTCTCCCTATTAGAGAGTGCATTACTTAATGGTGTTATAAAATGGTTAGAAAATTTTTGTCGTATAGAAATGGATAGGTTTCGCTGAAAAGATTTTTATGTAGAATAGCTCATTAAAATACGAATTTCAACGGAAAAATTTAATTGCAAACAACAAATTTCTAACAAATATTTCAATTTTATTTTAATTTCTGTATTCCTTTAGTTCTTCTGCGGCACCTCCCACCGGCCTATCGCATATGGCACGTATGATGGACTCTCTGATATTAGATCAATATCCACCATTTGCTTTTACAAAAATCACAACAACACATAGGCCGACTAAGACGGGTAATATCAAGAAAACAGAAACAACAAGAACAACATCAATGGGCGGTCTAGTACCACCACAAACATCCACAGGCCTAGGTATCAGACTTAAAAATCGAATACCTACACAAGGTTTGTTCAAAATACATTTTCCCCTTAATGTAGATATTTTTTCTGAAATTAAAAAAATTTTTATGAATTACAGAAGTGTCCCCACAGCCGCGTCCAAATACCAACTTGCCCTCAACTAATGGTCCCTCAACAAATGCAATACATTCGAATTCTACATCGTTTCCTACACACAATGACAACCGTTGGATATCATCATTAAGGCGTAGAGATCCCGAGCTTCAACCTACACTACCCTCAATAAATTTAAGTCATCATGGTAGTTCTCACAATGTGGCCAGCGGTTCATTGGCTGATCGTTCAGAGAAACGTACTTCACGTTCTTTGAAAACGGCCACAATACCCATACGCAAGAGTCGATCCGTGGAACGTGTAAGAGCACGCAAAATGATAAGCACACAATTGAAACTCAAAGATAAGGGCAAGAAAAATTCCATAGATGAAAATTCCAATTCAGATGAAGCTACCTCTTTAGAAGAGAATTCCACATCACAAAGCACTCCAAAGAATTCACCGAAAACTTCCTCGAAATCAAAAGTTTTCTCACCAGCCGGCTATGAACCCCATTTGGTTGAAACCCTTGAAAAGGATATTTTACAAAGGCATCCCGGTGTTAAATGGACCGATGTGGCTGGTTTAAACGAAGCCAAATCCATATTACAAGAGGCCGTTGTATTGCCAATCATTATGCCGGACTTTTTCAAAGGTATACGCCGCCCTTGGCGTGGTGTATTAATGGTTGGTCCACCGGGTACGGGTAAAACAATGTTAGCCAAGGCTGTGGCTACCGAATGTGGCACGACATTCTTTAATGTTTCATCGTCAACGCTGACGTCGAAATATCGTGGCGAAAGCGAAAAGCTCGTACGTTTATTATTCGAAATGGCTAGATTTTATGCTCCCAGCACTATATTTATTGATGAAATTGATGCTCTGTGTTCGGCTAGACGTAGTGATTCGGAGCATGAAGCTAGTCGTCGCTTTAAAGCTGAACTATTAATACAAATGGATGGATTAAATGCCACAATGCAAGATGATAAAGTCATTATGGTTTTGGCAGCCACTAATCATCCTTGGGATATTGATGAAGCTTTTCGCAGACGTTTTGAAAAACGTATTTATATAGCGCTTCCAAATGGTAAGATCAGATAAATAAGTAGGCCTGGAATAAGTAGATCATGGAAAATATTTCCTTTTTTAAACCTTTTTATTCCTTCTCATATTAGTTTTACTGAATATCGTGGTTCTTTGTTTGTTTTTACAGAGGAAACACGTTCGGCTTTATTAAAACTGTGCTTAAAAGATGTGAACTTATCGCCAACATTGGATACCAATATGATTGGTGACCAAATGAAAGGTTATTCAGGTTTCGATATAAGCAATGTATGTCGCGATGCAGCCATGATGCCTATGCGTAGACAAATTTTTGGACGTTCACCTGAAGAGATTCGACAAATACGCCGCGAAGAAATCGATTTACCGATAACTTTGCAAGATTTTCAGGATGCTATGCAACGCACTAAGAAATCTGTTTCTGCTGATGATGTCTCACGGTTCGAGAAATGGATGGAAGAATACGGATCTTGTTAAATATGAAATTTATTGAAAAAAAAAAAAGAAAAACTTCTCAATATTAGAAAAATGCTCATTAAATAGGATTTTAATATGTGAATGGACCTTAAATTAATAGCAAAACAATATATTTTAAACATTTTTTTTTTTCTAAGAAGAAAAGTTTAGTTTTAATGATAATTTAAAATCTGTTTTTCCGGGCCTTATTAGTTTAAAATTTAATTTTTATTTTAAATCAGTAATCAAACAAAAACATATTGCACAAAAATATATTCAATTATATCTATAACAAAATTAATCATTTTAAAATATATTATCCAAATCAGATTCCCTTATACATATAAAAATAAATTTTTATAAAAAAAAAAACAAAAACGAAAAATTTAATTTGTTTTATTCGAATACAAATTATTTACAAAGGCCCGACATATTCTTTAAATTGGGTTCTATGCAGAAGAATCAAAGAAACCGAGTCGGTTAAGCATAGTACCAACCAAACCATGATAGGTTTCTTAATACATCATATAACGAAACCGTTGAAACTAATCACTCAACCACTGTGCGATAGGTAGTGGCCAATTTTTCGAACATAGTAGATGACGTTGTGATCAAGAAAAATTCTTGAATTTAAGAGGCTCACAAACTCTGCATGCAATTAATGGCGAATTACTACAACTGCAATGAACAATTTCTGGCAACTTGAGTAACTGTGAACCTTATAAGAACATAGGAAGGAAATGCTTGGGATTTTACAGCTTTCATGACTTATTGCAGTTCAGCTTGTAGATTAAATCATCGCACGATATTGATTTATCAGCTGGATGTAAAATATATTTTCTTTTCAAGAACTGTTTGTTGTGACACTAGGAAAAATATCTTCAAAGCAATAGCAATTTAAGTAGAGACGCAATACTTGCAGGGACTGTGCAAGCAGTAACACAGCAAGAACGAATCGGTGACACATTTATTATGTGTACTCGGAATTCACTGCTTTTATCAAGCCGGACAAAAAGAATCTGATTGATTCTGGTTCGAATCTGATTGATTCTGGTTCGAATCTGATTGATTCTAATTCGAATCAATCAGCTGATTCTGGTTAGTATTTGATTGATTCTAATTCGAATCAGAATCTGATTAGTATTTGATTAAACCAAATAGAACAGCTAACATCAAGAAGTACTTAGAAATACTGTACCAACCAAAATGAAGATCCCGACATATGAAGCCAGTAACAATTCAGTTTTTAATTTAAACTAGCCTAGACACAAGGTACACAAATATATTTAAAATCATTTAATTGTTTTTCATGACTAAATTTAATTTATTTTAAATAATTTAATAAGAATTAAAAAAAAACAAGTTTCAATGAAATCTTATGACAAAAGGACAGGCTATGAAGTATATAAAAGTTAAAAAAAGAGTATTTTTATTTTAATATTCATGCAGCTTTTAATTTTTCAATTATTTGTTGATATTCCTTTTCAACTTCATCATATTCTTGTTGCAGTTGTTCTATACGCGTCTTCATACTGGGTAAACGAGCACGCAGCCATTCCGTATCCACTTTTGCTTTTTCCATTTTCTTAATATCTCGCAATTGTTTGTGATAAACTGCATTTAAACGTTTTTTCACATCCAAGCGATATGAAGTGTAATCATCATTATCGTGAATATTGGTATAGAAGAGACGCAGAATCTCATAAATCTTACGACATTGTCGGGGATTAATCTGTAAGAAATATGAAAGTTTATTGAAGAAATTACGTGAAATATTGTTTTTTTTTTTTTGTTTTGTATTCTACTCACCTTAAGAGTTTCTCTAGCTTCCTTTACCATTTCTTTGTTAAAACCTTTTTTGATTTCATCTTTTTGGAAACTTTTTAGCTTAATGCAAAGTCTTGCATCCACAAAGTTACGCATACGCTGAAAATCTTCCGAGGGATCTTCCACTGTCATGTCGACGACATTCTTTTGACTTTGATAGAAATTGTAAATGGTCTCTAGAAATTTGGTGCCGATTCTTAGCTTTTGAAATGGTGGCAAAACTAGCATCTGTGATATACGTGGCCTTATATTTTGGGGATAGGCATAATACTCGTAAACGGTTGTGTAACCAACAGTGGCAAACAGATTTTCGCCATTGTCGCTTTTATATTTTTCGTAGCTAAACAAAAATAGTTTTTTCTTAATTCAATATTTGAAAATAGTTATCCAAACAATTTCCCATTAAGATAGAGTTGATGTAGCAATGGGCTTCCTAATAAGATATGATTTATCTTCCCATGAAATGAAATCGTAGTTTAAGGCAATTTTATTGACAAAGTTGAGACCAACCAATTTAGTTTTGTATGGGTCAGACTTTTTAAGGACACACATTCAAATTGCTACATTCAGAGTATAGGATAAAACTAGACTATCGACGATATCCTCAGCCAATAGCTGTCTATTATAACCTCCTTAAAGCCAAAGTTTACATGCCACTATAAATGTTTCTCATAAACAAGCTAACAACCTTGTATTTAAAGAATTCATGTCGTAGTTGAACATCATTAAATTAACCAAATAATCTCCCACACGTGATAAGATTAGTTACGACACAATCAAAATAAAATTACAGTGCCAAGTGATCATTATAGTCATTATGAGAATAATCTTTACAAAAACAATACAATACGCCTATCTAGCTACTCAGCCTACAAAATACCAATCAAAGACCAAGAATTAAACTTGCTTGGTGGCTATCTTAAATATTTTACATCGAACTGATCTTTTTGGAAAATAAAATAGTATGCAATTACTTACCATACAAAATATGACCACTGTGGATCGTCTACGTCAATGTAAGAGGCGGCATCAACAAACCATAAAACAAATGTCTGTAGACGTGAGAAAAACTTTAAGAATGATGTCTGCTTATAGTTTGAATTATAAAATTCAAATATTCTTTCTTTGCCATCGTCATCCTGATATTTGTATTCATACAGCTTTTCGCCATATGGCTGAAATTTATCGGCTTTATCCAGAGTTTTAAGAAACTCGTCCATATTTACAAAATAACAACCATCCGGTAATTTTTCAGCTATTGTAGCTACCACATCATCAGCCTTAATGTCTCCGTCGGATAATTCATCAACTTTTTTGCCATATTCAACACCCAAGTAAATATGCAACGGTCCTGCCGTATATAGAATGCGTACTTTTAAATTTTGATAACCAAATATACTCTCTGTTTCGCCAAATATTTGATGAGCCATCAAGGGATGAAACGCTAATGTATCATCTTCCAAATCAGATTTTGAACGAACTTTTCGAGGAAATCAATAAACATTAATATATTCAGCTGAAATTATTCATATTCCTAAAACTTACTTAGTTTGAATTCCACTACCTCTAAGGCATCTAGAACTAAATCCTGAAATTCTTGTATTTGAGCCATGCTTGTGAATTGTGGTTTGTTATGCTTCCACCAAAATAACTCTTACTAAACTTGGCGCGCAAAATTTTTTTCGCCCTGTAGCCGGTTTTGGCTTATGTTTTGTGCCTACTTCAATTGTCCTAATAAAATATGGTTTTTTACAATTAATATGACCGTTTAATCCCAGAAAACAATTGCAATTAATTTGTTTAGTTTTTATGAGTTTTAACACAAATTATACAAAAGTTAGACTCAACAAAAATCACAATATAACACAAAAATAATAGAAAAATAATCGTGCCAATTCTTCTTTTCCTTTTTCAAACAATCAAATTAGAATAACAACTTAAAAATGCTTTACATAAGGCTGCCAGATTTAGAGGTTTACGACATATCTGTAATGTAATTCTTAAATATATCTGTTCTTAAAGTAAACGGTACTAATTTCTGAAAATGGGGTGTTTAATCAAATTTACAGAATTTAATACATAAGTCTCAACTAAATTTTATCTTACCTATTTGTAAACACCATTATTAAATTTATAAAGTTGTCATTTAAGAATGAACAAGTTCTTTTAGTATTTGTATATTTTTTTCCATCCGTAAGAATATGGCATCATTAAATTGTATAAAACTACTGAACACAGTTTCTTTCTTTCATAATACCAGTTTTTACAACTGTGGCATGAAATCACAAAAATAATTCGTGAAAAAAACGCCGCATTGGGAGAAATTATTTGCAAGAATTTGTTTTTTAATTAAAATAACAGCGTTAAAATTAATAAATAAATAAATTTATTATCTTAAGAAAGCAAAAAGCTAAAGAGAAAAGTAAATATAACATAAAAAATGCTTTGTCATTAGAAATTGCCTACGAATACCAAAACTTAGATTCTTTTTAACTCTTCCTTAGATTTTATACAAAATGGACAACTATTTGTTTGATGGAGGTCGCATTCAAAAAATGGAGGTTGATTATGCTCCAGCATGTGATGAAAAAATTCCCATAGCTAAGGATTTAGCCAAAAAGAATCCAGACTCATTTCACGAGGCCATTGAAATGCTACTGACGTTAGAAAAACAAACCCGTCTGGGAGCTGATATGGTTTCTTGCTCTCGTGTTTTGGTAGCCATCTGTCAAATATGTTTCGATGCTGGCAATTGGAATGCCTTAAACGAATATGTTACTTTATTAGTGCGTAGACGTTCCCAACTGAAACAGGCTGTTTCCAAAATGATACAAGAATGTGTCACATATGTGGATAAGACACCTGATAAGGAAACAAAATTAAAATTAATTGACACCCTAAGAGCTGTGACAGAAGGTAAAATATACGTAGAAATTGAAAGAGCCAGACTTACAAAAATACTGGCTGACATTAAGGAGGCTGATGGAGATATTGCTGGCGCAGCTGCTGTTATGGAAGAATTGCAAGTAGAAACCTACGGTTCAATGGATAAAAGGGAAAAGGTATATTCTATACCAAGTTAAAATTTTAAATTGGATTTTTTTTGATTCTATATTTAATTTCAATTCAGGTGGAACTTATTTTAGAACAAATGCGTTTATGCCTACTCAAAGAGGACTTTGTTTCCACCCAAATTATAGCCAAGAAAATCAGTATCAAATTCTTTGATGATCCTGCCCAACATGATCTTAAGTTAAAATTCTACAACTTAATGATACGCTTAGATCGCGATACTTCCTATTTGAAAACTTCACGCCATTATCAAGCTATTGCTGAACCACCAAAAGCTGTTACACCTAAACCCGAACCCATGGATGAAGACAAAAAGAAACCTGAGGAGAAAGATAAGAAAAAGGACAAAGAGGAGGAAGTCAAACCTGTTGAAGTTGCAGTGCCAGTTGAACTTACTCCAGAACAGGAAAAGGAACTTAAGGAGAAACTTATCTGTGCAGTACTCTATTGTATTTTGGCGCCCTATGACAATGAACAAAGTGACATGATGGCTCATTTGTCGAAGAATAAAAAATTGGAAGAAATTCCCGTTTACAAGTATGTTAATTGGAAATTTTTAAAAATTTTACCATTATATTCAAATTATTGTGTTTTTAGAGAGATCCTACGTTTATTTATGTCAAAGGAGTTAATAAATTTCGATACCTTTAATAATGATTTTGGAACAGTCTTGGCTGAAAATGAAATGTTCCAGGAGAGCACTAAGCATGGCAAGAAATGTATAGCTGAACTAAAGGATCGTTTAATAGAACATGTTAGTTGCACTTCATATCTTCTGTTTAATTGTGAATTTAACCATTTTCTGGTTTTTTTTTTCAGAATATACGCATTATAGCTATGTACTATTCACGTTTGCACTTAAAACGTATGAGTGAATTATTGAATTTGCCCTCAAATCGTTGCGAGGAATATCTTTCAAAGTTGGCTAATAGTGATACCATACGTGTTAAAATTGATCGTCCAGCTGAAATTATTTACTTTACTGTCAAGAAGAGTGCTTCTGATGTATTGAATGCCTGGTCTAAGGACGTCAGCCAGCTAATGTCATTGGTTAATAAGACTTGTCATTTAATTAACAAGGAAGAATGTATCCATTCTGTAAAAAGCATTGCTGTAGAAGATTAAAAAGCTCAAAAGGCCGCAATATTTTTTTACAAAACTTGGGCATTTTTATCCAGATTTTTTTTTTTTTTTGCTTTTAAGTCCTTGTATTTTAATACAACAAACTCACAACACAAATCTTAAGGAACATACTATATTACTCGTATATCAGTTGTCAGTTTAAAATTAAAAAATAAAATTGTAATAATAGTAATGTTTAATATAAGAAATGGCGTGTTCTCTATCCACTCGACAGATGTTCGTAGTCATTGATAAATTTATAATAAAAATGAAAAGAATTTAAAAAAACCAAGGGTACGACATGGAAATTTTCATAATAGTATCAAAAAGTAATTATTTTCGAGTATCAGCTTGATCTTATGTGACGTTTATCAACATAAAAATTTATTTTTTATTACTAGCCCTTAATAAATTAAGATTTAAAATAAGTACTTGATTGTTGTTACTTTTTTTATTTCATAATAATTTTTTTATATTTTTCAAAATATAAATATGAGAACAGAGCCATATTTTTAAAACTAAATATTTACTTACTAAACACAGCATCAGGAGATTATTTATATTATTTGTTAAACAGTGGCATCTCTGCAGTTTTTCTAAAACTATTTTGTTGCTGCTTGTGAAATCATAAAGAAAAGATCAAATAATTTTTTTCTTTGTGGTAAAAATCACCGAGTAAAGTAAAAATGCCGAAAGAAGATTGTAAATACTGGGATAAATGTTATCAAAAAAACCCAGCTCACTTAGAGAAATATAATCACCCTGAAAAAGAAGAAAATGATACTGCTGAAAACTCTAACAACAAAAAGGACTCGGTTGCTCCAAAACGCAGATCTTCGGAGATTGACAGACCAGATGAAGTAGCAGAGCCTCAGAAAATATCCAAAACAGTAGAAGAAGAAAAGCCAAAATATGACACAGAAGATTTAAAAAAAGAGGCCTTGGCCAATATAAGCGGCAAAGATTGGATGGCTATGCTGCAGAAGCGCATAAAATTATCAGAGCAACAAGAGTATGATAATCTATTAAAAACAAACGAGTTCTTACGCCATAAATTCCTAGTTGAAATGCCTCCTGATTTCTATGCTTTCTGGAAATTCGTAGAACAGTTAAAACCTAATTTGAAAGGGGAAGACTTGTTGGCCTATATGGAAAAACAATTTCAATTGCAGATGGTGGGTCCGTTTGAATTTTTAGCGGGAAAATTTGATAAAGCTAAAATACATGAACCCGGTGATTATCTTAGACACTGGCGTTTTTATTATGATCCACCTGAGTTTCAAACAGTGTTTGTACGCAAAGGCTCTGGTGTGCATTATGGCTACTGGCGTGATGATCCTCATGATAAAGAAACCCTTTTGGTGGCACGCAATGATGCTGCGAAAAATTTCGAATTTGAATTTGTGGGCGGCAGTGTTTTTGAAGCATTTTCATATTATCTAGAAAAGGACTTTCAGGGAACGCCGTTCACAGCTGCCGCCGTGTCAAATGTAAAGAAATCTTTGAATAAGTTTATTGAGACAAATGAAGTTAAACTAGAGTCATTAGATAACTTACGTCGCGCTCGCAGTATTAAAGTTGTGTGTAAAACATTCCACCGTGCTGGCATAGTGGTTCCATACGTTGCCAAGACCAAATTAGGCTACAGGCCATTAATTGAAAGTGATGCTGAATTGAAGAAGATTTTGAAATTATTTGATACAGCTGGTTCGACCGCAGACAGCAAAGATGATCCTGTTACTAAAGCAGTATTAGAGAAACTGCAACCATTGGCTACAGCTGCGACTATAGCTGCAGATGAATGTGATTTTGGAACTTCTTTGGAGTTGGGCATGGATCTCTTTTGTAGTGGCTATACACAATTACATCCTCTCATACATAATCTGCTAATACCTGCCTACTCGTTGCTGCACCGTCCTCAGTTTATAGCCATACTAAAGGCCCATTTAGACAACAGAGTAAAATCTTTAAAGTTAAGTATGTTTGATGATAATAAGTGAACGTGTGCATGTTTACATTAAAACGTTTATTTTTTTTTATACCGTAATAAAGATTACAAACAATAAAAATTATATAAAAAATTTTATTTTCTTGTAAAAAATCCCTAAACCAATAGTGTTGACCTGCTAACCACTAGCTCTTTCTCACATGTATAAGTGAGAATCATCCCGTTTCTTAGGATTATAACTGTCACTGCACTCAATACCTAAATCACGTAAAAGTTTAAAAATAGGTCTTGCGGCTAAAGTATCCAAAGCTATGTTGTCGGTATAGGCTACATATGACTGAACTTTAAGGTCTTCATTCATGCGCCAGGAACAGACTGAAATTTATACAAAATTTTTATATTTTAGCCATGTCAGTAACATATAAATACTAACCTCCAGCAGCAACACCCGCAATAAAATTAGGAGCCTCCAGTGTTTCTACATTATTTAATTTGCCATCTATTGATCTCAAGAAAGTTATTTCGTCTCTAATGGCCGCTATATTTTCACTTTTAAAATCTACTTTTGGTTTAATAGTTAAAGTGATAACTTCGTCTAATTTGTCTAAATTTAATAAAAGTTCGCAAATTTCTCCGCTACTAGTCAAGTCTTCATCCACTATAGCTACCAGCATTTGTTTGTTTTCTACATAATGTAACGACGATTTTTTGCTAGGAATGTCAGCTAATTTCTTTCCATCAGGCACTAAAACAGCTTCGGCAAAATCTGATACAGATGGTCCTTCAATTATTAACATCAATTTGGATTTGCCTACGTACTTATTGAAATCTTCTTCAGAAGTTTCATATTTAAATAAAAGCCTTTAACGAAAACAATATTATTTATGATTTAACTACTGTATTAAAAACCTACTTTTCAGTTGAATTCTGTGGACTTTCGTCTTCATCACAATCGTCCCAAAAAGCACGGGAAGAAGGTATATTAAGTTCACCAAAACCCATAGGACAACCCATTTCAATACAGTTTGATTTCACACAGTCGACTAAAAAATAACAAACACAAGTCATGCGTGGTACGTTCAATGCAAGACAACTAAAAACATTCGTTAGACGTCTTTTGCAAGTTGAAATTAGTTTCGAAACAAGTTTGAAAACTCTTAAGTTTGTTTGAGAGAGGGGAAAATCGAGCGGGGTGATTTTAGAAAACAAAATTTGTGAAATAATTTTGCAAAGCGAAAGAATTTTTAAAAGAAAATGCAAAAAAGTTTTTCAAACTTGTTTCGAAACTAATTTCAATCACAGATATAATACATACTAAACACAGCTCATTTTACTTCATGTGAAAACAGAGTTGTTCTCATATAAATTGTGTGGTGTTTATAAAAGATTTAATTTTATTTAGAAATTGTGTATATTCATTAGAATTTATGGACATTTTATAAAAATAAATATATTATGGTATATCACAATATAGAAAATGATAGCGGTGAGTTATTTTTGAAATATATTAGAAAGATTTTTTTTAAATTAAAATTGTAGGTTCTGGTTCAGATACAGATTCAAGCGGCAGTCGCAGTTCGAGTCGTAGCCGAAGTAATTCACCGGAAAATGTGAAAGCCGGGTAAGATGATTCTGTTTAAATATAAAAATTCTTTATTGAATGCATACAATTTATATAAAACAGTTCTGGCAGTGGCAGCGATCGCTCACGTTCAGGGACACCAGCCGGCTCAGCATCTGGACGTTCGAGGTCTAACTCTCGTTCAAGATCGAAATCGCGTTCAGCGTTCGGGCAGCGTTAACAGCAAACATTCGGGATCTGTGGCAAGTCCAAGAAAGTCTAGATCACGCTCCAGATCAGGAACACCACACAGTAATCGTTCTGGTTCAGCCGGCAGTAACCATTCTGCCGCTTCTAAAAGATCTGGTTCCGCAGTAAGCCATCATTCAGCAGCATCCAAACGTTCGGGTTCAGTTGCTAGTCAACATTCGGCAGCATCCAAACGTTCTGGCAGTCGTACACCTGAAGCTTCTCCCAAACCAGCTGTCGGTGCGGGAAAAGAAGAGGAATCTAGGTCTCAATCGCCCAACTTACAAATAGACGATAGAGCGGCTTCCCGTTCAAAATCACGTAGTAGGACCAGATCAAAAAGCGGCTCTCCCCGTAAGTCGCGTTCACGCAGTGGTTCTTCCAGATCACGCTCAGGTACTAGATCTCGTTCAGGATCACGTTCTCGTTCAGCAACACCGCATTCACACAAATCAGGCAGTGGCTCCGATTCTGGTAGCGATTTTGGAGGTGGAAAAGCAAAAAAGAAACGAAAAGCTGTTTCCAGCGGCTCAGAAGATGAGGGCAAAGAATCTCCCTCAAAAAATAAAAAGTCTCGTATTATAGATTCAGATAGTGGCAGCGAACATGGAGAAAATGATGCCGCTAACAAAATAGATGCCCAAGACATTTTTGGTGATGCCGACGATATTAGTCTGTCGGAAGATGAAGGTAATGATGCTGTAGACAAAAAGAAGTCTGATAGTGGTTCAGAAAAGGGCTCCCCGAAGTCAAGGTCTCGTTCTAGATCTTCTTCGAGAGCCTCGGTTAGATCACGTTCCAGATCAAGATCTCGCACACGTTCAAGATCAAGGACAAGATCACGGTCTAGGTCACGTACGGCTGAAAGAGAGCAACCTAAAGAAGATGAACCGGAGCCTATTCCCGAAACACGCATAGATGTTGAAATTCCTCGCATTGTCACCGATTTAGGTAGAGAAATTCATTTTGTTAAGCTACCCAACTTCTTGTCTGTTGATACCAGACCTTTTGACCAAGAAACCTATGAGGATGAAATAGACGAAGAGGAAACCATGGACGAGGAAGGTAGGCAACGTGTCAAATTGAAAGTTAGTAACACTATTCGTTGGCGGGAGTATATGAACAATAATGGCGATATGATTAAAGAGTCAAATGCACGTTTTGTACGCTGGTCTGATGGTAGTATGTCTTTGCATTTGGGCAATGAAATTTTTGATGTTTTCAAGCAACCTTTACATGGCGATCACAACCATATGTTTATACGTCAAGGCACCGGTCTACAGGGACAAGCAGTTTTCCGCACTAAGCTTACTTTCCGACCACATTCGACCGAATCATTTACACACAAGAAGATGACCATGTCTTTGGCTGATCGTTCTACGAAAGTGTCGGGTATTAAGATTCTTACACAAGTGGGTAAGGACCCCAATGCAGATCGTTTGTACAATTTGAAGAAAGAAGAAGAGAAACTTAGGCAAGCCATGCGGAATCAAAATAAACCACAACCGAAAAAGAAAAAGGGTCACGATGCCCATGGCAGTGGAGCTCATGGTGCTTATCAGCATGATGAGGGCAGCGATGATGAAAATGCTATCTCACTTAGTGCTATTAAAAATAAATATAAAAAGGGTTCTGCTCCAGCGGGCGGAGATCAAAAGGGCTCAGCTATATATTCGTCAGACGATGATGACGGATCCGATTTTGAGGGGCGACGCAGCAAGAAGCATGTGGATAAAACCAAAGTGGTTAAAGCTTTGCGTGATTCAGATTCGGAATCGGATGTCGAACGTGGTACTGATAAGGGTTCCCACAGTGAACACAGCGATAGCGGAGATGAGAGTGGTGGCAAAAGTGGTGGTGGGGGTAGTGGTAGCGGCAGCGGTTCCGGTAGTGACGATGAGTGAGAAAACAAGTTACAAACATCTTCATCTTTTTAAGAACTTAAATGTTTTCTACACAGTAATTATAAATAAAATACAAATAAATATTTCAACAAATAAAAAATAGGCCTTCTTTATTAATGTTGTAATAAATGTTGTTTTAAAGTCGGCATATTTTTAGCCCCAAATTCACACTGATTGCACTTTAATTCTGTATTACCTAAACTTTTTAATGTATCGCTATCCAAACGTTTAACTTCTCCAGTTTCATCTAATTGCCTATAGAGATCTAATAGGTAGAATAATGAATCTATTAAATTTTCTAAAGTGTATTGAAAAGAAAATCAAATATTTACCTTTGTAATCTAAAAACAAAGCTGTATTAAAACTATTCCAATGTTTTTTCGTCTTTAGACAGTCGGAAATGAAATCTTTCGAAATAACATGTAAATGCAAGCGTTGCATACTGGGCTGATTGTGGAAACCAATTTTGAAATTTTCTACGTTTTCGCTTTTGACTTCTATAACATTCAAGGCTAGTAGATGTAATTCCTCCAGGAGGGGTAAATGTTTTCTGTTCAACTGAAAAAGTGATAGCAAGTTGATTAAGATATTCGTTTTTTTTTAATTCCAATTTTACTAACATAAAATATCGAGGGTATGTCTTCTAGTGGCAACACTAAATAGTGATGTTTGGCTTTCGGATATTTATCACTTATAACCACAGCTAAATTTGAACTTATTATATGATTGGAAGGATCTTTAAGGGTTTTAATTAAACCATTAGCCCAGTAATTCGCAGACATTGCGAATATTATTTTTTTTATTTCATTTATTTATTTTTTCTAAAAACAAACACCAGCTGCGTCAATGTTTACCTTTCACGTTATCATTTTACATTGAATGCTTGTAATATTAGGTTAGGGTAAAAGTATTTTCGTAATTAATAACTTGGGCCAGGTCTATAAAAATTTTATGAAAAAAAAGAAAATTTAAATAAAATTAATTCTGCTATGCTCTATTCTATTCTTGATTAATTGTTTTATATATAAAACAAAATTAAAATCTTTTAGTATTTAAAATTTCGAATACTTTGACCAGATTGTAGGAAGGTTAAGCAACACGATCTATTCACAAACTCTAGTCTGAGGTGTCTAAAACATTCCTATGTGGATGGCAAGATTGCCGGTCATATGTAAGATGTCCACTATGCGCTGGATAAAATTTACCACAGGCAGTCAAGCATGGAATTAGAATATCCCCTACAGATAGGTCTTCAAAAATTACTTATAGAGTGTTTTTAAACTAGCCTAGCCATTAAGGTTATCTACGATATCTTTTACCTTTGCTAAAGCGAGTAATTCTTTGGGACCTTATCGTTTTAGTTTTCATCGGTGTATACATTAAATTTTCAGGATAATATAGACATGATCTAATGAAAATGTTTAACTTATCTTTTAAGAGAAACTTTATTCGTTTTTGTATAGTTTTAATGAATAAGACATCTAAATATAATACATAAAACTGAATTAAACTTATGATGGATTTACAATCTTATTTTAATTTTTGAATATTTGTTAATTATATTAGTTATAGTTGTTATAGATTTAATATATAACAAGTGAATTTCACTTCTTTTTTTTTATTAATTATTGTTTCATTATTTCTCCTAAAAGCTGAGGGTAGTTTGTAGTATGTATTTGATCTAACATTAAATTTTAAGACAACAACAACAATGTTTTATTAAATATTAATTGAACTAAACAAAAAAAAAAATACATTTGGGGTAAAAGAAATTTTGGGGTCTTTCTTTTAACTTAAAACGAAAGTTTTTTTTTGAAATTAAAATTTGGAATTCTATTTTTGTTTTGTTTGTTTTTTTTTCTTTTTAATTCTTCTCATTTTCTCTGGTGGTTGTAGAAAGACGGGATTTTAAAAACTCTTCTTAGGTAACACTTGTTTTCTTCTCTTGGAATTTAAAGCCTTTTAAACTAGCTTATTGTGTTTAACATTTTTATATTATGTATTTGAGTGTTATTTTTTTATACATAAACAATATTATTTGAATTATTTTTGCGATTTGAAATGGTGATTAAACGAAAAACAATTTTTGTTTAATGAAATTTGTGGCTTTCTTTATACAACGAAAAGCAAAATGTTTAAAATAGAGCTGATGTTTTCTTTTTTTTAATAAATTTATAATAAAATAAATTTAAATTTACTTTTTGTGATGGAAGTTTTTGTGCATTTCGGGTGTGATATTGTAGACGTATTGCAAGATTTCTTGAATAACAGGCTCCTTGCGGGAAGCGACAGCACGGTTCATATCATCCAATTTAATGCGAGTATCAGCCTCGATTTTGGCAGCTACACCTTCGCGGGAACCCATGTGCTGCAATATGAAAGGAATTTAAGGAAAATTAAACAATGCATTTATTTTATTTATTAATATTTTTAATAATCTGTAGAAGTTTACTCAATTGCTATCCATTTTAGTTAATTAATTCTCTAAACCCTGTATTCATGTTTGACATTTACTGTACAACCACCCCCTCACCCCTTAACATATAATAGTAACGCTTAACACTCACCTTGGCTTCGAATTCTTTGAATTGGCGTTCTCTTTCTTGACGATATTTCTCAATTTCTTCGGTAGCTTCATCCTTGGCTTGCTTCAATCTTCTTGCCTTGCCTGTAAATGAAGGAAAAACAAATGAAATAACTTCCTTGTAAGCATTATTTTATCTTTGATTATTATTTTCTTCTTTTGTGGCACATCACAAGCTTATCATGTGACCCCCTTTCATGTTACTACAGTTGACGTTTTTTTTTTCTTTACTACGTTTATTTTTTTCATACTCCCTTCTCTCCTTTACAATTTTGTCATTTGTTGTTTGTTTAAGTATAATTTTTTTCTTACGTTTTCTTGCTTCTGCAACTTTTTCGGCAGCCTTCTTTTCAGCGGCCAACAATTGTTGGATACCCTGGGTTTGGCTAGTCATTATTATTTAATTAGATTTTTCTTTTTTTAAAATACTTTACACTTTAAAAAATTGCACTTGCACTGTTCACAAGACAAGTAGACAAACACAAGTGACGATATTCCTATATTTTAGTGGACTGTGAAAAATGTCATATGACACATAAAAATATTGATTATGATGTATGGATCGCGAGACTCGTTCAAAAGTCAATGAAATCCAATTGGATTTAGGTGCGTTCCGTATGTATAAAAAATAGAGGCTGCCATATTTATTATTAAGTCTGTAGGTAATATTTAATTGTGAATTATTAACATAAAAATTTTAATGGAAATAATAAAACAAAACTATTTTTTATAAAAATTGGTATTAGTTTGCAGATTCCAATAGTAAATGATTTAAAAATGAAAATCTAGGAATTTTATTAGTTTTAAGGCTTAAATTTAAAAAAAAATTTATCTTATTTTAATTTAAATCAAACTGTGACCATAAGTTTTGAATACAAATTACAACAAATTAAATTAAAAAAAAACTACTGTATCAGGAGACAAATGCTTATGGTCGTAGCGTATTCTCAAATTATTTTTATTTTTTTTAACAAAACAAAAATATTAATAAGGGATCAAGTATAACTTAATTATTTCTAAGCAATACAACCCTGTTTGCAATTCATATGCTAACTGAACACAGCTACGTACTAAACAAACCCTTTTATTTTTAAAATAAAAAAAACTTGTATTTTCCACCAAATACGGCAAAACAACATAAGCGGTAAATATACCACTGAAATATACATTCTGTAGAATAAAATAATTTTTTGTATGTAAGCAGCTGCAAGTGTGAATTAAATTATTAAAATTTTTAATTTATAGATTTTAATAAAACCTTTCTAACAAAATGGAGCAGACAAAGAAAAATAAAAAAGAAGCCAAAGATGAAAAATTAAAAGATCAAAAATTAGAAGAACAGGTAAATGCAAAAGAAAAAGGATATTGAGACTTTAAATAGAATAGAATTGGGTCAATGGAAACCTATAACAACATATAACTTTTCTCTTTGTTCAGATCTTGAAATCATTGGAAGAGGCCAAAACACCGGAAGATAAATTTCAATTATTGCTTAGCAAATATATTGAAAGCGAACGCACAAATCGACGTTTTAAGCAGGATCTTAAAGTCCATGAAAAACAACTGGAGACAATAATGCGTGAAAAGGAAAATCTGCAAAGGGAGTACAATAAAAATGTCTTAATGAGGTAACTAGAGTTAATGAAAACTTGAAAAATTCAAACAGTTCAATGTGAATTCTGTGTTTAATAACAGAGATAAATTGGAAGAAGTGTGCCGGGAGCAACAGAAACTGATTAAATCGGTTAAAAATGAAAGCATGCAAAAGATACGCGAAGAGGAGGAGAGGACGCAAGGAGAGCCAGTCAAGATTTCAGAGTTCCCTGAACGAAATCAACCAGTCGTTGAGTAAAAATAATGAGGAAAACAATAAATTACGTGACCACAATATAGAAATGACCAAAAAGTAAGTACCGGCTCTTAATAACATGACAATATTTCATAAATTTTACTTTTAATAGCATTTTCTTTTAACTAAAAGTGAGGTTAATTATTCCTAGACACCGAACGTATAGGTTAATTAAACAAAAAAGGTGTAGTGCTCTGTTGTTGTTGTTATTGTTTTTATTTAATGGTGTTTGGGTGTGTATGGATACAACAACAGTTTTTATATTTAAATGATGGTGAAAAGTCATCTCTAGAGAATGAAGGGTATAATATTTTTGCAGTACACATGTGTGTTGCATTAAATGTCTACAATGAATAATGTGTACGATGTACAATTGTTAGTTTTCGTCGTTCGCAGATGGGGAATACGGGGTAGTTTATTTTTAAACAAAAACAAAAATTACGTCGAATACCATAATATTCAGAATTTGAGAAAATAATGAAAATATAGGTTAGAATTATATTGGGAGAAGTGAAATATTGAAAGAAATTCGCGATTAACTTAACAGTGATAGCTATGAAGATCTATCTATTGAATTAGCTTCTTTTTTTTACTGTAGTAAAATGTTTTTTATTTTTGCAATTGAGGGCCTATTTTACCAGTTAAATGCTTATCCATTAAATGTTTCTAATAATCTCATTTCATACTACATATTTACCGAATTATAATGATAAAAATTACATGAGTTTGCTATCGAAATATGTAAAGTTGTACAAATGTATTGTTTGATTATGTGTCGCAGTTATAATGACGATATTAAGGTCCAGAATTTCATAACTTGTTGCCATTTTGTAGTTATTTTCGTGCCCATATTAATGAGAAACTTTTTTAGTTAAAGAAATGTTAATGAAACCGGTGGTGCATTAATGCATATTGAAAAGAAGCATTTACGCCACTTAATTGCAAAATACAGTATTCCCTCGGTTTACGTCGTAGAATGTTGTGGAAAAAGGCGACGTAAATCGAAACGACGTAAATCGAATTTCAAAGAACTCATACTATCAGATGCACTTTTCATGGCACTTGATTTACTCTCTGAGTTTTAGCCAGAAATTTGTTAAGAAGAAAGCGCCGAAGAAATACTTTTTTGTATTTTATTTTGATGTCTGGCCTGGGACTCGAACCCTGGCTTTACGTCTAATACGCCAGCACACTATCTACTGTTCTGTTTATAAACAACAGGCGAATGACAATGCAAATCGAAGTTGAAGGGAACAAAACTTTTGACGACATTAATTGAAACAACGTAAATCGAGGGAATACTGTAATAGATTCCTTTATTCTATTGTTTTATATTTTATATTTTATCTTTTTTTTTTTATTTTTAGACTGAAATTCTTAGCTGAACAGTATCAGGCACGTGAACAACAATTGGAGAAGCTCAATGAACAAGTTCAGCTCGAATCGCAATTGCATCAAGCTAAGCTCAGTAAAGTTCAAGTTGAATCAGCGATGGAAAAGGAAATTTTAATAAAGTAAGTACCCCCTACAAAAGTTCTATAACATTTTCTATAAAGATTTCTAATCCTTTAGGGAAAAACAAATTGCATTGGAGAAACTGCTCAACACTCAAAAGATGCTAAAAGAAATCACTGAACGCGAAAAGGAACTTAAAGAACAATTAAACATCTATACTGCCAAATATGATGACTTCCAGAATTCATTGCAGAAATCGAATGATATATTTGCCACCTATAAAGTTGAATTGGATAAAATGTCGAAAAATACACGTAAACTGGAGAAGGAGGCAATGGAATGGAAACGTAAATGGGAAAAAAGTAATGCAACTCTTATTGAATTGGCAACCGAGAAAAAAGAACGTGATGATCATGCCATACGCTGCAATAAACAGGTGGAACAGTTGCAAAAGCTTTTAAGGGCATTACAAAATGAACGCACCCATTTGTATAAGGTTATCAAAGAAAATAATGTTGAAGTGCCACCATTGCCTGCCTTGCCATCAGAGCCAGAACCAATGAAAACGGAACCCATTAACAATGTTGCCGATAAAGATAAAATGGATATGATGACGAAAAATTGTGCCGAACTTAAGCAAACACTGGCGAATTTACAAAATCAAATGAAAATACTGAATTTGAAAGGAGCCGAGGCTGAGGAACAATGCAAAATGTTACAGGCCCAAGAAGAGTCAATTAAAAAGAAGAAAAATAAGAAATCTAAAGGCAAAAAGAATACAAATAATGGCAATAAAGAATCGTCACCGGCTATATCAGAAGATGCCAACAGTGTTAAGGGTGAACAAGAACAAACGCCTATTGAAAATGGTACTCCAGCAGATTCCACAGCTGAAGTTGTTTTGCCAAAAGAGGAAGTCCAAGTGCTTCCAGTGCTTCCAAATGAAAGCGAAGTAAATAACGCTACACCAATGTGTGAAATAACTGAAGTGACTGAAGAGCCAGAGGCTACTAACGAGATTGTTTGCCAAGCAAAAGAACCTATTATTGAAATAGCAACCAATTAAAGACTTTTTTCCCTCAAATAAAAACACAAAATTATATACTTATTTATGGCCACAGAGTATAAGTGATTTACATGGAATATTTTTTTTTATAGAAATAAAAAAAATTGTTTGTTTATCAATGTAAATCACAAGTATCGTGTCTCCAAACACATTTCTTTTTTAAACCTCTTGGGTTATTTACTTAACAAGTAAAACTTATGAAACAATTAATATTTATAAAATTATACAAAATGTTTTCTATGCATTACATACAACGTTTATATACTCTTAATTTTTAAGAGCCCTTAAAATCATCTTCAATAAAATTAATTGAGAATTTTAATCATAATATGTATGCAATTATTATTACTCACATCTTTAGATTTATTATTTATTTTTCGTATTGTTTTTGCATCTTTAAATGTATTCTCGCTTATTTTATAATTTATTTTACATTTTTTTTTGATTAATTTTGTTTTTAAACTCATTTAGTGTTTGAAATAAATGATTTTTTATAATTTTAATTTATAAATTAAACTCCTTAAATTAAAAAAATTAATTTTTTTCTATGGCCAGATGGATGCTTTTTTACTGTTTATGCCTTGAAAATGAAATTCAGTTAAAAAAAATTATTTACAAGTGACAACTTCATAATGGATCCCTTATCTAATTCTAAGTCCCTAAATTTCCATCTAAAAAATCGTATTTAAAAGTGAAAGTTATCAAGCATTTTAATTGAATTTAGAACACCGATTAATAATACTTCAACGGGGAAATGTGACCTCCTCAAAACTGCGATAAAGTGTCCTTCATTTAGTGAAAGGTTTCCCCTTTACGAATATGAATCGTTTGAGAATCGAATGACTGGCTCAAAATAGTTAAAACTGACCACTGACGTACGTAGTGTTTCAAACATGGCCATTTTTCAGGCATTGCGGGGTAATAACAATCAATATAATCGCCCCATTGTGCAAGGAATTGGTGAGAACGAAATTTAAAGAGACTGGTAGCGTTACATATGTAGTTAGGTCTGTGCATAATCGCAATGTACTGCACTACCGAGAATATGGTCCTGTTAGTAAATGCATTACTGCGCTGCATATTATGCGCATTATATTCAGCGTTACCGTTGAGCGACTAAAGTCGCAATTTGACACTTTTCAGCACCGCCACTTTTGAGCCCCCTACTAATGAACTAAACTGACACTTTTCAGATTTTTACCCTTTTTTCCCCTTTTTTTCAAATTTCTAGGACACTATATTTATTACTAGATATAGACTAACTGTAACTGACTAGACTATATACTAGATTATATAATAGACTATAGACTAGATTATATACTAATTATAGACTAGACTATAGACTAGACTATAGATAGACTTACTAGAATAGACTATAACTAGACTATGACTAGACTATAGACTATACTATAGAATAGACTATAGATAGATATGACCCTAGACTAACTATTTAGATTCGACTAGACTATAGACTAGATATTATTCTAGACTAAAACTAGTATTAGACTATAGACTAGACTAGACTAGATAGATATAATAGACTATAGATACTAGACTATAGACTAGACTATAGACTAGACTATAGACTAGACTATAGACTAGACTTATAGACTAGACTAGAACGATACTAACTATAACTAGACTATAGACTAGTATAGACTAGACTATAGACTAGACTATAGACTAGACTATAGACTAGACTATAACTAGACTATAGATTAGACTATAGACTAGACTATAACTAGACTATAGATTAGACTATAGACTAGACTATAGACTAGACTATAGATTAGACTATAGACTAGACTATAGACTATAGAATATACTATAGAATAGACTATAGAATAGACTATAGAATAGACTATAGACTATAGACTAGACTATAGAATAGACTATAGACTAGACTATAGAATAGACTATAGAATAGACTATAGACTAGACTATAGAATAGACTATAGAATAGACTATAGATAGACTATAGAATAGACTATAGAATAGACTAGACTATAGAATAGACTATAGAATAGACTATAGACTAGACTATAGAATAGACTATAGAATAGACTATAGAATAGACTATAGATAGACTATAGAATAGACTATAGAATAGACTATAGAATAGACTATAGATAGACTATAGAATAGACTATAGAATAGACTATAGAACTAGACTATAGAATAGACTATAGAATAGACTATAGAATAGACTATAGACTAGACATAGACTAGACTATAGAATAGACTATAACTAGACTATAGAATAGACTATAGAATAGACTATAAATAGACTATAGAATAGACTATAGACTAGGACTATAGACTAGACATAGACTAGACTATAGAAAGACTATAGAATAGACTATAGACTGGACTATAGAATAGACTATAGAATAGACTATAGAATAGACTATAGACTAGACTATAGAATATACTATAGAATAGACTATAGACTGACTATAGAATAGAATAGACTATAGACTAGACTATAGAATACTATAGACTAGACTATAGATAGACTATAGACTAGACTATAGAATATACTATAGAATAGACTATAGACTAGACTATAGAATAGACTATAGACTAGACTATAAAATAGACTATAGACTAGACTATAGAATAGACTATAGACTAGACTATAGACTAGACTATAGAATAGACTATAGAATAGACTATAGAATAGACTATAGACTAGACTATAGAATAGACTATAGACTAGACTATAGAATAGACTATAGACTAGACTATAGAATAGACTATAGAATAGACTATAGAATAGACTATAAATAGACTATAGACTAGACTATAAATAGACTATAGACTAGACTATAGAATAGACTATAGAATAGACTATAGACTAGACTATAGATAGACTATAGACTAGACTATAAATAGACTATAGACTAGACTATAGAATAGACTATAGACTAGACTATAAAATAGACTATAGACTAGAATATAGAATAGACTATAGACTAGACTATAAAATAGACTATAGACTAGACTATAAAATAGACTATAGACTAGACTATAGAATAGACTATAGACTAGACTATAAAATAGACTATAGACTAGACTATAGAATAGACTATAGAATAGACTATAGAATAGACTATAGACTAGACTATAAAATAGACTATAGACTAGACTATAGAATAGACTATAGACTAGACTATAAAATAGACTATAGACTAGACTATAGACTAGACTATAGAATAGACTATAGAATAGACTATAGACTAGACTATAGATAGACTATAGATAGACTATAGAATAGACTATAGACTAGACTATAGAATAGACTATAGACTAGACTATAGAATAGACTATAGACTAGACTATAGAATAGACTATAGACTAGACTATAAAATAGACTATAGACTAGACTATAGAATAGACTATAGACTAGACTATAAAATAGACTATAGACTAGAATAGACTATAAATAGACTATAGATAGACTATAGAATAGACTAGACTATAAATAGACTATAGACTAGACTATAGAATAGACTATAGAATAGACTATAGACTAGACTATAGAATAGACTATAGACTAGACTATAGAATAGACTAGACTATAGACTAGACTATAGAATAGACTATAAATAGACTATAGAATAGACTATAACTAGACTATAGAATACTATAGAATAGACTATAGACTAGACTATAGAATAGACTAGAATAGACTATAGACTATAGAATAGACTATAGACTAGACTATAAATAGACTATAGACTAGACTATAGAATAGACTATAGACTAGACTAGACTATAAATAGACTATAGACTAGACTATATACTAGACTATAGAAAGACTATAGACTAGACTAGACTATAAAATAGACTATAGACTAGACTATAGAATAGACTATAGACTAGACTATAGAATAGACTATAGACTAGACTATAAAATAGACTATAGACTAGACTATAGAATAGACTATAGACTAGACTATAGAATAGACTATAGACTAGACTATAGAATAGACTATAGACTAGACTATAAATAGACTATAGAATAGACTATAGAATAGACTATAGACTAGACTATAGAATAGACTAGACTATAGACTAGACTATAGAATAGACTATAGACTAGACTATAGAATAGACTATAGAATAGACTATAAATAGACTATAGACTAGACTATAGAATAGACTATAGACTAGACTATAGATAGACTATAGAATAGACTATAGAATAGACTATAGACTAGACTATAGAATAGACTATAGAATAGACTATAGACTAGACTATAGACTAGACTATAGAATAGACTATAGAATAGACTATAGAATAGACTATAGAATAGACTATAGAATAGACTATAGACTAGACTATAGAATAGACTATAGACTAGACTATAGATAGACTATAGATAGACTATAGACTATAGAATAGACTATAGAATAGACTATAGAATAGACTATAGAATAGACTATAGAATAGACTATAGAATAGACTATAGAATAGGACTATAGAATAGACTATAGAATAGACTATAGAATAGACTATAGACATAGACTATAGAATAGAATAGACTATAGAATAGACTATAGAATAGACTATAGAATAGACTATAGAATAGACTATAGAATAGACTATAGAATAGACTATAGAATAGACTATAGAATAGACTATAGAATAGACTATAGAATAGACTATAGAATAGACTATAGAACAGACTATAGAATAGACTATAGAATAGACTATAGAATAGACTATAGACTAGACTATAGAATAGACTATAGAATAGACTATAGAATAGACTAGACTATAGAATAGACTATAGAATAGACTATAGAATAGACTATAGAATAGACTATAGACTAGACTATAGAATAGACTAGAATAGACTAGACTATAGAATAGACTATAGAATAGACTATAGAATAGACTATAGACTAGACTATAGAATAGACTATAGAATAGACTATAGAATAGACTATAGACTAGACTATAGAATAGACTATAGAATAGACTATAGAATAGACTATACTAGACTATAGACTAGACTATAGAATAGACTATAGACTAGACTATAGACTAGACTATAGAATAGACTATAGAATAGACAATAGAATAGACTATAGAATAGACTATACTAGACTATAGAATAGACTATAGAATAGACTATAGAATAGACTATAGAATAGACTATAGAATAGACTATAGAATAGACTATAGAACAGTCTATAGAATAGACTATAGAATAGACTTGACTATAGACTAGACTACAGAATAGACTATAGACTAGACTACAGAATAGACTATAGAATAGACTATAGACTAGACTATAGAATAGACTATAGAATAGACCATAGAATAGACTATAGAATAGACTATAGAATATACTATAGAATAGACTATAGAATAGACTATAGAATATACTATAGAATAGACTATAGAATAGACTATAGAATAGACTATAGACTAGACTATAGAATAGACTATAGAATAGACTATAGAATAGAATAGACTATAGAAGACTATAGACTAGACTAGACTAGACTAGACTATAGATAGACTATAGACTAGACTATAGAATAGACTATAGACTAGACTATAGAATAGACTATAGATAGACTATAGACTAGACTATAGAATAGACTATAGACTAGACTATAGACTATAGACTAGACTATAGAATAGACTATAGAATAGACTATAGAATAGATATAGAATAGACTATAGACTAGACTATAGAATAGGACTATAGAATAGACTATAGACTAGACTATAGACTAGACTATAGAAAGACTATAGACTAGACTATAGAATAGACTATAGACTAGACTATAGAATAGACTATAGAATAGACTATAGAATAGACTATAGAATAGACTAGACTATAGAATAGACTATAGAAAGACTATAGAATAGACTATAGACTAGACTATAGACTAGACTATAGAATAGACTATAGAATAGACTAGACTATAGAATAGACTATAGACTAGACTATAGAATAGACTATAGAATAGACTATAGACTAGACTATAGAATAGACTATAGAATAGACTATAGAATAGACTATAGAATAGACTATAGAATAGACTATAGAATAGACTATAGACTAGGACTATAGAATAGATATAGAATAGACTAGAATAGACTATAGAATAGACTAGACTATAGATTAGACTATAGACTAGACTATAGACTAGATATAGACTAGACTATAGACTAGACTATAGAATAGACTATAGAATAGGACTATAGAATAGACTATAGAATAGACTATAGACTAGACTATAGAATAGACTATAGAACAGACTATAGACTAGACTATAGAATAGACTATAGAATAGACTATAGAATAGACTATAGAATAGACTATAGAATAGACTATAGAATAGACTATAAATAGACTATAGACTAGACTATAGAATAGACTATAGACTAGACTATAAATAGACTATAGACTAGACTATAGAATAGACTATAGACTAGACTATAGAATAGGACTATAGAATAGACTATAGACTAGACTATATACTAGACTATAGACTAGACTATAGACTAGACTATAGACTAGACTATAGAATAGACTAGACTATAGAATAGACTATAGAATAGACTATAGACTAGACTATAGAATAGACTATAGACTAGACTATAGAATAGACTATAGACTAGACTATAGACTAGACTAGACTATATACTAGACTATAGAATAGACTATAGAATAGACTATAAATAGACTATAGACTAGACTATAAATAGACTATAGACTAGACATAGACTAGACTATAGAATAGACTATAGACTAGACTATAGAATAGACTATAGACTATAGACTAGACAATAGACTAGACTATAGACTAGACTATAGAATAGACTATAGACTAGACTATAGACTAGACTATAGACTAGACTATAGAATAGACTATAGACTAGACTATAGAATAGACTATAGACTAGACTAGACTATGCCAAAATACCCTTTTTGTGCGACTTTTTTTCAAAAATCCCCTTTTTGTGCGACTTTTTTTCAAAAATCCCCTTTTTGTGCGACTTTTTTTCAAAAATCCCCTTTTTGTGCGACTTTTTTTCAAAAATCCCCTTTTTGTGCGACTTTTTTTCAAAAATCCCCTTTTTGTGCGACTTTTTTTCAAAAATCCCCTTTTTGTGCGACTTTTTTTCAAAAATCCCCTTTTTGTGCGACTTTTTTTCAAAAATCCCCTTTTTGTGCGACTTTTTTTCAAAAATCCCCTTTTTGTGCGACTTTTTTTCAAAAATCCCCTTTTTGTGCGACTTTTTTTCAAAAATCCCCTTTTTGTGCGACTTTTTTTCAAAAATCCCCTTTTTGTGCGACTTTTTTTCAAAAATCCCCTTTTTGTGCGACTTTTTTTCAAAAATCCCCTTTTTGTGCGACTTTTTTTCAAAAATCCCCTTTTTGTGCGACTTTTTTTCAAAAATCCCCTTTTTGTGCGACTTTTTTTCAAAAATCCCCTTTTTGTGCGACTTTTTTTCAAAAATCCCCTTTTTGTGCGACTTTTTTTCAAAAATCCCCTTTTTGTGCGACTTTTTTTCAAAAATCCCCTTTTTGTGCGACTTTTTTTCAAAAATCCCCTTTTTGTGCGACTTTTTTTCAAAAATCCCCTTTTTGTGCGACTTTTTTTCAAAAATCCCCTTTTTGTGCGACTTTTTTTCAAAAATCCCCTTTTTGTGCGACTTTTTTTCAAAAATCCCCTTTTTGTGCGACTTTTTTTCAAAAATCCCCTTTTTGTGCGACTTTTTTTCAAAAATCCCCTTTTTGTGCGACTTTTTTTCAAAAATCCCCTTTTTGTGCGACTTTTTTTCAAAAATCCCCTTTTTGTGCGACTTTTTTTCAAAAATCCCCTTTTTGTGCGACTTTTTTTCAAAAATCCCCTTTTTGTGCGACTTTTTTTCAAAAATCCCCTTTTTGTGCGACTTTTTTTCAAAAATCCCCTTTTTGTGCGACTTTTTTTCAAAAATCCCCTTTTTGTGCGACTTTTTTTCAAAAATCCCCTTTTTGTGCGACTTTTTTTCAAAAATCCCCTTTTTGTGCGACTTTTTTTCAAAAATCCCCTTTTTGTGCGACTTTTTTTCAAAAATCCCCTTTTTGTGCGACTTTTTTTCAAAAATCCCCTTTTTGTGCGACTTTTTTTCAAAAATCCCCTTTTTGTGCGACTTTTTTTCAAAAATCCCCTTTTTGTGCGACTTTTTTTCAAAAATCCCCTTTTTGTGCGACTTTTTTTCAAAAATCCCCTTTTTGTGCGACTTTTTTTCAAAAATCCCCTTTTTGTGCGACTTTTTTTCAAAAATCCCCTTTTTGTGCGACTTTTTTTCAAAAATCCCCTTTTTGTGCGACTTTTTTTCAAAAATCCCCTTTTTGTGCGACTTTTTTTCAAAAATCCCCTTTTTGTGCGACTTTTTTTCAAAAATCCCCTTTTTGTGCGACTTTTTTTCAAAAATCCCCTTTTTGTGCGACTTTTTTTCAAAAATCCCCTTTTTGTGCGACTTTTTTTCAAAAATCCCCTTTTTGTGCGACTTTTTTTCAAAAATCCCCTTTTTGTGCGACTTTTTTTCAAAAATCCCCTTTTTGTGCGACTTTTTTTCAAAAATCCCCTTTTTGTGCGACTTTTTTTCAAAAATCCCCTTTTTGTGCGACTTTTTTTCAAAAATCCCCTTTTTGTGCGACTTTTTTTCAAAAATCCCCTTTTTGTGCGACTTTTTTTCAAAAATCCCCTTTTTGTGCGACTTTTTTTCAAAAATCCCCTTTTTGTGCGACTTTTTTTCAAAAATCCCCTTTTTGTGCGACTTTTTTTCAAAAATCCCCTTTTTGTGCGACTTTTTTTCAAAAATCCCCTTTTTGTGCGACTTTTTTTCAAAAATCCCCTTTTTGTGCGACTTTTTTTCAAAAATCCTTTCTAGAGCGTATGATGAATATTGTTTCCTTCGTTTATTGTAAATAATAACACGCATACGTCCACATGGATGAGAGAAAAGTAAAAACGATAAGAAAGAAGAAAATAAAAAAAATACTTCAACAAAATATTATTCTAGTATAACCTATACAACCAGCAATTAACTGTGACTGTTAAAAAGTGTAAAAAGTGGAAGAAAATCATTTTCCAATTTCATTTCAAAATTACCAACTTTGGTTAACGACTACTTCCGCTCGACAAAAAAAAAAAAAAACAAACGGAAACAAAGCTTTTAAACAGTGAACAAGCAAGCAAAAGCGTGTCGAAATTGACATGCAAAACTTAAATGAGAATTAAATGGAAAAAACTAACTAATCCATAACATATACTGAGAGAGACCAGGATAATAGAGAATGGAATGGAAAGACAGGCTGTTAAGTCTTTAATGATATTAAATGTTCAACAAGAGAGAAAGAAAGCGACACAGGCAGAGCGAGAGAGAGAGAGTTATTAAAAGAGATAATAACGTGGGAAAATAAAATAAGTTGAGCACTATTACAGTAATTAAATGCATGAATAGCACAGTAACATTAATTGCGGGGGTGATTAAAAACAAAATGTAAAGTGTTGTCAATGCCATAAATCCTGTATATTAGAACGTTAATGGGTAATAGTGAATCAAGAGCAAATAGAAATTGAAAAAAAGACTAAGAAAATACCGATAATTTGGTATAAAGGCAGACTAATGTCAATACTTGCCACATTAGTGAGGTTATAAGCATAGAAGCCTTATCTTGAGTTCCCTTTAAGTTCGATACGGAATCGCAGTAAGTATATTTGCAGCTTTAAAGCCTATACGAAAGATTTCCAGATAAGTTGGAACGTTGGATCTGTTATTTTCTCAGCCAAGACCAATAACTCGAGTAACTTTCCCAGCAACCTGAGTCATCACTACATACATAACATAATTGGCCATTACAGCCCTTCAGGCAGGATTACGACCTAGCTTCTCACACCACTTATGTTGTGTGCGTTAATTTTATACATGAGTGGCGGGACCTACAGTTTAAAGTCGACTCCGAACTACAGATTTTTGAGAAGCTTCTCATGGCAATTTTTACTCTCGGAGTCTTTGCCAGAAATCTGCTGAGAGGAAGTCGCCGAAGAAATATTTTTCGTTTCTGATGTCTGACCTGGGATACGAACCCGGGCCTTTCGTCTAATAAGCTAACATACTACCCACTAGACTACGGCGACTTCACTACAGTGTTCGTAATATCTCTTCGTGCGCGATTTTAATCCCCTTCGATAGCACTTTAAAGTCGCCGTGGTCTAGTAGGTAGTGTGTTAGCTTATTAGACGTAAAAGCCAGGGTTCGAGTCCCAGGCCAGACATCAAAACAAAGTACAAAAAGTATTTCTTCGGCAATTTCCACTCAGCAGATTCCTGGCGAAAACTCTGAGAGTAAAAAAATAAAATTGCCATGAAAAGTTTCTCAAAAAAAAAATCTGTCGTTCGAAACCGACTTTAAACTGTTGATCCCGCCACTTATGTATAAAATTAACACTCACAACATAAGTGGTGTAAGAAACTAGGTCAATAATCCTAACTGATGGGTTCTAATGACCAATTACGTATGTCGATAGCACTTTATCTCCTTTCCGTCCTTAAAAGAGTTCACGATTAATTGTCAACTATTTTCCTTGGATGTTTCCATATGAATTGTCAATTCGCCCGAAAGGTTTCCGATACATGGAGATATCTATGGTGTCCAATAAAATCTGTATTCTTAACTATTACCTGAAAACGGCTAACTGTCATTGATTGGTGCGACCAATTGGCGCAGGACCGCAAGAAGCAGAGGCACCTGGAAGGATGTGTTGCAGCAGCCCGACATCCGATAAACGGGTTGATATTGGCCAATTAAGTTAGTAAGTAAGTATCCTAAAGTGAATTAAATACTCACTGCTCTATGCAATGATTGCAATGATGCAAAATGTTCCAAAAAGTGCTAAAATTATAAACGCTAAATGGTGTTGGCGCTTTTTTACTGTGTGATTTATTTTCTCACTGAGCAATTATATTTATAACCACACTTAAACACAACCTAAGGCAATAAGAAATACAAAAACAGCAACAACAACAACAACAATCATTTTAAATATGCACAAACAAAACAACAACAATAACAAGTCTAGAAAAAAAAGAGAGAGAGAGAGAGAGAGATAACAACGAGTACACATACTCTGATAACAAGAACGAATGTAAAACAAAATATAACGGTTAACCAAATGTTGTGTTAAGGAATTCTTTTCTGACAAGCTCTTTTGCATGCTATTATCAGTGTGTTGTTGTAAAAGCTCTTGAGAGCATTTAACACTCAACAAGAAAATAACAGCGAAATGGCAAACAAGTGGTAGAAAAAAAGTACATACACACGATTCAATACGTACATACACATACACACACATATACATCAGTAACTGACTACGAGCCACATGTGTTTGTTTATGTTAAAATATCTGTTGATGGGTGTGTGTGTGTGTGGTTTGAATGTAATGCTTGGGAATTTCTTATGTTCAAAGGGGTGGTTTTAAATCTACCAAACACATACACACACATATACATCAGTAACTGACTACGAGCCACATGTGTTTGTTTATGTTAAAATATCTGTTGATGGGTGTGTGTGTGTGTGGTTTGAATGTAATGCTTGGGAATTTCTTATGTTCAAAGGGGTGGTTTTAAATCTACCAAACACATACACACACATATACATCAGTAACTGACTACGAGCCACATGTGTTTGTTTATGTTAAAATATCTGTTGATGGGTGTGTGTGTGTGTGGTTTGAATGTAATGCTTGGGAATTTCTTATGTTCAAAGGGGTGGTTTTAAATCTACCAAACACATACACACACATATACATCAGTAACTGACTACGAGCCACATGTGTTTGTTTATGTTAAAATATCTGTTGATGGGTGTGTGTGTGTGTGGTTTGAATGTAATGCTTGGGAATTTCTTATGTTCAAAGGGGTGGTTTTAAATCTACCAAACACAACCTAAGGCAATAAGAAATACAAAAACAGCAACAACAACAACAATCATTTTAAATATGCACAAACAAAACAACAACAATAACAAGTCTAGAAAAAAAGAGAGAGAGAGAGAGAGAGAGAGAGAGAGAGAGAGAGAGAGAGAGAGAGAGAGAGAGAGAGAGAGAGAGAGAGAGAGAGAGAGAGAGAGAGAGAGAGAGAGAGAGAGAGAGAGAGAGAGAGAGAGAGAGAGAGAGAGAGAGAGAGAGAGAGAGAGAGAGAGAGAGAGAGAGAGAGAGAGAGAGAGAGAGAGAGAGAGAGAGAGAGAGAGAGAGAGAGAGAGAGAGAGAGAGAGAGAGAGAGAGAGAGAGAGAGAGAGAGAGAGAGAGAGAGAGAGAGAGAGAGAGAGAGAGAGAGAGAGAGAGAGAGAGAGAGAGAGAGAGAGAGAGAGAGAGAGAGAGAGAGAGAGAGAGAGAGAGAGAGAGAGAGAGAGAGAGAGAGAGAGAGAGAGAGAGAGAGAGAGAGAGAGAGAGAGAGAGAGAGAGAGAGAGAGAGAGAGAGAGAGAGAGAGAGAGAGAGAGAGAGAGAGAGAGAGAGAGAGAGAGAGAGAGAGAGAGAGAGAGAGAGAGAGAGAGAGAGAGAGAGAGAGAGAGAGAGAGAGAGAGAGAGAGAGAGAGAGAGAGAGAGAGAGAGAGAGAGAGAGAGAGAGAGAGAGAGAGAGAGAGAGAGAGAGAGAGAGAGAGAGAGAGAGAGAGAGAGAGAGAGAGAGAGAGAGAGAGAGAGAGAGAGAGAGAGAGAGAGAGAGAGAGAGAGAGAGAGAGAGAGAGAGAGAGAGAGAGAGAGAGAGAGAGAGAGAGAGAGAGAGAGAGAGAGAGAGAGAGAGAGAGAGAGAGAGAGAGAGAGAGAGAGAGAGAGAGAGAGAGAGAGAGAGAGAGAGAGAGAGAGAGAGAGAGAGAGAGAGAGAGAGAGAGAGAGAGAGAGAGAGAGAGAGAGAGAGAGAGAGAGAGAGAGAGAGAGAGAGAGAGAGAGAGAGAGAGAGAGAGAGAGAGAGAGAGAGAGAGAGAGAGAGAGAGAGAGAGAGAGAGAGAGAGAGAGAGAGAGAGAGAGAGAGAGAGAGAGAGAGAGAGAGAGAGAGAGAGAGAGAGAGAGAGAGAGAGAGAGAGAGAGAGAGAGAGAGAGAGAGAGAGAGAGAGAGAGAGAGAGAGAGAGAGAGAGAGAGAGAGAGAGAGAGAGAGAGAGAGAGAGAGAGAGAGAGAGAGAGAGAGAGAGAGAGAGAGAGAGAGAGAGAGAGAGAGAGAGAGAGAGAGAGAGAGAGAGAGAGAGAGAGAGAGAGAGAGAGAGAGAGAGAGAGAGAGAGAGAGAGAGAGAGAGAGAGAGAGAGAGAGAGAGAGAGAGAGAGAGAGAGAGAGAGAGAGAGAGAGAGAGAGAGAGAGAGAGAGAGAGAGAGAGAGAGAGAGAGAGAGAGAGAGAGAGAGAGAGAGAGAGAGAGAGAGAGAGAGAGAGAGAGAGAGAGAGAGAGAGAGAGAGAGAGAGAGAGAGAGAGAGAGAGAGAGAGAGAGAGAGAGAGAGAGAGAGAGAGAGAGAGAGAGAGAGAGAGAGAGAGAGAGAGAGAGAGAGAGAGAGAGAGAGAGAGAGAGAGAGAGAGAGAGAGAGAGAGAGAGAGAGAGAGAGAGAGAGAGAGAGAGAGAGAGAGAGAGAGAGAGAGAGAGAGAGAGAGAGAGAGAGAGAGAGAGAGAGAGAGAGAGAGAGAGAGAGAGAGAGAGAGAGAGAGAGAGAGAGAGAGAGAGAGAGAGAGAGAGAGAGAGAGAGAGAGAGAGAGAGAGAGAGAGAGAGAGAGAGAGAGAGAGAGAGAGAGAGAGAGAGAGAGAGAGAGAGAGAGAGAGAGAGAGAGAGAGAGAGAGAGAGAGAGAGAGAGAGAGAGAGAGAGAGAGAGAGAGAGAGAGAGAGAGAGAGAGAGAGAGAGAGAGAGAGAGAGAGAGAGAGAGAGAGAGAGAGAGAGAGAGAGAGAGAGAGAGAGAGAGAGAGAGAGAGAGAGAGAGAGAGAGAGAGAGAGAGAGAGAGAGAGAGAGAGTTCAAATTTTATCAGGTTTTGCTTCTTTAACTTGAACTTTCTATAAGTTAAAGTTTTTTTTTTGTGGATAATGGTGATTCAATTTATAGAAGTTCGACTATAATTACATTATGGTTCAACAAAAATGTTTGCTCCTATGGGCAAAACAACATTTTTCGCATGCATTTTAATTGTTTACTTTTGAAATAGGTCGGTTTGGTTACGATTAGCCAATGATTGGCGCACTTAATAAGCAATGTTACTATTAAAATACCAGGATTCAGAAATAATGAACTGGATTTTGGCCAAATATATCATGTAAAATGTAAAAGTCGTCGGCAAAGAGAAAATCTGAACAGTCAATAACCAAATGAATATCAATATCGGCAACAAGAAACGTAAATACCGTTGGCTAAGACATACAATGCTTAAAGAGTACAATGGACTACTGCATAATGTATACGCTAGAATCCTAAAGATGCTATTTGCAATAGAACACCATTAATGACATGGAGGAGGGCGATTTAGACAGAATCTGGTAAATCGCTTAAAGAATTAAAAAAAGAAAGTTGCCGTGGTGTAGTAGGTAGTGTGTTGGCTTATTAGACGAACGACCCGAGTTCGAATCCCAGGTCAGACATCAAGACTTCCTCTCAGCAGATTTCTGGCAAAAACTCTGAGAGTAAAAATTGCCATAAAATGCTTCTCAAAAAAAAAAAAAAAATGTGTCGTTCCTTGTGTATAAAATTAACGCACACAACATAAGTGGTGTGCGAAGCTAGGACATTGTACAATGGGTGAATTCGATCACCGGGTACTGTACTTGTCAGGATTGACAAGTACACGTCCTCTAAGTTAATCTAACCTAACCTAAATACTTGGAAGCAACACATTTGTCATTTTAATAGTCGGTCCTGATCCCTCAGTCTGCCGCCTCTATGGCCTCATCGATGGATGATTCAGGGAGGAAGAGCAGAGGCGTTGGGAGAACGGATCTGGTTGTTCTGTTTTTAGACGTTAAGAACAGATTGGCTAATGGGCTTGGTTAAGGCCAACTTAAGGTTGGTTGTCGGCTTTATAACGGGGCACTGGGAGATTAGGTCGCTGTTCAAGATTCCAGCCAGACTATTGCAGGGTATGTTGCGATGAGGAGGAGTTAGATACAGCCCAGACCTTAGTAGGTTGAAGACGCTTGGCAGGGCCTTCTTTAAGAGCTTGAGTCCTGTGTCGAGACCCGACATCAAGGTTCTCAATTCATTCATTAGCAGCTTGGGCTGGTTGAGAGGTGCAAGGGCTTTATAAGTGTAGTCCCACTCTTACTCTTTTGCTGATGTCTGTTGCTTTCCTCCGATTCCCATTCCCACCCTTACCTACATTCCCTCCTTTAATCCTATTTCCTCCATTACCTTCCCTCTCTAAGGACATTGGACAATGGATCAATTTCAACCTCCGGATACTGTGCTTGTCTTAACTGTACTGTCCTCTAATCTAACTTCATCTAAGGCATTTGGAGATTAATCATACACACCCTATTTACTATAACATTATTTAGTTCAGGAGTTATTTACTAATTTAGAATATTTATTTAAAACTATTGAAAATCCTAGACTTATTTCCATGCGATTGTTTAATTTAAAACAATTTTTTTTTTTCATTTTTATAATATCCATGCATTAAAACATTTTTGTAAGGATTTTTTGTACTTGCATAACACTGTGCCAAACTCAATACATTGACCAATAGCTAACGTTAACCATTTCTCAGGCAGCGAGAGAGAGAGAGAGAGCGAGGAGAGAAAGTAATAATTGAGTTACAGTGTATAGAGCAGAGCTTATGGAAATTAACATTTTAGTAGACCAAAAATCAGTTAGTCGTCGACATTACGCGAGTGTTAACAGTTGTATTGTAATGAGAAATGCGGTTCAGAGTCTAATAAGAATTTATGCGAAAAACAAAAAGTTTTTATAATTAAAAATATTAAAATAAATAAAGAAAATTACATTAAAATTGAAAAGAAAATTATTCACAGTAATGTTAAGTGTTAATAAATACGTTTCGCAAAAATGTTAAGGCATTTAGTTGTTGTTGTAAATAGAAAGAAGATATTTTACATGCAAAAAATAAGGAATAGATAAAGAGAACCAACAATAAATATACAGATAGAAAGAGTGAAAAAGGAAAAGAGAGAGAGGAAGAGTGAGAGAGAGAGAGCGATAAAGAATTTTAAGGATGTATGTATAGAAATAAATATAAAATAGAAGAAGCAAAAGTCGCAGCAGCAACAGCAGCAGTAGCATAAATGTTAGTATTTGCCTTCAAGTACAATTTGAGAGTAGAAACTGTTTGTTGTGTGGCTGTGTACGTGTGTATGCCTTGTAGTAGATATGTTACTGCAAACCAGATGATAAAGTCGTCGACATCCAGGATAATATTTTAAAATAAAATAAAGGAAAAGATACACATAACGTGCGCAGATTTTTGGAGTGTTGCAAAAAGAAAAAAAAAACCCACTAAAAGAAAAACTAATAAAATCTGTGTAAATTTAATAAATAAAATTACAAAAAATAAAAAAAATTTAAATGATAATCTAACACACACATATTTAATAATAAAAATGGCAGCTTTTTTATATAAATTAGCATTTAAAGTTAAATATAAAGAATATTCTTATCGTGTTTTAGCATTTAAGAATGGGTTTTTATTTTAATTTTGAAAAAAAAAAAACGTAACGGGATACATGAAGGATACAGTAATGCAAAAAAAAACAAAAAAAAATGAAATATTAAAAAATATGAAGGTCTAAAGCAACGCCAAAAAGCAGGCAAGATTTCATATTTATTAATAAAAAAAAGTAAAAAAAAAATAAATAAATAATAGACCTGCTTAAGTGTTAACACCAAATTATTAAAGAAAAATAACAAATAAATTAATTAAACAAAACCAACAAAACACAATGTCTGCACTATAAATAAACATAATAATAATCATCATAAAAAAAAATGTAAGAAAAACCGTATAAAAAATACAAAAAAAATTAAATTAAACACGCAAACTAATATTAATTTATTCAAATATAAAGTCTACTCAACAAATTCAAATTAATTAACATTAACAGCAACAGCAACAACAAACAAGCAAACAAACAAAAAAAAAACCCACTTCACAGATGGGAATAATTCCTATTTATTTATGAAACAAAAAATTTAAGGCATACATCAAGGCGAAAAAGAAAAATTTCCAAAAAATTATACCAGCAACAACAATAAAAAGAGAAAACGAAAAAAAATGTACGAAAATACCGTTAGAAAACAATCATAAGCACCCATAAGCTTTACCAAAAAAAGAAATAACAACAAGCGAATTGCAAAGCAACGGCATACATACATACCAACTATAATCGAAAAATAACCCAAAAAGGAAAAGAGAACCGACACAACTCATTTACACAAAAAAAAAAAAATAAACGCACACACACACACACTCACAAACATTATACAACTAAGCTCTCACAGCACTCCTACATTTATTCATATTGTCTAACAGTAAAACAGTCGGGTTCAGTTGTTAACAAAACCAATTGCTTTAAAAAAAAAAAAACGTAGAGCGTTCTCTCTCTCTCTATATATATATACGATACGTACTTATGTATACAAATAATACTAAGAGGACATGTGAAGATTGAAAAACACTGTAACAAAAGTAACACCAGCAGCAGCAGAAGCAGCATAAGCAGCATTAATAGCAGCATCATCATCATCATCATCTTTCTCAAACAACATGTGTATGGCTGGCTTAAAGAGCACATCTACTACGTACTCTCGTGCATTTGTGTAGTGCGTATGTGTATGTATGACAGACATTCTGTGAAGTGCTACAGTTTTTCGTATTTGCTGTAACTGTAAAAAGCATACACGCAATATTTTATTTATACACACACATACACAGATAGTTTTTATTTTTATTAAAGGTAATTATTTTTAAATTAAATGATTTTTTTTCACTCTCTATTTAAAGGGTTTTTAGATTTCCTACAAACTAACAGAAAGTAAAAAAAAAACAAAACAAAACTAAAGAGAGAAAGAGAGAGAGAGAGAGAGAGAGAGAGAGAAATAACAACAAATTTCCTTTCTTTAATCAAATCACCTGTTTGTTAGAGATTCTCGAAAAAAGGAAATTTGAATTTTAACAGTTATTTCGTTATTATCGTTTAATATGTTGTATGTGTGCCAGGGATGGAAAAGTTGATACAATTGCAGTTTTTTTAGTACTATTTGTAAGTCAAAAACCCCATAGCACCTCAATGACTAATTTAGCGCTATTGAAAAATGTTCTCTAATTTATTACATCACTCAAATATTCTGTCTTATCAGTGTATACGTTTTTTGTTTTCGTTTCATTTACATATGGCAACTCGTTGCTAACTTGACATATCTTATTTACTTACTTAATTGGCCACAACAACCCGATTAACGGATTTCGGCCTGCCGCAACACATCCTTCCAGGCGCCTCTGCTTCTTGCGCGCCTACGCCAATTGGTCACACCAATCGATGACAGGGCTTCCTCGATTTGGTCCTTGCAACAGATACAAGGTCGTCCTCTTCGCCAACTTCCGCAGATCCTCGCATCAAATACTCGTCTCGCCGGAGCATCCTCCTCCATTCGAACGACATGGCCGAGCCAGCGCAGCCGCTGGATATTAATACGCTGTCCAACGTCCATGTCGTTGAGGAGCTCATACAGCTCACTGTTAAATCGGATGTGAAAATTATCTCTAACTCGCATTGGACCGAGGATGAGCGTCTTGTAGAGTATTAGTTTCGTCTTGCGAGAGAGGTCTCTGCTACTCAATTGCCTATTGAGACCATAATAGCACCTGTTGGCAAGAGGAATCCTGCGCTTGATCTCCAGACTGACATCATTTTCGGTAGTAACGGCGGAGCTAAGGTAAATGAATGCCTTGACTGTATCAAAAGTATACATATCAAAACTTGACATATAAAGAGTTATAAAAGGAATATCATCCGTTCCACATTCATCTGCAAATGTAGAAAGGATATTTTCATATTAAAATTTAATAAGAATCATAGGGACAAATGGACTGTTTCCTTTGACTGTCTCTAATTGAATCCAAACAAGGGATTTATTGAAGTCATTTAATTAGTGTTGCTACAATTTTCAAATAACAAATAGTTTGCTGGTACAAAATTTATCATCAAATAGTGATTTAAAATTTAGATCTCATAAACTTTTTTATTCCTTTATATTTAAGTATTAAAGTAAGTTGTTAAGTTTTGGGGAGATAGTCTACTGCAGGGGGGTTATTTCTTTAAGTGGTTGCCTCAAATTTCAGTTTCCATCTACGCGAATGTATAGTACAGAGTACTTTACTTTTCTTAGCTCTAGTTTGCTCCTCTTCTTGAGAGAAAATAATGAAAAAGTATATTCTACAACAGGACAATGTCAGAATTCATGTCACCAGACAATCTATTGAGGTTTTATCGTGGCCAGCTTGCTTTCCTGATATGAATATTATTGAAAGCGTTTTCCCAAACGAATTCCCCATTCTTGTCCGAAGATTGTATTCAAAATAACAGACAATTTACCAGTGCTGAAAATTTAAAATTAATAATGATCGAAGAGTGGGTGAAAATAGACGGAGAAATATTAAATAATCTTTATAAGAATATCAAAAACCGAATATTTACTTTAATAGGGGCAGGTTTACTAAGTTTTAAGTATAAATATTTTTGGTAAACAAACATGAGACTGGTGCTATAATTTTGCATAGACTAAAAAAACCTTAATTTTTATATTGAGATCAAAACTGCGCTAACAATTTGAAAAATTTTCTGTTATTTTTGTTCTTTTACATTCATACTACACACAATGAAATGAATTTATCATTTATTTCTTTTATTAATTTATAATAAAAAAAGTTTAAAAAAGAAAAAAGTGATGTGTGTTATAAAAAATAGAAAAACCGTTATAGAGATCCACAATTAGAGAAAGAGAGAGAGAGATAGAGAGATTTAATTATTTTTGTTTATTTATATCGCAGGAAGTAATGGAATTTGTATTTATACAAAAAACTGAAGTGGAAATTAGAGTGACCAGAATGATGAGATTTTAATTAATAAATTAAATTAATTAATAAATTAACTTTTATCACAACGAGAAATAAAATACTCTATACGGGGTAAATTAATATACCCGGTGTGTGTTCTTTAATTACTCGAATTAGAATGATTGCCTTAGGATTACATATGTACAGTAGAGCAACTCAAGTTGTGGAAGCAAAATTCGTGCAAAGTGTACCCCTTTTAAAATGAAGATTCGTATTTTTTATGATGACATTTAAAATATTTCGGCTCCAGCTTCGACCTCTCGTGAGCCGGACCATTTTGAAAAAGGGTCTATTTTTGAAGGTTTTGTTAATTTGAGGATCTGTTTCCTTACCAACACATACAATATCTATATCATTAGAAAGGTTTTTTTTTAAGGCGCTTTCAACAGTATATATGAAGTCGCCGTGGTCTAGTGGGTAGTGTGTTGGCTTATTAGACGAAAGGCCCGGGTACGAATCCAAGGTCAGACATCAAAAAACGAAAAATATTTCTTCGGCGACTTCCTCTCAGCAAATTTCTGGCAAAGACTCTGAGAGTAAAAAATTGCCATGTAAAGCTTCTCAAAAATCTGTCGTTCGGAGTCGACTTTAAACTGTAGGTCCCGCCACTCATGTATAAAATTAACGCACACAACATAAGTGGTGTGAGAAGCTAGGTCGTAATCCTGACTGAAGGGTTGTAATGGTCAATTATGTTATGTATGTTCAACAGTATATACAATTTGTCCAAGGACGGTCATCTATGTTCTTTTTTTAAGGATATTCTGTGAAAATAAAATGGTTTTTGAATTTTTTGTTCGGGGTTGTTTGTAATAATAATGCCAAATTAACATATTTTAATGTTTAGTCCATTTTTTTTAAAATTCGCACAAGTTCGCGTTTTGAAAAAAAAAAAATGCAAAGGGGTCTGGCACCCCTTCGTTGTAAATAGGGCAATTGGGTATCAAATTTTTTCTTTTGACAGGTACATCATCTTCGTATGTAAATAATTTAGATTTTTGCAAATTAAATGCATTTTACACGGTGCTCTGTAATATATAAAATGCAACTTTAATTTGATAGCGGATTTAGTTTCTAGATCATGTATGGATTTAAATAGAACAAAATAAAGAAAAAAAAAAAAAATAAATGATCCACGATCTTTTCGTGGCATATTTGTTTACCAAATTAAAAAAAAATTACAAAATTTTTATGTTCATCTGTACAAAACTACAAACCACAATCACTACAAAACGCGACCTTGTGCGAATTTCAAAAAAAGCTGAGTCCCGTATTTAATTAAATCGACTAAAGATTAAAATATGTTAATTTGGCATTTTTATTACAAACAACCCCGAACAAAAAGATTCAAAAACTTTTATTTTTTTACAGAAAACCGTAAAAAGAGGATATGGATCATCGTCCTTGGAGAAATTGTAAATACTGTTGGACGCGCCTTAAAAAACCTTTCTTATGATATAGATACTAGCAGATTGTACCCGGCGTTGCGCGGATTATAAAAAAAATAACAATAAATAAAAATTCGGTTTCGAAACCGTCTTCTTAAAAAATGCAATTTTTCAAATTATTCAAACATCTCAGTTTTTTGAATACTCTAAGTTCTAAATATAAATGCATGAAATATGCCCGGTTTCCGCCCCTTTCCATATTTTTGGGCCCCTTTTGGTCCAACTATATAAACGGAACACCTCCAATAGCTATTTGGGAAACTTAACCAAGCTAAATCGTAAAAAAATACCTTTAAAACACATAAATTACAGCATTTATGCATTAAAGTACTAATTTTTGCCCTTTTTTCTCCCTTTGTCCCATTGTTTTCCCTTCGGTTCAAAATTTTTAAAAGATTTATTGCCTATAACTTGTACCGACAAAAGCTCGATCAATATTCCAAATTTCAAGAAAATCGGTTCAAGCGTTCAGGCGTGATTGGTTATTCTCTTAATTTGCCCGCTTTTCGCCCCTTTCCCCCTGTTTGGACCCCTTTTTCAACTTTAAATCGTAAAAATTTATCTATTACCATTTTTTTCCCATTTGTCCCATTTTTTCTCCTCTTTTGGTCAAAATTTTAGAAAGATTTATAGCCTATAACCTGCACCGACAAAAGCTCGATCTATATCCCAAATTTCAAGAAAATCAGTCCAGGCGTGATTGGCTAACGAGCTAGCTAAATCGTAAAAAAGCACCTGTTGCTATTTTTCCCTATTTGTCACATTTTTACTCCGCTTTTGGTCAAAATTTTAGAAAGATTTATAACCTATAACCTGCTCCGACAAAATCCCGATCTATATCCCAAATTTCAAGAAAATCGGTCCAGGCGTTCAGGCGTGATTGGCTAATAAACAAACAAACAAAAAAAAAAAAAAAAACAGACTTACAGAAAGATTTAAAGTATATTTTAGGATTCTACAGATTGGTAAGGAAGCAGATCCTCAAATTAATAAAATATTCAAAAATAGACGCTTTTGCAAAATGGTCCAGCTCTCGAGAGGTCAAAGCTGGAGCCGAAATATTTTAAATGTTGTCATAAAAAAGTCCAAGGTTCATTTTTAGGAGGGTACATCGAGCAATTCTGTTGGTGAGTCGCTCTAATGTACAGTTTTTGAAAGGAAATTTCATTATGATTCTCTCAAAGAAAATCAATTCATATTCATTTGATCTTCATAAGAGAATATCGTTTTAATAAAACATTTGTCATAGACAGATGATAAATTACTTTTTCCTCTGCTTCTTAATTGGCTCTGCTTCTCGTTTTCCTTCGTCAGATGGTTGCCTGACCACTGCAGTGTTTTCCAAGCGATCCAAGAGGTCAGAGCAATTTTGAAAACGGCACAATTCTTGCCGAGTAGCAGGATTTAAACTGAAAATTTCTTGATATACTCGGACTGCCGGTAACGACTTCTGCCGTAGATGCAGGTCCACTGAGGAAGAGGAGAGCGTTATTCACTTTCTTTGCCAGTGCCCGTCTCTTGCTAGGTGTAGATATAGGTTATTTGGCTCCCCATTCCTTGTTAACTTAACGGAGCTATCATCTATTGATATCAAGGATATAGCTTCTTTCATCAAATTTTCTGGCTGGTTTTCCAATACGTGGTAGCCGTGCTTTTGTTGTGCAGCCCTTGCGCTGATCAACTTCTTCCTTTCCCTGATTTGGCGGAACTTGGTTAGTACAGGGACTGCGTTTCACCCGTGGCATCACAACGGGCCGCCATGCGTGCTCAAGTGAGCTTTGTGATATCAGAGCTACCACTACGACCTAACCTCACCTAACTGGCCTGCCGGGTTGCGACTAAGTCCCTAATACAAGTAATACCTGGCGGGAGGCTACTTGCATTATTGCTAGGCTCTGCTGAATGTATAGGGGCAGGATGAGCACCGATTCACTTCTGTCTTTAGGTTTATTGCAATGACAATGATGACATGACAAAAGTTTTGGCATTCTGGCAAGTGCAGAAACTGTGGACGAGGAAGCGACTGTCGTCTTACTTACACGTGAGGTGAATGTGCCCAGCTCTTATCATGAAGAGATGCAGGTGTTCGACTTTTCATTTTCTTACATCTTTCACCGAGTTCTCTAATATAAAGATTGCTACAACAGTAAGATTTATTTTGGACTCCGGATGGTTTCCCCTAGGTAAAGTTTGATTCTCGACTAAAATTGATTGTGTTATTACAATGGGCCTTAGAAGTCGCCATAGTGTAGTAGGTAGTGTGTAAGTCTCAGACATCTCTTACAGAACGAAATTTGAAAAATATTTCTTCCACTACTTACTCTCAGCAGATTTCTGGCAAAAACTCTTAGAGTCTCTCAACACATATATCTGTATTTCAGGGTCGACTTTAATCTGTAAGTTACTCTACTAATGTATAAAATTAATACACACAGCATAAATGATGTGACAAGCTAAGTCGTATTTCTCACTGAGGGGTTGTGATGTACGTACGTTTGTAGATCTTAAGTGGTTTGCCATCAAGCCATACAATAATCACTTTTTAAAAATCTTTAAACTATGCGACGACTAGTTAATACCTTTGCAGCTTAAAAGTATGCTATAAATTATTAGGAAAACAGAAACCCCTCATGTGTATGCATTTGCTTTTTTTATTTTCTGTGAATAATTGAATAGTCATGACTATTTTATGATTCTAGAATATTTATTTTTATTTATTTTATTTTATTTTATTTTTAATTTATTAAAATGATTCTAGAATAAATTGTTATTGTTGTTGTTTAAATAAATTATTATTGCATTTTAAATTATTTAAACGCATGCATTGTTTAATGAATAAATAATTCTCTATTGAATGTTTTGAATATTCCTCTGACCTTAATTTGAATTTTTAATCTATTTTAGCGATTTAAATTATCATGACAAGAGTAACATCCGTTATAAGAGTATCATGATGGTTTTAAAATTTATCAAACGATTGTTTTTTATATAGAGAAAATAAATTTGAATATTTAAACAAAATTTAAGAAAAAATTAAATAAAAATTAAAAAAATTCTGAAAATAATTGTGCCTTCTAGTATGTACATACATAATTGGCCATTACAACCCTTCAGTCAGGATTACGACCTATAGTTTTTTTTAATTTTTTTTTTCAAAACGTCAGCCAATTCTCGTTATCAGAAATCATCCTTAGTTCCAGCTCGACAACACCACTGGTTGTGCAGCGTATTAATATCCAGCGGCTCCATTAGTTCGGCCAAGTCCTTTGTATAGAGGAGGATGCTCCAGCGAGACGGGTATTTGATGTGGGGATCTATGGAAGGCGGAGAAGAGAATGAGCTTGTATCCGTTGGAAAGACCAAATCGAGGAGGCCCTGTCATCAATTGGTGTGACCAAATGGCGTAGGCGCGCAAGAAATAGAGGCGCCTGGAAGGATGTGTTGCGGCATGTCGAAATCGTTTAATCGGGTTGTAATGGCAAATTAAATAAGAATGACAAGCTGCTGCAAATCTGTCTTCCGTTGTGGACTTTAAACTGTAGGTCCCGCCACTTAAGTATATAACGTAAATGGTGTGAGAAGCTAGGTCGTAATCCTGACTGATGGGTTGTAATGATCAATCATCAATGTATGTATGTACAGAGATGATTTTTGAAGAGCTATATGAAAATTTTTCAATAGAAAACCAATAAAATTCAGAAAAATGCATGAAACCTTTATTTGAATCGATAGTACGGTCCATATCCGTACTGAAGATTATTTCATGCAAATGTTGACCTCGACTGCATCTCAAATGGTCCATCCACTGAGTCCAATTTTAGCATACTCTTTCCAACATTTCGGCCGGTATCTCACGAATAAATGCTTCAATTTGTTGTCTTCCAATGCGTCAATTGATGCGGGCTTGTCTGTATAGACATGAGCTTTAACATAACCCCACAAAAAATAGTGTAAAGCTGTTAAATCACACGATCTAGGCGGTCCCGAACGTGAAATAGAATGTTCAACGAACTCCCCTCTCAATAATTCCATTGTTACGCATGCTGGGTGGCATGTGGCACTGTCTTGTTGAAATCACATGTCAGGCAAGTCAAGTTCTTGCATTTTGGACAAAAAAAATTTGGATATATCATTAGTATTGGTAGCTTTTGCAATGCTTCTGGCTAATCTTCACTCCAAAATCGACAATTTGCATTGGAATCATGATATTTTCTCTCCGTCACACTCTTTTCTCCATGCTTACTGTTAGTATCGCTGTATTAGAAAAACTTATTTTTCAATTTTCTTTAAAAGAAATTATTGAATGTCGTATGAAATAATAACAATCGTAAGAAATCTTAAGAATAATGGATTATCTTTCACTTTAATTGTCTTTTTTTTTATTGTTAAGCTTTTATGATTTATAATCTCTGCACTCAATTGCACAATTTCAAGGTTATTTGTTTTAATTTTACTCGCAACTGTATCAGTGTACATACATATGTCAGTATAAGTAATTAAAACTGTTATAAACTATGCCTAGCATATGAAATAAAAATGATTACTGATTGTAAATATAAATTATAAATAACAATACACACACACGCACACACACACACGCGCAAGAGTTAGAGAGTCATAGGGAAAGAGATAAAAATGATAAAAACAAAAAAGAAAATCTTAAGCAATATAAACAATGTAATGATATTTGCATATTGTTTTAATGTTTATCACATTTGTTGTGCTTGTTATTGTTCTTGTTGTTGCTGTTATTGCTGTTATTGCATACGGGTATGCAAGTAATGTCACACAAAACTCATACACATACAGCAGCGTATGTAAAAACATGTAGTTTAAGGTACAAATGTGTGCATGTGTGCAAGAGAGTATGTGATTGGAAGTGAGAGAGAAAAGGAGAGTACAAGGTCCGTAAACAGTAAGAAATACAAGTGGGTGGTATTGTGTTTTAGTAAATCATAACAACATACATGCAAATACAACGAATACATTCGTTCGTATATGTCTATGTATTGTTATTACTATTTTTTCTGCATTTCATTTCATTTCGTTTCATTCTTTTTTTTTTGTTTGTTTACAGTTGCTATCTCTAAATGACGTATTTACCAGTGACACATGCTTAAGGCATAATAGTTGCAGTTACAAAGCATTCGCATACACGCACATAAACATTCATATGTAGACATGTCAACATGCATTAATGCATGCCTAAGCTGCTACTATTTGTTTATTTTAGTTTAGTTTCCGTTATATTTATTATGTTGGGGTAAAAGCAATTTCTGTTACCATAATATTTCTAATATATAAAATTTTCTTGTCACGGTGTTGGTGGTTAAACTCCTCTGAAATGGATCGATCGATTTTCATGAAATTTTGTGTGCCTAGTCGGATAGGTCTGAGAATCAGATAATATCTATATTTCACATCCTTAAATGTTAAGAGGGCGTGGCAAATCGTTAAAATATGTATATTTAGATACATACTGATTGTAGATGAATAAAATTTGGTGGGTAAGTTCGTAAAGTCGATATCGACAAACCCACCAAAACTATGCGCGACAACCATCCCCCTTCAACTGATACCTATAACTGAACCGATTTGAACCATTCTTTTTGTGTTCGAAAGCTTATCAGATTTATATGTTTAAAAAAAATTCAATATAGCAAGAAGTAGGCGTGGTAAACTTTTAAAATTGAATATCAAAGGACATAATGATCGTAGACGATTGCAATTCAGTGGGTAAGTTCATAGAGTCGATATCGACAAACTTACCAAAAATGGGCGTGGTTTATAACTGCATTCGATGGTCTATGTACATATATAACATGTATGTCTGTTAGTTTTTGTTTTGGAGTTATTACAATAACTACAACTTCATCAGTGCTTTATGCAGCGTATTACAATAAATATATAATGTGACCTGTTTTGTGTAATAAAACAATCAATTTTGGGCGGGACAAAGTTCGCCGGGTCAGCTAGTAATGCTTATAATTTTCTTAATTGAATGAAAATAAATGATTTTCTTTTTGGTGACAAAACCATGCAAAATCGTACAAAATAAAACACACACAATAATTTAAATTACAACTAAAACAAGTCTGCATACAGTGAACTCTGGATAATGTGAACTAATTAATGTGGGGATAGTTCATATTTTTGAATTTGTTTCTAAGTTATTCTTTCTAAAAATCATTTCTATAAGGAATGAAAGCGGAAAGCGTTACTAAAACAAAATCTTGTAATTTATTTGGAATATGAAAAGCTTTTAAAAATTCACTTTATAAAGAGTACATATGTAGGGTGTACATAAAAACAAAAAAAAAAAAGGATAGGTACATATACATACATATAAATAAATATGAAAATAATCGGTTCGGTTATTATTTTCCGGTTTTTCTTTTCTTCGATCAGCTAATTTACCGTCAATTTCCTGATATTTTTCAATACTTTAATGTCAGTTTGATCGAACATTTGAAATTCAGCCCATTGCGCAGCTTTTTTGGCTTTAATGTTGTTTTTAGTCCCTTCACTAAAACAATCGCCATCATCGTCGAACTCTTCACGTAAATCATTTTCATTAAATGACGTGACGTCCCCACAAGGATTATTCATTCAATCTCTAATGTTTACAGCAGTAAATACTTTCTGAGGACACAATATCTGTAGAAAATTTGCTGCAGTATTTTCTAAAGATCTAATTTCCGATTGCCACCTTTCTTTTAAAATGCTCAAAGGAACATTATATTCAGGATTATCACAATTTATCATATTCAAAGATAAAGTTTATTTACCAACTGGCTTCCAAGATGCCTCTAGAATAGAAACTCCTTCTTTAAGTGTGAGTTTTTTCATCGATTCAAGCAAATCCATTTCTTTTGGAATAATTATTGCCAGAAGACTGTTCCCATAATGAAGTTTGGTGATTCTAATTGCAAAATAAATGCCCTTACAAATTAAGAAACCCCCAAAAATTAAAAAAACAAAAATCTTTACTATTTAGAGCGCCCATATAAAAAACTTTGTATTCACATTATTGCATAGTTCATTATATTGGATGTTCACATTACCGCGAGTTCACTGTATATTAAGGGAATGATAATGGCAAATTGCCGTGACATCGAAAAAGTTCAACAACAAATTCAAACAAAAATAAAATGTTTTTTAAAAATGAGCTTTATTAAGCCAAATATGTAACATTTTGATTGATAACTCTTTTCCCCTTTTGCTGTAAAGCTGTTAATCCATCAGTTTAGAGGCAATTGCATTTCGCAGGCCTCTATGGAATATAAATTTATAACAACAAAAGTGCTCTGCATCAAAACTTTCCCATATTAATGTGATTTTAATTAATTGGGGGTCGCCGTGGTCTAGTAGGTAGTGTGCTGGCTTATTAGACGTAAAGCCAGGGTTCGAGTCCCAGGCCAGACATCAAAAAAAATAAAAAAAAAATACAAAAAGTATTTTTTCGGCGATTTCTTCTCTTTCTCTTCTTGTTTTTCAGAAATCTGTCGTTTGGAGTCGACTTTAAACTGTAGGTCCCCCCACTTCTGTATAAAATAAACACACACAACATAAGTGGTGTGGGAAACTGCGGGCTTCTTGGTGACGATTGCTGTAGACTGTGTAATGGTGAAGGTATATCACTGGCCATTTCATAGTCACCAGCAGCAACTCGTTTCCTTACCGTTCGCATCTTCCCTCTTTCCACCTTTCCTAAACCTGCACAATGCACTGCATGAGTAGGGGTCATCTCCTGAGTGCAGGTTTAATAAAAACAAAAAAAAAAGAAAAGTAAAGTTAAAAATATCAGTTTTCAAAAGGCAATTGATATTACCAGAAGTAAAACAATTTGTCACGGAACAATTTCGACCACCCAATATTGGAAACCATTTGGAGAAGTTAAAAGAATAATGGCGACCTTGAACTCTTTAAGAAAATTTCCAATGATTGTTTTTTTCATTTCCATTTTCATTTTTTTGTAAATTGCAACATTTTGTTGCGTGTTAGATCCGTTTTTTGTTCGCATTATACTACATAACACGCATAAAATACAACATGCAAGTAAATACTCTTATATTTGATATAGCACAAGTGCTTTTGTATGTACGAGAATTCGAAAAGGAAAAAACTTTCAAAATTAATTAACGATAAAAATTATTACTTTTTCTCATACCCAATAGCATGATGGCACAGTGCACAGAAGGTTTAACATTTTTTTTTCATTCACAATACAATTGTTGCGAAATATATCCCATGCAATAGGAAAATATAAAAGTACCACACAATGTCTCTGTTTCTCTGTGTGTGTGTGTGTGTGTGAGTAAGAGAGCACAAGCAAAACAAGATGGTAGTAGTAGTGGCAGTTGTAATAGAATTACATTTTTTTTTTGTTTGCTTTAATACAAACATATGATTGTCATAAATTATAAAACATAACAATCAAAATAAACATGCATACTCATACACACACACACAAAAACATGCATGCATGCAGCATATACAGTATAAGCAGAGTGATACTCGTAAATTGTTAAGTGCGGGAGAGCATGAAGAATAACAGTGTTCTCTTATAAATATGTTTTCTATTGTTGTTTGTGACTGAATGAGACTGATGTTTGTTGTTGTTATTGTTGTTGTTTATAACAATTTTGTATAGCATACGTGTTTTAACCATTATTTATCTTTCAACTGACAACAAAAAATATCATCATCCTTATTTTAGAATAACAAATAAAAGTAAAAGAGAGAGAGAGAGAGGGAGAGTAGTGCGAGAGAGACAGAGAAAGCAATGGAGAGTCAACATAATTTAACTGTTTTAGCAAAAAAAAAGAAAACTTTATTATTTTCATTTCTGTTTTGTTGTTGTTATTGTTTTGAGTTAAATTATGAATTTTTTCCGCAAAGAATAACAACACAAGTAGAACACAAAGAGAGCCAAAGTGTGTAGGAGTATCAACATAATTTATTCGTTAAGGAATTTCTATTCCGTTATTATTTAAAATTTTTTTTTGGCTTTGCTGTTGTTATTGTGGTTTTTATGTTAAACTGCGTAAGTCCATGAATATGTTCTTGATGTTTTGTAACTGTTTTTCTCTTTTTTTGTGTTAGATTTTGTTTTAAGTCTTTAAAGAACTAGCAAACATGATTTTTTTGTAGTTTTTATTTTATTTCGTTCTTACAAAAAAAAAAAAAAACAGAAAAAATCAGAAATTATAAAAAAGAAGAAGAGCAGAACAGCGACATCATTAGGAGAATTTTTGGCGTCAAAGAGACTGATAGTTTTATTTTATTTTTATTTTTATTATTTTTTTTTCGGTTTTTTTTTTGGTTTTTATCATTTTATTATAACAGTTATATGAACATACATACATACATATGTGCATACATATGTACATACATATGTATGTATATTGTATCACATATATTTCCTATTTTTATTTTTAAAAGCTTAAAATAATGTACTTAAGGACAAGAAGAAGAATAAATATCATAAACATACACACTTTTTCTCTCTCTTTCTCTCTCTAATACAAACACAACCAACATTTTCTTTTTCGCACATACATACTAGGGATGCCAATCGAAAAATCCCGTATCCCGAAATTTCGGGATTTTCAAGATTATCAAATCTCGAATCCCGGGATTTTTAAAAACTGTGACTGTGAATTTATACAGTTTGTCAAAAAAATGTTTGCACATAGAGAAAATTTAATAAAACTTTGAAAAATTCATTGATTTCTATTATAAATAATCAAAATTTAAAATTTTTTCAAACAGGATTTTATAAACAAATGTTTTTTTAATGTAATAATTAGTATAGTGCTAATATTTTGTGGGTTCACCTTGAGCATCAGTTACCGCTTGCCGACGCCTTCTCATGGATTGAATAATCTTCGGAATGTTATATTCTAATGGTATTTTTTCCCACTCTTCTTTGATGAACTTTACCAAATCGTTTTTATTTGTGGACGATCTTTTTCCGACCTTTTTCTTTAGATGAACCCACAAATTTTTGATAGGGTTAATATCAGGACTTTGGGCAAGAGTATCAATAACTTTGGTGCAGTTGTAAAGGAACCTGGAGGGACATAAATAAAATTTATTTTAAGGATCATTATCTTGATAGATCTAGTCGCCGTGGTCTAGTGGGTAGTGTGTTGGCTTATTAGACAAAAGGCCCGGGTACCTATCCCAGGTCAGACATCAAAACGAAAAATATTTCTTCGACGACTTCCTCTCAGCAGGTTTCTGGCAAAGACTCTGAGAGTAAAAAATTGCAATGAAAAGCTTCTCAAAAATCTGTCGTTCGGAGTAGACTTTAAACTGTAGGTCCCGCCACTCATGTATAAAATTAACGCATACAACATAAGTGGTGTGTGAAGCTAGGTCGTAATCCTGACTGAAGGGTTGTAATGGCCAATTATGTATGTAAGTGCTTTCAGGGCGCTAGTAATAATGTCTTCTCATATCTGGACTTGTTTCGTTTTGCAGTCTCCTTTCCTCTTCGGAATCAGTTCAATCCGTGTAGACCCCAGGTAAACAATCTTCTGTAAAGTCCACATCATAACAGCAACTTCAAGTTCTTACTTCAAAAGTTTTCATCTTTTTGAAGATCAATACATTTCTTTTTACTACCCCTTATGTGTATACATATATCGTAGATATTTTTTACTTTTTTATGTAGTTTAGCTTCTGGTTTTGGTTCCTCAATCCACTTTTTCCTTCTTCATTTTTTTTTTGTATGAGTTTTAAACACAAAAATCATTCAAATTTTTGACAAAAAAAAAAAACAAAAACAAAACAAGAAATGCTACAACATCCTGCCTTGTGTAAATGTATTGCATTGGGATGGTGGGAGGGTTAAGGAGGTGATTATATTTTAACCTTTTATATGTCGTTTTAGCGTGACCCCCTTTTGCTACTGTCTGTTTCATTTCATATCTTGATATATCAGCGTTTTTGTTGCTGTTCTGTGTGTTGAGTCTTGTTAAAATTAAAATAAAAAAAAAACGAAAAACTTTTTCAAACTGTTTCGTAAGTTATTTGAACTATTTGGAAAGTTATTCCTTCTTCTTCTTCTTCACTTATGTTTACAATAAAAGAAAAGCAATAGAATATAAAGAAAAAGTTTCCATTCGTTTTTTTTTCTGTGCTCCCTTTCCCTTAACCTCTCCCCATTTAATATTTTAGTTGCGAAGACAAATGTATTCACAGAGTGACATTTGCCATGCATTTGTTGTTATTGTTCGCTGTAATTTAGTAAGAAAAAATGAAAGTTTTTTTCCTTTCTGTCCTTTGCTGTTCGAAATTATTTTGAATTTATTTTTTAAATGGTTTTCATATTCAAATTAATGCGTGTTAAATTATTAAAAATTATGGCGACAATAAAATATTCGCTTGAAATTATTTCTTTTTGTATTTTTAATTATAATCTACAACTGAACAGTGTTTTTAGGTTCATTTGGTGAAATACCATTCCATAGATAGCGTAGAGATGACATGGTCAAAAAGGCATATGAAGTCGCCGTAGTCTAGTAGGTTGTGTGTTGGTTTATAACCCGACTCAGAGATCTTCAACAAAATGGAATTGGAAAAAATATTTTTTCGGCGACATTCTCTTACCAATCTTCTAACAAAAACACTAAAGGTTTAGAAAAAATTGTCTTGAAAAGTCTCCCTTAAATCTGACATTCGTAGACACTGTTTAAGCAGGGATTTGAACCACGGAGAAGAAGCTAGGTCGTAGTAATGGCCACTTAAGTAAGTGCATCCAGATATAGTTCGAGTCCGGGCATTGTAGTCTTATTTCACACTTGTTTAACAAGCCCAATGTATACATACATACTTACATACATTGGTCATTACAACCCTTCAGTCAAGATTACAACCTAGCTTCTCACATCACTCATGTTAGGTTAGGTTAGGTTAGAGGATGTGTACTGACAAGTACAGTACTCGGTGGTCGAATTGACCCATTGTACTACGTCCCAGCTTCTCACACCACTTATGTTGTGTGCGTTAATTTTATACCTGAGTGGCGGGACCTAGAGTTTAAAGTCGACTCCGAACGACACATTTTTTGAGAAGCTTTTCTTGGCAATATTTACTCTCAGAGTTTTTCCCAGAAATCTGCTGAGAGGAAGTCACCGAAAAATTATTTTCTAATTTTTTTCGTTTTGATGTCTGACCTGGGATTCGAACTCGGGTCTTTCGTCTAATAAGGCAACACACTACCCACTAGACCACGGCGACCTTATCACTCATGTTGTATAGGTTAATTTTATACTTTATTGATAGATTTTTATGAGCAATTTTCTGTTTTAACCCTCAGAGTTTTTGCCAGAAATCTGTTGAGAGTAAGTCGCCAAAGAAATATTTTCATATTTTTTTAGTTTTGATGTCTGACCTAGGGTAGAATTCGCGTCTTGCGTCTAATAAGCCAACACACTACCTACTAATTAATATAAAGAATATGAATTGGTGTGGAAAACTAGATCTTAATTCTAGCTGAGGGGTTGTAATGGCTTATTATGTACGTAAATAATATTGACCGCTTATCGATCTTAAGGAAGCCTTCAATAAAACGTTAAGTTTGTTGAAAAAGTGTTAAATAAGTCTACAATACCTGGTGAGAAGGCAGGTTTTTATTCTTGGGCTACTTTTGGATGCTCTGATCACTTCTCATTGCAATTTCTTACTTAAGTGGCCTTTACAACATTATAGTCAAGACTGCAACCTAGCTTGTCATGCCACCCATGCGTTGCGTAACCTATTATGTCGAATCTGAACGATAGATTTTTAAGAAACTACCAACTAAACTTTGACGATTTCATTGTAATTACCCAATAAAAATTTAATTAAAACGAGAACAGTCTCCTCCACTCTTCATCATTCTTTTTGCGCGCGTAAACCCTTTGCAAACATCTCTGTCTACACTCCACATCATCGTTTGAGATCCTTTGCATTTCTGGAGCTCATCTATTTGATCATTGTCGTGAATCCCCATATAATCTGTGATCCAGCGGTAGGTAAATCTATATCCTCTGCTCAGTTGATACAGCTGTCCCAATCTATAATCGACATAACCGTGTGCTCGGCTGGCGGTCTAACTGTTCGAAAGTATTGCTATGCGCTTTCTTCTGTTGTTGCTGTCCAAGACACTTCTGTGTTCTGAATATTTCCGCTTCTGTTCCACTGTCTGTAATCGAATTATCCGTATACCACAGACCGATTGTTAAATTTTCCCTTGCTACTCCGCGCCACTGTTTTTTTCTTCTGTAAAATTAAGAAAAGAGTTATCAACCACTTGTTCCATCAGACAAATAATGCCATTTAAAAAATCTCATCCTTATTACCTGGATAGGCCAATGCTTTACAGTCTCTATATCTTGTCTAACTCTAGCTGTGCTATTTGTATTGATCACCATTGATCAAAACAGCATTTATTTGCTATTCTTCTGCATATCATTTGGGAACCTGTGATCCAGCGGAACTAAACCTATTTCCCCTGATCAGATATAATGCCAAAGGAGCTTTGATTTCTCGATGAAACTTTTATTTCGTTATACCGTTATACCTTGTCTATGTCATATGTCGTTGAGGAGCTCATACAGCTTACTGTTGGATCAGATGCGCCAACTCGCACTGGACCGAAGATCTTACGTAGGACTTTTCTCTCGATTACTCTCAAAGCTACTGCATCAGTTCTTAATAGAGTACAAGCCTTTCCGCCATAAAGAAGCACGGATTGGGTGAGCGTCTTGTAGAATATTAATTTTGTCGCACGAGAGAGGTCTCTGTTACTCAATTGCCTATTGAGACCATAGTAGCACCTGTTGGCAAGAGTAATTCTGACTTTAATCTCTAGACTGACATCATTTTTGGTGGTAACGGCGGAGCCAAGATAAATAAATTCCTTGACGGTATCGAAGGAATAGTCATCGGCCGTATTCTGAAAATCAATACGCCGCAAGTCTCTACTTGTCGATAACATATACTTCGTTTTGCCCTCATTTACTGCCAGACCCATCTTCTTAGATTTCCGTTCGATAGCACTAACTCGTCTGTTACATACACAACATAATTGGCCATTACAACCCTTCAGTCAGGATTACGACCTAGCTTCTCACACCACTTATGTTGTGTGCGTTAATTTTATACATGAGTGGCGGGACCTACAGTTTAAAGTCGACTTCGAACGCAGATTTTGTTAAGAAGTTTTTCATAGCGATTTTTACACTCAGAGTCTTTGTCAGAAATCTGCTGAGAGGAAGTCGCCGAAGAAATATTTTTTGTTTTGGTATCTGACCTGGGATTCGAACCCGGGCATTTTGTCTAATAAGCCAAGACACTACCCACTAGACCACGGCGACTTCTACGCGACTGTTAGATTCTTTTAATAATAACTGCGGTAATTTTTGTCCGATTTGATCAAACAAAGTGTCAATCTCTTCACAAGATAATGCACTTTCAGAATGTTATCACTTATTTCATATTTTGTAAGTAAAGTTTTCTACTATGAATGGACAAACTTGAAAAAATATGAAAAAATTCGTATTTTCCAAGTTTAACTCATCAAATCTCTCAGCATATTAAGCCAATTAATAGATATATGTATACCGTTTTAAAGCTCCATCTCTGCCCTTTCCAATAAGATTAAATTTTTGAAATCGGGTCAGAAATGTTTAACTAATCCAGAAAAATTGTTATCGTCAAATAAAACAAGTTTGGAGGGTTTGAGAAATACAAAAAAAAGGAATTTTTAAGATCTACTCATCAAAACTCACGACCTACACTATATCATTAGCTGGGTGTATTTAATTTTTTTTATTTTGTCGCAGAGTGTAATTAATGTCCTTGTAATTGTTGTATTTATTGTTGAATACTCTAGACCTTGTTAGATGATATTAGGCATTTGATAAGAACATTGTTATTAATCGATAAAACGGTTTATAATAAACTGTAACAAAATGATCAAATTGTTGCCATTTGTGGAGGAATGGTCACTTTCTCCTTTTGCCCTTTTTCTTTCTTTTTTATGCTTTTTTTAAAATTGTTATTTCCTTGACTGGGAAATAGTTAGACTGGCCTAATAAATATTAATATTTGCCATGTTCTTCTTCAATGTTTTTATTGTCATTTTCATTTTGATTTGAATTTCTTTTTTTTTTTTAATTTCAATTTGAAAATATTTGACCTCCTGTCATAGCCAGAAGTCGTCATCGTCGTGTTTATTTAACCACCATTTAATTAACATTTTCCAGTTTTCCATTTCCACTTAGCAGTTGTTTTCCAAGTTGGACACTAAAATGTCAGCAAGTTTTTAAGGCAATGAAACAACAACAACAACAACAAATAGGAATAAAAAAAACTGTGTGACTATTTTTATTTCTTAAAATACAGACGTACAGACCCTGTATACACTGGTGCATATTCCTATAAACGCACTTAATGTTTTTCTGTTTTTTTCTTATGTCTTTGTTTGTTCTTGGTGCTATTTTAAGTGGAATATTCGTTACCAAATATAAAATTTTATCAATTTAAGTTTTTTTTTCAACCAAAGGTACGTTTTTAATAGTAATATCTCAATTTACTGCAACTTTTCCTATTTTAATCAATAAATTTCATCACTTTTAAAGATGCCCAAGGGAACTTTCTTGTCCGATCAAGAAAAGATTCAAAAAAATTTTTTCTCGACCAAGGATGCTCCAATAGAGAAATTGAACGTAAAATCGACCGTTCGGAAAGTGTGGTGCGAAATTTTTTGAAGAAAGGTCAAAATTATGGAATTCGCAAACCTACAAAGGGAAATGCAAAACTGACAAGAAGATAACTTAATCAAATAAAACAAGAAGCAATCCGTAACAAATTGAATTCCATACAAATAAAGAATAAATGGAATCTTCGTGTGACTTGCAAACACGTTGCTCACATTTTACGAAACGATGAAAACATAAAATGGTAAAAGCCGAAATGTAAACCAATGCTAAAAAAGCACCATAAAGAAAATCGTTTAAAATTCGCAAGAAAATATATGAAATGGACAGATGAGTGGAAAAAAGTAATTTTCTCTGACGAAAAAAATTTAATTTAGACGGTCCAGACTCATACTCGCGCTATTGGCACGTTTTGAGATCTAAAGATGTTCGGATGTCAAAACGTAATTTCGTTAGTGGCAGTGTTATGGTTTGGGCAGCGTTTTCTGCAGTTATCAAATCGAAAATATTTTTTGTTCTGACAAAAATGAATAGTGCGATGTATAACGAACTGTTGAAAGATGCTCTTCTCTCATTTATGGATGAAAAAATGTATGGAGATTGCATATTCCAACAAGATAATGCTCTAATCCATGTTTCTAAGCAATCGAAAACTTGGTTTAATGCACATAGCATGGCCGGCTTATAGTCCGGACTTAAAGCCAATGGAGAACTTGTGGAGATACATGGCCCGTAAAGTTTAAGCAAATAATGGCCAGAATGAAAGCATAATGACTGTGACAAAGCTGAAACTAAGAATTAAACAAGTCTGGGACGAAATTGATTCCGATCTGTTTAAAAAATTAGTGGAATCAATGCCAGACCGTATTTTTGTAACTATCCATAACAAGGGCTCATCCATTTATTATTAATAATGCTGCAATAGTTCATAAATTGATGTGCGTTTATAGGAAGGTTAGAGGACGTGTACTTGTCAATTCTGACAAGTACAGTACTCGGTGGTCGAATTGACCCATTGTAGGGTTTATAGGAAAATACCATTAAAAATGGCTGTTAATCTCGAAAATTAAGTAAAAAAAAATTAAGTACAAATGAATTATTTTTTATAAATAATATTTTAAGTGAAGTCTTAACTAATTTAATAAACAAATTTGTAGACCCCTAAATACTTTCTTGTTTAATTTTTACAATTGTTTTTAAAAAAATTAGTGTGCGTTTATAGGAATATGCACCAGTGTACTACGTGTACGTATGGTTATCACCAACACCAACACTAACACCAACACCATCGCCATCACCATCATCGTCGTTATAATGTCGTTACGATTTTTAGTTTTATAACCTCAAGCGCATGGAGCCTTTAACAGCCTTAGTTTCTCCACCTTGTTTAACCAACATCCTTAAAAAAACATTAATTTTCTGCAGGAAAAACCGCAAAAAAAAACGAAAAACTAAGAATTGAAATCAAGATATTGACACTAAAAATATACAAAAAAAAAAAAAAAACAACAACAACAAAACAAAATCGTGAGTAAAACTTGGCAGAAGGTAATCAGTAAATAGGGTGTAGAATGTGGAGGGTAGGACAGTGTACAAGATAAATGACACTCTGTAGTTAGAAAAGCTATTTTAGGCGAGTTTAGTCAACAACTACAAAACAAGGTAAGGCAAGGCAAGGCGAGTTAAGGCAAAGAGTAAAACGGCTGAACAAGTGTAAATGGAAAGAGAAAAAAATAAAAACACGACTAGAGAAAACAATGTAACGTACATCCCCGTACGTATTTACGTACGTACGAGCAATAAAACAATCATTTTGGGAGCGGTTTTACAATTAAATGTTAAGGTTTCCTTACAATCAAAAAAAAAAAAAAAGTAAAATGAAATGGAAAAACCCTGTCAGAGAAATTCAATTTTTTTTTAAATAACATGTAAGGGACAGTCATTTTTCAAATGTAATTTTTTGTAATTTTTTTTTTTTTTTGAGAGTTTAGTTAGGGGCTTGGAGTGGCAGAAAAAATTCGTATATTTGGTTCGAAACGATTTTGAGTTAAAAAAAAAAAATACTGATTTGTTCCCTCATGAAGCTTAAGGTCTTTTTTAACTCTGAGGCCCATTACGATACCACAAATTTGTTACGTTTTTACATACATACCAATGACCAACTATCATAACAACCCTGGATTACAACCTAGCTTCTCATACCACTTATGTTTAAAGTCGACTCCGTACGACAGATTTTTGAGTAGCTTTTTCATTGCAATTTTATTTACTCTCTGAGTTTTTGCCAGTAATCTGCTGAGAGCCAGCCGCCGAAGAAATATTTTCATATTTTCGTTTTGATGTATGACCTGGAATTTAAACTCCGGCCTTTCGTCTAATAAGCCAACACACTACCTACTAGACTATGGCGACTTCAACGTTACATTTTTTCCTTTTAAAAACGTTTAAAATATAATTGCGTAAATTGCAAATAATATAAAAATAAATTTCCGTTTAGTTTTAGTTAAGATTCTTTATTATTCGCATAATTCTATGTGCCACAGTTCATAACTTTATGTAAACAACAACAATTGCTTTCCTTTGTTATTTCTTTGCATTAACAATAACAATTTCTAGACAATTATTCGATAGATCTTTGTAATGGAGACCTTCAAACTACGTTTACTTTCTTCAAACGCACCGCCTCTTCACAAAGAACTGATTGAACTTCACTAACTCACTCAATCATGGCAGAGTACACACTGTTAATGTTCTTGTTGTTCCTAGACATTGTTGTTTACATATATTTGTGTAATGTTGTTTGTGTATTTTGTTTACATTTACTCCTGTAGTGTTTGATGTTGTATTTGTGTTTACTTGTTTACCATTATTTTTATGCCGGTGTTTGTTGCTATATTAAGTAATACGATAATTTGTAAACTGTTTTATTTACTGCATTGTTTTGTTTTCGTACATGTTGTTTATAATTTTAAAAGTAGTATCTTCATTTTTTATTTTCGTAATAATTATGAAAGTGGGATTCCAATGCAACCCTTTAGTCAGGTTTACAACCAAGATTTTTACACCACCATTGCATACCGCATTGTGTGTTAGTTTTATCCATAACCTACAGTTGAATGTCGACTCTGAAGGACAATTATTTACTGCAAGAGTTTTGCCAAAAAGCACTTTTTTTTGAGATCAGCAATAAGTATTCAAAACGATGAGTAGATTCGAGTCGTACTTATAATTTCTGATACTTATACGCATTCATACTTACTTTAATATGATACTCCTACTACTCATACTCATAGTTGGAAGTACTCGTCGTACTTATACTTAACAATATGCATGATGTTATTGACTTCGACTCGTCTCTACTTAAAATTTACACGAAGCACAAAATAAGAATGATTCGCGTACGAGCACTGCAATACTCATAAGAAGATTGTGTGATTGCTTGTTGTTTTTGTCTTTCCTTTTTTCTTTGTTTGTATGTGTAACAACAACAAAGGCTGTAAATTTTGATGAATGATTCGAATCACTCGAATCATTTATAAGTATTATAAGTATTTTTCTAAATTTATGAATCAGAATGAGTAGAAGTATGAATCAAACACATTTCGAATGAGTTTGACGTCAATGTTGTAATCATACTCATTGTAACCTGTACTTATAAATCAATGTTGTAGAGAGTACGAATGAATCAGAGAGTACGAATGAAAGAATCAATTCTGTTGATTCTCTCATAATCAAAATTGCATGAGTGCTTATGAGTAGCGGAAAAACGATTCATTGCTGATCTCCGTTCGTCTATGCTGGAATTAAAATTGCGGGTTCTCATTTAATAAGCCGATTTCAACGGATTTATCTTTGTTAAAAATATTAGAAAACTGAACAACTTTGTTATAAGCTTTCCAAGATTGGGCGGAATAACTTATTGTGGTATTACAACAGGCTAGAGGCCATTTTTTTCCCTTTCTTTTTGGGGAAAACCAATTCTTAGAGCATATAAAGCATTATTATTAGGCGTTATTTGCATCATTCCTGCTTAAGTTTCATTTGAAAAAAAAGGCCAAGGATTTTTTCAGGAATAAAAGTTTATCAATTTCAGAACGTTAAAATGGGGTTGCATACATATCCGGGCATATAGTATGTGTCCTGCCATTTAAGCCAAAAAGTATGCTTGTAAAAAAAACGAAAACGTAATTCAAACTAAAAATAATCAAAGAATTAATTCTATACGCATTTCCTGGCTATAAATAGTGAATCATTTCCGTATGAATATCAATTTCAATGTAGAGAGACACACTAAAACCTACAATTCAATTGAATGGGTCAACCAATGTATGCTTGCAGGCGAGTTAAGCTGATTTTTTTACGTAAAACTTTAGCCTAAAAGTAGACTACAAAAGAAGAAACAGAAATCGAAACATGGCTAAAGAAGTGAATAAATGTTTTCGTATAAAAAAAACAAAAAAAAAAAAACTAAAGTGATTACAAACATTTTTAGTTTTATGGCGATAATATAATTAAATAGCAACAATGCCCGTACCACTACCCTTGCCCCTTTCTCATACTAGTTTCTATACCCCACAAACCATTCGTTATTTTAATGTGGCACTGACACTGTGTGGTGGCTCTTTATAAGTGAAATGAGACGAAATGAAAAAAGTAAAACCATGGCAAACCAAGGCAAACTTAGGGCAAATTTGAAAGGGAAAGCCTTCACAAAAAAAGACCCAAAAAAAAGGAAAAAAATCAACCATAAAGAGAAAAAAAAAATGTAATAAAAATGGCGGAAAAGATTTATAGTTTCTGTTTAATTTATATGCCTTTTTCTACACTCTAGTTTTTCGTTTTGTTTTGCTTTAATTGGACTCTTTTATTTTTCTATTATTCAATTCCATAATAATAAATTACAACAACGATAGCAATAACAAAAGAAAAATAAAAAATTAAATAAAAAAGACAGAAACTGAAAATGTCAAACATTTTATATTGAATAGAATAGAAAAGAAAAAGCGAGAAATTTCACTCTTTCTCTTTTTATAATTGGCCATAAAAGGTTTATTTTGTCATATTTTTTATGCATTAAATACCCGCTGTGCCACGTCATTGTTCGCCTGGAGAATATCTTAACGAATAAGACAACGATTGTGCAAGGAATGTTAAGTTATACTGTCCTTAACCTGCTTTGCGCAACCCTATACCATTGTTGTTAAACTTCAGAATGCTGTTCGGTTTCAACGAGAATAACTTCCTTCCTAAAGCGTGATACACATACTCAAGTGCTTCCTTACATTAACGCTGCATAGGGTTCCACTATGTGTTCTGGTGATTCGCTTAGCTCATTACAGAATCTACACGTACGGGTTTGTTAAACGAGTGTTGAATAAGTCTACAATGTCCGGTCAGAAGGTAGGTTTCTATTCTCGGACTACTTCCGGATGCTTCGATGCATGATTGAAATCACTTCTCATTGTAATTTATGACTTAAGTGATTATTACTACATTATAGTCAAGACTACAACCTAGCTTTTCACGTCACCCATGCATTGCGGAACCTGGGCGATAGATTTTTAAGCAACTACCAACTAAGCTTCGACGGTTTCATTGTAATTATTCGATAAAAATTTAAATCGTTTTAAACCCATCCACATCATTTTAGTGAATACCTATAAAGGGTCCGCTAAATTACTTTTTTTTTGAAAATGCTTGTAAAAAAAAAACTTAATAATGGAAAATAATTCCATTCAAATATATTATATTCAATTTACTCTAATGGCCTGCCAAGAAAGTTGAGGTTTTGCAATGTACAAATGTACGCAGATGACGTCCAGCTGTACATTAGTTGCATGCCGTCTGATATTACAGATTGTATACGAAGGATAAATTGTGATTTGCATAATGTGTTTCAATGGGCGTCGATTAATGGTCTTTGCCTCAATCCGAGGAAATCAAAGGCTTTGATAATAGGCAAGGTAAACTGTACGGCACAGCTTACACAATTAAGGATTAATAATACTGCTATTGAAACTGTATATAGTGTTAAGAATCTTGGAGTTGTCTTTGACAACAGTCTTAACTGGTCCAACCATATAAATGCTGTCTGTGGTAAAACGGTTGCCATGTTGCGAAATCTTTATCTAGCGCAATATTTTACTCCGTTTAATATTCGAATGCTGCTAGCGAAAACATATCTCATCCCCACTCTACTGTATGGATGTGAACTGTTTTCTAGTTGTGACTCGATGAGTAGGAACAGGCTAAAGGTCACTTATAACAGTATTGCTAGATATGTTTATGGTCGTACAAGGTACAGTAGGATATCTGAGTTCTCATATCGAATTTATAATACATCTTTTGACAATTTGTTGAAGTGCCGTACTCTGGTATACCTACATAAAATCATCCATCTTAGGAAACCCCATTATTTGTTTAATAGATTAGTTTTTTCAAGGTCTAATAGAGGCTTGAAAATTAATAGCGTTAGATACCATAAACGGATATCTGAGAGACACTTTTACATCAATGCAATCATCAATCATCAATGCGAACAACATACAATTACTAAGCAATGCAAAGCATTTCAAGACTGCAATTAAATTAAATTTTTAAATGAACAATAATGTACAAACGTAATTAATCAATCACATTTTTTTTGTGTTAATATTATTATAAATTTTGTTTTTATTCATTTTTGTTAATATTAATTTGTTAATGTTTAATTTATTTATTATCTTTGTAATATTTTATGCCTATATCCTTAGCAGTACTATTAAATAAGATAATATCTTGTTGCACTGTATTTACGCTTGAATGAATAAATAAATAAATATTTGCCTCGTCTGGCCATGCAGTAGCCTATACGATCGGTCCAATTTTTAAGCACATTATCTATTATGTGCAGCTGTATTTCACCAATGGCTTCACGAATATTGTCCTTTAAAGCGTCAATTGTCTCTGGCTTGTCGTCGTAACACTTACCTTTGACCGCTCCGAGGTGGCCCAACGACATCAGCTCTGCGGCTGATAATGCAATCTTCAAACACAGGGCACAAAACATCGAGTGTAGCTTCGGCTGTGTGGCACGTAGCGCCGTCCTGTTAAAACCAAATGTTGTCAATATCCTTCTCTTCAATTCAATTCAATGTGAACAAAAATTCGTTCAACATGACCCGATAGCGATCGCCATTGATGTAACGGCTACTCCTTGCTCATTTTCGAAGAAAAATGGCCGAATAATGCCTCTGAACCAAAATCCGCACCAAATAGTGACTCGTTTTGGGTGCGTCGGCTTTTCAATGTATGCGTGCGGGTTTTCTATGCCCTAAATGCGACAATTTTTCTTTGCTTACATACTCGTCAAGATCAAAATGACCTCCGTCTGAAAACATGATTTTTTATGCCAAAACAGGCATCTTCTAGAAGTCGCTCGCAGGTCCACTTAGTGAAGCGAAAACGAGTATACACAACCATATTCGTTCAGCGGAAGGATAAAACTAATTATCTGTCAAATCAGACATGAGCTAAATGTTACCATTCATGAAATAAGCACTACTTGAAAAAAAAAACGTTAGATGGCGGACCCGATATAACCTGTGATCTAGCGGAAGGTAAACCTATTTGGTGTGCTCGAAGGGCGGTTTAACTATGCGATAGTGTTGCTAGTCCCGTCTGCTGTAGTGGCTGTCCAAGACACTTCTATGTTCTGAATATTTACGCTTTGCGTCTCAACATTTCCACATCTGTTTCACTATCTATAATCGAACTAACCCTATACCACAGATTGTTAGATTTTTCCTTGCTACTCCGCGCCACTGTTGTTTTTTCTTCTGTGAAATCAAGAAAAGAGTTGTCAACCACTCATTCCATCAGATAATGATGGCATTTAAAAATTTTCGTTCTTATTGCCATGAGTATGCCAATGCATTACAGTCTCTATATCTTGTCTAGCTCTAGCTGTAGGACGTACCGTAGGACTGATTACCGTTGACCAGACCAACATTTCTTTGCTATTCTTCTGCGTATAATTTGGAAATGATTGGTATTTTTTGAAATGCACTCGCTATGAGCCATTCAGTGCTTTCTCGAGTTTTCATATATCATTTCTGTTTTTCGCAAAATCACTCAAGCGAAAGTTTCTCCCGTAGGCATGCCTTTCTCGAATTGTAACTGCTATTATCGCGATTTTGCCCGGGATAATGGAGAATTTCGTTGGAATACTGTTCTTGCTTACATTTCAAACCTTCCCTTGAATAATATCATAAGGGGCTCCTTCGAACATGTTTTTTGCAATGAGAACAATATCCCATCTGTATAATGGTGGTTGGCGGCCAATGTTTGGTTCTAAGAATTACACTAAGGCGGCTCCATATCAAGGGTGAAATAGTGGAAAGACGGAAGGCGGAAATAACGCAACTAATTACATTAGACACGCCGAATACAATAAAAGAATATTTATTGTGACAGTAAGCAGTGTTCTGGTTAAAACTCTGTGAGTAAATAAAATTACCATGAAAAGTCGATATTAAACTGTAGGTCCCTCTGTAGGTGCCCCTTGAATAGAATTAACACATACAAAATACTTACTTATTTAATTGGCCATTAACAACACGATTGATGGATTTCGGCCTGCCGCAACACATCCTTCCAGGCGCCTTTGCTTCTTGCGCGCCTACGCAGTTGGTCACACACAATATGGCTGGTGTGAAAAGGTATGTCATATTCCCGAGCAATTAAGTTAAGATAGGAAAATGAATGTCGTGGCCATTGTGGTAGCGATAAAACAGTGAAACTCAAGCGATATTTTTCTGATGCTCCGGGATCTCATCGAAGGAAATGGCAGCCGATAAGAAAACAATACGTTATTCTCCATCTTGAGAACTGTAATGCAATTTTCCAAAGAAAAAAGTTTTAACTCCTCATAAAATCATTTCTAAAATCTTTGAAAATCGGCTGATCTCCTTGAAACTTTCAGAATGAACGTACAATATTGTAGGGAAAACACATTTCAAATATTTTGTAATTTGAGTTTTTATAAGAAGAGTTGCCCATATATCCTTTATTTCGAACCAAGCCAAAACGCTTAACAATTGTAATTATCAACTTACTAGAGTAGTTTTCAGATTCCTAGTCCATCAATCAGTTTATAACGACAGTCCTTGTGTATGTTTCCATTGTTTTATTTTTGCATTTCCTAGGGTGTTAAGTAATAATCATTCTCATCAAGTGTTTCATTTCATTTCTTTACTTTTTTTTAAAAGCTTTTCTTTTAACAATTTAAAAGCAATACTTGTTTGACTTTTTTATGGTCCTTTGTTGCTTTTTTTTATTGTTTTTGGCAAATGCCAATATTAGAGAAACAAGTTGTTTTAACACCAACCAACAATAGGAATTTGCACAGCCAAAGCCAAAGCCAACGTCATAGTCAAAGCCCAAGAACATATTTTTAAGGAGTTTATTTGTGTTGGCCCTGGTTGGTTGAGGGGCAAAGTGTTTTCTTGTTTTTTTTTGTGTGAAATTTCTTGCCAAAAAAATGAAAAAAAAAAATTCAAATTCATTATCTGGTCTTCAACACAAGGTTTCTATTACTAATTGTTGTTCTTGTTGATGTTGTTGTTATTCGTGGTTTTTTATTATGAATTTTATTCTGTGGGTTTTAATAAATTTTTTCTTTCGCCTCCAACATGGACGTGGGAGTTAAAATGATAAAATCGGAAAATAGTAGTGACAGTGTAGTGATTTGTTTTTTTTTTTCTATACATACATAATTGGCCATTACAACCCTTCAGTCAGGATTACGACCTAGCCACTTATGTTGTGTGCGTTAATTTTATACATGAGTGGCGGGACCTACAGTTTAAAAGTCGACTCCGAACGACAGATTTTTTGAGAAGCTTTGCATGGCAATTTTTACTCCCAGAGTCTTTGCCAGAAATCTGCTGAGAGGAAGTCGCCGAAGAAATATTTTTCGTTTTGATGTCTGACCTAGGATGCGAACCCGGGTCTTTTGTCTAATAAGCCAACACACTACCCACTAGACCACGGCGACCATCCCATACTATATACCTAACAGTTAGATTAATATACAGGCTAAGCAGGTGCAGACGATCAACGTACAGGAAATGTTTCTCTCGGTGGGTCTGGCAGGGAATATGAGATTGCTTTCCTAGTGAGGATTATAACCTTACTTCACGCACTATCCATGTTGTGTGTGTGTTTGTTAATTTTATTTACGAGTAGCAACCAATTTTATTTTAGACCGCAAAGTTTTTGCCAGGAGACTACTGAAGTTTAGTTGCCGAAATCAATATTTTTTTCATATTTCGTACTTGTCAAGATTTTTAAGCGGGGTGTTTAATACGTTGACTGCCGACTACGAGATAACTCGTAGATAGTGTTCTCTTCTAGGGGGCCAAACTACAAGCTATCTTGTACTTACTAATAGTAAAAAATCAAATTGTCGTGTTTTTTGGCCGTCAACGCACTGGCTACTGGACTACGAAATGAATTTAGGCTTAATTCAGCATGTACAGTAAGACCCCGCTTAACGCTGTTTCAGTATTACGCGGTTGCAAACGAAACAATCGTGCACTAAGCGGTGTACTATATAGCGACGGTGTATACTATGTATCTTTTTCAATGCTCTTTTGTTAGTCTGTCAAGAAAAAAGATTCCAAATGTATTTTCCGAAGCCGCAATCACAGCCCGAATGCATCTTTCCTGCGTCAGAGTTGATTTTTTAGTTGTCATCAACATTTCTAGGTGAATACATATGTACGTGTTAAGTTGCCTCTTTTAACGTAGTTTAGTTTAGCGCAGAAACTTTTTGGAACGTATTCCCCGCGTTAAGCGAGGTCTTACTGTATTGTTCTCTCCAACTCCATGTTTTATTTTCCTTAAGGCTCTTCTCCCTTTATTCAGCCTTTCTATACGCCTTTGCATTTGTTGTTTACAATTCCTTTCAATTGTAGTTGGAATCTCATGCTTTCAGAATCCCAGCAGCAATATATCCAGTGGAAAGAACGAGATCCTTTAAGTCACGGATACTTACGTGAAAACATTGAATTGAAAAGAAATCCTATTACACGCTACGTATCGCATTTTAAATGTTGGAATTAAAATTGTTAAGACTTAATACGACTTTCCCTAACGATCATATGGAATATGGCTACTGTAGCAAGTTCTAGAACCATAAGGTTACCATCTATTATTGTCTTCGATAAGAGAATCATTTCCGATTAGGGGCTGTTAAATTAGAAATTAGAAACTAATCAAAGCATATTTGAAAGTTGGAAAGTGGTAGTAGAGAGTTAATTGATCTTTAGCTAAGACATCAATCCAGTTTCTCACACCACCTATGTTTAATGTTGTCTCTGAAAGGCAGAGTTTTTTTTGGGAAACTTTTCATTGGCAAATGGAAATCGTTTTCAACGCCTAACGGTCCTTCTGTTGAATGTCATTTAAAGTTTATTTTTATTTTATTTTCGTTATGCCAGAACTAAAGGCGCCAAAGTAAGTATTCCTTCTCTGCTTATAGAACAGAACACCAATGACAACTTACGCCGCCACTGTCTTCAATAAGAATTGTTAAGAGTTTTAATATGTAAGCAATTTCGAGAGCCTTTAATAAAAGCGAAACAAAAAAAAGAAAACTAAGAAAGCAAATGCTATTATTTGGCAACATTATCTAGCATTACTGTTACTGGCTCTGGCAATTGTGAGAAATCTTTTAAGAGTCTATAAAAATCTTCATAATTGGCATTGATTTATGGCGGTCTTCTAGCCACACTCTCCATGCACATCCATATTTATTATTGTTGAGCCATAACGTATGGCTTAGCCCCAACCAACCAATGAGCAACTTATATAGAAGGAAAGAAAGTTTCCTGCCAAAATTTATGAAAAAATCATTTTGCATAGACTAACTTCATCCATTCCATTCCAAGCCATTCCCTTCCATTTCAAATCATTACAATTTAATTTCAATCCCTCTATCCTTCGGTTTAAAAGGATACAGTTTGTAAAAATAATTGTCAACGATTGTTCGTACGCTGTGCCAACTGTAATATCCTAGAAAACCAAAAAACCACACCAACCATGTGTCCAAAAGAAAAATCTTCAATTCAATCAACAGCCAAAACCAAGATTAACAACTGGAAACCAACAAATGCTGGATGCAGAATATAAAAAAAAGAGAAAAACCAATTTAAACTCCTAGTAAACACAGGGAAATAGGAAATGAATGGCACAAGGAATGATGAATAGCTAGCTGGCTGGATAACTGGCTGGATGAATGCATGTATCCAAGTGGGCTAGGCATGGCACTAAACAAAATGCGGCGTCAACGCTTTAATCCAAAAAAGTGGCCATTGCTGAAGGGTATAAAACTAACAATTTATTACCGAATTTACACCATTTCCCCCAGTTTTTTTTTTTGGTGGATGAGCTGTTCTCCATTTTACATCATGTCTATAGTCAGCGGAAGCAGAGTCAGTCAAAAAAAACTATTAATCTGGTCGACCTTATGTCTCCCTCTCTCCCCCTCTCTCTCTTTCTTTTATCCTTTTTATTGTCACTTTATTAAATTTCTAAATTTAAAGCCAGTAGCCGGTATACAGTGGGCGTCAAAAGAAAGTGTACATTAAATAAAATATATACATACATTAATTATCGTTATTTTTATTTTAAAATTATTTCATTGCCAGTTTTTAAAATTGAAACAAAAAAAAATTACAAAAAATTTGGAAATATTCTCAATTTTTTTTTGGGCACTCTCCTTAAGTGTTAAAATTTGAGTTTAATGATTGTTTGAATTTTATTCATGGTGTAAACTTTGTTTTGACGCTCACTGTATACTATAGTCTCAGCAGAGATCAGCAATGAATCGTTTTTCTGCTACTCATAAGTACTCGTGCAATTTTGAGTATCAACAGAATTGAAGTTCAACTACTCTGATTCATGCGTACTCGCTACAACATTGTCTTATAAGTGCAGGTTACAATGAGTATGAGTACAAAGCTGACATCAAACTCATAACATTCGAAATATGTTTGATTCATACGCCTACTCATTCTGATTCATAAATTTAGAAAAATACGTATAATACTTACAAGTGATTCGAGTGATTCGAATCATTCATCAAAATTTACAGTCAAACTACAAAGTTGTTTAGTTTTCTAATGTTTTTAAACGAAGATAAATCCGTTGAAGTCGACTTATTAAATGAGAATCCCGCAATTTAAATTCCAGCATAGACATCTGGAACGGAGATCAGCAATGAATCGTTTTTCCGCTACTCATAAGCACTCATGCAATTGTTATTAAGAGTGAATTAACCAAATTGAAATTCATCTAATCTGATTCATTCGACAACGTTGATATCAAACTCACAACATTCGAAATGTGATTGATTCATACGGATTCATAAATTTAGAAAAATACGTATAATACTTATAAGTGATTCGAGTTATTTGACTTATTCATCAAAATTTACAGCCTTTGTTGTTGTTGTTGCATATACAAACAAAGAAGAAAGGAAAGACAAAGACAACAAGCAAAGCATACACACAATCTTATTGTGAGTATTGCAATGCTCGTATGCGAATCATACTTATTTTGTGCTTCGTGTAAATTTTAAGTAGAGACTAATCGAATTCAATAACATCATGCGTATTGTTAAGTATAAGTATACTCGTCGTACTTTTAACTTTGTGTACGAGTATGAGTAGTATGATACTCATATTAAAATAAGTATGAATGCGTAAAAGTATCAGAAATTATAAGTATGTCTCGAATATACTCATCGTTTGAAATACTCGTTGCTGATCTCTGCTATGTACTCTTTAGAAAGTGGATTTTTAGAAACTTTTTTATGTTCTAAATAAATTACAAGATTTTGTTTTAGTAATGTTTTACGATTTCATTCCTTATAGCAATGATTTTTAGAAGGAATAACTTAGTAAATACATAAAAAAGAAAAATCACAATCGAAAATATGAACAAATTCGAAAATATTAACTACAACGTCATTAATTAGTTCACGTTATCGAGAGTTCACTGTATATTTTTACTAGTTTTATAAAGTTAAACAAATTAAAATTCCATCTGGAAATGGTGTTTTAAAGGAAAATGTACTGTGAGCGTCAAAATAAAGTGTACAAAATATTTTGTTATAATAAATCCTCTATGTTATGCATTGGATATAAAATTAAATTATAAATTTTTGTATTTTTTGTCTTATTACATTGTTATTTACTTAATTCTAAAACAACCACAAGAATTTTTTTTGCAATAGCTTAAGTAATTAATCAAAAAATAATATCTAGTCCATATTTTACGCGTCAAAATAAAGTGTACAAATTACTTCTGCGGAATTTTAACGAGGTCGTACTGTAAAAAGTTCCGTTATATTTGATTGTTTACGTCTTTTGTATTCTATTGAAATGTTGTTAACGTTGATTTTAATTAGTTGCAATCGGCAGAGTAAGAACTTTTTGTGAAAAGTAAATTTTTAAAAATGGGTAAACAAACTTCCAATGATGCTAGAGAACTTGTATTAAAACTTCGCGATGAAGGTAAAACTTTTCGTGAAATTGGCACTATTATCAACAGAAGTCATAATACTCTGAAAAAAATACTTGGCAAATACAAAAAATTCGGAAAAATAGAAAATCTCCCAGGAGCAGGCCGACTAAAACGTTTGAATGAGGCTGCGTGATGTGAAGAAAAATCCATTTAAAAGTGCTGTTAAAATATCAGAGGAAGTTGCAGCAACAACAGGTACTAGCGTAAGTGCCAGTACAATACAACGATCATTACATGCAAATGGGTTATATGGTCGATTCCCACGAAAAAAGCCGCTAATATCTACTGTTAATCAGAAAAAACGTTTCGATTATGCAAAAAAATACGAAAACAAAGACGTTTCTTTCTGGAATAATGTCCTTTTTAGCGACGAAAGTAAGTTCGAGATATTCGGCCAGAAAAACCCGTAAAAGTATGGAGAACTAAAAATAATGAGTATGCCGAACAAAATTAATATCCACGGTTAAGCACGGAGCGGGTTCTGTCATGGTGCGGGGATGTATGGCGGCAAGTGGAGTTGGAAGTTTGGTTTTTATTGAAAGTACTATGAATAAAACTGATTATCTGAATATTTTGAGAAACAATTTGCCAACCAGTGTAGAGATTTTGGGGTTGCAAGGCTCTTGGATTTTCCAGCAAGACAATGATCCCAAGCATACTGTAAATATAGTGAAAGAATGGCTACTCTACCGCACTCCTAAAGTCCTTTATCATCCTCCCCAATCACTGGACTTAAATCCAATCGAGCATTTGTGTTAGCATCTAGACCACACAGATTCGAAAAAGGACAATTACCAATAAGGATATGCTAAAATCCATTATAATGGAAGAGTGGCAGAAAATTTCATCTGATGTAACAAAAAAAACTTGTAGAATCAATGCCTCCAAGACTGAGTGCAGTTATTAAATCAAAAGGAAAAGCAACAAAATGCTGAATCTTCTTTATTTTTATGGAAACAAAAGGTTGTACACTTTTTTTTGACGCCAAAAAAATGGATTATATTTTATTTTTATTTTCTAAGTTTAGTCTAAGTAAAAAACTTTATTTTATTTTTTAGAACTAAGAAGAGAATATAATATTGAGTCATAAAAACTTAAAATAGTTAATATAGTCGTATATGTAAAGACTGAAAAAAGAACTTTATTAAAACAAATGCTTTTGTACACTTTATTTTGACGCTCACAGTATGTAGAATAAACATAAAACACTCCCATTTTGTTTGTGTTTATTTCGGTTATTGTTGTTAATATTTTGGTGGGGTCTTTTTTGTTTATAAAATCCTTGCTCTCTATCTCTCTCTCTCACTCTGACTCTTCCAAAGGTCCATCATACACTGGAGAGAATGTACGTGTTTAAACAATATTTAATACTTCGAACGTATGTACGTACATATCTACTCGATTTACATTTTAAGTTTTATTCCGTTTTTCTTTTTTTTAGTTTTTTATTCTGAGTTTTCTATTACATATTTTATTTCGTTGTATTACTTATTGTATGTATTTGTTTCTGTTTCTGTTTCAGTTACTGTTGTTATTGTTCAGAATTTTTATCACATGCAAAATATTTATTATTACATGCAAGGCAAACAATGTCCTTCACTGTTCTTCTATTTCTGTTTCTGTTTCCTTTTTTCTATTGTAGTTTTTGGTTTGTTTTAGTGTTTGTTGTTGTTCATTTCTTTTTTCTATGCCACTTACACACAATCTCTTTTAGACATACACACACATACACACACGTACACACGCTTAACAACTTATGTTTACGTAGAGTGTTTATCTAAAACAAACCGCATGTTAAACAGGGAAATGCATGTCGTACAATACACGCATACACACGCTGTTTTAATATTTTTCTTCTTTTTGCGGTTGTGTTTTTAAGAAACGCAGATCAGGGATGGAAAAGTTCATACAATTGTACTTTTTTTTTAGCACTATTCGGAAGTCAAAAACACCATAGCACCTCAATGACTTATTTAGCACTATTGAAAAATGTTCTCTAATTTAGTACATCACTCAAATATCCTGTCTCATCAGTGTATAAGTTTTTGTTTTCGTTTCATTTGCATATGGCAACTCGTTGTTAACTTGACATATCAAGAGTTATAAAAGGAATATTATCCGTTCCACATTCATCTGCATACGTGGAAAGGATATTTTCATATCAAAATTTATTAAAAATCAAAGGGACAAATGGACTGTTTCCTTTGACTGTCTCTAATTTAATCCAAACAAGGGATTTATTGAAGTCATTTAATTAGTGTTGCTACAATTTTGAAATAACAAATAGTTTGCTGGTACAAAAATTTTATCACAAATAGTGTTTTAAAATTTAGATCTCATAAACTTTTTTATGTATTTACTAAGTTATTCCTTCTAAAAATCATTGCTATAAGGAATGAAATCGTAAAAGATTCCTAAAACAAAATCTTGTAATTTATTTAGAACATAAAAAAGTTTCTAAAAATCCACATTCTAAAGAGTACATAGCAGAGATCAGCAACGAGTATTTCAAACGATGAGTATATTCGAGACATACTTATAATTTCTGATACTTTTACGCATTCATACTTATTTTAATATGAGTATCATACTACTCATACTAGCACACAAAGTTAAAAGTACGACGAGTATACTTATACTTAACAATACGCATGATGTTATTGAATTCGACTAGTCTCTACTTAAAATTTACACGAAGCACAAAATAAGTATGATTCGCGTGCGAGCACTGCAATACTCACATGAAGATTGTGTGTATGCTTTGCTTGTTGTCTTTGTCTTTCCTTTCTTCTTTGTTTGTATATGCAACAACAACAAAGGCTGTAAATTTTGAGGAGTGATTCGAATCACTCGAATCACTTATAAGTATTATACGTATTTTTCTAAATTTATGAATCAGAATAAGTGGGCGTATGAATCAAATACATTTCGAATGTTGTGAGTTTGATGTCAACGTTGGACATTAAGTAAGTAAGTTGGTATTAAAGTAAGTTGTTAAGTTTACCTATTATATAGTGCTTTTCATAATTATAGCACCATCAGCATTTCAATAATAACAAACAATGAATTGTCTTCAGGTCACATTCCCTGATGAAAAAAAGTGGAACTTAGATAGACCAAATGGCTATCGATACTACTGTCATGACCTTAGAAATTCAAATTTTGTGGAGATAGTCTATTGCTGGGGGGTTATTTCTTTAAGCGGTTGCCTCGAATTTCAGTTTCTATCTACGCAAATTTATAGTACAGAGTACATTACTGTTCTTAACTGTAATTTGCTGCCCTTCTTGAGAGAAAATAATGAAAAAATATATTTTACAACAGGACAATGTCAGAATTCATGTCACCAGACAGAGGATGGAATGGTTCCGTAAACAATCTATTGAGGTTTTATCGTGGCCAGCTCGCTTTCCTGATATGAATATTATTGAAAACGTTTCCCCAAACGAACTCCCCATTCTTGTCCGAAGATTATATTCAAAATAACAGACAATTTACCAGTGCTGAAAATTTAAAATTAATAATGATCGAAGAGTGGGTGAAAATAGACGGGGAAATATTAAATAATCCTTATAAGAATATTAAAGATCGAATATTTACTTTAATAAGGGTCATGTTTGTTCAACATGAGACTAAAAAACCTTAATTTTTATACTTTACCGTTATTTTTGTTCTTTTACATTAATACTACACACAATGAAATGAATTTATCATTTACATTTTTATTAATTTATAATAAAAAAAGTTTAAAAAAGAAAAATATTAATTTAGTACAATGGGTTTGAAAAAAGTACAATTTTTTATGAACGTTAGTACAATTTGTTAAGACCAATTTCCCATCCCTGACGCAGATAGAGAGCGCGCGAGAGAGAGAGTGTGTGAGAATGAGAGTAATTTTTAAGTAACTGTTACGCCGTAAACCACAGTTAATTTTTTGTTTATGCATATTTAATTTCATGGGAATGTTTTATTATTTATTTGTTTGTTTTTATATTTTTGTTTTCTTGTTATTGTTGTTGTTATCGTCCTCATTTTTTTAATGTCTTTGTGTATGTTTTTTCTACTAGAAAAGTGACCCCCTATAGGCTGCATATATTGTTTGTGTTTTTAAAAACATGAATTTTGGAATAATTAAATGCGAGTATGTTTGTATTTGTGTTGGAACAATGATATTGTAACGTAAAATTAAATAAAATTATTTGAATGTTGACATATACAGTAGTCGCTCACAAATTAGAACCGCTTTGTTTTTGAGGCAATTCTAATTTCTGGACTTTTTTTTTTCGAATAAAAAATAAAGAATTAAACAGATTTCCTCTCAAAAACTAAAATAAAACATATTTAAATTTTTTTGATTCAATTTTTTTTGATAAAAACAAAACGTAACAATTCATAAACTAGCCACAAAATACATATACAGTAGTCGCTCACAAATTGGAATCACTTTGTTTTTGAGGCAATCCTAATTTCTGAATTTGTCAACGTTTTTTTTCCGAATAAAAAATAAAGAATTAAAAAGATTTCCTTTCAAAAACTAAAATAAAACATATTTAAATTTTTTTGATTCAATTTTTTTTGATAAAAACAAAACGTAACAATTCATAAACTAGTCACAAAATATATAAATGCGACAAAAAAAAAAAATATCTTTCTAGTTTTACAGAATAAAAAGAATTTGTTAAAATAAAAAAAACGCTCAAATTTTGGAAATTTTAATATATTGCAAGCTCTGATTTTTAATTTGTAAGCTTCTACTGTATAGAAAGAATATGTTCTGTAAACTATTGGAAATAGTATGTTGTAATTTTATAGTAATGAAAGGAATAATAGGGACAAATCTAGCACTCTGTCATCGATTACTATTTCTCATATTCCGTGTAGTATTTCGGTAATAACTTAAATTGATTTTATTAAAACTTTTATTTTATTACAACGTCTGAAACATAGCAATATGGGTGAGATAAGGTGATACTGAAATGACAGCCTTTACATTGGTTACTGGAGTTATCTAATTGAGATAGCTTTCGCCCACTTTTTTTTTGCTTATTTCGGATGGTATCCCGGGGATAACTTTAGTAATGTTGGTTTCCAAATGCCCTAATATGAGGTGACTATCCAGGAAGACACAATTTTTAACGTAGCCATACAAAAACACGTGTAATGACATTAAATTGCAAGGTCTTGGTGGTCAATATAAACTTCACGTCCAATAATGTTAATATCTTCGATTGAAGACAAAATAAAAAAGGTTTCTTAACATTTATGTATGTACACATATCTACATAATTGGTCATTATTTACAACCCTTCTGTCAGTATTACGACCTAGCTTCTCACATTACTTATGTTGTGTGTGTTAATTGATGTACAAAAAAACTTTCTAAAAGAAGCGACGAGAATCTGATTCACTGAAAGCTGACAAGCAACTGAATGCATTTTTATGCTCTTTTTTAACGAACAATGTTGATGTTCATGTCCTATGTGTGTAAAAGCCGAATATGATATTCCCCTGAGGGACATTGGTTGGTCATTACAACTATTACTATTACTAGTTAGAATTATGACCTAGCTTCTCATACCATGCACGTTGAGTGCGTTCATTTTATATATGAGTGACGGGACTTACAATTTAAAGCCGTCTCCGAACGATAGTTTTTGAAAAGCTTTTCATGGCAGGTTTTATTTACTCTCAGAGTTTTTGCCACAAATTTGTTGAGAAGAAGTCGCCGAAGAAATATTTTTCATAATTTCGTTTTGATGTCTGACCTGGGATTCGAATTCGGGGCTTTCTTCTAATAAGCCAACATACTACCTACTAGACTACGGCGACTTCTTTTGTATTTGTAACACAACAATAATTCTCTTTAGATAAGGCAACTCTAAATATCTATGAATAGAACGGCTTGTATTACGTATACAAGTGTAACGGTATTTAGTTGCTACCATTTCCTTTACTTCTTTACTCTTGTATTTAAAAATTCCGTTTTTAATTAAAGAGACATCAAAAACTTACATACCCACACGCATTTATGCTTGCCTGTACACTTTTTACTCTCTTTGGTATTTTTATTTGCTAAAGGGACTAGAGTAAGGCCAACATTTGGCACCCTTGTACTATAAAAAATACTTGGTATTACTGCTTATTACTATGTTTAAGGAATTCACTGTTTAAGGCAATAAAAAAATTGAGTGTTCAGTTTTTTTTATAGTTTTTATTCTCTTTGTTATTTTAAATGAAATGTTTGTGCCAGGGATGGGAAATTGGTCTTAACAAATTGTACTAACGTTCATAAAAAATTGTACTTTTTTCAGACCCGTTGTACTAAATTCACTTCTTTTTTTAAATTTTTTTTATTATAAATTAATAAAAATGTAAATGATAAATTCATTTCATTGTGTGTAGAATTAATGTAAAAGAACAAAAATAATAGAAAATTTTTCAAATTGTTAACGCAGTTTTGACTTCAATATAAAAATTAAGGTTTTTAGTCTTTGCAAAATTATAGCACCAGTCTCATGTTTGTTCAATAAGAAGCTTTATTTATCAAAAATATTTATACTTAAAACATAGTAAAGGGGGGTTTAAAGTAAATATTCGGTCCTTGATATTCTTAAAAAGATTATTTAATATTTCTCCATCTATTTTCACCCACTTTTCGATCATTTTTAATTTTAAATTTTCTGCTTTGGTAAATTGCCTGTTATTTTGAATATAACCTTCGGATAAGAATTGGGAATTCGTTTGTGGAAACGCTTTCAATAATATTCATATCAGGAGAGCAACCTGGCCACGATAAAACCTCAATAGATTGTTTACGGAACCATCACATTCTCTGTCTGCTGACATGAATTCTGGCATTGTCCTGTTGTAAAATTTGAGGCAACCAAGTAAAGCAATAAACTATCTCCCTAAAACTTGAATTTCTAAGGTCACGACAGTAGTATTGATAGCCATCTGGTCTACCTAAGTTCCACTTTTTTTCATTAGGGAATATGAACTGAAGACAATTCATTGTTTGTTATTATTGGAATGCTGGTGGTGCTATAATTATGAAAAGCACTTTATAATAGGTAAACTTAACAACTTACTTTAATACTTAACTATAAATGAATAAAAAAGTTTATGAGATCTAAATTTTAAATCACTATTTGTGATAAATTTTATACCAGCAAACTATTTGTTATTTCAAAATTGTAGCAACACTAATTAAATAACTTCAATAAATCCCTTGTTTGGATTAGATTAGAGACAGTCAAAGGAAACAGTCCATTTGTCCCTTTGATTTTTATTAAATTTTTTTTGTATAAAAATATCCTTTCTCCATTTAAAGATGAATGTGGAATGGATATCAAGAGTTATATGTCAAGTTAACAAAGAGTTGCCCTATGCAAATGAAACGAAAACAAAAAATTATTCATTGATGAGACAGAATATTTAAGTGATGTAATAAAGTAGAGAACATTTTTCAATAGTGCTAAATAAGTCATTGAGGTGCTATGGTGTTTTTGACTTCCAAATAGTGCTAAAAAAAGGACAATTGTACCAACTTTTCCATCCCTGGTTTGTGCTATTTACCATTACCATTACATCTCTCTCTCACTCTATCTCTCTCTACTATCTACTCTTTTGTCCTTTATTTTATTTTGCTTGTTGTTTGTTAATGTCATAAATGAATCATCCTTCCAACCTCTTTATCATGTTGTTACATTCTTTTTTTTACTATTTCTAACTGTGTAAACAAATGTCCTTCTTTTTGTTATTGTGTTTGTTGTTATTTTTGTATGTTTTTCTTATTTTCTCATTTATTTAAATATTTTGTTTGCTGTTATCATAGTTGCTGCTGTTGTTGCAACAAGCATGATAAATAGTTTGTGTTTTTACAAAATAGTTAAGATGTCCTCTTAGATTTGTTGATGTTAATGCAAGTATGAGAAATTGTGACATTCTATGCTCACTCTAACTCTCTCTCTCTCTCTTAGTGGTTTTCTTATTTACAATTCTGTTTAAAGAAAAATGGTGCACGGGGAGATCTTTTTTCTGCATGTTTATATTAGTATTCACAGTAGTTGTTGTCTAAAGCCAGTTTAATATAAACAATGTTGTTTTGTTTTATTGTTGTTCTTGTTGTTTGTTTTTGTTACAACTGAGTTGTTAAAAAGTTTGATTTGGAGCAACATTTAATGTTTTTATTTCGTTTCCTTTTTGTTTTTGTTTTTGGTTTCTTTGTTTTGTAATCACATTGTAAATTGGTTTTAAATTCTGTAACATATTCTCTCGTGTTTTCTATCTCTCTCTCTCTTTCTCTCTCTCTTAGTAAAATTTGTTGTTTAATTAAAAATTTTAATTGAAGGGTCACCTTTAAATAGGAAAACATTGTTGCTTTCAATTTAAAGTACAACGGAACGTTGCCAGATTAGTAAATATTGAGTATTACTCGAACGTCTTGGTAAACAATTCCTTAATAAACTAAATGGTTTCTCTTAAAATAATAAAACAAAATCATTGGAAAACTTAATTGTTCTATTTTTTTTCTTATCTTTTCAGCAAAAAAATAAAACAGGATAACAAACTTTTATTTCATTAGCAGCTACAACAACAATAATAAAATTTAAAACTAAAATATAAACCAACGTACACCGATTAATTAACAAAAGTTAACAAAAGTTGTTGGAATTCAACAAAAAAAAAAAAACAAGAAATAATATTTATTTAAACAACAACAACAATAATAAAAAAAAAATGTATTTTAATTAAAAACTAAAGCCGATACTCAACTAAATGGATCTCATCGTATTAGGAATTGTTTGAAAAAAATTCTCTCGAATTTATTTAAACCCAGCAAACGTACTCTCCACAAAGTTTAATGACCTTCTAACCCTGCTCCTCCTCTTTCTGCTCCTCTGCATAAACACCGTAAAACGTTATTGGATTTAGAAACAAACAAAAACAAAAAACGAAAAGAAAAGCAAACATGACTTCGCCACCTGAAAGTCCCATCGAAGAGGTGGTATATGAATTGGAACAAACACGTGTGCCTAAACCAATACCCGTTGCTCTGGAGGACTTGTGCCGACAAACGAAATTTACAAAACAGGAAATACGTGTCATGTACCGAGGATTTAAAACGGTAAGTTTTTTCTTTTTTTTTTGTTTTGTTTCTCTTACTGTAACTGTTGTTGTCTTTTTTTCGCAATTTCCGAATTGCAATGAATTCAATTCAATTCAATGTGCAGCATTTCAATTCATTTGCAATTCCTTTCATGCAATTCCGCTCGTATTTGTCTAAATTCCTTCTGAGTGAATGAATTCAGTTAGGCAAACAAGACAGGTGGCTGCAAGCAGAGTCACAAAAAAATGTCGTTTATAGCAACTACAGAGCCTTGAAGGAATGAAGACATGCCAAAATGAATTTTTGAAATTTTTAATTTAAGATTTTTTTTAATTCCTTGTTTAATGGAGTAAAAAATAGGAAAAAAAAGACAAAAAAGCTTTAAAAAGTAACAAAAACATGTAAAAAAATGTGAAAGAAAAAGTTTAAAAATATTCGTTATTTAAAAATGTGGCATCATTTTATTTGATTTTATTCTTTTAAGGAACATAGGTTTGTTATAAAGTATCTTCTCTTTCTGCTTATTATCTAGTAGTCCTTTTTTGCAGTTAAGTAAAGGCCCAGGCTGATAGGATTGCCATCTCTCAAGATCCCGTTTTTTTTAAATCCATGGGGCTGTTGTATTGGATGTAGTGATAAGAAACTTTCTAATTTTTTAACGCGTTAACCTTTCACCGTCATGATCTTCTCTTAACGGATTGCATATTCCAGAGATGTGATGGCTAACACTTGGTTCACACGAATCTATTGTGCCAATCACAATTTTATAGTGAAATTTCAAGCGATTTCAAAAAAGTATAATCAGTTTAGTTTTGTAGTCACCGTAGTCTAGTAGATAAAGCGTTGGGTTTTTAGATGTAAAGACCTCAAAAAGTCTGTCGTTCGGAGTCGACTTTAAATGGTAGGTCCCGCCACTCAGGTATAAAAAATTAACGCACACATTATAACTGAAGAATGGTAATGACCAATTACGTATGTATATATGTATAATCAGTTTAGCACGTATTCTTTTGCCGATAACGAACTTAAGACTTTTTGTAGAACAACGAGAGGGTATGAATTTAGTTTAACTGAGGCAATCGGAACACATATAAATTGTAACAGTTCATATGCATTGGATTTTCTGACGATATCCATATCGTGGAATACAAATATAAGTTAAAAATTTCCCTACAAAATCCCCGGCATTCATGGATGAGAAGGGACATTGTGGTGACGTTCGCTAGGAATTGTTGTCTGGCTGTCGGAGTAAATTAGGAGATTTTCAGAAAATACTCCATCAGCCAATGATACGGAAACTAGGAAAACTATTCAGTGGTTTGGCAGCTCATACGAAAGTCAAGCAGCCCAGTCTGGAACTTGGGATTCATCATTGCATTGGTATTCCCGCTGCAGATAATCCTTCAACCGCAAAATCAATGCCGGCTGCCTCAAGAATTTGTTTCTCGACGAAAGTCAAAGGAATTTCATAACATGGTCGACCTCCACTTGATTGATGACTCTATATCGAAAGCTATCACCTCAAATTTTGTTTAGTTTTGTTCTATATTCGATCAAAATGAATGAAGTCGCCGTAGTCTAGTAGGTAGTAAGTTGGATTATTAGACGTAAAGCCAGGGTTCGAGCCCCAGGCCAGACATCAAAACAAAATACACAAAGTATTTCTTCGGCAATTTCCTCTCAGCAGATTCCTGGCAAAAACTCTGAGAGTAACAAAAAATAAAATTGCCATGAAAAGTTTCTCAAAAACCACTCATGCATAAATTTAACACACACAACATAAGTGGCTTTGAGAAGCTAGGTCAATAATCCAAACTGAAGGGTTGTAATGAGCAATTATGTATGTATTCGATCAAAATAGCTCGTTATCGATGGCGATTATTAGGCCCCTGATTTATTAGGCCAAAATTATAAAGAACCATGAATTCGAAATCAATGTGTTTATGTCTAGGGTTTAGGTTGGGCTTAATGTATAAAAAATAATTCCGAATTAAAAAATTCCTTGCATTATTTTAGCTTTCACATAAGAAAAGTTTTCATTCTTTTAGGGCACTGTTTACCTGAAAATGCTTGAAGAAATGAAAAATAATTGAATTAAAGTGGATAAAATAGATCAAATGGATTAAAATAATAGAAACAGAAGAAATTCTATTTCACTTGACATTTTTTTTGTGTACGCGAACGAATTATGCAAGTAAGGGTTTTACGTGTTTAAATACGTATGCATAGTTGGCATTACCCGTTGTTTATTTAATTTTTTTTTTGTTTGTCTCTCTATTTCTATGTTTGGTTTTAAAATGTTATATTCGTTATGCTCTTATCGCTATTTCCCTTTTCTTTGGTTGATGGATGCATTGCTAACGATCTTTATTTTTATTTACTTTTGTTGTTCCTTTTGCATATTTGGCAACAAACAGGAATGTCCCGAAGGTGTGGTGCACGAAGACTGTTTCAAGGATATTTATGCAAAATTTTTTCCACATGGCAGTAAGTAAATGAAATAAAATAAATATTGAGAAAAACACAAAAACAAAAATGTAAGCAAAATATCAATAGCAACAACAAATAACAATGAAAAAAGAGCAAAAAAAAAACAAAAACAAATACAAGGATAAGTCAAGATTTGTTTGAAAAAATGCCAAAGTATTCAGAAATAAAAAAACCGAAAAAAAAATCAAGAGAATGCAAAAGAAAGTAAAACATTATTAATGCACAATAACAGTGTTGTCTCTATAAATAAAGATGCTGAAATAAAAATCTTAATTTACTTAATAATTCCATTTTATAAAGTTGTTACTGTGCTGGACTTATCAAACTTTGGCTTATCTCCGTGTATTGACTGTTGCTAATATTTATTTTTGACAATTTTATGGGAAATTTTATATTTTTTATCTTTCTTTCATTCTCTCCCTCTCTTCCTTTCTTGTTCTTTTTATTCCTTTAGATTCAAGTTTATACGCTCATTATGTGTTCAAAGCATTCGATGTCAACTGCAATGGTGCCATCAGTTTTCGGGTAATAAATTTTATCATATTTTTTTCACTTTCTCTTCCTTTTTAAATCACAACCGTAAATATTTGCTTTTAAATTCTCCTTTTTCCTATCTTCTGTTTCTCTGCTATATTAAATTTATTGAGCGCGCTTTAAATTGCATTCATTCGTTCGTTTCATTCGTATGTTTTTTTTCTCCTTTTAATAGGATTTATTGGTGACATTGTCGACACTGTTACGCGGTTCAGTTTATGAGCGTTTACGTTGGACATTTAAATTGTACGATTTGAATGGTGATGGCCGTATAAGTCGTTCGGAATTAAGCGAAATTGTTTTAGCCATACACGAGCTAATGGGCCGAAGGGCACATCAACCGGAAGATGATCGTAAAGCCAGGGATCAGGTAAGTTTATGTGTAAAAAAAAAAAATTAAAATTAGGTTGCCAATACCAAGGATTAAGCTATTGCTGCTACTACTGGATGTTAAGGTCCCTTATAATGGGTGATTTTTTAAGAGCTATAGGAAAATTAAAAAAAAAACACATTTGAATCCATAGTATAATTTAATGTCTGAAGATTATTTCATGCAAATGTTGACCGCGACTGCGCCTTAAATGGTCCATCCGCTTAGTCCAATTTCCAACATTTCGGCCGGTATATCACGAATAAATGCTTCAATGTTGTCTTCCAATTGCGTCAATTGATGTGGGCTTGTCTGAATAGTCTTGAGCTTTAACATAGCCCCGCAAAAAAACGTCTAAAGGCGATAACTCGCACGATCTAGGCGGCCAATTGACCGGTCCCGAACGTGAAATAAAATGTTCACCGATTCACATCTCAATAAGTCCATTGTTACGCGTGCTGTGTGGCATGTGGCACCGTCTTGTTGAAACCACATGTCATGCAAGTCAAGCTTTTGCATTTTGGGCAAAAAAAGTTAGGTATCATCTCACGATAGAGCTCACCACTCACAGTTACGTTACGATTCGTGGCATCTTTGAAGGATTACGGTCAAATGATGCCACCAGCGTATAAACCGCACCAAACTGTGATTTTTTCTGGATGCATTGATAGTTTTGAATGCTTCTGGCTGATCTTCGCTCCAAAATCGACAATTCTGTTTATTTACGTATCCATTGAGCCAAAAATAAGCTTCGCCGCTGAACATAATTTTTCGATAAAGAAGTGGATCTTCGATCAACTTTCCAAGAGCCCATTCACTAAAAATTCTGCGTTGCAGTAGGTCGTTCGGCTTAAATTCTTGCACCAGTTGTATTTTGAAAGGCTTCACACCTAAATCCTTCCGCAAAATTTTCCTTGTTGTTAGGTAACAGAGGCCCAATTGCGGCGAACGGCAACGAATCGATAATTGATGGTCATCATTAACACTGGCCGATACAGCTGCGATATTTTCTTCAGTTCGCACTCTACGTAAGCGTGGTGGCGGTTTAATGTCCAACAATGTGAACTTGGTGCGAAATTTAGTCACAATAGCCCCAATAGCAGTTTCAATGGGTCAATTAAATTGATCATAAAAAGGAAGATGAGCGCGAGCACGCACTTTGACAATAAAATTCAATGATTTGCAAGCGTTGTAAGACGATTCGTGGTCATATTATAGACCAAACTAAATATGTTTGACATTAAAACAAAACGCGAAAAGTGCGTGAGCTGTTTAAATCAGTGTTGGCAAAAAGATATTAGCTAAAAAATCACCCTTTGAAAGAAAGGAAGACTGCACGGACTTCATGCTATTTTCACCTCGTAAGGATAAAAACAACACTCTACGTGAGTCAATGAATTAAAATTTGCAGATCAAATGACAAAAGCTTTTTACAGAAGTTTTCAAAGTTCATAAAATATTTGATAACGATCTGGCGGGGTTTATGGAACAGTTTATTTACAGAATATGGCTTAAAGAAAGAATGTCCAATGATTTGAACCTCAATTTCCTGTATTCTGACTTTGAAAAAGGTGAAAGCCTTCTACCTATCGCAAATAAGGTTCTTATGAGCGTATTGTGCGGACGACAGTTAGGATTATAATGTGATAAGTCCACCATTGACCAGGTGGAGGATAAGAGGACGTGATCTTGCCGCAGCATTGGTGCTCTGTATTCCAGCAAAATTGACTAGGGTATTAATTATGATAATGAACAATTTCTGCTTCTTGATTAAGATAGGACAGGACCTATCCGAAGTTTTTGATACCGTCATGCAAAATTTCAGCCAAGCCAACGCTTTGTCATGCGACTTTCGCAACTTTTTCAAGGAAATTGTTCCCCGAAAGTTGACGTCTCGTCACAATGGCCATTACATACATACACACATAATTGGCCATTACAACCCTGCAGTCAGGATTACGACCTAGCTTCCCACACCACTTATGTTGTGTGCGTTAATTTTATACATGAGTGGTGGGACCTACAGTTTAAAGTCGACTCCGAACGACAAATTTTTGAGAAGCTTTTCATGGCAATTTTTACTCTCAGAGTTTTTGCCAGAAATGTTCTAAGAGGAAGTCGCCGAAAAAATATTTTTTTTTTCGTTTTGATGTCTGACCTGGGATTCGAACCAGGACCTTTTGTTTAATAAGCCAACACACCACCCACTAGACCACAATGGAACTATTTTCTATCAAACCGTGGAATTTATTGTGAATACCAAGAGAAATTTTCCTGGACTCTAATATGATGAGTTTAGCAGCAAACACGGGCAAAATTGAAGATATTTTGTTGCCAAGTAGGTAGGGAAGAGAGGCGTATTGGATCTCTGATTATGGCCGATAATTATACTTTCGATGTTGTCAAGGTTCCGAAGTAATCAGCGGAGACCAAGTGCAGATTAGTATCAGATGCATGTCTTGTGAGGTAAAACTAATGCCCAACAAGTCATTTATCCTTATCGTACTTTGCTATGGCTCGGCAGCGTGGACATGGTTACAGATTAATGCATCTATCATGATAGTCGTATACTATCAATATAATCAACTTAACTGTCAAGTCTAAGCTGCTTAATGGTATCAACAGTTAAGGGACGTCAATGTCCAAGTAAGGAGGCTTAATTAAAATTTGTTTTTAATGAAATATGTGATGAAAGTTCACCAGACTGCGAAGTAGCCGAGATATATTTAGAGAAAAAATATTTAGAAAATTACTTTAGATATCAGTTTTAAAAATTTAATTTTTTTGTTTGTTTTGATTTTATTTGCAGGTTGATCGGGTATTTCGAAAGTTGGATTTGAATCAAGATGGTATCATAACGATTGAAGAGTTTTTAGAGGCATGCCTTAAAGATGATCTTGTTACAAGATCGTTACAAATGTTCGATAATGACCTTTGATGACCCGCTAACGATTATGAAATACGTAATAATCGTAATACAATATCTTTAATAGATCTTTAAATAATAATAATAATAATGATAACAACAAAAACAACAACAACAACAACACCTAGAAAAACAAACATAAAAAAAATTCCACAAAATATAAATTCTTAGAAAATTAATTAAAAAATGAAAACAAAAATTAATAAAAAAAATAAAAAATATTGTTACTTAAAGTACTCGTATTGTATTTGCAGAAAACTGAAGGAAAACAAATTAAAAAGAAAATTTTACAAAAAAAAAAGAATTAATGAAACCTTAGAATAACAATAAAATAAAATAAAAAAATAAAGAAATTTAGAAAAAATAATTTTTGTTTAGCAAAAGAAAATCAGTAAAGAAAAGGTTTAGATAAACAAAAAAAAAAAAAACACAATTAATTGGTAAGATGATGAATTAGAAAATTAACAAAACAATTAATAAAAAATTTAAAACCTTGAAATTCCATTTAAAAAAATTACAAAAAAAAAAACGAAACCAAAACATTTTAAAAGATAATCCTGCCATAACAAAATTAGAAATTTATAAAATAAAAATTAAAACAAAAACAAATTGGCTTAATAATCAAAAAATAATAAAAAAAAAACAAACAAATTAAAGAAAATAATTTAAAAAAATTGGTTTAAAATTAAATTCTAATAAAAAAAAAGATTTGATAACCAATAAATTGGTGTAATACTACCTACTAATTAAATTAAAAATTAATTTTTAATTTCAAATAAAATGAAAAAAATTAAAAATAGAAAAATCAATGTGAAAATGAATTAAAACCACCAAATAAAATACAACAACAACAGCTTACAATGTAACCAACCTAACGAATCTTAATACATTACTGGGTTAAATTTAAACTAAATAAACTAATAATTACAACAACTAAAAGAAAAAACAAAAACAAAATAAAATAGATTTTTAAACAATAAAAATAAAAATTAAAACAAAAACAAAATAAAATAGATTTTTAAACAATAAAAATAAAAATTAAAACAAAAACAAATTGGCTTAATAATCAAAAAATAATAAAAAAAAAAAAAATAAAAAATAAACAAAAAAAAAAAAAAGTTACAATTAATTGGTAGATGATGAATAGAAAATTAAAAAAATTAATAAAAAATTTAAAACCTTGAAATTTCCATTTAAAAAATATACAAAAAAAAAACGAAACCAAAACATTTTAAAAAGATAATCCTGCCATACAAATAAAATTTATAAAATAAAAATTAAAACAAAAACAAATTTGGCTTAATAATAAAAAATAATAAAAAAAAACCAAACAAATTAAAAGAAAATAAATTGAAAAAAAATTGTTTAAAATTAAATTCTAATAAAAAAAAAGATTTGATAACCAATAATTGGTGTAATACTACCTACTAATTAAATTAAAATTAATTTTTAATTTCAAATAAAATGAAAAAAATTAAAAATAGAAAAATCAATGTGAAAATGAATTAAAACCACCAAATAAAATACAACAACAACAGCTTACAATGTAACCAACCTAACGAATCTTAATACATTACTGGGTTAAATTTAAACTAAATAAACTAATAATTACAACAACTAAAAGAAAAAACAAAAACAAAATAAAATAGATTTTTAAACAATAAAAATAAAAATTAAAAGAAAATAAACAGAACAACCACCACCAACTAATAAACACCAAAATAAAATTAAAAATTGTATGAAAAACAGGGAAATCAAGAAATTTTTACTATGAAAAGGACCCACGTTGCTATTGCGTGCCTATTGCGTACTACATTAACTACCTAAACCTACTGTTTGTTATGAAAATTCGCAGTCTGAACAACTTCATTAGAAACTTGAAATGGTCCCCCGATTTGTTGTCGCACCTCCATACTGAGAATCTTATAATTACCATAATTTTCTTTAATTTTTCTTTACGGTAATGTTACACCCACCTGGCTATTCACATTTTATAGGTTACGCTGATTAATCTAGGTATCCAGGATACTCCGTTCGATGGCTCTCGACACGGTTCAAATATTATTTAATCCAGCCTATACCTTTTTTCATCCCATACTCCTGAAGACCATAAAGCCAAATAAGTAGAGACTTCTTCATGGCTGGGAGACAGTCAGTGTAGGGAATTCATCATTATCTGTTGGCACCCTCGTAGAGGGTTAAGTAAGAGAATCTATGTCAATGTATTGTTATATTTAAAATAAAAGCTCGTTAATTGTAAATACAATAAAAATAAATTTGTATTTACTTCTAATTAAGACTCTTTATTATTCGCCCAATTCTATGTGCCACTGTTCACAACTTAATGTAAACAACAACAAATGCTTTCTTTGTTATTTCTTTGTTTATACCTCTTTGCATAAACAATAAAAATTACTAGACAATTGTTTGTTCAAATTATGTAAAGGAGACCTTCAAACTACGATTACTCTCTTCAAACACACCGCATCTTTACACAAGACTGACTGGACTTTAACTAACTAACTTGCCAGCTTTGCCTTCGCTTTTTAGATGGCAACGTAAACAGTTTGATAAATGTTCTTGAAGGCAACCGTTCTTGACTTCGTTTTCTCAAGATCTCTATAATGAAAAAAATCGTTGTTTATATTTATTCTTGTAGTGTTTGTTGTTGTATTTTTGCTTACTTGTTTACTATTTTTTATGCTGGTATTTGTTGTTATATTAAGCAGTATGAGAATTTGTAGACATTGTTTTGTTTTTGTAGTTTTTATTTATAATTTTAATGTTAACACTAAACCTACCGATACTTCATGTATTCTTATGCCTATCAAAAAGGGTCAAATGACCTCTTGCGGTATTTAAGGTAGAGGAGTAAATCTAGGAAAACACATTCGATGTATTTTGTAATAAAAGTTGTAAAGGCAAATGCCGATGTGATAATGTCATTTTCAAGAAATTCTGACAAGAAGTTCAAAATGGGTCATTTGACCCGTCCATGGTAGGTTTAGTGTTAAGCAATATAAAAGCAAAATATTTTCGTAATAAGAATCGCAATATTTAACAGAAAATTTAGCTTCAAATTCAATAGCCTTTCTGACAAAAATTTTTCTTAAAAGGACACTTCAAATGCCAAACTTTTTTTTATTAATATTTCCAATTGCAGTGCGTATTTTAAATAATTTCCCCAATTTTATTTAATGTTTCTATAGGATTTCAAAGCCTCTTTTTCATACAATTTTTAACAGAAATTATAGGGTCTTATTGAAACTTTAAAAAAGGAATTGTTTGAAAACTAAAAAAAAAATAAAATTTAAAACAGGAATTAAAATTAATAATAAAATAGAAAATAATTTAATAGTAATAATAAATATACTATAAAACAAAAACAACAACAGCAACATTAATTACTTTATAAATTTAAAATAAATAAAAATAAAAAAAAAGAAAAAATAAATTAAAAATTAAATTTAAAATGAAAATATAAAGAAATGTTTAAAAATAATTTTTATTTAAAAATAAATTTTTATTTTTAAAAATAATTTTTATTTTTATTTATTTAAATTAATTTCAGTTAAAGACTTTAATATTTAATATTTTATATCTAGTTTTTTATTATTTGCAGTCCATTTTTAATTTCCATATTTTCTTGTCAATTAATGGGTGTACTTTACCCAGATTTTTACAAATCAATCTCAGCAAAAACTATACAAAAATTTCCCCCCAAAAAAAACTTTAAAGTGGTTGTATAAAAAAAAAACAAATTGTTTCTAAAAGCAAAAATAACCGAAATCTATTTTTAAAATTTAAAATAATTTTTTTTTTATTATTTTTAAAAAGTTTTTTAACTTTTTTTAGTTCTGTAAATGACAATCATAATTTAATTTTAAAAGATACCAATTAAGTTCAGCTTACTTCGCTTTTCTTAAGGGCCCCTCTACAATATCCACCATTATTTCTATTGATTCAAATACAGTAAGACCACGCTTAAGGCGGAAGTTACGTTCCAATAAGTACCAGCGCCAAACGTTAAACTAGGCAGCGTAATACGTACATATGTAAATACCCTGCGACTTCGGTAACTACATTTGGAGTCTTTATTCTTGACAGACTAACAAAAGAGCGTTGAAAAAGATACATAGTATACTTCGTCGCTATATAGTGCACCACTTTTGGTTCGGACACTACCGCGTAATACTGAAACAGTGTTAAGCGGAGCAGCGTTTAGCGGTGTCTTACTGTAACTTTACTTCCAGGCCAATTTCAGTTCACAGTCATCCTATTGGCTTAAAGAATTTGTATTTTATCGAAATCACCTTTGCATAGACAAGTTTGGGCGATAATTTCTCAGTGACTAAAGCATTTTTCCTGTATGTTCAGTAGATTTCTTCCTCTGGGTTGTTATTTCGTTATGGCTATTATAAAGATTCTAAGCTAAATTCTTACTAGATTTAAAGCAAATCTTTACTTTTGTATATCCACAGAAGGGCAAATTTTTATGATCTCCCTCCAAGTGACTTTATTTTCTCAATCGTTTGAAGTATTTGTTGTAACATCTTTTGTAATTCCATCAAACTGGCTGAAATTAGTCATTGAATAACTCCTCCTTTAGACTTTTTCCTTTAGAAACTCTCTACTTTCCTGTCAGGGCCAATTAAGTAAGTATGTCGCCACAGCCTAGTAGGTAGTATGTTGGCTTATAAGACGTGAGGCCATGGTTCAAACCTCTGGTCAGACATCTCCAACGAAACGAAGTAAGAAAAAATATTCCTTCCGGAACTGTTTCTCAGCAGATATCTGGCGAAAACTCTGAGTGTTAAAATAAAATTACCATGAAAAGATTTTCAAAAATCTGTTGTTCAGAGTCGACTTTAAACCGGGACCTACTACTCATGTATAAAATTAATGCACACGTAACAAGTGGTCGTAATCCTGACTGAAGGGTTGTAATGACCAATTAATGCATGTAACAATGCCTTGAAGTAAATAAAATTGCCACGAAAAAGTTTTTCACAAATCTGTCGTAAGGAGTCGCCTTTAAACTGTAATTCCCGCCACTCATGTGTGAAATTAACACACTCAACGTACATACTGTAAGAAGCTAGGTCGTAATCCTAACTGAAGGGTTTTAATGTCCCTCAGGGGAATATCATCTTCGGCTTTTTACACAGATAGGACATGAACATCAACATTATTCGTTAAAAAGAGCATAAAAATGCATTCTGTTGCTTGCCGGCTTTCAGTGAAGTAGATTCTCATCGCTTCTTTTAGAAAGTTTTTTGTATATCAATTATACACCCGAAGAAAAATTAGAGTAAGATTCACTTTTTTCTAATGACATTCTAATGACAATTCACAATATGAAATGATCTACATTTTTGAAAGAATATTTGTCAAGTTTAGGGATTTGGCTCTGTACATTATCATTTTCCACTACATAAACATATTGTTAGGTTACACTTGAAAATATTACTAACAATTTTCCTCTGGGTTATACACATGCCGCTTACAAATACATTCACATTTTTATCATGTTCTCTTTGTGGCGACGTCTGGTAATGACCAATATTTTATCAAAATTGTTTGTAAAGACTGCCAATTGATGGCTTGGTACTCTTGACTGTTTAACATTACGGTGGTCTCTATAATATGTACAGAAAAACGACTGCTTCGTGGCCTCAGATATCTGACAGGAGCTCATGTTGTGCCATACTTCTGCCGATGAACAGTTAAAGGAACAATTATTCTGCATTCTAGGGGAGTATAAAGTTCCAGGCGTTATTGGCACGTATTGCTTTTGTTTTGTTTATTGCGTTTGTGTCTCTTTACATGACAATTGTCAAGGCAGATTGGTTCTTGAGTCTAATAAAGTTTTGCTAAGTTGAATTCTCCTGAATTGAATTTTTTTTCCCGATTTTTTGCCATTGAATTGAATTTTTCAATTATAAAAATAGTAGAATATCCTGTAATAAAATTATTTAATTTCTGCTTAAATAAATTATAACCTTTAACAAGTTAAGTTCATATCCACAGTATCTCCCCTTACTGTCTTTCCATTCTCTATCGATAGATAGATGGCCTATCTCTCAAAAACTTTTGAACAATTCAACGTTGGATGTGGAATTGGGCAAAAAAAGGAAAAGTATACAAAAAAAAAAGAAAGTTTAGTTTTATAAAGTTTCAGAAATTTTATAGCAAAAGTTTAATTTATGCATTCATTCATTCTCTGCATTCGTTCATTCAATTGTACAGCGTGTGCATAATTTTTCATGTCTCTAGCGATTGCACACACAAAAATAGATTAAGGGGAAGGTAAGCCAACAATAAAATTTGAACTCTCTGTCTTACTGAATTAATAACATTATTTTACATACAAGTACTCATACATTTATGTAATCTTTGTTCTCTGTTTCTCTTGATAGGCATACCTTCCCTTAGTATTTATTTTCCTTACGGCATTTTTTTAAGTTTCCCATCATAAATTGCATAATTTTATGCAAAAAGAAAAGGACGAAAAATATCCTTCTTTGTTTTTCTTGGTTTTTTTTCTGTGTGGGTGTGTGTGTGTGTGTGTTTTAATTGGCAAAAATCGCTGTTGATTCAATGAATTGAATAACGAGTAATTAATCATTTCTTAAAAGAGAACGCAGACGTTTTGAAAGTTTTCCTTTCAACATTCTGTTTTAATATTTTAATTATGAACTATGAAAATAATAACCCAATAGGCAATTTAGTTACAAGTTAAGTAGTTAATAATTTTTTTAAATTTATTTTCCTTTATCCTGTGCGAGGATGCACAGACTCCGGTTGGAATTAATTATAGCTAGTCTTGATAGGACATTTTGACTTAGCATATGACGTGGATTCTGTGAAAGTATACACAGAGGATTCTAAACTTGATAATGATTTCGTCTGTACAATTTTTTCTAAAGAACTTAATCTTAGGGTATCCCTCTGCCAACCTTTTTACTTTAGAATGTTACAGATCGACGTAGTGCCGAAAAATTATCCTGAGAAACTGACCCTGAGTAAACGACTTCCTAATAAAGGATCCGCCAAATACCTTTTTTTTTTTGAAAATGCTTTAAATAAAACAACTACTGAATATTTTCTCAATTTTTTTTTTTTTTTTTTGGAAGCACAAACAATGGAAAATAATTTCATTTAAATGGCTGCCTCGATTGGCCATCCAGTAGCCTACACGATCGGTCCAATTTTTAAGCATATTATCGATTGTGTGCAGCTGTATTTCTTCAATGGCTTCACAAATATTGTGCTTTAAAGCGTCAATTGTTTCTGGCTTGTCGGCGTAACACTTAGCTTTGATGGCACCCCACAAATAATAGTCCAACGGTGTCAAATCGCTGCATCAGCTCTGCGGCTGATAATGTGATCTCCAAAAATAGGGCGCAAAACATCGATTGTAGCTTCGTCTGTTTGGCACGTTGCGCCGTCCTGTTAAAACCAAATGTTGCCAATATCCTCTTCTTCAATTTTTGTGAACAAAAATTCGTTCAACATGGCTCGATAACGATCGCCATTGACTGTAACGGCCACTTCTTGCTCATTTTCGAAGAAAAATGGCAAAATTACGCCTGTGGACCAAAATCCGCACCAAACAGTGACTCGTTTCGGCTTTTCAATGTAAGCGTGCGGGTTTTCTGTGCCCCAAATGCGATAATTTTTTTTGTTTACATACCCGCCAAGATCCAGATCATCAGGAAAGATGATTTTTTTTGCCAAAATCTAAAATAAATAAAATAAATAAATAAATAAAACTAATTATCTGTTACCTTTCACGAAATGAAAAAAATGGTGGACCCGATATTAACATTTTAACATTGTTCCAATGCAAACTAAAAAAGGCTTAAGAAATACAAGCATTCCATGAGCTCATTATGGCAGTTGGACCCTGAAGACATAGAGCAAACAGAAAATACCTGTGGCATGCAGACGGCATGATTTTAAAGTCTAACATCGCTTGCCTAATTGTTCAAAAAGAGCAGGTTTGTTTTGCAACACAGTGGTAGTGTTGAAATTTAAGTTCCTTTTCCTTCCTATTTCCTTAACGGATCTATCGTTTCTTAACCTAAAACCCGATTATGGTTACAAATCGTATCGGGAAGCCTAATCAAACAGTTGAATCAACACCAGGCGATAATACTTTGTAACTTCTTAGACTAGAAGAGTACTATATATTATGAGCAGATTGTTGTCCAACTCAAAAGGCGCTTGTAAAATCATTCCAAGTCACTTCGACGGCAATTTCGAAATGTTTTCAAGCATTTTAATTCAACCAAAAGTGGTGGTTAAAATCAGGAGAGTAATAGAGAATAGCAATAAATTGGTTAGAAAACTGGGTTAATGGTACGAAACGTTATCAAAGGTGATAGTGGTACTTGAAGTGTCATATTCATTATGGACAGCTAAATATTGAGCAAAAGCAATGTACGACGGCATACGTCAAGCTTTACCTTTCGTATAGCCTTGACTTTTATTTCAAAACTGACTTTTCTGGCAAAAACTTGGGTATTTAAAAAATTAAACTGTAGGTCCTGCCACTTATGTATAAAATTAACACACACACAACGTAATTGGTGTGAGAAACTTCCCTCAGGTGAAGATCATCTTCGGCCTTTTACACACATAGGACACGAACATCAACAATGTTCGTTGGAAGTAGCTTAAAATTGCATTCAGTTGTCTGCAGCAATTTTTTTTTATCAATGCTGGAGTCCATCACTTGAATGTACTCGAAATTGGTTTGCCACTGGCCCCTATTTGGTTTGAACTCTTTTTTCTGAACTTAAAATCCCCAAAATTTATTTTTCTACAAATTTTTGTTTCTTTTTTTATTTTTTATTTATTTTTTTTTTTTGTTAAAATCAAAACAAAGTAAATTTATTTAAAAGCAACAAAATATTAAAACAATATAACAATTCTGAAAGAATTTATAAAACAAAATCCCTTAAAAAAATTTTAAAAATTAAATTGAAATTGAAATTAAAAAAAACCTTAGAATTGAAATTCTCAAATAAAATTGGAATTATAAATCAAATTTATAAAATTTAATTTATATATAGGATATAAATAAAATAAAAGAAAAAAACTTTAAAAAAATTATAAAAAAATTAAATTTTTTCTATTCAATTTGTAATTGGCCAGTAGTTTAAATGTAAAAAAGAAAAACGAAAATAAAAACAAAATTTCTTAAAAAAAATATTTCAAATAAAAAAAAATTAGAAACTAAAAAAAATTGAAAAATTAAAGAAAAGTTAACCAAGTAATCTATTCGAAATAGTGTGTGTGTGTGTATGTTTAATTTAATTAAATCGGAATTTAATTTTATAATTAAGAAAACTTTCAAAGGAACGGCCTTCCAATAGTTTTAGTCAAACAATCAAGCTCCTACTTTAAGTGTAAAGATTTTCCGTTTTATTTTTTTTTTAAATTTTAGAAAATAATTTCAAATAATAAAAAAAATAAACATAAATACATAAATTAGAAACCAATAATAAATTATAATTTTAATTTCATTATTTAAAAAACAAAACAAAAAAATAACAATTTCAAACTCTATGGAAATATTTTATTGAGGCATATAACCGGGAATTTGAATAAAACAACATTTACTGGGGTGTACAACTTAAAAATGCGAGCATTTATTTGTTACATTTTTAACCTTTAAATTTGTATTTAGTTTTGATATGTAAACAACAACAATTGCTTTGTTTGTTATTCGTCTGTTTATGGCCTTTGCATAAACAATAACAATTACTAGACAATTGTTCGACAGATCTTTGGTAACGGAGATCTTTAAACCACGTTTACTTTCTTCAAACACACCTAGTCTTCACACAAGATTGACTGAATTTTACTAACTTACTCACCTGCTTTGCCTTGCCTTTTATATGGCAGGGTAAATATTCGAATAAATGTTCTTGAGGACGAATATTCGTGACCGCATTTTTAAGTTATGATTATAAAGAATTTGAAAATAAAATGGAGAACTTATGAGTTTTTCTGAAACAATAATAAAAACTTTATAAATTATTAACGAAATTGAATTACAATTCAATCGATATCAAATCTAAAATTAAATTTAAAATAAAAAAAAAAATAAAAAATACCTTTGAATACTTTGTGTGTATAGGTTAGACTAGAATTGTTAATTTAAATACGAATAGCAATCGATTAAAACTTATTTAACAAAGTTTACTTCTTATATTTTTAAGTTAAATATTGTTTTGTTTTAATGGCAATTTGTTTTAAAGGAATTTATTTTGAAGCACTTTAAAGTCTTAAGCTTGCAGAAATCGGAGTGGTAAATACTTACTATTATTAACTAAGTAAATTGGCTATTAACAACCCGTTTAACGGATTTCGGCCTGCCGTAACACATCCTTCCAGGCATCTCTGTTTGTTGCGCGCTTACTCCAGTTAATCATACCAATCGATGACTGAGCTTCGTCGATTTGGTCCTTCCAACGCTAACCAGATCATCCTCTTCTCCGACCTCCGAAGGTCTGTGCATCAAATACTAGTCTCACCGGAGCACTCTCCACTATTCGAATGACATAGCCCAGCCAAAGCAGCCGCTGGATGTTAATACGCTGCACAATGTCTATGTCATTGATGAGCACTGGGCCGTAGATCTTACGTAGGACTTTTCTCTCGAATACTGTCAAGGCTACTGCAATAGAGCTTAATAGGGCCAATGTCTCTGGGCCACGGGAAGGATGAGTATTAGTTTTGTCGTACGAGAGTGGTCTCTACTACTCAATTGCCTATTGAGACCATAGTAGTCCCTGTTGGCAAGAGTGATCTCCAGACTGACATGATTTTTAGTGGTAGGGATGGTAAACACAACCTCTCCGATATTGCCAGTTTAGAATAAATATTGTTTTAAGGCACATTTCTGTTACCTATCGTTGTCATCGTCTATAGCTTTTGTTGTTATTACTTCATCCGCATATTTTATAGTCGGCTAATTGCAAATTGATGATTGCCTTCATTCAAAGATGACAACAAATGAGAAGTGAAGAGTCTTAGGCTCTTAGTAACACGAGGTGAAATGAGATGAAGATAGTTTTCTCATCCTTCTCCTCCGATTTCGTGCAAAAGTCATTCAAGAGAATGCCAAATTTTTCGGCAGAACCGTAATACTGAACTGAAGATATGACACTAGAGGTCTCCTTCTAATCCATATCAGCCGAGCACAACCTAGGAATATTGTACATACCATACTACTGGCAATGAATTTTTTTAAAACGATCGGACAATAATTCAATTCCTAATGCGGGATTTAATCGCACCCGGGCTGCTCGAGAAAATAAAAGAATTTTTTGGGAAAATATCTCCAAGCATTTGAGCTAACAGCATATACCTCAAAGGTATTGTCAGAAAACTCTGAATCGATCAATCATAAGATCCTGCTTGGAATAACAAATCCTGTACACGGCCATCTTAGAGTTGTAAATTACTGTGTCTGACCTCTCCATTACAATAGTTTGTATTTGTACCTTGTATTTGTAGCAGATGAGGCTGTACGATGGAAGCTGTAAAATTATGCTACAACTCTGGACCATTGTTCTGTGGTAAAGCATTCCATATTCCTATTTCGTTTCCATTATTTTCTGCTTGCCTTATTTCAATTTCATTAATCAAGTTTTTCCAGTTGTGCTTAAATGATTTCTATATTGTAGTAGTTTCTAGTATGATAGAGTTGCCATCTCTTATTGTCTAAACCAATTTTATTTTATAAACTTTATGAATATAAAAAAATCTTTATTAAACAAATAGAAGAAAATAATTATAATAATTAAAAAAAAAGAAACAACAACAAAAACTGTGGTTAGTGATTTCAGAATGTTATAGGATTCAAAAAAATATCCTTTTTTTTAATATTTTTATTTATTATTTTTGTCTATTTACAAATAAAAAAAATATAAATAAAAATAAATAGGAGTCTACTAAAAACAATCTATGATATTATTTATAATTTAAAAAACAAAACATAAAATTAAAAAATAAATAATAAATAAACTATAACTATAATACTCGTATCCAAGCTCTAACTGTTAGACAACCACTATAATACTCCTAATTCTGGTCCACAATTTTGCTAAAGACATCAATAAATTACAAACAAAAAATGGCTTTCAAAGACACTAATAAAAATATATAAAAATTAAAAATTAAAAAAAATTATAATAAAAAATAAAAACAGAATATTTTTGAAATATTTTATTTTGTAAAAACATTACTTTTTTCAATTTTAATTTTTTATTTAAAAACAAAACAAAAAAATACAAATAAAATAAAAAATAAAAAAATAATAATAATTTTAAGGCATAAAATAAATAAAAAAAATTTTAATTAATTATAAAAGAAAAATAATGTTAGTAATACAAAAATAAATAAAAAAAATCAAGGAAAAAAATAAATAAAATTAATTTTATTACATTGTATTATATTTGTTAATAATTTATTTATTTTTCATATAAAAATAATCATAAAAAATTACAAAAAAAAAAAATAATTAAAAAATATTATTAATAAATAAAGAGACGTAAAATTGTAAAAATTTAATATTTTATTGAATAATTTATGAAATAATTTATTTAGAAAAGGTGAGTTAATTATTAGCAGTTAGTTAGGATTTCTTAATAAGTCTCTATTTGCTATAGTGAGGCAAATCGTACGTTACAAGAAATTAGAAGAACAAATGCTCAAGAAAGTGTAAAAATAGTGTTCCATTTCTACAAATAAAATGAAAAGAAATTTGTATCTAGTTATAGCTAAATTTTTTATTATTCGTACAATTTTGAGTGTCACTGTTAACAACATGATGTAAACTACAACAATTGCTTTGTTTATTATTCCTCTGTTTACACTTTGCATAAACTATAACAATTACTAGTCAATTGTTCGACAGATCTTTGTAACAGAGATCTTCAAATCATGATTACATACATACCATGCTACTCATAAGCATGGTACTCATAAGCATGGTATGTATGTAATTTTGAGTATGAGTAAATCAGCAGAATTGAAATTCAACTACTCTGATTCATTCGTACATTTTCGCGAGTTTACTGTAGTCTTAAGCGGCATTAACAACGACGAAAAATAAATTAAATTAATAAGACAGCAGCTAGGCCGTAATCAGAGATCAGCAATGAATCGTTTTTCCGCTACTCATAAGTACTCATGCTATTTTGAATATGAGTGAAACAACAGAATTGTAATTCTACTCTGTTTCATTCGTACTCACTACAATGAGTAGGAGTACAACGTTGACATTAAACTCACAGCGTTCGAAATATGTTTGATTCATACGCCTACTCATTCTGATTCATAAATTAAAAAAAAAACTTATAATCCTTACAAGAGACTCGAGTGATTTGAATCATTCATCAAAATTTACAGCCTTTGTTGTTGTTCCATATACAAACAAAAAAGAAAGGAAAGACAAAGTCAACAAGCAAAGCATACACACAATCTTCATGTGAGTATTGCAGTGCTTGTACGCGAATCATACTTATTTTGTGCTTCATGTAAATGTTAAGTAGAGACGAGTCGAAGTCAATAACATCATGCGTATTGTTAAGTATGAATACGACGAGTATTCCCAACTTTGAGTATGAGTAGTATAAGTATCATATTAAAATAAGTATGAATGCGTATAAGTATCAGAAATTGTAAGTATGACCCGAATCTACTCATCGTTTTGAATACTCGTTGCTGATCTCTGATACATACGTACATAATTGGTCATTACAAGCCTTCAGTCAGGATTACTGACCTAGTTTCTCATACCACTTATGTTGTGTGAGTTAATTGTATACATGACTGACCTACAGTTTAAAGCCGACTCCGAATGACAGGTTTTTGAGAAGCCTTTCATGGCAGTTTTTATTTACTTTCAGAATTTTTTGCTAGAAATCTGTTAAGAGGATAACGCCGAAGAAATATTTTCATATTTACGATTTGATGTTTGGTCTGGAGCTAGAACCCTGTCTTTACGTCTAATAAGCTAACACACTACCTACTAGACTACGACGACTTCAAACCACGATTACTGTCTACAAATGCTTTTACTAACTCAGTCGTCTGCTTTGCTTTGGCTTTTATATGGCGACGTAAATCCTAATCCTAATCCTAGTATATATTATAAATCCCTCTGGAAGTCTGTTTTTTTGTTTGTTTGTTTGTTAGCCAATCACGCCTGAACGCCTGGACCGATTTTCTTGAAATTTGGGATATAGATCGGGCTTTTGTCTGTGGAAGTTATACGCTATAAATCTTTTTAAAATTTTGACCAAAAGGGGAGAAAAAGTGGGACAAATAGGGAAAAATGGTAATAGGTGCTTTTTTACGATTTAGCTTGGTTAAGATTCCCAAATAGCTATTGGAGGTGTACCGTTTCTAAAGTTGAAAGGGGTCCAAACAGAGGGAAAGGGTCCAAAAAACGGGCAAATTGAGTGCATACCAAATCACGCCTGAACGCTTGAACCGATTTTCTTGAAATTTGGGATACTGATCGAGCTTTTGTTGGTGCAGATTATATTCTATAAATTATAGCAAATACAAATAGCTATTGGAGGTATTCCGTTTATATAGTTGGACCAAAAGAGGCCCAAAAAGGGGGAAAGAGGCGAAAAACGGTTAAATTACATACTTTTATATTTAGGACTTAGAGTATTCAAAAAACTGAGTTGTTTGATAAACCGGTTTCCGAATAATTGGAAATATTGCATATTTTAAGAAGCCGGTTTCGAAACCGGATTTTTATTTATTGTTATTTTCATAACCCGCGCAACGCCGGCTACAATCTTCTAGTAGTCTGATAAATGTTCTTGAATTATGTCGTGACTTCATATTCTGGAGATCACTATTAATGTATAAATCGTTGTATACGTTTATTGTTAATATTTGTTTATTTTGTTTACATTTATTCTTATAGTTTGTTGTTGTATTTTTGTTTACTTTACATTTATTTTTATATTAATTTGTGAACAAATTCATTGTTTTTGTGTTTGGAGTTTTTACTTATAATTTGAATGTTAAACGGTATAAAAGCAAAACACCAGTTTTCGTAACAGAGATTAAAATACGGGAACAATACTGCTCTACAAAGATCTCGAAGTTACCAGTTATAAAGTATGGGAGTGTAAACAGAGTAAAGCTTACTAATGATCCTTGATAGATGTTTTTTTTTGTTTAGTTCAGGATTTAGTCCTTTATTCTTACCTTTTTTCTAAAGACAGAAATTTTTCTTTTTAGCCTTCATGAATAGAAAATAAAACCAGAAATTTAATGTTTTTTTTTAATTTTTATTGTTTTCGTTTTTATGTATTTTTAATAAATTTAATAATGATTTTTAATATTTTTTGTTTGTTTTGTTTTTGTATGGAAATTCCTTATTCACACTGTCGTTTACATATTGAAATTTAAAATTAATTTTCTTTTTAACTGGTTTTTCTGTTTTTCTAACTGCGTCTGCCTATAATGCATCTGAGAGTATCTTAATGACAGATTAAACTGTCAGTTTCAAATATAAATGACATCAATACCACTACGTTTTTAATGAATTAATGTTTTCTTTTTATGGTATATTTAATGTAATTTAAATTTATTTCCTTAAATATTTCTTAATTTTTCCTCTTTTTTTATCAATTTAATCCTATAAACCACAATTTATTTTTAAATGCTTTTGAATGTGATTTTTGTTTAAATGTTTATAAAATTGTTTTCTATTCATTAGATGAGGATCGTTTCAAATGAGTATCCATTTTAAAGAATTTCTATAATTTTATAGAGTGTTTTTTTTATTTAATATAAGTTTTCTTTTTTCTTTGTAAATATTCAGAAAGTTTATTATTATAATTATTATTTAATGTTTTATAATTTATATTACAATATGAAAGGTCTGCACAATTGTTGTATTTTTTAATAATATTTGTCTGATCATACAATAATACAATATTCATAACACTTTATACTTAAAAAGGAAATGAAAATATAGAAATTAATTTATAAAATTTGTTTAAAAAACAAAAGCCATAATTTTTCGGTTGTTGTTTAACATGGCAGTCATCCTATATACTAGTAAAAAAAAAACAAAATTTACAAAGATTTTTTATTATCATTTCCAATATTTTCAGAATTTTTTATAATCATACAAAAATTTTTTTAGAACTTTTCTAGTGTTACATAACAATTTATTATAAATTCCAAAAAATTTGAATTTTTTAAACACAGTAAAATCTTATAATCATACAATTACTGTCGGATAATTGTTTATGATATATTCTACATGTTTTAAAATTAATTGCTAATCATTCAAAAGTGTCTCATAATTTTTTATAAACTTCTTTTTATTGTTGAGCATTAATTTTTTTTTTTTTTAAATTCTAAAGACCTTTGAAAACTTAGCATAATCATACAAATTTGTCGGATAAACTTTTCTTTTTTTTAATTCTACAATTTCCAGTAATTATTTAAAAAAAAAAAATTTTTAAATTTTATATGTTCCAATACTATTTTATTTAAAATTCTAAAGGTTTTCTTATAATCAGACCAATTTGTCGGATAAAGATTTTATTAAATCTTACAGTTCTTAAGGATGTATTAAAATCTAACAATTAGCCGTATAAGGATTCCTTTAAATAGAATTTGATTTTAATTCGTAAACATTTGACATAATGTAGGTTATGAGTTTTGTTGAGTAGATCTCAATATTTTTTTTATATTTCTTGAATCCTCCAAACTTTTTTCATTTGACAAAAACTGTTTTTGGCTTCAACTTCAGTCAGGATTACGACCTAGCTTCTCACACCACTTATGCTGTGTGCGTTAATTTTATACATGAGTGGCGGGACCTACAGTTTACAGTTTTCGTTTTGATGTCTGACCTGGGATTCGAACCCGGGCCAACACACTACCCACTAGACCACGGCGACTTCTACTTTTTTTTACTTTGCACATAAATTTCTTGATTACTCAAATATTTCTCACCCGATTTCCAAAATCTTATTGGAAAGGGCAGAGATGGAGCTTTAAAACGGTATACATATATCTATTATTTGGCGTAATATGCTGAGAGATTAGATAAGGTAAACTTCGAAAACGCAAAATTTTTTTATATTTTTTAAGTTTGTCCGTTCATGGTAGCAAACTTTACTTAAAAAATATGAAATGAGTGCCAACATTCTGAAAGTACATTATCTTGCGTAGAGATTGAACCGAAAGTTCATTTAATAAGATCACATTTATAAAACATATAACTCGACTGTTAGACTCTTTAAATAATAACGACGGCAATTTTTGTCCGCATTGATCAAACGATGACTCAATATCTTCACAAGAGAACAGACTTTAAGAATATTATCACTTATCCTATATTTTTCTATTAAACTTGAAAAAATATGGAAAAAAATTCGAGTTTTTCAAGTTTACCTCATCAAATCTCATAACATATTAAATCGAAGAATCGATATATGTATGTATAATGTTTTAAAGGTACATATCTTTCCAATCCAACAAGATTTAAATTTTTGGAAATCGGTTGAAAAATGTTTGAGTAATCAAGAATTTTGAGCATAAAGTCGAAAAGGAATAATTTTGTCAAATCAAACAAGTTTGGAGGGTTCGAGAAATATAAAAAAGGTATTTTTGACACAAGAAATCCCCAAATTCTGTTTATGCCGTAAAACTAGAAAGGGGAATTACCAAATTATGTACGTTTTTCTGCATTCGATGTTTTTTTTTTGTCGCATTTATTTGTTTTGTTGCCAGTTTATTGTGAAAAAATGTCCAGAAATTAGAATTGCCTTAAAAACAAAGCGGTTTTAAATTGTGAGCGACTACTGTACTTGTTATTTGTATGATTAAAATTATATTGATTATAATCAAAATACAAGTACAAAATACTTTATAAAAGATTAAAATTATATTTTAATCATACAAAATGTTAAAAAAAATTGTTTTTTATTTGTATGATTAAAATTGTATTAATTCTGCCCTTTATTTATTTTAATCATACAATTTAAAATGTGCAAATTTATTTATTTTTATAATTTGGAAACTATTTTTTGGGTTTTATAAAAATTTCAAGAATTTTTTATAATCATACAAATTTGTCTGACGACAAATAATTTTCTAATTTTTTTTTAATTTAAGTTTTTTTTTGAGATTTATAACAACTAAAAGAATTTTTAATAATCATACAAATTTGTCTGCCTTTATTTTAAATTTCTTATGAGTTCTATAAAAATTGAAAGAATTTTTTATAATCATACAAATTTTTCTGATTACAAATAATTTTTAATGGGTTCTATAACAATTGAAAGAATTTTCAATATACATACAAATTTGTCGGTTAATTAATAATTTTTAAGTTTCTTTATTTTAAGTTTTTTATAAGTTCTATTAAAATTGAAAGAATATTTTATAATCATACAAATTTGTCTGATAAGAATTAATATTTAAATTTTCTTTATTTTAAATTTCTTATGAGTTCTATAACAATTGAAAGAATTTTTTATAATCATACAAATTTGTCTGTTAAGTAATAATTTTTTAAATTTATTTTTTAAGTGCTTTATGAGTTTTATAAAAATTAAAAGAATTTTTTATAATCATACAAATTTGTCTGTTAAGTAATAATTTTTTAAATTTGTTGTTTTAAAGTTTTTTATGAGTTCTATTAAAATTGAAAGATTTGTTTATAATCATACAAATTTTTCTGATGACAAATAATTTTTTAATGGGTTCTATAACAATTGAAAGAATTTTCTATATACATACAAATTTGTCGGTTAATTAATAATTTTTTAAATTTCTTTATTTTAAGTTTTTTATAAGTTCTATTAAAATTGAAAGATTTGTTTATAATCATACAAATTTGTCTGTTAAGTAATAATTTTTAAAATTTATTTTTTAAGTGTTTTATGAGTTTTATAAAAATTGAAAGATTTGTTTATAATCATACAAATTTGTCGGTTAAATAATAATTTTTAAAATTTCTTTATTTTAAGTTTTTTATGAGTTCTATTAAAGTTGCAAGAATTTATTTTATTGAAATTTTATGGTTTTTAATGGGTTCTATAACAATTGAATAAATTTTTTATAATCATACAAATTTTGTGCTAATTGTGCAGATCTTTTTATAATCGATTATACCGATTAATTTTATTTTCAATTTTATCAGTTTAAATGTCTATAAATTGTTTAATTGTTTTAATTTTAGTTGTTATTTTTCTTTTTTTATATATAAAATTCTTTAAATATTAAATATTTTGTTGTTGTTGGCGTTTTTATAAAAATTCCAACAATTAAAGTAAATATCATGTATTCATGTATTGTATGTATTTTGTTGAATCCGGTATCAATAATGTTTCCGTCTTTTGTTTGAGATTTTTAATTTAATTATGTTTTCTATTTTAGAAAGAGATGGATATAGAGAGAGATAGAGAGAGAGATAGTGAAAAAGAGATTTAGAAATACTGAGCTGAGGTTGCAGTTCTAAGACAAGCTTTATGAAATGTTATAATCATGTTAATTGAAAATATCTTAGTGAGATGTAATATTTAGTGTCTGGAGTAGCTTATCTTACAGAAACTGGCGAGTTAAAGTAAATGTTTGATAAGTATGTGTAACCCAATAGACAACTTGTAGAACAATTCAAAATTATGTTGCATCAGACGATTCAATGCTAGATTCTCCTGCCATCGTAAAGGTACTACAAGGTGGTATTCAATTAAGGTTTTTTAGGTTATTCAAATCTGATGCATCCTTTAGCAACATTATGGTGATGTTTGAGTAGACATACTCAGCCGTGTGTAAATTCTATGCTTATGATAACCAATATCACCCCTTAAATTTCTTTATATGCTTCATATATCAACTAGAAGATGAGTATACGGTATAGGGTGCTGAAAGCTCTTTCTAACACCTTTCGGCCATAAATAAGGAGACATTTAAAACAATTTTCACCTCAGTCTTATGAAATATGTATTTCATCAGTGACTTATTGCAAACATTTTAATAAAGTTTATGTGTCAAGCAACATAAGGTCTTGCGAATGCATTATCTTTGGTCTATTTAAGCCAACAATCAAATCTTCTTTATACGTTAAGAAAATTAAATTAAATTAATGCTACCCCTTGTGGCATTTTATTGTCTGAAAAACCAGACAAGAGAGAATACAATGGGCTGAAAACAAGTATTCACGACAAGAAATTTGAAAATAAATGTGTTTAATGAATATGTTTCAAGTAATTCAAAATAATTTAAAAAAACTTTACCAACTTCGTAAAATATACTTTCTTTTAAAAAAAGAAATTTTTCTAAAGTCCTTTAAAAATTTTCTGATCAGCTTTAAATCTTGGGAATAAGCGTAAAATGTTTTAGTAAACATACAATATAAATATAGTTTAACTGGGTTCTTTACAGAAAAAGTTGGATGAATATCCTTTATTCTGAAGAATCAAAAAATTTTAACTCTTTACAAAATCATTTCTAAAATCTTTGAAAATCGGCTGATCTTCTTGAAACTTTCAGAATGAACGTACAATATTGTAGGAAAAGCACATACTAAATATGTTTTGATTTTACTTTTTATAAGAAGATTTGCCTATATATCCTTTATTTCGAACCAAGCCGAAACGTTTAACAATTGCAATTATCGACTTACTAGAGTAAAAAATTTAAATATTTTGTAATAACACAAACACAAGAATGGATTTTTTTCTATGTTTACAAGATAATTTTTCACGCATACAGAAATGACCATTTATCCTTGAAACACTCATATTGAACGTACAATATTGTAGGCAAAACATATTCTAAATTTGGTTTTATTTGATCCACTATAAAAAAAGGTTCCCCTATATCCTTTTTTTTTTTTTTTGAAAACAAACAAAAAAGTTTTAACTCTTTACAAAATCATTTCCAAAGTCTTTGAAAATCTGCTGATCTTCTTGAAACTTTGAGAATGAACGTACAATATTATAGGGAAAACACATTCTAAATATGGTTTAATTTGACGTTTTAGAAAAAGGCAAATTGCCCATATATCCTTCATTTTAGATAAAGCCAAAACAGTTAGTAATTGCAATTATCGGCGCACTAAAGTAAACAATCTATATATTTTGCAAAAATACATGCACAATAATGGATTTTTTTCTATGTTTACAATATAATTTTTCAAGCGTACAGAAATGGCTCGATATCCTTGAAACATTCATAATGAACGTACAATATTGCAGACAAAACATACACTAAATTTTGTTTTATTTGATCCACTATAAAAAAAGTTGCCCATATATCCTTTATTGGAAACAATAAAACAAAATTTTAACTTTTTATAAAATTTTCTTTGCAAGTAGGCTGATCTTCTTAGAAACTTTCAGAATAAACATACAATATTGTACGAAAAATACATGCTAAATATCTTTTAAATTGACATTATATAAAAAGAGTTGCTCATATATCCTTTATTTTGAATCACGATGAAACTATTAACAATTGCAATTATCGACTTAGTATAGTAATAAATTTAAATATTTTGTAAAAACACATACACAATAACGGATTTTTTGTTTGTTTACAAAATAATTTTTCAAGCGTACTAAAATGGCCAGATATCCTTGAAACATTCATAATGAACGTACAATGTTGTAGGCAAAACATATACTAAGTTTGGTTTTATTTGATCCATTACAAAAAGAGTTACCCATATATCCTTTATTGGAAACAATCAAAAAAATTTTAACATTTTACAAAATCATTTCCAAATCTTTGAAAATTGGTTGATCTTCTTGAAACTTTCAGAATGAACGTACAATATTATAGGGAAAACACATTCTAAATATGGTTTAATTTGACTTTTTATAAAAAGAGTTGCTTATATATCCTTTATTTTGCATCAAGACAAAACGGTTAACAATTGCAATTATCGACTTAGTAGAGCAGCAAATATATATATTTTATAAAAACAGATGCACAATAATGGATTTTTTTCTATGTTTAAATATAATTTATCAAGCATACAGAAATGGCCAGATATACTTGAAATATTCATAATGAACGTACAATATTGTTGGCAAAACATATATCAAATTTGGTTTTATTTGATCCACTATAAAAAACGTTGCCTATATATCCTTTATTGGGGACAAACAATATCAAGAATAAAAATTTGATTGTAATTTCGTAATTTTCTTCTTTTTAATGAAGACAGGATGTCATTAATTATCTAGTGACGAGTTTGAGCAGAACAATTGTTATCATCGTACACCTTTCTATATGGCTTCCACAAATCTGTGGAGTTGTTCAATAGTTGCATATTTATTTTAAAGGCAAAACATTGTTTCGGAAAATGTACACTAGTTCGCATTTAATATGGGTGGATGGATGGTATACAAATTGAAAATGTTCAAAATTGTTTATTGGGTTGTATGGATTGCTTTTAATTATTAAAATTGGTCTGTGTAATATTGAGTATGAGTACTGGGTTCTATACTCCATCTATTTATATCTCTAATGGCTAAACAATAATACTTTTTTTTTGTTCATATTTTAATTTGAGCTTGTTTTTCATTAACTTACAAATACATTTCCTATTTTTTTTTTCTTTTTTTATTTATTTATTTAATATATTCTCTAATATATATTTTAAATTTATATCAACTACTCTCATAATTCATTCAATAAATTGTTTTATAACTCTTGACATTTTCTTTTATTTTTTTTTTTAATTGTGCTGCTTCACCGGCTTTGATTTTAATGAAATTTTGTTTTTTTTTTTTGGAATTTTATTTACTTTTTATGTATGCCTGTCTGTATATGATTGAAATGTTTTATAATTTTTTTTTATTGTTTTTATCTTTTAATTTAAATATTTATTTTTTAATTTTTTAAATTTCTTTACTATTTTATTAAGTACGTGTATTGTAATCTTAAATATGAAATATTTACTTAAGTTTTATTTTTATTTTTTTTTTTTAAATTTATTTTAAATGTTTTTTTTTTTAATTTTTTTATTTTTTAATATTATTTTTTTTTTGTAACAAAAATGTCTGTGTATACATAGAATTTATTTTTAAATGTTTCATTATTTATTTTCTTTTTTCTAATAAATAAATAACAATAATTTTTTTAAATAATTAATTAATTTTTTTTTTATAAAAAAAAATCATAAAACTTGTATGGTGTACTTATGAGTATGATGTTATGATTGGTAGGATTGATTAATTAAAAAAACAAAAATATTTTTTTCTTTATAAAAACTTATTTTGTAAAAATTGTAAATCATGTTAATATGATTTCAATTTAAAAAAGCAGGTAATAAGTTACAAATTCTCTTTTTTTTTTGTTTTTTTTTTAAGGTTAAAGGTTACATTTTTAAGGGTTTCAATGGCTTTAATAAACATTTTAATCAATTCAATTAAATAATTTACTAACAACTTTGATTTGATTTCCGTTTTTATTCTTTTGGTAAATACATCTCTCTATACATACATATATTGTTTATTTTTTATGCTTTTCATTTTTTTTTTTTAATAAGTAAATATATTTTATCAATTTTAACTAAATATTTTATTATTTATTTAAAATAGAATTTAATTAATTTGATAAATGTGTACGTTTTTCTTGTTTTTTTTTTTTGGCCTTACAAGTGGGAATCTTTTTTTTCCTTCAATAACATAATTTTGATTTGTTTTTTTGTTTTGTAATAATTAAAGTAAAAATTTTAAGGCCTAATTTACAAAAAAATATTTTGTTTCAATACAAAAAGGAGTTCGGTTTAAACATAATCCATCGGAAAACACCGGATACAATTTAAAGCTACGGTCAAAGATCATTACATTATCATATCACTTAAACCATTGGTCAATAAAATAGTCGCCGTGGTCTAGTAGGTAGTGTGTTGGCTTATTAGATGTGCAGCCTCGGTTTAAACCCCAGGTCAGACATATTTCTTCGCGATTTCATCTCAGCAGATTTCTGGCAAAAACTCGGAGGGTAAATAAAAAATTGCCATGAAAAGTTTCTCAAAATTCTGTTCTTCAGAGTCGACTTTGAACTGTACGCCCCCCCGCCACACATGTATAACATTAACACACCACAACATAAGTAGTGTGAGAAACTAACAATTATGTGCTTGTCAATAAGCTACCAAAATGACTCTTAAACGCCAGAGCCGCAAAAATGGCAACTGTTCTTACCCTAAAAACATACATACTTGTATGTATGTATATACATATGTATGTATGTATGTATGTACATACTTGTATGTATGTATGTATGTTTCAACAATAACTTGAACGGACAAAATCTAGGACCACAAGCATTATGATCACCACTATTTTGAGAATATGTTTTTGGTAACTTTTCACGCAGCCCCGTAAAACAAAATTGGTTTGGAGGTCATTATATTAGAATCCAATGCTCTAATAGCCGGCTACATATTAGAAAGTTTAGTGATATTTTCAGAGATATTGGCATCCTTAATAATTATTACTGCAAACCGTATGACCGATACTTTGACATCGGATAGAAATTCCTGGAAGCATAAAGTCATTCCATCTTTCTTGTGTGATCACACTGTCCTTATGTTTTAAATGTTAAACGTTTCCAGGTTTTTTATTTTTGAACTATCACTGCTTCTTGAGTATTGATCTCTAAAAAGCTATCATTGTGATACCACCGAGCTTTCTCGAGTTAGTATGACAAAACTATGCCATTTTCTACATTTACGACTGTGAATTTTTTACGCTTTTATCGTAAAATATAAATGATTTGACTATTGTGTAGTGTAGCCAATATACATACTCGTACATACAGAATTAAACATTACTACTCTGCAGTCAGGATTACAACCTAGCTTCCCACTTACGTTGAGTGTGTTCATTTTATACAAAAGTGGCGAAACCTACAGTTTACAGTCGATTCTGAACGACAGATTTGCGTGAAACTTTTTATGGCAATTTTATTTTCACCAAGGTATTGTTACAACATACGTACATTAATTAGTCATTACAACAACCCTTCAGTCAGGATTACGACCTTACTTCTCAACACCACTTATGTTGCGTGCGTTACTTTTTATACATGAGTGGCCAGAAGTGGCCCCCAGAGTTTTTGCCAGAAATCAGCTGAGAGATATTTGCGGTAGAAATATTTCTTCATATTTCGTTTTAATATCTGACCAGGAGTTTGAACCGTAGCTTTACGTTTACTAGCATTACACACTACTGGACTACGGCGACTTACCAAGGTAGCGTTTAACTGGCTATCATTAGATGGTTTATATGAGTTTTCCAGTTTAAAATTTGAAAAAATTTCTTAACCATTAAGCCTGTGTTTTTTCTTAGTTGTATACACTATAACCGAACTGAATTGTAATTTTTTTCTGCTTTAAATATCGTTACATAGTAAAAAGGCCATTTATTAGTGGTTAAAAAATTGATTTCTAATTCAATTATTTTTCATTTCCTACACAGCTATTCAATACAATCTTTTTTGTGGCTGGTTCTCTATTTCCATTGTAAACTCCAGGATAATTTGCTTATATTAGCGAGACAATGCACTCACAAGCAAAAATGAAGACAATTTTAGTTTCAATTTAATTTTTCACATTTTTAGCCTTTAATTTAATGGTAAGGACTTGGGTTAGGATTTTTCGTGTGTAAATCTTATCAAGAATATTAGAACTAAAGACTACAACATTACCAATAACATAGTCCAGTTTAAACTTTTAGCTCTTGTGGGGAGAACTGACGTCATATGAAACGTTCTTATTGGATTAAACGTTACAAGCAAGTAAAACTACGTCATCTAACAGGAAATTCATACGGATGTTGTAGTCCTTTGTGCTATTATTCTTGGTTTATATCACCGAAACAATTTTTCTCTTATTTTTTGTGCTCATTTTGTACCTGTGGAATGTTTCCTTTTTCTATTCTTTTTTTTTTTGTAAATAATGTTACATCACTTTACTTTAATTTTTCTACGATAATAAAATATTTTAATAATAAAAAAAGTGGGAGTATAAAAAATGAATTTAAAATTTGGCAAACCTAATGGAAATTATTCTTAAATAAACGGAAGACTTAAATCAATAAAATACGATCCTTTTCTTTATAAATTTAGAAACTTCAATTCAATTAATTATGCTACCCTTTGTGGCATTTTATCCTCTCGAAATTTTTCATGAAATAAAAAAAAAATACTTGGGCTGAGAAAAATTTCGAGCAACAGATAAGGGACAATACATTTGTGTATTGGAAGCATGAAATAAATTTTTTGATTTTAATTTTTGTCCTTTAAAACAAATATTTACGAAATAAAATTTATGATTTTTATTAAAAATGAATATGTTTAATGATTATGTTTCAAGGAATTCAAAATAATTTTAGAAATCTTTACTAAAAATTAAAATTTTTTATAGTTTTTCAAAATTGCCTGATCAGCTTTAAACGTTGGAAATGAACGTAGAAAACTTTAGTAAATACATAATATAAATGTAGTTTAATTGGGTTCTCTACAAAAAAAGATGCCTGTATATCCTTTATTGGGAACAAAGAAATAAATTTTAACTCTTTACAAAATCATTTCCAAAATGTTTGTAAATAGACTGATCTTCTTGAAACTTTCAGAATGAACGTACAATATTGTAAGGAATACACATTCTAAATATGGTTTAATTTGGCTTTTTATAAATAAACTTGCCCATATATCCTTTATTTTGAATCAAGCGGAAACTCTTAACAATTGCATTTATCGGTTTACTAGATTAAAAAATTTAGTTTAGCACGATAATGAATTTTTTTCTATGTTTACAATATAAATTTTCAAGCGTAGAGAAATGGCCAGATATCCTTGAAACATTCATAATAAACGTAGAATCTTGTAGGCAAAACATATTCTAAATTTAGTTTTATTTGATCTAGTAGAAAAATAGTTACCCATATATCCTTTGTTGGGAATAAACAAAAAAAAAATTAATTCTTTACAAAATCTTTTCCAAAATCATTGAAAATCGATTGATCTTCTTGAAACTTTCAGAATGAACGTACAATATTGTAGAGAAAACACATTCTAAATATGAATTAATTTGACTTGTTACAAAAAAACTTGCCCATATATCCTTTATTATGAATCAAGCTGAAACGCTTAACAATTGCAATTATCGACTTATAAGGGTAAAAAATTTAATTAGTTTGTAAGAACATAGTACAACATTTGGATTTTTTTCTAAGTTTACAATATAATTTTTCAAGCGTAGAGAAATGGCCAGATAACCTTGAAACTTTCAAAATGAACGGACAATATTGTAGGCAAAACATATACTAAATTTGGTTTTATTTGATCCACTACAAAAAAGGTTGCCCATATATCCTTTATTTGCAACAAGGCAAAAATTAATCAAATTCAATAAATTTTCTAAAATTAATAATATTTTTATGTTTGTTTATGTTTCAAGATAAAAATTGCAATTGAAAACACCATAAATTTGTTTCTAAATCAGATTATTTTGAATTCCTTAGAATGTATACTGTTGTGTTATATTCTTCTATTTTTAAGATTTGGTTTCAAATGTTTTAAAGTTTCTTTGTTTTTTTTTTTATATATTTTATTTGCTACAGGTGGTGAATTATAGTCTGTGTGAGAGTTTCATATCATCTGTTATCGTTTTTATTTTATTTTATTTTTATTAAAATTAACTTATAATCTCTTATAAAAAAAATTGCTTGATTTCTTATATATTTTTTTTTTTAATAATTAGTCTTCCATAAGGCTTAAATAATTTAATTAATTCATTTTCTTTATTTTCTTTATTTTGTTTTTGCTTTTGTTATTACTTTCCTTTTGTTTTAATAACTTTTATTTGTTGTTGTATTTATTATTTCTAAAATATTTAGTTTTTATCAAAAAGTGTGTGTTATTTATTTAAGATCCTTTACGTTTTTACTAAAGTTTTACTAGATTTTAATTAAGTTTCAAAAGTTTAATAAATTGGAAAACTAAACTAGATATTTTTAAATAGTTTTTTTTTGTTTAAATGACAAAGGAAAACATTTGTAAAAATGAAAATGGGAAGTAATGTTAAGAAAAGTTATGAAATGTACTCAGCAAAAGGGTTTCCTTCAGAAGAATAGCTTTTCTGGCTTAAGGTTCTTGAGGTATATGGACACATTTAGCAAATATTTGCTGGTTTTTTTAAACAAATTTGGAAGTATTAGTTTACTAGAACTTAGTAAACTTTATTTTGGTATTTCGATTTGCTATTTGAAAACCACGCCAATATAAATTTTCTTTTTTTAAGAGAAAATATTGATTTTTAACATCAAATATTTGCCTAATGTGTCTATATTTAATTATATTACTTAATTTCCTTATAATAGGCCCTTTGCTGAGTAAATTAAATGTTTTTTTTCATATGTATAGACCGTACATATGCATTTATGTATGTAATATGGTTATTAAAAAGGCATTATAATAGTACTACTATATACAAAGAAATTGCTTATGTATTTTCCACATGACATTCTTAACACCTGAAATACAATAGAATTTGTAATGTTTACAGAAACTATTATTACTAATGATACAGCCACATAAAAAAGTAGTTAAAAAAAGAAATCTAAAATTCCTAAATGATATGTGTTTTACATCTGCTTTACAAATATTCCATTTCTTCTGTAATGTAAAAGCCATATGACATGTCGTTTGTTGAATTTATTCAATTTAGAACTGAAGTTAAGTAAGCAATTTAAAAAGACAATTTTAATTATATGAACGAGGAATTGAATTGTTTTCCCCTATGTAAGTATGCCAGCAGTCTACGCCCACTTTAAGATATTTAAACAAATTAAATCTAAACTATTATCACATTGCCTGTTTAGCAATAATTTTCATAAATTTTATAGCAAACGAAAGCTAAGAACCTAAACTTACATTTTCTTCTAATATCGAACAGTGCCACGCCCTTTGATTCATGGTTAGATAGATACAATATTTTAGCTTCTAAATTTGCACGTATTAAAGAAGATGAAAAAGAAAAAGTGGGCGTGGCAAATAATATTAGAAAATTAAAGTTCGGGTTCTTACCTTTTATTTGGTATCAAATTTATAAAAACTGGTGATCTACTTACAAAGTTATAAAGAGTGAAAGAAAATACTTTTTTACACATCCAACATAAAAAAATTTATCGAAAATTTCATCTCAAAAATTTTTTGTGGTCAACCAGGCGAACAGGATTATGTAACAAGGGGGTACAAGGGCAGAGTATCAAATTGGTATCAAATAGCAACAAACATTTACTTTCGTTCTCACTGTAAATATAACAATTTCTGCCACGCCCACTTTAATATATTTAAGCAAATTAAATGTAAACTCTTATTACATTGCCTGTTTAGAATTAATTTTCGTAAATTTAGTAGGAAATGAAAGCTAAGAATTTAAACTTACATTTTCTTTTAACATCCAGTAGTGCCATGCCCACTGCAACATGTTTGGATAGATTAAATGTATTAGCTTAAAACTTTGCTCGTATTGAAGAAGATGATGGAAATAGAATAAGTGAGCGTGGCAGGTAGACAGAGCTGAATGTGTACAGTTAGTTGTCTTGATCAACAATGCTTTTTCTGTTCTCTTCTAATTAAAGGAATTTTTTTCATTACTTAATTAGCTTTTCTATAATGTTCTATTGAAGCAGAGAACTGTACAAGTGCCAATAAGACTCAAATGCAGTTAACTTCTGGCCTTAGATTTTGTATATGGTGGACTACTGGGAAGCCTTGGAGTCTTGCGGGTCATAGGAGATTTGATATTAACGTTCTAACTAAAAACTTGTTTAACAATTCGAAGGATTCCGTAAGAATCCTTGAGATATTTCCCAAATAGAACACAGAGTAGGCTGGGTGAGTACCCTTTTGTCTAGGGAACCTGACAACTGCAGTGTTTTCCAAGCGGAAGTCATGGTCATATTAAAAGCGATGAAATAGTTGTTGCGCAATGGAATTTTCCCTGCAAATCTTTTGATAGTTATGAACAGCCTGATTGCTAGGTGGAAATAGAAGGTAGAAGTGGCTGTCCACCCGATGGGCGGCCACACTTAGGCCGCATACAGGTACCCAGACTGCTAAGTACGTTACGAATGCTCTGCGAGAACCATCCTAGTCTAAGCATACTAAGAGAAATTTTGATTCCAAGATGTAGAGATATCGAGGTAGAGAAATTTTGATTCCAAGACATAGGAGTACAGTCGGAAATTACATTACTGTCGTACCGAGGAAGGGCAAAGAGATTACAATTTTCGACATGTTATCGTACGTAGGTGTTCAGATGAACTCAGTTAAACTGGTTATTCTCGGGTTATTTTTTTAGGAAGTCCTGCGGTATTGCTAGGTTCAGGAGAATTTCTCAACAGAATTTAAGGAGCTGGCAAAATATTATTGAATTAGTCCATAACCATGAAAATACGATTTTGAAATCCAGTAGTTAGGAGACCCACCAAACTGTAGATAGATGGAATGCTATGCTACCCTAGAAACCTTATCGAATATACAAATGATTGTGGAGAATTCGCGAAGAACTAAGCTGATTAATAAAGTATTTTATGGAAGGCTGAGTTGTGACTGTAGCGACAAAGATGAGGTCACCAATCGGTTGTGATTGTTTAAGGCAATGAGGTGGGGGCGGAGACATTGTAGCGATACTTTATTTAATGCTTTTTGACAATAATTTTCAAGGCAGATGTAAAATACACGTCATGTTGCAGAGCCTTAAGAGGAACTATAATTAATGAACTTTTTTTTTGTTTTTAAATCATTTTTTTTTAACCAAAATAATGATTTATAGCTTCTTAAAACAGCAAAGTTTCAATACATTTCAAATACATGGGGCCGTATCATTAATAATAATTTCCTTTCTATTTAACAATAAAAAAAACCAAACAAACATTTGCTTTTAAACTTTGACTTCTTAAGAATTAAAAATCATTTTCCATGCCATTTTATTGCTTTACTTTGTTGTCGTAATCCTTTCCATTGTAATGCTCTCTGCACATCCTTTTTCTTGATCAATTTCGTTATGTTCGTTGAACCAGCTTAAAATGTCGTTTGTTTTTTGTTTCTGCTCCTTTTACTAGGCGTTAATGTTTTTTAAAATGCTTCTGCTGCTGGTGATGTTGTTGTCGATATTTATGTTGCTGGTGATGTTGCTTATGTTGTTGTTGGTGTTGTTGCTGATGTTGTTGTTGTTTTCTTATAGAATATGGTTAGTATTTTTCATCATCAGATATTTCCCTTTGGGAATTCTGTAATTCTCAGGCTTTATACTGTTGGCTTCTCACGGCACAGCATAAACTTAAAGAGAAAGTCAACGCCAACAATTCCAAGAGTATGACACCAGCTGTTATGCCAAAAAGTAAAATCCAATTCTCATAAATTAAATCAATTAGCTTATCAACGCAGCCCTTGAACAAAAAAACAACGAAATACGAAATAAAAATTTTCTTCAATATTTTGTGATTTCCTTCTTACCTGCTGGTGTATGGCGGCATTAAGTGCTCCACCAAATTTCAATTTTCTTGACATTTCACAAACATTCTCTTTGAGTTCATCTTTACAACACGATTCGGGTATATTATAGAACACATTCATAGAAGAAATGGCAATGTCGACGATATTTGTGCGATCGACATTATTAAAGCGACTTGTCGCCCAGTCGCCTGGTCCATCAGCACCGCAGCATTTGAGCTACAATGAAAATAATGGAAATTAATCAATAAAAACGTGAATGCAAACATAATTCAACAAAGAGATCAGCTAAGCAAAGATGATGGTCAACGGAATCCATCATAAACTGAAGAATATCGGCTCTCGCCAGGCATAAGAAACTTTCAAAGAATTTTCTTTTCAGGACAAAGCCAAAGGATATGTTCTATTGCCTTCAATTCCTTCTCATCTCCGCACATCCTACAGAAATTCGTATGAAATCAATGCTACAAACGGTCGATAGATGACTAAAGATTCCTAGTTACATGACAATACAATTAATCTTCCTACGACCTAATGCCCTAATGAGTCGACATGACTAGGCTTGTCTGGGCCACCAATTATTTCGTTAACCGAGTATGAATCCTGTCTAGTAACTAGGACCGTTACTAGTCTTCTCTTTTTAAGTCTATTACTGTTCCCCCGAATTCCGCAGAAATTAATGCCTCCTTCATTAAAGGAAGCATTATCGGTCATTATCGTTGAATTCGCTGTAGTCTAATAGGTAGTGTGTAAGGCCCGAGTTCAAATCTCAGGTCAGATATCAAAACGAAAATATGAAAATCTTTCCTTGGCGACTTCCTCTCAGCAGATTTCTTGCAAAAACTTTAAGAATAAATAAAATTGCCATGAAAAGTTCCTCAAAAATCTGTCGGTTGCAGTCGGCTGTAAACTGTAGGCTGATTGGATGTCGAAAGCCTTCTGTTAGTCGCTCCGCTGTTTGTAACGTGATTATGCTTGAACTGTTAACGTGACCGTGTACTATACATGGCATGAAGTATAATATTTGACAAGAGATACGTTAAAATAAATTAATTTTGCTGGTAATTTCCCTATACATATGCATCAGAGATCAGCAACGAGTATTCAAAATGATGAGTTGATTCGTGTCATACTTATAATTTCTGATACTTATACGCATTCATACTTATTTTATTAGCGTACTCATACTACTCATATTCAAAGTTTGAAATAATCATCGTAATCATACTTAACAATACGCATGATGTTGTTGATTTCGACTCGTCTCTACTTAACATTTACACGAAGCACAAAATAAGTATGATGCGCATACGAGCACTGGAATACTCATAAGACGATTGTGTGTATGCTTTGCTTGTTGCCTTTGTCTTTTCTTTCTTCTTTTTTTGTATATGCAACAACAAAAAAGACTGTAAGTTTTGATGAGTGATTCGAATCATTCGAATTACTTATAAGGATTATAAGTACTTTTTCAAATTTATGAATCAAAATGAGTAGGCGTATGAATCAAACACATTTCGAATTTTGTGTGAGTTCTTATAAATCAATGTTGTAGTGAGTAGGAAAGAATCAGACTCGTTGAATTTCAATTCTGTTAATTCACTCATACTCAAAATTGCATGAGTGCTTATGAGTAGCAGAAAAACGATACATTTCTGATCTCTGATATGTATGTAGATGGGAATTGTGGAGGGGAGAGAGAGAGAGAGTACGAGACTTTAGGTAGTTTTTAGTTTTTCGAAATAAATTTTTACAAAAAATTTCTTTTTGAATTAAAACTTTTTCTATTACAGAGCAGACTGTGTGTGTGTGATTGTTCAAATGAAGTTTCTTTTGTTTTTGTTTCTGGCTTTCATAAGACTGCACCACCTTGATTACAATACCATCGAAGCGTGGGAGTCATTTTCATTTGAATAATAAAAATGGGGAAAGAAAACAATTTTAAAATTTTTCTGTTTTAAAAGAAAAATTAGAAAGGAAGGAAAGAAAAAGTGGAAAATACTTACATTCTTTTGCAGCGTATCAAAGGTAACAGTACGTGAACTCATGCTTGATTGGCCGTATTCTTCTTGCACTGAATATTTCACCGAAGCTCTAACAATGTCATCGAGTTTGTCTTTATTATGGAATGCCCAAGCGCCGGCAGCAATTTGTGCCACCATCACTACCAGTATCACACAAAAGAACTGTAATAATAACAACAATACATATATACATCTACATAAACATACAATATAACATAAATATATAATAATTTTTCCAACAATAACAACAACAAAAGAAAAATAAATTAAAAATTCGAAAAAAAATATTCGTTCATCCATTCATTAATCAAACGATAGGCGTGCGCTTTTGTTGTGCCACAACATGCAACAAGTTGGGGGCAAAACAAAAAATTTTTAAATGCTTTGTGTGTGGGCGTATGAATTTGAAATTTTTTTCATTTACTTACCGACACCAAAAGACACTGGGACTCTTTCAAGACACCACAACAGCCAAAGAACGCACCAATTGTTATCAGCATGCCAATGCCCAAGAAAACGTAGAGTGCAATGTAATAGTGATTGTATGACTGGGTCATGGACAGAACAAATGTGGGATCTGTTAGCATCCAGGCCGAGGCGATAACAATGGTTAGGCCAATGATCTGTAAAGAAATATTGAAAAGAAAAAATAAAGAAATTTTTAATATAAAAATCAATGCAATGTAAAGGGAAAATAGAACAACAACAACAATAATAATTGTAGCTTAAATTTAAAGTCGAGTATTTCTCATATCAGCAGCAAAACTGTCCCAACATTATGATATTAAAAGAGTTGTTCACGCTGGCCACCCTAATGTTATGTTCTAGCTTTAAGTAATGTACAACTGTGTGTACTAAATTAAGTCAATTGTGAATTATTATAAGGACAAATGAAAAAAGATAATTATTATCCACACAGACCCCGAATTGTAAGGTACATTTATCGAATTCAATAAATTGTTATTGAAACTAATACCTTTTTGTATTTTGATTTACTTGGCAAATATTTTATTTTATTTGTTTTCTCCCGCTACCCCCACATTTTGGTCCTTCGATCCGGATCCGTATTGTTGCCAGCTTGTTACAAGTTGTTTGTCTCTTAGGCGTTCGAACATTAGCCTACGGGGTATAAGGTTCTCTGTAAGTAAGTAAAAACGACAGACACACAACAGGATACGAGAGATCGAATTAGTAATGCTCTTAGTAAGGGTTAGAAAGCCGCACGGGCTTCACATTTGGCCGTATTAGAACGCCATTGGCAGTTCGAATTTCGGCCACTCGCACTTCGAATCAGGAACAAAATAAACCTGTTCGATTCAACTAAATTTTCGAGTTGATTGTCATACAAACGACAATATGATCGACAACAACGAAATTTCCTGGATGAGTTTTCTTACGAGTGAAAATGGTCATTATAGGGTATCAATCTTATGTAGAGATTTCATGTGATTCCAATTGTCAGTGCCTACCTGGTCCACCATAAACGATACTCGATTTGCCGCAAAAGTTGGCCAGTTTTGAAACCAGGACAGAACGATAGTCGAATCTGTCCTACAACGGTAAGATTCAGCTTCATGCGAAGTGAAAATACCATTTTTGCCAATAGAGTTGCATCGCAGAGCTCTCAACGGGGTAAAGTTTATACTTATACAGGCACAACCTTTACTTTGGCAGCGAGCAAATAGGTGACAAATTCACTCTAGGACTCTACTATACAGAATGGCATATGCTTTCTCAGAAGCATCACAAAATGCATGAAATATTTCACGCTGAGGGTTAAAAAGAGTATTGTAGAGGAACTAGATATTTGTAAAGATAAATTGGAATTTAAAAACCAAAGACGCAAACCCATACTTTTAGCAGCATCACTTCCTGTCTGTAACAGAGTAAATTTTACTATTAACAAAGCTCTGTTAACTCTTTAACAGTGACAATAGTATATTATTCTACTATTTTGCAATTACATACATACATAATTGGCCATTACAACCCTTCTCACACCACTTATGTTGTGTGTGTTAATTTTATACAGAAATGGTGGGACCTACAGTTTTAAAGTCGACTCCGAACGACAGAATTTTTTTGAGAAACTTTTCACTTTGCTGAGAAGAAATTGCCGAAGAAATACTTTTTGGCTTTACGTCTAATAAGCCAACACACTACCTATTAGAATACGGCGACTTTGCAATTATTGGAGGCTATTGGCATAAAATATAATTCGCATTATGATCATTATTATTTCTGAACAAAAGTATAAAAAGTGGTTGGTGACGGGGGTGAAAGATGGAATTATTCCAGCTATCTTACTACCACGATTCGAAAGAGGGTCCTCTAGACTACCATTTGCATATAGTCTGTGTGGTGTAATATATCTTATATATTCCCAAATGACCACTGATCTTCTAGAGAATTTTTAATCAAAAAATTTATATTTTCAAAGCCAATTTTCTAATACGATATCACTTTATATGTGACTATGTTGCTGATTATATTGAGAGGCCTTGAAACCTTCCACTGCATATAGTATGGTACTCACTGACCTAGTATTTGCCCTAAAATTAGATTCTAATCAAGTGGGCTTGTTAAGATGGATACTATTAAATAGCTAACAGTGTTCTGTTTTTCAAATTCGAAAGACATGGACATGGAAAGAGAGGAGACTGATCCACACAGTTTGTGGGTGATACTGAAAAATAGAAAATTTCATCGAATTGTCAACATATTTCCACAGGTCTGGAAAGCAATTCACATATCCCACTGAGCCTTAACTGTATTTATACCACAATACCTAGTCCAAAAAGATCTTCATAAATTTTCTATCCAGGTTCATTACCTATTCTGTTATACTATGGTAGTGGAGTTTGAACCAAAACAATCTGGAGATTTCACATTCCCCTCTATTTAGCTCTCCAATTATTCAATCTTTATTTGTTCCCCCGGTCTATGAGTACAAATTTATTATGAGAGGCAGACAGACTACTTCACCAGGCCTCATCATTTTTAGAGAGTCTAAATGATCGTAAAGAACATCGTCTAAAATTCACGGCATGCATCAGAATTGACTTTCTTTCCTAACCTAAGGATCGCTCAACAGGGTATGCAGAAAACCTACTGCATCCGCTCTTAAGAATTATGGCGTGAAAATATGTCATTTCTGGCTAGTGCGGCTATTAGAAAGGTCAAATGTTTCATTAATGTTCACATCAAGGAAAACTGTGATGAGCCAGTGCAAGCGATCTGATTAGGCAGGATTAATAGACAGATAGAAGTCGCCGTAGTCTAGTAGACAGTGTGTTGGCTTATTAGACGTAAAGCCTCACTTCAAACCACAGGTCAGACAACAAAAAAAAAAAAAGAACCAAAAATAAATATTTCTTCGGCGACTTCCTCTCAGCAGATTTCTGGCAAAAACTCTACATATAAATATGAAAATTGCCAATGAAAAGTTTCTCAAAAATCTGTCGTTCAGAGTCGACTTTAAACTTTACGTCCCGTAACTCATGTATAGAATTAACGCACACAACATAAGTGGTGTGAGAAACTAGGTTGTAATCCTGACTGCAGGGTAGTAAAGACCAATTAGGTTTGTATGTAATACAAAGTAGTGTACACTTGATGATATTGTTCCCACAGTGAAATTCTTAATTCGGTCCTCTGTAGTCAACAACAGGACATTAAGAAGGAAGCAATCGTACGTAATATCATAATATCATGCTTTCTTTGGTCAAAAGGACAGAAATTGGCTGTGTTTATGGCTATACCAAGCTATATCGATAGTATCTGGCCTAAAGCCCCTTGGATTATCGCTTGTTAAAATTAGTTGTAACGCTTCTTTTTTGTAATAGCAACAGAAATTTGTCACAAAATAGTTGCAGTTATCGACTAAAGCAAGGCATTACAATCTGAAAAAGTTAATTTTTTTAATGATTTTTAATTTTGTTAAGCCCCAAAGTAGGTTACAAAATTTCCTCCTTTTATGTATGCTTTGATATAAATGTCCGAATGAATTTATAGCCTAGTTTCAGGCTAAATATTTTAATGTTTTCTAAAGCAGGCCAATGAAATGGCCTTAAAAGAAAAGAAATTCTTAATTTCCTTATAAAAACTATTCGGGCACTACATATTAATGGACAACGTGTTCTTTGTTTGTTGGAAATACTTTGACACCGAAATTTAGAAAAAAGAAAAACCATTGAAAACGTTTAAAAATTTCTTTTTTCTTTGAAAACACATCAAATTCCATTTAAAAATGAAAAAGAAAAGAAAAATTAAAGAAAATTAAAGGAAATAAACATGGGGAGCAGTAAATATCATCATCATCATCAGTTTTAAAAATAAAATAAAACATCATCGTTAACAGCATCAACATCAATATCGTCATCATCATAATAAGTTGCCGACATAATATTTTAGCAATTGATTGATAGAATGAAGAAATGTTTGAATGACTAACCGATTGACGGATTGACTGAATAGAATCTAAACACAAAGTGTATATGCTGCCTATGGTATATTTGAAGAGATTTTCATTGTAACCAACTGAGTGAGTGACATCATGAGCGACTGTATTTTAAGGGAGCTTTGGGGGAGCAATAAAGATCGAATATTTATGAGACCACTTATCATGTCGTGTGTTATTACAGTTGTTGTTGCCACTGTTATTGTTATTAAAATGTTGTTGGAATTTGTTCGTAAGTCCCTTAAGAACATGAAAAATTAAGCCGCTACATTTACAGAAAACAAATGAAAAATGTTCAATTAATTCTATGCCCCTGTATATAGTTTATGCGGGGGATTTGTCTGCCACTTGGATAATTTGTAGGAATTTAACATAGATCCACAGATGTTTTTCTATTTATTTTTTGTTTTTATTTGTTTTGTTGTGCTTTTTAGCTAATTTATGTGATATTTCATTCAAAAGCTATTCAAGATCAAGAAAAAAAGCAAAGACCTATTACACTAATTAGAAGAAGAGGAAAAGAAATTTACAAGGATTAGACGACTTCCAGTATACCCTATACCATACATATGTATGAAGTTTAATTCGAATTTCAAACCCAAAGACGCAAACCCACACTTTTAGCAACGCCACTTCTTGTCTCTAACAGAGTAATTTTTGCTATTAACAGAGCACTGTTAACTGTTTAACAGTGGCAATAGTAGATTAGCTTTCTACTTTGCAGATTATTGCAAACTATTGACATAAAATATAATTTTCATTATGATCATTATTATTTGTGAACAAAAGTGTTGAAATATAAATGATGATTGGTGGGGGTAGAAAACGGCTAGTCTATAACCACGGTTCGAAACAGGACTCTTTGGACTACCATTTGCATATAGTTTGTATGGTGTACTGTATTTTACACATTCCAAAATGTCGACTGATCTTCTAGAGAATTTTTATATATTTTTGGCCAAAAATTGATTTATTCAATATTAGAAATCTTAGCTCTTAAAATTTTTTCAGCTATCCCACTACCACGGTTCGAAAGAGGACCCTCTGGACTACCATTTGCATATGGTCCGAATGGTGTACTATTTCTTATATCTTCGAAAATGGCCATTGAACTTCTAGAGAAATTTTCAAGCAAAAATTTTAACCTTCCTTTGCAAATAGTATGGTACTCATTGACCAAGAGTATTTGCCGAAATTAACTTCTATACAAGTGGGCTAGTTTAGATGGATACTAATAAATTGCTAACAGTGCTCTGTTAACGCCAAATGTGGCTTTACTTCTTGGATTTTCAAATTTGAATTTATTTTCGCACACATCCCTATACTTATAAGAAGTTCGCGGGATAAGACCCTATTTGTTCCACATGTGGCTTGTATTGGTCATTTTGACAAAATTTGTGCCAGGAACTTATTATGCCACACAATTGATTCGTTTGAATCTAAAATTGGGTGAAAAATGCTCGTGATATGTGATAAAACGTGAAGATATAATAGTCCATAATGGGTCATATATAGTTACATCAAAACTTCACCATCTTCAAGGAAACTATTACTTTTCAAGAAAAATAGAAAATTAGTACCAGCGGTACATATGTGTGAAGATAAATTCAAATTTGAAAATCCAAGACGCAATCCATAAACTTTAGCAGAGCCACAATTGGCGTTAACAGAGTAAAATTTGCCCTTTACAGAGCACTGTTAGCTATTTAACAGTATCCCTCTGAACAAGCTCACTTGTATAGAAGCTAATTTGGCAAATACTATAGGTCATTGCGTATCTTACTATATGCAAAGGAAGGTTCCAAGGCCTCTTAATATGATCAACAAAACAGTCATATATAAAGTGATATCATATTGAAGAAATGGGCTTTGAAGATATCAATTTTGTTGCTTGAAAATTCTTTAAAAAATCAATGGCCATTTTAAAACATATATGAAATAGTACACCATACGGACTGTATGCAAATGGTAATTCAGAGGGTCCTCTTTCGAACCGTGGTAGTGGGATAGCTTTAATAATTCCATCCTCAATCCGCACCAATCATTCTTTACATTTCAACACTTTTATTCACAAATAATAATGATCATAATAAGAATTATATTTTATGTCAATAGTTTGCAATAATTTGCAAAGTACTATTGCCGCTGTTAAATAGTTAACAGTGCTTTGGTAATAGCAAAATGCACCCTGTTAGAGACAGAAAGTGACGCTGCTAAAAATGTGGTCTTGTGTCTTTGGTTCTTAAATTCAAACTTATCTCCACACACATCAGTGGTATTGTATTTGTATCTCTTCCCTTACTGATATTATTTTTGCCACCTTTTTTTAATTTGTTTTCATTTTAAAATTGGTATTTTGTATTTTAAATTTTATTTCATTTTACAAAGTCAATTCTAAAAACTAAACTATTCTCATAATAATAATACCAGAAGAAAATAGTACCACCTCATTAAACTATTACTCCAGTCCAGTTTTTCTCATTCTATTCTCTTAATATCTTAATCTCAAAAACTAATTGAGTGTGTAAAATGTTGGCCAGTAAAATTGCAATTAATTGTGCCTCAGAAATGTGAAAAGAAATCATTTTTCAGCAAATTTTTCTTTCGTGGCTACATGCACAGCACGATTTTAAATAAAAATTATTTATGATGTCAGCGAAAAATGTTACTTGAAAGAAATATTTCGGAAAATTGAAAAACTGACAATTTAAAAAATGTTTCTCTACAATTTGAAATGAAATTAACCCTATTCAGGGGGCGGTTAAAGAACACCATGCGTTCTAAGGTGAATAACAATAACAAATCAACAACAGTGTGATTTTAGAAGTTGCCAGATCGAAAAGGAATAAAGTATAAATATAATGAAAAGTGAAGCTACCAGTTATAAGCAAAAAGGGTTACAAATATTCAATTGTAGTAAAATATTGCTCACAAATAAAAATAGCTTTGTTTTTGAGGCAATTATAATTTCTGAATTATTCTAATTTCTGGAATCCTTTTTTATTTATGTACATACATAATTGGCCATTACAACCCTTCAGTCAGGATTACGACCTAGCTTCTCACACCACTTATGTTGTGTGCGTTAATTTAATACATGAGTGGCGGGACCTACAGTTTAAAGTCGAATCCGAACGACAGATTTTTGAGAAGCTTTACATGGCTAATTTTACTCTCAGAGTCTTTGCCAGAATTCTGCTGAGAGGAAGTCGCCGATGAAATATTTTTCGTTTTGATGCCTGACCTTTATTTATGTACACGCATATTAAATTTCACAAATAAACTAGACACAAAATTTATAACTGCGACAAAACAAAACATCAAATACGGAAAAACGTATATAATTTGGTGATTCCCCTTTTTAGTTTTACAGGAATAAAAAAAATTTGGGGATTTCTTGTGTTAAAATAGCAAAAAAAAAAAAGCACTAAGGAATTAGAATCTTAAATTTAAATTTTAGAGCGTATAATGTGCAAGCGCTGATTCTAATTTCTGGAATTTCTAATCACTAGATGTTCTAATTTGTGAGCTTCTACTGTATTCTAGTAAAACAATCGTGTAGTAAAATTGAAAAACTAATAATTTAAAATTTATTTTTTTATCATTTTCTATAATTTGAAATGAAATGTATTGTTATGTACATGCTTGAAATTAACCCATTTAGGGGTTTAGGTTAAAGAACACTATGAGTTCTAAGATAAATAACAATAACAAATCAACAACAGTGTGGTTCTAGAAGTTGCCAGATCAAAAAGTTATATACAGCGAAAAGTAAAGCTTTAATTAAGAATTAATTTTAATAAGAAAATTTGTTTTTAAAGAGCGTTTTATCTCGTACTATTTAACATTAAAAACTACAAGAAGAAAGTACTTTAATGGCACAAGATTTCGGCTACATTAATTGCAAACAGTTTTCCCCTGTTGATTTCTTCTGTCACCACTTTCACGATATACATTTTTTAAAAGGCCTTGAAGAGTTTTTCTTGTTTTTTTTTGAAATTTTTATAAATGATTGTTTTATTAAAAATATTTTATCTGACGTTATATGAATTTAAAAATATAAAAACAACTAAAAATGTTTATTTATAGCAAAAATAAAATTGAAAAAATAAAATGCGAAATAAAAATGCAAAATAATAATGGGAATATATGAACACTTATAATTTTAAAAATATTCTATAGAAACTAACAAAAAAAAACTTGAATTTTGTTCTAATTTTTATTTTTTAAAATAAAAATACAAAAAAAAAAGAATAGAAAAAACACTTGTTTTTTATATTTTTCAAAATAAACCATAAATTATGTCACAATTTAATCTTGTTTATTCAACACAATATTAGATTTTATGAACAATAGAAAAAAAAAGAAAATTGCAACGAATTTTAAAGGCCCTATAGGGAATAAAGAGTATCAAATGCATTCTTACAACCTGTAATCGTTTAAATACTTCCAAAAGTACTTTTTTAGATTTTTTCTAATTTTAAATTGTATGGATTCGTAAAGACGGCAGAGTATACCTTTTAACAAAGTACATGTACTTTATTGCAAAAAAGTATAAAAAAAGTTACTTTTTATAATAAAAGATAATTTTTATAATAAAAAGTACCTTTTGCAATAAAAAAGGTACATTTTGTAATAAATGTATCACAAAAATTTTAGCATAATGATATACATATGGAAACTTATATTTCCTTTATCTTAATAAAGTAGATAGTGTTCTGGCTTATTAGACGTAAACCTAGGGTTCGAGTCCCTGGCCACACATCAAAAATAAAAACATACAAAAAGTATTTTGTCGGCGATTTCTTCTCTTTCTCTTCTTGAAAAGTTTCTCAAAAATCTGTCGTTCGGAGTTGACTTTAATCTGTAGGTCCCGCCACTTCTGTATAAAATTAACACACAGAACATAAGTGGTGTGAGAAACTGCGGGCTTCTTGGGGACGATTGTCTAATGGTAGCAGCAACTCGTTTCCTTACCGTTCGCATCTTCCACCTTTCCTAAACCTGCACAATGCACTGCATGAGTAGGGGTCATCCCCTGAGTTGCAGGTTGAATAATAAAAAAAAAAAAATAAAAATATGGGAAAAGTACAATTCGAATATAAAAAGTATGTTTTTTCTAATTCTCGCTGAACTGAGCTGAGAAAGTACTATTTGATAAAAATAAGTTGTTCCCATTGTCCCATAAGGAGATTAGCATTTAAGGTCTAGATGGTGTTTTTCTCTAGCTTTATTGTCTTAGTGAAATGACGCATTATACGGGGAATTGTTAATATATTTAGATCAAGTCTGATATTGACTCATGTTCCACAGATTTTAAGCAATATGTAAGGGGTATAGTAATCCCCCCGAATTGTCCAAACGCTACAGAACAATCAACTTACATATACGCTAAAAGGCAGATATGAAGAGATTCAATAGAACGAAAAATCACTCGATAGTATTTCCTTTGCCACATACATACATAATTGGCCATTACAACACTTCAGTCAGGATTACGACCTAGCTTCTCACACCACTTATGTTGTGTGCGTTAATTTTATACATGAGTGGCGGGATCTACAGTTTAAAGTCGACTCCGAACGACAGATTTTTGAGAAGCTTTTCATGGCAATTTTTACTCACAGATTCTTTGCCAGAAATCTGCTGAGAGGAAGTCGCCGAAGAAATATTTTTCGTTTTGATCTCTGACCTGGGATACGAACCCGGGCCTTTCGTCTAATAAGCTAACACACTACTCACTAGACCACGACGACTGCCTACATATATACATACATATATATAATAAGACCCCGCTTAACGCTGCTCCGCTCAACGCTGTTTCAGTATGACGCGATAGTATTGGGATTCCCCTAAATCGCACACTGCATTAATACTTGTTGCATATATGTGCAAATGAAATGGCCATGCACCAACCAAAAGTGGTGCATTATATAGCGACGATGTATATCAAAGATCCAAAACGATGAGTAGATTCAAGTCATACTTGTAATTTCTGATACTTATATGCATTCATAATTGTTTTAATATGATTCTCATACTACTCATACTCAAAGTTGGAAGTACCCGTCGTACTCATACTTAACAATACGCATAATGTTATTGACTTCGAGTCGTCTCTACTTAAAATTTAAACGAAGCATAAAATAAGTATGATTCGCTTACGAACACTGCCATACTCACAAGACGATTGTGTGTATGCTTTGCTTGTTGTCTTTGTCTTTCCTTTCTTCTTTGTTTGTATATGCAACAACAACAAAGGCTGGAAATTTTAATGAATGATTCGAATCACTTATAAGTATTATAAGTATTTTTCGAAATTTATGAATCAGAATGAATAGGCGTATGATTCAAACATATTTCGAATGTTGTGAGTTTAATGTTAACGTTGTACTCATACTCATTGTAACCTGTACTTATAAATCAAAGCTGTAGTGAGTACGAATGAGTCAGAGTAGTTGAATCGCAATACTGTTGATTCCCTCATACTCAAAATTGCATAAGTACTTATGAGTAGCGGAAAAACGATTCATTGCTGATCTCAATGTATCTTTTGCAACCCTCTTTTGTTAGTCTGTCCAGAATAAAGATGCCAATTGTATTTTCCGAAGTCGCAATCGCAATGTATTTATATATGCACGTGTTAAGTTAACTCGCTTAACTATGCTTCGTTTAGCGCTGAAACGTATCTACCGCCTTAAGTGGGGTCTTACTGTACGTAATTGGTTATTATAATTTATTCAGTAAGGACTAACACCTAGCTTTTCATACCACTTATGTTACGTACGTTAATTTTTATACATGAGTAGAGGAAGCTACAGTTTAAAAGTGAATCCGAATGACCGGATTTAGAGAAACATTTCACAGAAATTTTTAATTTACTTTCAGACTTTTTGCCAGAAAAATGTTGAGAGGAAGTCGTCGAAGAAATATTTTTTTTATGTTTTCGTTTTAATGTCTGACCTGGGGGTTTGAACCGTAATCTTACGTCTAATAAGCCAAAACACTACCTACAACTTTTTTAAATTAAAATCATAAAATTTTCTTCTATGTGTCTAATATGCTTACCTTTTAGTACATTTGGTTTGGTTTATATTCTAAATTTAGTAGGATTTATTTAGATTATTATTTCAATTATATTTTAAGAAGCTACACTGACTGGCATCATCATTATATCATGACATGAGTTTCTGTCCATGTCAGCAGCCATAGTTCTTACCTCATTCCTATCACAATAGCTCACAGCCAGTCAAGTCAATGCATTTTATCTCATCTAACGGATCGAATCATTGAGTCATAAATAAAATGCAATAATTTAAAAACAATTTTTCTTTGTTTTCACGTTCTTAAAAGAAAATAAAAATGATTTAATTTCCATAAAAATAAAATCAAAAGGGGTTTGTTTGTATGTTTGTTTGTTGATTTTTGCTTTTAATAAATTACTGTGTTTAAAATATTATTTAATTAGGCAAAAAAAAAAAAAGATTTATCGTGCAATACCTCCCGGGTAGAGCAGATTGCTCATAGAGTAAGGCAACAAAAGTTATTTTTTTTTTAATTTTTAAAATTATTTTTATGTTTTTTTTTTACTTTTCCAAATAGCAAATTAAACTACAAATAATTGCTTACTGAAGTATTTTATCTAAACAAACAAAAAAAGTACCAAAATGGGGACAAAATTTGGTACTAAACATTCTTCAAAAATTAAAAGAAGATCTTTGATCTCTTCAATAATGGAATTTATTTTATAAAAAAAAGAAAGAAGGAAAGAAGTACAATTAGTACTGAAATAATATGGTACCCAAATGGTTTCTTAATCGATATGTGTGAAGATAAATACGAATTTAAAAACCAAAGACGCAAACCCATACTTTTAGCAGCGCCACTTTTTGACTCCAACAGGCTTTGTTATTAACAGAGCACCGTTAACTGTTTAACTATGGTAATTTTAGATTATTCTTCTACTTTGCAAACTCTTGACATAAAATACAATTTTCATTATGATCATTATTGTTTGGACTCTGGACTACCCTAGCAAGCCTTTCAAGCAAAAAATTATTTTTCTCTAAGACAATTTTCTCAATCCAACATCACTTTATATATGACCACGTTGCTGATTATATTAAGATGCCTTTGAATCTTCCTTTGCATATAGTATGGTACTTATTGATTAAAAGTATTTCCCAAAATTTGCTCCTAAGCAATTGGGCTTGTTCAGATGAATACTGTTAAATACCTCACAGTGCTCTGTTAAAGTTTAATTTCATTTTGTTAAGATGAAATTTTGCTTTGCTTACATCAAATGTGGAGCTACTAAAATTTATGGATTGCGTCTTGGATTTTAAAATTTTAATTCATCTTCACATAAACATACATAAATTGGTCGTTACAAACCTTAAGTTAGGATTATTGACATAATTTCTCTCACCACTTATGTTGTGTGTGTTAATTTCATACATAATTGGCGGGACCTACAGTTTAAAGTCGCCTCCGAACGATCGATTTTTTTTTTTGAGAAACTTTTCATGGCAATTTTATTTACTCTCAGAGTTTTTGCTGAGAGGAAATCGCCGAAGAAATACTTTTTGTATTTAATTTTGATCTCTGGCCTGGGACTCGAACCTGGCACACTACCTACTAGACTACGGCGACTTCATTTATCTTCACACATATTCTTAATGGTTTTCTTAAAATAATTGCTACAATGTCTGTTTCAATTAATTGTGCACATTAAATTTCTACATCAAAACTCATCAAAACTAGTTCTGAGTTATTCCATTTAGTGTAAGTACTGTAGCTCGACCACAATTACTTAATATCGTTCTGGACTCGATTATGTGGCTAGCAAACTGCCACATAAATAGTCCAATACTGCCATTAAATTGGATCAAGAATATCCAACTGGCAGCCGATGTTAGTCAGCATATTAATATCTGCAACGCTAACATCAGCAATACAAATTGAATAGTTAGAACAGTTATGTAACTATAGACAAAACTAGCAGATTGTACCTGACGTTGCGCGGGTTATAAAAATATCAATAAATAAATATCCGGTTTCGAAACCGACTTCTTAAAAAATGCAATTTTTCAAATTATTCGGAAATCGGTTTATCATATAACCCAGTCCTAAATATAAGCCCATGCAATTTGCCCGTTTTCCGCCCCTTTACCCCTTTTTGGACCCCTTTTGGTCCGCCTTTATAAACGGCACAGCTCCAGTAGCCATGTGGGAAACTTAACCAAGTTAAATCGTAAAAAAATACCTTTAAAACAAATAAAATACAGTATTTATGCATTAAAGTACTAATTTTTGCCCTTTTTTTCTCCCTTTGTCCCATTTTTTTCCCTTAAGTTCAAAATTTTTAAAAGATTTATAGGCTATAACCTGCACCGACAAAAGCTCGATCAATATCCCAAATTTCAAAAATATCGGTTCAAGCGTTCAGGCGTGATTTGGTATGCACTAATTTGCCCTTTTATCGCCCCTTATTGGACCCCTTTTGGGTCAACTTTATAAACGGAGCACCTCCAACTGCTATTTGGGAAACTTAACCAAGCTAAATCGTAAAAAGTTACCTATTACCATTTTATCCCCATTTTTCTCCCCTCTTAATCAAAATTTTGAAAAGATATATAGCCCATAACCTGCACCGATAAAAGTCCGATCTATACCCCAAATTTCCAGGCGTGATTGGCCAACGAACAAATATTTGGGAAACCGAACTAAGCTAAATCGTAAAAAAGTACTTATTACTATTTTTTCCCTTTCGTCCCTTCCCCCTAAGTTCAACATTGTTAAAGATTTAAGGCTAAACATCGCACAGTATTTACATTAAATAAATTTTGCCTTTTTTCTCCCTTTGTCCATTTTTTTCCCTTAAGTTCAAAATTTTAAAAGATTTATAGGCTATAACCTGCACCGACAAAGCTCGATCAAATCCCAAATTTCAAAAATATCGGTTCAAGCGTTCAGGCGTGATTTGGTATGCACTAATTTGCCCTTTTATCGCCCCTTATTGGACCCCTTTTGGGTCAACTTTATAAACGGAGCACCTCCAACTGCTATTTGGGAAACTTAACCAAGCTAAATCGTAAAAAGTTACCTATTACCATTTTATCCCCATTTTTCTCCCCTCTTAATCAAAATTTTGAAAAGATATATAGCCCATAACCTGCACCGATAAAAGTCCGATCTATACCCCAAATTTCCAGGCGTGATTGGCCAACGAACAAATATTTGGGAAACCGAACTAAGCTAAATCGTAAAAAAGTACTTATTACTATTTTTTCCCCATTTGTCCCATTTTTTCTCCCCTTTTGGTCAGAGTTTTAAAAAGATCTATAGCCTATAATCTGCACCGACAAAAGTCCGATCTATATTCCAAATTTCGTGAAAATCGGTCTAGGCGTTGAGGGGTGATTTGTTAACAAACAAACAAAAAAACAGACTTACTCTTACACACTTTGCTGGTTTTTAATGATCTTTGTTAGCGGAAGATTGTAGTCATTATTTTCAAACTTTCAACATCACCATCCTTCTGATGATCTCTAACTATCACTTACATATTGAAATGGATGGAAATTATTCTGGATAAGCTATAGTGACTAACCGAGGTATTTCCGGCACGCTTTATTTAAAACAGTGAAGAACAAATCTTTCTCCAAACGATGGCAATCTTGAAACAAATTTCAAAATAAAAAAAACTAAATAATTCAGGTCATATTAAAGCTATTAAAGCCTTTGACCATGTATATGTATGTAAATACTAGAGGTGTGCGCAAGACATATAAAATTGCACACTATTGCCTTTTTATCAAGACCGAATAGTGATTGTAGCTGTAAATAAAAGAGAGCTGTGTGAAGAGTGCAACAAAAATATTGTACTCTTCATAGAGTCACAACATGCATTACTTTTTTTGCTCTCGGCAACCGAACATCTTCGTCGACGTCATCATTGCCAGTAAATTTTTTAAACATTTTATTTCTGGGGAAAAACCTTTACTTACACTACTGATATTCATATGGCAATACTGAAAATGTAGCTTCAGTAGTAAAATATGCTCTTACAACCCAAAGCATAGTTCCGTTACTTCCGAGACAAACGAGTGCTGTTGTATACATTGAATAAATGAGAAATACACATTTCAGTGCACTCGAACAACCAAGATCAACAAAAAAGAGTACACTATAGTATTGCATTCAGTGAAAGGTAACCATGTCGAATGTCTTGTGCACACCTCTAGTAAATACACATCACCTGTCGTGAACTCAATATTGCATTATTTTTTTTTTTTAGCTTCAAAGCGTTTGTTATTTATAAAAGACAAACAATTAAAGAAAATAACTAAACTTTTCGACTTTTGAAGTCGCCGTGGTCTAGTGGGTAGTGTGTTGGCTTATTAGACAAAAGGCCCGGGTTCGAATTCCAGGTCAGACATCAAAACGAAAAATATTTCTTCGGCGACTTCCTCTCAGCAGATTTCTGGCAAAGACTCTGAGAGTAAAAATTGTCATGAAAAGCTTCTCAAAAATCTGTCGTTCGGAGTCGACTTTAAACTGTAGGTCCCGCCACTCATGTATAAAATTAACGCACACAATATAAGTAGTGTAAGAAGCTAGGTCGTAATCCTGACTGAAGGGTTGTAATGGCCGATTATGTATGTATGTTATGTATGTAACTAAACTATTCTTACAGTGTATTTGCTCACCAATATGCTCACCAACACATTAACAGTTAATATTTTATAATACTCTTCTGTCTCTCTCTTGCTCTCGCTCTCTCTCCCACTCTCACTATCTTTTATTTCCACTGTAATAAAATTAATTTTTTGTTTTCAATATTTTATATACTCTCGATTAATGTGAATGCCACAAGATCCAATAAAGAAAAAGCAAAAACCAAAAACTTAATAACTGTTATTTAAAGCGCTTAATTAATTAATAACAGAGAGCATAAGTAAAAAAGAGCACTAACAAGAGAGTAAAATCCTAAAATCCACCTCATTTGCATGCACGTTTGCACTTTTTATTCTCCTCTTTTTTTTTTTTTGCATCATTAGTATGCATGTCTGCTCCAAATAAAATCAACCCAAGAGAGATGCAAGCAAGACTTGAATTTATAGTTACACTAGGCAACAGAATATGTTATATTTGTTTACAAAGCATCTAAACTGCAGAATCGATTTTAATGATATGTTCACAATAACAGTCAGAAAGGAGTAATAGATCATGTGTATATTGTTACGTTTTTAAGTTCTCTATTATTATTTTTCATTGCAAGGTAATGAGAGATGGCAGCCCTATCATTCTATAACCTGCTGCAAACGATACAGCTTCTAATTAGCTTGTACGTAAAATCAAGCAATGAGCAAACGTAAGTGAGGTTATGTCTTATCACAACCCTCCAAATATATGAATATGTATGAAGGAACGTAAAGGAATATAAAATTACGAAATCACTAATTTTAGTGCTTGAAGTAATTATGAAAATTAACTATCGTAACTCAAGATTTAATTTAAAAATATAAATTATTCTCTCTGCAGAATGTAATATTCTGTGCAGTAAGTACAGTATTTTTATATGACAAGAGATTCCGGTACTCTCTATTTCAGGTAACTATAGAGCAGCATTGTCTACATACATACATACATAATTGGTTATTAAAAAACCTTCAGTCAGGATTACGACCTATCTTCTCACGCCACTTATGTTGTGTGTGTACATTTTTGTATATGAGTGGCTAGACCTACAGTTTAAAGTCGACTTTTGAAAAGCTTTTTCATTGCCATTTTATTTACTCTCAGATTTTTTACCAAAAAGCTGCAGAGTGGAAGTCGCCGAAAAAATATTTTTATTGTCTAACCTGGGGTTTAACCCTGAACTTTCATCTAATATGCTGACACACGACCTACTATACTAAAGCGATTACAAGGCAAGATATTATGGCTGTCGAAAATTTATATAAAAAAAAAAATAAATTTCTCAAATAGCTCTGAGTTGACTTCATATAAATATTCAATTCTCTGCAACTGGTTATATTACAGAAACGTTGGGTAAATATTTCAATAGAAAACACTTGTGTTTAGACAACAGTTTTAAATTCCAAGAATTTAGTTTAAAAAATTTAATATTTTGTTAAAAGAAAAGTCAATAGACTTTAATTTTCAAATTTTAAATATTGTGTGTATTTATTTTATCCATGTAGCTTAACAACATATTTGAGAGGGTTTGGCATGGCAATTTTATTTAACCCTCAGAGATTTTACCAGCAGACTGTTGATGGGAAGACGATGAAACAAATATTTCTGCATATTTTTCATTATATGGGAGATGTTTAAGCTGAGATTTGAACGCCCGAGCTCCCGTCTAGTAAGCTAATACGCTATGAATTAGATTGCGGTGACTTTAATGAAATTTTTTACTATTTCACACTGTATTATACGATACGACGCGGCTTTTACTACAATTTTTCTATTAAAACTTAATTTATTTTCGATCTGTCAACTTCTAGAACCTTACAGTTGATTTGTTATTGGTATTATTTTCTTTTATATATTATGTGGTGTAGTTTTGTTATTGTAATTTGGTTTTTGTTTATTGTTTATTATATCTTTGTTATTTTGTTATTGCTTTCTTTCCCTAGTCCTTGCTCGTAATTCTCGAATAAACATTTAGTGTTTATTTAATTGGTAACGCTTGTGTTCTTCATAATTTATTTATTTTCCTACTTAAAATATAAATATTTATTAAACATATGGTATGCGAAACAAATGAATCCCAAATTATTAAATTTGGTATTAAAATTCATTATTTAATACGTTGACTGGCGACTACGAGATAACTCATAGATTGCGTTCCCTTCTAGGGCCCCAAACAACGAGTACTTGCTGAAGTAAAAAACTTAAGTTGTTTTTTTTGTCAAGTTTTCTGAAAATTGCCGTAGCATTCAACGTGTTAATAAGTAATAGGTTTATAGAAGTTTTTGCCACTTATAAAAGCAAGAAGAATAAAAAGAAAAGAAAACAATGCGTAAACCTTTTATTATAATTAATCTACAATAAAACAACACGATATGTAATGTGTAATTCAGTTATTAATAAACCATATTAGATTGCCATTAAGAATAAAAAAAAAACAGAAATGAGTACGAAAGCAATAATGATAAATTTAATTAAAAACCTCAACCTCAAAACAACAAGAACAACGAAAAAAAAATTAAATACTGTAATCCTGTGTAAAATAAACCCTTTAAGTATGCAATAAAAAAATACAGTAGAACACACATTGAAAAAAATCAAAATTTAACAGCCACTGCAGTAAATCCACACACACACACACAGGTAAATGCTATAAAATTCCTCTACAAAGCAACTATGCAGACACACACACATGTGTACAAATAAAAAAGAGAAACAGAGTGTGTAAAATTAAAATGTTTGCATGTGTTTTTTATTTGTTAAAAATAAGCAACAACAACAACGGCAAAAACAAAAAAAAAAAAATTCATACGAAGGTGTGTCTTGTGACCGCTTAACACAGATCTGCTGCTACACTCGTATACATTTTACAATTTCTCACTGTTATTTTTACTCATTTTTTGCTCTTTATGTTGTTGCTTTTTGTTGCCATTGTTGTCGATTTAGTTTTTTTTTCTGTTACATTTTCCTTTCATGTTATTGTTGTATTTATTTCATAAGGATACGAACGAACCTTTGTTGTCTTTCGTTTTGTATTGTCGTAGTCGTTTTGAGATTTCGTTTCTATGGGTGCGTGTGCATGTGTGTGTGTGTGTTTGCCTTTTACTAGCCTGCATTGTATAACACTTATAGGATAAAACAGATGACAACAGTGAAAAACAATAACAACAACAAAATATAATTTTTGTTTTTAAATGTATGTGTGCTTGTATGTTTAAAGCAAACACATACGTTTTGCAATTTCATGGAAATTTTTTTTTACTTACAAACTGAAATCACACATGATGTGCGACTGTTTTTGTTTTTTTTTTATAGTGGAAGAGAAAACAAAAAATCGCGAGTGAGTGTTTGTTTTTAATCAAATTTAATATCATGTTTCTGGAAGACATTTGTGATTGAACATCCGCTGTGTTGGAAGGAAAATAGGGACAATCTTTTTTACGTTTTCATTTACAGTGTTGAATGAAATAATAGCAACAATTTTCTTTTGTCTCAATAACATGCCATAGAATATTCTTCACTATAAAATTGTTTTCAATACAAGGGCGAATCAATAAGTTTCTTGACATTTATAATGAAATTCAGAAAGTATTATATTTTCTCCGTTAGTTTGCTCTTTAGAGGTTATAAAATAAAGTGAACTTCAACCAAGTATTGTGGTAATTAATTGGGGGGTTTATGGGTTTATGGTTTGCAACAAAGATTTTGTTTTAAAATTATAAAACGTTTTGTCCCTATTATTACTTCTGGGCATGTTTTAAAAATGTTTTAAAAAGATTTTATGGAGAGGATTTTTTTTATTTTTTTTTTTATTTTGTTATGTAGATAATGCTGCCCTACAGTTATCTGAAACACTGATAACTAATTGCCCTCCTCCCCTCTAATTTCTTGGAATCTACACTGAGCGCCAAAAGTTAGCTAAGGTTAGCGAGAAAAGTTAATGAGAATAGATAAATAAATTTCCAAAAAATAAAAACGTCTATTTATTACTTATAAAACGTTAAAACAAAACCAAAAAATAAAATTATTGTCATGCTGCAAGTATATTTTTTATAATAGCAAATTTTAAAATTATAGTGGGTGGTTGACTCACTTATGGCGCTCAGTGTATACACACCATCGGGATGTTATGTTTATATAGGCTATCGGATCACTGTTTCGTGTTCTAGGCAGAAATTATGGTAACCACATAGCCATTAAATAAGTATGAGCAACTCCTACAGCAAGCCTGTCTGCCATAAAATTTATTTCGAACATCAATCATATCAATATCTAAGCTGGTCCGTTAATATCATCGAATTCTCTCGGAAATGGTAGATTTCCTTACGGCGGATATTTCTTATTTTGGTCCTTGGGCATAAAGAAATACCCGGATGAATAAAAATTCTTCACGCAAGAAGGCAGAAGAAAAAAGACCCTGTTGTGACCCAAGTAGGTATTGTAAGAAAAACGCCAAATTGCCGTAGTCTAGTAGGTATTGTATTGGCTTATTAGACGTAAAGCCAAGGTTCGAGCCCCAGGCCAGACATCTAAACAAAATCCAAAAAGTATTTCTTTAGCGATTTCCTCTCAGCAGATTTCTAGCAAAAGCTCTGAGAGTAAATAGAAAAGTTTCTTAAAAAAATCTGTCGCTCGGAGTCATCTTTAAACTATAGATCCCGTCATAAGCGGTGTGAGAAACGAGGTCAATAATCCAGACTAAAGGATTGTAATGCCCAATAATTGTATGTATGTATGTAGACAATGCTGCCCTATAGTTACCTGAAATAGAGAGTACCGGAACGCAGTACCACACCCACCGCCTCCACCAATTTCTCGGAATATATACATCGTTGCCTCAAAGGCAGATGGGGTATTTGTGTTTGCAAGGTGGACTTGAATATCAGAAACTTATACAGGCTATTGGATCACTGTTGTGTGTTCCAGGTGGAAATATTGGTAATCCTCATGTCCATTAAATGATTATTTAGTAAAAGAATATTTCCTGTGCATATACTGAGAAACTTCTACAGCAAGGCTCTCTGCCATAAAATTAAATATTACAAAATTTAATTAAGTTGTGTGCGTCAATTTATACATACATAAGTGGCGTGACTTACAGTTTAAAGTCGACTCCGAACGGCAGATTTTTTTAGAAACTTTTCATGGCAGGCTTTATTTACCCTCAGAGTTTTTCCCAGAAATCTGCTGAGAGGAAATCGCTGAAGAAATACTTTTTGTATTTTGTTTTTGATGTCTGGCCTGGATCTCGAACCCTGGAATTTCGTCTAATAAGCCAACAAACTACCTACTAGACTACGGTGACTTCCTAGTGTATCCAGGATTCCAATTAAGCTTAAGGAAGTTCATACGCATGGATGTTAAAAAAGTTTCCCAGATTCTTATGGAAATATTTTCAAATTGAAAACTCCGTTGCCTTTCTGTTTATTTTACAAAATTTCTATAAAAAAATTCACATGAAATTCTTTCATTTCCGCGATTTTAAAAGATTTTTTCTATATTTAAACCAACAATTTCTGTTTAATAAACAATGAAAGAAAATACTAAGAAAATAAATAAAAAAAAATGGAAAACACTTGAAAATATTTTATAAAAAAAAGAAGAAAATAAAAATTATAAAAATAAAGAACACAACGAATATTACAGAAAATTACATACAATTTGTTTTTGTTATTGTTTATGGAATAGTTGTTGTTGTTGTTGTATTAATATTGTATTTAAATATAATCGTAAATGATCAATATAATCGAGTATTATATGAGTGTCTTGCCTTGCCATATGTAAACAAATTGTATTCAAAATTATAATCCAAACAAACCACCACCATCATCCATCCATCCATCCATCCATCCACGTACCCAACCATCTAACCAACCAAACATATATTCTCCAGCCATCTATACCTTCATCCCAGGCTGGCAATGCAATCCCTATACAATTTGTAGTTCTGCTTACAAAACTGGGTCAACTTTACATCGATTACAGCAGAGGGCTTTGTTCGCTTTTGCGCTGGCTGACTGACTGGCTGGCTGGCTGTATGAATGCATTTTTTCGTTCTTTTTTTTCTCTGAAAATTTTGCTTTTTCCGCCTAGACTACAAACAGAAAAAAAAATTGTTTAAATGTACATACAATATGTATATGTACATACATACATTTGAAATATATGAATACATAATTGTATATATTTACTCGAATACTATGTTTGTATGTATCTTGTACATACATTGTTCAATTATAAAGGGTTCTCCACTTTTTAGATTGCAAAAGTAAGAATAAATAAAATCAGAAATCATTAGAAGCCATCATACAATAGTAGATAGTGTGTTGGTTTAAACAGGATCTTATGGTTCTAAACCCTAGCTAAGACATCGCGAATGAAACGAAATATGAATAAAATCCTTTTTCGACGTCTTTATCTCAGCGGTTTTTTAGTAAAAATTGTGAGAATAAATAAAATTGCAATGAAAAGTTTCACAAAAATGTCGTTCGGAGTAGGCTCCAGCATTTAAGTATCAAATTAAAACACACAACATGATGAGTTTTTCTCCACTTTTTCATTGACATTTCGGACGGAATCTTGACAATAACCTGGCAAATATTGATTTACAAATATTTCAATGTTAGAAAATTTAACTGCGTGGACACTTAGGGCCCTATTATGAGTATTGATCGATCTTCCAGTGTGCTCTAAAGTGCTTATCGAAGGAATTTGCAATTGGTATTATGAAGTTCATTCGATATGTAATAGTATTATTGTGAATTCCGGTTATTTGAGTTATTCACAATAATATCAGCTGATACACATTGTACGGGTTACAATTTAAATAAACAAAATTAAAATATTTAATTTTTTTTTGAAATGTTCTAAAAAATAATAAAAAAAAGAAGTATAATAAAGTAATATGGATACGACGGTTTGACGATTCTTTACATGAGGATGAAAACTTATTGGAACTAGCTAGAAATGGAAAAAAAGAGAGATGATTCCAAACCCTTGGGAATGGATTTAATTACCTAAGTGTATAGCATATATCAGAAATCAGCAACGAGTATTCAAAACGAGGAATAGATTCGAGTCTTACTGAATAATATGATACTCAAACTACTCATACTCAAAGTTGGAAGTACTCATCGTACTTATACTTAACAATATGTATGATGTTATTGACTTCGACTCGTCTCTACATTTATACGAATCACAAAATAAGTATGATTCGCGTGCGAGCACTGCAATACTAACAAGAAGATTGTGTGTATGCTTTGCTTGTTGTCTTTGTATTTTCTTTCTTCTTTATTTGTATATGCGACAACAACAAAGGCTGTAAATTTTGATGAATGATTCGAATCACTTATAAGTATTATAAGTATTTTTCTACATTAATGAATCAGAATGAGTAGACGCATGAATCAAACATATTTTGAATGTTGTGAGTTTGATTTTAAGTCATACTCATTGTAACTTGTACTTATAAACCAATGTTGTAGTGAGCACGAATGAATCAGAATAGTTGAATTTCAATTCTGTTGATTCACTCATACTCAAAATTGCATGAGTACTTATGAGTAGCGGAAAAACGATTCATTGCTGATCTCATGTAGAAATTTTATTTGCAGACTCTGCAAAGACACTTTTAAGGATTTAATACATACAGATGAAATGATATATCAATGCACACGTGCGAAATCAATTCAATTCGCTAATTCTACAATCATATCTTTGTTCTACGAGTCCTATAACGAGAATTAAGTCTCAGTCTTGAAGAAAACTGTTTAAGAGATCTGCATTAAAAGCCTCTTTTTCCCCCAGAATCCGCGTCGTGAATGGTCAAACGTTTGTAATTGTGGCATAAGTTGAACTCTACATATGTAGAAAACACACCGAAATGAGTCATAAGATATGCTCACTTGATGATTGAGCTTGAGATCAATGATTACGATTTATCCGCAGACGTCGTCACAAAGAGAACATGATAAAAATGTGAGTATATTTGTGAGAAGCAAGTGTATAACCCAAAGGCAAATTGTTAGTAATTATTGTTTCAAGCAGTTTTAGTACAAATATTGTGCTTTTTGATGCTATTGCTATTTTTGCTCACAAGTCTTTAAGAATCTGTAGCAACAGCCAACATTACATAAAAAAAAAATTTTGTCTCCCTGTTTTTCTTCACATTTTAATTAAATTTTTCTTTGGGTGTATAATTGATATAAAAAAAAAAAATTTAGAAAGAAGCAACGAGAACTTGTTTCTCTGAAAGCTGACAAGCAATTGAATGCAGTTTTACACTCTTTTTAACGAATATTCTTGATGTTCGCGTCCTATGTGTGTAAAAAGCCGAAAATGTTCGGGCGATTCATATTCATTTGAAATGCTTTGCCAGAACGTCAGTTTTGGTTAACCATTATATGGTTAACCCTTTATTATATGCTCACATCATATGCTATATAATTTACCCGCCATTTCAATCTTCCAGCCATTTTGCCAGTTTGACAATCAAGTGGTAGAGGCCTGTTTTTTTCTCGGCATTGTTGTTGTTTCCTTTGGAAAACTAACTTTTCTTTTAAAAACGTTTCTTATGTTTTTCATTGTTAGACGTTGTTGTTGGCTGTCAATTTTCTCAAGTTGTTTGTGGCTGTGATGGCTGTCCACGCTTCTTTCTTTCTGCTTTGCCTAGGAAAATTAATGCTAAAATTGGGAATTTTTCCTTTTCTTTAATTTTTTTGGGTTTTATTTTCCTGAGACTCAAATCAAATGTGATGGCAATGTATTGGCAAGCAAATAAGTTTCTTTCAAGTGTGTCAAATATGTTTTTTTTTATCCAAGTAAAAAAAAAACGTTTACAATTTGGCTTATTAACCAGAGAATGTTTGTTTGCTGCTCCCTTTTTTTTTTTTTTGTTTGGATTAAGAAAACAGGGTTCAGTGAAACACACATTTGGGTTAATAAGTTAAGAAATCAAAAATGTTCTCGATGAGTATCATTAAACTGAAAAATTACAATCGATTGTGAATAAACCTTTGTAAACGACTTCAGAGCCTGGATTACATACAACATTCTGTTGAATTTTTTATGGCATTCGAAGGGAATAATTATACGGAGCGACAGGGAAAATATATCCGAGTAACTACATAGGCAAAGTGGTTCAGTTAGTTGTGTAGAACCCTCCTAACCTGTTTGATTTGACAAAAACTGTTTTTTTTTAGCTTATGTACAAATTTCTGGATTACTCAAACATTTCCAACCCGATTTGCAAAATTTAATTCTTGTTCGAAAGGTGGGAGATGGACCTTTAAAACGCTGTACGTCTGTCTATTATTTGACCTAATATGCTATGAGATTTGATGAAGTAAACTTGGAAAATGCGAATTTTTTTCATATATTCTCAAGTTTGTCCGTTTCTAGAAGCAAAATTTACTTAAGAAATATTAAATAGGTGATAATATTCTTAAAGTCTGTTTTTTTTTGTGAAGAATTTGACACTTCGTTTGATCAAATTGGACAATAATTACCGTAGTTATATATAATAATAATAGTGTAACAGTAGTGTTATATTTTTTTATATATACCATCTCACCAAAAAGTTTCAGAATTTTTGATGGATTTTGATTGTTTATCACAAAATGTATCAATTTCACGCCTGACAGACCACCAGACGGTGGTCAAAGTTTGCGCAAAAGGGAAATAATATTTGTAAAAATACAAAGATTAGCCGACTTTTGGAAGTCATGCAAACGTGAAATTGACTTATACTATTCAAATAATAACTACGACAATTTTCGTCCGATTTGATCAAACAAAATGCCAATATCTTTACAAGATAATGCACTTTCAGAATGTTATCACTTATTTCATATTTATTAAGTAAAGTTTGCTTCTGGGAATGGACAAACTTGAAAATATAAAAAATATTCGCATTTTTCAAGTTTACCTCATCAAACCTGATAGCATAACAGGTCAAATAATAGACATATGTACAGGGTTTTAAAGGTCCATCTCTCGCCTTTCCAACAAGATTTAAGTTTTGGAAATCGGGTCGGAAATGTTTCAGTAATCTAGAAATTTGTACGTGAAGTAGAAAAAACAGTTTTTGACAAATAAAATACATTTGGAGGGTTCGGGAAATATAAAAAATTTTATCAAATGATGAGTCAATCTCTTTAAAAGAGAATAGGCTTTAAGAGTATTATCACTTATCCTATATCTTTTTTATTACAGCTTGCTACTATGAATGGACAAACTTGAAAAAATATTAAAAAAAAAATTAGAATTTTCCATCAATTTCCATCAAATCTCATAGTATTTTAAGTCGAATAATAGATATATGTATACCGTTTTAAAGGTCCATCTCTTCCCTTTCAAACAAGATTTAAATGATGAATTTAAAATCGAGTCAGAAATGTTTAAGTAATCGAGAAATTTGTGTGTAAGGCCATAAAAAAACAGTTTTTGCCAAATAAAAAAAATTTGGAGGGTTCAAGAAATATAAAAAAAAATATTTTTGAGATCTACTTAACAAAACTCACAACCTACACTGTATAATTAGCCAGATGTATTTAATTTTTTTTTTATTTTGTCGCATACAAGCTACTGCGATCAATACTAATCATCTTGCCTTTCTAATATGCAGTCCCTATTATTTCTCCCAATACTGTATACAATAAATAAATTTAAAAAAAATTTGAATTCTTCTCAGGCACTTATTTATTGTTTTTTGTTCCATAAAGGTACTTTACACTTGTCTTTGCCCGTTTTTGGGGCGTCTAAAATCACTACTAGGCTCCTTTTTTGGTTTTCGCGTTAAGTGTGTAGCGTCTGCCATGTGCTGAATATGTTAAATAAATAAAATAAAAAATGATTTTTCAATTATTTTCCAAATAAACAAATGTTTAAATAAATAAACAATAACATCCACAATCCCCATGTATTTTTGAATTTTTGAATTGAAATTTGAATTTTTTTTTTTTTGAAATATTCGCAAATATTTCGGCACGCAAATGAAATTCGATCGCATTATGGCGATTCAAATAAAATTTTGTTTAGAAAAACTTTATTGAAGACAGTTTAATATGCATTTGATTTAATAATTAATGAAATTTATTTTTCATTTCAATCTCCACAAGCAAAATATGACGCCCGCCAAACCCATATGGCTGGCTGGCTGGCACTGTTGCCAATTTGACGTTTTTCCCGTCAAATCTGACGTTTTCGCAATGCCTATTACGGGAAAAAATGCTTTTTAGCGGTTAGCGGGAAATTTGGAGTTTTTTACAGCGATTTAGCGTTTTTTTTTTCAAGGTTGAATTATATGATACAAGTAAGGAAAAATGCAATTCGAGAGAGAGAATAACGGTCAGTAGAAAGAGTACAAAGCAAAAATCGAAAAACTAAAGTTGAAATTTGTTTCAAATGAAGGTAGACCTTAAGGTGTTGTATTTAAAATAAGAAGGCAGGAAAAAGAAAAAATATCAAAACAGTAAGTACACCTAATTTTCTAATAGCACGGTCTAGAAAATAAAATTAATTCTGTTTTTATCCGTGATATTTGGTATAGAATGGTTGAGAAAAGTTTATGAAAAACTCAACGTAATCTAAGATCTTGAATGGCTCGGTACTATGACTTATGCAAAGACATACATATTTGGTCATTACAACCCTTAAATCAGGATTACGACCTAGCTTCTCATACCACTTATGTTGTGTGTGTTAATTTTACACACGAGTGGCCGGACCTTCAGTTTAAAGTCGACTCCGAACGACAGTTTTCAAGAAGCTTTTCATGGCAATTTTATTTACTCTCTGAGTTTTTGCCAGAAATCTGCTGAGAGGAAGTCGCCGAAAAAATATTTTCGTTTTGCTATCTGACCTGGAGTTTGAACTCGGCCATTCAGACTAATAAGGCAACATTCTACCTTCAAACTGAATCGCAACGGCTAATAACCGATTTTGTTATTAAATACAGTGCTGTCCAATCGGAAACTGAAAATGCTAATCTTGTTTGAGTTGATAGGTATCTGAATTAACCTTACGTAAGCGATTACGTATGAAATCCGATGACGATAGCAAAAAAAACTACCATTTGTTTATCAACTTATATTATTTTTTGACTTTTTGAACTACAATAATTTCAAATATGTGTTACTTTTTTTATGTAATGCTTATAAAAATTTTGTTTAATTTTTTATAAAGACTCTCCTATCATTTTTTTCTACGAATTATTTTGTTGTTACATTTTTTGAAGGATATGGAACCAATCCCCTTCTTTTCTATGTACTTCATGTCTTTTTTTACAAGGTTTTTTCTGGGACATATCTACCGTGTAAAAACAGAATTAAGTGTACATGACAAGAAAAGATGAAATTGTTAAAACATAAATTATGTACATATAATTTTAAAATGTACACTTACAATGAATTTTTTTTTTTTTAAAGTTATGACACCTCAGTATCCACAAAAGTTTTGGAACGAAAACCCAGAAGACTGGCACTATATTTTTGAAAATACCTAATTTTGTTTGTAAATCATTAAATATAATTGAAAAAACAATTCAACAAAAAATATGTGTAATTATTTACATTTTATTTTATTTAACGTTAATTTAAAATGTTCAACTTATTTATTTGACGGGTTTCTGACGGTTTAAAAATTGAATTTAGCGATTTCTGGCGATTTTTAAAACCCGATTTGACGGGAAATTTTGAAAAAAAATTGGCAACACTGCTGGCTGGCTGGCTGAGTGCTGTTGTGAATATGAAATTTTTTATAAAAAAAAAATTTTTTTTTTTATTTAATCATATGCAATGAAAAGAAAATAATATTGTGCTGTGAGAAATAAACATGCAAATATATTTACATACATATTTATATTTATTAGTATGTCATAATATTGTATTTATAAAATCCTATCTATAATATGCACTATTTAATGAGAATGTATTTTTATTATCATCTCATCTATCGATGAATGGCTAATAATTGTAAAAATAGATTTCATTTTTATTACTCATTTTATTTTTATTTCATATAAAAATTAATTTTAAAATGAAAATAAATATAAAAACCTAAACCAAAACACAAAAACTAATATTTTTATTAAAAACTTAAAAAAAATCTACAAAATATTGCCTATTATTAAGGAGAGCGCATAAAAAAATTTTTGAATAGTACAAATTACACTTGCGGGTGAAGAAGAAAAAGGTGATAAGACAACTAAGGTTAAAGTGATAGTGTTGGAAAATACAGTCAAACTCGTTTATAACGAACTCGGTTATAACGAATTCTTGGTTCTTACAACGTTTTAATAACAATTTTCATACAAAAAACTTCATATATTACGAACTCGTTTATAACGTATTCTCGGTTAAAAGAAACTACTTTATATGGTCCCAGTAATTAAATTTCATACATTTTACCTTTTTTTATAACGAACTCTCAGAAATAACTTTGAAGTGTGGCAATAGTCTTACTTTTATTTAATACGGCAGCATTAAATTATAATTCAGCATCTTTAACCAGCTGATAGATAAAAAGAATTAAAACATATTTTTGGTTTTTAATAAAAAAAAATACTTTTTGTCTTTAATAAATGAAAATAATTATTTTTATATTTTCTTCTATGACTTAACCCCGTTTATTACGAACTTTGCCTATAACGAACTATTTTTTCTGGTACCACTGGAGTTCGTTATAACCCGGTTTGACTGTAAATTGAATGAATGACACAAAACTAAAACACAATGCGGGCACTCCTTAGTTCAAAGTTCTAAAATAGACTTCAAAGTATTAAAGAATCCTCTACAAAAGGTTTCCAACTTTATCCAGGCAAGGCAAAGAAGGAGGCATCTCCTTCTTGCAACATACACTGCAAGACTTTGTATGAAATCCAGTAACTAGTTTCCTATTTCCCACAACAACACTATTTTGATATCGTCTATAGAAGACCTTAACAATCCCTTTTATTCTCCCAACGCTATTGCTCGCTCTTCGCCCATTTTCCGATAATACCCTAACAAAGACAACTTCATTTAGTGAGAGGGCATGTTCTGCCTCTTTTTCTTGATTAATTTTCGGATAAGATCTTCCCAATAGGAACTCAATTTATTGAGAGCATGGTTTGCTATTAGAAATCGTGTGTTGGCTTATTAGGCGTAAGGCCACGGTTCAAACCCCAGGTCAGACATCAAAACGAAAATATCAAAACGAAAATATGTGCAGCCCTTGAGCTGATCAACTTCTTCCTTTCCCTGATTTGGCGGCACTTGGTTAGTACAGCGACTTCGTTTCACCCGTGGCATCACAACGGGCCGCCATGCCTGCTCAAGTGAGCTTTGTGATATCATAGCTACCACTACGACCTAACCTAACATCTTCCTCTCAGCATATTTCTGGCAAAAACTCTGCGGGTAAATATAAGAAAGTTGCAATTAAAGTTTCTCAAAAATCCAATATATAAAATTGTCCTGTCACGGTGTTAGTTGTTAAACTGCTCCGAAATGGATCGACAGATGTTCATAAACTTTTGTGTCCATATCGGGTAGGTCTGAGAATCGGACAACATCTATTTATCATATCCTTAAATGGTAAGTGGGCGTGGCAAATTGTTAAAGTATGAATAGTTAGGTACATATTGATCGTAGACGAACAAAATTTGGTAGGTAAGTTCTTAGAGACGATATCAACAATTCCATCAAAAATGGGCGTCACTACCCGCCCCCTTCAAGTGATAAATATATCTCTTAAACTACTGAACCAATTTCAACCATTCTTCTTTTGTTCGAAAGTAGGCGTGGTAAACTTTTAAAATTGAGTATTTAAGAGCATAGCGATCATAGACTAATGCAATTTGATGGGTAAGTTCGTAAAGGCGATATCGACGAACTCACAAAAAAAGGGTGTGGTAATCCTCCCCCTTTAAGAGATACCTATATGTCGGCTTATTCGATGGTTTATAACTGTTAGTTTTTGTTTTGGAGCGATTACAACAACTTCATCAGCGCTTTATCCAGCGTATTACAATAAATATATAATGTGACCTATTTTGGGCAATAAAAAAATCAATTTTAGGCGGGACAAAGTTCGCTGGATCAGCTAGTAATGTATAAAAATTAATGCACATAGCATAAGTGGTATGAAAAGTTATGTAGTAATCCTGGCTGAAGGATTGTAATGGTCAATTATGTTGTGTATGCCTGATAGAGGGATAATTTCGACGCTAAATTAATAGAGTTTATAGTTCAATGTAGTAGGATAGTAAACCATGCCATCTTACTAATACCAAGTCCAGTATTTAGAATAACTTTCCACTTTGTTTTTCAAAAAGCAGTAATTTTAAGTTATAATTTCTGACTGATTCATTTATACTAAATTGTATTGACAAAATATATTTTAAAAAATATTTTTTTTTGTTAAAAACAAAGTACATTGTGTTTTATCAAAAATATACACTTAAACACGGTGTCAGTTGTTTGGATCAAATCCAAAATTCTTTTTTTTCTCAAACAATTTTTTTTTTTTATTTTACCCAGACATTGATCTCAAACATTGAGTTGTTTGCGACAGATTGTGTGCAAAAAATTAAATGCCTCATGAAATAGCTGACAATTTAAATATTGGAAATGAAAATGGCAACAAAAAAAATGAAAAAAATAAAAATAAACCCACACACAATTGCTAAACTAAACATTTTTATTTGAAATACGGCATTAAATTGTAAATAAAAAAAAATAATTTAACGAAAACTATTAAAAGAAACAATAAAAAAAAACTATTATTAAATGCGAACGAATAATTTTATACCCCAGTGTATAGAGTACGCTGTAGAGCATACAGTCTAATTTGTATTCCCAACATCAACTTAAAATTATGACGATTCCCTACTCTCAGTTCGCATTTTCCTGTTCTTTGTTTTTTTGTTTTGTTTACAACCTCGTTGTTGGTTGTTTAACTGTGTGTACATAAACCGTACTTGCTAGTGTGGGAAACTGGGAGTATAGTGGGAGTTTTCTCTGTACTTACTTAGAGAAATAAAAAAAAAGAGATACACAAAGAAAACAAGAGAGAGAGCGAGTGCGAGAGAGAGACCTGCAAATAACGTGATTTTATTGTAATGATGAGTAAAGTTAATGCCCTGCATTTTTCTTCTTCTAGCTTTTTTTTTCATTCTTTCATATTGTTCCTGTTTTGTTGTTGTTTTCCTTTAAACGTTGTTGTTTTCCCCACTTTTTTTTAGAAAAAAAAGAAAAGAGAGTAACCAACTACATACTATGAAAGAAAAGGAGGGAAAAAAACAATAGTCTTTTGTTTTAACAGTTTTATTGTATTGTTTTTGCTTTTTTCTCTTCCTTTTCAACTGCCTTGTTTCGTTTTTCTTTTTCTTTTTTAAGGAATGTTTGTCTGCCAAGCTTTGGCTTGTATGGTTTAGGTAGTTTAAGTATGACAATAATTTCTTCCTTATTTTGTGTGGATTTTTATAACTTCTAAGACGACAACTAGACGGGTATACAACAACAACAAAAACAAAACAAAATATAGCTCAACTCCAATCCAAATAAGGAGGTTTTGCAAGAAACGGGGAAAAAAACAAACAACAAAACTATATGAACGTATGTACGACGTGAAGATAACAACTTTAATTTACTGAAGACCACTATTAGTACGCGCGTTGACATTTTATTTTCTTATGCGAGTACGTTTCAATGATAGTTGAAGGCAACAACACTGTTTCCTTAAGAAAACGTAAAAAATGTGTTATTCACACAAGTTTATCAGTTTACTGCTGTTACAAGGCTGTCAATCCATATAATATTCAGTTCATGCAACAGCTAAGGTAAGTGGGTAGGTCAGAGGACGTGCACCTGTCGATCAAGACAAGCACAGTACCCAGAGGTCGAAATTGAGCCATTGTACATTATCCTTAGGGGAGAAAGGAAATAGAGGACATATGAATGTAGGTAAGGGGAGGAAGAATGGGAAATGGAGGAATTACATATAAAGAAACAGACAGAGACTTACAAAAGAAGTTGAGAGTACGACTACACTTATGAAGCCCTAGCACCTCTCAGCGCAAGCTGCTAATGAATCTATGGAGAGCCTTGATGTCGGCTCTCGACACAGAACTCAAGCTCTCAAAGAAGACCCTGCCAAGGGTCCTCAACATACTAAGGGCTGGGCAGTTGCAGAGGAGATGTTCGACAGTCTCCAACTCCTCCTCCACCAACACCGACAACCAACCTTAAGCTGGCCTTAACCAAGCCCAGCAACCACTCTGTCCTCTTGCTGTTCACAGCACGCCATAGACGCCTAGAAACAGAACAACCCGATCCGTTCCCCCAACGCCTCTGCTCTTCCTCCCTGAACCATCCATCGATGAGGCCATAGAGGTGACAGACTGGGGGGTCAGGACCAACTGTGAAATCGCAACCTGAAAGCGAACCTAACCTAGCGAGGGCATCCACCGTTTCATTGCCCAGTATTCCGCTGTGATCCGAAACCCAGCATAGACGGATACGGTCTGGTCTAAAACTCTTCAACGACTCTTTGCACTCGCGAATGAGCCGTGATTTGCACCAGACCGACGCAATGGCCCTAAGGGCAGCCTGACTGTCAACGAAGATAATGTAAGATTCGGAAGCCGAAGATGGGCCACCAGCTATGGCCTAAATAGCCTTCAGTATTGCGAAAATCGCCGCCTGAAAAATGCTGCAGTCATTATTCAACCTGAAGTGGAGTTCAAGACCGAGTTGCCTACAGAAAACCCCACCACCTGTAGATCCACCTAACTTAGACCCATCTGTGAATATGGGTATACCACTCATGCAACAACTAAAATCAATTCGCTATTCACAACGCCGTAGAAATGATAATTTAGTCCTAGAGCAAAAGGCTTTTTGTGGTGATTTTTCAGTCTTGAGACCATTTTTTTTTGCTTGGTGGTTACGACAAGTAAAATTACAGCATTTCGCTCACGAAAATCCCAAAAGTGATAATAAAACATTCATTGTATCTGAATAGACGAACTGTTTGCTGTGCATTATAGTCTAGAATAGTCATTGGGTTGCATTATTCGCCAATAACTATGGAAAAACGTTTACCATCAAATCAGAATGCTATGACCGTATGATAACGGAGTTTTCTGGCCTTCAATTGAGGATTCCGACCTTTACAGAATGTAGTTGTAACAACACCAACAATTTTGATTTATTGCATGAGCAGTTTCCAGATTAAACTAAGTTAATTAATAATTTCAATATTGTTATCATTGTTTTTTTAACTAATTTTTTGTATTTGTAATAATTATCTAATATATAAAATTCTCGTGTCATGGTGTTAGTGGTTAAACTCTTCAGAAATGGATCGCCCGATTTCATGAAATTTTCTGTGCATATTTGGTAGGTCTGAGAATCGGACAACATATATTTTTCCTATTCTTAAATTTTAAGAGGGCGTGGCAAATCGTTAAAATTGAATATTTAGGTACACAGTGATCATAGAAGAATGCAATTTGGTGGTTAAGTCCTACAGTCGATATCAGCAAATTCACCAAAAATGGGCGTGGCAATCCTCCCCCTTTAAGAGATACTTATCGATCGGTTAATTCGATGGTTTGCAACTACGTATGTACCTATAAATATAACATGTACATTAGAGCGACTCAAGTTATATGGAAGCGAAATTCGTGCTCGATGTACCCCTCTAAAAATGAACCTTGGACTTTTTTACGACAAAATTTAAAATATTTCGGCTCCAGCTTCGACCTCTCGGGAGCTGGACCATTTTGAAAAAGCGTCTATTTTTAAATATTTTGTTAATTTGAGGATCTGTTTCCTTACCAACATATACAATATGTATATCATATGAAAGGTTTTTAAAGGCGCATCCAACTGTATATAAAATTTTTCCAAGGACTATCGTCCATGTCCATTTTTTAAGGATATTCTCTGAAAAAAACGGTTTTTGAGTTTTTTGTTCGGGGCTGTTTGTAATAAAAACGTTAAATTAACATATTTTATATACAGTTGGATGCGACTTAAAAAAACCTTTCATATGATATACATATTGTATATGTTGGTAAGGAAACAGATCCTCAAATTAACAAAACACTCAAAAAAAGAACGTTTTTCAAAATGGTCCAGCTCACGAGAGGTCGAAACTGGAGCCGAAATATTTTAAATGTTGTCGTAAAAAAGCCCAAGGTTTATTTTTAGGGGGGGTACATCGAACACTTTTTTTGGTGAGTCGCCCTAATCTACATATGTCTGTTAGTTTTTGTTTTGGAGCGAGTACTACAACTAGAACTTTATCAGCGTTTTATGCAGCGTATTACAATAAATATATAATGGGACCCGTTTTAGGCAATAAAAAAAATTTTGGGCGGAACGAAGATTGCCGGATCAACTAGTGAAGATATAAAATGTAATAGCCTGTTAGGATTTTCCATAGGCTTAAAATAAAAAAACGAATTTCAATTTTTATAACGGAGTTAAATTTCCATTGAAAATTAGTTGAAAAAAAATAATATTCCAAAACGTTTATTTTATGTTTAATAATGGAAACAGTGTAGAAACTTGTATTAAATACTACGTTTGTACATTGTATTACTACCTACTAATACTACTGCCGGCTAATATCACTAGCGCATAAAAAAAAATACCAACAACTATTACATACAATATATGCTACAACTACTACTACGAATGCAGCTACTACGGTAGTTTACGAAGTATACAAAAACTCATCGTCGTGTATGACCATAGAGAAGGCGGCGTATGTGTGTGAGAAATAATTTTACGGTATTATTTTGTATGTGTAAAATTGACATCAACAACAACAATAACAATAATAATATCAACAAAACAACAGTAGCAGCAACAAGAACAATAAAATATGACATGAGAAAAATAAAAGTTTTGTTCTTCTTCTTGGCATTGTTTTGTTGATATGGACCTGGGAAGTGATGATAAGAAAACGAAAATAAAAATAAAAAAAATAAAACGAGTACAGAGTAAAAAAAAAAACAAAAACAAATGCCGTAAAAATGTAGGCATCGGTAGTAAATTTAGAAAGAGTAAGACAACAACAAAAAAAAACAATAACAATGGGAATTGTAATCGTAATCGTGATAAGTATGGGTATGAGAGAATCAGTACGTATTTAAATTTTAAAATGAGAGGAAGTACACAGCAAAAAAAGTGCGACGACAAAGCTGATATTATCGTTAACGTCTTGGTATATAAACAAATAACGATATAAGGATTTCGAGTAAATCCTGGATTTTTAAAATTGTAGTAAAAGTATCTTAATTGGGGTAAATATTTTATATTTTAAAGGCTTTTATATATAAAAAGGCGTAATAAAAAAAACAAACAAAATTACACTGTAATCAAGGATGTTAGTAACAAGAAAATTGCAAGATCTTACAGGGGACAGCAATAGGTCACGTACAGCGATATACAGGATGACCTTTTCTTGATGGATCGATTATAGAAATGCTACTAAGCACCTTTATTTATTTTTTTTCCTTCCATTGCCTTATTTCATTTTAATTAATCATATTTTCACATCTTAAAATGTATTTACTTTCCTGCAGCAGGTTCTAGAATAACAAAGTTGCCATTTTTCATTGTCTATATACAGTCCCGTTTGTATAAACATATTCCGCTGTTGTATTCGGTGCAGTTGTTTAGGATATGACAAGGCCTATTGTTTAGGGACTATTTTCTGCAGTGATATTTCAAACGAAAAGTTTATTTAAATAGATTAGTACCGTTAAAGCTTTTAAATACTATTTAAACTGTCTGGATGGAGACGTAATTATAGAATTTATAAAAATTGTCCTAATCTAGTAGCAAGCTGTTGGGAAGATTTTAAAAATCTGTTCTATTATAGCCCAATATACCATAAAGAAGTGAAAAAAAATTAAAAAAGGATGCTTAATATTCATCCTACAATTAAACTTGAACTTGGAAACCCGTATATAACGACTCTGAACTCGCATTTATTTAATTTCATTTATTATAAATCAATCGCTGTAAAAACAGGAGTAATTTTGAAAGATTTATGCCATAAAAATTGTAGCTCACTATACTATAGGTTTGCAGTATGTTGAGTACGCTCACAAAAAAAAATAGAATATTTTTCGTTATCAGAGAAAAATGTTCTTGAAATAAAAGATTATATTCTCTCATAATATGTATTAATAAACCATGAAAAAGAATTTAATTTCTTTATAAAGAACTCCCTTTAAATGGAATTTTACATGGAAATTTATTTTTAAAAAGAATATCTTTTTCTCACCACACAACAGTTACAAAATTCTATTTTAAAACCCTACTCTACTCTACTTCACTCTGTCTGCTCCATTCTAATCTATTTTACTCTGTTAAGATTATGGAGAAAAAACAGTATTTATGATGGGCATCTGATGATGAGAGTGAAAGAGAGAGAGATAGAGTGAGGGAGTATGTCATATAAAATTAAATGAGAAAATGTGATAGAGATTTTTCTGTTATTATTTGTAAGTAAGTATGCATGTTGGAGATGATTGTAAAATTTTTGTTGTTTGTTAAGGAGAGTAATCCAAAGAGAACATAATATGTAGAGATAAACATGGAGAGAGGTCATTTGAAATGTTAATCATTTTTGTAAATCCCATATAATTTACACACACACACACGTACACATACATATGAAAAGAGTATGTAAACAAAAATAAAGTAAAGTTACACATACAGGCGTAAATAGTTGAACTTACCCAAAATAAAATATTGATTAAAACCATTAAAAATTTCACACATGAACAGCAGCCGTTGAGACCCATATTGGTTTTATTGTTGTTGTCGTGGTTGGTCGCGTTGTTGTAGTTGTACAATATTTAAATAATAATTGAGATTTATATCCTTTTTATTTTACTTTCTCACTCTCACTCACTCTCTCCCTGTCGTTTTCTTTTTTTCTCTAGGAGAAGTTTCTGTAGTTTCATACACTTAATCGCTCACGTTTTAAAACTCTCTCTCTCTCTCTCTCTCTCTCCAACACAATTTTCATTTACTAATACACATACATTTTATTGTTGCAAACACTGGTAGAGCTATAGTCATTTGTTTGGTTTTGTTTTGCTTTGCTTTGCTTTGCTTTTCGATGTTTTTTCTATTTGTTTTGGATTTTCCTTTTAACACTGCTGCTATACAACTTCATTTAAGTGAGTGTTGGTAAATGCTATTTTTTTAAAAAGGGATTATTATGTATGTGAACGTAATTGGTACTTTATTTTGTCGAGAATAAAAAGCTTTCGTTTTATTTAATAATTAATTACATTACAAACAGTACATGCTCGGTGTAGTGTTAGGTTACGTTAGGTCGGAGGCTTTTATGTCCCAAAACTCACTTGAGTACGCATAGCGGCCCGGTGTGATGCCACAGGAGGACGCAGTCCCCGTACTAACCAAGTTCCACCAAAATCAGGGAAAAGGAAGAAGCTGGTCAGCGTAAGGACTGGACGGTGTAATGTAATAGACCAGAGATTCTATTGGGAAACGAACACTGGTCACTCACACTAATACATTAGGGAACAACTCACTAATAAGAGGGCCTTACATACCTCTACCCCAAAAGACAAATTAGGGAAAACTTTAATGGAAATTTTCTTTAGTTTGCAAGAAAAATGCTGAAGAGGGTCATTAAAAGAATAGTTTTTCCAAATTTTTAAAGTTTAAACTCTCGAGAATATGGTAATCAGTTGTAACCGAAGCTAAAAGAAGATAAAATTGAACTTGAAGGAAGCTCCAAGTTATCTAAAATTATAGGACTTCCTAAACTTAAGCTAGAAATCCTAATGTTCAAAAGGCAACGTCAAAATTTCAGTTAAGAAAGTTTTAAAGTTATCAAGCCTTTCCCAAAGTAATAACTAAGGGTAGGCCAGTGAAGGAACAAGAGGATAGATTTATAACCAGTCGTCGGCACAAAGAGAACATGATAAAAATATGAGTGCATTTGTGAGAGGCATTTGTATAACCCAAAGGAAAATTGTTAGTAATATTTTCAAGTGTAACCTACTAACAATATGTTTATATAGTGGAAAATGGAAAAGTTTACAGGAAAAGTGTACACTTGACAAATATTCTTCAAAAAATGAAGATCTTTTCTCATTGTCATTAGTGAATCTCATTCGAAAATAGAGAATCCTATTGTTATTTTTCTTCGGCTGTATAATTGATATATAAAAAAATTTCAAATAGAAGCAACGTGAAACTGTTTCACTGGTAACTGACAAGCAAGAGACTGCATTTTTACGCTCCTTTTAAGGAACATTGTTGATGTTCATGCCGTATGTGTATAAAAGGCCAAAGATGATCTTCCCCTGAGGGACATTTAAAGCTACCAAGCCTTTTTCAAAATAATATCTAAGGGTAGGCCGATGAAAGAAAAATGTTTGACGTGAACAGGGGAATATATTTACAAACAGCACAATTTCTCAACAAAAAAGAAAAAAAAAGTACTTTCCAACACAACTATTCACGTAGAAAATTACAAAATATTATACAGCATGGAAGTAACACTTCCTTTTAATTTAAATTTTTCTTTTCGTTTGTTTTCTTTCTTTTCTTTTTAATTACAATATTCAGTCAAAGCATCACTTGTTTTTATGTTGTTCTTATTGTTGTAATTATTTATTAATTTGTATTTTCATTTACTCCTATGCTCTTCCGCTCACACACAAACACACGGATGATTATTTATACGCTATACGCGCATACAACACACACACACTACACACACATGCATGCAGAAATGAAATACTTTAGTATTCTCAAATTTGCTCATCTCAAATACTTAAAACTGGGGCTTCCTTTGACCTCTTTTAACTTTTTCTATCTTGAGTAGGTATAAGTGTATGTGCATGTGTGAGTGAATGTTTGTTGCCTTATTATAATTTTTCTCTTCGTTTGTTTTTTTTTTAGTGTATTTTTGTTTGGTTTTTGCTTCTTAAATTTTCTGCGAATAAAAAAAAAGAGTGTGTAACCGACTCTATTACTGCTATTGCCTGTGCCTGCCTGCTTGTATATCCCAATTGATTCCATTTTTATTTTTTTCTTTCCTTTAAATATTTGTTTGATTGTTTTCTTTGTAATTTTCTTTTCTTTTTTACATGTTTTCACTTTTATTGTAATAGAAATGAAAAAAAAATTTTCTAATACCAGCCAAGCAAATATTTCTTTACATTCAATTCAATTTAATTTCCTTTGACAATTTCACACACTTTAAATGCATGTTATGATTTTTAAAACGCTTATAATTTAAAGATTTTTATTTCCATTTAATTATTTTTCTTTCTTTCTTTATTTTCTAATAATTTTCTTCACAATTTTTTATTTTTTTCTTTCACAATTTATTCCTTTACTTAGATTCTTTAAAACCATCGACTTTTTCTCAAGCGCCGTACTGTTCGTTTCGTTCTCTTGCAACTGTCTGATTAAAAAAAAAAAATTATGATTCGAAAAAAATTGAATAGAAGAATCTGTTTTCCCTATTGAGGATTTTCCAAATACAAAAACAAATAGAGTTGAGCAATGTTTAATTTACACAAGAATACCAGCATTCATCCAACACACAACAACAACGACAACAACAATAATAATAATTAAACGCTCACATTGTGTGTATAAAGAAGAAAAAAACACTCTTCAAATGTTTAGCAATTTGAGTAGAAGAGCTTAAAAATATTCAACACACACAATTCACCACTCTCTTTCACTCAAAAGAGCTGTTTGTACACACAACTCAGTAGAGATGATAAGTCAAATGTACTGTTTGTATATATTTATCTTAATAGAGATGGCATTTAAGGGAAAAATATTTTAAATTAAGCATTAAAAACTTAAGCCATCGTTGAAACTTTTATTTCATTATGTTTGGATCAAGCTATTGCATAAACTGTCAGACCACAATGCCCACTGACTATTCTACAATCACTACAGTTATCGGACACAGGTACTTTACGATTTTGCAGATTGTTCGATGATATAGGTGAGTCTTATGTCGAATATGTCTTGTACCGCTGTCATAATTTTCAGGTTTCAGTACAGTGATATGGTTAGTGATATTCCTATATTCCTCTGCAATAAACTGTTGAATTCAGAATTTTTAATATATCGTTTACAGTGATCTCATAATTGATATTTTATATAGAAAACAATTAATTATATATTTAAATTGTCGATCGTCTGAAATCTCTCTTCTTAAAACTACAGGGTTCTATTTATTATTTTATTGTTAATAATTAAATTCGCTAGTATTTTTTTTGCTTAAATCAAATTGTACCAAAATTTAATTTTACCCATCACTGTTAGTAAAGTGATAGAGAGAGCATGCTTAGATAAATGTAAACAGTGTTGTATTGGCAGTTTTTAAAATACACCAGCCCATTAAAATGACGATGGCAACACTTAATAAGTCTTATTTGACATTTCGCTCAGATGTGGTGCAGAAGAAAAAGGAAAAAATCTTCCATTGCGAATTGCAATAGTTTTTGAGGAATTTTTCCCTTAATTTTCTTAAAACCATAAAGAATTTTTATAATAAATCAAATAAATATATATATAAAGTGTTTTTCTAATTATTATAGATCTTTTTTAAAAATAAAGTGAAGTGCCTTAGCATATAAGATAAGAAAGAAAAGGAAAAAAGTCTAGAAAGAAATAAAAAGCAACAAAAGTGGTGGTGAGAGAGATCAATTGCTTCAATGGCAGAGAAATAAAATACCAGTGAACAACAAAAAAAAATTCATTTTTTTCTTTTGATTAAAAAGAATTTGTGACGCGAGAAATAAAAAAAAACACAAGAAAATAGAAGGAAAAATATGAAATATGAAATAAAAAAATAAAGTGCAAAATATGAAATAAAAAAAACAAATTATGAAAAGGTGTTGAAAACATAAACGCAAAAAAATTATTAAAATATTTTATACATATACGTACGTTCGTATAAGTATACAACAACAAAACAGCAGCAGCATTAAAACTACAACAATAGAAACGTCACAACAAAGGCAACAAAGGGGCTTTTTACTATTTCGCGGATGTCTACAATTAAAAAAACAGCAACAACATTGTACACTACACGCCGTATACACACAAAACAATTAATTATCAGATCAAAGCATAATAATAATAATATACAATTATAACAACAACAATACTAATAATAATAATAGAAAACTATGGCCAACAATGTTCCATCCCTATCAACGGTTGTAACTGCATACATAAAACCTTCACCCTCAAATTCCACCACCCACCAATGGAATACACCACAATTGACGGTTGTCTGTGTTATCGATACACAATTGGGCGATCATTTAAAGGATCGCGAATGTGCATTGGAAGAAATCCAACAGGCTGTTCTATCGGTGGGTGCGAATTTTCAAAGAGTACAGGTAAGCAATGAAATACTTTTAAAATAATTAACAAAGAAGAATTTTCATCATTTTATTAACATTACTTAGATGGTCAGTAGATATTTCATGAAATTGAAGATTTTATTCGCTCGATCACTTTAATTCTGAACCGTTTTCTGTGATTACGTGTTGCCAACTTAAAAGTGATTATCTCTCAGGAAGAAATAACCAGCCGTCGGATTATCACCCATAAAATTATTCACTGTGGAAAGGAATCGTAATGTTCCAGAAGATTTTTTAAAGGCTAATCTTACGATTTTTATACATCGAGGTTAGGTTAGAGGACGTGTACTTGTCAATTAAGACAAGTGCAGTACCCGGCGGTCGAATTGACCCATTGTCCTAAAAAAAAGAGGGCACGATAAGAGAGGTATTAGAATGAAAGTGGAGAGTATGTAGGAAAAAATGGGAAGTGGAGGAATCATGCAGACCAGACACAACAAAAAAGGGGTATAGCGCGACTACACTGATGAAGTCCTTGCACCTCTCAACCAGCCCAAGCTACTAATGAACCTATGGAGAGCCTTGATGTCTACTCTCGACACTGAATTCAAGTGACCAAAGAAGGCCCTGCAAAGAGTCCTCAATTTCAACCTACCAAGAATTGGGCAGTTACAGAGGAGGTGTTCGATAGTCTTCAACTCCTCCTCATCGCTACATGCCCTCTAATAATCCGGCTGGGATCTGTTGCAGAACCCCGTCATCGAACTTCTCGATCTATGCTGCCATGATCCTTCACCGAGTGATCCTTCAGTGAAATCACATGCCATAGTTGGCTGTTATATATACTTGTATACATGCTCCTAATGGTCCCACAATTAGAGTAGAGCTTTAAGAAACTTTGTTATTTGTTGGTACAAACACCTGCTTGCAGTTGCACCAAATAGTTGACCGAGCAAGGGGTCAAATGTGGTGGTAAATAATGCAAATTATATGGGAAATGGGTTGTCCGTTCACCTTGTCGACGTCTACCATTAGGCAAATATCCGCTGATTTGTTAGGAAATCCTCAGTAACCTTAAAATTCCGTCTGTTAGTATTTATTTTTCTGGTACTTAAGCTTGTGTCAACAAAGAATTTCTCTAAAAAACACTTTTCAGTATAGCGTTGTTCTGTTGTTGTCAACAAAAATAAGTTGCTGGGGGTCATATCTCATAAATATGGGGGCTGTGGTATGACGATTCATGTTATGTGTTCAATTAAAAATAACAAACAATGGTCGTGTGTGTGCATTATAATTTTGGCACAATTCGACTTTGGACTGGCATACTTCTTTCGGAATTCTTTGTAATTTTAAACCTCATCACAGCATCGAGCCTTTTTAAGTCAATGTGGATCACTCAATTTCCTTCAAATGGTCGAGTTGTCTGTAGTAGAGCCATTTTGTAACAGCTTGTTATGAATTATTCTCTTACACTCATTGATTCATAGATTCAACCTAACCTTGCTTGAAGACATCTGAGTAAACAGTGGTAACAGTTAGGGAAATCATGGATGTGTAGATGTTTAGTTTACACGCTTTTGAAACTAATTTTTCAAATGATGTGAATTTTGGCTGTACAAAATACGGCCTATTTGAAGCAGAAATGATAATTCCGTCTTGTATGCTATTGGATTTCAGTTGGTAGCTCATATACTCGTATAGAACGCTTGCAATCCCTTTTTGTTGACTTCCTGACATGTGGAAACTATATAATTGGCACTCCTCATCCAAAGTTACGACGTCATATTCATAAGTTACCCATATTCTCTCATATATTTTCTTAATTCTTCTTAAAATATTGGTCAAAAATTAGGCATCTCTTAATTGATACAGGATATCGCCTTCCTCTGTAGGGGGTTTCACCGTTTTTAAAGCTCTCTACGCTGTTTATCCATTAGGTCTGTGTCACAGTACTTCTTTATGGTACTTTAGCAAGGCAGTTTGTTGTTTCTATACACGGGTATGGTGTATTATATTGGTTAGGAACTGAATGCTTTCTACCAGTGTAGGAACTCCAAAGGTAGGAGCTAGGTTCTTCCGCCTAGGGCCATTCGCCGGATATATCTGGCGTTTGTTAGACCGGTTATTACTATAGATCGCTCCAGAGTTCTGAATGTCGTCTTTCCTAATGGAATATTTGTGCTTTCAGAAAAAGCCACTGATTATATTATGCCTGAGGCTATGTTCCTGCCTGGTTTAAGAATACTTATACCGGATAGGGCACAATGGCATGGCGAGGTACTCCACGGGCATAGTGGTATACCCATCTTCACTGATGGGTCTAAGTTAGTTGGACATGCATGTGCTGGGGTTTTCTGTAGGGAATTCGGTCTTGAACTCCACTTCAGGTAGAATGATGACTGCAGCGTTTTTCAGGCGGAGATTTTCGCAATCTTGAAGGCTATTGGGGGAATAGCCGGTGGCCCAGGTTAAAGTTGTTGTCGGTCTTATCACGGGCCACTGCGGGATGAGGTCCCTGCTGGAACAGATCCCAGCTGGACTATTTCAGGGCATGTTGCGATGAGGAGGAGTTGGAGACAATCGAACACCTCCTCAGTAACTGCCCAGCCCTTGGTAGATTTGAATTTGGGGACCCTTAGCAGAGCCTTCTTTGGGAGCTTGTATTCAGTGTCGAGAGCCGACATCAAACGCTAGGACTTCATCGGTGTAGTTGTGCTCTCCCACCCTTTTTGTTGTGTCTGGTCTGTGTGATTCCTCCGCTTCCCATTCCACCCTTTCCAACATACCCTACTTTCACCCTATCCCCTCTAATATCCTTCCCTCCTTTAGGACGTTGTACAATGGGTCAGTTTAACCTCCGAGTGCTGTACTTGTCTTGATTGACAGGTACACGTCCTCTAACTTAGCCCAACCTATTGGTGACCATATCGTCATTCTTTAAAACTACGTACCCTTCTTCTTAAAAACTCTTCGGTTTGTCTTAAACAGATTACCAGCTAAAGTTCGAAAAAGGTAAAAAATATTACGGTTTGTAGACTGAATCTACAACTATTTCTGAAAGAGAACCGGTCCATGTTATCTTAATTGACATGGGACTTTCTTATTAAGAGCTCTTAGTTGGCTAGTACGCTATTATTTGTAGTGGTTACTACTTGATACTCGATAAACTTTCTTTTTCTAAATGTCTTACCGAATTTTACCTACATTTCGTTCAACGTCTAATTGTTTTGTGGCAGAAGATTTCATTTAAAACTGGTGTGAACTAGGTTCCAAATTTTTCTTTATAAATTGGGCATTCATTTAAATTCTTTTTAATTTTTTAATAAAAGATACGTCGATTATGTGTATGCATTATTAGAAAACTAAAAAAAAGATATTTGGAACCAATTTTTCTTTATTTTTTTTTTCATTTTAAACGTTTAATTGATTTTAATTTTTTCAATTCATGCCAATTAATTGAATTTTAAAGATTGAAATTTTTTAAGAAATTACTTTTTGAAGGGCAGGCGCCTAGAATTTTAACAAAATGTTTAGATTGTGATTTCAAAATACACTGTGAATACTTAAATACATCGTTAAAGTGGTCTAATAATAGATTTAAAAAAAAAATACTTTAAAATGCACTTTTAATCTCTTGGCATAACGAAAAAAAAAACGAACCACAATGGGACGCTTTTTTTCTGTATCATTTGGACTTTGATTTATAATATATCATAGATTATGTATGTATGTATGTACATAATGTACATATTCATTAACACAGGTACGCTTTTTGTTTTATTGAACAACATTTTCTAAATATTGCCCTCTTGTTTTTATTTTTTTTCTCTTGCAGTTCGATAAATTAGATTTTGGCGAAACGAAAAAATTGGAAACATTTTACAATGCTGACGTAGCTGTCATCGACTTGAGCATACAGGCTCATCAAAGATCACTATCATATCACTTGGGTGTACGAGAATCATTCAACATGAAGGAGAACATACTCATCTACAATGATGTCCACTCAAAACAGACCCTTAGCTTAAAGGTAAGTATGTAAGTGGTGTAGTAAAGTGTATTTAATTAATTTTATTCTATTTTGTTGTATTCATTCATTCATTATTTTTTGTTTCATTCTTTCTCTCTCCCAATTGATTGCATTTCCGTTTGAAATAGATTTCTGAAATTGTTTCGAATAGTCGGTGCAGTTTGGTGTTTAAATATTATTTTTATTTTAAATTTTTATTTTTAAATAGAAATAAATTTGTACATACGTATGTACCATACGTATGTATGTACATATATAGCAGCAGTGTGCCAATGAATTAATGAATGACACCTACTCTCTACTCTATTGAAAATGATTTACGTATTGCTGTTGATTTTCTATTACAATAATGCGATATGTATGCATTGTTAGTGTTTTTTATTGTTAATTTAATTTTCATTTCATTATTATTATTATTATTTTGGTCAGGGCTGGGTTTTTTTAAGTTAAGCAAAATTACATCTCAGTGCAGTTGTACCTTAAATTGTTAAATTTTAGCCTGAAAGATGACCTCCTCAGCATGGTTTTTTTACGCATAATCTGCTCTGCTTTTTGAGTTTGTGTTTCACAAAATATTCGTCACTTTCAAAACACAAAACCCAGCTAATAATCGTATATATGTACATACATCTACTGAAATCATATATAGATAAAAAGAGCCTTTCTCAGCACCCATTTCGTAATAGAGCGGTTCAGTCAAGGTCCAAGTGGCCTTTTGATTCTACAATCTTCTCTATTACCTCACAACACGTTTACTTCCTGTCTGATCTATTGCTCATTCAAAATAAGAAAGTATTCTGTAGGTGGTTTTTTATCTAAAGGATCCGCCAAATAAATTTCTTCTTTTTTTGAAAATGCTTTAAAAAAGAAAAGTACAGAATATTTTCTCAAATTTCTTTTTTATTTGAACGTACAATCTTTCCGGTTAATAATGGAAAATAATTTCATTCAAATGGCTGACTCGCCTGGCCATGCAGTAGCCTACACGATCGGTCCATTTTTTTAAGCACATTATCGATTGTGTGCAGCTGTATTTCACCAATATCTTCACGAATATTGTCCTTTAATGCGTCAATTGTCTCTGACTTCTCGGCGTAACACTTATCTTTAACGGCACCCCACAAATAATAGTCCAACGGTGTCAAATCGAAGCTCCGACAAATCGGCCAAACGACATCAGCTCTGCGGCTGATAATACGCAAAACATCGAGTGCAGCTTCGGCTGTCCCGTTGAAACCAAATGTTGCCAATATCCTCCTCTTCAATTTTGTAAACAAAAATTCGTTCAACATGGCCCGCTGCACACAATCGATAATGTGCTTAAAAATTGGACCGATCGTGTACACTACTCCATGGTCAGTCGAGGCATTATTTTCCATTATTAACCGGAAGTAGTGTACTTTCAAATAAATAGAGAAATTTGAGAAAATATTCAGTAGATTTTTTTTAAAGCATTTTCAAAAAAAAAAAAAGTTATTTGGCGGATCCTTTATATCTACTTTATATCTTCTCCCATCTCATTACCCTGAGCATCGTAGTACCCCAGAGGCCAGCACAGTTTTATACCACACATCGAGAAGCACTGTGCAGGCCTTTTTTCCAAGTGAAATAAATCTCCAGCTGAGTTAAAGCCTTGTCTACTCTTCCTGCCTTTTAAACGTACTGATGTGTTCACAGGCCAGCTTCGTTGCCTTAGGCTTACAAACATCTCTGGATACTATAGGTTTCTTTATCCACTATGACTTGCATTTTTAGTCGATGACTTGCATTTTTTTGGTCGATGACTTGCATTCTTTGGTCGATAACTTGCATTTTTTGGTCGATAGCTTGCTTGCATGCGAGCTTTCTGCGTGTAATTGATTGGCTGTTGCAGTATATGAATCACTTTTCACATTTTCAATCCCATGGTTTCTGTTTATCAAAGAATATTTGTCTAATAAGGTGTTGCATATTTTTGGTGCATTCATTCCAAGAATATGATCGATTGTAATCTATCCGCTGAGAATCTATTGTACATATTTAACCCAGAGAAACGGATTATTAATGTAATCTATTGGAAAATAATAGATTAGTTGAAATTAAAATAAAATTTAACTAAGAATTAAATAATTTGGTAGAGTTTCCTTTCTTTGATTAAATCAAAACCGAAAACAAAAACAAAATTAAAACAAATAACTTTCAATAGTTAAGAAATTCTTTTGTGTTATCGAAATTTAATATCAGACACTTAAAATAGTTCACACTTAACATCTCTGATATGTAATCGCACACATGGAAAACAAACAATAACAACAATTGTGGCACTAATAAATGAAAAAAAGAAAAAAAAATCTTGTTTTTATTATTATTGTTTCGCTATTGACTGACATAACAACGACAACGCAACAGTAAAAACGAACACATAAAATTGTATAATCGAATATCCTATCTTAACTGGTTTTATTATTTGTTTGCTCTCTCAACAAACAAACAAAACCTGAAAGTTTACTTTCATCACTCTCTGTTTCTTTCGCTCTCTTTGTGGAGCCTAGTGTAGTAAGTGGCGGTAGTGGTTTCTGCTTAAAATTTACTGACCCATTGTGAGTGTGTGTGTAGGTGTGTGTGTTTTGTTGTTGGAGCCAAATAAACATTACAGCTTGTTTTATTTATGTGGGTTGTTTAGAATGAATGCCGTTGCATACGTGTGTGTGTGTGGGTGTTTGTTATCATTTAAAACGGGTTTTGTTTATTTTTTCTACATGCATTGTGCCTTTTCTTTTCTGTTCGTTCGTTCGCTCGTTCATTCATCTCTTTAATTCATTCATTATTTTGATTTTTTCTTTCTTTCTTTTTTTTTCAAATTTATTTGCGGTTTTTTGTTTTGCTCTTTATTTTTGGTTTTGTTTACATTACACATCACTTTTTTTTCATGCTTCTAATTATTGTTGTTATTTTAATACATTTAATTGCTGTTTAATTTATTCTTTTTTTTTTTTTTGTTAATTTTTCTTTTTTTTATAAAACTTGTTTGTTATTTTTGTAATTTTTTTTTTTTGTTTTGTTTTGCTTTGTTTATTTAAGCTTGAAAAATAAACGCAAAATTTTTTTAATGATTGTTGTTATCAACCATAAATACACGTTGTTTTTGTTGATATTTATTTATTTATTTATTTATACCTGCACATTTGGCCATAGACATATGGACATATGTACATACATATGTATGCACGCATTGTCTGTACATATTTAGAATTTATTTTCTTCTTCTTTTTTTTTTTGTAAACAACGCTCACATGTACATACATTGGTGTAAACAAATTAATTTTTTAGCTGCAGAAGATTAATCATTCTTTAACCAAAATTTTCTAAAAAAAAAAAAATGATAAATTAGCTGTCCTAATGAATCGTGTACACCCTACACCAATTCTTTGCATCATAGAACAAAGCCGATGTGTTTTACAAAATGGGTACCTGCCCGCGTGCACCTTATCCCATGGTGCTCTTCGCACAGCGTGAAATACAATGCGTCTTCCAACGCCCCCAAATGCAACAGACTATTGCACCTGAGTACCAATTCGAAGCCATGTATTTGGATATGACTTCCACTTTGGTTAGGAGCGGAGCCTATCTAAAACTCGATCCGATCTTTGGGTCACGGCACCCGGTTGAAAAATGCAACTCCACACCGAGTTCATTAACAAGACTCTTCCCGCGTTTTGGGTCCAAACCACAATCGCCACGATGCTCCCAAAAGGGCCCACATTAAGACCTCGTAATCAAATCGATCGCTACCAGTTGAACTCCAAATACTTTGGGATTGGTGACCCACACATAATAGAACAATTATGATGACCATAAATAACCAATCTCTGCGAACTTTACAGCATTCTTTAATTGCTGGAGACCTCTAGTATTTTTTTACGTCGAGGAGAGGTAAATGTACTTAACCGCACCGTAGAGGTGGTCGTCACATCGTCCATGTGTGTGGGGTCCTCACCACTAAATACCCCCCCCCCCCCCCCGTCTCGTGGTGCCCACTCCAGAACTACGGTGGTATTACTTCGGAGTGGAGGCTTTTTAGCCCTTTGGCCCCTGCGCGTTCATATCCGCGTCGGGATTGCGTATCGAAAACTGAGGAGACATCTAAGTGCCTCCACTATTCCTTTCGTCCAGGTTCATGTTTCGAATTTCGTTTGACACGTGTGCCAGTGTAATCATCTATGACAGCGTGTCTACATGTTTTGCAGCCTCAAGATCTCTCTCTGCTTCAGTCTTAGAATGCGTTCCACGTAATTCGCTACTAAGCCCCAATTCTCTCTACTCGCAATCATAACCCCGACAATGTTAGCGGCCATGATCGTTCCAATTTTTAACGTCAGTATAGAGCTATAGCTCTGCCGTGCGAAAAGAGTGCGTTCTGCATCATCAATTACTTCCTATAGTATACTGCTACCGGGAGTCTTTTTGATTTTCAGGTCTGTAAAAAGCTAAGAGACCGCCGTTCTGTTGGCAGGACTAGAATTTTCTTTGATAGTTAAGCTACTCTCAGGATCCCAATATCGTCTAGTTCTTCCAACATCCTTAATCTGGATCCCAAAACGAGAAGAAGAAGACAGTCAATGTTCACTGCTGAAAATTCTAAAAGAAAGTTTAAAAAATGAAAGAAAGCATGTGCTTAATGGTTTCAGGATCTTTCACATTACCTCAGACCCTGCAGAAAGAGGGGATATCTATATCCAACATATTGGTCTTAGTCATGATTCTAATAGATTCCATACCCTGATTCAATAGTCATTCACGATCCTGGAGATACTAGGAAAGATTTCCCTATGCTGCCAAAAGGCCAACTGATCGCTCAGCTCAAAAAAAAATTTCATAAGGCAGACCTGATTGACCGCTCCTCTGAAAGCTCGTTGCCCTATACGCCACAATGACCAGGAATCGATCACAGAACCAACCAATACCTTCAGTGTGAAAACCTATCTAGTCTCGAGCCCGCATAATGCCTAGTTAGTGCCCTTAAGACACCTTGGCTATCCAAATCCGCTACCTTTGCATCAGTCTAGAATAGTCTATACCTCCGACAGTTAGTCCTTCGAAGAAAGTATTCCTTCAGACCAATAATACTAAAAGATTTTTAAGAAAATTTCTTTTTAAATTTTAAAAACTCTGCTGCTATCAAAAGATGTCAGTTGATGTCCATAGTATTTGAAAAATTCTTGAGTGCTTTAAAAAAGGCTTACTTTTATTGCCTCATTTGTTAATTTCTTTTCAGCTTTCGTTTCCCAATTATACGTTCTTGTCGTATAAACTAAATACAGAATATGGGGTCTGCAATTTGACGAATTTCAACAAAGAATTACCGGCTGATACAAAAATACCCACCTTGCAGGCCAGACTCAAACGTCTACTGCAAGATGTTGAAATACAATCCAAGTAAGTTGTAATAATTGTTGTTGTTGTTTTTTTTTCATTGATTTTGTTTTCATTCATTGACCAACAGAGCCCACATGCGTGAAAAGTTTCTAACAGACTTAAGGCAGGCCCGTGAAACGTATGCGACCAATTCGAAAAAACTTCAAACAATTTTACATGAAATGCGTAAACGTTTAGACGATGCCCATGTATTGTCCGGTGAGGTAGTGCACAGTTTTATGTGTTCCCTACGGGATGTACAAGACTACGATGCCATGGTGTGTTTGGTAAACGATTTAAAAAACATACCGAATACACGCAAATATGTGGAGACGGGCAATATGAGTTTCTTGTATGCCTTTGCCTTGAATCGTCGCAACAAAAAGGGTGATCGTGAGAAGGCCTTGGAGTCGTCGTTGAAGGCTTTGGAAAAGAAAGAAAACGAATTTCCCGATATGTTGTGTTTATGTGGACGCATCTACAAGGATATTTTTGTTGAATCTGACTACACAGATACGGCAAGTTTAAGAAATGCCATTAAATGGTATCGCCAAAGTTTCGAAGTACAACCAAATGAATATGCAGGCATTAATTTAGCCACTCTCTTGGTTATTGATGGCAAAGAGTTTTCCAATACCGAAGAACTGCAGCATATTGGCATGACGTTGAATAATTTAATTGGCAAAAAGGGTAGTTTGTCTTCGTTAACAGAATATTGGGATGTTGCCACCTTCTTTGAGATTTCAGTATTAGCCGAAGACTATGCCAAAGCCATTAAGGCAGCCGAATGCATGTTTAAGCTAAAGCCACCAAATTGGTATTTAAAGTCGACCATCGGCAACATTAGCCTAATACATCGTTTTCGTAAGAAAAGCGATGACCATCAGCCCACCATAGAAGAGCAAATTTTTCAATTTTGGATGGATTTCTTCTTAGATGCCACCGACAGTAGTAAAATAAGTAACATTAGGTTTCCCATATTGGTTAGTTCAATTCGAATTTTTATTCAATTCAATATTGTAATCGATTAATGAATTCTGTTTGCGTTTGTATTACAGATTGTTGAGCCACAGAAAATCTATATGCCCAGTTATGTCAACATCAATATGGATGCTGAGGAAAAGTCCATACAAATAATTAATATTTGTTTGGCTCATGCCAAGAATGAATGCAAAAAAGTGCATGATTTTGTTTTCACTGCCTCAGAGATTAAATCGGTTAGCTTGTATAAACGTGACGATCGTTGTGCTTATTTGTATGTCAATCATAATTCAGATGATTTTCAAATATTTTTCCCTTCGACTGAGTGTCGACAACGATTCTATGAATTGATATTGGAAATGGCATCCGATCAGGATGTCTTTGTTAATCTAAATGAAGAAGAACCCCAGCAAATAGAGGTAAAGTAGTAGTACTCGTAGCGTAATTGCTTCGTAATTTTAATTTTTTTTTCTTTGTAGTACGAATATGACTATGATGATCAGAATCGTAAGGTTATATTGGGCAAGGGTACCTATGGCACTGTCTATGCAGCACGTGATAAACATACACAGGTTAGAATTGCCATCAAAGAAGTACCCGAAAAAAACTCCCAAGATGTCCAACCATTGCATGAGGAAATCAAATTACATTCGCAATTAAGGCATCGCAATATAGTACGAGTAAGTTTGTTTAACGTTTTCTTTTTTGTTTTTCATTAAGATTTGAAGATTATTTTTGTTTATTTCTATGATTGATAGTATCTTGGCTCTTTGTCTGAGGATGGTTACTTTAAAATCTTTATGGAACAAGTACCTGGCGGCTCTCTATCCGATTTACTCGAAAAGAAATGGGGTCCTTTAAAGGACAATGAGTCTACCATGGCATTTTATTCGAAACAAATTCTCGAAGGTCTCAAGTATTTGCATGAACAGAAAATTGTACATCGCGACATAAAAGGTGACAATGTTTTGGTCAATACGTACAGCGGTGTAGTGAAAATATCCGATTTTGGCACTTCGAAACGTTTGGCTGGCATTAATCCCATGGTTTCTACTTTTACTGGCACCCTACAGTATATGGCTCCGGAGGTAATCGATTTAGGTTTTCGTGGTTATGGTCCAGCTGCCGATATATGGTCATTTGGTTGCACCAATGTGGAAATGGCTACTGGTAAACGGCCATTTATTGAGTTGGGTTCTGCCCAGGCGGCCATGTTTAAAGTCGGTTATTATAAAAAACATCCCACCATACCAGATGAATTGTCACCAGCAGCAAAAAGTTTCATACTAAAATGCTTTGCCATCAAAGAATCGGAAAGACCAACAGCTGCCCAGCTATTGGAGGATCCGTTCCTGACAGAGTAAGTTGAAAGTATTTGTTATTCTAACAATTTCTTATTGTTTTTTATGTTTTTTTTTTTAAAGCAAACATCGTAAATTGCGTTTAGCACCCTCCACCAGTGACTTTAGCCGCAGTATATCCGTACCTGCAGATCGTTTAGTCAATCGTCCGAAATCTGGTAATACGCCCACAACACCAGAAATTGAGTAAGCTTTAGTTATCATATTCAAATCAATTGCTTTCTTATACATTTCTTTACAATTCCAGAGGCTTCCAATCGGCTTCAGTGGACATAGACAATTTGCCCAGTCACCAACAGCCATTTAGTATAGAAAGACGCAATTCTTCTGGCACTTTACTTTCACCCGAAATAGAAGTGTCCACACCCTCCTTACGCACAGGTGCTAGTTCAGAGACTAGCGAAACTAATGATTTCTATCATCTCAAAAAAGAATCTCAACGTCGTACAACTTTGTCGAAAGTTCTAACGACGGATGAGTCGAAAATCTGTGACCTTTGGCTGGAGAAACTTCACGATGAGCACAGCAATATAGTGGCCATAACAAAAAATGAATTACAAAAACTACTGCATGGCATACGTGAATACATAATGAACGAAAAGGAAAAACAATTGGAGTCTTGCATCAACAGCTTAAAGGAAGAGTTAAACTATGATGCCGCTGCCTTGGATCATTTGCATTTGGCTTTGTATTCCTTTCAGGATGCTGTTATTTCAGCTTTACGTTTACACTCTATAAAGCCTCATTGGATGTTTGCCTTGGACAATTTAGTTAAACAGGCTGTGCAGGCCTGTGTTATGATCTTATCACCTGAATTGGGTGCCAATCTTTTAGGTAAAGATCCTTCTCTCATAGACGATGAAAGTGTACACAATCAACAGCAAACATCTACGGATAGCCAAGAGAAAATTGCCGTCTATGATCCTCAACATTTGACCAGCAGTAATACACCCGCCATGGATGAAGACAATACAAGTTTGTCCTCACACGAATGTGTACGTTTACTGCGGGATATTAAAGAATCAAATCGTAAATTTCATCATCAACATTTGGAGCATCAAAAGCAAAGCCTTAAGGCTTTACAAAGCATCAGTAAAGAACTGGCCCATTTCTATATGGGACGCAAACGTTCAAGGCGCACGAAATATACGGTGGGCAGTAAGAAACCCAATAGACAATATAAACGTCAATATGCTCGTAGATCGGTAAGCAATATTAGTACTTATAATGGCGGTCTCGAGGAAGTTGATGAACAACTGGAAGAATGGTTAACCCAAAATGATATTGATGAGGTTTCAAAGACTACCATATTGAATGAAGGCTTTTCATATGAAGATTTCATATACAATATGGAGAAATTGGATTTAATGAGATTAGAATTAAGGTGAGTCGAAATAATTATTAAAGCATCCTTTTCTTTTTTGTTTTAATTTAAAAATTGTGAAAGGTGTACATACGAAAAAATTTAGTCATGAATTTTTCTTCATGGAATTGAAATTAACGTTAATATTGTTTATATTCCAATCTGAAGTCCCTGGCTCTATAGTGTTCATTATAGAGAGAAGATAAGAGTGAAGTAAAGAAAAGTTTAAATTCTCAAAGAAACCCTCTCTCAGGTTATTTTATTCTATTTTTCTATAAGGAAGTAGTAGAACGTTATCAAGGAGTTATTTCCTCATCTCCAAATACTTTTCAATCCAATTGAGATTTGGCTGAGAACTCAGTTTCAAATACGAGATAGTTCTACCACTATCGATCATTCTCACGTATTTTGGATTTTCGTTTGTGCACGACCCGATTATTAGTCGGCAAGGGATTGCAATTGCAGCTATGGTCGCACAGCAAGCATCAAATCTTTTAAAATAATAACAACCACACACTCTCTTGACTATATAGCCACACGATATATCCTTCCAGCGACTCTGTTTTATCTTTTAGACCCATATTTCGATGAGTCTATGAGATTAGAGGATTACCAAAAACTTTATTACAGCAAATATGTCAGCCCAAAGGATCCCCAGGTCTGGACAGTATTTCCCTAGAATTCTTTACAATCAACCGCGTTATAAGGGCATTATGAAATGACGAATCAATACCAGACAAAATCACCGCTTTAAATACTCTCAATCATACGGCCATACAGTGGAGCGCACTGGCATGCAAGGGTGTCCCTATTAAAATCATAAATTTAATAAAGACACTGTACAACAATGCAACATGTCGCGTATTACATGAGAAACAACTGGGCAAGAGAGATGTGTGCTGTCACCACACAAGATAGATTAAAAGACCTAGACCATGCGGATGATATATGCTTGCTAAGTCATTCTTTTCCGGACATGCAATCAAAACTAAATCTAATTAGTGAAATCGGAAAGATAGCTCGATTAATATTCACAAAACCAAATCCACTCAGGTTAAATGGTAATGTAAAACGTAAATTCCTAATATACGGCAAAGAAATTGATGATGTAGAATCCTTTTGCTACTTGGGCAGTATAATTGATAAATCCGGCGGTTGTTCATCAGCGGATATTGCCGGTCACATTAATAAGCCGCGTAATGTTTTGCCCAACTTAACCCTGTCCGGAAATCATCGAACATATCGAAAATCTTCAGTTCCAATGATAAATCCACATTACTATACGGTTGCGAAACGTGGAATATGGCACCGCGCGATTCCCGGTCTCTTCAAGTATTGGTTAACGATAGCCTGCGTAGAATCTTGCGGGTGTACTGGCCTTCCGTAATATCCAATGCCCAACTCTGGTCAGGTACAGACCAGCAAACAATTGCGAAGGAATAAGGATTGGACACGCTCTTCGAAAGCCATTAGACGACATAACAAGGAATGTCGTAGACTGGAATCCCCAGGGAACGGACGACCATCGCACGCTTGGAAAAGCCAAATCATAACCGAACTATCCAAACTACTTCTACAATGGAACGAAGTCAAACATCGAACTGAAGAACGTGCTCATTGGAAATAACTTGTTGAGGCCCTATGCTCCCTAGAGGAGTAAAAGGAACATATATAAAGGCTCCTAGTCATAAAGAACTAACTACCAACACAGCTACGGCCTCAAGATTGTTGAAAACGAAGCAGTTTTCATTCTATCATCTCAGGGCCAATGCCCCTTTGCATCTTTCAGTCCCTATGAGACCGTATCGGGAATCTAAGATGGAGATAGCATTTGCAATCCTATAGTCTATGCTTCCGTTTGTAAGTACCTTCCTTACTAGCGTAGAAAAGGCATTCAGAATACCGAATTGACTGCTCAAGTGCTGTTTCTAATAGCCTGACTTCCTTATGCTCATGGCTCTCGGACCTCAACGGGCGCGACGAATAAGTCAAGTGAATACTAGCAGAGAAAAGTGCTAATAGAATTCTTCCTAATCCCGTTAATACTCAAAAAAGCATAATATATATATAATTGGTCATTAGAACCCATCAGTCAGGATTATTGACCTAGTTTGTCACACCACTTATGTTGAGTGTGTTAATTTTATACATAAGTAGCGGGACCTACAGTTTAAAGTCGACTCCGAACGACAGATTTTATGAGAAACTTTTCATGGCTATTTTATTTACTTTTTGTATTTTGTTTTGATGTCTGGTCTGGGACTCGAACCCTGGCTTTTACGTCTAAAAAGCCAACACACTACCTACTAGACCACGGCGACTTCAAATAATATTCAAAATTCTTTGCAAGGCATTCCCTCAAACAAGAAGTTCCTGCTTATTAGGCTTGATGTATTGCTAAATTTTTTCGTATGCATTCCTTAATTATTACAGTTTATTAACGACTTTTTTTGTATTAAAAAGAATGTGTTTTAAACCAGAGATCAGTAATGAATCGTTTTCCGCTACTCATAAGTACTCATGCAATTTTGAGTATGAGAGAACCAACAGAATTGAAATTCAACTACTCTGATTCATTCCTACTCACTACAAAATTGATTTATAAGTACCGGTTACAATGAGTATGAGTACAATGTTGTTGTACATACACCTACTCATTCTGATTTATAAATGTAGAAAAATACTTATAATACTTAAAAGTGATTCGAGTGATTCAAATCATTCATCAAAATTTACAGCCTTTGTTGTTGTTGCATATAGAAACAAAGAAGAAAGGAAAGACAAAAACAACAAGCAAAGCATACACACAATCTTCTTGTGAGTATTGCAGTGCTCGTACGCGAATCGAACTTATTTTGTAGAGATGAGTCGAAGTCAATAACATCATACGTATTGTTAAGTATGATTACGATGAGTATTTCAAACTTTGAATATGAGTATTGTGACTATGATAATAAAATAAGTATGAATGCGTATAAGTATTATAAATTACAAGTCTAAGAATACTCGTTGATGATCTCTGTTTTAAACCTATTTCTGAAGTCAGTAAAATACAATATGCTGCAGCATAAAATAGTCATAGATTCTTAAGTAAAATGTTTTTTTTGTCTTTATCTCTACTTTCTTACAGATTGGGCGTCGAAGTACGCATTTGGTCCTTAATTACACAAAAACGTTCAGAGAATTTTGTTTTAAATGTTGATTTAGATGAGCGACAATCAAATTCGTATTTGCATAACAATACGAATACTGCTGCAACAGCTGCTGCTGCCGCTCTTTATGGCAACAGCAATTTCGGTAGCAACAATAGTTATGCGAATAACATCACCAGCCTTAATAATAACAATTATAATAATGTGAACAATAATAATAATAATAACTCGATGGCCTTAAATCATACAAAAAACACTCGCAGCTCTTTAAGACGCAATAGCAGTAAACGTTGTGACAGTGAATATGATTCTTGTAGTGAATAGGTTAAGTTTAAAGTCTGTTCCCTGAAATATTGTTGAAATTAATCATAGAAAATAATGCACACACATTACATTACGATACATACATCATTACTATTATTATTACTATTATTATGTACAACTTACATATATGAATACATACATACATAGATGCATGCATGCATTACATACACTGGCAAGCAAAAGTGAATGTGCAACTTTTAAGAGGCGGGATATTTAATATCTTTAATTGCAAAACAGGAATGAAATTGTTTTATAATTTCAGAATTGTTATTTTTTCCTTTTGTTGTTATTTTGATTTCTGTTTCTGATAGTTATTCCAAGCTAACGCTTGAAAATTGAAAATCTCTAGTTAACAGGAGGTCAGGTCGTATAGAATTAAAGTTTCAAACACTCTTTAGATTAGGTTAGGTCGGGGTGATAGCTCTGATATCACAAAGTTCACTTGAGCATGCTTAGCGGCCCGGGTGAATACTCATCAGAATGGAATAGAAAATTAAAGCAATTGAAGTTTGCTTTCATTATTGTTCATCACACTATTTCGGAATGGAAAACTTTAAAAAAATCATCCCCGGTTCTAACTTTAGTTCTTATATAGGAGAACGGCTTTCACACTTGAGTTAAATGAATTATTTTCCATAGTTTGCTGCTGAATTAAATCCTTAACCACAACTCATTTATGTTTTTTGAAGCTCTTTTGTACGTTGCTAGTCTATTCTGCTGTCGGTCTATTTTATTTAGAATTATGGGATGACATATCCTAACTGCGATTTATTGCCGTTTTCATCTGATTTCTTGCAATTTTAATGTCTGCAGCTTTCTTTAAAGCAGTAGCATTCTGTTTAGTTTGCGTAATTTGTCTCCTTCGCAGGCACTTTAACTTTGCTATCTCGCATGTCTAGTAATACATAGAAAAATTTTTTTTTTTTATTAATTTTGTTGACAGTTTCGTCATTACGGTTGAACTTCTATAATTTGAACTTCTATTACTTGAAGTCTCTATAAGCTGAAACACATCTTGTGGCAGTAGCATCTAGATCATTTGTAAATTTACTTCCCAAAGTTGAAGTTTTTTTCTGGATAATGGTGATTCAATTTATAGAAGTTCGACTGTATGTAATAGGGTACTGCACCAGACCGATTTTAAACGAAAATGGCAAATATTTCTTATGTGCTGGTCACGCTGGTCCTGTAAAATTCTCAAATATATTTCAGCCGTGAAGAGAAAAGAGTGCACGTAGTAGACTTTTTCAAGTCTAACATGAGTCTACCTCTGCAGTTAGTTGATACTATACTTCACTTAGCAGTTTTAAAGTTTAATTAAAGGTCCTTCTTCTCTCAGTTGTAATATCCTGTAATTACTAAAGACCTTTTGACTATCTGTGCCTTATATTCCATTAGTTTAGTGAATGGGGTACTTGCAAATTTTAGCCAAATGGCGTATCATAATTATAAAGTAAACAAGATCTAAACAAAACGAAAAAGCTGCTCTTTAGTCGAGTTCATCAATTTATGTAATGAGAGTTCATTAAGGCATATTGTGCAGAAAGGACTTTCAATTTCACCCTGGGAAAATAAAAAAGGGATTCTTCTGTTGAACCTCTTTATCATAAGACCAAAACAAGTGGTTTCTTCGAATCTAATATTAGAGATAGGGTCTCTGTGTCAAAGAAGCCTACAGTATTTCATATTATCAAACTTTTTTGCATGCTCATATAGATCATTTTTAGTTTCAAGTTTAAAATACACCAGATAAAGCACTTTATTATACAGAATAGAAGAGTAATAATTGTTAAACGTTCAGTTATACTTTTTAGTGCCATTATATATCATCTACCGTTCTGTATATTAAGCTTCTGTCTACATAATTGGAGGCTAAGTTTTTTTTTTCTTTTTTTCAAACGCTGGTTTTATCAATTTCTGTGGAAGATAGATTGTTTGCTGTCAAACTTATTAGAGGTTTTTTTTTAAATACAGTAAGACCCCGCTTAACACGAAGGTTACGTTCCAATAAGTTCCAGCGCTAAACGAAACAACGTTAAACGAGGCAACTTAGCACGATGACGGACATCACAGTTCGAATCTTTATTCTGGACGAGACTAATAAAAGAGCGTTGAAAAAGATACATAACATACAACGTCGCTAGATAGTGCTTCGCCGACAGGTCATACATATAAAGGGTCCGCCAAATAACATTTTTTTTTTTTTTTGGAAATGCTTTAAAAAAACTTCTGAATATTTTCTCAAATTTCTTTTTTTTTTATTGGAAAGTACAATCCTTCCGGTTAATAATGGAAAATAATTTCATTCAAATGGCTGCCTCGGCTGGCCATGCAGTAGCCTACACGATCGGTGAAATTTTTAAGCAAATTATTGATTGTGTGCGGGTATGTAAACAAGCAAAATTGTCGCTTTTGGGGCATAGAAAACCTCCACGCATACATTGAAAAGCCGACATTATTTGGCGGACCCTTTCCATCAAATATCAATACAGCGTGCGATTTATGGAAATAGAATAGATTTTCCTCTATTGTTAGGATCTATTAAAGGATAACTTTCGAAATTGGAATTATTTTAGCTGATAAATAGTTTTATTCCACCGACCTAACCCACAGGTTAAATATTCATAAACTTTTGCTTGGCCCCAGTGTACATAACAAAACGAAACATAAAACATATTTTTTTTGGTAAATTACCTTTAAATGTTTCACTTTTCTTTTTTGTTATCATTATTATTATTATTATTATTGTTAATATTTTTCTAACAATATTTCATATTTTTTTATTATTTTTATTATTATCATTATTATTGTATAATTATTTTATTTTAATTTTTAATTTAAATTTTTTTTCTTTTTGCGAAAAAAAAAATCGTTTTTTATAATCCCCTTAGCCATCTCCCCCGTCCTTTGTAACGCTCCTGCCCTTTTCTTCCGTTTAAGCAAAATAATTTAACAATTAAGAGTTGATCGTAAATAATTTAATAAGTTGAGTAATAAAAAGAAAGAAATTAAAAATAAAAACAAAGAAATTAAAAATAAAAATTCAATTTATTGTCTCATCCTACGCTATTGCCATAAATGCACGTAAGTTTTAAGGATCAAGATCGAGGGTCAACCAAAGCCGTATCGAATTCATAGATATACTTTCATCAACGGCAGATGGCAACTCTACCATTCTAGAACTTGCTTTGTTGCGAAGAAAAAAACTTGATTAACTGATTGATTAACACTTGAACACACTGTTAGCTGTTAAACGAGTATAGAAATGCTGTCATATTGTGATCTTACTTGCTTACTTGCTTAATTGGCCATTAACAACCCAATTAACGGATTTCGGTCTGACGCAACACATCTTTCCAGGCGTCTCTGCTGCTTGCGGGCCTATGTCAGTTGGTCACAGCAATCGATGAAGCCCGATTTGGTCCTTCCAACGGATACAAGGTCGTCCTCTTCGCCTACCAACTTATTACTTTTCCCTGATTTTGGTGGAACTTGGTCAGTGCAGGGACTGCGTTCACCCGTGGCATTACAACGGACCGCTATGCGTGCTCAACTGAGCTTTGTGATATTAGAGCTACCATTCCGACCTGACCTAACCTCTTCGTCGACTTCCGCAGATCCTCGCATCAAATAACCGTCTTGCCAGAGCATCCTCCTCCATACGAACGACATGGACGTTGTGCATAGCCTGACCATGTCGTTCGTATGAAGGAGGAAAACACAAAACAGTGAACAGTATGAACTCCTTAACGACATGGACGTTGCGCATGGCCCAATCATGTCGTTAAGGAGCTCATACAATTCACTGTTTTGTATTTTCAAAACTCGAAAACAAGATCCGCTGTCTTAATTTTACGATATCTCTTTGCCTCCCTTACTATTGTAATATGTTTCTGGTCTATGTGGAACTGATATTCTGTAAGGGGTCACAATATGCCAGTGCGAGTTGGCGATGATTTCCGCAAAGAAATAACGTAAGATTAAGACAGCGGATCTTGTTTTCGAGTTTTGGAAACACAAAACTTTCACAGAATTCCCGGAATAGACCATAACAGAGAACCAGTCTTATATTGTTGCCATACTGCTATGAATCTCGTATCAAATCTGTTTTCAGACAAGCTATAACAGAGAACCAGTTTTATCTTGTTGGCATAATGATATGAACTCTCTTATCAAAGTAAGTAGAAACGAGTCAAAGTCAATAACATCATGCGTATTGTTTAGTATGAATACGACGAGTACTTCCAACTTTAAGTATGAGTATGATTTCAAAATAAGTATGAAAGCATATAAGTATCTGAATTTATAAGTATGACTCAAACCTCCATATCGTTTTGAATACTTATTGCTGATCTCTGATCCTAACTAAAGGGTTGTAATGGCAAAAAATAAAAGTCATGTATGATATGAAATTTGCTTTCAGACGAGCTACTATATAATCAATCACTGGCTCTAGGCATTATCAGATGGTATAGCGAAGTGCCCAAAGGAAATAAGGTGGCAGTGTGACAAGGACTGTATGTTGACTGCTTAGTAATCTAAATGGAAGGTAATTAAATTAAAAAAAGGCCTATTGTGGGGTCCCAAAGTAGTAATAAATCTTCTTACTTTATTAAGCAGTTTCACATTGCACCAGAAGAGATTGAATAAATCCAGCCTACAACCATAGGACTATGGCAGCATTTTAAACCCTTTCAGCAAGGTTGTCTTCCCAATTTATTTTAGGACTTATTTTAGGAGTCAAGAATCATAATCAGATATTTTATTGTGATGCTGATCAAAATCAAGTCTGATCTCTCCCGGTAAGTCTAAAGTTTTGTTGCACCTTGTTTGTACTGGAGCAAGGCAATGCAAAGTAGAATCTAGAAACGAAAAAGGATTCCTAAAGGAATAATAAATAATAATTATAATGAAATAACATTTAGAAAATATATTTTAAACTTTTTACAAGTTTGCATGCTCTTTATTTTTCTCAAAAAAAATATTTTCTTCTCTTTTTTTTTGTTGATTTTTTTTTTTAAATTCGTCCTTAATGACATTGCAAGTGTTTAAAATTATTATTAAATTGTTTACCTAGTATGTGGTATATATATACTCTCTATATATGTTATTTACTAAAATAAATAATACATAATCGGTTTAACTTTAATACAACAAATACAATTCAAAAAAATAATTAATTAAAAATTATCTAAAGTTTATACTACGAAAGCGTTCATTCTGTTGCTGCAGTTGCTTATGGAATGTTTAGTTATTTAGTTTGTCTTACTATTCGTTAAATATTTATATACGAGGTGCCGGTGGTTAAAACGAAGTTTTCGTTTTCGTTTTTTTCTTCTAAAGAATTTATGCCTTCGATTCGGCTGACTCATTATTGGTAGCCTGCGAAGTGGCATCACTCGATTTGCCATCATCCACCTTGCCAAAGACACAGCAGGGACATTTCTCTTTCAAAGCCAAACGGTATTTGGGATGGCTGGAAAATCAAATTCAAAGGAACAATACAATAAAACAGAAAGTTAGGACATTACCTGATACCGTAGACAATGGGATTATAGCAGGCAGCCGATTTGGCAAAGCAAGCACCCCAGATAGTGTTTAAGGGTGTTAGACCTTCAAATTTGAACAGGCCCATGCAATTGATAACCAAATATGGTGTCCAGGCCATGAACCACAGGGAAATGGTAACCAAGGCAACTTTGGCCAATTTGCCTTCGGCGCTCTTTTCGGCATCCTCAGATGAGCGCAAGGATTTGACATTCATTTTCTTGGCTTGTTCGCGCATGGCTTTTTCGTGAGCCGATACAGCCTGTGTATAGAACCAGAAACAAAGCTAGAAAGAGTCAATTAACTAAAGCATACCATCACTTACCGCAATAATAAACCAATAGGAATAGCAGATCAAGAACAATGGTATATAGTATACAAATATCGAATAGAAGATCAAATAGGAACGTGGATTCCAGTCACGTTCCAAATAATCAATGCCGCATGAAGTCAAATTGCCCTCAGGCACATACCTAGATTCCAAGAAAATTGAATTAAATTTTTAATTTAAATTCTTAAGTCCCTCTTTAATTTACCTGCTCCAGCCAAATACTGGCGCCAATGTCCAAATACTACCCATGGCCCAGATAAATGCAATTTTTATTAAGGCCAATTTAATTGTCATCGGTTGACCCGCCATACCCTTTACGATGACATTGTAACGATCCAACGATATCATACACATGGACCATATGGAACTGCAACCGAATGCTGAACCCAAACCGCCATAAATATCACACATCATCGGACCCAAGACCCATGTCTCAAAGAATAAATTTATACCCATCATTGGCGTATTTGTAATCATGATGCCAAAATCGGACAGCGCCAAATTGATAACCAATAGATTTGCAGGCGTACGCAGTGATTTTGTGGTTGAGAATATATAGATGACCACGCCATTGCCACACCATGAGATTAAACCAATTATAACCATATATGCTGCCAATATTTTTGCCCAAATTGGGTCCATAGCCGGAAATTGATTCCAATACGGGTGAACTAAATGGGCCATATCGGGTGTAACCTGTAATTGGGTTTTGAAGCGAATTTTAAATCAATTTGTTTCACTTTATGGATTTGTTTGTCAGAAATGGGGAGTCAGGAAAGGAGGTTAGTCGCTGGTGACTTCTTAAATTAAAAAACTAAAGTAGTAACACAAAACGATCTATTGTTGCATCCATTAACCAATGTAGGCTTGCTTAATAATGTTTCTCACAAACCTAATGCCCTGCTAGTCTATTACTCGATATGCACCCAAGTCTTTCCATCTGAAATAAAATTGACTCCATGAAAATTGCAATTTTAGATGCGATACCATGATCTGGCCTTTCCGATTTGTTGCGGTCAGAGATCAGCACCGAGTATTCAAAACGATGAGTAGATTCGAGTAATAATTTTAATTTCTGATACTTATACGCATTCATACTACTTTTAAAATGATACTCATACTCAAAGTTTGAAGTGCTCGTCGTATTCATACTTAAAAATACGCATGATGTTATTGACTTCGGCTCCTCTCTACTTAACATTACACGAAGCATAAAATAAGTATGATTCGCGTATGAACGCTACTATACTCACAGGAAGATTGTGTGTATGCTTTACTTTGTTGTCTCTGTATTTCCTTTCTTCTTTGTTTGTATATGCAACAACAACAAAGGTTGTTAATTTTGATGAATGATTTGAACCACTCGAATCACTTATAAGTATTTTTCTAAATTTATGAATCAGAATGAGTAGGCATATGTAATCATACTCATTGCTGCTTATACTTATAAATCAATGTTGTAGCGAGTACAAATGAATCAGAGTAATTGAATTTCAAGTCTGTTGATTCACTCATACTTAAAATTGCATGAGTGTTTATGAGAAGCGGAAAAACGATTCATTGCTGATCTCTGGTATATAGTGCACCGCTTTTAGTTGCTGTATGGCCGTTGCATTTGCACACAATACTACCGCGTAATACTGAAACAGCGTTAAGCGGGGTCTTACTGTATAGTTATATAAAAACTCTACTCTGTTGTACGGGAAACAAAATTTGGTCAGTTTCGAATACGATCAAGCAATCATATGAAGGAGCTTCTGATTGGGCGCCATCCTTAGCATGGACCTCTTTCACTTGCACTTGGTATTTTTTAGCCCTCCGATATTAACGTTTGGTAAGCAATTTACAATTTTTTGTAACTCAAAATTAATATTTTTAAATAACTTGATTTTATTTCCTTTCATTTTCTTTTTCGAATTCGAACAATTTTTCGAAAGTAAAAATATATATTAAGGCAATTACATTTGATAATGTTAGAAGAAAAATCTTAAAAATGTTTTGCCTAACGCATATCGAATCCTTTTTATACAAGATTTCTTTTCGAATTTCGAACTCGAAAAGTTTTTCGGAAATAAAAATATTTACTAAGACATTTTTATTTGAAAATTTTTTCCTTAACGCATATCGAATCATTTTCATACAATATTTTCAGTAGATTTCTTTTCTTTTATGTTTTTAATTTCGAATTCAAACATTAATTCGTAAGTAAAAACATTGGTTAAGGAACTTTTATACAATAATGTGTAAATTCCTTTATTGAGACCAAAGCTATTAAGGCCTTCGTTTTTATTTTCAAATGCGAAAAATTTTATTCGAATTTCGAAGTTAATTACGAGTTTCAAGTTATGAGCAGTAAAGCGGGTAGCCTTGAGATAATATTGTATTGCGTATACCCACCTTGTCTGTTACTGATCCATTGCCTAGGGCGGCAAATTGTGGCCCTAATACCGGTGATGCATAGCTGCATTTGCATAAGAAAAAATAAAAAAAAAACACAAATGAATAATTGAACACTTTTTTATTTGAAATTTCAAACACTTTTTAAAGAAATTTGAATATTTTTTGTGTTTTTTTTTAATTTTAGCACGTACCTTTCCATTTTGTTAAATTTTTAAAATTCTAAAATTAAATTGTCTCTTTATTGCTGTTTAGTGTTAGTGTTCTTTCTTGATTTGAAAACAAACGTGGTTCACAAATTTAAAATCAAAACGAAAAAAGTTTGCAAATTATTACAGCGAATAAAATCTCAAATCCTTTTTCGCGACATAAATTTGTTCTTCAATTTCTTTTTTTTTTTTATAAAAAAAATTTAATTTAAATTTAATTTTTTTTATTTTTATTTTTTTTTAATTTTTCTGACCGGTGCGAACTAAACGTGGCTTTATGGTGTTCGTTTTAAACCTGCAAGCCGCCCTTAAAGTATCACTGATTTTTATAGTTTCGTTGGCCTCATGGCGCTTATAAGTTTTTCAATATTTCTTTCTGTTCTGTCAGACAATTAAATTAAATCTCGGTGGCAATTATTTACGTATGTGGAAGAAATATGCATGCATGTATGGCCATAACCATAATGTTAAGATGTTTATGCATTTTAGTTTTGAAAACATCCAGCTCCCCTTGGGCCTTTTCTTTTTCTTTAAAAAAACAAAAATTTTTTTTTCTTTCGCTAAGTCTCAGGGTGATGAGTTGTTTAAAGGTCTCAATGTCAATACATTTCATTTAAAGGGTTTCTTGGCTTGCACTGCCTGTCCACCTGCCTGTCTCCCTTTTTTTTCTAAATGCTTTTTACAAAATAATTTTTAAAATTTCAAAAACGTGGTCAATGTTTTCCACAAATACTTTGTAATTATTGTGTCTTATATTTTCATCATCTTTTTAAAATATTTTTACAAGACAACAACAACAACAAATAAAGAAAATCCTAAAATCGATAATCATAAATAAATCGATAACTTTTAATACAAAGAAAACAAACATAAAAGGGGAAAACACATGGAACTGTAAACTTTGACAAATTCGAAAATACATATCGACGCTTCCATTCTATAACGTTCTAAGTGTACTTAGAATGTTTTTAATTTTCTGGCATTTTTAAATTCTACGTTCTCTAACTGTATTGTCAAAATTTGGTTAAGATGCGCCCATCCGTTCCGAAGTTATAGTCTTATGGCGCTTGAAAACTTTGAAAGCTCATAACTCAATACACACTTTTCCGACTTAGAATGTTATAGAACGTAGGCGTCAATATAAAACACAAACATTTTGAGGACATTCTATTTCCATTTTTTAAATCCACTTTGTTCCTGTAACAGATATGTCTTTGTCCAAGACATCCTCTCCTCAAAAATCCTTATTTTTTCTTTATTTTGTTACAATTTTATTAAGCAAGTGATTATTAGTCTATTACAGCAAGTTATAGAATGATAGGATTGCCATCTCTCATTACATTGTAACAAACTGTTCTACAAAAAGGCAACTATATGCTAGGCAACACGCGTACAGATCGGTTATATCTAGAAGCTAAGCTATCTAGAAGGTAACGGAAGGCATTTTCAGCATGTAATGCTTCAGAACTGACTGGTGCGTTGATCGAACGATCACTCCTTAACTGTCCCCTGGAATTAGGAAAATGCTTTGGATTGAGTAGAAATGAAACTGTAGCACTTTTTTCTAGCTTCATACTGTTTATAAGGAGTGGGACCATAAAGACTTTATTTAGAATAATGTAACACGAAATTCTTAAATGGTTTCGTGAGCCGACACCGGGTAGTGTACTCTCCTCTTTAACGATCCGAAGTCAATAACAGTGAATGTTTAAAAGCTACATATTTTTTTAATAGAGCGGGACACTGCTGTAGTACACTAATGCAAGAGTGTTCGGGCCCAAATAAATTTGCGAAATTCGTAAGGAAATTTCCAGATATTTTCCAAGCTGTAGTTTCCGTCATCTAAAGATGTGCACTACTGAAACAGTGCAGAGGATTAGGCATAGAATTACTATCTAATAGCCAGAGTGAGGCTGATTTGGTATGGAGCTGAATCAGATATTCAGAGAAAATAGTTTCATCCTCTGTGAGATCCATGGGCATGCAGGAGTTCAGAGCAACGAACACTTTAACGAACTTGCCAGGAGCAGAGCTTTTTCCAATTAAGCAGGTGATTGCACAACTGTAACAGGCTTCATGATGAAGGGGTTGCTAATTGTGGTTGCCTAAAACAGCAACTTCTCTAGATCCTAAGCAAAACTCCTATACCGGGAGGTATACATTACATATTTGAGAACACTTTTCACGAGATCATAGACAGAATATTGAATTGAATGGGTATGGGCATCCTAATTAATAACAGAAGTGAATTCTGAGAGAATAAACGCAAGGACGAAATAATAAGCGACAGCAGAACCATAGAATATCTATAAGGGGAACATTTTTTTAGTCAATAATATGGATAATAATTTCCAATTATCTGAGGCTTGTAATGAGGACGACAGGGTTCCAATGAAAAGAGACAATTTGCAACATATTCAAAGGTTACTTGGGATTCTAACTCTGTAGTGTAAGTCACTAGATGAAGCAATATTGAACGAATTTATTTATGGTTGTTATAAAACTCTTCAAATGGCATAGTATTCCACTCTTAACTGAAGTGATCGTATAGGAAATGAACGTAAAACGATCGGCAGTAGCACTGAATGTATGGTTCACGTGAAAAGTAAGAGAAGCTTGTATGTGTAGAAAATATGCAAGCTAATCTAGGGGGATTATAGTACAGATGTAAACCACGGTGGGCAAACCAATTGTGGACATGCAATACGAACTTAAACAAACTTCAAGGGAATTGGATAATATGCAAGCGTAGATGAATTGCTAGAAACTTTGTTACCTTTCAGTGGAAGTTTGGGATTTTGAAAAATGCTTTGCATTTTGCGCAGAATAGGAGATGGAGCACTTTCTTAGCTGCATACCCTTTAAGGAATTAGAATAACGAAAGACAACATTCTTCGAAATGCCTTCCTGTCCTGATAGTGCGGGTAGGGTAGTCTCCTCTTTAACGATCCGAAGCAATAACAGTGAAGGTTTAAAAGCTATGTATTCTTTTAGGAGCAGGACTCTACTGTATTATACAAATGCAAGAGTATTCGGGCCCAAATCAAATTGCGAAATTCGTAAGGAAATTCATTAAACAAATGAAACTGTACAGAGGATTGAGCGTACTATCTGACAGTTAGATGGCCATACTAATGCTTAGCTTCACTTACTTTGATTTTGTATGGCACTGTCCAAGCAAGCTGAATCAGCTAGACAGATAAAACAGTGGCACCCTTGGGCATGCAGGAGTTCAGGGCAATGGACACTTTAACTGTAGTGTAACCTTTTACCCTTTAACCTTTTTGTGGAAGGAGTTGAGTTTAGAAGGGGGAAAGAGATTTGCCATAGTCTAGTGGGTTATTAGACGTGAGGCCTCGAAATGTAAAAAATTTTTTGTAAATTGGCTTGTAAAGACCAATTATGTATGTATGTTATGTAAAAGGGAAGGTAAATCGTAGCAGAAATTTCTGCTGTGCAATTATAATGAAGGATAGGAATAATAAAAATGAAATGAAAATTTATTTAAGAGAGGAATCGCTTCAGGTCTAATATACAGTTTTAGATCTGAGCACGACAACTAACATATTTGGAACATGTGATGTGTTAAGGCACAAGGATGCATGTTTACAATCATGGTGTCAGTGAGGGAATCAGTTATCTGATGGTTTGTTAGGGCTATAAAGTTGGGAAACACTATTAACGTTAAGGGCAAGATAACACTTCATTTGGTTACAAAACTTTCATACCTTTACACAGGATAACACAATACATATGTATTTGTGTACACCACAGTAAGGAGTTGAAGTTTGCATACGTAATTTGTGATTTGATATCATAGACACACACAATTACTGTAATTTGTAGTTTGGGTACTGTAAAGTATGGCGGAAATAAAATTTTACAAGAGTATTATGCAGACTAACTCATTTAAATTGAAAACATCTGGTCACCCTTAAATGTAAAAAAATCTCTTGAAATTATTGCAAATGTTTAATTATTATGGCCAACATTCTAATTCGATAAATTTAACATGTTTTTTCGTTGTTTTTGTTATTCTTTTTTAGCTGAATTAAGCTAAAAACTCACAGATAGAAGGCAAAAAAAAAACATGATTAAAAACAAATTTTTAAAAGACTCTGACAGAGAGAGAGAGAGAGAGAGAGAAAGAGAGATGCTGAAATGCAAGTACAAAATTAAGAAAAAAAACGGATAAAAATGAATTAAAAGTCTAACGAATAAATCGTACAAGTAGACAAGATATCTTGTGGATTCGAAATGTATGTAAATGGACAAAAAACTAAAATTGTTTAAAAATATAAAAACAACAACAACAACAACAACAAATAAATACAAAACTCAATAACTCAAGTGGGAGAACAAGAAACAAAAACAGACACTAAAAAAAAGTGAAGGAAAAAAAAATTGAAATTTCAACCGCAATAAGAATTTCAACTCAAACTCAATAAGATCATCGACTAAATGACGGGAACTCTGACTGGCGTTTTATACCACAAAAAGTAAAAAAATAAAGAATAAAAATAAATAGAAAACGGAATTATTATTTAATTTTGATGATGCACATTACGTACGCAGTATAAACGCTTTATGAGTGTTTAAAGAGGTTTTTGTTTGAATTTTTTTTTTTTCTTAATTTTTTAAATTTAAATTCAAAACAGATGTTTTTTCTTTTATTGTTCTGTTCTATTCTGTTCTATTCAATTTAGTTCTGCATTTGTTCGGCATAATATGTATGCAATCGTATATTATTTGTGTGTGTGTGTCTGAATTTAAAGTTAGAAATAGAAAAAGAGCACAAACTGAAGTGATATTTTCTGTTTGAAAAGAAAAACCAAGAAAAAAAATTTTTTACAAAACGCGCAGAATCGAAAAAGAAATTAAAAAAAAAAAAATCCAAAAAATAAAATTTTGAATTCAAAATGCCAACAAAAGTGTTTTTTTTCTAGAGAGTGTGAGAGTGTGTTTAAATTTTCGATCATGTTTTGAGTATTTCAGTACAGCTGAATACTCCTTTTCAATGGCTGAATATTAGAATTTTTTTTATTCAAAATCTTACAAACTAAAAGAGCAAATGAAAGTCTAAAAGAGAAAATATATTGAAAAAAAAAAACCAGGAACTGTTTTCCTTGACGTTTTTGTGGCCAGAAAAATTATTCAAAATATTAATGCGTGAGTTTTTCATAAAACACGGAGTATTCATAACGTTTGCACGAGATCTTTCCTTTGAAAAGAAAACGTATGCCAAAAAAAAAAAAGCAGGAAAAAAAGAAAAAATATAATATTGAATTAAAATAACGTGTGTTTCAAAGAAGAAAAAGAGAAAAAAAAGTAAAATAATGATAAAATACTAAAATACATATATTTTTGTAGATACATCCCATAGATATAGATTTTTCTTTGGAAAAATTTACAAAATTCGTAAAAGAAATTGAGAAATAAAAGAAAAATTAAAATAAATAAAATCGTGTGTAAAATATTTAAATTAAAAAAAGAATTATAATAATTCACTATTGCACAAAAGTATAACAAAGCCTATGTAAAAAAATAATAACTTATAAAAGAAATTTTAAAATATATACTTAATTAAAAATAAATATGAATTAAATAATATTTAAATCTAAATATTTAATAATTGAACAAATGAATTAAAAAAATAATAATAATAAGAAGACTAAAACAAATAAATAAAATGATGAAATTATTATAAAAAAAGTAATATTTTTATTATTTTTTTTTTTTAATGTAAAAATGTGAAAATGTGAAAAAATACATTTAAAAACTGTTAAAAGAAATTTATAAACCAAAAACCATAAATATATAAATTAAAATTAAAATGAAATAAAATTACAACCAAATATATTAATTAAATTTTTCAAACAAAGTTTGTTATTTTTTTATAACGATTTAAAAAAAAATTATAATTAATTATAATCAATTAATTAATAATATAATAATCCTATAATAATATAAATAACATAATAAGAAACATAAAAATAAATATTTAAATAATTATATAAAATTAATATGATTAATATGATTTGAGAAAAAAACTAAAAAATATTTAATTTTATATCAAATCTAAAATAAAAATATAATTTTAAATAACGATAAAAAAAAGAATTAAAGGTTATCAGTTTATTTTTAATTAATTTGTTTAAGAAAAACAATTATAATTAATTACATATTAATAAGTGGCTAAAAAATATTTTCTAAAGAAAATAAAATAAAATATAAAAAAATTAACGAAAATATTTCAAATATTTTTTATAAACACAATAGTTATATAAAAACAAAACTTAAATTAAAAAAAAAGAAGAAAATTAAACAATTTTAAAAACAAATACATAATTGGTCATTACAACCCTTCAGTCTGGATTATTGAATTAGTTTTTCGCACTACTTGTGTTGTGTTTATACATAAGTAGCGGGATCGGAAAGTTTAAACTCGACTCCAAATGACAGATTTTTTAAGAAACTTTTCATAGCAGGTTTATTTACTCTCAGAGTTTTTGCCAGAAATCTGCTGAGAAGAAAAAACAAATAAAATTTATAAAAATGAATTTAACACAAATAATAAAAAAAAAGAAATTTAAATATGAAATAAAACTTAAAGAAATAAATTTGTATTAACTTTTTCGATATTCTAAACACACTACATGAGTTCAATAACAAAAAAGGTTCAAATTTATTTAAAATTTTGTTCAACGTTACCTGTAAGCTTTTCTCATCCTTCTGGGATTCATTTCCCTGTGTTCTAAAATGAACTTTGTGAGAACTTTGTTCAGACATGTACTTTTATTAAATCAATATTCGTTTTATTGCGAACAATATTTTTAGCGTTCAGACATATAATATACGAAAATTTATTTAACAGCTGGGAAACAAAACAGCTGATTGCTTTTACAATATAGCGAAACATTAATCGCGAAAATTAGTACCAAAAAAACTTTTTGGAAAAAATGGAAAACAATTTAACATTGGAAAAGGTATTGCTAATGATTAACCGAAACGCTGAGGTGTTGCAGTTAATAGGGACTACTTTTGACTCCAAAGTGGATTTTCTCAGAAAGATGAGAAACAAAAATTTTATAATATTGGATAGCTTGCAGAAAAGAAAGATTTTGCTTATGACACTGTCGTTAATTACATTTGGGTCGTCAAATATCAATAGAAAGTGTTCGGAAAAATGTAATATGCTCACTGAACGTACTTATAACAGTGTTGTATTCAAAGTTTTAATCAATAATTAGTTGAAATTTTATATGAAATATTGAAATCAATATGCCTTTTATTGTGATGCATGTTTGAATCCAATATTATCGAAACACTTAGTAATTACATTGATAGCAAGGACGATCGTATAACTCATGCGAGAGAATAACACATATAATGATTCCATTTTTTTAATTATCACTTATGATTCTGAATGTAAAAATAATTTTTATTACATTCAATTAGCATTTTCGACCTTTAATATCATTTTTAGTTAATATTAATCATATTAATTAGTTAAACCCTGATTTAACTTCGATTATAGTCATTTATTCTTTGCTTTATTGCAAATTCTGCTATGCTAGTATTTGGTCCATTGTAGCGTGTTCTAGAAAGACAGGGTTGCAGTAGTTTCTATTTTTTATTATCAAATGTATTTGAAAAAGTTTACAGTTATTTCATGCCGGCTTTTTTGTTTTATTTTTTCTATGACAAATTCTATTAAAAGTCAAAAGATACAAGATTATCACATAAATTAGAAATATTTGGAGGCGGGTTTTTTGTACGTACATCTTTACATATATTTAGTCATTACTACCTCTGAACATCTGTGTACATATTATCCAATTTTAAAAAGTCTTGAAAATGATTCATAAAATAAATTCAGAAATTATGCATTTTAACAAAAAACGAAAAAAAAAACAAGAAGCAAAATTACGTTTTACAACAAAATTTAATTTTCATAAAACATGAAAATTAATGAAATAAAATAAAAAATAATTAAAAATTTTATACACACATACATACATACATAATTGGACAATACAACCCTTCGGTTAGGATTACGACTTAGCTTCTCAAAACACTTATGTTGGGTGCGCAAATTTTATACATGATGGGGCAGGACCTACAATTTAAAGTCGACTCCGAACGACTGATTTTTGAGATTACTCTCAGAGTTTTTATCAGAAATCTGCCGGAGAAATATATTTTTTCATATTTCGTTTTGATGCCTGACCTCGAATACGAACTCGGGCTTTAAGTCTAATATGCCAACACACTACCTACTAGATTACGGCGACTTTTTATACTCATCTTAATTTCTTTGAAGAATATAGGTATGTCGCAAAACATTCCTTGCCATCTCCTTATTGTTTCGTTTCAGCAATTAAACTTTTTCAGTCAAGCAGAGAAATGTTCCGCTGTAATTAGAACTATAATGATAGGATTGTCATCTGCCGTTGTCTAAGGCCAAAATCCTCTATGACAATTTCTCCAGCTCGAGAAATATTTTTATTTAATTATAATCAAAAGGTCGAATAAAACTATTGGATAAATTAAAATTTTCTCTATAAGTTTCGATGCTTGCAGGGCCTATCACTCTGTCAGAACTTGATTTTAATTCTCCGATGTTATGAAACGATAAAGCTTCTCAGTAATTTATGTATCATCTTTTATTTTGGGAGGAAAATAATTTACTAGAAACGCCTCAATACATTTGGAATTTGTCACCTTGTACTCTAATGTGCCACTAATTTCTAACGTAATGAACTCCAAGAAGGAATACGGTTGCAGCAGATATTTTGACAAGATCGCGGAACTATATAACCTCCATATCGTATGAGTATCCGGGAACAGTGATATTTCAGGTAACTACAAAGCTGATGACTTGCCAGGCAGAGCACGATCATCGGACTCTCCGATGAGTTCTCGAATTTGGGCACCCCTATGAGGACCTGCCAGATCAGAATTGATAATGCGATCATGGATTCCGTCAACGATAGGTGGGCGGCCTCGTACACGGGTAGAACGGCTCGAAAAATCTGGTCAAGGCTGGATGAGAGGCGCACAATGAGTCTACTTAAACTCCAAAGAGGCAGGCTCAGTATAGTTGTCGGTGATATTACGGGGCATTGCATTATGGGTACACATGCGAGGCGCCTTGGTCTTCGGCATCTTGTTAACAACTTCTGCAGAAGTTGCAGAGATGATTAAGCAGAGGATACTGTCCCTCACCTACTGGGTACGTGCCCGGCTCTTTACCAAAGGAGAACATAGTACTTCGGTACTTATTACATGGATGATCAGGAAAAACTGTCGAGGATTGACATTGGCAGCCTGAATCGCTTCGTTAGGAGCTCCAAATGGTTTCGAGACTAGGGGATAGTAAATAACTGTGGAAGCACAATTGGCCTAATGAGTCCATCTAAAATTTTTATTGGATGGCAAGACACCGCTAACTACCTACCTACTCTTACGTCTGTTTTCCTACGACTGCTTACAAAAAGGAAATCTCCAGATTTTTCTGTAGAACAACTACAATTGCATTAACTTCAAGGTTTTTAAGGTTCAGTGTTTAGCGTTTAGCGTTTTCCGAAAAAGCCGCAGGAACTTTTCTGAAAGGGGGACGATTCATTTTTTCTAGGTCTAGTGGTCAAAAGATTCTTTAGGCCACCTTGATTAGAAGCCTCCTATATTTTTCGATTTATATACAACTCTGTGTGGCTGAAATACCTCACACGGGTAGTAGTTGTGTTAATTTCTTTTATTCAGAACAGTATATTGAATAATAATACGAATATAATTTTTTAACTTAATGACGAGTATACTCGACTTTATGACAAAATTAAAAATAAAACTTGAAACTGTAGTTTCATTAGATTTTATAAGATTTTTAAAATGGCATTACCAAGCCAACTGTTTTCTTCAATTCCTTGCAATTATTTTCTTTTTTCCAAACTTGGACCAAAAACCTATAAAAAGCTAAAAACGGAGAGTTATTTCTTAAAAAAAAAATAAAAAAAATTCTTTTACCAACTGATATGCGTGTTTCTTATTTTAAAAACATAAATTATATGAAACGGCTGTGAGTTTTATTGCCTTTAAAGTTTAAATTTAAAAATAAAAAAGAATAAAAATTTTAAAATCATCATGTTACAGACCATAAAAAAAGATCATAAAAATCCAAACAGTGTGTCAGTGTCATCCCATTTAATTAATTACCAGACAATATGTATCTTTCATATTCTATTATTATTTTCTATACTCTATGGAAAAGACAAGAAGATTCACTATATTTTTAAGCTTGTCTCTGTCGAACAGACCCATTATATAGTATACGTCATAGAGATAATATGTGTTTCAACGTTCATATTATTATTATCGAAGTAAACAAAATTTTTTACCTACAGAAGGGCAATATAAAAAATAATTATACTATGTTCAGACACGTACTTTTATTGAGTTAATATTCGTTTATTTGTGTACAATATTTTATGTGTTCAGACACATACTATATACGCAATTTTTTTTGACAGATGGCAAACAAAACAGCTGATTGTTTGAACAACATTGTTTTTATTTTGGTCACGAAAATTAGTTTCAAAAAAGTTTGCGAAAAAGTGGAAGACAACTCAACATTGGAAGAGGTCGTCCCAGAGTGTAACAGGAAATTCGAGCTGTTGCGGTTAATAGGAACAACTTTTGATTCCCAAGTAACTTCCCTCAGAAGGATGATGAGGAAAAATTTGGTAAAAGTTTGCTGAACAGAAAGCCCGCCATTTTTTTTCTTATTTGTTTGTCGTTGTTGACATTTGAGTTGTGAAATATCAATTGAAAGTGTTCGGAATATTGTAATGTGCTTACTGAACGTACTTATGACAGCGCTGTAATTAGAATTTTTCTCAATATTATAACAATTTGCGTATTTATATGTAATATTCATCTCAATAATGGCGTTTATTGCGATTTACGCATATAATGGATACAATTCCCAGCTTTTTTTTTGTGCTTTCCGGGTCTTCAAAGATGTGCTTGGTATAGCGGTGCCAAGATCTTTTCCGTTAATCAATTTTGGTCAAATGCCTCCTTCAATCTTGTTAATTGTTCTGGTCCCTATCACTTGATTACGTTGTAAAGTTCATAATGAGCAATTTCCTTACTGTCTAAACATTACTTTTCTTGAACTTAATTTTGGCTCTATTGCCATCTTCATCCATGATCTTGTCGTATACATATCGTTGATGTTGTTCTCACAGCACACTTTCATTGATGATTTGTATTAAATTTTTTCTGAAATCCCATGAGAGCTATAAAACACAAATTAAATGAGAGCTCGAAATGACTACGGAATTAGGAGCGGACATTTTTTAGATAATCTCAAGATGGCCCAAATATCGGCCGTTGACGTATTGTTCAATCCATCAAAGTATCCCCTACCTAAGGTTTTCAACCTAACTCTACTAAAGGTCGGACAGTTACAGAGGACGTCTTCTATTCTTTTATAAATCTGTTCTAAAATTTAATGAGCAATTTGATTGATGGTAGCATCAACAAGATGGCCGTTATCAACTGTCAAAGTTAGGAGACACCTGTTGGACGATCCGATATATATTCAGCATTAGTTTGGCTGGGATCTATTGTATAATCCTTTATGAAAGACATCTAACCCCAAAATGTCACATAAGAAACCTAGTAAACAGTTTTACGCGGGCTTTATACAAACCTAGCTAACCTGTTCTACTCGTAGCCTAGTAGGTATGAAGTGTATTGGCGTACTAGACGTAAGGCTCGGTTTTAAACCCCAGGTCAAGCATCAAAACGAAAATATGGAAAAATATTTCTTCGTCGAACTTACTCTCAGCTGATTTCGGGCAAAAACTCTGAGGGTAAATGAAACTACCAAAATCTCAAATTCTCAAAAATCTGTCGATCGGCGTTGACTTTAAACTGTAGATCCCGTCACTTATATATAAAATTAACACAGAGGACATTAGGGGTGTAAGAAACTGGGTCGTAATCCTGATTAAAGGTTTTTTTTTATTACGCCGGGAAGGGTAAATGTACCTAACCGCACCATAGTGGAAGTCCTCACATCCTCCGTGTGTGGTGCCCTCACCCACTATTTCCCTCTCTCGTACCGTGGACTGTTATCACCACTCCGGAACTACGGTGGTATTACTTTGGAGTGGAGTCCTTTTGGCGCTTTGACCCTTGCGTCCGGATTGTGTATCGAAAATTGAGAAGACATCTAAGTGTCTCCACTATTCTTTCCGTCTAGGTACCTGTTTGGAATTTCGTTTGACACGTGTGCCAGTGTCGTCTATGCGGGCGTGCCTACATGTTCTGCAGCCTCAAGATCTCTCTTCTTCAATCTTCGAATGCGCTACACGTAATTCTCCACTGAGACCCAATTCTCTCAGCTCGCAATCATAACCCCGATAATATTAGAGGCCGTGATCGTTCGAATTTTTGACGTCAGTACAGAGCGATAGCTCTGCCAGCGTGCACATTCGAAAACAGATGGTTCTGCATCATCAAATACTTTCCCTTCCTCGTAAGGCGGTCTTTCCCATTCTGTGAACATATTTCCTTAAATATCCGTGACCCGATAGCATCTGCGTAACGTAGTGATTTACCTTTCCAAATTTCCGACCAATCCATGGCTTTATGTCCGGAATAAAGCTCGCCGTCCTTCTTCTATCTTCATCGTTCCATCGGCGTTGCCATTCTGAAATGATTGAAGGGTTTTAATGACCAATTATGTATGTAAGCAACCTGTTCTAATATCGTCTATAGAAGGCCATACACTTTTGCTCACTTAACAGCTCGTTCCATCCTCCCTATGATCTATAGATCACGTAACATTATAAGTAACGTATTGTGTTGTATTACTTTTGAAAACCCTTTTTTTCATTGTATACACAATGCGGACCGGCCGTTATTATGGATTTTGAAATTGAATATGAGAATTATTTGAAATAAAATTTAAAAAAAAAAAATTGTTTTTTTTTTTGTTTATATTCTTAAGATAACTTTTAAGCAAGTAATTCAAACTAAAATCGATAGTAAAACAGAAATATACAGTGAAAGAGGGAGAGAGAGGAAGTGTTTGTATTGCATAAATAACTTTGCGTATTGAGTGAAACCAGAAATTAGTGCAAAATGTCTGAAAATTCAAAATAGGAATTTTGAAAACAACAACAACAACAAAAAATATCAGAAAAAATAAATAAAAGAAAATGAAATGAAAATAATTTAAAAATAGAATTCGCTAAACGGAACGAATGAATACTAAAAACCGAAATGAATTCAAAATTGTATACACACACGCCGAAATAGTGGAATCGCAGCCAAAATAAAGAAAAACAAAAATAAAGAAAATTTAAAAAAGAAAAACAACAAAAAAATTTTAAAGAAAATTTAAAAAAATAAAATTGTAAAGAAAAATTGTGTGTTTTTCTTAAAATATCGAACAAAAAAAAAAGAAGGAAAGAAAATGTGAAAACTCATTAAGCCAAACAAAACTGAATTTGAAAAATTTTTTTAAGAAATTAAAAACAAATTAAAAAATAAAAAAATAATTTAAAAAAACAAAATGCAATCGCCTACTACAAGTAATAATAACAACAACAAAGTGGGGGTTAATAAAACCACGCCTAATAAAATATTAAATGGGCCCAAAACTTCAAGTATTAGCACCAAATCTACGACAGTTTTGAATTTAAATAAACCGAACGGAAATAATAAGGATTTGGAAACATCATTGGAAATAGAGAAAATATCGAAAAAAATCTCCGAACATGCGGATGCCCTGTATAGGACCTGGAAGAGTCATGGACTGGCGCCTACAGAAATACTGGAATTGTATACAGTGGATGCAGGGGTGGCAGCTGGTGCCATAGCGGATGATAAAAGTGCCGAAGATTTACAGAAACTGGTAAACACATTCGTAAACAAAGACAAAGAACAGAGGGGCGTTAAGACCAGTCTAAACAGTTTAAATAAAAACAAATTGGCCTCACCAAACAAAACGGAAACACAGACAAAAATAATTGAACATAAAATAAACACAAACCCCCATACAACAAACACTAGCAAAATGGCAACACCTTTAACTGTTAGTTCCGGCCTTAATAACAATATATCGCTAGCATCCAGCCAACAACTCAACTCATCGCTGGCAGGCATAAAGAAGGCCACATCGTCGCCAGCAACACCCATAAAAACTACAAATTTCCTTATGAAAAACGCCAACAACTTGGTGGCGGATAGCACAGATACAGGCTTAACGAATCACCACAGTACAACAGCAACGCCTAAAGTTACGAAATTAAAAACCTCCAAACTAGGCTTAGGTGGTTCTAATCTAAATAATAATCCCTTACTCAATACAAATGCCACACCGAAATCACCTTTGCTTACAGCAAACACTAGTTTAGAACCACAACCCAGCAAACCTTTAGAAATTGATATTGATTTCAATTTGAATTTGGATTTAAATTTAGATGTGCACTCACTTAGTCAACAACAAACGGAAAATCTAATGAAAATCAAAGAACTGCTTAAAGATCCAGGCAGTAAGGTAACGCCCATACAGCAGATTAATGCGAATACGAACACTTCAAAAATTCCGGCAGCTTTAGGAGGAGACTCTCCAACACTGGGTGGCGGCAAAGCAAAAGAAGTTAAAATCCGAAAAGCGGTTAATAAACAAAATGAAGAAACGCCGGTACAAAGAAAAACAAACGGCAACAGTGAAATAGTGCAGAATACGAAAAAATTTGGCAATAAAATCAAAACAACAGAATCGCCAGCAATACAGAATACAAATCAAGTGAAGAGTGTTAAAGAGGAGAAAATCAACATGCTTGATAACAATAGAGAAGGCAATATAATTGCAGCATCAACGGTAGCACAAAACAATAAAAAACGCATTAACAATAGCAGCGCCAGTAGCAGCAGTAGTAGCAATAGCAACAATAGCAGCAATAGTAGCAATAGCATCATTACCAACGGCAACGTGGCACTATTAGCCAATGCAACAGCATCAACGCCGCTCTTAGAGGAGATCAAATCCACCACTAATAAAATAACCGACGACATTTCACCAGCAACAGTCGTTAAAACACAAAAATCTGCGGTAAAAACACTGAAAACGTCCAAATTCAAAGAGAAATCAAACATTAAAGAAACTCCAAAGGATACAAACGATAAGCAAACTATTGATAGCAACAGGCCAACGGCGGCCATAATTGCAGCGTCCACCTTGACATCCAACGAGAAGATTACAACAACGACCAGCAAAGAGCCAAAGCCAAAGTCAGAGCCCGCAGAGCAAACGAAATCAAACGTTAGCGATAGTCATCATCATCAACAGAATATGGAAACACAACGCAGTAATACGAGTACAACCATGCCAACACCCACGAAATTGAAATCGAGTCGTCCTCTCACCAATGGCCAAGACAAATCTTGTAAATACTGATAAAAAAAAATATTTTTTTAAATCTTTTTTGAATACGAATTTAATTTTTTAAAATTAATTTTTTTTTTTGTTTTTGTTTCTTTTTTCACGTTTTACGTTAAACAACAACAACAACAACAAATCGTAGTGCGTAGTCCGTTTTTAACGCGTGGTTCTGTGGCCGAACGTGTTTTAATATTTGAAAAGTGTCCAGATGTGCGTAATTCATTTTTAAATATCAAACGACCCGATCGGGCCGATGCACCTCCCAAATCTTTATTAAAGGTGAGTAATTAATTTTAAATCTTTAGAATAATTCTTTTTTTATTATTAAAAAAAAAACTTGTGTGTTATCTAACCATTAAATTTGAATTTCTTTGAAACAATTGAAAAATTATTCACTTTTTTTCAATGTTTTTTTTTTTTTATTTTGGGTTTTTTTGCCTCGTGTGTGTATTTTCAATACAAAATTTAAAATCGTAATCATCGTACAGAAAGAAATCCAATAACAACAACAACAAGTTGTTGTAATCATTAATTTCAAGAGAAAAAAAAAACAATAAAAAATAAAAACTCAGTCAATTACTATTAAAAGTGTGAAAATAAAACATTAATTGCTAAGATTTGTTTTTGTTTTTTCAAAATTCACCACCACCAAACACCACCTCCACCATCACTTCACCACACTTACTCACTCACTTACCAGAGTGGCATTTCGAGATGCTCATCAAGCAACGGCAATTGATTGATTTATTCATTCTTTGTTTTTTTTTTTCTATCTTTTGAGGTTATTTTAAGTGATTTTTGCCAATACAAGTCTCATTACACACAGGCACACACACACACACACACTGCTTACATTGTACGGTTTTACTCTCACATTTATTTTCTCTCAATTCTATACAATGTTTATCGTATTCCGTAATCCAAAAACAATAAAAACAAAATTACATTTACACACATACATACATAGATATATAACGGTATTATTTATGAACCTTCCAAAATAAAGAAGAAATGTTTATTGGGTTATAATGTTTACTTACAAGAAAACAACAATTTCCCCTAACACTGTCTGAAAATTAACGGTAATTTTTCTGTTGAACATTGTTTACATTGGAGCATTGGGCCAAACAAATACAATTTTTTTATTGTTTTTTGTTTTTGCAACATAGGACCAACTGGCATCCTTATTAAATCAGTGCTCTCCCGTAATGCTTTGAAACTAACTGACAAGTCCTGATTTGCCGGTCTGAACAGCCAACGTCAGTGCTTCGCTTTTAAAACATTGCTGTCTTAGAATCAAGTTGAAAACTTAGCTGAAAATTTAATGAATTAAGTGATCGATTCAATATTTCGTAAGGCTAGCTTCAGAAACAATAGTTTCTGTTGCCAGAAAACGTGCGGCATATGTGAAAAGCCTGTGTTGTGCTAGTAACGACTAATGATAAATATTCCTCTTAATCCTCGCTCGATCTGCAATCTCTTCAGAAGTAAATTTACAGGGGTAAAGAAAATCTCTTCGTATGCTGACACAATTCGCAGTAACCCCAGATAATGGATAGACCGAGGCGTTCCGATCATTTAATTGATTGATGATCCATATAATGTCCCTCAGGGGAAAGGTATCTTCAGCTTTTTACAAACATTGGACACGAACATCAGTAATGTTCTATAAAAAGAGCATTGCTTGTCAGCTTCTAAAGAAAAAGGTTCATGTCGCTTATTTTCAGGTTTCAATTATACACCCAAAAAAATATTACAGTAGGATTCACTAATATTCAATGGAATTGACTAATAACAATGAGAAATTATTTCCATTTTTATAAGAATATTTGTAATGTGAAATAAGCAGTCTATAGGGATTTGGCGCTGTAATTTTTTTAATACATATTATTTGGTTACACTTGAAAATATTACTAACAATTTTCCTTTGGTTTATACACTTGCGTCTCCCAAATACGCTCACATTTTCATCATGTTCTCTTTGTGCCGTACGTCTGATGTACAGTCTAAATTACTTGCAATAAAGAAAGATTCTTTCTCAACCCAAGATTTGCTAGATCGGCCGAGACTTTTATCAAATAGGCGGTCAAACAGAGGTAACAGGCAACCACGTTAAATTGATATTCGATAGGAGTGTGCCTATTCTAGCAATGAGTGAATAACACATCGGACATGTTCATGTAAACAGGAACCTATACGTTCACAAGAGTTTGAACCATGGAGTCGTCAAGTAGTTTAGACCTAAAATTTACATCCGAAAGATATGGAATTGCAGCATAAATTAGACTAAACGACACAGGCTTTATTGACTTTGAGTATGGCTATGGCTTTATAACTTATTCCGATATACCTGTCACTTAAGAAAATCCCACTAGAAAAAGTCTAACGAGAGTCAATTCCTCGATGCAGAATGTCCAATGTGACTTGAACGTAACGCAGTTCTATTGAAATCACCTGTCACCAAGCCAGGCCAAAAAAAAGTTGATAATCAGGCACATCCAGCTCAAAATACACTTCAAACAATAATTTTTTTTCGGAATGCTTTGAATGCGTTTGGGTCACTTGTGGATTGTTATCGTTCCACATTCGACAAGTTTATTTGTTGTTTACGTACCCATTCATCCAGACATGGGCCTCAAAGCTGAAAATGTTTTTTGAATGAACATTCGGCTCAAAGAGAAACAATTTTATTATATGCAGACGTGCATGATGGTATAACAATAGTACGATATAAGGTACTGGAAACCTTATTATTATTGTTGTGTAGAGATGCTATAGTATTACTGTCATATGAGTTATTATACTGTCAATACATGATATGAACAGCATCACTGTAATGTCACTCACGGTGTCAGTAAGGTTAATTCTCTGCTAATGATTTGATAAATACATACATACATAATTGGTTATTACAACCTTTAAGTCAGGATTACGACCTAGCTTCTTAATCCATATACGTTGTATGTTAATTTTATACATAAGAGGAGGGACCTTCAATTTAAATTCGATTCCGAACGAAAGATTTGTTTGAGAAACTTTTCATGGCAATTTTATTTTTGCCAAAAATCTGCTGAGAGACATTCGCCTGGGGCTCGAACCCTGGCTTTACGTCTAATAAGTCAACATACTAACTTGAAAAAATATGAAAAAAAATTGGCATTTTCTAAGTTTACCTCATCAAAACTCATAGCATATTAAGTCAAATAATAGTTGTATGTATAGCATTTTAAAGGTCCATCTCTTTCCTTTCCAACAAGATTTACATTTTGGAAATCTGGTCAGAAATGTTTGAGTAATCCAGAAATTTGTGCGTAAAGTCTCAACAAAAAAAATTGTTTTTGTCAAATAAAAAAGTTTGGAGGGTTCGAGAAAGATAAAAAAGATATTTTTTGGATCTACTCAAAAAAACTCACAACCTACACTACATACGTCATTAGCCGGGTGTAATTAATTTTTTTTATTTTGCCGCATAGTGTTATTATTGTGCTACAAGTAAAGGGTCCGCCAAATAGCTTTTTTTATAGAAAATGCTTTAAAAAAAACTACTAAATATTTTCTCAAATTTCTTTCTTTATGTGAAAGTACAATCCTTCCGGATAATAATGGAAAATAATTTCATTCAAATGGCTGCCTCGGCTGGCCATGCAATAGCCTATACAATCGGTCCATTTTCAAGCACATTATCGATTGTGTGCAGCTGTATTTCACCAATGGCTTCACGAATATTGTCCTTTAAAGCGTCAATTGTCTCTCGCTTGTCGGCGTAACACTTATCTTTGACCAGCACCCCACAAATAATAGTCCAATGGTGTCAAATCGGAGCTCCGAGGTGGCCAAACGACATCAGCTATGCGGCTGATAATGCGGTCTTAAAAAACAGGGCGCAAAACGTCGAGTGTAGCTTCGGCTGTGTGGCACATAGCGCCGTCCTATTGAAACCAGATGTTGCCAATATCCTCCTATTTAAAACAAAAATTTGTTCAACATGGCCCACTGCACACAATCGAAATGTGCTTAAAAATTGGATTGTGCTGCATAGCCAGCCGAGGCAGTCATTTGAATGAAATTATTTGCCATTATTAACCGGAGGGATTGTGCTTTCAAATAAAAAAAAGAAATTTGGGACAATATTCAGTGGTTTTTTTAACCATTTTCAAGAAAGAAAATATTATTTGGCGGACCCTTTACGAAAGTAAAGAAAATTATGTAAATTTTCAATTGGTAAAAATCGTAAAAAAAGGCATAAGTCGTTATGTCGTCAATATGATATTTTTCCATCACAAAATCGTCAAAAAGACGATAAATCGTCAAAGCTATGGCTGGCAAACCATCTCGTAGTTAATAATAAAATTCCTTTTGAAAACTATTTTTCCTTCTTTTTATGTTTATGGGCATAAATTATTCAGAGTTTCGGAAAATCAAAAGGTGAAAAGCAATTGAAAATCTATCTAAAATATGCGATATTTATACAAAAAAAAATTTTAAATTTAATAACAAACAGAAACAAAATATTTACGTACGTACGTATTTATGTACATATTTCAGATGAAATTGTTTATTTATGAACGAAAGAAGGAAAAATATTTCAAATGTTTTTCCAATAATTATTTCTTCTTTTAATTTGTTTCGTATTTGTTTCTTATGGATTTTTTTTGAGTTAAATAAGCCCCCGCAAACTAGAAATTCATCAGTCTGAGATGGACTAAGTTTAGCAGAGACAGACAGAATAGAATCAATTCTTATATTATATTGACGCTAAACAAAATTTAAAATTTCTTTTAAATTTCGTTGGCGTATCTTTTAGGTGAAATGCTTAATCAGTCAGGGTCAAGATATAAAATGAACAGTCGTCTAATAAATTTTATATCTCACACACAGTATCTCTCTTCTCTTCTCCTCTCTAGACAATTTCAAATGGCAGATTTTATTTCATTCATCATGCACGAGTCTACATATTTATTTATTCACTATTTTTCTTGGTTTTTTTTTTTATAAAAATTTTTTTTTTAATTTTTTTGTGTTTTATTTCACTTAATAAAACAATGATGAATTGTGGTTGTTTTTTTTTTATTGTTTTGAATTTTTTAATAAATTTTCTTTTTTTATTTCTAATGACATTTGTCTATACGTACGTACGTATGTACGTACAGCATCTGTCATAGGTCAGTTTTTCTTATTAAATAAACTACAGAGACAATTAAAAAATTAATTTTAAAAACAAATCGAAATGAAAAATTATTCTTTATTATTTAAAATAATTTTATTTGCTTTTATTTTTCTTGCCATTTCCATTGTTAATCAATCAATAGCAGCAGCAGCAGCAGTATAAGTGAATAGGCCCCTGCATGTGTATAAACATCAACATTTTGAATTATTTTCAAAAATTCTTTTTATTTATTTTTTTTTTGCCAACCATGTTTAATTTAATTAAACAAAAAGCAGAAGAAAAATAAAATAAATTTATTTAAACAATTTTCACTTACTTCAGACCGTAAGTGATTTTTCGCAATAATCTTTTGCAAACCAAAAAAAAAAAAAAAAAAAAACACACAAAACAAAAGAAAATTAATTTAAATATTGAAAAGCATTGTTTTGAACAATACACCATTTCCTTTAGGCAGCAAAAAAAAAGCCACAAGTTATATTAAAAATTTAATATTTCCATGGAAAAAAATCAATGTACGGCCTCTACCTTAGTTTAGGTTAAATTGACAGCCGCCTCAAAAATTATAGCTTAAGGCCCCATTGTAATACAACTAGTATCCGTTCAGTCCTTTGACCATAACTTCTGGCTGGAATTTCCCAATGCAATCCAATAGTTTTATAAAAATATGAATTTTATGCAAATCACCTTTGCCTAGTCCTGTTCTGCCAACAAATTTCTGACTGGTTTGTCTGTTTCCATGTTACACGTTCCAATTTTTACATTTTGAGTTGTTTTTTATAACGAACGTCCCGGCCTCACACTAACCCACCCTCACCCGACCGCGGAGGACTCGTACACACCACAGTCCGTACTGTAGCGGGAAAGGGAAAAGCTATGGCAACGAAAACATAAAACAGCTACAGAACTTAATCACAAGCTGAATAAGGTAAAAAAAAAACGGAACTATCTAAGACAAGAACAAAAATACGTTTTTCTACAATAATTTATAAATTAATGCCAGAATACAAGCTACGTTTTATATTACAAACACTACAATTAAAATCTATAAAATCATAATGCAAATTAAAATCATTACATAATTTGCGAAAAGGAAAATTACATGCATAATTCGATCTATAGAAATCTAAAGAAAGAGGACGATAGTGCCGTGAAAATCTTGCAGGAATGCTGAAATTCAGGTTAGAAAGCAAAAACTCAGAATCGATATCACCTTTAACCAGATTAAAAATAAAACAAACACCTAAAACAGACTTTCTACGTTCCAAAGTTGATAGTTTTACCAAAGCTAATCTATCCTCATACGACGGAAGCCCATTGGTGTAATCCCATCCTAAGCCACGTAAACAGAATAATAAAAACTGTCTCTGCACAGACTCGATAGAATCACTATGACAACGATAGTATGGATTACAAATAACAGACGCATACTCCAAAATAGGCCTAACAAGTGAAATGTACAGTAGTTTTGTTATATAAGGATCAATGAATTCCCTAGCCCATCTTTTCACAAAACCAAGAACAGCTCGAGCCTTGCCAATCATCAAACTAATATGATCAATAAAAGACAATTTAATATCCAATAATACTCCCAAATCAAGAAATGAAGGCACAGTTTCCAAAGGGCAAGAATTAAGCGCATAAGTGGACGAGATTACACCAAGGCGAGAGAAAACCATGCATTTACATTTTCTCAAATTAAGATCCATCAAATTTATCCTGCACCAAGTAACAAACAAATCAATATTTCGCTGAAGAACAGCCTGGCCACGATCATCATCAAAAGTATAAAATAATTTAACGTCGTCAGCATACATCACAATATTACAATCAGTTTTATTCTTATATACTTAATAGGCCACTACAACCCGTTAGTCTGGGCTACGGCCAGAGATCAGTAACGAATATTCAAAATTACTGATACGCATTCAAACTTATTTTAATATGATACTCATACTACTCATACTCAAAGTTGGAAGTATTCGTGGTATTCATACTTAACAATACTTCAACTCGTCTCTACATAAAATTTACACGAAAACGAATTTTATTCAAAACAATGAGTAGATTTGAGTTATAATTATAATTTCTAATACGTATACGCATTCATACTTATTTTAATATGATACTCATACTGCTTATACTCAAAGTTAGAAGTACTCGTCGTATTCATACTTAATAATACGCATGATGTTATTGATTTCGACTCGTTTCTACTTAAAATTTACACGAAAACGAAATTTATTCAAAACTATGAGTAGATTCGAATTGTATTTATAATTTCTAATACGTATACGCATTCATACTTGTTTTAATATGATACTCATACTACTTATACTCAAAGTTAGAAGTACTCGTCGTATTCATACTTAATAATACTCATAAAGTTATAGACTTTGACTCATCTCTACTTAAAATTTCACACAAGAAACACAAAATAAGTATGATTCGAGTATGAGTACTGCAATACTCACAAGAAGATTTTGTGTATGCTTTGCTTGTTGTCTTTGTCTTTCCAACAACAACAAAGACGGTCAATTTTGATGAATGATTCGAATCACTCCAATCACTTATAAGTATTATAAGTACTTTTTCAAATTTATGAACCAGAACGAGTAAACGTATAAATCAAACATATTTCGAATGTTATGAGTTTGATGTCAACATTGTACTCATACTCATTGTTATCTGTACTTATAAATCAACGTTGTAGCGAATACGAATGAATTAGAGTAGTTGAATTTCAATTCTGTTGTTTCACTCATATTCAAAATTGCATGAGTACTTATGAGTAGCGGAAAAACGATTCATTGCTGATCTCTGATTATGGCCTAGCTGCTGTCTTATTAATTTAATTTATTTTTCGTCATAGTTAATGCCGCTTAAGACTACAGTAAACTCGCAAAAATGTGAACACTCGAAAGTGTAAACGTCTCAGAAACGTGAACGAAATTATTTTTCCATTGAATAATCTAAAACGTGAATCCAACTTGAAAGCTCATTCATTTGTGCGATATTATTGCCACCCTACAGCACATCGTTAATTCAACGGATGGACCAGAATGTTTTTAAAATAACAAAACTTTATTATAGAAACAGTTTCTTGGCATTAGTGACTGAAAAACAAAGAGAATTAGACCATTGGATTCAGCATTGCTGGAAAAGTATTTCAAATTTAGTTTCGGACAATGATGTATCACTATTCATATTAAATAGGGTCATTTTTAAATTTGTTTTAAATTTCGGTACTCGATAACGTAAACAAACTTGAAAATGTGAATTGTGTTGGTAATAATTACTTCACGTTTTCGCGAGTTCACTGTACTTTGTTTTGGAACGTGAATATTCGTCGACTTTAAATTGTGAGTTTCTTAATTGCTTTGTTTCTGAATGATGTTGCCTCTTTTTGCAAATGTTTTTCAATTCCCATTTCAGTGGCTCTCCAATAATTTTGAAAACTTTCGGCTAGATCCTTGCATATTTGGAAATGGTGTAATTAAGTTAAATGCAAAATACAAGAGAATAAAATTGACAAGATGAACCGAAAAAAAAATCAACAAAAAATTCGTTTTTTTTTTGACAGTTATTTTGTGTATTTTCTTATAGAATAATAAATTAATTAAATAAAAATACACAATAAAAGTTTATTTTATATTCTTTTTTTCCTTTCATTTTTCTCTTAATTTAATTTTTGTATGTTTAACAAAAAAAATATGTTTTTGCTATTTTGAAATATTTTACAAAAACAAAAACAAAAAAAAATTGTTTTTAATCAATTTGTCTTCTTTTCTGTTTGTTTTTTTCTTTATTCTATGATTTTTAATAAAATTCAAAAGATTTTTGTTAATAAATTTATAAAAAAAAAACTAGCTGACCCGGTGAACCTGGATCCCACCCAAAAAATTGAATTTTTTAATTATCCGAAACAGGTCACATTATACCCTTAAAGGGGAAAGATTGCCACGCCTATTTTTGGTGAATTTTTCGATATCGACTCTACGAACTTACCTACCAAATTGCATTCGTCTACGATCACAATGCTCTTAAATATTTAATTATAATGGTTTGCCACGCCTACTTTTGCTATATCGATTTTTTCTGTAAATCATCTAAACCTGATAAGCTTTCGAACAATAAAAGAATGGTTGAAATCGATTCAGTAGTTTAAGAGTTATAGTATATAGTTATAGCTATGACTTGAAGGAGGCGGGTTGTGACGCCCATTTTTGGTGGGATTGTAGATATCGACTCTACTAACTTACCTACCAAATTTTATTCGTCTACGATCAATGTGTATCTAAATATTCATATTTTAACGATTTGCCACACCCTCTTAATATTTAGGGATGTGAAAACTAGTAATTATCCGATTCTCGGACCTACCCGATATGCATAGAAAATTTCGATCCATTTCGGTAGAGTTTAACCATTAACATTAGATAAGGAAAAATCACACAAGAAACACAGTAAAATTTAATAAAAAAATTTCTCATCAATTTTGTGTTGCAGTGTATCAAGCAATTAAAGAAATTTTCCATTATTCCGTTTATTATTTTTAATATATAATTTCATTTCAAAAGGAGGCATACAAAATTATGAAAATCAATTTTGATTTCAACACTTTGCCATTCGAAAACAAACGAAATGATACGAAACGATATGAAACGTCATTAAAATGTCAATAAACTCATCCACACACAGCTACCCAGCTATACAGCTGTTCTGAATTCATTTTGATCGTTTGGAAAATACGAATTTCTGTTCTGTTCTTCTCCAATGAAAAAATCTTTTATTTTTAAAATTTTATCTTTTATTTCCTTGTGGTAAAATTATAGAATAGAATATGTAGCCCCGAGATAATATTTGATGACATTTAAACTTATAAAGGCGTAGGTGGGTCTGCTCTACTTTTGAATGTTTTTTTTTTGTTTTTATTTATTAATTTATGTCTCATAGCTTTTGTCAAACACTGTACTAGCAAGTAGACATTTTACAATTTGATTTATTATCACTTAAAATACAGGGGCACACATACATACATACATTATATGTGTGTTTATAAAGGTCAAATGATTTTTCAATATGGACCGATCGTTACCAAAATGCAATAAATCAAGCTGCTTGGGAGACCAAGTGTATGGAAAGGTCATTTATTTAATTCTCATTGTTCTTATGCTTCTACTAATTGACCTAAAATCGTATAAAATCCAATGTTATTACAGTTTATCCGAAAGTATTTTATTAGGTTAGATATAACAGACAGAAAGAGGGTTATATCTAGGGTTGTCAGCTTCCTATTCGCAAAAAGCTGAACATTGGACATAAAAATGCTGAGAAATTGATCATTTTGGTTTTGTTTTTTAAATCTTTATATTTTTATTAAAATATCGATTGTTATCAATATACGATTAGCATATTTTGCAAACTCTTTCCATCTATCGGAGAAAGTATTTCAAGATTCAAGATTTTCTGGAAATTATTTTCATGTACAAAAAATAAAAGCTGAACGTAAAGAAATTGACTATCGCTCGCAATAACATTTACTATGACATCAGTTGTTCAAGTGTTGAGACATGTTGTCAGCGATGGTAGAAGAGGGAAATTATCACTTAGTTGTATAACAAATGTACAATCAATGTTGTCTAACATGATTTGACAAACATAACTTGAAAATTATTGACCAAGTTATTACAGTGCACTAAGAAAATTTCTATTTATCTGGACAAATTAAATTTAAGCTTGAAACTGGACAAGCATTAAAAAAGCTAGACAATACAGCCAAGTTCAGTCAGGTTGGCAATCCTAGTTATATCCCTAACTTTCCTTCTTGTTTCCAAACAATGAAGCTTGATCTCGGTTATAGAAAAACTTTCGAGTTCTCAGCTACTCAGAGAAGTTTTTAAAGCAAAATATTGAGTTGGACCTTCTTGCCTAAATTAATGCTTTAAACCTTTCCACCTCGGTACTGTAACTATTTCTTATCTGCTGTGATGCCGTTGCCTCTATTTTGACTTTAAATTTTTTCGTGTTAGCAAGGATTTAAAACACTTTAGCAGTGGTAGCCATAAACTGGTTTGTGTTGTATTTCCACTAATACTGTCCCATCTTCAATTCTGAAAAGAGTCTTTATCTTGGTTGACTACAGCATTAACCAGATCGCCCTTAAAATTGACTGGCAATAAACATCAATCGCTCGATACTAGAAAGAAATATGAGTTGAGTTGTATATTTTGAGAATTCCCGCATCACTATCCTCATAGCGGTCAAACTGACTAACAGAATATTCTGTTGAGTAACAGAATATGACATTTGAGTAACAGAATATACATACATACATACATAATTGGCCATTACAACCCTTCAGTCAGGCTTACGACCTAGCTTCTCACACCACTTATATTGTGTGCGTTAATTTTATAGATGAGTGGCGGGACCTACAGTTTTAAAGTCGACTATGAACGACAGATTTTTGAGAAGCTTTTTCATGGCAATTTTTGCTCTCAGAGTCTTTGCCAGAAATCTGCTGAGAGGAAGTTGCCGAAGAAATATTTTCGTTTTGATGTCTGACCTGGGATACGACCCCGGGCCTTTCGTCTAATAAGCCAACATAATATTCCTCTAGAATATGCTGATTTACTCGATTAGCCTGGCTGCCTTGAGAACTTTGTCTGTCGCATAGACACCAACTTACACGGCCTCTACAGAGTTTTCGAATCATAGAAGGAAGAAGAAGCTATCTAAAGTATCGGAAATAAAACTTAAGGAGCATATGGCTATCACAAAGCCTATTCATCTCTTTACTTCGTCTTCGTTCTTACTTTTTGTTGCCCTGTAGGTCCATTAAATAAGTTTTTCCAGTTGATATATGATATGATGTGATATGTTTATTAGGTTATAGAATAATAGGGTTACCATCTGTTCTCGCCTAAAAACAACGTGTTCTGTAAAAATGTATAACTTGTTGTGTGGGCTAAATGGAGGCCAATACAAATATCAATAAATTCCTAATCAACCTTTAAGAAATTTCAGATCAATATACTCTAATGTTTTTACCGACTATAGCTTTGCTATAACTCTCTAAATGTTCTGGCCTTTCTTTTAAAATTCATTAAATTCTAAATGATATTTAAAATTGTACGAGTTATTGCCTAATTACTGCTTAAATTATATTCTTTTAAACATTTCTTTTAAGGTTAAACTACATGCCACACCCCCACCACCGCCCTCCGAACAGAATTTAATACAAAAGGAACTTAAAAATACGAAAAGTGTTTACATACCCAGGTAAGCTATAACAAACGATAAGGTTAGGTTAGAGGACGTGTACTTGTCAATTCTGATAAGTACAGTACTCGGTGGTCGAATTGACCCATTGTACTACGTCGTAGCATCTCACACCACTTATGTTGTTTGCGTTCATTTTATACATGAGTGGCGGGACCTACAGTTTAAAGTCGACTCCGAGCGACACATTTTTTGAGAAGCATTCCATGGCAATTTTTTACTCTCAGAGAACAAACGATAAACTAAAGTTCAATTTGTTTTTTTACTTTCCTTCTTCCCAAGATTTTATTTTCCACATGGCAAACCACAGCCAACAATTGCATTGGAGCGTACATTACGTGGTATTTTATCGGCATTTGATACATTTCCGAACAATCAAGTTACCAAAGATGAATTACCGCGTATTCTGAAAATATGTGGTCTACCCTTCTATTGGCGCATGCCGGTCATGGTATTCTGTCAGCAACACAATTCGGGTCTAGTGGAACGGCAAAGATTTGTGGAATTTTGGAAACAGTAAGTTCAAAGGGAACTCCTTTCCTTTTCGTTATTTTGAATTTAAATTTGTTTGAAATTTCAGAATGAATGTGTATTGCCATGAGGATGCGTCACGTTTTGTGTACATTTTATCGCGTGGTCAACGTCAGCGCAACTATATACTGCCCGAAGATTTGGCGCCCTTGGTACAAGACGTTGTTGATACCCATCCGGGTTTGGCTTTTCTTAAAGAGGCCACCGAATTTCATTCCAGATATGTACACACGGTTATTGCACGAATATTCTATTCGGTTAATCGCAGTTGGTCGGGCAAAATTTCCATATCCGAACTAAAGAAATCCGATTTATTAGAGGTAAGATCGTGTGGCTACATCCAAAAATGATAGGAAATGTAATTTTTTGTTTTTTTTTTTTGTATGTGAAACAGATTATTACATTGCTAGAGGAGGAGGATGACATCAATCAGATTATGGCCTTTTTCAGTTATGAACATTTCTATGTTATCTACTGTAAATTCTGGGAATTGGATAAGGATCATGATTTACTTATAAATCAAGATGATTTAGCCCGCCATAGTGATCATGCTTTGTCTACACGCATAGTAGAGCGTATATTTTCGGGTTGTGTTACACGTTCCGATAATAAGAAAACACCAGACGATGAGCCCAAAATGTCTTATACCGACTTTGTTTGGTTCCTATTGTCCGAGGAGGATAAACGTACACCCACCGCCATAGAGTATTGGTTCCGTTGCATGGATATCGATGGTGATGGCTTGCTGTCCATGTACGAATTGGAATATTTCTATGAAGAACAACAGCAGCGCATGGAATCCATTGGTATTGAATCATTGCCATTCGAGGATTGCTTATGTCAGGTAAGGGAAAAGGGGGGTAATAAAAACTTAAGAAGGATTTCAATTGAATATTTTTGTTATGTTTTTCCAGATGCTGGATATGATTAAGCCCAAACGACGTGATGCCATAACATTGGGTGACTTGAAGAACTGTAAAATGACGCATGTTTTCTTTGATACGTTTTTCAATCTGGAGAAATATTTAGATCATGAACAGCGTGATCCATTTGCCTCACAAAGAGATGAATACGTAAGTGAAGCATGTACATACATATATGGCCTTATAAATATCGTATTTAATTATATAACTTTATGATTTTAGTCCACCGATTGGGATCGTTTTGCTGCCCAGGAATATGAACTTTTAATAACGGAGGAAAATTAGTGTGTTTTTCCTTTCTTGAACAGCGTTTCTCTATATATTTGGAAACTCACTTACCCTCCTTTGCCCTGCTCTATTAATATTATAATTATACAATATTTATTACAATTACAATTTTTATACCTTTTTAAATAATTATTTTTTAATTATTTTTTTCTTTCCTTTTTTTTCTTAAAAAAAAAAAAACTTCGAAACAATGGAAGAGAAAAAAAAGAAACACAAAAATTTAGTTGGAATTTTAGTTGAAATGCCTTTAAATACTTAAAACACTCGCGCATGTCTTTTAATTAAATTATTTGTTATCTTTACATATTTTTAAATTTATTTATTTTTTAATTTAACGATTACGATTACGATTAATTTATTTATTTTTATTTTCTTTTTTATAATTCAAAAAAAAACTTTGAAAACAAAATTCCCCCCCTTATCTTAGTTTAAAACGAAATTTGTTTACAATTATTTTTTTTTTTAAATAACAAACTAAAAAATAAAAATTAAAAAACAATACATAACTTTATTAATTATAAAAATAAAATTAAACAAAAATTATATATGATATAAAAATTATACAATAATAAATAAAAACAACCAAAGATTTATTTTCAAAACTTTGTTCAATTATTTCTATAGAACAATATGCAACAATTTTGCGAAAGTCGAAATCGAATCATTGGTCATCTTGGTATGGTATAGTATGGTACTCTCTAGATTATAAAAAAAAATTATATTGCGGATGTTAATATGCAGTCTAAGATTCAATCGCTATGTGATAAATTGGCTGGACGAAAACTTATGACCGAATAGACAAGTCACTCATTCATTGATTATTCAATTTCCCTTTGCTTGAGGCATAACGGTTAGGTTAGGTTAGAGGTCATGTACTTGTCGATAGTGGCAACTCGACATTCTCCAACTCCTTCTGATCGCAACATACCCTGCAATAGTCCGACTTGGGTCTGTTTCAGATCCTAGTCAGTCCCCAATGATAAAACTGATAACTATCGTTAAGCTATCCAAGTCCAGCAGCCAACCTGTTCTCATACTGTCTACAGCAGGCCATAGATATTTAGAAAAACAACAATCCGATCCGTTCCCTCAACGCTTCGGCTCTTCCCCTCTGACCCATCCATAGATGATGCTGTAGAGTTGGCAGATTGGGAAGCGGTTTGGATCAACCACTAATTCGCCCTCAGAAAGCGTACCTAGCGCAGCGAGAGTATCTGCCCAGTATTTTGCTATGACCCGGAACCCAGCATTGACGGATACAGTCCGGTCTAAAAGTTCTCAACGATTCCTTGTACTCAAAAACGAGACGTGATTTTCCAATGGTCCTGACTGTCAACGAAGATTATATAAGATTTCGAATCCAAAATGGCCTCAATAGCCTTCGAGATTGCGAAAATTTTCGCCTGAAACAAGATGCAGTCATCATTCAATCTGAACTGAAGTTCAAGACCGAATTCCCTACAAGAAACCTCACCACATGTACCTGCATCTAATTTAGATCCATCAGGGAATATAGGTATACCTCTCAACCCCTGAAACCGAGTTCATTGCCTGCGTTTTGTTGTCAGAAACTACATTATAAGAATACCAGCTGAAAACAATATTGTCAGACACCTGACAATCATGTGTATTGTTCTGTAGCGAAAATGGCTAATCCTAGCGTAGTGAGAGCATATGCCATCTCATTGCCCAATATTTTGCTATGACCCGGAACCCAATATTGACGGATACGGTCCGGTCTAAAAGTCCTCAACGACTCCTTGCACTCGCAAACGAAACGTGATTTGCACCAGACCAACACAATGGTCCTGACTGTCAACGAAGACCATGTAAGATTCCGAATCCAAAGTGGGGCCATCAGCTATGGCCCACGCTGCAGTCATCACTCAACCTGAAGTGAAGTTCAAGACCGAATTCCCTATAGGAAACCTCAGCACACCTGTAGCTACATTTAACTTAGACCCATCAGGGAAGAGAGATATACCTCTCTGCCTCTGAAACGGAGTTCATTGCCTGCATTTTGTTGCCAGAAACTACATTATGAGACTACCAGCTGAATACAATATCGTCAGACATCTGACAATCATGTGTATTGTTCTGTAGCGAAAATGGCTGATGTCGAAATGTGTGTCATTTACGATATCAAGCGAAAACGATCGTAACTAGTAGTTCGTTGACTTAACCATTAAGTCCGCTAGGATTGAGAGTTAAAAAGCTTTTTTATTGTGAGTTTTCAACAGTCATCCACTGTCCTATACTACAAAAAGCCAATAATTAAACAATCTAGAGGCAGACAATTGCCTACAATTGTCTATGCGGATAGCATTAGACCACATAGAGTTTGACACTCAAACTCCTGCAGCTCCGAGAACGAGATTGAGCCACCTTATGTTCCAGTTTTGACTCCGAACTGTTACTGTTTCTATTTGTAAGAAATAAATTTGTTGCTAAGATTGGCTAAGAATACAACAAGTAATGTTGCTTACTACACGAATCAAGCCAAAGTATTTGTTATTTATATTCTTCTAAGGCTACCTACATCTCTTTAATACGTTAAAAGGATCAACACACGTTTGTTATCCTTTATCAATATTATTTAAATAATTCGTTTTATTCCAAAAACAAGCAAGAAATGAAAATAAAAATTAAAAACTACACTATAACTAATAAATAAAATAAAATATTATTGTTATTGGTATTGTAATTATTCTTGTTCTTATTAAAAACCTCTTTTTTTTAAATATCTAATAAACATTTTTTTGCATTTTCTTTTTTTTACCATTTTTTTTTATTTTTTGTTTCTTTTTTTTATTATTTTTCTTTTATTTTTTTTTAAATTTAATATAATTTTCTTAAAGTTTAAATTGTTATTTTTCTTTGTATCTAATAAAATATTACAATTTGTTTTTATTATTATTATTATTTTAATATCTAAAAAAAAGGAAATAAAATTAATGAATTTTTCTTATAAATTTAATTTAAATTTAATTTTCTAATGGTGTTTCTCATAAGACGACGACGAGGATAAGATAAGGAAATTAACTTTCATTGTTTCGTAGCCATTACATTAAAGAGTTAAGTTTTAAAAACTCTTTCTCTTTTTTCGATTTTTTTTTTTTTTGTTATCGTTACATACAATATTTCAATATTTTAAAAATTGATTTAAAAAGGAAGAAAAAATGTAAATTAACATAAAATGCTTAACAATTAAAAAAAAAAATATTCATGGATAAATACAAATAGATTTCGAAAATTTTGCTGGGCTAGTTCTGTAGCCTGTGTATTAATTAATTCAAAAAAGGTGAATTAAAAACTTAAGAAAGGCGTTACAAATATTGAAACGAAAGAGAAATGAAAACAAAACTTTTTTTTCACGTTGATTGGAGGAGGGAGAACATAGTAATTTGAGACAAAGATTGTAAAGAAGAAAAACTTATTGCGTTACACGAACTTTAGTGGTTTCACTATCCTCATCATTTTCTGTAGGATTTTCATCATTACGTATATAGACGGGCTGCGATTTGCCCCTAACACAGGCAGATGTTATATGCACAGTCTTAATATCCGAGCCGGGCACTTCAAACATGGGATCGAGCAAAAGTTGTTCCTAAAACGAAAAAAAAAACAAATAAAGAAACGATCGAAAAGTTTGTGAAAGTGAATGAAACAATGAATAAAGAAGCTCTAATGAATTCTCAAACATGCTCTAAATAAAAAGTATTTAAAAATTTGTCTCTTATTTCCTGGGAAAGCAAAGCCAGCATTTTTTGCGGGCATTAAATTTGTTTAAAATTTCAGATTTTTTCGAAAAATTCAGAAAAAATTTTCAAGGCTAAAACAACTTTAAGCTTCTTATGTGAATGTATAGAGAATTCATATCTTAAAGCTGAAAATCTTCTTTAACAATTGATTGGGGAACACTGATTAACTTAGAAATCATTTCACTTACCATAATCGAACGTAAACCTCTGGCGCCCGTTTGCCGTTCCATGGCCAATTTGCCAATGGCTTTGATAGCATTATCGGTGAACGTTAAATCCACTTGATCTAAACCAATTAATGCCTTATATTGTGGAATTAAAGCGTTTTTAGGTTCGGTTAAAATTCGCACTAGCATATTAACATTAAGACTATGGAAGGGCACAATAACTGGGAAACGGCCAACGAATTCCTTTGAAATACAAAAAAAAAACAAACAAAAGACAATTTAAAATAATAATCAAACTGATTGAATTGTTTGCAAATTACCGGTATCATGCCAAACTCTACGAGATCACGTGCTTGTACTTTTGTCAAACATCTATCGCGTTCTTCTTGATCATTGTCCATGGGACTGGCGGCAGATTGAGCTGCACGACGACCAGAAGCACCAGATGTGGGAGCACCAAAACCCAAATACTTTTGAAAATAAATTTAAACAAAAAAGAAATATTAATCGATTCAATAATCACAATTAAAAGTCATTTTCACCTTTTCATTTAGCCTTCTGGCTATAAGACGGTCTAAGCCGGTATAGGCACCGGATGCTACGAACAAAATATTTGTAGTGTCTACTTGTACTGTTTCGCCTCTAAGTTTACGCGGTGAATTGCGTTCGGGCACGTTTACAATGGTACCTTCAAGCATTTTCAGCATACCCTGTTGTACACCTTCACCGCCTACATCTCTCAACTGATGAATGCCGGGAACAGCACCAATCTTATCCACTTCATCCAAGAATACAATTCCTGTTTGGGCACGTTCCACACTAAATGGAAAAAAAATTGACCATTAAAACAAAATGAACAAATTCTTTAGCTCTACTCACTTGTAATTGGCATCTTGTAGTAACTTAGAGATGACACTCTCGATATCTTCGCCCACATAACCGGCTTGTGTTAGTGTGGTACAATCACAGATAGCAAAGGGTACATCCAAACATTTAGCTATGGTTTGAGCTATTAATGTCTTACCGGAACCGGTAGGACCCAACATTATTATATTACTCTTTTCGAGTTTAATATCATAATTTTGTTTATCTAAGATTTCTGAACCCGAATCATGGCCATGATGGCTACCACTTTGACTCTGTTTGGGGGGTAATTCTGTACCGGGTGAATTGGAAATGGTATGACCAATGCCGGTTATGTGTAACAAATCATTGCGAGTACCCATTGGATCGTTCATCATATTTGATGTGGCCTGCGACATTTGCTGCTGTTGCTGTGGGCTCATTTGTGGGAGATTGTGATGGATGCGTTTATAGTGATTATACACCGCCACCGATAATACCTTCTTGGCATAATCTTGACCCACAACATGTTTATCCAGATATTCCATAATTTTTTGTGGCGGTGGTGGGGGTTTACGTTGATTTTTCGGCTCTTCCTTAATGTTACGCTTTGTGTCGACTTCCGACAGAACCACAAAGAAGTGATTACATTTTGCACATTTCACAAAACGTGTAGAGCTTACAAACGTTTCCACCTGTGTACAGGGACTACCACATTTCGGGCATGATAGGAAATTTTTATCATTTGGTGGTTCGCCAGAACTTCCAGATGTGGATGAGCCTGATGATGTTGCACTACTACTGCCACTGCCGCCTGAACCTACGGAAGAGCCTGAACCGCCACCAGCACCACTGCCTCCTGCTCCTGCGGCTGCATGGGAGAGTGTTATGTCAATTTTGGGATTAATTGCCGAATGAAGACAACGTGTTGTTAATGCAGCTAAACATCCTGCCTGACTGGTGCAACAAATGCCTGCAAAAAGGATAATGAAAAAATTTTTATTTTTTTTTATATAAATTTAATAGGATAATATTTCTCGGCTGTTACATTAAATAGTGTTCATACACTGCTCATACATTCCTTTAACAGTTTTCAAATTCAATTGTATTCAATATTGTCTATGGCCTCCAAAAAAATTTGTTTTGTGGACAGGATTTCTTTAATAAAAATGAAAATGAAAACCTAACAAGGCCGGAGACAATTTATGGTTAAATTATTCCCGATTAATAATCAAACGTGAGCATCATGGAGACGCCCTTCCGATTACCTAGCAGCTAAGAATCTTACAAAACCCTTAACCAAAATCTTGAACATATGGCAACTTTATTGCCATATGAACGCTGTCCCAGGCAATTAGATAGAATTGGTGGAGAATCAAATGCTATAAGTTATTCCTCTAAGTACAAACTTTTAATTCATGGCTATACTTTAAACATTCGGATCATCTGAAGCAAACAATCGTTCGTCTAAAAACAGCCGGATTTTGTTAATAATTTTAGTAGATAAATGAAGTTTTAAGTGCATAGTTGGGCAAGGGTATAATCTTCTTGGGTTCAGGGATAAGGCCATCTCTGTTCGGACGGTCCACTCTGGATCATAATAGTCTCAAGATTTTCCAATATTTTCATTTTCTTCAACGTCCATTTACCATTGTAGCTGTTACAGACACAGATCATTTGCACACTTCGCCATGTCGTCTGTAGCCAGTTGGAGTTCCATTGCTCTTAACACATTTGCAGCCAAGCCTAAATTATATGAAGTCATTGCCATTGCCATTTAAATTTTGAGTGTTATTAATTACCAAAACCATGTTATTTCTTGGTAAAAGCACACATATTATCATACATAATGTTTTAGAAGCAGAAAACCAAAGACGAGTTTACTCGTCGTTGTTAATAGGAAGGCAGAAGGACTCGATATCCCTTTTCGTATTTGCGTACGTTTTAGCAAGTTATAATATATTTAAAGTAGGACGAGTATACTCGTCTTGACAATGTGGGATACTCGTCTTGACAATGTGGGATACCCTGTCAAAGACGAGTATACTCGTCCTACTTTAAATATATTATAACTTGCAGGCTTTTGAATTAGCAAATTTCTTTTTGCCAATCGACAATAGTGAATTTCTTAGTGTTGCCAATTATCGCAATGTGTTGATCGTTTTATTCCATTTTCTTTATTTCATCCATCTGCCTGATTTATGTGGGATACCCTGTCAAAGACGAGTATATTCGTCCTTGGTAGCGTATGTGTTAATGCCGCACTGCCACGAAACGCAGCAAAACTATTTTTGTACAGAAACACTGGGAGGACTAATCATTCCCGACCTGATATGCCCTAAATTCAGCTTAATTACCCACATGTGCATAGGAGAGAATACTTTAGCTGCGCTATATGAGGCTTTTAATTTCATTACTGTCCCCACATATACAGTGAGCGCCATAAGTCGGTCAACACCTACTATAATTTTAAATTTTCTATTATAAAAAATATACTTGTAGCACAATAATAATTTTGTTTTTGATTTAACATTTTATAAGTAATAAATAAACGTTTTTATTTTTTGGAAATTTATTGGACAATTCTCATTTACTTTGCTCGCTATACTAAAAAAAATTAATTGTTTCAATGGTGTTTGCTTACTTTTAACGCTCAGTGTACATATGTGTGAGGGGTTATGCTATTTGTACTAAATAAAGCCTTTAATTAGTATCTTATACAAAACAGCTGACAATAATAATTCTTTGCTGAACATCTACTGTTCGCGGCTCTGTTTTGTTCAGCAGCCGGTTTGTTTTGAATATTATTTTTCATAGTTGCAGACGTAAAAGAATTTCTTTTTATTTATTTTCTCAATGCAGTTCAAGTCAATTTGTTTTTAATATTGCTTCAAATCGTAAATAAACAAAGTAAACAATATTAATCGAAATGATTTTATGATTAAAGAAAAATAATAAATCATTACCCCTATGAGTGCTTATCTAAAACAAAATAAAATAACAAAATACAGTGGTGGCCTTATAATTAGAAACGATTTAGCAACATGTATGTTTTTTAATTTATTTTCAAAACTTTGTTAATCATTTTAAAACTTGTAGTTAACACAAGCCTAAATTTATGAAGTCATTCCCATTGCCATTTATATTTTGAGTGTTATTGTTTATCAAAACCCTGTTATTAGTGTCTGATCTATCCTGATAAACCTTCGCTATGTATTGGACTTTGTTAGAAATCCTATCAAGAAAAAATTTGCTAATTCAAAAGCCTGCATGTTATAATATATTCAAAGTAGGACGAGTATACTCGTCTTGGCAATGGTGAATACCCTATCAAAGACGAGTATACTCGTACTTGGCAGCGAAAGTGTTAAAAAAGACATGCGGTTATTTCTGCACAATGCACCCACAAAGTCCCGACTCCTATAAACGCCTTCTTGTTCTCAATGTGGATATTTATGACGTTATATTTTGCCAAATTTCAGCTTTTATTCCACGAGGCCCGTACAAATAATTCTTTCTTCTGCTGGAGTGTTTTATTGATTCTAGGCTTCCTGCTGGGGTTTCAAACAGTTGTTAATGAGATCATAGGGACAAAAAACCCTCGAAATAACAATGAATTGTTTCGGCTGCAAACATTCCCAACGTTTAATACAAAGTTTGACGAAAAGATTTGCAGTTGCTGGTCAAAACAAGGGCTATCCGATAAAATATTAAAGAATATGTCCACTAAATAAGAATTTATTAAGATATTTTTAAGCTGTTTATTAGAATATGTTTTGTTTCTAATTATATCGGGTGATTTTTTAACTATTATCTTCTTGGCAGCACTGGTTTAAACAGCTCACGCACGTTTCGTGTTTTGTTTCACTGTCAAACATCTTCAGTTTGGTCGTTACATTGTGGTTTGGTCTATCATTTAACCATGAATCGTCTTACAAACGAACAACGCTTGCAAATCATTGAATTTTATTATCAAAATGCGTGCTCTGTTAAGAAAGTTCATCGCGCGCTTCAACTATTTTATGGTTAGTTTAATCGACCCACTGAAGCGGCTATTCGGGGTATTGTGACTAAATTTCGAACCAAATTTACATTGTTGGACATTAAAGCGCATTGGTGCTTATGTAGAGTGCGATCTGAAGAAAATATCGCAGCTGTATTGACAATCAATTATCGATTCGTCGCCGTTCGCAGCAATTGGACCTCTGTTACTCAGCAATGTGGAAAATTTTGCGAAAGGATTTAGGTGTAAAGCCTTTCAAAAGACTTGCATGACATGTGGTTTCGACAAGACGGTGCCACATGCCACACATTACGTGTAACAATGGACTTATTGAAAAGCGAGTTAGGTGAACATTTTATATCAAGTTTGGGACCGGTCAATTAACCGACTAGTCGTGCGATTTAACGCCGTTAGACTATTTTTTGTGGGGCTATACAGACAAGCCCGCTTCATTTGACGCTTTGGATGACAACATTGAAGCATTTATTCGTGCGATACGGGCCGAAATGTTGGAAAGAGTATGCCAAAATTGGACTAAGCGGATGGACCATTTGAGGCGCAGTCGCGGTCAATATTTACATGAAATAATCTTCAAACATTAAATTATATGGACCGTACTATCGATTCAAATAAAGATTTCATGCATTTTTCTGAATTTTATGTTTTTTTTTTTGAAAAATTTTTCTATAGCTCTTTAAAAATCACCCTTTATTACTAACCTGAAATTGATATTTTTTTGTTTCTAGCTCATTTTTTTTTTTAAATTATATTGATGCTTGGAATTTTTTTATTTTATTTTAAACTTAAAGCTTTTTCTATTTAACTATTAAGTTTTAAAATGATCTACAAAATTCTGAAAATAAGTTAACAAACGTACATTTTGCTAAGTCGTTTCTAACTATAAGGCCTCCGCTGTCTGTACGTCATAAATTGTTAAATAAATAATAATCGAATATTATTGGCGATTTGTTTTTACTTTTTTTCTCTCTAAACTGGACAAGCTTTGATTAAATCAGTAACTAACATTGACACACATATGTTGACACACTATAACCATACATAACTACATACATATGTGTATGTGTGTGTACATATAATGTATTGTAACCGTAACAATTATTAAATAACGCTAAACTAACACACACAAAAAATACCATCAATATTACGATTACGATTACTATTATTGTTATTGTGTTGATGGTGTTGTTGTAGTGTGTAGTTGTTATTTAATAAACGACATTTACTAATACAATCAAAAAACAAAAATAGGAAGTTAAATACAAAAACAACAACAAAACAAATCTTTCTTTTATATGCGATTAATCTGCACGTAGCCAGCCAGATAGCATTTATGAAATCCATACCCCATACAGACTACTTTACCTACACGTACTAGGTAGTGTATGCATATAAAGATTTTAAAGACAAACGTGAATTTAATTTTTTTCCTTTTTTTTTTTGTTTAATATTATTTAATATGTTAACAAAAAAGTGGTACAATAACCTTAACATTTCCAAAACAAAAAAAAAACAAAAAATAACTTCGTTTTATATTTCGAAGAACTAAGAAAACATGTTTGAAATAATTATTAATTATTCTAGTCTGAGTCTCGAGTATCATGTGTGATCAAAATTGTTATACTGGTTGGATTGTAATTTTTTTTTTGTCTTTCTTGTTTACTTGCCATGGAAGAACGAGTGTCTACTTGGGGGGATACTCTTTCAATTTTTGTTTTAAGCTTTAATGCTACTTTGGACTTTGACCATTAGATAAGGATAAAATATTGTTTAGCATGTGTAAAGCAGTGTTTTGAAGGAGTTTTAATCACTTATTTGCTCATTTCGGATGGGATTGAAATTCACCAATATATGGAGATTATCGGTGTACTAACGGTATTCAATATAGTCTCACGAAAACTCGTCTAACAGCATCAAGTCGTAAGATTTTTGTGGCTAATTAATGCTGTTAAAATGTGAAATTATTCTTTTTGGAGACTTCTAATACAAAAAACTAAAATCCCTTGTATTAAGTACCATTTGACATCGGCTAAAGCTTTCTGGACACTGATGGTAATAATTCTTCCAGAAAAATAATAACTTTTTCACACTCATATCTCGGATTCTTGAATCTCATAAGGGGCAACTGTAGGTTTCACAACTAAATATTCAAATTTGATTAAAATCATTTGATCATGCCATAATAAGCCACAGGATCGGATCACCTGCTGACAATGACCTGTTGTTTTCATAATTGGATTATTTACCATACTTTCTCTAATCTATCATCTATCGATATCTTTAACAAAACGTAAGCTGGAATAATGCACAGGCCGGATTATATCTTTAAGATTTCCAGTATCTTCAATTTTTTTATAATCTCACCGATTCCATGCACTGTAGATCGGTTAGGACGACTATAATCACTTAGCAATGCTGAAAAAGTTTAAATCACCGTTTTGTTGCCAGGTTTAACTAATTTTAAACGTTTTTCGTTTGTTAAACGATCGATAGTCGCACATTCATGGTGCATCTTTTACAAAATAACTGACATTTCAGACGAAAGATACAGTTTTTGAAACCGCTAAATGCTTAACCTGCTATGGGTTTAGAAAAAATAATTCACGGCTTCATTTTAAGAGAAAAAAAACACAAATTTTATAGTAGAATTTGTGTTGCAGAAAATGTAATATCCAGTTTCCAATGCCGTTTGCTTTGCAACACTTTGTGAACTGAAGGTTAACTGCCAGCGTAGATGTCAGTGGGAGGACCCGTAAATACATATGAACTATTTTACTTAATTTGTTTACAATCCTAACGTGTTTGTTGTTATAAATTATTTCAGATTTTTTTACTTGCGGCTATTTAGAATAAATAAGCCACTTAATGAATCACAAACAAGTCAGTGAAAACAGCGTCTAATTAATTCAATAAAAGAGCACCAAAGACGACAACACACAGTCGCAGGCACAATAATAAATAAAATGAAAGATTGTGATTGAACACTTATTCGAGTGATAAAAATGACCTTGATTGTGTTGAAACGTTTAATTGTAGCATAAGAGGACGGAGGAAGAGGAATCACTGGCTACAAAAACGCACATCAATCAGCTGACTGGTTTATAAAGTGTTATTGGAATGCAATTTCAATAGATTTTTAGCAGTGCCTGCGTAATTTCTTTTCACATATGTAGAATTGGGGAAAACCTTAGTCAAGGTTTTCCAATGAAAAAGACAACCAACATCAAATTTAATAGGAAAAACGAAAACAAACAACAACGCCATAAGAGCACAACGTATTTTCGTTGCAATTTAAGCAATTGCGATCTTTTTTGTAAATTATTTTTAACGGTTGTACAATTTTCTCTTCTTTTTTTTTAATTTTCTTTTGTTTTCCTCAAAGTTTATTCCCCCCAGATGATGATAATGTTGATGGTGGCGACACTGATGAAAAAGCAGCACACCAATATTGTGTATGCTTGGTCGGTCTATTATGAAATTCTGCTTTGCCCGTCTTTAACATTAGCCATCTTCTCCTCTTGCTTTCAGTAATAGCGAATAGAAAAAAGTCGAGACTTACCTTTTAACCAGTAATAATGGAATCCAGCCTTAGGTAACTGGGAGAATAACACAATGTGGCGTACAACACTCATAATGTGACCGGAGCAGTCAGCAGCTTTGTTATCTTTCAAGTTCTCGTTTTTCCTCTTCTAATTTTTATATAAAATTTTTTAACAACTATTTTTCATACACAGGAAATTTTTTTTATTTTTAATCACTCAAAAATATCAAAATGATTATTTTCTTTTTTTTTTTTTTTGTTTTCCACGTCAAAATGTTTTCGACTTGAAAGTGTTTCTCTTTGATTTCTGGTCTTTTTTTTTCGAAAAGGAATATTAAATTGTATACTTATTTTTTATTTAAATACGCAATTTTTTATAAGCACTTTTTTGTCAAAATAATATATAAAAAAAAATAATTCACTCTTTTTTCTTGCTTTTTCTAGTGCTTTATTTTATTTTGTGTAATTTGCTGCTGTGAATTTTTCGTTTCATTCTCTTTTTTCTGGCCGATCTTCTTCTTTTTACTACGATAATAAAAGAAATGTCATGCAAGCGGATGGTATGTTCAGTGACGGTCAATAAAAGTTTACCATTGCAAACAGTGGTTTTAGGTAGCCCAAGATTAAATCTATTTTATTTTAAATTATGATTACTTGTAATATAAACTAAATCTAAAAATATTAACAAAGCAATTTATGTAAAAAACAATATCTATAGATCAGTTAGCTGTATTTTATAGCGTCTCTGCTTTTGTTTCGTTAAGTCGTAGAATCAGTTCAGCAAGAGTATCAGTCATCTTATTTCCAGATGTACCACTATGTCCAATGGACAAATATAAGAACTCGTTCGAGGCCTCTTACGGGTCCCCACAGACACTAAACAGTTGTGACTTACAACAGACCTACCCGATAGCGTTCAGAGCAGCCTGACTCTTAACGTAAATCACGTAAGAATCCGGGCTTGCTACTAAGATCCTTATAAAAGATACAAGTACCACTGTTCCTACATAATTTTTGCGTACCAGTCCGCATTGGGTGCATCTTGGTTCCACAATCTCTGTGCTTTTCATGAGCTAATTATTTAATAACGTTAAAAAAGCCAAAAGGGACTAATTTGTCTGTAAAATCCCACTTTTTTGAAAGATTTGTATTCTTAAAAAAATTTTTTATATTTAGATATTTATCTTACTAGTCAATAAAACACGCTTTAATATTTGTTTTCTTATAAAAATCTATATTTTGATTAAAATCCTGGTATAACTCTACCCTTTTTCGCAGCTTTTTTAAGTTTCTTCGTCTGTTTATCCTTAATACGCTTATTGATATTTTCATTGCGTTTCTTTTGACGTGAAGCGATATCCTGTTCCACTTTCTTCTTACGATCGACCCATTGTTTCTTTGACTTCTTCTTTTCCACCTTGCGTTTCTTAATAGCCTTATACAATAGTTTAGGATCATCTTTAACTTTTTTACCATCCACCTTATCGAATGCCTTCTTCCAGGCCAGATCATTTTTCATTTCCAAAGCTTTTTCTGTTTCACCCATCTCTTTGAGTTCATTAATCTTCTTGTCGGTCTCTTTGATTTTCTTCAGTATTTCGCGGGGATTTTGATGGGAATTCTTCTTCTTGTGCGCAAAATCGAATTTTGAAAATACAATTTTGCCATCTTCATTGAAAACAGGTTTTGCCATAACGGGTTTAATGTCTTTCTTTGATTCTTGTTCATCGTCCTCATCGGTTTTAAAGTGTTTCGATTGTTCGTTTTTCATGGATTTAGCGGCCGTTATAAGTACTTTTTTGAATTCTTTATTTTTCTTTAGTTTTTTGGCTTCCTTCTTTTTGCGGGCTTTTTCCGAAATTGGACCTTTTTTAGTTTTCATTTTATTTTTAATTGTATTCAAACGATCTTGCAGTTCATCGATAGAGGAGGCATTTTGTTTGGAATTCAATGCTTTAGCTACAGTTTTACTGCTGGTCAGTAAATAAGCATCACAGTCAGTATCTGAAAGGTAAATATGAGTCGATATTAAATTTAACTTTTAAATAAGTAAACTTATAAACAAATTTGTTTTTCTTCTACATCAATTATAAATTAAAAGATGTACCGATAAATATAAATAATTTTGGTTGTCACTGTATTCAGATTTCGTTTTATTTTGATAAAGACGTCTTAATCGAAAAAAAAACTGCTACGTTAACAACACTACTCGAGTTCAGATAAAAAATTGCACATTTATTAGATTATTACTATTATATTAATAATACGTAGATATTATTTTAGTTCTAATATAATTTAATAAAAAAATTCAAATTTAATGAGACCTTTTTCCAAAAAAAAAAGAAAACTTCATCCTTCGGTACATTATTCAGCCAACCATCCAGTTAGCAGTACTTACCTTCTATTGAATCTGGCACATTAAATGTTAACAATAAATCCTTAATTTTTTCATTTTCTGTACGCAATAGCGTTTGCAAATGTTTTTTATCTATTTGTATAGTCATTTTAGTGCTTAAATTAATTATATTTTTAATTTAAATTAATTTCACTTTTAGTTTTACAATTAAACGATACAACACGTGTGTATGTGCCAAATGAAATCAAAACAAAACACAGAAAAACATTTGCCAAATGACATTTATTTGACATATTGCCATTTGTTTTATGGCATACGTTCAGTGGACGCGTCAGTTTATAAAAAGTTATGGTTTTTTGCTTGCAATGAACGTACTGGAAAAAAGTGCGAATATTTTTTTATTTGTATTGTGACAACTGTCAACGCCTTTGCATTTTTATACGTTCTTCTTGTATTATCAAAGAATGACTAATTTTCGTGAGTGTGTTTTTGTTTAGCAATAAAATAAGAAAATAAATAATAATATATTAAAATTAATTTTATTATAATTTATCCCAATATTAAATTATTTTATTTCTAAAAAAAAAAGAAGTGTGCATAAACAAAAAGTGAAAGAAAGTGCAAAAATATTATATAAAAAATAAGAAAGTGCTTGTGTTTGTAAGTGTTAAGGATTCAATATGAAGAAACAATTTACCAAAATTAAAATAGCAGCTGAAAATCTTTCAAGGTAAAATTGTTTCCAATAGAGTTTTATGTCTGTGGTTGTGCTTTCTTGTTTGAATAATTTCGGGGGCTTATCTTTTAAGTGTCGCTTATGATGGCTTGTCTTCATCTCATTCCAATTACATACACTCATGCAAATGTATTACAACGAGACACATAACAGAAGCGACAGCAATAACAACAACCAATACAACAATAAGAAACGCAACAAATATAACAGTATTGCGGAATGTGTCTCTGGCGTAATGCAAAATTATAATTTATTTTTTTCTTTTCCATTTTTCCCTTTCGATATTTTATTTTTGCATTTCCATACTAAAAATCCATGCATAACAACAATAACATTAATAATAATGACAATAACAATAGGGACACAAAGAAATACATAAGCATGGAATTATTTATAATTTCTTGTGCTTGTGCTCTTTTATGTTAATGCTGTATATAGTTGTTGTTGTTGCTGTTATTGATGCTTTTGCCAAGGGTGTAACCGCCACACTATAACTGAACTGAACTGTCTTGTTAAAATTTGCCCCTCACCTTTCGTCTTCTCTTGCAGATCGACAAAACCCGATCGCAAGGATTTTGAGTTGGAGACAGTAGAGAAGCAAGTGGAAAAATATCGTGATGTTTTGGATAAGATGGTGCGTAAACTGCCTACTGTGGCCAATAGTAGCAGCAGTAGCAGTTCCAGCGGTTCAGCCGATTTACAGGAACGTGATAAACGCATTAAAAAGCAGAGCCACTATAAAATAGGCCAAGCCCTGGAAGAATCATCGAAAGAGTTATCAAAAGATATGCCTCTGCATCATGTTTTAGTCAATTGTGGTAAGTTTATGTATTCAATCGAATACATGTGTAAGGGCAATTTCTCATGATTATGTAGGTATGTACATATGTGTGTATGTGTGTGTGTTTGAAAATAATAAAAGAACACAAATAGAGCATTTGTTTGTTTGTTGTCATATTGGTTTTTAATCAAAATTTGATGATAAGAAACCTTGCCAATATCCGTTGTGTTTTCGGTATCATTTAAGAAATTTTATTTTTTTTATTATTTCCCCTACTCTATTAAATGGCAATGGCAGACATAATGGGTTTTTGTTTTTTTTTGTTTTAATTTAACGGGATTTACATTGGAATGCTAGACAACAGGAACTGTTCAATTTCCATTCTATTCCATTAGGCTATATATGTGCATAGATGTATATAAAGGCTGTAAATCATTTCCAATAAGATTAAATTGGAAAAATAGGTTAAATGGGGTTAAGTTTTTATTTATTCTCAAGCCTTTAATATGAAATTTCAAAACTTTACATTTTCGAATCAAATGTGCTATGATTTCGAAATTTATTTTCTTTTCATATAGCCAATCCATGAATTTGAATTGCATATTCTTTTAATTTATATGCATCAGTTACGAGGGTGGGTTAATATGTTCTTTTTATTAGACATAGATTTTGATACCAAAAATTATCTATTCAAAGTTTTTTTTTATTTCTTTTTGAAATACATTTTTAAAATAAGATTTGTAACTTTCCCAAAATGTCATCAAATCTAACAGAAAAATTTTGTTGCTTGACAATCTGGCTTAATCATCTTTGTACATACTCAGCGGAATCTTTTTAATTTGACATTTATCTTAGGTTAGGTTAGATTAGAGGACGTGTACTTGTCAATCAAGGCAAGCACAGTACCCGGAGATCGAATTGGCCCATTGTACAACGTCCTAAAAAAAGAGGAAAGGATAATAGAGGGGTTAGGATGAAAGAAGTGTATATAGGAAAGGAAGGAATGGGAAGCGGTGGAATCACACATAGCAGACACAACAAATAGAGGGGGAGAGCGCGACTATACTGATGAATTCCTAGCACCTCTCAACCAGCCCAAGCTACTAATAAATTTGTGAAGAGCCTTGATGTCATCAACCTACCAAGGACTGGTTAGAGGAGGTGTTCGATAGTCTCTAACTCTTCCTTAGCGCAACATGTCCTGAAATAGTCCGGCTGGGATCTGTTTCAGATCCCAGTCAGCGACCTAATCTTGCAGTGCCCCGTTATAAAGCTAACAACCAACCTTAAGCTGGCCTTATTCAAGCCCAGCAGCCAACCTGTTCTCTTACTGTCCACAGCAGCCATAGACATCTAGAAGCAAAAAAACCCGATCCGTTCTCCCAACGCCTGTGGTCTTCCTTCCTGATCCATCCATTGGTGAGGCCGTAGAGGTGGCAGACTGGGTGGTAAGGACTAACTATTTATCTTAGATCGTGTAGAATTTGCTGTAATACATTTCTGATTCGCAGATAAAACTTCTGTTGTGCCCAAAATACATCACCCTTTTTTTTTGTAATGTTAAGCTACTACGTGAGTAATGTATTTATTGGTTTTCTAATTATATACGAGCTGAGTAAATTAGACCATGTGCTCGGTGTAATGTCACAGACCAGAGTCTCTGGTGGAAATCGAACCCACGACCTTCACGCTAATAGCCTAGCACATTACCCACTAGACTACCAGGGCACCCGTGTGATTAATTATCACCTCCAGATTTTTTCAGACTAGTCCGAATCGTTGTAGATAAATATGCAAATAGTAGCCAAGTTAGGTTTGACGATCTGTAAGGTTTTGTTGTAAATTTTGTAATTTTAATCTATTGTGTCGACAATTAAAGCGGCTGACGAAAGCAATCGGCTACTAAAATTTAAACTAAAAACTAAAACTAAAAACCTATAAAACAAGACATAGTTTTTTTTGTTAGTGTCCCTATTTTATGTTCCATTAAGGCATCGCAAAATCGATAAAAAGGTTGTCTTAATACGAGTTGTTATTGTTGTAATCAGGTATTGGATGATAAATTCCTTTGAATTATTAAATAGCTTTTCAAGAGATATTTTAAACGTAAATGCTTGCCATATCTAATAACGTTTTATTTTATCAATCCACAATGCTACTCCAAATCGACTGTCATCAGTAAAAAACAACCCGTTGATTACATACCTTATACTCATATTTTAGCAGGTTTTATGACTTCTGCGAAAATTATTCAAACGTTTAAAGTCGGGGGTGACAAATGCGGCAAAGTGCATATTACAAACTAAGTCATTGAAATTTCTATCGTTTTATTACACAATGACCTTCCTTTATTAATATGCCAACCACACCTTGTTCACATACTAAACTAAAGTTAGGGCAGGGCATTAAAAATTCGTCTTAATATGCCTGAAAAAGGGTGAATTCTCCTAATAATCATTTGATAAGAAAAATTGTCGGGATTTAATTAATTTCTTATAAATTAATATGGAAAACTTAATAAAAGACTTGAATTTGAGTGTGTAACGTAGTAGAAGAGAAGGTTTATTATTATCTTTCAAGTGTGTTTTAAATTTTCTTTTCACTTTTTCATTAAAATATATTGAATGAAGTCAAAGTCAACAACAATTGTGCGTGTCAATATGAAATTTATTTTCATTTCTTTCATTTGATTTTATTTAATGTGTTTTCTGTTTTCTTATTGTTGTTGTTGCTGTTGTTATTGTCGTGGCTGTTGCTGTCATTGTGGAATCTTGGAAAGTGTTTTTTTATATTATTAGTTGGTCACTTTGGCATTGTGTTGCATTGTGTCATGCTATCAACACTTTTTATTTTTATTTTTTTTTCCTACTACTACACAACTCATCCCCATTTATTGCAATAATAGTTTAAATGAGTATTTGTTTGTTTGTTGTTGTTATTGTTGTTATATTGTTGTTGTTGTATATTTATTTGAATTTTATTTTTTTTATGTATGATGCGTTTGTTTATTTGTTTGCCTGGTGGTTGGTTGGTGGCTGGTGGTTTGTGTTATTTCAAGTCGATTCACCTCACCTTAGTACAATGTTAAGCGTGACCTTGTTTTGTAAACATAAGGCAATATAAATAGCGGCTAGTTAGCTGACTAACAGGCTGACTAGCTGGCTGTAAAAGCAAAACAAACAAAAACAAACAAATGTAAACTAATAATAAAAATTAAAATTAAAAAAAAAAAACCAAAAGCACTTGTGCAAACATAACGGGGGGTGTTGGTGGTGGCGTTTATTTGTTGTTGGCCATTTATTACCCACAAAATATGTATTTTCGTGATTTGTTATTTGAACTAAAAAGAAAAAGGTTTTCAATGTTTTGTCTAAATTAATTTGCCAGAGGAGTAGTAGTAGTAGTAGTGGTGGTGTTGTAATACTAACCCTTTTAAATAGTTCCCATGGAAAATTGTCTGCTGGTGGTTTAGTAAAGTTTTTAAAAAAATTTTATTTCAAAAGAAAGTTACTGGACGTGGGAAGGAAGGTCAGGCAGGTATGGTTTAAAGGTTGACCGTTTAAGGGGTTTAATAAATATTTATTTTTAAAAATGTTTTTGTTTTTGTTTTATTAAATTTTTATTAAATGAAAAGATAATCTTTTACCCCAAACCAATAGCACGCTCGCTTGCTCGTTTGCCTTTGTTATAATAATCTTATCTTTTTAAATTGATTAAATTAAACTCAAAAGCAACAAACAATGCAAACAATTTTCACCTCAACTGAAAATGTTTAAAGTACACTGAGAATGTTTGTATTATGTTAGGTTAGGTTAGAGGACGACGTGTACCTGTCGAACAAGATAAGTACAGTACCCAGTGGTCGAACTGACCCATTGTACAACGTCCTAAAGGAAATACGTTAAGAATGGCAGCCTTTATTCTTCAGAGCGCGTGTTGCAAAATTGATTAAGAAATGGAGTATGCAAAGACGACTTTGGACGCAATCGGGGCATGCGGTGCGAGTTAAGAATGCTAGACCTTCCGGATATTAATTGAATCTGGTTTGTCTAGCTATAAAAGTCACTTAATTCCTGCAATCTCTGTGAGGTACAGTAGTCACTCACAAATCATAACCGCTTTGTTCTTGAGGCAATTCTAATTTCTGAATTATTATAATATCTGAACGTTTTCTTTTTGTACACGCGTATCAAAGTTCATAAATAAACTATCCACAAAATACATAAATGTGACAAAAACAAAAAAAAAAAAACATCAAATACGGAAAAACGTATATAATTTGGTGATTCCCCTTTTTAGTTTTACAAAATAAAAAGAATTTGAAGAATTTCTTGTATTGAAATAGAAAAAAAAAAAACGGTCTGTAATTCGAATTCTAATTTCTGTAATTTCTAATTCTAATTTGTAAGCTTCTACTGTGGTGGTCCAAACGTCTACAATCAATGAAAAGGTTGGTCTTCACATCCCTTAATTGTGTGCCCTAACAACATCAGGCACCCATCCGAACCTAAGCTTCTACTGTACTCGTTAAGAATTCTATTGCATATTTAGCTTATTATTGCTTCCAAGACTGCTAGCTGATAATATAAATACTTCTGGGCTATTATTTACTTCCGATTAGCTAAGTATGGACAGTATAGATTCGGATTAAGAGTTTAACAACAGGTGAACTGTTAATTATAGAAAATTCCTTTCCCATTCCATTATACATCATACAATAAAATCTTTTCCCATATCCAATTTTGGCTTTTAATCCCATTACTGATAAACTGTGTTTGGAATACCAACTGGTTTTGTCATCACCTGTCACCAGTGCTTAAGAAATTAATGAAATTTAGTTTATTGGCACCTATATGGCATCCTGAATTCCAGAGTTTTCAATAAAACAATGACAAATTTGTCGTAATTTCATAATAACTGGCCAAAAAATTAGGATTACTGCGTTAATACATTCGCTGTCAAACCTAAATTATATGAAGTCATTAACATTGCCGTGTCGCCGTGGTCTAGTGGGTACTGTGTTGGCTTATTAGATAAAAGGCCCGGGTTCGAATCCCAGGTCAGACATCAAAACGAACAAATATTTCTTCGGCGATTTCCTCTCAGCAAATTTCTGGCAAAGACTCTAAGAGTAAAAATTGCCATGAAAAGCTTCTCAAAAATCTGTCGTTCGGAGTCGACTTTAAACTGTAGGTCCCGCCACTCATGTATAAAATTAACGCACACAGCATAAGTGGTGTGAGAAGCTAGGTCGTAATCCTGACTGAAGGGTTGTAATGGGCAATTATGTTATGTATGCATTAACATTGCCATTTTTATTTTGAGTGTTATTGTTTACTAAAAATCCTGTGATTTCTTGGTAAGAGCACATATATTATCATATATAATCATTTACAAGCGGAAAACCAAATATGACGAGTATACTCGTCGTTGGCAATAGGAAGGCAGCAGAAGGACTCAATATCCTTTTTCCCATTTTCGTACGTTTTAGTAGAAAAACAAATAATGAACCATGTAGATGAATAAAATAAAGAAAATGGAATAAAACGAGATCACACTGCGAAAATTGGCAACACTGAGAAATTCACTATTCTCAATTGCAAAAAAAAAAAATTTCCAAGCCTGCATGTTATAATATATTTAAAGTTGGACGAGTATACTCGTCTTTGCAATGCGGGATTCCCTGTCAAAGGCGAGTATACTTGTGCTTGGCAGCGAATGTGTTAAAAAAGAGTTCAACTATTGCCCTTCTTGCCTTTATCCCTTTTTTCTTAGTAGACTAAAGAATTAAGAATGGAATTGAGCATTTCGTATTCCGACGTATTCCTATGGTTGGAAAATACAATTTTTCAATTATGGAAACTAGATTAGAATACTACGATACGAATAGATTTCAAGTATATTAATGTACCAGAATTGTATTACTGGCTAGTCTGGATTTCGCAGGCCAACTAGTTAATAATAGGTCAATTTTGACCTCCGGTTACTGTACTTGTCTTGACCGACAGGTGCACGTTCTCTAACCTAGTTAGTGAGAGCTAAAATTGCCCATTTGTCATCTTGTTAGCAACCATGCAACTGAGCCTAACCTTATTTCTGTGTATAAAAAAGTAATCCTAATGCATTCTTTTTATTTGTTTTAAATTGTTGCTACCATTAAAATTAGTTTTAATTTTGGATTTGTAAATAGGCATTGAGGTTTTTTTTTTATTTTATAAATCTCAACTGGCATTATTTCAAATTCGTTTTTTATAAATTCTTTTTGAGGTTTGTTGATAAGCAATAATACTATTGCGCATATATCTTTTCCGCATTAGATAATAATCTTCTTTGTCGTTGTGGTTTCTATTAACGTTCAATTTATTTTAATCCTCTTTTCGAAATGGCAAAAAAAAAAAACAAAATAAATTCTTTAATAGTCACTAGGCTGTGTACTTGTACTCTGGGTACATGTAGGCTAAATAATTAGCAGGGTAAATACGCTATTCACACAATTCAAATGAGAGAGAATTCACACATAATGCAGATGAGTTGCAAATTAAAACACCCTCTGACGTTGGAAACGACTAATAGATGGACATAGACACAGACACAGTCACACACTCCACAATATAATCAAACAAATGCTCTCTTGTCCATTTTCGAAATTAATGTGTCTTGTTAAGCTTTAAATGGACATGGAAAGACATTTTAAGTTGAATTTAATATGATTGTATGATAAACTTGAACAGCGTACATACATACATATATACATACATACTAAATTTATATTTATGTATTGAAGAAATAAATTTAAAATAAAAGTCATCAACCTTGTTTGTTGTTAACTATCATCAACTAACTACAGAATTTTATTATTATTTTATGCTTTTATTAAAAGAAAAATTTTCAAAGATTAATAAAAAAAAAATAAGAGAATATGTGAATTAGGGAAGAGCATTGAATGGAGGGATATGTGTTTCTTTATTTATTTTAATATTTCCTGTTATTACACTTAAAATACTTCGTCTGATGAATTTAAATTCATACTGCATTCATTCATCAAGTTCCTTTAGCTGTGCTGCTTATATATTTTATTTCTTTTGATTTTTCTTTTCTTTTTTTTTATAAAATGTCTTGTTTTTATAGTTTCCTTTTGCTTTTCTTTTTGTCTTTTCATTTTTCATTGCAACTTTAATAGGCGAACTTGAAAAATCACTGGCCGAATGTATTGTTGACAGTGAATTGGAAACGGAATGTGAAGTGGTGCGGCGTCTTAAATTAATTTTAGACAATGAAATACAAGAGATCTCAACATTAAAACGCAACGTATCCCGTACTTTACAAGAATATGCATCATTAAAACGAAATTATGAGGTAAGTTTAGTTTCATTCCTTTTGCATTCACAATACAATTCATTTCATTTCCAATTCATTTATTATCTTGTTGATTATTTATGACACATATTTTCTGTAAAGTGGGTTTCCTTATCTTTTGCTTATGGTTTCAATTATCTAATGTAGTATATAAAAAATATATAAGAAATATAAGAAATAAATAAATTTTTATTTAAAATGGGCCTTTACTTTATAAGTATGTCTATATGCGTATGCGTACATACATATGTTTGTTTATAGTTTTATTTCTCTCTTTCTCTATTGATATAATTGGTTGACAGATTAAATATTTTTTTTATTTTTTTTAATTTAATTTTTCATTCTTTTCTGATTTGTTTATACTGTGATAAAATATTTTTGCAATGATAATACTCCTGCTCATATAATAAGGGTGAAACCTGAAGAGCACAAACCTTTTCACATTTTTTTGTTTAAAAACTTCAACATTTCAATCGAAGCATTATTAAATTTTTACGAAAATTATGTTATTGGCCGATTCAGCTTCATTTGGGGCCTTTGCAAACTCTACATGGATGGGGGCCATTTTAGGCAAAGAACAATTTTTAGGATATTAACCGTATGGTCAAGTTTATTGAATGTTATAGGACCATTAAGCTGGAGGTCCACGCCACGCGTTTTCGCGTCAAAGCGTTGCACGCATTTCATACCTTCTTCGCATTCTACGCTTCAAGTTACATGCAACGTTATTTACGTGCCAATGTTTGTTTTGATCAGCTGTTAACAAAAAAAAACATTTGATTGAAAATACTCGAATAAAACATTTCATACAAGAATGGCAAATGAAATTGAAAATTTTAAAGAATTTATAGAATGAATTGAGTTTGTTAATGTAATAGTTTGTACCACAAGGGTGTACAATAGAAGAAACGACGATTTTCGGTGCGTTCTTTGTACTTGGAACGTACATATGTGTCTGGGTTTTTTTGGCGCCAATTTCCTAAAGTTAAAACAAAATAAAACAAAACAACTTGTCAAAATCAGTTGTTTGTACGAGCGCCGCTTGTGATGCTTACAAAAGTAGAAAGTAGATCTACTTTTCACGTTCTATGCGTCAACTCATCCTATGCTTTTGTATGTGTAACTTGCACCTAATAAATACATTAAATCTACTTTTTTGACAGCCGCGTAGAATGCGATAACGCGTAGAACGCGTGGTGTGGTCCTCAAGCTTTAGTCATACAGCAATTAAGCTTAATTAATTTATTTAAAAGGACTTGCCGAGACTTATGGGAAAATCATATTGTTGCTGACAAATTCTATACAGTGAAAGCTCCCATAGGCGAACAACGACCGTTGAGGCATTTTTGTCCGCCTAGAGGAGATGTCCGTTCACGGGATTTTTTAATAATAATACTTCGGGAAAAATTTAATACATAAATACATGTATTGGCAGCCTCAGTCTTTCCAATATAAAAAAAAACAAGGATGAATAAGGCTGGACTATCCAAAATTTGAAAAACACAAACCTTTTTGCAATGTCTCGATTTGAAAGTTTTTCATTTTCTGCAATATCAATTACAGACACTATTTCTTTTAATAAAAGAAAATTTGGCAGAGCCATCTTAACACCTGAAACACATTAACTTTAAACTTTCACATCATATTTAATGATCATCCATCGGATATCACATAAACTAATATAAAAAGGGGAATCACTGCACTATGCAATGTTACATAATCTAATTAACTAGTGTGTATTTTTCAATAAAGCAAAATTTATGCAATCCTTACACATTGCCCATAGCATAAAAGGGGAATAACCGAAATACAATAAAAATGCTTAACTTTGCGTTTATTATACTGATTGGTCCGCCCAATGGAGATGTTTGCGGAAAAGTGAGAGTCCGTCCAGGGGAGATTAATTTGCTTTAAAAATACGACCTAATTGACGGTACTTAGAAAATTATCCGTCTAGAGCTGTCCGCCTGTGGAGCTTTCACTGTATTTCTTAAAGGGTAAGAGTTGACATGCCCATTTTTGTAGAGTCTGTCGATATCGACTCTATGAACTTACCCACCAAATTGCAATAATCTACGATTACTATGTCCGTAAATATTTTAATTTTAAAGATTTGCCACGCCTACTTTTTACTATATCGCTTTTTTTTAAACCATCTAAACCTGATAAGGTTACAAACAAAAAAAAAACTGTTAAAAAACGATTCAGTTGCTTAATAGTTATAAATATCACCTGAAGGGGGAGGTTTGTCACGCCCATTTTGCTTTGCCACGCCTACTTTTTGCTATATCGAATATTTTTAAACTCATCTAAACCTGACAAGGAATTGTAGGTATTACTTGAAGCGCGAGGTTGGCCACCCCCATTTTTCATGGGATTGTCGATATCGAATCTACGAAATTACCTACCAAATTTTATTCGTCTGCGATCAATATGTACCTAAATATACATATTTTAACAGTTTGCCACGTCCTCCTAACATTTAGGAATATGAAAAATAGATGTTGTCTAATTCTTAGACCTACACGATATACACACAAGATTAAAATCGATCGATCCATTATACCGTGACACGAGAATTTTATATGTTAGATTAAAGTTTGCCTACCTAATTATTTATCTTTAATTGAAATTATTATGCGATGCTATTTCCAAACAAAATTGTGAAGCTTTTCTTTTTCAATTTTCAAATTCTAATTAGAGTGGTTATGCAATACGATGAAATCTATAGTTCCTTTCTTTTTTTTCGCAAATTTTTAAACACCGCATTTCACACCTTTTAAATATGTGAAGCGTATTCGGGCATTTGTTAATGAATTTTTACTTGAAATTATCATATTTTCTCTACATTTTGAATACTAAAACCATCATTATAAATTGCAATTTGTATTTAGTATTTCTATTATTTATTGTTTTCTTTGCGTTTTGTTTTGTTTCTATTTCTATTTTCATTTTCATTTTCTTTTTATTTTTATTTTTTATAGTTTTGTATTGTAGAGTTTAATTATAATATTTTAAACAACCAATGTGTCATAACACTCATCCATCCAATCCATTCATTCACTATGACCATAACCAGTATTTTATTTTTATTTGTTTGCTTTTTTTTTGTTGTTGTAAATACTGTACATAATGACATAAACCTATAATAAGACACTCAACAAATTTAAGGGGTATTCACGTAGGAAAGCACTAAACGATATAAAATGAAATAAACAGAGAATTTGATTTTTTTAATAAATTTTTAAATTAAAATAAAAATGTTTGGATAAACGTTTCAATTAAGATGAATCATAAGATGTATCTACAGCCCTCCTCTAGGGGAAGATGTCATTGAAGGCTTAGGTTACTTCTCAAGTGTGACAATTACAGTACGTACCCGGAGATCAAGATGACCCATTTTACAAAAGTCCTTAAGATGAAACGATAATAGAGGAGTTAGGAAAAAGTGCAGGAAGTATGAAAGGGAGAATAAGGAAGCGAAGGAATTGCACGAGCACACAAGGGAGAGAGCGAGACTACAATAATAAAGCCCTAGCACTTATCAATTAGCTCAAGCTAATAATGAATCTATGGAAGAAAGCCTTGATGTCGGCTCTCGACACAGATTTGAAACTCTCAAAGAAGCCCTCGCCAAAAGTCTTCAACCTTACTTAAAGTATTGAACTTTCTCACTGAACTTCCTTGGCCAAATACTGCCAAGCCAAATACTATTGACTAGCAATAACTGGAAACCTATTGCTTCTATTTAGCGTATCAGAAGTTCTAATTATAGCGTATAGGACATATTAAATTAAATAACTTGTTTATATTGTTTCCCTATTTCGTATTCTAAATTCCCACACCCAGTTTTGTGGGATTGTCGATATTAGAGCCGATATCGACAATCCCACAACTTACCCAACAAATTACATTCGATATAGGAATTTTTTTTAAACCATCTAAACCTGGTAAGCTTTCGAACAAAAAAGAATTGTTAAAATCGGTTCAGTAGTTTAAGAATTGTAGGGATTACTTGAAGCGGGAGGTTTGCCACGCCCATTTTGGGTGGGATTGCCGATATCGGCTCTACGAACTTACCCAACAAATTACATTCGGCTACGATCACTATGTCGCTAAATATTCAATTTTAAAGCTTTGTCACGCCTACTTTTTGCTACATCGGATTTTTTTTGACCATCTAAACCTGGTAAGCTTTCGAACAAAAAAGAATTGTTAAAATCGGTTTAGTAGTTTAAGAATTGTAGGCATTACTTGAAGCGTGAGGTTTGCCACACCCATTTTTGATGGAATTGTCGATATCGGCTCTACGAACTTACCCAACAAATTACATTCGACTACGATCACTATGTCGCTAAATATTAAATTTTAAAGCTTTGCCACGCCTACTTTTTGTTATATCGAATTATTTTTTTAAACCATCTAAACCTGGTAAGCTTTCGAACAAAAAAGAATTGTTAAAATCAGTTCAGTAGTTTAAGAATTGTAGGCATTACTTGAAGCGTGAGGTTTGCCACACCCATTTTTGTGGGATTGTCGATATCGGCTCTTCGAACTTAGCTAACAAATTACATTAGTCTACGATCACTAATTCGATATAGGAATTTTTTTAAACCATCTAAACCTGGTAAGCTTTCGAACAAAAAAGAATTGTTAAAATCAGTTCAGTAGTTTAAGAATTGTAGGCATTACTTGAAGCGTGAGGTTTGCCACACCCATTTTTATGGGATTGTCGATATCGACTCTACGAACTTACCTAACAAATTACATTCGTCTACGATCACTATGTCCCTAAATATTTTTAAGCTTTGTCACGCCTACTTTTCTACATTAAAAATTTTTTTTTTTTTAACCCTCTAAACCTGGTAAGCTTCCGAACAAAAAAAAAAATTATTAAAAAAACGGTTCAGTATTTTGAGAGTTACAGATATCAGTTGAAGAGAGAGGGTTGTAACGCTCATTTTGCTATGCATATTTTAACGATTTGCCACGCCCTCTTACCATTTAAGGATATGAAAAATGGATATTTTCCGATTCTCAGATCTGCCCGAATTGCACACAAAATTTCATGAAAATCGGTCGATCCATTTCGGAAGCGTTTAACCACTAACACCGTGACACGAGAATTTTATATATTCGAAGATTAAAAATATTGTTTATATTGTTTCCCTATTTCGTATTCGAAATCGTTTTTGTTTTTTTTTTTTTAAATTTAAAAACTATTTTTTTCCATTTCTTTGTTTTTAATAAAATTTTCTTCTTTTAAAAATTCATTTTTTATATGAAAGTGTTTGGATTTTAAGTGTCAGTTTCTTTTTTTTTAAATTTTATTTTTAATTTAAATTTGAACTTTTGTTTATACCGGCTATGGAATTCCCTTAATATTTGTTGTTTCCTTCTTTTTTTTCATTTTCATTATTTATGACATGGTTTTAAATTAAACACCTACAATAATAGTGGCATAAAGAGAAATTATAACAACAGAAAATTTAAATTTAACTTTTAAAAAGTTTTTGTTTTAATGAAAGCAGCCTGAATGAAATCATTGGCAAAAATGAATTTCATGTAGCCTCTACAGCAGGTAATTTAAACAACTTACTTACTTAATTGGCAATTAACAAGTCGATTAATGGATTTGGATCCTCCGCTTTGGCGCCTTCCGCAGATCCCCGCATTAAATACCCGTCTTGCCGGGAATCCTCTTCTATTCGAACGACGTGGCCAAGCCAGCGCAGCCGTTGGATATTAAGACGCTGCACAACGTCTATGTCGTTGAGGAGCACATACAGCTCACTCAAGATAAGAAAAAGAGGCACAGTGGAATTATATTCAGTACGATGAAGAAATCATCGCATTAAATGGAGTACCCTTAAAAATAATGGATTTTTTCAATTTCGAATAAGTTTTTAAAGGTTAGGTTACGTTAGAGGACGTGTACTTCTCAATTAGGGCAAGTACAGTACCCGGAGGTCGAATTGATTCATTGTACAACGTCCTAAAAAAAGAGGGAAGAATGATAGAGGGGATGGGATGAAAGAAGAGTATGTAGAAATTTGGTGGGTACTGGGAAACGGAGGAATCACACAGACCAGTCACAACAAAAAGGGAGCAGAGCGCCTGCACCTCTTAACCAGCCAAGCTACTAAAGAACCTGTGATGAGCCTTGATGTCGGCTTTCGACATCGAATTCAAGCTCCCAAAGAAGGTCCTGCTAAGGGTCCTTAACCTCCCAAGGACTGTGCAGTTACAGAGGAGGTGTTCGTTAGTCTTCAACTCCTCCTCATCGCAACATTTTCCGCAATAGTCCGGCTGGGATCTGTTCCAGAACCCCGTCATCAACCTAATCTCGCAGTGCCCCGTGATAAAACCGACAAACAACTTTAAGCTTGCCTTATCTAGGCCTAGCAGCCAACCTATTCCCTTACTGAACACAATCTGCCATAAACATTTAGAGACAAAACAACCCGATCCGTTCCCCCAAGGCAGTAGAGGTGTCAGAACCAACTATGAAATCGCCCTCTGAAAGCGAACCTAACCTACCGAGGGCATCCGCGTGTCATTGCCCAGTATTCCACTATAACCTGGAACCCAGCATAGACGGATACGGTCTGGTGCAAAAGTCCTTAATGGCTTTGTACTCGCCAACAAGCCGTGATTTGCACCACAACGACGCAATGGTCCTAAGGGCAGCCTCACTGTCAACGAAGATCATGTAAGATTCCGAATCCGAAGATGGGCCACCAGCTACGGCCTCAATAGCCTTCAGTATTCCGAAAATCTCCGCCTGAAAAACGCTGCAGTTATCATTCAACCTGAAGTAGAATTCAAGATCGAGTTACCTACAGAAAATCCCAGCAACTGAACATCCACCTAACTTAGACCCATCTGTGAAGATGGGTATACCACTTTGCCCGTGGAGTACCCCACCATTCCATTGTGCCCTATCTGGTATAAGTATCCTTACCCGGCAGGAACATAGCCTCTGGTGTAACATAATCAGTGGCTTTTTCCAAAAGTCTATACCTCCCGTCAGGAAAGATGACATTTAGAACTCTGGAGTAATCTATCGAGCGGTGTTTCCAGAATAAAATCCGTATATATTTTACATTAAATAAGGAGTGTGCACAAAAAAAAAACTGAACTTTCACTTTTCGTTGTGGAAATAAAACTAAGTGGCGGTTTTTCTTCGTTTTATTTTTCAATTAAAGTAAATAATATTTGAATTCGTTTGTGTATAAAATTTTTTTTCTGACAAAGGTCTCTGAGCAACCAACTTTTTGAGGCAATTTTGCTTGCAGACATTTTAGAGTGTTTTAGAAAAATACGTATTATTTCTTCCACTTCCATGTTTTCTCTCAATACTAAAAGACTCCTTATATTGTTTTATTCTTATCTTAGAAACTGTTTTTTAGTTAACACCTGGTCGCCGTGGTCTAGTAGATAGTCTGCTGGCTTATTAGACGTAATGCCAGGGTTCGAGTCCCCGGCCAGACATCAAAATAAAGTACATAAAGTATTTTTCGGCGATTTCTTCTCAGCAGATTTCTGGCAAAAATTCTGAGAGTAAAATTCAAATTGCCATGGAAAGTTTCTCAAAAATCTGTCGTTCGGAGTCGACTTTAAACTGTAGGTCCCACCACTTATGTATAAAATTAACACACACAACATAAGTAGTGTGAGAAACTAGGTTAATAATCCTGACTGAAAGGTTGTAATGACCAATTATGTATATGTACCTGTGAGCCTAGCAATCGTTTTTTGTAAGCTGCGCGATTTTTCAATTTTTTTACGACATTCTTGTTGGGTGGCCATTTTCTAAAAACTAATTTTGGTATTGCAATGAAATTTAGCACGTGGATTTTGAAATAGATTACCAACAAAAACAATGTAACGGTATTCATTTTTTTCGATTATGATAAAAGTAATTATTAAGCTTAAAAGTATGCCCATTTTTTTTTTGTGCGCACTCCTCAATACCTCACCCTACATGAAGGTTTCTAATTTCAACCTTTAAAAAGAAAAATCATTCTCCCTATGCCACTAAAAAAAGAAAGTTTTCCATCATCCAACCATGGTTTTATTTTATGGAAATCGCATGACAAGTCAGACCGCATTGTAATGACATGAAAACCTACTCTTCAATTTTATTTAATTTTATTTTTTTTTTGTAATTTTTCTTTATTTAAACAAATTCCCAATGGGGGTAATACCTTGCATAGGTAGTATGTGACAAATAAAAAGTCTACCTCTATTGCCATTTTAGTTAAAGTGGTGGGGGGGGGGGGGGGCTCTAAATGATATCAAAAGAAATAATGAACGAACGAACATTGTTTTAATGATAAGATATTCGCTTTTTATCTACTAATAATTGCAATTTGAAATTAAAAAAAAAAATTTTAAAAAAAATGTTAAAAATGTATACAAAAGACAAGCAAAAATGATGACAATTATTATTGCTAACTTGTTTTGTATTTTATTATTTTAGTTTCATTTTAAAAACTAAACTCCTATATAGCCATGACTCAAATAGGCAAAATTGGTTTATTAGGTCATAAGCAATAACAACACGCTTTTCATTTTCCTCCTCCTCATTATTCCACTCATACAATGAATTTCCGCAACTTAACAGCGAAAGACTTTTTTCTTGTTTTTAATTAATTTTTTGGTGTTTCCTTATTTTTTTTCTTATTTCCTTTTGTGTTTGTCTTCGAATTGGGTCTGTGTTTAGGCGGCCATACGTTTAGATGAGCCATTGGCAAAAATCAATCACATTAAAGATCAACAGGAACAGTGTGAGATAAAACTGGAAAAGGAACGCGACTCATGGGCAGCCCAAATGTTTGAATTAATTGCCAAAGAAGATGTTATCGTTCAATGCATACGAGATTATGTACTCAACCAAAGAAACTATCACGAGCGTGCTTTGCAGAAAGTCAATACATCGCTGGCCAACATACAGGACATCATACAGTCGACCGTTAAATCACGCTTTGGCACCTGTTTAACCGATCATTTAGAGTCATCAAATCGTGAAATTTCCTTTATAATTGAAATGTGTGTCTGTTGTTTGGTCGAGAGTGGCCTCAACGAAGAGGGCCTATTGCGTGTGGGCTGTGCTACAACGAAATTAAGACGCATGAAGCATGCTTTGGAGGCCCAGTACATTAAGACACCGTTACCGGTTGACTATCAGGATCCTCATGTTATAGGTTCTATTTTAAAATTATACTTAAGAGAATTGCCCGAACCTTTGTTGACCTTCAAATGTTACAAAGATTTTCTAAGGGCCGTTGAAAAACACTCCGAAGAGGAGCGTAAAATTGAGATTAAGAATACTTTAGCTAAACTGCCTAGCGCTAATTATATAAATTTGCGTTATTTAACCAAATTCCTATGGTTGGTTACCCAAAATGTGGACGTCAATAAAATGAGTTCCCACAACTTGGCCATAGTGATGTCGCCAAATATGCTATGGCCTCGCATTGATAAAAATAATCCCGCTGATTACATGGGCCAAGTGAATAGTTCATCAGCGGTGAATATTATTGTTGAACTGTTGATAAGTCAATGGGATTATTTCTTTGACGGTGATGTAGATTTCTATGTAACTTTACAGCGCAACAAAATATTTGTAGAGGATAAAAGTAAATCGAATTCATCAAATGAAAACCTCGATCGTAATGAATGCGGTAAGATGAATATAAGCAATGTTTTTAAGTTCCTTAGTTAATCAAAAATACTATTTTTATTACAGATATTGGCGAAAGTCCACGCTATGGCACTATACGGCGGCAAAAGCCTTGTGCTCCTTCACCTCCTACAAAACTACAAAATATTGTTAGCACTGATCCTAATGGTGCTTCAAATGCGGAGTCAATATCAATTAAAAATAATGGAGATTTACAACAAATCAATTACCAAAGACCTAAAGAACTATTTCCAGCACAACAACAAGCCACAGGGGTTGTAAATAATAACAATAGTAATACGGGCGGCCATACTGAAAAACCTGAAATACCTCCTTTACCTAAACAGCTGCTACAGCAACAGCAGCCACAACAGCAGACACAGCAACAGACGCAACAGGAAGGTAATACAATACAAACAAGCGGCCAACATCCTCCCATATCTGCCAAACCGGTGCCCATGACACGTACACAGTTTTTTGGTTTGGATAATTTACCCTCACCAACAGCTGATCGTAAAAGTAATGACAGCGTTAGCTCACTTACTTTTAAACCAGATCTACCGCAAAAACCAAAAATACCTAAGCGGCCCATGATATTGGGTATAACAACAAACACTAGTACAGGCTCGGCCAATACAGGTGGCGGCGGCGGCGGCGATGGCAGCGGCAATACCAGCGGTAATAGAAGTGGCGACGAGGAGTCTACACCTACAAGCAATACAAACGAAACGCTAGCATCGGGAAATGGTACTACATTATTGCGTGGACATAAAACAGCCGAACAACTGGTACAGGAGCACTGTGATAATGTTACAGCTTTACAGGCCAACATTGGTAGCAGTAATACCTCTATACCTACAGCTTTACTCAAAGAAACTAATCATAATAATCATTTTCAATTTAATAATCATGCTAATTTAGAAATCAATGCTAATGCTGTACTTCCACCATCCACAATACCTCCACCACCTGCTGTTACGGTTGCAAAAGTTATGACAAGCAATGCCAATTTAAATTTATCATCGACATCCTTATCAACTACTGCCACTACGGCGTCATCAGCGTCAAATACGAATACAGATAAACCTTTGGCGGAGATACGTTTAGCAACACCCACTACACCGGTATCGCCCAATATGATTATGACACCCAAACGACCTACAGTGCCTGCTCCACCACCTCCTACTAATGTTAAGAAACAGGTCGAGTGATTTAAGATTAAAATTGTTTAATGTGTGTGTGTGTGTTTGTATGTGCATCGAGTGATTTTTACTTGTAACTAAGCTTTCTTTCTTTTTATAATTTTTTTTTTATTTTTTTAATTTAAAAACAGGATTTGATAGTTTTTTTTTTATTATTTGCAAAATGTTTAGAATTATAAATGACTTTCAAAGAGCTCAAGATTTAATCATGGGCTTTAATACATGAAGTGGTTTTTGAAAAGTTATAAAATGTTATTAAGAGAATAGAGTGATTAGATGATTAGAAACCGTATGCTTGTTTAATAGATCGTTTATGAATGGCAATTGTTCGAAGTTCGTATGCCATTCAGCCATAAACTATCCATAAAACATTATGACAAGAGCTATTACCTATAACCCTATGTCAACTCTTTTTGTTTGGTTCGCTTAGGTTTGAAATTTCTAATCTAAATTTAGTTAGTAATTAATTTCATTTCAAATCCTGTTAACTGCTTTCAATGCTTGTGTTTTTGTTTTTATTTTTGTATTCCAAATGTGTTTTGTTGAATGATAGTTTTATGAGTCCTTTTTTTTTATTTATAATTTTATTTGTATCTTCTAAGAGTCCTTAAATAAGTTTTAAAAACCTTTTTAATTATTTTATCCAAATGTTCCTTGTTTTTTTTATTTTATTGTTTTTTTTTAGTGTAAATAAAACCTTAAACTCTTGATTTACTTATAAAGTTTAACTTTTTTTAGTGTTTAAAGAAAAACCTCAAAGAAAAAACAAAACAACAAAAACTTAAGCGCACATTTCTATTTTTATTGTAAGGAATTAAAAATTTTTTTTTATTTTATTTAATTGTGTATGTGACATTCTTATGAAATAAAAAAAAAAAAATACAAGAAATTTATAAATCATAAAGAAAATTAAAATGAATATCGTTGTCGAAAATCCAAAAGTACGTAACATCAGTTTTTCTAATTATACAGGAGAACATTATAAAATAACAAGCACTTCATATTGACGTCTCCGTTCTATAACATTCGAAGTCGAAAAAGTGTGTATATGAGTTATAAGCTCTCCAAGTTTTCAAGCGCCATACACCTAAATGGGTATTCTAAGTAGATTTTTCTCTATAAATTCGGAACGGTTGGGCGCATCTTAACCAAATTTTGGCAGTACAGTAGTTGCTCACAAATTAGAACCGCTTTTTGAGAAAATTCTAATTTCTGAATTATTCTAATTTTTGGCCGTTTTTTTTTTTTCGAATAAAAAATAAAGAATTAAACAGGTTTCCTTGCTTTATATTTAAATTTTTTTATTAAATTTTATTTAATAAAAACAAGAAAACAAAATGTAACAATTCATAAACTAGCCACAAAATACGTAAATGCGACAAAATAAAAAAAAAAAAATCAAATATGAAAAAACGTATATAATTTGGTGATTCCCCTTTTGTAGTTTTACAAAATAAAAAGAATTTGGGGATTTATTGTGTTAAAATATCAAAAGAAACGAAAAAAACGCTTAGAAATTAGAATTTTTAATTCGCATTTTAGAGCGTATAATGTATTGCAAGCAGTGATTCTAATTTCTGGAATTTCTAATTACTAGAGGTTCTAATTTGGGAGCTTCTGTATTTAGAAAACGTAGAATTTCAAAATGCTAGAAAATTAAAAACGTTCTAAGTGTACTTATAGAATGGAGGAGTCGATATATAAAAATATATTGAGTTATTGATATAAAAACGTTATTTTTAATCGCAAAAATTTCTAAAAATTCATAAACAATCAAAAACTCAATTTTTTTTTCTTTTGATTATACGTACTTTTGGATTTTCGATGACGATATATAGATTATATAGAATAGAAACTAAAAAGACATGAAAAATCTTGTCATAATATTGGCATTTCTTTAAGCATTTTTATATTTTTATTTTTTTATCCTACCTCCTTCTTAATTAAATTATTAAATTCTGAAAAAAAAAATTCTAAGCTTTCATAAAAAAAAAAAAACAAATTCTAATGACTTTCAATTGTTTTTTTTTTTTAATTAATTAATTAAAGATATTTTGAATGCTTTAAAAAAGTGCTATAATATAATAAACAAATAAATACATTCATATTTAAATATTATTTAGTCAGTCGTCGTCATATCATTTAAAATGGTAAACGAAAAACGAAATATATCAACAATCAATCAATTAACAAATACATAACAATACATACATACATATATACTTAGTTATATACTACTATATACATTACATTAATACTTACATACTTACATAAATACATACATATATTCAAATATTTAATTATACTACCTTAACTATAATAAAATAAAATAAAATCTTAACATACACAGTCGAACTTCTATAATTTGAACTTTTATTATTTAGAATTTTCTATAAGTTGAAGCTTAGCAATAGCATCTTGGAGAGAAATTCTATTAGGTTTTGCTTCTTTAACTTGAAGTTTTTTTTTTCTGAATAATAGTAATTCAATTTATAGAAGTTCCACTGTATATACATACATATTTACTTATAGTACATATAACAACAGTGAAAGAGAGAGAGATATTTATGTTTAGAAATTTGTCGTTGTAGTATTATCCTAATTTATACAATATCCATAAACATAAACCCTATCTATGTATATCAACACAGCCTATTAAGCCTATCCTTGACTTTGTATCGTATTATTAGCTTTTCTTTTTTGTTTTGTTTTTTATTTTATTTTAATTTAATTTAATTTAATTTTATTATTTTACTATACTCTTGTACTTTTTTTTTGTATTGTATGTGTGTAGATAGATAGTACATCTGAATTATATTTTTTTTTATATAATAAAAACAAAACAATGTTCATATATACAGTGCTGTGCAAAATAATAGATTTATTTTTTTTTTTTATTTCCTAAATATTTCCCATTATAAATGATATTTAAATTTATTTTTTTATTTATTTAAGAATTATACTAAATGATAAACGAAACAAAAATGTTTATGTTTCTTTTTATTACTTTATTTAATACAAAAATTAAAAAATTTAAAAAAAAAAATCAATTTCCTATGATTCAAAATAATAACAGACTTATTAATATTTTATTTAAAATGCACTGAATTACTGAATTTTTCTCGGCATTGATTCTATTCACTTTTGGTATTTTTCTAAAGAAATTGCCTTCCACTTCTTTTTAACTTCTTTCCAAAATTGATTCTTATTGGGGAATGTCTTCCCATCTAGTCCTCTCTTCAGTTTAACCCAAAGGTTATCAATAGTACTGAGATCCGGTGACTATAAAGACCATTCGAAAACAGATACAGTACAGTTAGTACTAAGCCAAGATTTAACTGCACACCAGCAGCAACTCGTTTCCTTACCGTTCGCATCTTCCCTCTCTCTTTCCATCTTTCCTAAAAACCTGCACAATGCACTGCATAAGTAGGGTCATCCCTGAGTGTTGGTTTTATAAAAAAAAAAAAAATCATTTTGATCTATCAGGTGGTATATTAATGTCCTGGTAGGGAGTAGCATAATATCTTTCAAAATATCACGGAAAATTTCATTGTTCATTATTTCTGTCATCTGATAAAGAGGACCAATACCATGCCAAGAAAACGCACCCCACACGATTATACTTCCTTCCGTGGTTTACAGTCTGTTTCCTTTCCTTTTGGTTTTCTAACATTTCTGCGACCATTTCTGAACCGAACAAGTGGAATTTTGTCTCACCGCTCCATAAAATCTTCTTAAAATCATCAACTACACTGTCTTTAAATTTTGTGGCAAATATCTTTCGAGCTTAAAAATTGTACCTTCCTGGTAATTCTACTTGGCAAACTTTTCTCTAAGTCTTCGTCGGACTGTTGACGCACTAATTATCGTGTCTATTTCCATAGTAGCAGTTGTTTTGCGAGGTCTACCACGAAATTTCTTTTGAAGGTTTCCATTTGATGGCGTTTCTAATGAAATGATGAGACCTTCCAAATAATTCCTCAATAATTCTTAAGTGAAATTGTTTTTAAGAGTGTTAAATCAAAGAAGGGAAGAATAATAATCTATTATTTTGCACAGCACTGTATATCTTAATTAATATTTTTAAATTACATGCACCGTTTGACTGCTAAGCGATTCGGGTGAGAACGTTCGAAGACTGTTCGAAAACTACAATTATTTATAGTAATAAAAGATATCTACAAAATCCAAATAACCTATGTATAAAGATTTAAAGGGTCTTCTTGTATTTTTGCTTTTTGACTAAATTTTTACACTGAAATTCGCAGCGCATATGCGATTTTCGTAATAAATGAACGCAGCGCTTTTGGGCCACGTGGCAGTCAAACGGTTAAAGTAGACTTACGTATATGGTATTCGTTTGATATGATACTATTTATAAAGGACATTAAAACCCTTTAGTCAGGATTACGACCTAGTTTCTCACACCACTTAAGTCGTCTGCGTTTATTTTTAGAAGAGGAAGTCGAAGAAGAAATATTTTCATAAATTTCATTTAGTTGGAAATCCTTGACCTGGGGTTTGAACCGAGGCCTCACGTCTAATAAACTACCTACCAACACACCTACCTAGTTTCTTTATAATGGAACTAAGCGAATAATACTAAAAATTCTTAAACAAAGCTTGTGGAAAAGTTTCATTGTTATAGTATGGCGTTGTCCGCTTTCCACTGTCAAATGCCTATACAATTTTTCAGTAATTAAGTGCTATATACGTTTCTGTAGCCTAGTAGGTAGTGTGTTGACTTATTAGACTGATGGCCCGAGTTCAAATTCCGGGTTAGATTTCTGGCAAAAACTCTGAGGGTTAAAATAAAATTGCCATAAAAACTTTCATAAAAACTGTCGTTCAGAAACGACTTTAAACTTTCATAACTACATCGATCTATTCACATGCCATGAAAAAGTTTCTCAAAAATATATCGTTTAGAGTCGACTTTAAATTGTAGGTACATAAGTGGTGTGTAAAGTTAGGTCGTAATCGTAATTAAAGGGTTGTAATGACCAATTATGTACAGAGAGCGCCAAAAGACAGTGTACACTTTTACCACTTACGGAAGAGACTGCTGCCCCGAAAAAATTTAATAATATTTTGAAATTTTTTGTAATTTTTTTTTGTGTCAATTTTAAAAACTGGCAATTTAACAATTTTAAAATACAAATAACGATAATTTAATAATGTATAGTTTTTTTTATGTACACTTTCTGTTGACGCTTATTGTATGTATAAGTTTCCACTTTGTAATGTCAAGATTTTTGGTATTTTTTTCTATTTGGAAATCGGTCTTCCCAGCCTTCTAGATTTCAGAATTAGTTGCATAGCTTTACTCTTTGACTTCGAATAAAATCTAGCTTTCGAGTTACAGCTTCTAAAGATGATATTTCAGTGTACCTAAATAACTCTTGAGTTGTTATTTGTAAATGAATTGTAAGATTTCTTTTTATTAAGAATTTTAAGGCTTTAAAGCCATTATAGCTAACTGCAGCATTTCGAATGCGTTACCATATATAATGACGATATGTTTTGCATATACAGTAAGACCCCGCATAACGCTGTTTCCAGTCTTAAGCGGTAGTATTGGGATTCCCCTAAATTGTGTATTGTATTGATACTTTTTTAAAGCTCTTTTGTTATCCTTTCCATGTACGTGTTAAGCTGCCTCATTTTGCGCTGCAACTTATTGAAACGTATCCTTTGTGTTAAGCGGGGTTTTACTGTAACTCAGCACTTTTTTTTTATTTTGATTTTCTTTAATTTAATTTAAATTTCTGTTTTTATTTTTTAACTATTTTTTTTTTTAAATTTTCCTTTTTTTTATGGTTGTGATTTAAATGGTTTGTAATTTGTGTTGTGTTAATGATATCCCTCCCTCATTTCATCCCTTCCTCTGCTTTCAAAGTATGTACTCAATAGTAAAAGCATGTTAGTTATAGAAACTTTTAAGAACATTTAAAGAGAATAGCATTTTAAGTTAACTCCTAAGAGGGCTAACTAAACTAAATTTAATAACAAATAAAAATAATAATAAAATAGATTTAAAAAATTATTTACGCAAAAGCAATGACAAAAACTATATTAAAAGAAAGAAAGAAAAAAAAAATTATAATTAAATTATAAAAACAAAGTAAAACTAAAAAAAATTATTTTTGAAACCAATAAACAGATACGAGTAGTATATGTTAAAGCAAAAAAAAAAAATCTTCTTTCTCTTTACAAGTGCATACAAATTTAGGTTAAAAAACACAATGTTCGATAAAGATATACGAGGGTGGGCCGAAATAAAATCACACAGCTTGAGGAACAATTCAAAATGCAATTGAATATTTTCTGAGGTTCAGAATCCTAATAGGATTTATCCAGTATTCTTACCCAGTATACCCCGGATCGAAAGTCAGATATTATATAGTCCTGGCAGAGGACTTTGGAAGTTAAAACCTGTTACATCTCATTAGATAAAATTTTTTTTCATTATACGATGTGCATTTGGAATTTACGTACCGGTCAATTGGTGGTGCAGCATGATACTCATAAGTCTACCATGCCACAATCTTTAAAGTGTTCTTATCATTATATTCCACAAATTATAATGGGTTAACCATTTCGTGGTTTCAAAAGTAAACGTAAATAAAACGTATAGAAAATATTTTTGTCATGATATTTTTTTTTATTGCAAAGTTTGAACCTTGACATTATGTGTGACCTCCACGCGAAGTGTTGCCAGCATTGATTCTTTTGAGTTAATTTTCAACCACTTTTTGACACATATTGGGAGGTATCTTAGCTATAACTTGACAAATGTTGGTTTTTAAGTGCTCCAAAGTTGAAGGTTTATCTGCATAAACACGGTCTTTCGTGTAGCCCTACAAAAAAAAAAGTCTTATGGTGTCAAATCGCATGATCCGAGGACAGGAAATGTCTCTTGCAATAAAGCCATATTCACTCGAGTTGCGAGACATGTGGCACCGTCTTGTTGAAACCATATATTCTCCAAGTCGTATTCGTCAATAGCAAGCAAAACAAATTCGCTTATCATATGACCATAACGCTTCGAATTGACGGTGATAGTCGTTTCATCATCGTCGTTTTCGAAGAAGTAAGGTCCAATCCCACCTGCGGACCAAAGAGCTCGTCAAACAGTGACTTTTTCTGGATGTAATGGCCTCTCGCCGTAGTCTAGTAAGTAGTGCGTTGGCTTATTAGACTTAAAGCCAGGGTTCGAGTCCCAGACCAGACATCAAAATTTTCAACAGATTTCTGCCAAAAACTCTGAGAGTAAATAAAAATGCCATGAAAAGTTTCTCAAAAATCTACCGTTCGGAGTCGACTTTAAACTGTAGGTTCCCGCCACTTATGTACAAAATTAACGCACACACAACATAAGTAGTGTGTGCAACTAGATCAAAAATCCTGACTGAAGGGTTGTAATTACCAATTATGTATGTATGTAATGGTCTCTCTTCAATTACTTGAGGATTCTCAGAACCCCAAATACGGCAATTTTCTTTATGAACATACCCATCGAGTGTGAAATGTGCTTCATTGCTGAAGAAAAAAATTTTATTCCAAAAATTGCCGTGCACCGCCTGTGGTTCAAGCACCCATTCCACGTATCTGCGACATTGTGAATGGTCAGCTGGCTTCAGTTGTTTCGTGTGCTGGACTTTATATGGATGTGGGTGAAGATCTAAATGCAAAATACGCCATAATGTGCCGCAAGGCAGTCCAAATTTTTGAGAACGACTAGGAATCGATACATTCGGGTCTTCGGCAACAGTTTCACTTACAAGCGAAACGATAATGCACAGGCCTTTCAATATTTGTAACCACTCCAGTCTCTTCAAATTTCTTCACAATTTTGCCAATTGCTTGCGTAGTTGGATGATTATGTGAACCATAATCCCCACTTAAAGCACGATACGCTGTGACTGTTGCAGAATCACCATTTTTGTAGTAGGTTTTGATAATTTTTATGCGTTGTAAGATAGTTAAGCGATCCATTTTCGTCAATGGCAGACTTTCAACTGAAAAGAAAAAAATTTGGTTTCACAACTTAGCTGGACAGATGTCGAATTCCAGTCGCATACTTTTGAAACCACGAAGTGGATAGTACATACATACATAAAAGGTCATTAGTCAGGTCAGGATTATTGACATAGTTTCTCATACCACTTATGTTGTGGTGTGTTAATTTTATGCATGAGTAGCGGGACCTACAGTTTAAAGTCGACTCCGAACGACAGATTTTATGAGAAACTTTTCATGGCAATTTTATTTTTACTCTCAGATTTTTTACCAGTAACTGCTGAGAGAGGAAGTTGGCGAAGAAATACTTTTTGTATTTTATTTTGATGTCTGGCCTGGGACTCGAACCCTGGGTTTTACGTCTAATAAACCAACAAACTACCTACTAGACTACGGCGACTTCTCGAAGTGGATAGCCCTCTACAATTTTCTTCATGGAAACAAAAGCTATGGATCTGGGAATTGTGTTATTCCGCCACCGGTGTGGATATGCATGAAGTGTCGAAAATTTGTTTTAAACAGCATACTTTCTACGCTCCTATGTTAGTTTTGGGTAATTTTAAAACTGACCTCATAGTAGTTCAAACAATAAAAATCCATATTCTTTTAGATTTTTGTAGAAAATGAAACCTTAAAAATGCATTTTTAATTGGCATAGAAATGTAAAATGTTGTAATTACCTTTTCGAATATTTAATTTAGTCCATCATAGCCAGCACATGGGACTACAACATAGCAGGAGAGTTTAAATACAAAAAAATAAAAAAAAGAATAAAGAAATCCATGTGAATGAATTTAGAATGAAAGCGAAGAAAGGCGCCTTCGCCAATTCTGCCACAGGTTATGGTAAACGTTACAATTCCAGTGCCCCAAGAACAGCAAATAAATCAACAAAATCCAGTGAAGAAAGCAACACAAAAAAGTCGAAAGGTAAAGAAAACAAAGACAAAAGCAAAGAGAAAGATAAAGCTAAACTTGAGGAACAAGATAGTGAATTAAATTCGGGTTTCGGTAATTATTTACGATCCGATGAGGGTAAGTCAGTCACTATTTTTTAATCACAATCTAAGAATTAAAAACTTTTCCTTCTTTTTTAGGTGTGGAAATGATGAAAATGTTTGTATTTGCCAATACTGTCATGCTGATTATTACCATGGCTTGGCCGCATTTCAAAGAACAATACCACTGGCTGCTCGAATGGTGGCATACAACAACACTCCAACAGGAGGCTTAAAAAGTTTCTAAAAAAAATTTTTGTATTGAAAAAAAGAAAAAAAAAAACTTTGCTTAGCTTTTAAAATATGGTTGGTCCCTTTATGCAAGGTATGCTGCTCTTGGGCATTATCTATTGGTATTCCAAGGGCCTAATGAACATGATTAACGATTATTATCGCAGTGAATTTAATCGTAAATTAAAAACAGAAATACAAGAACAAAAGTTGGGCGATCTTAAAGCTCCTGCTTATGATCTCGATGACATGGATGAATTGTTAAATATTGAAATGAATAAGGAATTTACCTTTATGAGCCAGTATCAAGAGAGTACTTTAGATATTAAGCAGCCACAATTAGATTTTAATACGAACACATGTTATCGTTTAAATAGTAGAAAAGAATTTTTAAATATTTTATTTAAAATCGTTCATAATTATTATAGAATGCATCCCTTAAACAATGCAATCTGTGGCTTATCTGATTATAAAAACCGAAGCATTTTAAAAGAGCCAGAGGAAACCGGCTTTGATGCTTGGAGCAACACTTAAATTACATTTCATAATTGCTTAAGATTATAGAATATAAGTTTTAAAAAATTAATTTTTATTAAAGCTTAGCATGTACAATCTAGTATGTAAGGCTTTAGGTGTATAATAAAAGCTTTGTGGATTCATATAAGTTCCTTGTCATTCTTGTGCAAGGGACCTATAAAGGGTGTCTCTATCACCATCAACCTCAGGTTGTTGTTCGATATCAGTAACGACAACTTTATGTTTCCGTGCACAACCGCAGGACATACAAAAATAACTGGCCATTACAATCCTTCAGTCAGGATTATGAAATATACGAAGAAATATTTTTTCGTTTTGGTGTCTGACCTGGGATTCGAACCCGGGCCTTTTGTCTAATAAGCCAACACACTACCCACTAGACCACGGCGACTTCATTTAACTAATTAAATTGGTGAATTTGGACAATTTTTTTTAATAAACATCGGACAGCTGACTTCGAATGTTTCGAATTCTCTCTCCCTTCTCAGACTGTTGGAAGAGTTGGAGGGTTTTAGTTTTGAGAAAAACTTATTCTCTGGGAATTCATTTCACTGGGAGTTTTAAGGATTGGGCTGATAAGATATCCGAGTATGATAATCGATTATACTTTTGAATTCAATGGTTTAAATACAAGGAAGAATACTTATTCCTTTAGCCGCCAACTGTTTGGCTGTTTACCTTTCATTTTTAAATTTAGTTATTATTGTGCTTGCCATGGCAATCATATTGAATTTGAACGATTTTTAAATTTTCATTTTCACAACTTCTTCAAACTGAAACATTTTTTCCAATTTCAAACTATCAAAAGAAATTGAATTTTTTCTTAAAAAATAAAAAAAAGAAATAGTCGTAATAATTGAAAGAATTTTGAATAAAATATTTTCAAAATGGTCTCCACAATGTCGTAAGTTATTATTTAATTGTTGGATTGACAATTTTTGTGTAAACCAATAATTCATTTATTAGATGGACGACTTTTGCCAAACCCCATACGCTGGTGAATGTGGGCAGCGAGGCAGTGTGTCTGCGATGGGATAATATTTTATTATTTTCCGATTTAAAAACTAAACAGACGTCCTATTACAAAGCGGAAAGTCCACAATTGGGTTTGAGTATGGCCCATGTGACCGGTCACAATCGTTTTCCTCTGGTGGCCTTTACTGAGGTTGTACTACGACCTTCCGTTCATATAATCGAATATCCGAAATTTACCAAATATGCCGTATTTGCCAGTAAGTTTTCCCATTTTTGATATTCTATTTCATGTCCTATGCCTAATAAGTCAACTCTTTTTCTTTTTAGCCAATGAAATTCTCACCTTTGTCGATATATGCTTTAATGAATACGATTTGGTGTTGGCCATTTCGGGCCAACCTCATTATACGATATGCATTTGGAATTTTCGCACCGGTCAATTGATAGTGCAGCACAATACCCATAAGTCTACCATACCAGAATCATTAATGTGTTCCTATCATCATATTCCCCAAATTATACAATTTTCTTCATGGAAACAACAGCTATTGATCTGGGAATTGTGTTATACGGCCGCCGGTGTGGATATGCATGAAGTGTCGAAAATTCGTTTGAAACAGAATTTCACTTTGAGCAGCATACTTTCATTCTGCTACAGTGAAGACAATAGCTTGTATGCGGTGGATAATTATGGTCAGGTTTCGTTGGTGAGTATAGAAAATTATGAATCTCTTAATTAATTGCGAATTTCAAGATTTCAATATTTCGTTGATTGCAGGTGGAGATGGCACAATTCCATATGAGTCCACAATGGTGGATAACGAATCCACATGAAATGTGCCATAGTATGCGATCGTTTCATATAGCGAATCATCGCCAGGGTTTGATTGTTTATTGCAGTGAAAGCATCTATTACTTACGCCGAAAGGCCAATCGATTGAATACCATGTGGAAAATTTTTAATAATCAATTGCCCCCGGGCGACATTTGCAAGTGTATAACGAATGGTAACGGTGAAGTCTATTGCGCTGCCGACTTGGGCAATCTCTATCACATGGAAATCTTAAGCGATAATGTCACCTTTAACCCAATTCATACCGACAATGAGCACAATTTGGATTTTATAGTATTGAGGGGCGTCAAGGAGGAGTGTATAGTCCTCTTGACTAAGAAATGTACCCTGAAAGCTGTTGAAATGTCACGGTTTATAGTGTATTCGAGATACGATCTACCGAATGCCAATGCCATCTATGCTCACAATGTCAGCCCCTGCATAATGGTGGGAACGACAACGGGCATGTTACATTTGATTAACTACGCCGATGTAAGAGAACCGGTTGAGTTGTGCAACGTGGAAACGACAAATAACTATCCCATAATGTCGTTGCAATTTTTAGATCTGTTGGGTGTATATCGTACTGCTTACAATCATTTTCATTTGGTGAAAACGGATATCACCAGGGAACATTGCTATGAAATTTCTTTGATCGAACATTTAGGCGAAAATGTTGGCATTTGCGATTATTTCCTGGGCGATTACAATTGTATTTACATGTTCATTAATCAAAATACCGACTTGGTATTGCCACACGCCAACGAATTGTGGTATTTTAGATGGGTGTCGGAGAAGAATAAATTGAAAAGACGAAATTACGAATTGCCGGTAATCTATAGAGATGTAAGCGGTCCACTAGACCATCAAAAAGATGTAGCCGAGTTTTTTGCTGTCCGCCTAGAATCGAATATTATTGACTGTTTGCAGCTGAGGAAAGATGTTGAGGAACTTCAGCTGATACTAAGAATACAAACAGTGCATATGTCGAATATTACTGGAATAATGAATTTTCGAAATATAATGACGTGGGGTGTCGATGGCATTTACATGCATTATCGTTCGCATAGGAAATCACCAAAGTTGTATGGTGTATGTCAAGTCCTCCAGATCAAATATCGTCCGAAGGTGGTGAAAAAAGTGATGGCATGCTTTAATGGCAAGTAAGTAAAAGTACACACGATTATTTATCTGTTTCCTTAATTCGAAAATCGCAAATTCGAAATTCGAAAATGTGATCATAATTGATTTCGCTTTTATTTTTTGCAGATATATTATCTTTTTGTATTCCATGGGCGGCATTAAGTTAATGAAATCTGCCGCCATCGGCTTAATAACTATGGAGAATCATCACGTTACTGATTTTAGCGAATTCCTTGTTTCACCCAGCTTTACTACCACCATCTTTATAGGCAAAATAGCTGCCGAAGAGGTTATCGTGCATACCCCGGAGGAAATAGAGGCCCGTGAAAAGCTTTTAGTAAAAGTCCATAATCTACAAGCAGAAGTTACCGAATTGATCAACTATGACATATCGGTTACCGGCAAATCGCACGGCATCTTTAGGAAATTCTGCTTAAATCACAGATGGTTGGAGCAACTTGTTCAGGAATCTCAGAAATTATGCGAAGCTGAACGCCGTTCTTTAGAAGCGGCCATTAATGATCAGTCGAGAATAAGAGATTGGCTATACTATACGATCATGTCCACCAATAGCGGCATTACTTTCAAAGTACGCGCCATATTTTCGTGTTTCTCTTTAGAAAACTATGGTTTGCGCAAAAGAAATGACCCGTTTGCATCACTGTTTGATTTGTATCGTTTCCAAGACATGGTGTTGGGAGAAGATGAAGAAGCTGATGAGGATTCGGAGGCGGAAGAACGCGATAAACCTGAGGCTGTCATAAAGAGGTTAACATATTTCAAAATAGAGGGACTTTCGGCTTACGATCACATTATGTCGACTGATTTAGCTTTGCAAGACACGAATGTTGTGACTGCAAATCAAATGTATAATCAGGAAGCCAAATTTCGTGTTATGTTAACCGATCGTCTAAAGTATGATTTCAATAAGAAATTCGATGAAGTGCGTAAAATAAAATCTGAGCTTATGGATGCCATATTGACCACCAATGCGACCTTAACAAAAATCTATGACAATATGAATTGCATGTTGAGGCTGTTGGATAGGCCACAATTCAAACCGCCCCATTTGTCTGTGCCCCAGTGGCAAAAGGATGAATTTGTTAAAAGTATAATGGAAGTGGACGATTCGGAAATCAAAGCCATAAATCGACGCAAAAAGAAGGATGAGGTAAAGGCAGCTAAACGAGGTCGTCTGTTGCTGTGGGCTATAGAGTTTTGGGTCAAAGCCTTAATAACCATGATGGATGGTGTTTTGGAAAAGCTATGGGAAGAAGAGATCAAGAAAAACGTACCAGTGCCTGAGTTTATGCTGAAGAAGGAACCTGCCGAATATACTCTGGAAGATCAAAAGGCTTTAAAGGAGTACGATGAGAAATGTCGTTTGCTGCAAGAGGATCGTAAAAAATATTTGGGCATCCTAACCGAAAACGAAGTAAAAGTCAACGAATTGAAAACGAACTATATATTGAAGATAAACGAACAGGTTACCGAAATGATGATTTTGAAATTAAAGTACGATTTCGCCGATAAACATGTGCGCTTAAGGAACATGAATACCAAAATGATGTACTTCAAGAAATTGCAGTGGCTCAATCGAATCGATTTTTTAAGGTTAGCATAAGTAGAACTGTAGCTTTACATATCAATATCACGATTTTGTTTTAATTTTTTTTTTTTTTTAATTACAGAGCCGATATTGATCTTATTGGTGAGTACATACAAAAATATGCCAAACTTGCTGAGTTTTGGTCGAAATCTGTGGACGATATACGCCTTAAACTTGATAATTTATTGGCGAAAGAAAAGTCTATAGAACGGCAATTTAAGGGACCGTTGCTTAATAGCATACCCCAGCATTTTTCACCCGAAATGATAAAACTATTTAAGAGACGTCCGAAAACTACACCAAAGCTTTTAAATTCCACATTAATTTGCAAAGAGTTGTCAATGCGTATCGTTAGCAAATTACAACCCAAGTATCCGTTTCCCCTGCCCAAAGATGTATTTGAGTATTTGGATGGCTTAAATGCACTCGATGATTATACCAATAGCCCTGTCTCTCTGGAACTCAAATACTGGGATCAGTTTATAAAGTTACGCCGTCAAAAGGTCGAAATCGAATTGAAAATCAGAGCAGCCAATTTACAATTGACTGACCTAACCTCGGATATGAACTTGTACTCCAAAGAGTTGATCAATTTGAAGAATACGAAAGTGGATGCTGCACGTAAATTAATGGAGGCCCATGATGAATATGTAAGTAATAGTCTATGTAGTAAGAACATAAAGTTCGTCCTACTCTACACTGTTTCTTATCGCTTTTCTTTGTTTTTTTCTTCTTTTTTTTTTAAGCTAAAATCTGTACAAAATCAAACGTTGGTGCTACGCTTAACTATGGGTCAAGTAGAGCTAAACTTTATGGGTTCCATTCAAAACCTGAACAGATGTGTGTTGATGCATGAAGACGATATCAATGATATTAACGCTCTTATATTGGTAAGCTTGTCGTACTCATGCTCGTACTCGTGCTCTCAGTAATTATGCGGTATTGTTAAAAGAAATCTAATATTTTAAAAGCTGCTTCATTTATTTTGATTCCTTTTGGTCTTTAATGTCCTTTGGTCGTTTTAATGGGCTTCCATGTCTATAGTGCTCTCATTAGAAAACCTTGTCATTATATAGGCAATAGGGCGATTCGATTTTTCAATGTTTCTTTTGTCCATAGTTTTCGTTTTTACCGGCTAAGTAAGACTCTAGAGATAGCAGCACAATAATGTCCCGATTGCATTCATATATTCTGGAATACTTTCTAAAGGACTTTATTTTGTCTACAACATTGTATTTCATTGCCTTATATTGCAGCAAGCCGGCCAAAAGAAACTTAAGGCCATGCATCGAGTGGCCTTCTTTCGGCGCCAAGTCATTTTCAAAGAGTGGGAACATAAGGTGGTCAGCGCTAACATTGAGTATTTAAAGTACATGATCTACATCATTGCCAAATGTAAAGTTTCCATAGAGTTTTTAAGTCTTCTAAGGAACTGGAAGAAGGCGATGGCCGATAAGCAAAAAATGCTAAACACAGAAGGCCTCTTGGAGAAAGTGTCCGAAGAGAAATTGATTTCATTTAGGCGACAAGTTATAAGACTGTAAGGCTATAATATTATTAGGGAATTCCTTTAATAAAGGAACTAACACATGAACCTTTGCAGCAATGAAAAAATCAATGAAGTACGCCAAAAACTAGATGAAATGAAGCTTTCGAATAAACGTATTGATCGCCAAATCCAGGATATGAAAGTAGCTGTTGCATTTGCCACAACTAATCGTGATGTCATGGTAGAGGATATGCGAATGAGAGAACAAAAGGAACGGTAAGTGCCTGAATCAGTTCAGATTCCACAAGAGAAAGTTTGTCGACACGAAGCAGCAAAAAAACGAAAATTTTCGATTTCTTTTTTCTAGAATGGAAAAAATCAAAAAGCACACCAATTTAATCGATACAGTGCGTCGTGATTATGTACACATTATGGAATTGAAAACTATTTTGGAATTGCAACGTTTACGCACTTATCCCACATTGGGTCCCAATCCAAGTCAATGTTTGCTGTAAAATCGAAATGAAATAACTTCCCTCCGTTCTGAAGTAATTTTACGTTTGTTTTTTGATTTCTTTCAATTAATAAATATTTTCAATTTAATTTAATATTTTGAATTTTATATTCCCTATACTCATTACGTTAAACCGATTATAAGAAAATCATGTTCATGTTTCCACAGCCATGGTAGGGAATTCATCAGCTGAGCAAAACAGAAATAGTGGAGTAGCCTTTGTAGAAAACTTTCCTTCTAGAAAAGACTTATCAAGCGAAGATATTGGCATTTGCTTACCTGAAATCACAAAAAGGCGAGCAGGAAACTGTTCTTACATGTAAAGGGTCCGCCAAATAACATTTTTTTTTCTGAAAATTTTTTTAAATTTCTTTTTTTTATTTGAAAATACAATCCTTCCGGTTAATAATGGAAAATAATTTCATTCAATTGGCTGCCTCGCTAAGTGGGCCTGCGATCGACTTGCACAAGATAGCCGATTTTGGCAAAAAAAAAATTCATCTTTTCAGATGAAGCTCATTTTGATCTTGGCCGGTATGTAAACAAGCAAAATTGTCGCATTTGTGGCACAGAAAACCCGCAAGCATACATTGAACAGCCAACGCACCCAAAACGAGTCACTGTTTAGTGCGGATTTTGGTCAAGAGGCATAATTGAGCCTATTTTTCTTCGAAAATAAGCAAGGAGTGACCGTTACATGACAATGGCGATCGTTATCGGGCCAAGTTGAACGAATTTTTGTTCACAAAAATTGAAGAGGAGGATATTGGCAACATTTGGTTTCAACAGGACGGCGCTACGTGTCACAAAGCCAAAGCTACACTTGATGTTTTGCGCCCTGTTTTTGAAAATCGCATTATCAGCCGCAGAGCTTATGTCGTTTGGCCATCTTGGAGCTGCGATTTGACAACGTTGGACTATTCATTTGTGGGGTGCCGTCAAAAATAAGTGTTACGCCGACAAGCCAGAGATAATTCACGCTTTAAAGGACAATATTCGTGTAGACCTTGGTGAAATACAGCTGCACACAATCGCAAATGTGCTTAAAAATTGGACCGAGGTAGCCATTTAAATGAAATTTTTCTCCATTTTTAACCGGAAGGATTGTACTTTCAATAAAAAAAGAAATTTGAAAAAATATTCAGTAGTTATTTTAAAGCATTTTCAAAAAAATAAAGTTATTTGGCGGACCCTTTCCTTGGGCGCATGCCAATATTCGAAAAGAAATCATCTCAACTTGACTATCCAGCATGAACATTGAGAGCCTAAATGGCTTCATCAGAAGCTCTAGTGGTACAATGTATGTACAATGGGTCAATTTCGACCTCCGGGTACTGTGCTTGTCTTGACCGACAGGTGCACGACCTCTAACCTAAGCTCTAGTGGTTCAAGTGTTAGGGAAAATGAAAACCCAATGAATCTCACGTGGCCACTTTGACCATTTTAAATTCCATTTGATGCTTTTCATAGAATTAAACACATTCAGACGTCCATCCTTCTGCTAAAATTCGAAAAACCATATCAGAAAACGTTTGAAAACCCCTTTAAGTTCCCTCCACTAATTTAAAATGGGCCCTTAATTAAGTAAAATACGAAACATTTATTTTTAATATTTTATTTATTTTAATATTGATTGCTTGATTTCTACTATAACCCTTAAACAATTATTTAAATTTACAAAACAATTTTGATTCTTTAAACATTTAAAATAAAATATACAATAACATAAGCAGCCCGAAAGTATGCACGAAAATCCATGACCAATATAGTCTGTAAATAAATGGAAGAGAAAAAGAATTTAAAGAGTATGTTCAGTGCATTACAATTTTCTGTTGACAGTACAATAAAAAATTGAATAGTAACTGCTCTGCTATATTTATTATTTAGATTAAAGCTGCCGCAGCACTGCAACCATATGATCTTATGTATTGCAATCCATAGATATAGGGATTCCTTATAAAGGCCCTTCGAATCCTGGTGTCACAAAACTGCAGAATATTGTCTAGTACTTGATATATAATATTTCGAAGTGTTTCCTTCGGTTACGCATTTACGAAGTCGTCGTGGTCTAGTGGGTAGCTTATTAGACGTATCCCAGGTCAGACATCAAAACGAAAAATATTTCTTCGGCGACTTCCTCTCAGCGGAGAGTAAAAATTGTCATGAAAAGCTTCTCAAAAATCTGTCGTTCGGAGTCGACTTTAAACTGTTGGTCCTGCAACTCGTGTATAAAATTAACGCACACAACATAAGTGGTGTGAGAAGCTAGGTCGTAATCCGGACTGAAGGGTTGTAATGGCCAATTATGTATGTATGTATGTATGTATTTACGCGTTACAGCATCGCAAATTGTATTCTGAAGAATCGTTCCTTAGCACGGAAACTATACATTGGGTTTGAGGAGATAGCTATTCGGAACAAGTATACCTTGAGCCTATGTTATGCATTCAGAAAGCCGGTTATTATTCTCACGATACTCCTAGATAGTTTTGGAAATGTTTCCAGTCGCTTCTCATTGTCGTGTTCTAAAAAAGTTTCGGTTAGGTTAGGTTAGAGGACGTGTACTTGTCAATTAAGACAAGCACTGTACCCGGTGGCCGAATACAACGTCCTTAAAGAGGAAAGGATAATAGAGGCGATAAGATGAAACTAGAATATGTAGGAAAGGGGAGGGGGGGAATGGGAAGCAAAGGAATCACACAGACCAGACACAACAAAAAGGTGGCGGAGAGCACGACTACACTGATAAAGTCCTAGCACTTCTCAACCAGCCCGAGCTACTAACAAATCTGTGGAGAGCTTTGATGTCGGCTCTCGAAGGCCCTGCCAAGTGTCCTCAACCTACCAAGGACTGGACAGCGACAGAGAAGGTAATCGATAGTCTCCAACTCCTCCTCATCACAACATGTCCTGAAATAGTCCGGCTGGGATCTGGAACAGAGCTAATCTTGCAGTGTCCCGTGATAAAACCAACATCCAAGCTTAAGCTGGCCTTATCTAAGCCCAGAAGCCAACCTGTTCTCTTAGTGTACAAAAGTAAGATTGGCTAGAAATTATTTGGCATGAGAACATTCTCTGCCTCTCACCATTGTCATACTATGGAAACCTGGCTGGTAAGATCCGTCCTATCCATGTTGAATTGAGTGCATCAATTCGAAGGCACAGGCTTCCGCTTTTGAGACATTCGGGAGTTTAATCCATGTGATAAAGCTTCCAAATTGCTGTGATACGAAATTTGTTTTATGGCTGGCCGATTTAGAATTTTTTTTCTTACTCCTGACAATTTACAAATCGGCCTTATATACCTTACCATTAAGATAGAATGAGGAACCTATCGCCACCTCAATGTTATAACCAACTGATGGAATAAAATTTTTTTTTTTTATTCTACTAGACCCAGGTTCCAAAATATAAAATATGGTTAGCCTAGCTTGGATTTACTTACCTCGTTATTTTAAATTTATTCCTCTGCTTTCGTATATCATGTTCATGATGCAAATACTTTTGTATGCCAATAACAAACAGTCGTATGTAGTTATCATAGTTTAGGGATTGTAAATTCCAATCTAGACTAGAATAGGCGTTATTATTCACGATATCGGCGTAATAATAGCGGCTGCTATTTAAAAATATCCATTCGTTCAAAGAGAAACATTTTCCTGTCAGAAATTGAGTTGAGTTGATAAAGAATCTTTCCAAAACAAGAACTAAAACTCACCTGCTAGACAAGCTTGACGGAATTTCTTAGCTATTGGCAAGACCATTTTCCGTTTACCACCCTGTATGAGCGAAAACAAATCCATTAAAATGGCCGGTATATAGTGCAGCAAATAGACGGCCAAATCGTGAAAAAGAAAACTTTTTCGATATTGAAAATACGGATACATTAACAGCTTCTTTGTGGGATAAATACGAGACCATTTAAGGGTTAAATCGCCCAATTGTTCCCATGTAATGGGATTAAGATAACCAGAAGTGGAATTTGAGATATAAACTCTAGATAAATATGAAAAATTATTTAAATTTCCATTTAATTTGAGTAACTCATGCAATTACCTGCCCTTGGTGGCCCTTTGAGCGGTCAATATCATAAAATTCACCACAAAATCGACGGGTATTATATCGCAAATAACATTCTTATCGCCTAAAATGCTACTTATCGAACCCTTACCAATTTCCATCATGATACCTGTAATACCCTGTATATTATCGATCCAGCCTGGATAGGGCTCACGATGAGCTGCCGTTACTATAGAGGGTCTAACAATCACTATCGGCACTTTATGTTTATAGTCGTTAACTATTTGCTCGGCTATGGACTTGGTAAAGGTATAGGTATTCGGATGTGGGCCTTTAATATAGTTTGCCAAACTATTGAAATATTCATCTGGTATTTTTAAAGCGCAATCGATAAAATATTTCCATTTGACAGGCGGTAAAGTGGGATAAATTTCTTCATCCACATATTTACGACCCGGATTACAATAGGCCGTCGATACATACACGAAACTCTGAAAGTTGAAGGTAGAAATGAAAAAAGCATAACAAAATTATTTTGATATTGATAAAGGGGACGGGGGTAGTAAAAAGAAATCCATTATTTTTCAAATCTAACAGGTTACAGGATTGTATAGAGGAATTGAATTTTGCCATTGACTTTCCCTTTGTCGGTGATATCCCGTTGCCTTGGTTACGGGTGTGTGTGTGTGTGTCAGTGGTTAGGGACATCCTCGATAGGGTGTTAGAAGGGAGATTTTTAGAATTCGAAATTCAATTTGAACTAGCTAGGTAGCTCGGGTTTGTCACAACATACATACATAATTGTTCATTACAACCCTTCAGTTAGGATTACGATCTATCTTCTCACACCATTTATGTTGTGTACGTTATTTCTACATGAGTGACGGGACCTTCAGTTTAAAGTCGACTCCGAAAGACAGATTTTTGAGAAACTTTTCACGGCAATTTTTTTTTTACTCTCGGAGTAAATTCGCCAAAGGAGGTCGCCGAAGAAATATTTTCATATTTTCGTTTTTAAGTGTGACCTAGGGTTTGAACCGTGGCGGTGGAATCACACAGACCAGACACAACAAAAAGGTGGGGGGGAAGGGGTTTGAAGCGCGACTATACTGATGAAGACCTAGCACCTCTTAACCAGCTAAAGTTATTTTGAAATCTGTGGGGAGCCTTGATGTCGGCACTCGACACAGAATTCAAGCTCCCAAAGAAGGCCCTGCCGAGGGTCCTCAACCTACCAAAGGCTGGATAGAGGATTATTCGATAGTCTTAAACTTCTCCTCATCGCAACATGTCCTGCAGCGACCTTATCTCGCAGTGCCCCGTAATAAAATCGACAACCAACTTGAAACTGACCTTATCCTGGCCTAGCAAACAATCTGTTTTCTTACTGTCTATAGCAGGCCATAGGCGTCTAGAATCAAAACAACCCGAACCGTTCTCCCAATGCCTCTGCTCTTTCTCCCTGACCCATCCTTTGATGAGGCCGTAGAGGTGGCAGACTGGGGGGTCAGGACCAACTATTAAATCACCCCCTGAAAGCAAATCTAACCTAGTGAGGTATCCACCGTCTCATTTTTCAGTATTCCGCTATGACCTGTGTTCTAAGCTGTCAACCAAACGAAATATGAACAAATATTTCTTTGGCGATAAATAAATAAAATAGCCATGAAAAGCTTCTTAAATATCCGTCGTTCGGAGTCGATTTTAAACTATAGGTCCCACCGCTCATGAATAAAATTAACTCACACAACATGAGTGGTGTGAGAAGCTAGGCCGTATTCCTGACTGAAGAGTTGTTGGGTGAAAACCTCCAATTTGTTTGTATCACTTAATGCCATGACAGTTTGGTCAATAGTTTCTGGTGGGTTCTCATAAAATCGGACTTTCTCATGTAACTGGATTAAAGCAAAAGTTTGTATGGCATTCTATGGTAAAAATTATGGATTACTCTGGTAATACTTACCTTCAATAAGGGCATATCTTGGCACAGCTCCAATAAATGCCAAGTGGCTACAGCATTTACAACAGCGGCTACCTTAAGTCTCTCATTAAAGCGTACCGTAGCGGCACTATGAAAAATAATATTCACTTCGGCACACAAAATCTTCTTGTCCACATTGCTAAGACCTGTTTCAAGTGGAGTTTAGATTGTAAGGAAATGGTAAAAAGAGGTAGAGATGTAAAACTACATACCAAAATTCTCTTTTTCAATATTTCCCGCCAAAAATCGAAGCTTTTTCAAACGCTCTGGATAGGTAAAGCGTAGGCGATCAAATATTTTATGCTCCAGAAACTCATGAAAGCGTTGCTCAACGCTTTTGCCATTTTTCTCGCGTATCAAAATGTAAATGCAGCCAATGTGTGGAAAACTCCAAAGCAGCTTTTCCAATAATGTTTTGCCTACAAAACCAGTGGCTCCTATGCACGAAAAAAATGAAAAAAGAAAAAGGAAAAATTATGAAAAACATGAATGAAAATGATTATGAAAGTGTTTCTTTTCATAATGATTATAATGATGCTGATGCTGTTGCTGCTGTGCTGCCGCAGCTGATGATGATGACGGGTGATTATGAAAGAAAAATTGTAATTGATTTGAATCGGATCACATGCCTGATGTTTGCTGATGATGATGAAATCTTTGATCACATTTCACTTAAAACAATAGCTTAAAGCCTGTTTTCATAATCTTAAAACCATACTTACCCGTTACAAATATCACGGCATTACAATAGAAATCCATAGGTGACCGTGTTTTTTTTTCCACTGTCTTTATAAAGCCTTTAAGCAAATTTACCAAAAATTGTTTTTAAATTTTTCTTAAAAATTTTCAATTCAAATTTCCTAAAATTTTCTTTGTTTCAACTTAAGCTTGAAGTAGGTTTTCACTTTTCAATGGCTGCAACACGACTGTGGCTTAAGAGTTTTATGATTTTATGAATCAAATGATTGAACCTGATTCAATGAAAAGCTTTTTTTCTTAATCAAACTGGGAAAGCAGACTTAAATCCTCTTAGTGGAAATTCAAAAACAAGTTCCACTTGTGCCAAGTAAAAGTAAAAGAAAAACGAAATATTTTTATGATCACTTAAGACGACCACAAAGTAAGCTATTCGTTACGTTATAAAGGGTGATTTTTTATTCGCAAGTTTGCATTTTTTTGTTATCTTTATTAACAGTGCCTTAGTAATGCCATAAACCAACCCTGCCACCCTACCGATTTTCTCCTAAAGTAACAGGCAAATTTTTAGATGAACTTATAGTCTAAGCCGCTTCATTAAACATTAGAAACCATTATTCCTCGGTCTCCTATAACTATCTGAAAGGGTGCTTAGACCATGCTTTTACAAGCAGAGATCATTGAAAAGTAAACACTCCGAATTCTATGAAATTCTATATCGACAGATTGAATTTAGTTAGGAAATCGGATGTGGAATGTATCAGAGATCAGCAATGAATCGTTTTTTCGCTACTCATAAGCACTCATGCAATTTTGAATATGAGTGAGTCAACAAAATTGAAATTCAACTACTCTGACTCATTCGTACTCGTTGCAACATTGATTCATTAGTCTAGGTTGCAATGAGTATGAGTACAACGTTGACATCAAACTTACAACATTCGAAATATGTTTGATTCATACGCCTTTTCATTCTGATTCATAAATTTAGAAAAATACTTATAAGTGATTCGAGTGGCTCAAATCATTGATCAAAACTTACATCCTTAGTTGTTGTTGCATATACAAACAAAGAAGAAAGGAAAGACAAACACAACAAGTAAAGCATACACACAATCTTCTTGTGAGTATTGCAGTGCTCGTTCGCGAATCATACTTATTTTGTGCTTCGTGTAAGTGTTAAGTAGAGACGAGTCGAAGTCAATAACATCATGCGTATTGTTAAGTATAAGTACGGCGAGTACTTTCAACTTTGAGTATGAGTTGTATGAGTATCATATTAAAATAAGTATGAATGTGTATAAGTATCAGAAAGTATAAGTATAACCCGAATCTTTTCATCGTTTTGAATACTCGTTGCTGATCTCTGGTATGTGTATAGATGACTAGCGTCTTCTAGCCGGATATTGTTCGATAAACTTCTGGTCTAAGCCGCTCCATGTACACGCTAGTGAACATTATTCTTCGGTCTCCAACAACTATTTGAATAAGTCGTAATGTATGTAAGTTGCCTTGTTAAACACTGTTTCGTTTTACGCTGCAACTTATTGGAACGTATTCCCCGTATTAAGCTGTATACTGTAAATACAGTTGAACTTTTATAATTTGAACTACTATTACTTGAATTTTCAATAAGTTGAACCACAGCAACAACATCTTGGAGAGAAATTCCATCAGGTTTTACTTCTTTAACTTGAAGTTTCTATAAATTGAAGTTTTTTTCTGGATAATGGTGGTTCAATTTATAGAAGTTCCACTGTGTATGTATATATGTGAAGCCGCCATAGTCTAGTAGATAGTAAATCGGCTTATTAGGCGTAAAGCCCGAGTTTGTATTCCAGGTAAAGCATCAAAACGAAATATGAAAAAAAAATATTTCTTCGGCGACTTCCTCTCAGCAGATATCTGGGAGAAAAAACTCTGGGAGTAAATAAAATAAACCTGCCACGAAAAAGTTTCTCAAAAATCTGTCGTTCAGAATCGACTTTAAACTGTAGGCCCCGCTAATCATGTATAAAAATTAACGCACCCACAACATAAGTAGTGTGAGAAGCTAGGCCGTAATCCTAACTGAAGGGTTGTAATGGTCAATTATGTAAGAATGCGTATATATATACGACTAGTGTTTCTTAGCCGGATGTTAGAGCGATTAAATGGCTGCTTAGTAGCGAAATATTCTTTGAAAATATACTGATCCACTTGGAAACACAGACGCTCTTCTAATGTTGTTGCCTATTCCTTCGGAAAATGGCAGATTATTAGGATTAATAAGATGTCCCTTACTTGGTCGCCGTAGTCTAGTAGGTAAAGTGTTTGCTTATTAGGCGTGAGGCTACGATTCAAACCCTAGGTCAGACATCTCCAACATCGACTACCTTTCAGCCGATTACTGGTAAAAACTCTGAGCGTTAAAATAAAAAGTTGCCATGAAAAGTTTTCCGAAAAATCTATCTTTCGGAGAAGACTTTAAATTGTAGGTCCCGCCACTTATGTATAAAATTAACACACCCACTACATAAGTGGTGTGAGAAGCTAGGTTGTAATCCTAACTGAAGGGTTGTAATGATCAATTATGTACGTATATATAGAGTGATTAAATTTGAATGGGATATCGAGTGTGTGGTACATTTCCTTGAAAATATACTGATCCTCTTGGACAGTCAGACAGCGGTGTGTGTTCCGTCGGGAAATGGCAGATTATTCTAAGAGTGCCTATTCCTTCGGAAAATGGCAGATTATTAGGATTAATAAGATGTCCCTTGAAGGTCAGACATCTCCAACATCTCTCAGCCGATTTCTGGTAAAAACTCTGGGAGTAAATAAAATAAACCTGCCATGAAAAAGTTTCTCAAAAACCTGTCGTTCGAAGTCGCTGTTAAACTTTAGGTCCCACCACTCATGTATTAAATTAACACACCCACTACATAAGTGGTGTGAGAAGCTAGATTATAATCCTAGCTGAAGGGTTGTAATGATCAATTATGTACGAATATATAGAGTGATTAAATTTGAATGGGATATCGAGTGTGTGGGGTATGTATATAGATGACTTCTAGCTGGAGGATGTTATAACGATTAAATGGCTGCTCAGCAGCAAATTTTCCCTGAAAATATACTGATCCTCTTGGACAGTCAGACAGCGTTGTGTGTTCCTTCGGGAAATGGCGGATTATTCTAAGAATGTCCCTTACTTGAGTGCCTACATAAAGGGGACTCTTTTGTAATTACCATTCTATAAAATTGGCTGATAATCCATACTCTGTTGTTACCAGTGAGTGCCAAACTGTTCTCTTTTTAGATTTTTTTTTTATTTTACATATTAAATTTACATCACATTTATTAAGTTAAAGTATTTGTTTTTTTGTTGTTGTTGTTTCTCTGTGTATATAAAAAAAGAAAAAGATAAAACTTCTTATAATTCTTAGATGTAAGTTTGCTTAAGTAAAAATTGGCCTTTTTAAGTACAAATATTTGCAATTTATACAAATGCCTGAGAATGACATTTGCAACAATACAGTTTCCTTTAATACTAATAAAAAAACTATTGAAATACGAGGGTCGTCTTTGCTAACGAACTACAGCCAACCCCCCCGCCTATAAACGAGTATTATTTACATCTACGGTATCCACTGTCCATACAGCCTTGGTTAGAGGTGAAGAATTTTTATTGTGTTTATTTGTGCCAGGCGTTGTTGTTGCTGTTGTCGTGGAGGCAGCTGTTGGTCGGGGTGTTAACATTAAACATGTACATATGCCGCCAAATATACTCAAAAAACAATAGGCACTTAAGGACATGGCAACATCGACCTTTTTGAGAACATTTATAAAGGGAGCTGATAACAGCCATACACGAGCCCATGTAACCACTGAGAAGACGTAGGGAATTTTCTTATTGGGCGGCATAACCTCAGCCATGCATGCCAATAGCATAGACTGAGCACAAGAGACACCTGCTTTGGGTAAGGTGGCTATGATCATCCAAAGTGTAACCTTCAATTCGGGATCCACTGAAAACAGAACGTAGAGAATGTAGTAACTTTAAACAATTTTTTTTTATAAATATCGCCGCTAACTTACTTTCTGCATTACTAAATAGCCAACCTAGACAGCCGATAAGGCCTACCACAATATTAAAACCACCAGCCCATTGCCATTTCCATTTGTTGTATTTCAAGGTAAAATGTAAAGCCAAGAAACAACCCAAAATTTCCGAGAAACCTTCAAAAAAAAAAAACAGGAAATTAATTACGAAACCTTATATACTCTAAAGAAGGCCTGTAGGCGCCCCCTTACCCATGGCCACTGTATTGGGCACTAGATAATCCCGACCAAATGATCTTAAATTCAATAACATGCCCATGAAATTTATTATAAATGCCGCCAAAGCCAAATGGGCTGCAATCATGTGTATCTTGGCTCGAGGACCCTGCCACAATTCCAACCATTTGGCAGGAGCGGGCGCGGATTTCAGTTTGGCTCTCAAATTATTTAATTGTTGCTCAAAATCTGCAGGTATTTTATCCAAACGATCATTAATTGCAGCTCCTTCTTGCACTATGGCAGCTACACGTTTCACCACTTTATTGTCGCCATTTTTTAATAGCCAACGCGGAGATTCGGGGGTCCATTGTAGAAGCACAGTTAAAAAGAAAGTGGGAAAGGTAATACCCAAATAAATATGGGTCCAGCTATTAAAGAAAGCCGAAAGTGAAGGCAAGAAAATAACTCCGATGGACCAGAAGGTATCGTAAAGAATAATGGCTCCTATGCGATAAATCCCTGAAGTAATATCGGCAACTATTTTAATGGATTGAATAGGAAGAAGGGTGATTTAAGTTATTTTTTCAGATTTAAAACCATATCGTTAACACTTACATATAGCTTGGCCGGAGGTAAACATAATAGCACAGCAGACTGCCGATAGGCAACGGAAGGCACAATGTAAACTAAAGTCACGGGCATAACCTGTAACCACACCACATATGATTTGGGCCATTTGGCCTATAAAATAAACATTGCGGGGACTTATGCTGTGAACGAATAAAAAGAAAAACTTTAGTTTAGTGATTAAAAACAGAAACTTCCATTGGCCACACTTACAAAATCATCATTTTTGTGGCTGTTACACCACCCACAAGGACACCAAACAAATGCCAGTACTGGGTCCAGGCCACAAATATATCTCTCAGGCACACCAAATCGAATTGCATGATCAGCGATTGAAAATCAAAATTGTACAGAAACTCAGTACACTCTTGGCGTTTGCCAGTGCTGTCGTCCTCTATGTAACACTGATTTGGCGTTATAGTTTGATTTGGACCTAGATTTGTGGCATCACATTGAAATTCGGTCTCCGGATAAAGTTCAGGAGCGGTAAATATAATGCAGGCCATAAACCAAGAGGCTGGTATTTTACACAGGAATATAATGAGTATCGTTCTTAGCTGCCAAACGCCAAAGTCTCCGATAATTTCCCCTATAATATCCGTAGGTGGTGAGGTTTTAGAGGCCGTAGTGCGATTTGCTGGTTGCTGTGGCACAGGTGTTTCGACATTATTTATATCGGGTGTATCGGATATGTAAGCTAAATTACGTTGCCCTAGCTTAGGTGAGGGCACCGGTGATGCCTTAGAGCCATTTGTATGATTCATTGTTTTGTATTTTGAGGTTATGTTCTGTACTAAATTAAGGATTTGTTTCTTTCTTCAGCAATTCATAGTTCTGGCCCTGTAATTGAATGAGAATTATTTTTCTTATGTTTTCAATACTTCATGGCATTTAAATTGAAATGAATTCTTAATATATAGCGTCAGTTGAAATGCTTATTGGCTTAATTTATTAAAAATAACTTTTCTTTTGGCTTGACAGTAAAATTGTTTTACAAGTTACGATATATTTTTAAGCATTCATTGATTCGTTCATTCATTGATTATTTTAATCTTTCATTGAAGCATGCAAACCGCAATTTCATTATTAATTAAGAAATTTTATTTTTATTTAACGAAATGCTTAAATTTGTATTTCTTTTTTAAAAAATTAATTTTTGTCTACATTTCTACACACCATTTTAAATAAACTAAACAAAATCCCGATGAACTTCGCTGTCCCTTGTTATAGTTTTTTTTTAAATTAAATGAATAACACGGTACAGCAGTAAAAATACACCCGACTAACTACATAGTCCACGTTGTTCAGTTGTTGAGATCTATTCAACTGATCTCAAAAATAATTTTTTTTAATATTTCTTGAACCTTCCAAAATTGTTTTATTTGACAAAAACTTTTGACTTTTTTTGACTTTACACACAAATTTCTGAATTACTGAAACATTTCTGACGCATTTTCAAAATTTTTCTTGTTGGAAAGGGGAGAGGTGGACCTTTAAAAAGGTGTAAATATATCTATTATTCGACTTAATATGCTATGACATTAGATGTCGCAAACTTGGAAAATTCAAATTTTTTTTCCTTTTTTTTGAAATTTGTGAATTCATAGTAGCAAAAATATAGGATAAGTGATAATGTTCTTAAAGCCTATTCTCTTGCGAAGAGTTTGAGCCATCATTTGATCAAATCGGACAAAAATTACTGTAGTTATTATATAAAGAGTCTAACAGTCGAGTAATACTTTTTATATATCGACTACTCCATTCTATAACGTTCTCGCATTTTTAAATTCTTCGTACTCTAACTTAAATACTGTCAAAATTTGCTTAAGATGCGCCGATCTGTTCCGAAGTTGTAGGGAAAAATCTACTTAGAATACACAATTTTTCGACTTAAAATGTTATAGAACGGAGGCGTCGATATGTCATCTCATCAAATGAACTATAAGTTCAAAAATTTTCAGAATTTTTGATGGATCTTGATTGTGTTCGGTGTCAGTATGGTTTTGTCCTTCTAAGATACACTAACTCCGCATAGGATCTTAGTATATGATTTGGCGATTCTAGACGATTTTCCTTATGATAGAATATGAAAATTGAACTTGCAACGATTCCTATTCTGAGCAAAAATCTATAAGAGCCTAATTAAAAGGATAAACGGCTATAGGTTGCACCTGAACAGCGTGATACATACATACATAATTGGCCTTTACAACCCTTCAGTCAGGATTATTGACCTAGTTTCTCACACTATTTATGTTGTGTGTGTTAATTTTATACATAAGTGGCGGGACTTACAGTTTAAAGTCAATTCCGAACGACAGATTTTTGATAACCTTTTCATGGGCACATTATATTTACTCTCAGATAGAGTTTTTTGCCAGAATCTGCTATCGCCGAAGAAATATTTTTTTATTTTATTTTGATGTCTGGCCTGGGACTCGAAGCCTGGCTTTACGTCTAATAAGCCAACACACTACCTACTAGACCACGTGGACTTCCAACAGCGTGATGCATGACTGAAATCTCTTCGCATTCATTTAGTTTGTCTCTAAACCATTTGGCTTCAGAAGAGTATAGCTTTCAAACAAACAAACAGATAAACATTGATAAACAGAGATTAACTGTCAATTTAAACCCTGAATTCGCTTTGAATTTCTAAACAAATAATTTTAATGTGAACATAACTTTCTGATCACAACCGCATCACGAAAGCGAATAGAAAAGAAATTAATGAATATTTACACTCTACGACAAAAATGTCCTTACAAAGGCAAAATATTATTGTCATGTTTCATATATTTGTTTTACTATGTTCAGACATGCATTTATATTGAGAAAATCGCAATAAACGTCATTATTGATCTCAATATTTCATATAAAATTTCAAGTAAATTATTGCTCAATAATTTCATAAATTGTTATAATATTAATTAAAACTTCAAATACAACACTGTCATAAGTACGTCCAGTTAGCATATTACATTTTTCCGAACACTTTCTATTGATATTTTGACGACCCAAATGTAAACAACGACAGTGCCATAAGCAAAATCTTTCTTTTCTGCTAGCTATCCAATATTATCAAATTTTTATCTCATCCTTCTGAGGAAAGCCATTTTGGAGTCACATCTAGTCCCTATTAACCGCAACAGCTCGGCGTTGCGGTTAATCATTAGCAATTAAATTGTTTTGCATTTTTTCTAAAAAATATTCTTGAAGTAATCAGCTGTTTTGTTCACCAGCTGTCAAATAAATTTTCGTATATTATATGTCTGAACGCTAAAAATATTGTTCTCAATAAACCGAATATTGATTTAATAAAAGCGTATGTCTGAACATAGTATTACGAAAATGGAAATGGTGTTATTAATATAATAAACAAAAGCTCTAAAAACAAAACAATGGACTTACTTACGTGATCAACGAATAAGTAAAAAATGTAGCAACAAAAACAATGGACTTGTTTACAAGATCAATGGATAAATAAAAAATATAGCAAACACGTATGTATAAAAAAATATAAGGGATAAGGATGTAAACAGCCAACAACAAAGTGCAGCGGACAAATTAGTAAACAAGCAAAAAGAAAATGGAAAAAAAGATAGGATAAATAGTAAACACGATACACAAACAACAATAATGAAAACAAGTTGTTTACATTTTTAGATATTTCCCGAAGGTAGTCATTTTCTGTCGAGAAAATTCATCACACTATTAATCCAGCGATATTGCCTTTTATATCGCCAAAGCAGGCAACGGAAATTCAGTGAGAATTCAGTCAGTCGTGTAGGAAGACACGTGGGATTAAGTTAGAATTCAGTCAGTCGTGTGTGAAGACGACACGTGGGATTAAGCAAGAATTCGGTCAGACACGTTGTGGTATTGCTTAGAAAAAGGCTGAAAGCAGAGAAGAATAACGAACAGTTGTTATTGCATACGCGGAAGAGTGTGAAAGAAGAATAGCAATTAAAGTAAATTGTTGTTTTGTAAATCAATTTCTAAAGGTGGCACAAGGAATTGTGCGAATAATAAAGAATTTATCTAAAATCAAACGCATATTTATTTTTATAAAAAACGCAAAAACGTAATAATTTGTATTTTATTGGTTTGAAAATTTTTGGTCAATCAATCAATCTATTATTACAATCGGAGAACATACTTTGCCATTTTTTGTTTGAGTCACTGTAAGTTAAATACTAAGCAGTTTCTCACAAAATTTGTACTTGTGCTTTATATTCTCTTTTTGAAAAAAAATGCATTTTCCCACCTGAACAAAGCAATTAAATTTGTTTTAATCCTTTAAGTCTTGTAACTCGTTTAAGAGTAATTAATTAAGTCACACCAAGGTAAACAATTAAATTAAAACAAATGAATTTTTCTGTTTAAATTTTACATTTTGAAGTTACAAAAAAAAAAAAATAAAGGCAGATAGTGTGTTTGTGTACTAAGCGGGAGCTTGTGAGCTCAAAATTCAGCTCTGCAATATTGAAAAAAAAAGAAAGTTAATTCTAGCGAAGGGGGATCTCCTCTCACCACTCTTTTAGTGAATAATCGTTAATAATTGTCATGAAAATGTTTCTCAGATCTGTCATTTACAGTCGACGTTACACTATAGACTCCATTACTTATGAATAAAATTAAAAGGCACGCAACATGGGTAAAGCGAGAAGCTATGTCTAGTCCTAACTAAAGATATGTATTGTCTAAATAAGTAATGGTAATTATTTTTGACATACGAGGGCGTGTCTATAAAGTATGTCCTACATTAGTTTAGTTTTTATTATTCTCTACTGTTTGTTAGGCAACAAAGGGCTAGAAAGATTAATGATCTAAATAATCCCCCATCGACCATCACTTGAAACCCTGTAAACACCAATGTAGAGGCATAATCGCTTTATAAAAAGAAAGTATGAAATAATCCCCTACACATTTATGAACTTTCTTTATCATAACTTCCCTAGCAAATTATTATTTTGAAAATCCTAGGAGTCATCAAAACGAAATTATGAAAAAAATATTTGTTCGGCGAATTCCTCTCAGCATATTTCGGGCAAAAACAGTGAGAGTAAATTAATTTATCATGAAATGTGTCTAAAAAAAAAACTGTCATTCCAAGTCGACTTTAAACTGTAGGTCCCGCCACTCAAAGAACCACACCACAACATAAGTGATGTGAGAAGCTAGGTTGTAATCCTGATTGAAGAGTTGCAATGATCAATTAGGTATGCATCAGAGATCAGCAACAAATATTCAAAACGATGAGTAGATTCGAGTCATACTTATAATTTCTGATACTTATACGCATTCATATTTATTTTAATATGATACTCATAGTAGTCATACTCAAAGTTGGAAGTATTCTTCGTTATGGTACTTAACAATGCGCATGATGTTATTGTCTTCGCCTGTACATAACATTTACACGAAGCACAAAATAATTATGATTCGCGTACGAACACTGCAATACTCACAAGAAGATTGTGTGTATGCTTTGCTTGTTGTCTTTGTCTTTCTTTTCTTCTTTGTTTGTATATGCAAAAACAATAAAGACTGTAAATTTTGATGAATGATTCGAATCACTTATAAATATTACAAATATTTTTCTAAATTTATGAATCAGAATGAGTAGGCGTGTGAATCAAACATATTTCGAATGTTGTGAGTACTCATTGTAACCTATACTTATAAATCAATGTTGTGGAGAGTACGAATTAATCTGAATATTTGAATTTAAATTCTTTTGACTCCCTCATACTCAAAATTACAAGAGTACTTATGAGTAGCGGCAAAACGATTCATTGTTGATCTCTGGTATGCATGTATGTATGTATTTTATACAAAGAGACAAGTCCAGGCATTATAGTGAAATGTGTAAACGTCTTACCAAAATCATAGCTTGATGCGGGTTTTACTACACTTTGCTATTGAAACCGAAAAACCTTTACTACAACTTTTGTTTTTTGAAGCATTTTTTGTTGTTGTTGTTTTTTTTTTAAATTTTATAAACCTATATAGGAATACCAGCTAACCCTACGCACTTCGTCCCGCCCAAAATTGATTTTTTTATTGTCGAAAACAGGTCACGTTATATATTTAATATACACTGCATAAAGCGCTGATGAAGTCGTTGATGATGTATTCGCTCCAAAACAGAAACTAACAGACATACATGTTATATATGTACATACATATGCAGTTATAAACCATCGAATTAGCCGACTTATAGGTATCTCTTAAAGGGAGAGGATTGCTAAGCGTATTTTTGGTGAGTTTGTCGACATCAATTCTATGAACTTACCCACCAAATTGCATTCGTCTACGATCACTATATCCTTAAATATTTAATTTTAAAGGTTTTCCACGCCTACTTTTTACTATAACAAATTATTTTTAAAGCATCTAAACTTAATAAGCTTTCCAACAAAAGAAGAATGGTTAAAATCGATTCGGTAGTTTAAAATTTATAAAATATCACTTGAAGGCGGCATTTGTCACTTGAAGGGGAAGGGTTGTCATGTCAATTTCGGCTTTACAAGCTTATCCACCTAATTCCTTTCGTCTACGATCACTATATACTTAAATATTCAATTTTAAAGGTTTGCCACGCCCACTTTTTATTATATCTTATTTTTTAAAGCATTTGAACCTGATAAACTTTCGATCAAAAAAAGAATTGTTAAAAACGGTTCAGTAGTTTAAGAGTTATAAAATATCACTTTGAGCATCCTGGTAGCCTAGGCGGTAATGTGCTGACTATTAGCGTAAGTGTCGTGGGTTCAATACCCACCAGAGGCTCTGGTCTGTGTCACTATACCGAGCATTTGGTCGAAGTTATTACTTAGCTCGTATATAATCTAATATATAAAAATTAATGCCACTTTTCGTTGTCATTTTATAACTCAAGAACGGGCTCACCTATCCAAGCTAAATGTTTAGGCTTAGTTCGGACTATTTAGCAGATGGTTTATGTGTAGTTTGCCACTCCCACTTTTACGCCCACATTTTTTATTTATCTAAAATCAGAAAACGGCTCCATCGATTTGACTAATTTTTCTTTCAAATGTTTGTATTTATCCATTTAAAGTTTTCATCAAGAGAAAATTTTGCCCCGCCCAGTTTTGCTCCCACTTTTTTTTGAAAATGACTTAAAATGAATTTAATCTTAAAGTGTGCATTTGATTATATTATGGTCTTTAGCAAAGTTGTTGCGCATGAGCCGATGAAGATTTTTAAGTTAGTATGAGCAATTTCCAATAGGTGGTACCATTGAAAATTACTCAAAATGAATTAAATCTTAAACTGTGCAACAGTAACGTATGAGCCGACTGGAGATTACATACATAATTGGCCATTACAAACCTTCAGTCAGGACTACGACCTAGCTTCTCACACCGCTTATGTTGTGTGCGTTAATTTTTATACGTTGAGTCGCAGGGGACCTACAGTTTAAAGTCGACTCCGAACGACAGATTTTTGAGAAGCTTTTCATGGCAATTTTTATTCTCAGAGTATTTGCCAGAAATCTGCTGAGAGGAAGTCGCCGAAGAAATATTTTTCGTTTTGATTTCTGACCTGGGATTCGAACCCGGTCCTTTTGTCTAATAAGCCAACACACTACCCACTAGACCACGGCGACGGAGATTGGTGCGATTAATTTCCGATGGAAGGCGTCATCGAAAATTATTCAAAATGAATAACAAGCAATTGGTCGACCTACACCCCAAGCACGGAAGAAAAGAACATTACGAGCCTCAGAATCAGACGAGCACTGTGACTGAAAAATCTTCGCGTATACGCCGCTGAGACCCGTTCGCATGATCCACTTAAACGAGAAGTGAGATTAGAAACTGATCGAATGTTTACTACTCAGGGGTGTTCATCTGAATCGTCAGGATTTTTAAATTTATTTTAGTTGGAGGCGCAGCAACCCCTGCACGGTACAGCTAGTTGGAATATAATTTTTAATTGTATTGAAATTAATAAATAAATAAATAAATTAACTTTAAAACTTGACAAACACTTTATTTCAATGCTCACTGTATTTCATATATTTGCACTAAATTTCATGGAGAAAATAATGAATTTTTATTTATTTATTGTACGTACACCTTTAATATTAATATTGTAAGTTAATCAGGCCAAAGTGAAGTGGTTTTTAAATTTTTTTTTTTAATTTAATTTTTAAAATTTATAAAGTGTTGGACTTATTTTGAAATCACTTTTAATTATTTGGTTATTTTGGTGTTACAATAACCACTTGTTTTAGGTAAATTTATGCAAGAATTTTTAAATTTAAATTTGCTTTTAAATATTTCACATTAAAAATCTTTTTCTTTTTTGCACTGTCTACTGGCCTTTCAAATATTTAAAATAGCCACGAACTTGAACATGAAAAAGAAATGACAAAATTTTTTTTGCTTTCTTTCTGAGGAGGTTTAATTTTAAATAAATTTCAATCAAGAAAATTAACATAAAAATTATTTTTTTATTATTATTATTTGAATTTTATATGTAATAAGGAATGAGGAAGCAATATTTTTGTTGGCTTTCTTTTTATTTAAAATTTTTTGTATTTTTTTTTTTAATTTAAATATTTAAATTTAGTTGCAACTCGATGAAGAAAAAAAAAATCATAATTACAACACGAGTTTCAATTATTGTCATCGAACTGGTTCCATAATAAAAAATAATTTTTTTTTATTTTTTTTTTAAAGCCTTTAAAGTCGTTAAATTCGATTCGATTTGCAATGAATATCACAATAATTTTAAAATCAATTTCATTCAATTAAAAATAGATTTTTGCCTTAACGATGCTCGATTTTATTCTTGATTCTCTTCTTTTTTTTTGTGATTTTTTTTGCCTTGTTTTCTTGCTTCATCTTGTTTTAATTGAAGGAAATTTAAAATTTAAAATAAAAAAAAATACAAAAAAAAAATATTCTTGAATTAATTGTTACTTAGTAACGTACACGACAAAAAAAAAAAATTAAAAATATTTGCTGCTGCTATAATTTAAAAATTCTATTTCTTTCAATATCAAAATGTGAACATTTATAATGATTTTCGATCTTTGATAAGAAAAACTAATCAAAAACGTTCTACAAGAAGCGCCAAATTAAATCCCGAATTAATTACAAAATTTAGTTTCAACAAACACGCGTCTTAACCGTTTCAGATACGCTGTTGAACTGAGTTAAGCAGCTGCTCACAATTTTCTTCTAGCATAAGTTTTTTTTTTCTGTCTTTTACAACATCAACAACAACAACAAATGAAAATATAAAAACCAATTGACAATTTGCAAAAGAAGCCTTTTCTTCCCAATTTTTATTCTCTCATTTCTTACATTACAATACACGAGTGTGTGTAAAACTAATGTTTAAGGCACGAATCGCCAATTTAATGAATGAACAATTGAATAATAAACAAATACCAACACATACACAACTGATAAGGGTGGTTGAGGGGGTGGGTGTATATAAAGCGAAACATATGCTTACGTTTAGAATAAACGATAAAAATTTTATAATTGTTTTATGCTCTTTTGCTCTTTCGCTCTCTCTCTCTAAGGAGAGCTTGTCTCGTTAATGTTAATGTTATTGCTGTCATTTGTTGATGTTGTTGTTGCTGTAATTGTTTGTTTATAAACTTTTTAATTTGTATAATAAATTTGCAAAAGAATTGTTATTGAATTGCTTTGACAAATACTAATACACTTACACGTTCGTACACACGCACGTACACGTTTACACTCGCTAACTATCAATAAGCACACACCAGTTGTTAAGAATAATTGTGTCAAATCAAAGAAGTCTAGTTGTGTGTCGAATGTGTGAGTGCCTGACTGTGTAGGGTATTATGTTGTATTACAATACAAACCACAGGCGTTAAACTGCTTATATTTAAGCAGACGCACTTTTTTATATTTTTGGTTCAAAAACTAAAAATAATTTTCGTTAAATAAACCTTGAACCAGATTTTATTTAAAATTTTATTAATCCAATTAAATATTTACTTGTGGCAGATGAGGAGCTAAAAGTCATTTTACTTTTTTTATATTGTATTGTTGTATTGGGTGCCTGTAGCTGGTTTTTATAAACGAGCGTACCTCAACGACTTAATATTAATTATTCCATGGATCCGATAGTCTTATTAGGGCCTTTTGTGTTTTCATTAATTAAATTTTGTGAGATAATCTAATATATCCTTGCCTTAGTGTGTTAAATTCACAGACAAATTTTCACAGGTGCCCTAGCTACGATAACATAGGTTTCAATTCTTTCATACAACTTAACGGGTCTTAAGGTTCAATTAGTCGTGACTTAACCATAACCATATAAATCAGCTGTTTTAACAGACTTTATGGACATCACTGTTTTCGATTACAGGTGACTTACCATAATGACATAGTCATAACGATAACCATATGTACCTGTTGAATTTTGGTTTTTTGCCATAACCATAGACAACTGTTTGCTGAATTTACTTACATGTATACACATTTTTTTTTTTTGTTTACTTTTGAAGAATACATATGTGCAATTAACGTAAACACCTGTTTATGGGCATGGCAGCACTGATTGCTGCTAATAGTAAATTTACGGTTATGGATTATGTTACGACTACAGCGTTATGGTAAAGTCACGACTAATTGAACCTTTAAAACTTTCACCTAAGCTACATTATGATAGATTAGGATTGTGTTCACCAAAATCTATTAACATACATACATAATTGGCAATTACAACCCTTCAGTCAGGATTACGACCTAGCTTCTCACACCACTTATGTTGTGTGCGTTAATTTTATACATGAGTGGCGGGACCTACAGTTTAAAGTCGACTCCGAACGACAGATTTTTTGAGAACCTTTTCTTGGCAATTTTTTTTTTGCTCTCAGAGTTTTTGCCAGAAACCTGTTGAAAGGCAGCCACCGAAGCCACTGACCTGGCATACGAACCCGGGCCTTTCGTCTAATAAGCCAACACACTACCCACTAGACCACGGCGACTTCAAATTCTATTAAACAGAAGTTCATTCCCTTAAATTCATTTCCATTTTAACGCCTGCCGCTTTACGCTCTCATTGTGTTTTTAATATTAAGGATGTATAATTCATTTAAATTTTAAATACGGTATTAATACTTACTTTATCCTCATTTTTCTTATTGTTTATTAAGAGATTATCAATAGTGTTGTAAATATTTATTTTATACCGCCTGGTTTTTTTTGTATTTGATTAATTTAACTAAAGTGTGTTAAGTACTTAATTTGTTAGACACGATATTAGACAAAATCAATAGTTATGTTGTAGAGAATAAATAATTAAAATAAAATATAAATTTTCCATAAACGAATATTATATTTCCGTTAAATGGCATTAGAAACGAGACTAAAACGATAAAAAATTATTTTTATTTCCTGTTGCACGCAAAACACAGAGAGACGGAGAGAGAGAGAAAGAGCCCTTTAGGTATTAATCGATTAAATGGTAATTAAATAATGAAACGGAAATCAATTAAAAATATTATTCAATAGCCGTTAATGGAGCCATTGAATGGCTTTCATTATAATCATTTTAAAGCTCTGTCATGTTGTATAACCTTGCACCAGTTCCATTATTTAAATTACATTACAAATGCAAATATTTATTTGTAATTATTAATATTGTTAATTTTAATTAATTAATTAATTTAATATTGTTATTTAAATATTTAAAATATTTTTTAAAATTTTTTATCGGCATTTGCATTGAATTGTTAATGCGGAAAATGTTTTCCAACCAATTTTCCCAATATTGTTTAAACGAAATTAAAATATTTTGATTGTTTTTCAGTTTATTTATTAATTAATAAATTTAATATTTTTTTTATGAAATATTTAAAACACCTGCCTTCATAGATGGGAATTCGTTTCAAGCGAACTATACTTATTCAGAGCTTTAAAGGTATGTTTTTTTTTACAAGCTTAACTGTTTAATTAAGCTTAAAACTGTAATTATTTGTCTATCTCTTACAATTGTTAAATAAAATTTTTTGAATCTCAAGTAGTCAAACAAAACTGAAATATCAAAAGGTTAATAGGAATATCCCCACCAATTTTTTTATTATTTAACCATCAATAGAATGGTAATGGTAATGGTTGGTAGAACATTTCCCAATCACATGGACTTCCCATAGATAATTGGTACTAGGATCCCGTAAAATATCCACGCAGTGAATTCTTGGACTATTATCATTGGAAAAGAGCTGAACATTTGTGCCCGAAAGCCTAAGTTAAGCTACAATTCGATATCTATATAAGTACAGTAGGACCTTGATTATCCGTAATTTGACTAGCCGCCAACATCAATTCTCCGGGATGGGAAAAGAAAATTTTTTACATCGACTTAATTTTATTTTGGATCGACTTGAATTTTTTTGCATCGTTTAACCGTGATTAATTTTTTTTCCCTCTTTAGTATACGATAAGTCACTACTGTTCACTGTTTTCTGACAAAATAATTTTTTTTTTATATTTTTGAAACATGTACTGTGTGCATCAAAATATCTATTAAAAAACTAGCCAAAATTGGTACTCAATTAACCGGGAAAATCGATTATCCGGAATGCTTCCGGTTCTGACCATCATGGATAATCAAGGAGCTACTGTATACCAAGTCATACAGAAAATTGTCATGCAGTTATCTTTCTGGAAAGCAATTGGAAAAAATGTGGGTCGTTCTCCTCTTTCTCTCTTTCTTCTTCGGGAAAGTACAGGGCCGATGAGATCGCCAGAGCTGTTGCACTCCTTTCGGAATACTCTTCAATCGATTTAGGTATGTCACTTGCCGCGGAAAATCTTTCGAGATTAAAATCTATCCTGGGTCAATGAGGAGTCCAGGTCTACGGCTAGACTCAGGTGGCCCTAGGTGGATTTGGACTTGGTCGTAGCACCATCTCAATCGCAGTGGCCATGATTATTACAGGTCATTGTGTTATGTGTAAACACGCGGAAGGGATGTGGTTCCCACTTAACGACTTCTGCCGTGAGTGCTGATTCGTTGAGGAAGAGGAGACTGTCATCCATTTTCTAATGGTTATTTGGCCCTCCATTTCTTGTTTGTTTGACGGAGCGATCATCTATTGATACCAAGGAGTTAGCTTCATTTATCATTATCGATTTAATTTTTCAAATTTCAGTACAGTAGTCGCTCAGAAATTAGAAGCGGTTTGTTTTTGAGGCGATTCTAATATCTGAATTATTGAAATTTCTGGACGTTATTTTTTTTTTGTACGCGCGTATCAAATTTCACAAATAAACAAGCCACCAAATACCTAGGTTAGGTTAGGTTAGGTCAATTCTGACAAGTACGTCCTAGCTTCTCACACCACTTATGTTGTTTGCGTTCATTTTATACATGGGTGGCGGGACCTACAGTTTAAAGTCGATTCCGAACGACACATTTTTTGAGAAGCATTCCATGGCAATTTTTTTACTCTCAGAGTTTTTGCCAGAAATCTGCTGAGAGGAAGTCACCGAAAAATTATTTTCAAATTTTCGTTTTGATGTCTGACCTGGGATTCGAACTCGGGTCTTTCGTCTAATAAGCCAACACACTACCTACTAGACCACGGCGACTTCACACATAAAAATACAAAATACCTAAATGCGACAAAAAACAACATCAAATATGGAAAAACGTATATAATTTGGTGATTCCCCTTTTTAATTTTACAGAATAAATTTAGGGATTTTTTGTTCTAAAATATCAAAAAAATGAAAAACGCTTTGAAATTAGAATTTTAAATTCGAATTTTAGAACGTACAATGTATGGCCATCACTGATTTCGATTTCTGGAATTTCTAATTACTGGAGGTTCTAATTTGTGAACTTCTACTGTACAATGTAAACAAAATTAGCTTTGAATCGATTTGCATGCAAGTATTTAAATTCTTGTCTTTAATTTTCTTTTTCATATTTTTAATCATTCTTGTCATCCTGGCATAATTTATATTCGAATAATTTTGAAAAGTTTATGATTATTCCATTCCATTTTCATTGTTTTCATATTATTTTGTTTGTTTTTTTTTTAAAACGCATCGCGACATATAAGTTTGATTTGATTTTTCCATTCCTAAGCCAACTGAGTCATTATTGTGGCACACACCCTAAAGCTAAAACTTGTCGAGTTGTATTCAGAACGAGTTTTCTTTTCTTGTTTTTCAGAATTAAGAACGCTTATATATGTATGTTCATATGCAAAGTTTTGATTAATAATTCCATTCTGTTGTAAGGCAAACCGGTCAATAAATTTTTGCCCACTTTTTTTTTCCATATACACACAACGTAATTATTTAAATTATTTTATTACTATTTAAACAAGTACATTTAAATATATTTTAAATCTAAAAAAAAATTATTATTATTAAATAATAATAATAACATACAGTGTTGGAAAAAATAATAGGGACACTTAAATTTGTTAATGTATTCTCATATTTGTATTAACTTTTCCATAAATATTACAAAGTATATACATTAAATTAAAGGTATTCAAATAGTTTAAATAATAAAATAAAAATAAATGACTAGTTCTGCTAAATTTTTAAAAAAATTTAATTTATTTGAAAAAGGTCTGGAAAAACTTATAGGGACACATTATGTTATACTAAAAATATGTATATTTTGTTAAACATTACCATCATTTCTAGATATTATTTCAATATTTGATTGAATTACCTTTCATTTTTATTACCTCCTGACAAGAACGATTCATAGATCCCACCTCATTCTGTTGAAACCACGATTGAACGCTTCTAGCGGAATTTTTCGGTTCATTGTCTTGCATAAATTCCCATTTAAGTGGCATTTTGTCCTCATCGAATGGAAATATTTTATTCTGTAGAATATCCTTGTAGTCAGCTGCACACATTTTTCCCTGAATCCAAACAATAGGGCCAACGCCAGATACCGAAAAATATACACTTAGCATTATCGACCCTCCATCATGTTTGATTGTCTTTTTTTGTATATTTTGGGTTAAATTCTGTATTTACAGGACAACGTACGAATGATTTTCCGTCCGAATTATAGGAATTAACCATTGTGATGTCGTTTTGGGAAATTCCAGCCTTTTTTGTATACTTTTTTGCTCAACAGTGGTACTTTTCGAGGACTACGTCCCATTAATCCAACTTCTTGTAGCCAATTTCTTATTGCTCGACTTGTCACTGGAGCACACAATTCATTTCAAAGACTATTTGATGAAATAAAGGGATTACTTTTAGCAAGACAATGATCCGAAGCATTCCGCTAGAAGTGTCAAATTGTGGTTTTAACAGAATAAAGTTCCTGTAATGGAGTGGCCGCCCCAATCACCGGACTTAACCCCCATTGACCACCTCTGGGGAGTACTAAAAAATCTTATCGACAACTTTAAATCAAAAAGTAAACAAGAATTATGGAAAAAATTCACGAGACATGGTATTCAATTTCCCCTGACGTCTGCGCGAATCTTGTGGGATCTATGAATCATCACTGTCAGGAGGTAATAACAATGAAAGGTGCTTCAATCAAATATTAATATAATATCTAGAAATGATGGTAATATTTAATAAAATTTACAAATTTTTAGCATAACATAATGTGTCCCTATAAGTTTTTCGAGACCTTTTTTAAATAAATTAAATTTTTTTTTAAGAATTTTGCAAAACTAGCGATTTATTTTTATTTTATTAGTTAAACTATTTGAATACCTTTAATTTAAAGTAAATATACTTTGTAATATTTATGGAAAAGTTAATACAAATGTGAGAATATATTAACAAATTTAAGTGTCCCTATTATTTTTTCCAACACTGTATGTAAGCAAATCAGTCCAGTCCGTCTTAATCCTAAGATATGTTCGTTATGAATATGCATTTAAATACGATATTTATTATATAACAACGATATAACGATAAACGTATGAGATTATAACACAATTCCTTTTAAATAAATAAACCAGCGGTAGTAAGTAACCAGTTGTTATGGCACTCTACATTAGGTAATATAAGATTTTCAAAATGAAAATAATTGCAGTAACAAAACAACATGAATTTAAAGCAAGTAAGCAATTTAATATTTAATTACTTATCTTATTGCTGACTAATTAGACGTAAAGCCAGGCTTCAAGTCCCACGCCAGACATCAAAATAAAATACAAAAAAATTATTTTTTCGGCGATTTCCCCTCAGTAGATTTCTGGCAAAAACTCTGAGAGTAAATAAAATTCCCATGAAAGGTTACTCAAAAAATCTGTCGTTCGGAGTCGACTTTAAAAACTGTAGGTCCCGCCACTTATGTACAAAATTAGCACACATAACATAAGTAGTGTGAGAAACTAGGTCAATAATCCTGACTGAAGGGTTGTAATGACCAATTATGTATTATGTATGTGTCTTATTGGAGGCCTATTTACGGTATTATAAGAAAGAAAAAAAAAACTATAAATAAAGCCGTGATGAAAAATGTCCACTTAAAAGTCATCAAAATAACCGGACCAATAAAGGTCTATTTTTAAGTCCTTTTGAACACTTAACAAATCTATTTCGTATGCAAAATAACAAGCCCCCCACCCCCTCACTACCGCCTTTTGTTTATAAAAATCAAACAGTAAAAATTCCTGGAAACAAACCGTGTTTAAAAAAATCCAACCTTCTCAATAAAATTGTATTTTATGTTATTTTCGAACACTTAATAAATCTATTTCGTATGCAAAATAATAACCCTCCCCCCCTTCCGGCCTTTGTTTTTAAAAATCAAACACTAAAAACCCTGGAAACAAACCGTTTTTTTAAATCCAGCCATTGGCCAATGTCAAACATCCTCATTTCTTCTATTATGCAAGGGTACACATGCGTACATTAACTACATTGTTGTTATTATCTTTCTCTCTCTCTCCATCTCTCTCTATTTTACTCTCACTTTAGCTTTTCTTTTGTCTTTTCGTCTTCAGTTGTTCGTGGTCTTTAGAAATTTTAGCATCTTTTTGCCGTGTTCTTCCGGTTTCCGTGTGTTTAATTTATTAAAATTGTTAAATATCCCGTTAAAATATGTTTTTATTAATAAAATTTCAATAAATCTAGTGTTTAAACAACAAGTTTATCAATAATTTTATGTGTTTAGTGTTATTACCAAAAAATAAAAAGAAAAACATCAAACAAGTGCTTGCAAAAATGTAAAAGAAAAGTTTTTTTTCTTGTTGTTATATTAAATGGCGTCCCGCTACATGCATGTTATTGTTGGTGTTGTTAGTCGTTAATCGTCTTGTGTGTTTATAAAAAACACCAAAAAAAAAAAGTGCAAGAATGTATGCGTTTGCAAATGTGTGTAGCAATCCAAAGCAAAATTAATTGACGTGGTGTTTTGTTTATTATGATTTCAAAAAAGTGTTGCCAGCGGCCGGTATTTTACATACATTCGAGGAAATTAAAGAAATTTAAAGAATTTTGATTACAAAAACATTTTCAATGGTAAGAGTTGATATTCATATTTTAAATTTCAGTAAAAATGTTTAAAAATTTAAAAAAAAAAATTAAAAAATTAAAAGTAATTATGAATTAATTAATAAAAAGTGGGTTTATCTTACATGGTAAAAAAAATTTCGGATTTTTTTTAAGAGCACCCCCCTAAACTATTTCTTTCTGTCAGGTTTTAGGATTGCCAAAGTTTAAGCACAATTGTAAGATTGTTAACCCGTGCCACAGGGGCCTCAAAATTTTGAAAATCTCGATTTACTTGATTGTTATTGGGGTCAAATAAATATCTTTTGTGTACTGTTCTTTAACTTTTTATAACTCAAAACATAGGCTTTCAATCGATAAAAGGGCAACTAAAAATAATTAACAACTAACAAATTTATTACAATACTAAGGCTACTAAAGATCTAATCCTAAACAAGGTGCCTATTGTGGACGATCTTTTTCTATTATAAGATCGGGTTCGATCTACAGTCGATCGTTCCGTTAACATAGGTCAATTGTATTAATCTAAACAGGCAATTTTTGTCATACAACATAATTGGGCATTACAATCCTGCTGTCAGGATTACGACCGAGCTTCTACCACTTAATATGTGTGCGTTAATTTTATACATGTGTGGCGGGACCTACAATTTAATGTCGACTTTTTGCCAGAAATCTGCCAAAAGGAAGTCGCCGAAGAAATATTTTAATATTTTCGTTTTCATGTCTGCCCCGGGATTTGAACTTGGGTCTTACGTGTAAGAAGACAACTCACCACCTACTAGACTACGACGATTTCATACAACACTCTGGACTAATTGGATCTCTGCCATTTCTCAGTATCACATATCATAGCGACTATAAGGCAGGATTCAATATCTCGATAAAGAACAGTGTTTAGGCCTTAATCTCTGAGTTCAGTATTCTTGCGAAGTTGATGTTGAGAAACTTTTGTAGTTCCGTCAAAGCACGCAACGACTTTTCCGTACGTTTTAATATCGTGCGGGGTTTTAGAAAAGAAATGAAAGAAATGCCCTATCATGCGACCTTTTTAATTTCGTCATAGAGACTGTTCTTTGGTAGGTAGGAGCATACCGTAATGGTACTATTTACTACAAAAGTATTCAGTTTTTCACTCAATACACAAAAGCCTAAAGATCAATCCTGTGTATTATGGCCACAATGTGATTTCCCTTTAAGTCTCTTTAATTACATCGTACAGCCAAGCTGCTGTTAATGAATTTCGCGCATTTCTAAAAGAAATGAGGTCGGTCGTGTTACTGAAATTAGCAAAAAGTGAACACATTATCTTCTTTTCTTAAATCGCATGGCAACTAGTCACATTATAACGATTTCTTCCAATTGGATGGAGTGCCTATGCAAAGCTGTGGGCCAAATGAGGAGGAGACGGAGGTTTTTTGTCTTGCTACTGTAGTTTTTGGTTTCCAGTGTTTGACCCTTGATATAGATATTAATCAGACCTTTTGCATATTATTCCGGTTTAAACCCCAGTTCACACAACTCAAACAAAACAAAATATGGAATAATATTTCTTCGGCAACTTGATATTAGCAATCTATTGGCAAAAACTCTGATTGAAAATAAAATTGCCATGAAAAGTTTCTCCGAAATCTAAAGTTCGGAATCGACTCAACATGAGAAACTGGGTCGTAGTCGTTAATCAAGTTTTTTGCAGCTGGATACATGATTGGCCTACCATTCTAGAATGATAGGGTTGCCAGCGCCCTGTATTTGATGATACCAAAAGCTAATCGTCTATTATTATAGATGAACGCAGTCTACTTGTATCGACATATGTGATTTGTTGAGCTATTTGTATTTTACTTGTTTTCATGAAATGGCGGTGACGGGCCTTCCTTTCATGTAAAGGAGGAGAGGAGTTTTTATTTCCATTTTTAAAATTAAAATTCAACCATAATGAAAACCTGTTTGAATGCTACTGCATTCGAACCTAGAATGCTTTTGATTATAGGCCAACAGTTGAACACTATGCTATTTATGATCAAATTTATGAAATATTTTTAGGGTGTCGCATAACCGCTGCTTGCCGCTTGTTTCATTGAACGCGTCAGTTGCTAATTGTTTCATAAATTTATAATCGTTTTTAAATTTAAAAAAAAACTCTAAAGTGACGTAAATTTCTGTTGTTATGTTATAACGCAATTATGAATTCATTTAATTTTAATTATAATCTGATTCTTAGCTGGCTATTCTGATTAGTAGGTGATGGTTATCGTTCGTTTAAAAATACTTTTTTTTCCAATCTCGCCAACTCTGGCCAAATATAGACCAACGATGGTGAAAAACTTCACACTTTTTAATCGCGACACAATTAACGATTTATTGCAAAATGGATGGTAAATAAAGTTATAAAATAAACGATATTACGTTGCTCCCTTTCTGTCTCCGACTTATTAACACACATTTTAGGGCAAGAGAGTGGGAGGGATAGGATATTACCACTGGAGCGATAAATACCAGGTTCGTACAAAAATAACCACCGAACATCACCATTACCACCAACGCCATCATCAGCATGATCTTATTAACATTATAAAACTAATTTCTATTATAAATAGGCCCCGTTGATATATATATAAATAGGGATAATAAAACCAACACCTTTCCTCTCTCTAGTTCTTTCCCTTGCCTTTACCACGGCTCTTGCCCTTATCTAACACGTTCAGTTTAAATGACTCAATTTTCCTTGTCTATTTGCGAACGTGAAAAATTATCACCATCAGCTATTGTGTGGCGCTTTTATTAGTCTGGCAAATACAACGATAATATATTATGACTGGTTTGTTGGGTTATTAAATTAATAATTTTTTCATTTTTTTTTCTTTTCTTTAAATAGAGTCTGAAGGTGTTTGCTTTAATAAATTAAAGCTACAACAAAACTACACCAACAAAATAAAGAAAAAAAACTTTATTTGTTGATAATTTACATTATCAGGGTCTCTATTCTTTACTTTTCTTATATTATTTGCACTGTTTTTTAGTGTAATAATCGAATAGAGCCGCATTAAGTAAAATTATGGTGTTAAGGTTATGGTGAAGGGGGTATATTGCATTACGTATTGGGAGGACTATAAAATTCCATCTGTTGATAGTGCGCACTACTTAAATTGTTAATACCGTCGTAAAAATTGCATTGATTAGCTATCTTAACTAGATTTTTCAGCAAACAATCGTACATATTCGAGAAATTTTTAATTTTTTGCTTGAAAGGAAGTAACCCTGGTTAGGTATCTATTTTACTACTTCAGTCCTTTATCACTTAATCTCCCTAAAGAAGTTTTATCATCTTATTTTTACTTGGTTTCTGTTAATTTTTTTTCATTGAATAAGTTTTGCCTGCTAAGCAGATAATTTGATTTATTTTGGCAGGTTCTGGAATAGTAGAGTTGCCAGCAGCAGTGAGCTTTGTGAAAATTTGTGCGATTATGGTATAGGGAGCAACAATTCTGAGCGATTTTACGCATTGAATTTTAATATTCTTAAATAGCGCCGCTGCCTGATTTTTCTTTGATGTCTTTCACAGAGATCGCTAGAATCGGTTACAGTAACTCAATCAGCTACTCATATTAAAAACTTGGGGAGCCTTAATGCTGCTTATAGGAACCAAAGAAAGCGATTTGTCAGTAAAATTCAGACTTTAACTCGTGTGCTATTCGGTTTGCTTGCTTTTCGAAAGGGCTGCTTTAACTTTGTAAGTTCTGTTTGAGTTTAAGAACTTTGCGTGCAATAAGTTTTGATACGTACAGCTGGGCGTCTTAGTTTGATGCGTGTCATGTGCGGTTTAGAAATTTATTAAAGCGATGATTGCTATTGGACTGCCTTAATATTATTTTAACAGTTTTCTTAGAATCCTGCAAGGATCATAGGTCCTATACAAATTCTTTTTTTTTTCTATATAGAAAAACTTCGATAACTTATTTTTCTATATAGAAAAAATTCGATAACTTATTTTTCTATATAGAAAAAATTCGATAACTTGTTTTTCAAAAAAGAAAAATTAGATAACTTGTTTTTCAAAAAAGAAAAATTAGATAACTTATTGATATATAGAAAATATTCGATAACTTATTTCTCTATATGGAAAATATTCGATAGTTAATTGTTCTATATAGAATATATTCGATAACTTATCTTTCTATATAGAAAATATTCAATAATTTATTTTTATAAAAGGAAAATATTCGATAACTTAATTTTTTATATGGCAAATATTCAATTACTTATTTTTGATATAGAAAACATTCGATAACTTGTTTTTCTATATAGAAAACATTCGATAACTTGTTTTTCTATATAGAAAAAATTCGATAACTTGTTTTTCTATATAGAAAAAATTCGATAACTTGTTTTTCTATATAGAAAAAATTCGATTTTTCGGTATTTTTCGATATAGCAAATATTCGACAACTTATTTTTCGATATAGCAAATATTCGATAACTTATTTCTCTATATAGGAAATATTCGACAGTTAATTTTTCTATATAGAAAATATTCGATAGTTAATTTTTCTATATAGAAAATATTCGATAGTTAATTTTTCTATATAGAAAATATTCGATAGTTAATTTTTCTATATAGAAAATATTCGATAGTTAATTTTTCTATATAGAAAATATTCGATAGTTAATTTTTCTATATAGAAAATATTCGATAGCTTATTTTTCTATTTAGAAAATATTCGATAGCTTATTTTTCTATATAGAAAATATTCGACAGCTTATTTTTCTATATAGAAAATATTCGATAGCTTCTCTCTGTTGTTTTCTCCAAGTCTGGACTTTTTGCTTACATACTATTCCGAATCTACCTCTATTTCCTTTCGAGAATTTTGGGTTTTGGTTGGTTTTGCCTAGGAACCCTGTTTGAAGATTATGGAACCAAGCATTGTGATTTATCCAACTCCATTACCTATTGTACCAACAACAAATTCAGGAAAAAAATATAAGAGTATAAAATAATGGATTAGCATAAGGGGTTTAGTAGAAGAACTAGCCTAGCACTTCCAGTTAGACTTGGAATTTCTCTCTTACAAGTATGAGCGAATTCTGCATTGATAAATTGCCTAAGTACCTATAAAATCATAGTTTATGTAAGAATTTATTTTAAAAAATACTAAAATTTTATGGTATCGATAATGTCTGCTTTATTTAACTGTAATTAATCGAATTCCGCTGAGTGTAAACTTAATCACGTCTTAAAACCATGTTTATAATTATTTATCAGAAAACTACACCCTGCCTACATCTTATTTAGTGGCAACACTATTAAAATAACTTTTCATAACGTTTAAACACATCATATAACGCTGTGGTTTGTGTCTGAAGTAAAAACTACTATATACGGTGGTTGTCCGAACTACTAGAATACCGATTGCTGAAATACAGTGGTTTTATGGAAATTTAAATGCGAAAAAAGAAAGATACAACTTCAATAAAATGAAATTGACAATTTTCCCATTAGGGAACTTCAATTTTCCATATCTTACGTTATTTTAAAGCCTAGAAAGTTAGATAAGTTTCCTTCGAAAGAAATCTTTTCTGAAATTTTTGAAGTCGCAGTGGTCTAATGGGTAGTGTGTTGGCTTATTAGCCAAAATACCCGGGTTCGAATCTAAGGTCAGACATCAAAAACGAAAAATATTTCTTTGGCGACTTCCTCTCAGCAGATTTCTGGCAAAGACTCTGAGAGTAAAAATTGCCATGAAAAGCTTCTCAAAAATCTGTCGTTCGGAGTCGACTTTAAACTGTAGGTCCCGCCACTCATGTATAAAACTAACGCTCGCAACATATGTGGTGTGAGAAGCTAGGTCGTAATCCTGACTGAAGGGTTGTAATGGCCAATTATGTTATGTACGGTATATGCACGGTATATGTTGAAAACGACAAACCAATATTCGATTAAGCTGGGATTCTCCATACCATAACAGACAGCATAAGCATAAGTCCGTTTTAGGTAGTCACTCGTTTTTATTGTGATTAGCCTAGGAAGAGAGAGACCTTTGTGGCATGCTAGTCTAGGCAACTTGATTTTTAAAGTATCACAATCTGTCAAACAGAAAAGTGCTTCTCTTGACTTTATCTTTCCCAAAAACCTTATTTCTTTAATTTTCAAAAGTATCCACGCTTTTAGAACACTGGATCTAAATGAAATTCCGTAGTGAGGTAAAACTTTATTCTCTTTTAAAATAATTTCTTTTCTTTGAATTCCTTTAATAAAATTTTTTCAATTCCTACTGTTCGTATTCTTGCATTTGCCCCTTTTCTTTTTTCCCTTGTAAATCCAACTTCATGTGCAATCCGCCCTCCTCTTCTTGATCATCATCGTAATCGTGCATTTCCAACTCTTCAATGCTTTCCATCTCTGGCTGCATTTGCCATAAATCTGGAATGCTTATCTTCAAAGGATTGTCGTATGCTCCCTCGGAGTTGAAACTCAATTCGGAAATACAAGAACTGCGGCGCTGTAATAAAATCGAAGACGACTTACGTCGATAGGTATTGGGTGTGGGTATTTTGCAGATTTTCGGTTGTTCATCATTCCAGAAGTGAATGTTTAGGAAACACATCAATAAACCGCTGCTAACGGCTAATGAAGCGAATACCGTTATCGGTATAAGGATATGGAATTTGGTGGTGATTATAATGAAAGGAGCAAAAACCAACCAAAAACGACTGAAACAGGAGGTAGACAACATCAGGATGGACCGTTTCTCAGCAGATACTAATTGGCCGGAGCAGGTAGTAAGTATGGAGAGTGATGCTGAGTTGGCTAGTTTAAGTAAAATCCAGAAAAGCATTTCATAGCCAACTTTACGATTTTCTTTGACTGTAAATAAGAAAAAAAAAAATAGAATTCAAAAGATGCTGTGGTTTGGAAGGAACTCACTTGTATTGGGTATAAACCATATCAGATAGGTTATAAAGCCAGCTAACATCATGGCATAGCCACACCAAAGCCAATGATGCCGAGTATATAAGATGAGATATAAGCCCAGAAACACGCCTAACATTTCAGCAAAGCCTGAAACATATTCATTCAATTTATTGCTCTCTCTCTCTTCCATATTAACTTACCCAAACTGGCTGTATTAACATGCAAATGTTCTACTCCTAGCGTGCGTATCATTAAAATCATAACATTATACAGTACCGCGGACACTACCCAGGCCCAGTGTATGAGAATAATAAAAACTCTCGGCGTTTTGCCATCCCATATGGACCAATAATTGCTTTCCCTTGTATTACGCAATTGTTTGGCATACATTTCGAGTTGAACTTCCATATCTAACGGTATTTCACGATTATTAAATGCTGCCGATTCCAAAAGCAAACGCAAACATTTTTCAATTTTATTGTGCCTCAATAGCCAACGGGGACTATCGGAAATCCATCTGTGTAATCAAGCGAAATGAAAGATTTAATTCCGAATTGTTCTGAAATTTTACCAAATACCTGTGCAAAAATACCAAAAGTATTACCGAACACGATATGGCAATGTACAAATAACTCCAGCTATCGAAAAATATAGAGATGGCCGGTAAAAGTATCAGACCAATGGACCAAAACAGTTCCGAAAGTGTTACAATTATGGTGCGTGCTTTGCCAGCGGTTATATCGGTTACTGGAATAGAAAGAAACTGATTTAGAATTATTTTTTATAATTTGATTAAACAAATACGGGGATAAAATAAAGTTTGAAAGGTCCATATGAAATCTTATCAGATCCTATAAAACACTATTTAACACATTCAATTTCCCATAAGTGCATATCACCTTAATTTTCTTATTTGGTCTCAGAAAAAATTACATTTACAAAGTTTTTGCAGCTAATCGCGTAATAAGTCAACTATAGCAAGTTCTAGAATAATAGGGTTACCATCTATCGCGTCTACGAAATAACTCCCTCTTTGTAATATTCTTCATTATGTTCATCTACATATGTTATGGCCCTTCCTGTGATTCCATTATGCAGCTGATACATTATTCTCATAATATCTATGCTCGGTAGTCCCAAATTTCATTTTATTACTGTGCGGAGTTATTAAAATGCTACGACCTAATGACCTACAAATGGTTTTCCTATAATGTTACCCTGACGAACCTTAGATTCCACTTTTCATGGTTGCTGCCTACTTTTTTATTAGCACCCAGTAATATTTTTCAGAAACAATTTCATCCAGGTGATCCCTCCTGCTCAGCATTCGAATATTAGGCTTGAATCGCATCCGATTCTGAAAAAATCTTCTTTGAAGCTACAACGCCCTATCGAAAGACTTTTCTTCATTCTCTTTGAATGTAACTTAACATAAAGAGTTTAGCCCAATCAGCGATGTGGAAACGCTCCAGCTGGCAAATTCATTTCGTTGGTAACTTTCCTGAAGTCACACATAGCCTGGTATCAAGCGGAAACTGAACTTATTGCCTCTGTCTAGCTGCTTCAACTTGCTCAGACGGTCTCAGCTTTAGTAGCTAAGTATCGAAAGTATTGCAATTTCTTTTTATCGTCTGTTCAACACGCGATCTATTCATCTTTCGAAGGGGTAAACTTCTACTTGGAAAATGCTCACGAGTTTCCGGGCCCGAACATAGCTGCTCCAGTAGTACTACCCGTCTTTGGTTCGTCTCACTACAAAATATTATTCAAAGTAGGAGAGTTTACTGCTTCTGTCCTGGAGATAGTTAAGGAGGCCAATCGATCTCGATTTCCTTAAAAAAGTTTTGAATTCGACTCCCTTTTCTTTCATTATCATACATATAGCTGTCGTCACTATGGTTTTTACTGCTCATTGCCCCGGTTATGTTAACGCGTGCCAATACCAAGGTAAGCTGTTCTCAACTTCGCCCCGGCTGTGCACGCATTGACCCCCTTGGACGGAAGTGCTAAATACTTGATGCGTTAGGTCCCTTTAAGAAATTGGATCCCGAAATGCGTACTTTAGCCTAAGCAGCCTAAACTTTGATTACGGAAACCGATTATATGGATATGAGCAACACGGTCTAAATTTATTATTTCAAGTACCCACTTACATATCACTTGGCCCGCTGTATACATAAACGCACAAAATAACGAAGTCAGACAACGAAAGTAGACGTGCAGATAGAATGTAGAGACGAGACCAGTTAAATTTCCACACATGATCTGACCCAACATGCCATACAACATTAAGCTGCGTGGACTGACACTAAAAAACACAAAGAAATCAAAAATTAACAAAGAATTCTTTTTAATACACCCAGTAACAACTTACTGGCGCAACGTCTGTTTGGCCACCAAACCTCCTATTAAGGCTCCCATAGCATGAAATGATTGAGTCATGGACACCAATAGTTCACGTGAACACACCAAATCAAACTGAGTCACCAAGGACTCATATTCGGAATTGTGTTCAAAACTATCACAGGGTATCAGATGTATATCGACTTGCTGTTGATCGAGCTGATGGTGGGGCATGTTAAAGGGATTCGTGTAGTTGCCTAGATTTTTTTGGGCGAAATTGGTTTCCAAAGAAACCTTGTAGGTGTGGCAAGCATCCACTTGAAATTGACGATCCGTACTTTGTATATCCTTTTGCAGGTCGAATGACATCCAGTGTTCTTCTATAAGTGACGAGTTATTGTGTTGCTGTTCTGGAGGCTTACAGTAGTAGGCACCCTTTTGGGGTGTGGGCGCCGTGTAAATGACACAGATGGTAAACCAGGCAGTGGGTATTTTACACAAGAATATCAAGAGAATTGTACGCAATTGCCATCTGCCAAAGTCGCCATTAACGGTTTGTACGATATCTTTTTGGTTCTTGAATCCGCCGTTCATTTTATTTTTTATTTGTCGAGTTTCGAAAGTGTTTTTACGTTCTCAAACGCCAATTTGCAACTGTTTTTGGGTGTTTGGATTTTAGAGTAGAATTCTGATGAAATTTCCACGATAAGCTCTGTCTCGTAGTCGCAGTTTGTTTATGTTGATTGTTCGAATTAAATATTTCGAATCGGGTGTTAATTTATCGATAATTTCTATTGTAATCGTTAATTTATGTATGCGTGTGTGCGTGTGTGTGTCTCTCTCGGCAATGTTTGGAAGCAGCGATCTAAATATAGAGTCACAGTTGACAAAAATCTGTTGACGTCGAATAATTAAAAATTCAAACAAAAAAGTTTTTTAACTCTTTTTGGTATCACATTAGGGCACTGGTAGGTAAGGGGTAGAGACAATTTTTTAATGTGCAAATATGCAAAAAGAAAAACAACAACACATTAAGTGAAATTTATTCGCCCCATTGCAATGGACTCATTACAATTTTCCATTCACTTTCTTCAGTTTCTGTCGTATGAATCTGGATTGATGATCTCTCACTAGACATCTAAGGCCCAATACGTTTGTAAAAGGCAGGGAAAAAAGTCAGGTAAATAAATCGTGATGGACAGAGTGAAATAAATGATCAGGTGAGATTGACTTTCGGTTCTCGACGAAGAGTTTAGACACTCAAAGAACACAGCCCCCCAGAGTATTCACTTTTGTCTTACAAATTGCCGTAGAGTCACATCTCATCTCGTATACTCTGCAGAATTCAGAGAGAGATATGATTTAGATCTCCGTCAGCTATATTACCACATAATGTCATCGACATCTCGTTGGAATTACTGGGCCCCATTGGAAACTTTAGTAAGACTAGATCTGACTCATGTGCATTAGACTATCCAGGAATAACATAAGGTTGGCTACCAGTCTTTTGACAGGGCAGTGTACAATCAGTATCTACTTCTTCAGAATGGGCGTTGTCTCGAGCCCAAAATGTAAATTCATCCGAAAAGATTCTTGCATCTCCGGAAGAAACACTTGCTAAGCATAAGATTGTCATTGTTGTGACCGAGCAGTATTTTATGGTGATATTTAATAAAGTTTGAGGGCAGTAAAATAGAGCATATGATCGCAGTAGGCAGGGATGGAATTTTAAGCTTTACTTTATGTAATCCCTTCTCTTTAATAGTCAGGGTAAACGTCACTCTCTGGTTTTGTTTCTAAAAATTGGATCTCTTACTACCAGTGTCTCTATACATATATATAAGTATCTTATCCAAATAAGCAGCAATTAGAGCGGTTAGCAACTGCCGTATTTCCCTTCATTAAATATAGAATAGAATAGTCTGTCAATTCCGCACTGATTGGTAGCCACAGGAGCATCCCGGGTAACTTTGGTAGCGATGACCTTCTAGAGAAGGTAGATTTGTTTCAATCACACGCGTACATACAGGGTGGCTGATATGTATTGCAATCAACTTCAGGTTGTTATCAGTTGTAAACCGTTCGTCTGAAAACTGACAGATTTATTCCAGCGACAGTTCATTTTATTATTCACAAGCTTACAAAAGCATTTTGATCTATTACATTCAGAAAAAAGTTATTCGTGATGCAATTCAAGCGTGATAGTGTGATTGCTTTATATTTGGCTGGAAAACCGCAGGTGGCTATCGTTAGAGCCTTCCAACATTTTAATATGAATAGATCTATTGTTTCGTACCATTTCTTGTTATCGTGATACTGCCAGTGTTGCATCGCGTCCAAAAAGTGGACGAAAAAACGGTAACAACACCAGAAATGATGCGAAAAGTGAAGGCTAGTTTTGATCGAAATCCACGCCGCAGTGGTAAAAAAATTGCTCGTGAGTTGAACATATCGCGAGAACGGATGCACCACATATTAAAAAATGAGATTGTACTAAAGCCATTTAAATTCCAAAAAGTGCAAGAGCTTACCGATGGACAAAAATAGTTAAACTGGAAAGAGCTAATAAGTTACTTCGCTTGCACGAAAGTGGCCAGTTACCGAATTTGGTTTTCTCCGATGAGAAGCCATTCCAAATTGAGAAGTTTGTGAACAAACAAAATGATCGGGTTTATTTGCCGGATCTCAATCCGTTGGACTTTTACGCCTGGTTCATTTTGGAGAGTAAGGTTCTCACCAAAAAATACCAAATTGTCGTTCATCTCAAGATCGCAGAGCCACTTTCGTGCAGCCTGTGATGGCTTTGTCGGCCGTTTGAAGGCCATAATTCGTACCAAAGGTGGTCAATTCGAACAAATCTAAACTGATTCTAAAAGTTGTTGTTATTTTCACAATTTTTTGTTTTTGAACAAATTAAAAAAAAAAATTAATAAAATATAGCGCTTTACTGTACGGTCTCGCTTTTCGAATTACCCCTGCTGTATGCATTCATTTCGTCTGTTAGGAACGGGCCATACAGTTCAGCATTGAATTGAAATAAGAAATTTGAAAAGCTTCTTCATGATAATTTGTTTACCTTTAAGGCTTTTGCCAGAAGACAGCTGGAAAGAAGGGACATCAGCGTATCACTGACTAAATGAAGGTGAACACTGACTACTACTTCACACCTTTATTCCATAAAGGGAGTGTGCCTATTATTTCGCCTTCCCCATTCTATAACGTTCTAAGTGTACTTAGGGGGCGTCGATTTCTTCTCATAGTGTCTGCTTTTTTTTGGTAAATAAATTGCCATTATTTTTGAATTTAATAATTTTTTTTTTAAATTTATTTATTATGAATTGATTGTTATTTTACAAACATTTTGTTTTTTGTTTTTTAATTTTATTTCTAATAATAATTTATTTTTTATTATTCGTTTTTTTTTTTGTCTTAAGATGAAATTTATTAAATAATTTATTATTTGATGTTTTGTTTTTAGTTTAATTGTAGTAAAATTTATTAATTTTTATTTAAAGTCTTAAAGTTAAAAAAGTTTTTGAAATATTTTTGTTTTCTTTTAATTAAATTTGTGTGTTGGATTGATTAAAAATAGGTTTTGAAAAGGAATTTTTAAGTTTAAAAATGTACATTAGGAAAAAAGCTTAAATTAAACTTTAAAACAATAAAATAAAATCAAAATTTTTTAAATTTTTTTTCATTTTGTTTTTTTTTTTTAAAGAATTTAAAAAATAAAATTTTTAAAGTTTAAGTACGACTAGATATTCTGTTTAATTTTTTTATTTTTTTTTTTAATAATTTTACATTAAAAAGTAATTTATTTATAGGGACTATATGATCGTATATTTTACACATATTGTTGATTGGCTAAAATACAGGCTAAAAAGGAATTTTATTGTTTAAATTATTATGTATGTATGTATTTAATTGCTTAAATTAAAAATTAAAAATATATATTGTAAGTAGGAAACTTTAAATGTTTTAAATTTAATTTTTAATTTAAATTAAAAAAAAATTGCTTTTTGTTTTTATTAAATTTTATTATTATTATTATTACTATTATTTGGAGCAACAACCTTTAGTTTTTTTTTATTTTATTTTTTTTTTTAATTTTAATAAAATTTTATTAATTATTTTTTTTTTTAATCTTTGGTTGTTTGGTAAACTATTGTTTTTTTTCAATTTTATTTTTATTTCATGTTATTATTTTTTTTTAATTATTTTGTGCTTTTCTTTCCTTTCATTTAAATTTTTTTTGTTTTTAAAAATTTAATTCAAAAATTTATAATTTTTATTTGCATTTAATTTTTATTTAATTTCTTTTTTTTTAATTTTTGAGCTTAATATTGTGAATATTGAACGAAATGAAAATTTTTTAAATTTTAAAAGAATCTCTCTGTTTTTTTGTGGAATATTTTTTTAAATGTTTCGTTTTGTTTTTTTTTTTATCACAGAAAATAAAATTAAAAATTATTTTACAATAATATTAGGGTTTTGTAAAAGATAATATTACGCCACTATAAATGATTGAATTTTTTTTTATATTGTTATTGTTATTATTTACAGTTAAAATACGGTATTTAATTGCAATAGTATTTGTAATTATAAGTATTTGTATATCTTTTCTGAAACTCTGGATTTATATCATCAAACTGTATTCGGTGACTTTGCTTGAAAATTCGAAATTTTGGAATTCGGGAATGAAAACTTAAACGTTTTTTTTTTTTTTTAATTTATTTCAAATTTTTTCTAGAGTTTACAACACTGTTGCTGCAATTAAGCCGAAGTAATTATTGAAATTGCAAAGCATAATGGCAAAGGGAAAACTTGCAGGGAATGGTCGGTCTACAGGGATGATACAATTACATATTGTTACGAAAGTGGAAATGGTGTTGTTAAAATAATAAACAAAAGCTCCAAAAAACAATCACGTGATCAACGAATAAGAATAAAAATATAGTTACCAAAATAATGGTTTGTTTACAACATCGATGATTAAACAAAAATAAGGGATAAAAGATGTAAACAACCAACAACAAAGTGCAGCGAACAAAGAAGTAAACAAGTAAGAACAAAGTCCATAGAAGACACACAAACAACATACATACATACATAATTGGTCATTACAACCCTTCAGTCAGGATTATTGACCTAGTTTCTCACGTTATGTTGGGTGCGTTAATTTTTATACATAAGCGGCGGGACCTACAGTTTAAAGTCGACTCCGAACGACAGATTTTTTGAGAAACTTCTCATGGCAATTTTATTTACTCTCAGAGTTTGGCTTGAAATTTGCTGAGATGAAATCGCCGAAGAAATACTTTTTTTTATTTTTATTTTGATATCTGGCCTGGGACTCGAACCCTGGCTTTACTACCTACTAGACCGCGGTGACCCCCACACACAAACAACAATAACGAAAAAAACTTGTTTACATATTTGAATATTTCCCGAAGGCCGTCATCATTCTCCTTCGAGAGCATTCATCAAACTATTGATCCAGCAATATAAAAGGAAAGACAAAGCGAGCCATGCTAAAGTTCGAATTAAATCAGTCGTGTGTGAAGACATCACTTTGGATTCAGTAAGAATTCAATCAGTTGTGTGTAACGCCACGAGATCGAGTTATAATTCAGTCTTGCGTGTAGACAAGTTGCATGTGAAGAAAACAGTTGTTAGTTACGCGAGCAGAAGTGTTGTGCTTACAAGAAGGTTGTGAGCAAAGAAGACTAACGAACAAGTGTTGTTGCTTACAAAAAAGGTTGTAAGCAAAGAAATATAAGGAACAAGCACATATTGTGATTGTTGTTGTTGTATATGTGATACAAATTCGAACAGTGGCACAAATGTAGTAGGGACAATTAAGAATTGATTTAAAATTAAACACAAATTTATTTTCTATTTTATTTGCAATCTACGAACTCATATTTTTAACGTTTTTAAAAAGATAAAAACGTAACAATATTTTGAAACATAACTTGCCGGATATGTATATGAATAAGAATTTGTGTAGGATGGTGTAGTCAATTGAGGCATTGAGTCTGCAAGTAAATGCTGTCAAAACATAATCATATACGTGTGTCGGATAGAGCATACTAGTCCGCTTTACTCTTGCCAACATAATTTTGACAACCGCAAGAGTCGGTTCCATTCACATTGAAAATTGTTTCCCAAAAGCGTAAAGAAATGCTATTGACCAAAAGATGAAGTTCTTTCACTAATAATATGAAAAGTGGTTGGTTGTGGATGAACTTTTAATAAAATTGTTTGAGCCGAACATTAAGGACAAAAGACAAATGTAAAGAAGACAAATTTAAAGAGATCTTGAGCTTGGCAAACACACAAAAATATACGACCCAGTGCAAGGTAATGTCGTGCGAACTGAAGCCAACAAATCTGGATATGACCTCACATATGGAGCATGTTACGAGGAGCTTTGATATTTTAAAAAGCTTGTAGGAAACTCTTGACGGTGCAATCCAAGAGTTGGGCACTGGATGTATACCATAGTGGTTATTTGTGCACCACGCGGAAGGTGTTCGAAAAGAGCTCAGATAGATTTCGATGGAGAAATATAAAGACTGATTTGTGCTGGTATGAGCGAAGCATGAGGGGCCTTGTTCTGTTGCCTGTGGTTGAGTGGACCAGCGCTAAGGATACTATTGTTAGGATAATGGGAGACAAATTTGGCAGATGAGTTTGCGAATAGAGGAGTTTCCACGCCACTGACAAGATCATATCCTTACTGTAGAATGAATATCGATTTTTTACATGAAAGGGAAAATGAATAGCAACAGAAACTCTTCTATGGCATAGAGAATAATCGCAATTGGAAGAGATTAAAGTCCGAGAGTAGTACGCGGTTTTTGGTAGACTTAAAGAGCACTTGTTCGAATCACCGAATCATTAATATTCACTTGATTGTAGATCACTAGGATGGGAGTTATCCCTAATGAGACCAAACAACATTTTGATTTTCGTTAGGGCAACAGGCCGTTATAGGGAATGCTCTTTATAGATTGACACTTTAGGATTTAGAGGCGTTTGGAACTCCTTCTGATTCTTTCATTCCAAAATTTTCATTTTTATTTTCAAGCTTGCCCAAATACGTTTTGAATGATAATGATAATGAAGAAAGTTGGAGGGACTTGTGTACATAAAATACTTGTAATTCCGTGTTAATGAATGCTGATAAGTTTATGGAAGTCTGCTGATAGTCTGTCTATTTTATATACTCGTAGTAGTATTTGGCAAAAAAAATTTATTGAAAATCTTTTACTTTCTGCTTAATTAATTAATTATTTATACAATGTTTTAAGATTTACTTCTTAAAATAGTTTATAATGGAACTTTAAAAACGAATCTAATATCGGTCTCGCTCTCGACTATACTTTGTCAAAACAAATTAAATTATTTCCGTTTACAAATTTTCTGTCATTTCCTATGTAAACTGTTAGAAAACCTAGCTAATGGCCGGCATTTTATTTATTTTGTAAACAAACATTAAGTGAGCTGCAGATGGTTTATCACACTGTAATAACAACAGCGTTTGAGTTTAAAACATGCCTTTTTTCCAATGAATTCTAAAAGGTCACTTGCTTAAGTGTCATCATCTCTATTGATTTAATAGAGTATTCGTGACTTCTGAAAATGATAGCAATGGACTGCCATCGATATTCTGTTCCAGGCCACTTAAAGCCGAAGCACAGGTTGCCGTAGTACTTGATGCCCCTATAACGTAAGCATTGGTGGCATAGGCCAAGGTCGAAGGATGCATAACATTGCTGGTGCGTGTTTTAAAGCTGCCACCAGTACCAACAATACCTGTACCCATACCACTTATACCGCCACCTCCTCCTCCACCACCTCCGGCTGTGCCAATACCACCTAAACTCGAAGTGGTAACACGTCCAACAGCTGCATTACCCAACTGCTGTAGTGCCACACTCTGGCTACCAATGTCGGCTGCACAACTTTCTAAAGCTGCTGACGTAATAACTATAGGTGAGGCAATTATAGCCAATTGATGATAAGGCGTAGTGGTAACTGTTACTGCTCCTGCTCCCGCGCCCGTGGAACCATTGTGATGTAATGTATTATTTGCATTAAGACCGTTAATAACACTACTTATGGCCGGCAGTTGCTGAGTTTGCATGGGCGATGTACACGTTGGCGAAGAACTGGCCGAGGGTGCTGTTGTTATCGTGGCATTGTGACAGTTAACTTGACCTTCCAATGTTTCCAAAGGCTGTAAATGATGATTGTGATATGCACTTAGTTGTAGTATTTGTTGTTGATGGAGATGTTGATGTTGTTGTTGTTGTTGTTGCTGAGTTTGTTGGCTGATCAAAATCTGTTTCAAGGGGGGAAAATGTATGGATTTTGATTAGAGTTCTGAAATTTTATTTACGAAAAGTTAGTGAAAAATTAAATTTAAAGTGCTAATACGGGTGCATCAAAGAATCTTAAAATAATATTGTGTTACATATGTAATCCTCAAAATTTCTAGCCAATAAGCTGTTCTAACTATTTTTGTATTCCGATAATGCTGTCACAAAGCTTCTTCGCTTTGATTCAGTTTCTTTTGTCAGGATATTGATCTATTATGGAAAGTTCCGGAATGACAGGGTTGCCAACCATTATTTTATGCATGGTATTCCTATAAATTTCGTTTCGAGGTCTCTATGGAAGGATTTTTTGGAACATAAAAAATTTTCGGGATTTGAACCTTCAACTACTGGAGAATTATGCTGTAAAACAATGGATTTTGAAACAAATTTATTTCGAACATTCGTCAAGAAAATTAGACTGTAGCCTAAGATATATTAGGCCAGCTTGATAGTGGTCCCATGTGACTTATGCTGCTATCACAAAAATTCAGTCCGAAGCTATTAAATGTAAAGGTAGTTAGGACCACTATAAAACCACCATACGACCTATGAGGTACATAAACATGGCTTAATAGGAATCAAAGAAGCCCTTGAAGACTTTTATCATACAATTGAGTTCACTGATCTGTAAGAGACAGTCGTTACGTAATTAACGACTTTATCATGAACTCTGTATGTTTCCAGGATTAGGTGGGAGTTCATTGTGTTATCAGAATGGGATGCACTGGCCTCTTATGATTGATTATCTGTAGGTCCTACCTACCTACCTGAGAATAACGCCTAAGTCTTCCTTCAAATGGGCCTAATTTCATCAGTTTAGTTTAAACAAATAAAATTCCCAAATCCTAAAGAATTTTGGTTTTACCAGCGATTAACTTGAAACGTAACGAGGCATCGAATAAAGCTATAGCTTTAGATTCGTAGTCTCCCACTTTGCTTGTGGTTCGATTTTTGGTGTGTGCTATGGTTCTTCGAAGAGCACCTGAAGAAAATCAAAAACCTTATGAAGATGTAAGAAGTTGCCGTGGTCTAGTAGATAGTGTGTTGGCTTGTTAGACGAAAGGCCCGAGTTCGAATCCCAGGTCAGACATCAAAACGAAAATATGAAATTATTTCTTCGGCGAATTCCTCTCTCAGCAGATTTCTGGCAAATACTCTGAGTGTTAAAATAGAACGGCTTTTCAAAAAAATCTGTCGTCCAGAGTCGTCTTTAAACTGTAGGTCCCGCCATTCATGTATAAAATTAACGCACACAACACGAGTGGTATGAGAAGCTAGGACATGGTACAATGGATCAATTCGACTCTCCGAGTACTGTACTTATCACAGTTGACCTAACCTAAACTATGAACATGTAACCGCGAGTCTACAGAAGTTGCAAATCAATAGGACGGAAATGATTGAAAAACGCAATGATAGGTCCTTCCGACTTAAGCCGGCGATATGAAGGTGAGTCAGCTTAAACACTTTGAAAGCCAAATGTCAACATTTCGTTGGAAATGTCAATGAATAGAAAAACGTCTTGAGACGCTTGCTAGAATGTGAAGCAACAAGCAGCAGATTACTTATGAAATAACGTTGCCTCACGTATCACAATGGAGCCTGATAAAATGGGGTGATTAAGGCCCCTTGTTATGCTGGAAGTCAAAGATAGTAAGGAGGTTATGATGGGAGATCTGATGAAGAAAAAGATTTCATACTCTAGAAAAACCAAGACACATTCAATCATTTCCTCGATTCTGGAAGGCATTCCCCTTCAATTGCTTTAAGAATTCCCAAGGTTTCAGGACAAGCAAGATTTAAATTTACGGATGATCTTAACGTCTGCTCTTGGAATCCATTTTTTTCGAAGTCGCGAATCTACAATTAAAATCACTACAGAGTTAGAAAGGAAGGGATAATGGGTACGAGGAGAACATTGTTTAGGAACTCAATTTAATCAATTTAAATAACGCAACGAGACAAATTCTACAAAACTTGTATAAAATTACGCTACAAGTGCACTTTAATAGCCAGAAAAGGTTATTTTTTAATCTATTTTTTCTCTAAACTATATACACTAAGAGAGACAAGAAGGAATTAGAGAGAGAGAGAAAGAGAGAGAGCGAGAGAAATAGTTTTTGTTGTTGTTTCTTGATCTAGAGAGTACACACCCGAATACTACGTGATCTGTGATACTGTTTTTGGACGACAATTAAACTACTGAGTGCTGCTACTTATGTGTGGAGGTGCCGTAGACGCTGCAGCACTGGCAGCCGCTGCCGCATGGGCATGAGCGTGATGGTGGTGGTGAGCATGGTGATGGTGAGCATGATGATAGGAAAAATACTGTGAAGCATATTGTGTGGCATATGATGCAGGACTCCATACCTCACTGCCATTGGGTGTAGTGGTTGCAGCAGTATTCGAGGCGGTGGTAGTATTAGTAGCAGACGAATGATGATGGTGGTGGTGATGCGAATGTGGATGTGTATGCGTATGCGAAAGATGAGTATGATGCGGTGAAGATGTACTTGGTGGTGGTGGCGCTAATGATGAAGAAGTTGGTGGTGGCGGTGGTGGTTGAGGATGATGATGATGATGGTGATGATGTTGCTGCTGCTGGCCGTGTGGTTGATTGTGATGTGTATGTGTGGCATGCTGTGCATGATGGTGGTGGTGATGATGATGAGGGTGTGAGGAGTTATTGGTGTGTTGCGGCGATACGGCTGCTATGTGTTGTTGTTGCGTATGATGCTGGACTTGATGTGTTAAATGCGCATGTGTTGAGGCTGCACCATGGTGTGGCGACAGTTGATGATGATGTCCTGCACTTTGCAGTTGATTGGTGTTGTTGAGGTTTTGCGAGTTTTGGTGCATGTTGGCATGTTGCCCAGTTAAAAGGGCATTGCCTTCAGTCAAATTCGCTGTTGCTCGAATGGGTGCTAGTGGTGGCGGTGGTAGTGGTGGTGCCGGCGTAGTAGGTGTTGTTTGGTGACTTGTGTGATGTGCTGGTGTTGAGGATGCAGCTGTAAGAGATTCGGCCACCGTATTGTGTGTTCCATTAGATCCACCTCCTCCCCCTCCACCTGGACCGCCGCCCGAAGTGCTGCCTCCGCTGCTTAACCGATGTTGGGGAGAGGTGGTATGGGAAGAGGCCGAATATAGACCAGAATCATCATGATGCAGATGATAGCTATCGGGTGTGGAAGAACTTTTTGTGTCCTTTGCACTGGTGTTGGTAGAACCATTCCACTTCGCACTGCTTTCCGTTTCACTATTGGCATACGAAAGACCAGCACCATTTGTCAGAGGAGTAGTTTGTGGGGAACGGTCGGGATGATTGGAAAGTTGTCGGTTCGACTGTCCTACAGTGGCGTTATGCAAACTATTAATGGGCACACCACTCGACTGAGAGCCCCACATTAAAACTGTTTGACGTTCATATGGATCCTGGGGTGTAAGTTCAACTTTGGGTGTGATATTAGGACCATTAGAAGCCGAGTTATTGGCTGGATTATTAAGAGAGCCACCAACAGGAGAAGGACCATCTGAAGAGCAGGATACCACTTCCATAACATGCGGTGAAGACTTTGGCGTTTTTAAAGGAACTTGCTAAACAAACAAAAAAAAGAAGAATTTTTAAAACAATGTGGGATGAGGAAAGGTCCAAAATATATCAAATATTTATGGTACCTGAGGCGTAGATGTGGGACTACCGTAGCCACTGCTGTAGCCACTATAATATTTGCCAGTATCTTGCCATTTTTCCTCTTTGGAGGTTATGGCATAGCCATCATAGGAAAGGAAACCATTGGCCACATAAGCTGAGGCTGGAGCTGCACTATGATGATAGTCGGCATAATAACCGCCTACGCCTTGAAGTCGGTACTGATGGAATAGATTTTCGGTTACCGGATAAAAGTTAGTGGAATGGACCGGAGTGCCCATATAAATATTATCGGCTGCAGTGGCATAAGGCGAAGTCGTATACATGGGATTGAGATTGGAATAGGCAGCAGCAACGGCTACAGCAGGATCTGGAAGATATTCCACCACTGGAGCCGGTGATGTGACCTAAAAAGCAAGGAATTTTAACAACGTTTCATACAAATAAAGAAAATGTAAAGAATATAGATTACAAGTGTGGTGGATTACCTGACCCAAAGGTGAGTTTTGTTGAGTTTGTTGCTGCATTTTACGTTTGGAACGACAGGTGGATAAAAAGTCTCTTAATTGGGTTTTATAACGTCTATTAGGCCGTGTGGGAGTTACCGGCGGCGGTAACGAATTTGGTGAACCACTAGGCGGCACTACTAATTGATCAGCCTCCGAGAAATATGTTGAAGCTAAACCAGTATCCAAGTAACTGACTTTAAAGTCCATGGTACGCTTACCTAGCAAATCGTAACCCTCTTCGTCCATTAAAACGCGATGAGTGCAGATAACAAAATCGGGTTTCGAATTTTTATAAACCAAACGGGAGCTGTATAGAGAAGAGAGTAAGTGGAATACTAAGATCTTAAAGAAAGTTGATGCTGACCTGGTTTGCAGCCATTGCCATTCGCCATCTTTCTTTTGGTAACGATAAGCAATCATGCCGGAAGCACCAGTTTTAAGAACTGAAAGGCAAGGAAAGGTTATTATAAATCAATTAAAAAAATTGGGACTAAGAGGACAAAGAATTTATATTGCATTAGCTAAGACACACAACTAAAATTTAATTATACAAACTGTGGTTATGAAAACAAGGCAGATTAAAAAATGTTAAGACATTCGCTGGCAAGGACGAGTATACCCGTCTTTGACAGGGTATTCCGCACTGCCAGGACGAGTATAGTCATCCTACTTTAAATATATTATAACACGCAAATTTTCAATAACTATTAACATATTCGGAATACCCTGTCAAAGACGAGTATACTCGTCCTATTTTAAATATATTATAACATACAAATCTTCTTTTTTACCAATAGACCATTTTTTTATTGTAATCATCTACGTGATTTATTATTTGTTTTTCTACTAAAACGTACGCAAACGCGAAAAAGGATATCAGGTCCTTCTGCCTTCCTATTGCCAACTACGGGTATACTCGTCTTTGGTTTTCTGCTTATAAATGATTATATATTTACAAGCAGTTATTTCTCTTACCAAGAAATAACTTTTCATATTACTTAGACTTGATAGCGAATGTGTAATTTTAGAAAGCCGAATGTTTCGAGCGGATTTAAGCTGCTTAAAGCCGTCTTCGAATGACGTGATATTTCGTGAATTTCATGTGAATGTAGTTTGAGTCTTTGCTAAACAATTTCGAATTTCGTTTGTCATTTATTTAAAAGACATGCGTTTTTAACCTCACAATACTTACGTTCCTGATGAGCACTTGCCACATAGGCTAAGTCGTCATAGTGTACCAAATCATAACCACCCATATTGACTAGTTCTGCATCCGAATAACCCAATATATGTTTACCTCTGTAAATAAAGAATGAATTTAAATTTTTTTTCTTACGTTTTAACATTCGAAAATCAAATACCTTTGATCCATGGATACCAAGGAGAAATCCAATTTATGTTTGGACTTGAACATGTTCTCCTTGTGAGGTATTTCCAATAGGCTGGGCGGTCCAAATGGTGTGCAGTAGGCAAACAGAGCCAAAGGAGGTTCTTCGGTTTTACGATTTTGGCCATGTAAGATTTTAATGCGACCTCGTATATCGAGCCTCAAGAAACCTGATGTATTATCCAGTAGACAACGAAACCGAACGGTAAAACTACGCTCCAAATAAATGGTTTTATCGGGTGCTAAGGTCTCTGACAATTGCATACTCGACATATCGGCTGGCAGAAAGGAATTCCACAGCAATTGTCTTTGCAATTCCTCACGATCCTCCGAATGCACCAGCTCGTATACCGACTGATGCACTATATCGGACTGTTTTGAATGGAAGGAAAAAGAAAAGAAGAACAAAATTATTTTCCAGTTAATAATTGAAATTAAAACAAGTGTTTCTCATTAAATTTCTTTAAATTTTGTTATTTTTTTAATAAATTTTTTTCGCCTTTTAAAGGGGTTAAGGAACCTTCTTCAAGATACAAATGTTTATACACGGTCGTGGTGGTGGTGGTGCACATTTATTGATTTCTCATACCCGAAAATCTCTTTTAGTGTTATTGTTGTTGTTTGTTGGCATATAAATCATCGCCAAAATCCAAATTGAAAACTTAATTTTCGAACTGTTCAGTTTGCTTTTGTTTTTTTCGGGAGTTTTTTTTTCATTCTTTCTTCTTGATTACGCTGGGACAACACTGGGTCCCTTAAGCTCTGCAGGTAAATTTTTGTGTTTGTCCAGTACTGTGCTACAGATTGAGTTATAAATTTACAAAAGTAGGTGTTTTATTTCAATATTTGTCTTTCTTATTTTTCTTTATTTTCATTTCGTTGTTGTTGTTGTTGCAAATCTAAAACTTTTAAGGTGAGATCGAAATGCCAAAAATTTCAGTTTTTTTTTGTTCAAAGTTAATTGAAACAAGTGGCAGTGGAAGGTTACCTTACTTGCAACTGTTGAACACTCTTTAGGATACTTCCCACTTGTAGGAACTCAAATAAATCGAGAGATGTAGTAACGGGTGATTTTTTAGCTATTATCTTTTTGGGAACACTGGTTCAAACAGCTCACGCACGTTTCGTGTTTTGTTTCACTGTCAAACATATTCAAACCATGAATCGTCTTACAAACGAACAACGCTTGGAATGAATTTTTTTTATCAAAATGCGTGCTCTGTTAAGAAAGTTCACCACTCGCTTCTTCCATTTTATGGTCAGTTTAATAGACCCACTGAAACGGCTATTCGGGCTATTGTAACTAAATTTCGAACCAAATTTACATTACCACCAACACGATTACGTAGAGTGCGAACTGAAGAAAATATCGCAGCTGTATCGGCCAGTTTTAATGATCGATTCGTCGCCGTCCGCAGCAATTCAGCCTCTGTTACTCAACAACGTGGAAAATTTTGCGGAAGAATTTAAGTGTGAAGCCTTTCAAAATACAGCCGAACGACCTATGTCAACACAGAATTTTTGGTGAATGGGCGCTCTTGGAAAGTTGGCCGAAGATCCACTTCTTTATCGAAAAATTGTGTTCAGCGACGAAGCTCATTTTTGGCTCAACATACATACATAATTGGCCAATACAACCCTTCAGTCAGGATTACGACCTAGCTTCTCACACCACTTATGTTGTGTGCGTTAATTTTATACCTGAGTGGCGGGACCTACAGTTTAAAGTCGACTCCGAACGACAGATTTTTGAGAAGCTTTTCATGGCAATTTTTACTCTCAGAGTCTTTGCCAGAAATCTGCTGAGAAGAAGTCACCGAAAAAATTATTTTAAAATTTTCGTTTTGGTGTCTGACCTGGGATTCGAACTCGGGTCTTCTATCTAATAAGCCAACACACTACCCACTAGACCACGGCGACCTCATTTGTCGACTATAAGGGATCGTGTTTTTGCCGCTGCTATGCAGAATGACGTTGAGCAATTCCTCCAGCTCCATCAAGGTAGGACTGGACTTCTCCGAACGTTTTGATATCGTGCAAGGTTTCAGATAAGGAGACCCCTTATCATGTGACCTCTTCAACTTCGGCGAAAGGCTGGCATTATCTTTCAGAAAAGCGTCCAGTTGCTTGCGGACGCTGACGACATTGACAACATAGGCCATACCAAGCAAAATGTTACTGCTGCCTTTAGTGCTATTGGACGGGAGTCTAAGAAAATGGGTCTGGCAGTAAATGAGGACAAAACGAAGTATATGTTATCGACAAGTAGAGACGTGCGGCGTATTGATTCTCAGATTACGGCCGATAACTACAGATTTACGACCGATGACACAGTCAAGGAATTTTTTTTATCTTGGCTCCGCCGTTACCGCCAAAAATAATGTCAGTCTGGAGGTCAAACGCACGATAACTCTTGCCAACAGGTAATACTATGGTCTCAATAGGCAATTGAGTAGCAGAGACCTCTCTCGTTAGACAAAATAAATACTCTACAAGACGCTCATCCTACCCGTGCTTCTTCATGACACTGGGGCATGGACCCTATTAAGAACTGACTCAGCAGCCTTACGTAAGATCTTCCAGTGCGACTTGGCGATGATTTACGCATTCGAGCCAACAGTGAGCTGTATGAGCTCCTAAACGACATAGACGTTGTGCAACGTATTAATATCCAGCGGCTACGCTGGCTCTGCCATGTCGTTCGTATGAAGGAGGATGCTCCAGCGAGACGGGTATTTGATGAGAGGATCTATGGAAGTCGGTGAAGAGAATGACCTTTTTTGTGTTGGAAGGTTCAAATTGAGGAAGTTCTGTCATCGATTGGTGTGACCAACTGGCGTATGGAAGTCGATGAAGAGAACGACCTTGTTTGCGGTGGAAGGTTCAAATTGAGGAAGTTCTGTCATCGATTGGTGTGACCAACTGGCGTATGGAAGTCGGTGAAGAGAACGACCTTGTTTGCGGTGGAAGGTTCAAATTGAGGAAGTTCTGTCATCGATTGGTGTGACCAATTGGCGTAGACGCGCAAGAAGCAGAGGCGCCTGGAAGGATGTGTTGCGGTAGACCGAGATCCGTTAATCGGGTTGTTAATGGCCATATTTCTAGGCTAGGGAAGATGAATTCATTCGCTTCCGCTATTGGCAATGCAATCATACCTAGAGAAAGTTCCAGTGAAGTTAAGAAATTTCCCACAATCCAACACCAATCCTGTGATGATTTTGAATGAAATAAAAGTAGGCCAGGCTATCTAACAAAGTGTTTAACATTTAGAATTCCTCTCTATCGAGCAGTAATGGAAATTGCCAACATCAAACAATACAGAAATTGTTTCTGATCCGGCCAATAATTGATTTGAACATCTGTTTTTAAATCAAACTCCAATCAAATCTCAATCAAATTCCAACTACTCAGTGCCGTGTATGCTCAAGTCATTTAAATTTTCCTACCGAATCTTATATTTCTCATGACACAAGTACACGGGGATTCATACGCACAAAAAACCAATAACAAGCAACGAATATTTGTTTTGTTGTTGGCCAACCATAAACTAATATTTGCAAAAACAAATACAACCAACAACAACAATAAAAACAAACAAAAAAAAAAAAATCCGAAATGAATTGTTAACCAACCGCCCCATCTCGGAATCAACAACGATCATCAGCCTCATCATCTGCAATATCGGACACAAATAACTGCCAATTGAGAAGAACACGATCAAAATAAACAACAACAACAACAACAAACAAACAACATATGATGACTGTAAGAATACGAAGGAATGGGTACAGACAGACAGACACCGGGCAGAAAAAGACACACAAAGAAGAGAGAGAGAGAAAAAAATGTAGGAAACCAGATCAACACATCACTATCAATGCAGCATCGATTAAGAGTTTTAAGCTTGCGCCACAAATGCGTAAAACTTTAAACAGCTCACGAGTCAAGGCACTGTTTATCAGGCTTATCAGGGTTTTCTTTCCATTGTTAAGCAATCCTGTTCTGGAAATTATGTAAAAATTTTCTTAAATTTTGGGTATTTAAGGGAGATTATTGTAAAGAAAGGTGATGCGAAGGTTCCTATAGAGAACCGGATCACAGAACTGACACAGAAGTCATGGTTAATTATATGGCGTTCAAATAGCTGCTCAGTAGCAGAAGATTCCCTGAGGATATACTGATCCAGATCGGAGAGTCAGATCGTTTAGGTGTAGGTATGAGCGTTGCTTATATGTCCGGAGAAGGGAGCCTGAGACATATCCGGAAACTGTGTTTCGGGGTAAACCGATCACTCGAGGTCTAAGTGTACTGGCTGGTTCTACACTAGACTTGGTTTATGAATAGCGAAAGTAGAGTTTTCTCCCAGCAGTACTGGCTGGTTTTACACTTGACATGAGTAAAGAAGGAGGAGTTACATTTGACCATTTTTTCCAAGAGGCCTCAAAATTTACGGTATCATGGGGGGATCATTTTTTTTTTAGAATCCTAATTAACCTCTTCCTGATGTTGCACATGCACCACACTTTGTAACTTTTCGCAACGGAACGACTTACCATACATCGCCGGGATATGGATATTTTAGGAAATATCTCTACAGAATGAGGCAAGACCGCCTTACGGGAAAGGGAATGTAATTGATGATGTGAAATACATTGCACGCTGGCAGAGCTATCGCTCTGTACTGACGTCAATAATTAGAACGATCATAAAAACACAAGTGGGACCCAATGGAGAATTACGTGGAGCGCATTCTAAGACTGCAGTCGCCGTCGTTTATCAGGTAGTGTGTTGGCTTATTAGACGTAAAGCCAGGGTTGACGCCCCAGGCCAGACATCAAAACAAAGTCCAAGAAGTATTTCTTCGCCGATTTCTTATCAGCAGATTTCTGGCAAAAAGTCTGAGAGCAAAAAAAAAACCATGATATGTTTTCTCAAAAAAAATCTGTCGTTCGGTGTCGACTTCAAACTGTAGGTCCCGCCAATTAGGTATAAAATTAACACACACAACATAAGTGGTGTGAGAAACTAGGTCAATAATCCAGACTGAAGGGTTAGGTTAGGTTAGATTAGGTTAGAGGACGTGTACTTGTCAATTCTGACAAGTACAGTACTCGGTGGTCGAATTGACCCATTGTACTACGTCCTAGCTTCTCACACCACTTATGTTATGTGCGTTAATTTTATACATGAGTGGCGGGACCTACAGTTTAAAGTCGACTCCGAACGACACATTTTTTGAGAAGCATTCCATGGCAATTTTTTACTCTTCAGAGTTTTTATCAGAAATTTGTTGAGATTTTTTGAAGTCTGACCTGGGATTCGAACTCGGGCCGAACACTACCTAATATACCACGGCGATCTTCTGACTGCAGGGTTGTAATGACTAATTATGTCTGAATGTAGTCTAAGACTGAAGAAGAGAGGTCTTGAGGCTGCAGAACATATAGGCACGCCAACATAGATGACACTGGCACGCGTATCAAACGAAAAGAATAGTAAAGACACTTAGATGCCTTCTCAACTTTCTATACACAATCCGGGAACTAATATGAGTATGCAGAGTATGGAGACTCCATTCCGAAGTAATACTACCGTAGTTCCGGAGTGGGCACAACATTCCACGAGATATGGTCATGGTTTATGTAAGAGCAAGTGAATAAAAATTTAACAGCCTTATATATATAAGGCATAAGCGGCATCAGCTTCAGTGGTACAATAAGTAACTACCGTACTTATACGATATCAGCCGCAGTGATGCACCAGGTGACTGCAATGAATAAAGGGCACTTGTCGCAAACGAATTACATTGCTAATAAGGTAAAAAATAATGCATGGATTCCAGGAGAATGAGAAAATCAAATAGACCATCGAGAGGAACCGTCAGGGCCAGAAACGGATTGGAAGGCCCGCCCCTCTATGAGGAAGACAAAACTAGAATGTAAATTAAGAACTACTGGCTACAGTTAGACTGACATAAGACGCATGGCAAATAAGGACACAATATTCCTCATAATAAGCCTAATGACCTTCCAGTAATAGAAAATTTAAAGTAAGTGTGGCTACCTTTTTTTTACTGAGAAATTTATAAGATTTAGGTGGCAATCGATAGCCCTTTCAGTCGATATATAAACCATCCTTTAAAACCTCACTGAGCAATTGCTTGCTGGTCGATTGCTTACAATTTAATGCCAGAAATTGAAATAAAATTTGAACATCATCAACAGAAACATCAAATCATACGTGCATACGAGTATGTCCGTCCATGTTGTACACTTTAAATATGGATTTTGAGTTGTGGTACGTGTGGCACATTAAATGCATACACACAACACAACATAACATTTCATTTGTTATTGATTTTATTTCAACAACAACCGACCAACCGACCAACCGACCCACCAAACATATGCAGCAGCAAACAATTTTGCTGAAAATTTTGCTGCCAATACCACAACATTACACTTTAGGTTTTGTGGCGCATCTTATACGCTAACGTTTACACTTTTTTCTTTTTCATTTACATTCACCTGGCTGGAGTTCGTTTAATTTACTCGTAATATGGTCTGTAAAGGTGTACATCAAGAAGAAGAAGACGCAGAAATGGAATCGCACCAGCATAAAAACTAACTTTAAACGAACATACGAAACCGTTACGCCCACTTTAGTATCTCAATTAAAAATTAAGTTGTTGCTCGAGAGTACAACAAAATTTAGGAGAGGTTAGTGGGGAGTGGGGGAACTCTTTGGTTTATTTGTACCACTTTCATATGATATAAAGCTCTGGTGAAAAATAGATGTGTGTGAAGATAAATTCGAATTTGAAAATCCAAGACGCAACCCATAAATTTTAGCAGCGCCACACTTAGCGTTAACAGTGCACAATTTGATCTTAACAGAGAAAAATTTGGCGTTAACAGAGCACTGTTTGATTTACTCTCAGAATTTTTACCAAAAAATCTGCTGAGGCCGACTGAAGTTAGGTTTGAACCGTAATATTTCGTCTAATAAGCCAACACGCCATCCACATCCGGACTACGGCGACTAATTGTCATTTATTCATAGACGCATATATTGCCATAATCGCTTTATTTGTTTACTGGTTTAGGAAAACGTTTCATAAACACCCGCAATTCCAGCGCAAGATCTTCCAAAAGCGTCGCCGCTCTCCGTGATGATGATCAATTTCTGGCGCTTGCATTGGATGATGTGGACACAACGCTGTTACATGCCATAGAGCTCATGTTGCATCGAACATGTTGCGTCAAACATGTTGCGTCAAACATGTTGCATCAAACATGTTGTATCAAACATGTTGTATCAAACATGTAGCATCAAACATGTTGCATCAAACATGTTGTATCAAACATGTTGTATCAAACATGTTGCATCAAACATGTTGTATCAAGCATGTTGCATCGAACATGTTGGAACTCATAAACTGTTCCCTCACACTCACATTCATGTATAAAATTAACACACGAGAATCTAAATCGCAATCCTGAGTGATTGGTTGTAATGGCCATTTATGTTTGTTTTAATGTTCCCGATTGGCTATCTCTGCTGTCGTAAACGTAGAGTTAAAAGGAAAGTCTAGGCTTAGAAGAAAACATTTCCTCTAAGCATATTTTGTTCGGTTTCTGTTTATTTCCTACTGGGTCTTTGTGTTGAAAATTTTCTTTTACAAAAAATAAAAATAAATTCCATTTAAAAGTAATCCTTTTAATCACATTTTTTTTTTGTTGTTGTTGTTGTTACGAATTAAAACAACAAGTCAATAATATTTGTACACACATGTTGTATGTAAATAATAATAAAAAAGAAATACAACAACAACAACAACAGTAACAACATAAAAAACATGAACAAATATTGGAAAAACAAACATAAACACGGCTGCCGTAAGGCCTACTACTACCCAATGCTTCTAGACAGCACTCACTTAAGCTTTGTTTCAAGAGAAGAAATTGGAACTAAAACTGGTCCTATATAGGGAGACGAGAGGAGTATAGTTGCTCCTCTAACAGAAATACAGAAATTGTAATACAAAACGATAGCGATTGCGATTGCGCAATCCTCCCGCTGCAACTGATTTATTATTTATGGCCTCCTCAATGAATGCAACAGGCAACAAGGCAACCAGGCATATAGGCAGGCAACAACTATTGAGGATGATTTTTATCTCCATGTTGTTGCCGTAGTTGTTGTTGTTGCTTCCTTATTGAAAATGAAGTTTTTTTTTCTGTTTGTTCTTTTGTTGGAGGTAATTGAGTTTTTAAGCCTTAAAAAATAGGAGTTAGTGGTTCAAATGCTTGACAACATATCCAAACGTGTTGTTTTGATTTAAAAATTTAAAGAGCCTTTATTTGCCATTTTAAATAACCAAGTTACCATCATGGCCCTTGATGTCGCACAGAACTAAAGGTTAACAAAGAATACCATTAAAATGCCTGGTAATTCTCTGTGCCACTTCCTGAAAAGAAGCAGGTCACCACCCGGAAGTTTCTGACGATAAGCGTTCTTGATGAAGTCATGTCTTCGATATGGACAGATGATCAACCAACTCTTGATGTCACTACTTTTCGATGAGAAATACTTTTAACAGGAAGAGCTGTCTGAAGTCGCTGTAGTCTAGTAGGTATTGGTGTTGGCTTATTAGTCCTAAGGCCCGGGTTCGTATCTCAGGTCAAAACGAAATATGAAAAAAAAATATTTCTTCGGCGATTTCCGCTCAGCAGATTTCTGAAAACAAAACTCTGAGAGTCAATAAACTTGCCATGAAAAAGTTGATCAAAAATCGGTCGTTCAGAGTCGCCGTCATACTGTAGGTCCCGCCACTCATGTATAGAATTAACGGACACAACATAGGTGGTGTGGGAAGCTAGGTCGAAATCCTGACTGAAGGCTTGTAATGATCAATTATTTATGTATGTAATCACCACCTCAGTCAATACACGCCCACAAATGGAGATGTTTCGGGTAAAGACGGATGGCAATCCTATCATTCTAGAACATACTTCAATTGATTTAAGATTTGAATGGCATAGAAGCAAAACAAGACCAGGCAGGAAAAGGAAAGGGACGACAACCGAATAATAAAGCTGAAGAAATGTCTTGTGAACCAATCTTTAATCTTTTTTATATGTAATCTAAGTATTTCGAAGACTACCTTTTCTCGGTGTCTGGATAGAAGAGTATACATATTCCGAACTGTTCGAGGTTGATTTCTAACTTACCATCACTGACGCATAAAATTAATGCCCACAACGTAAATGGTGTAAGAAGCTAGGTCGAAATCCTGACTGAAGGGTTATAGTGACCAATTATGTATGTGTATGTATGTAAGTAATCACCACTGCAGTCAATACACGCCCACAAATGGAGATGGCAATCCTATCATTCTAGAACATGCTTCAATTGACATAAAATTTGCCATAGAAGCAAAACAAGACCAGATAGGAAAAGAAAAAGGACGGCAACCGGATAATAAAGCAGAAGAAATGTTTTGTGAACCGATTTTTAATTCTTCGTTTTTTTTTTGGGGATCTAACTACTTTGATCGTTGACCTATTTCCGGTCACTAGATAGGAGAGTACATCTTGTAATATATACGATGATGATTTCTAAATAAGAGCGAATAACGGGCCTTACAACTCAAATAACCCTGCTGGTAAATAATGTACCAGCCCGTAAGGCAGCAATAAAAAATCTTAAAACACTTGGTGACCATAATTGGTGTTAGCACTCAAAGGACAGAAATAGCCGACGATTTATTTTACATGAAACCGATCTTCTTGACGGCTGGGAATACTTTCTTGAAATAATTTGAGGAATCAAATCAAGACCAACATTTGATTCGTGTTTAGTTTATTCGTTTTGTATTAAGACTCACGAAAATATTGTCTAGATATAGTTGAGATTAGAGTGTATGATACACTAAGGAATCTTCAGAAATTGCTTCACTTACCTGATGAAACCCCAAATAGCTTTCAATACTGTGTGTGGCAAAGAATACTTCACCGTCACAGGTGAGTATCATAAGAAATCCATTTAAAGCCTGCAAAAAAAGAAAGATGAAAAATTTTGTTGTAAAAAATATGTTTAAGCATGATTATACGAGGGCGGTTAACAAAATTAACTGACTTAACACGTTGACGGCCGACTACGAGATAACTCGTAAATTGGTTTCCTTCCTAGAGTGCCAAACGACGAGTTATCTCGTACTCAAAATCAAATTGTCGTTTTTTGGCAAGCTTTCTGAAAATAGCCGCGTGTTAATGATTCCAATGATGATGGCGATTTATTCCAATTCAATACTTTTAAAACCCTGTAACATATCCAGTCTGTCCAGCTTCATAAAATTGCTATTAAACCCAGACTCTATTTCTTCATGTTCATGCTAGTGTCACGAGTATCAAAGCAGTGTCATGACGTATTGTTTGAGAGATACATGAGCCTTCAGAAGGCAATAAATATATTTTTTACCTGCAGATGACTTTTTGATAGGACTTGTACCCTGAGAGTCCTATTGGCTTCGGTTGTAAAAACCCAGAATCAACAATGCATGCTTGTGTGGTGCGAAAAGAAGCACTCCTTCTCCGTTTTTGTTAAAATGCATCGATCCATTAGTGACGGCAATGTATGACCTATGGGCAACATGTCTGCCCAATGCTACAGTTGGTACCTTACAATGCATTCAATCATGATCCCAAACACATCTTTGCCTGGTTAAAAGTATTTCTCAACTGAACAGTAGTGACGATATCAAGAATTGCTTGGTAAACTGTCTATAGCGAAGACATGACTTCGTCAAGAAAAATTATCTTTAGAAAATTCCGGGTGGTAGTTTGCCTAAACCTTCTGGAAACTTTACGGAAACTTTATTCCTTCATTAATGAGGTTTCCTTCTGGAAACTTTACGGAAACTTTATTCCTTCATTAATGAGGTTAATGAATGAGATGACGACAGAAAAGAAAAAGGCAAAGGCCGGGTAATATGGCTACAGGTTTTGTGAATATGACACTGAAGCATTCGGCAGACAGATTCGTCACTAAGGAGTTGTTAATGGTCAATTAAGTAGGTACTTACTTACTTACTTAATTGGCCATAACAACCCGATTAACGGATTTCGGCCTGCCGCAATACATCCTTCCAGGCGCCTCTGCTTCTTGCGCGCCTACGCCAGTTGGTCACACCAATCGATGACAGGGCTTCCTCGACTTGGTCCTTCCAACGGATACAAGGTCGTCCTCTTCGCCGACTTCCGCAGATCCCCGCATCAAATACCCGTTTCGCCGGAGCATCCTCCTCCATTCGAAGGACATGGCCGAGCCAGCGCAGCCGCTGGATATTAGTACGCTGTACAACGTCCATTTCGTTGAGGAGCTCATACAGCTCACTGTTAGATCGGATCATCTAATCATCGCCAACTCGCACAGGACCGAAGATCTTACGTAGGACTTTCCTCTCGAATACCCTCAAGGCTGCTGCATCAGTTCCTAATAGGATCCATGCCTCTGCGCCATAAAGAAGCACGGGTAAGACGAGCGTCTTGTAGAGTATTAATTTTGTCGCACGAGAGAGGTCTCTGCTGCTCAATTGCCTATTGAGACCATAGTAGCACCTGTTGGCAAGAGTAGTCCTGCGTTTGATCTCCAGACTGACATCGTTTTTGGTGGTAACGGCGGAGCCAAGATAAATAAATTCCTTGACTGTATCAAAAGTATAGTTATCGGCCGTAATCTGAGACTCAATACGCCGCACGTCTCTACTTGTCGACAACAAATACTTTGTTTTGCCCTCATTTACTGCCAGACCCATCTTCTTCGACTCCCGTTCAATAGCGCTAAAGGCAGCAGTAACATCTCGCTTGGTACGCCCTATGATGTCGATGTCGTCAGCGTACGCAAGCAACTGGACACTTTTTTGAAAGATAGTGCCATTGCGATGCACTCCTGCCTTTCGCAGAACACTCTCCATGACGAAGTTGAAGAGGTCGCATGATAAGGGGTCGCCTTGTCTGAAACCTCGCACGGTATCAAAAGGTTCGGAGAGGTCCATTCCTACCTTGACGGAGCTGCAGGAATTGCTCAACGTCATTCTGCATAGCCTTATCAGCTTCGCAGGTATACCGAGCTTAGACATTGCGGCATAAATACGATCCCTTATGGGGCTATCGAAGGCTGCCTTATAATCGACAAAAAGATGGTGTGTGTCGACTTGTTTTTCGTGGGCCTTTTCCAGGATTTGGCGCAGTGTGAAGATCTGGTCTATGGTGGATTTGCCAGGTCTGAAGCCGCACTGATAAGGTCCAATCAGTGTTTTGACGAGTGGCTTCAGTCGTTCACACAATACGCCTGTAAGAAGGGATAGGGAGAAGGCTAATACCCCTGTAGTTGGGGCAGATTGTGGGGTCTCCCTTTTTCAGGACAGGACAGAGGACACTGAGGTTCCAATCGTTGGGCATACTTTCTTCTAGCCATATTTTGTAGATGAGCTGGTGCATGCGCCCTACCAACTCATTACATCCGGTCCTAAACAATTCAGCGGGGAGGCTTTATTGTTTTTAAGACGCGTAATCGCGACTTTGACCTCTTCATAGCTAGGCGGCGGAATCTCCACGCCGTCATCATTGATCGGGTAGGTAAGAAGTAGGTAATCCACTGCCTATAGTACATGGATCGAAATTGGATGCTTTTGGATCTCATGAATTCGCTACGCATGTATGTTGGGGGCTATTTCTGTCCATAGTGGCTTAGCACAAATGACAAACGGATTTTAATAAATGGCAACTAATTTTGACAGATGTAGCTGCAACAAGATGGCCGTTAACAACTGTCAAACTGCTGCTCAGAAGTTTCTGTTGGAAGATCCAATAGTACTTACTTAAGCTGTTTTAGCTTTTGCTGTGATTTATTCGAAGAGAAGGCCGCCATAAAAAAAAGCGATTAAATTTTATTCTTCTTGTCTTTGTGTTCGTAGCAAAAGTAGTCGAAATAATAAAACTGACTAAAGACGGCGATTTAAAGACTACCTGTCCGTCTGTCTTGGCTTGGTTGGGTGTCTGTCGATTAGGCGATCAGGTCGGTAGGTTCTCAATTCTTTTGTTCCAGGAAATGATGTCTAATTAAATCAAACTGAATTGTGAATGTGATTTAGTTTTTTTTTATACAATAATGATGATTTTTTCTGTTTTTTTTTTTTAATTTTGATTTGTTAACAGGTTTTGGTTTTGTTTTGTTTTATTTTTTCAATTTCATTTTGAATTCATTCATAAAAATTCATTTTTTTTTGTTGTTTTTGATTTAACAATTCAAATATTACATTGATGATGTTTTTGTAGTTTCTGTTGTTATTGTAGAAGAAGAAATTGTTTTTAAAAAATTATTTTAAAAAAATACGAGCAAATGTGTGTCAGTTACAAAGAGACGATCTGTCATTATCTCTGGTCATTATATGGGGTATTCAACATCAACATCAATGGCTCAGCATCAATATTCATTCATTCCCGCAGTCATTCATTCATTTATGCCAGTATTTTAGTGAGACTTGTGTCTTGTGCCTTGCTTTTCCATCTCAACTGAAATTGTTCCTAATTATAGTTTTCTTTACCTCATCTTTTTCCTTCTACATTTCTTTTGTTATGATTCTTATGAGCTTGTCCTACTCTCTCTCTCTCCTGGTTTAAATTTCAGTTTAAACTACCAGTTTTACACATTTTCTAATTGCATTTTAAATAGTCTTTCGTTTCGAAACGACTTTTTACTCCCAAAAATTTGGTTTTAATTTTTGTGGCTATTTTTTTCCAGATTTCTTTTAGTTTTTAATGAGATTTTAATTTTTTAACAAAATTTACAGGAAATAATTGGCGCCATATTTGTAATTGTGGCGACCATATGCCCCAAAAGAAAATCATTTAAGGAAAAAACAAACAAATAAAAAAGAGCTCAAAAGGTTAACAGAAATTTGACCTTTAATTACATCGGGTTAAATTAAAAGCTAGGCTTACAGTCACCTTGATATCAAACAACTAATACGGTCAGACATATATACCTACAACCACAGACGAACCAGAGCCAAAGGCGACTACTGATTCTTCCGCCGGATCTGTCCTAAGCATTATGCATACACTTCAAGTAATCTAATCGGTTTGCAATAAATCCCAAATCGTGATGATTTTTCAAGTATTTTCTATGGAAAATGCAAGTTATCGATAAATGTACTAAAGAAAACGCAAGTCATCGATAAATTTATTATAGAAAATGCAAGTCAACGATAAATGTACTAAAGAAAACGCACGTCATCGATAAATTTACTTAAGAAAATGCAAATCATCGATAAATTTACTTAAGAAAATCCATGTTATCGATAAATTTATTATAGAAAATGCAAGTCAGCGATATATTTATTATAGAAAATGTAACTCATTGATAAATTTATTATAGAAAATGCAAGTCATCGATAAACTTACTAACAAAATGTATGTCATCTATAAATTTTCTAAGGAATATGCAAATTATCGATAAACTAATGTATTTACAAAAGAAAATGCATGTCAAGTTATCGTTAATTTTGCTATTAAAAATGTAATTCATCGATAAATTTATTATAGAAAATCATCGACAAATTTACTTAAGAAAATGCAAGTCATTCATAAATTTGTTATAGAAAATGTAAGCCATCGTTAATTTCACTAAAGAAAATGCATGTCACCGATAAATTTATTATAGAAAATGCAAGTCATCGATAAATTTATTATAGAAAATACCAACCATTGATAAATTTACTTAAGAAAAATATAAAGAAAATGCATGTCAGTAGAAAATATATTATAGAACGTGGAAGTTATCGATAAACTTGATAATGAAAATGCAATTCATCGATAAATCTAGTATAAATGTGAGTCGTAGAACTTACGATTTACGATAAAATTGGAGGATATTTCAACTGTCGATTCAAATATTGATACTGAAATCCTTAGATGGAAATGATGAGAGCTTGGAATTAGGTTGCGAATGCCTAATGAAGACACAAGTAAAAGGACCATAAAATGAAATCCACAGGGTTAGTAGCTTTCTCTGGTTGTATAATTTTTTATGGCTTATAGAGAAGTCGCCGTAGTCTAGTGTGTAGTGTGCGAGGCCAGGGTGGAAATCCCCGGTCAGACATCAAAAGCCAAATATGAGAAAATATTTTTTCGGTGACTTCCTTTCAGCAGGTTTCTGGCAAAAACTCTGAGAGCAAAAAAAAATTGCCTTGAAAAGGTTCTCAAAAAGTTGTCGTTCGGAGTCGACTTTAAACTAAAGGTCCCGCCATTCACGTATAAAATTAAGGCACACAACATAAGTGGTGTGAGAAACTAGGTTATAATCCCGGCTGAAGGGTTGTAATGGCCAATTATGAATGTATGTAGAGCGTATAAATCAGGCTGAATTTGACTGATGGATGGTTGTAGTTTGTGATTTATCCACATACGCCTACGACTTATGATATGATGATGCTCTTCGATTAGATGTTGATTAGTGTAGTCCCGAATTAGATTTTTTTGTTGTAAAGGACAACTAATTTTGACAGCTTCAAGAAGATGGCCGTTAACGACTGCCAAAGTGCAGACAGTCAGTTTATTGTGATTTATTCGAACAGGAGGGAGCTACCATAAAAAAGTCACTAAAATGGCATTCCTCTTGCCATTTTCCTTTCATGCCATTCTCCTGTCATCCATACAAATATTTATTTTACAGTAATTTGCTTATTGGTTCCAATGTATGCACTCTCGTAAAGCAGTGTTACAAGGTGCGAAAACAATTAATGTTGCCTACTAACACACACGACGTAAAAAAATCACGGCAGCAGAAAAACAAAATAAAAATTTCGAACATTTTTGAAAAACATTTTATGAGGCAAACTGAGTAAATTTATTTTTTATATGAATTGAGTTAAAAAAAAAATTATTATTAATGTTGTTGTTATTGTTGTAATGCAATAACTTTTTTTTTTGAGTGTGTTAGACAACATGTAACAACACACGGCGAGTTGGTGCGCAGGCTTAAACAACTTGAAGAATTTAATGTTTTTTGCATTCGTAATCGCATTCGCACTCGTAAATGCGCGTTTTATTAAAAAAAAAAAACAATTTTTGTCAGTGGGTTTTCTTTAATGTGTACGTACTAGGGATGCCAAAGGGGTAATCCCGAAATCCGAAATCTCGGGATTTTTTAAAACTTGTCTCGGGGTCGCCCAAATTTTAAGGTTTTGCTCTCATTAACAGCTGCTCCACATCATACCAAATGTTCTCAATAGGATTGCGATCCGGAGAATGGGCTGGCACGTTAATATTGTTCTCCTTACGGTTAGTGAGGAGTTTTTGGGTCATTGTCGTGCATAAAACTCCACCTAAGTGGCATGTTGTCTTCTACTTAAGACATTATTGTTACATATTGGTCCATACGGGTATCAATTTTGCATATAAGACCAACGCCATGCCCAGAAAACACTGCCCACAACATCACATTTCCTCCACCCTGTTTTTTTGTGTTAGAAGTCTGCTTTGCTCGTGAGCATTTGGAAAAGCTTTAAGTTTTTTGGAAAAATGTCCGCTAAAGTGATGAATCAAAGTTTTGTAGATTCGGATCGGATGGTAAGAGGTATGTATGACGTCCGCCAAACATGCAATACAATCCAAAGTACACTTCTGAACCATCTAAGCTTTCGAACAAAAAAATGATGATTAAAATCGATTCAGTAGTTTAAGAGTTATAGGTATCACTTGAAGTGGGAGGTTGTCACGCCCATTTTTAATGGGATTGTCAATCAAATTTTATTCGTTTACGATCAATTTATAGCTAAATATTCATATTTTAAAGATTTGCCACGCCTTCTTATTATTTACAAATATGACAAATAGATGTTGTCCAAATCTTAGATTTCAAGAAAATCGGTCGAACCATTTCTGAGGAGTTTAACACACTAACACCATGACACGAGAGTTTTATGTACAGTGGAACCTCTATAATTTGAACTTCTATTATTTTGAATTTTCTATAAGTTGAAGCACAGCAATAGCATCTTGGAGAGAAATTCTATCCGGTTTTGCTTCTTTACCTTGAAGTATCCATAAGTTAAAGATTTTTGTTGGCTAATGGTGATTCAATATATGGAAGTTCGACTGTATTAGATGATTCTGATAAAAGCGGAGTATAAATGAAATTGTTAACATAATAAATTTAAAAAATAAAAAATCGTGATTTTTTCCATGATTTGGATGTTTGGTTCCCGAAGTCTAGACGTAGTCCAGTAGGTACTGTGTTGGGTAATTAGACGTAAAGCCAGGGTTCGAGTCCCCGGCCAGACATGATTTCTGTAGATTTCTGACAAAAATTCTGAGGGTTAAAATAAAATTGCTATGAAAAGTTTCTTATAAAAATCTGTCGTTCGGAGTCGACTTTAAAACTGTAGGTCTTGCCACTTATGTATGAAATTAACGTACACACAACATAAGTGGTGTGAGAAGCTAGGTCAATAATACTGACTGAAGGGTTGTAATGACCAATTACGTACGTAGGTATGAATTATCTCGAAATATCTCGGGAATTGGGGATTGGGACTACGAAATCCTGAATTAGGAATTTTTAAAAATCAATCCGGTTTGGCATTCCTAGTGTGTACGTACGTACGGTGGCATTTTAAAATAAAATTTAATTCAATTAAATAACATCGCGTATACAATCGTAATATTTAATAATCTTTGAAACTGACTACTGGCCATTTCGAGCATTTTAATTCAATCTTCTTAACCAGCATCTGTAAATAAATTTATTTTTGATAGAATTTTTTTACATTGTTTTTTAAAGATTTTAAATTGTTGTTGTTGTTTTTTTTTAGTACGTGTTAATTTGTGGAAATCATGCGAATTTATAAAACAACACAAACTTAAAAAAAAAAATTTTTTTTTTGATTTTTTATTATCAAAACCAGACTATAGCCGCTGGCTGGCTGGCTGACTGACTGGCTGGGCTGTTTCATTCATTTGCCTCCAATCTGAGCTAGAAAATCTTTTTGAACAAAAGAAACCGTTTCTAGTCTTGCTAAAGGTTGTTTGTGTTTATTTTAATTTTTTTTGTTTTTTTTGTTTTTTCCAAAAGTAAATTTAATAAATATTTATAATTTAAATTACCGTTAACCATTAATATCTTCTTCTTTTTTTTGTTTTGTTTTGTTTTAATAAAGAAACTCTAAGTAGGCAACACTTTGTATGTATTTTTACTGTGAATTTTACACATGAAAACATGGTTTTACTGGCAATTTTACTGACTGCCTGTTCTCCCCTCTCTCTCCTTTGCTACCTTTAATGTTAATAATAAAACTCATGTATTTTTACGCTCTGGGAATTTTCAATTTCAATTTTTCTTGTTTTTCTTCTTGAAAATTAAAAATTAAGAAAATTACGAAGAAAAAAAGTTTGTTTGTTTGCAAAACTATAGGAGGATTTGCTTAATAATCATGCCCTGTGTATGAGTATGAGTCTGAAATGATTTCAAATTTTTATCTTTTCAATACATCCAGCCAGTCAGAGTTGCATTCGTTCAGAGTAAAAATATTAATTTCAACAGGCTGCTTACGTTGTGGGCTGGTTAATGAATTTCTAGAGAAAAACAAATCTCAGTGAAAATAACTCAAAAAAAAATTAAAGAAATTCAACATAAATTATGGCACCAACAGCTTACTTTAAATAGATCACTCAGATCAGCCATTAAGTAGGCCTGCAGCTACCGGCTAACGTACCTTACAAACATAATTGGTCATTACAACCCTTCAGTCAGGATTACGACCTAACTTCTCACACCACTTATGTTGCGGTGTGTTAATTTTAGACGTTGAGTGGGGCACCTACTGATTAAAGTCGACTCTGAACGAAAGATTTTTTTTGAGAATCTTTTCATAGCAATTTTATTTTAACACTCAGAGTTTTTGGCCACAAATCTGCTGAGAGGAAGTGGCCGAAGAAATTTTTTTTAATGTCTAGCCTGGGGTGTGAACTCGGGCCTTCAGTCTAATAAGCCAACACACTACCTACTAAACTACGACGACTTCATACCACAAATCCACATTTTTCCCTTAGTCCAGGAACCGATCGAAGCTTCCGATGAAGCGACTCAGAGTATCCCTGCATGGCAGTTCATCTAGTTCCTCCATATACTAGGCCTCCAGGAGCCTCTTTCTCTTCCGACCAAGTGCCGGGCGCATGTTTCGATTACTAAGAGAATGCAGAAATTATTTGTACAGTTGGAAATAGGCAAACGATTTTACTTTTTCAGGATTTGACTTGTTCGAATGCATGACGTTCTTGGTGACAAATTGCTTGGGAAAGCCACACTGTTATTATTGCTCTTCGATCTCATATTACCACCTCTTTGGAAAAGAAAACTCGAATGAATACTCTCAGTTCCTGACTACCAGGTTTTCTGAGGCAATGGACGAGTCTGTGCAAACCTCAATGGCGTTACCTATAGAATCAGAAAAAAGGGGGTATCCTAAACTAATACTTGTAAAGGATTCATTGCGAGTAGGGCCTTCAGGATCTCGAAAGTTAGGATAGTAAAGAAGCAAGTGGCAAAACATAGCAGCCTCCAAGTCATATTAAATAAAGCCTTAGCTCAGAGTTAAGCGATAAGTTCTGATTAAACGGTTTCCGCAAGCTTCGCCTTCAAAGAGTGACTTCGTTAGGATCAGGTTGATAAACTGAAAGTTTAGTGAATTAAGTGAACGTTCTGCTAACTACAGATTCCAGAATGAACTCAATATGAATGAATATGAACTCAACTGAATGACTCAAATAAGGACGAGCATTACCAAATAAATTCTGCCACCATTATAGAAGTCATTGGTAGCTAAGCTAAAAAACTACTACGAAAGTCAGGGTCTCGAGGCTGAAATCGGCATTATGAGTGCCACAAAACGATAAACAGCAGAGAAAATTGGAACGCAGTAAAACAATTTGTGCACTATGTCCTGCGAAGGAAAAAATATGACCTGGACGCATTAGAATAAGGGAAGAGCGGAACCTGGATGCAGGATGACAATGATGGAACTGGCATAGGTGCCAAATAGGGGTCCACCTCAGAGTAATACAAACTGGTTCCGAGATGGAATAATACCCCGGTGAGGAGACAATACGGGTTTTTAACCGGTATATCCAGTGGGAGAGTCCGACATACCATGTATGGTGATGACCTTCATGAACGCATAAAGCATTTTGTCCTCCTTTCCGCAAAAAAAAAAGAAAAAAACAAAAAAACGGTAGCTAAGCGAGGCCTCTCCTCTTGTCTACTCATTAAAGCAAACACTGGTAAAACGAGAAGACTTGGCTCAAGATTTAACTGATCCTAAAAAGTGATATCAATAGGTCAAGTTCGCTTAAACATTACAATAGAAAAGCCTCTCGAATGCATATACTACCGGATACTGGCTTATAGGAGATCATACCGTGCGCATGACCTGCTAATATGTGAGAGGGGAGAAGTTAGTCGATCGCCTGGCTTGACAAATGGATTGTTTGGGTTTGTCTAGCACTTTTCCTTGAACGTTGTGCCCCCAAATTTTGCTTAACACATTCGCTGCCAAACCTAAATTATATGAAGTCATTCCCATTGCCATTTATATTTTGAGTGTTATTGTTTACCAAAAATCCTGTTAGTTCTTGGTAAGAGTACATATATTAACATACATAATTATTTAGACGAAGAAAATCAAAGTCGAGTATACTCGTCGTTGGCAATAGGAAGAAAAAAGGAATTGATATCCTCTTTCGTATTTGAGTACGTTTTATGCATGCATCTTATAATATATTTAAAGTAGGACGAGTATACTCGTCGTTGGCAGCGAATGTGTTAAAAAGCAAAAATACTTAAAAAAAAAAACTTTGATAATGTGAACTCGTATTAAATCTTTACTTTCAAAAATTTCCTTCTTTCCTTTAAACGAAAGCCTTTATGATGGCTTTTGACCGAAATGGTAAGTGATACTGAAATATTATTAAACATCCGCTAAAGATCTTAACCATACTACACCATAAAAACACTAACAAAACAAAACAAGTGGTAAAGACGGGGAGACAGAGAGAGAAGGGTAAAGAAACACATAAGAAAACGTCCGTCAAAATGATAGTTTTGAGCGGTTTTCAGCCTGTGATCTTTATGATGATTATTGATGAGTTGGTGAGCTTGTGAGGAAATGCCCCTTAGGCTTGATGACAATGCCATATCCTTTAATATTTCCCATATAAGCACACATACACATACATATAGAGGAGACCATAATAAAAAATCATCTGATACTGATACTATGGCCAACTGCTTTGCCAGTCTACTTGTGTTCAACTCTCTGTCTGTGCGTATGTACATGAATTGAAGTTGAGATTTAACACTGATGCTGATGCGGGGATAGTGATACTGATACGCGATGCTGATGCTGATGCATTTTAAATTATGACGCCACTTAACATTTTATGATCATCTACTAAATCGTTGTTCTCCAGAATACAAACGATCACGTTAGGCTTGAAGAAGCAAAGCTTAAAGAGGAGAGGGGAAAGCATAGGATTGTTGTTGTTTTTTTTCTTTTTCTTTTTTTTCTGTTTGTAGAACTGGGGCGTTAATGATCCATGCTGTGCGTTTATTATGCGCCAGCGCAAAAGTTTCATACCCACCAAGGGAACAGAACAGTGAGGGGGAAAATTTCTTTTGCATTTGAATGCGTGTGTGGTTTTTTTTTGCTTGTTCCTCGTAAGTGTATGTAAGTCTGCGAGTTTCAGGGCTCATTTGTCTACATCATCCGACACTGTCCACCTCTCACGAGTAGTTGAAATGGTCAGTCAGTGTTATGCTTATTCACTCAACCAACCAGCGTCAATCCATTGCCATTAATAAGCTTTGCAACGTTTTTTTTTCTCTCTCTCTCTCCTTTTTCACATTAATTTTTCGGCATTATTAATACATCCCTGCTCTGGTTTGCCTGGTCTCAAGCGATATTTAAATACTCACGAATTAATTGCTCATAATTTGTTCTGGAGGCCTGTACACTTTTGTGGAGTTATTTATTCCCCCCACTTTCATACTCAAATTCAAGATACTCATATAAACTGTAAATGCCATTTAATATTCATATTTTATGTTGCATTTAAATTTTTTATTTTTTTTATTTCGTATCAGAAAATATTTCCATCCCGGCTTTACAAATGATCATGTTGTCGTCATTAGGTGTCGATGAAATTTATCTTTTTCGTTTTGGGATGGAAATTAATGAAAAAAAAGAAAGACAAATTCCCAGTAAATAATTAAAGCGTTGCGTTAATTGATAAATGCCAGTCAGTGTTTCATACTTAAGCTGTCAGCATTTTACTTTTTATTTTATTTTCTGTAATACATCCCATGAAATTCGAATTTAAAAGAAAAATTTCAATTTAATTTGTTACTATTTTAGCATAAAACAATACAAGCAGTTTTTCGAATAAAAACTGGCAGTATTTTTAACTTGTTCATAGAATATCATAGCAGACAGTGTAAATTTTGTGATGTCACTTAACGATCCTGCAGAATTATCTAACGGGAAAACTGATAAATCACTCGTGATAATCTGCATCAAGGCTTCGTACTTAAACGCACCCGTATTCACTGCTCGTTTCGATATTTTCTAGCTTGGTCTGTCGAGATAAGGTACGTCAAAAGTCTGAAGTGTGCATCAAGCCAAAAAGAACACTCTTCTCCTCCTGAATCGATCTCTAAGCACAGTCTTTACAGAAATCATTTGCTGGCAAACAAAGTCGAAAGGCAAAAATGTCTCTACGATCTAATTGAAGTAGTTGATTGGTTCGTAACGCTCTTTTCATGTCTGAAACATAGAGGATTAAAATGCAAACAACGTCTAAGTAACTAAAGTTTTTGTCAAAGTCAACAAAAATGTGCAAAATCATGAGGGAGGGGTTCATTCAAAAGTAAGGAAATTGAATACCGTACGGGCAAAAGTCGGGACTATTTTGTACCTTAGAAGGATGCTTGAACGCCATCACATCTGTGTCTTCATGACTGTGTTGTGATGGGATTACCTGCTGAATATCAACATACATAGACAAGTACAGTACCCGAAGGCCAAGTTGACCCATTTGTACTCGGACAGCCGAGCTACTGTCAAAATCCTCATATACGCCACCTCGGCGTTTATTTTCGTCTTTGCTTGAATCGGGAATTTTCCGAAAAACTTCGGATTATTCGAATGTTTATTTTTCATGGGCACAAGGACATTGGGATAGGTCTTGCTAATGAAATGTCTGCAGAGCGGATGAACTGGCCAGACGCGGCACGATTATCGAACTCTCCGACGAATTTTTAAGTATTGGGGTTCCTTTGGGGACCTATAGGCTCATGATTAATAACAAGATCACGGCCGCGGTCAACCGCAGGTGGGCGACTTCGGATAAGGGCAGAGTGGCGCGCATGATCTGGCCGCGACTGGATAGAAGGCGCACTGCAACGCCGCTGAAACTCCAGAGAGGCGACTTCGGATAAGGGCAGAGTGGCGCGCATGATCTGGCCACGACTGGATAGAAGGCGCACTGCATGGCTTCTGAAATATCAGAGAGGCGTGCTCAGTGCAGTTGTTCGAGTCGTGACGCGGCCATTGCATTATGTGTGTCCACGCGTAACGCATTGGTCTGAGACACCTCACGAACGATTTCTGTAGAAGCTGCAAGGTCGAAGAGTAGGAAGAAACGATTCTTCAACTACTAGGAACATGACCGACACTGTGTCAAAGGAGGAAGAGACATGTTGTTGCCTACTACATCGATAATCTGAGTGATTTGTCGAACATTGACGTCGTCAGTCTAAGGCGCTTCATTGTAATCTCTAGATGGTTCCACGACTAGGGGATACCTAGCGCGAACTGTGGTATCACAATGGGCTCCATGAGGCTTAAGTGCGTCCATCCAATTCATTTGGGCGGGCGGTCAGTTATTCCTACCTAACTACCTACAGCGGTATTATTGAGTCGGAACGCTCCGGAACGTCGTTTCGGTATATCCTTTTTGAAGAGGAATACTGACGTTTAAAAAAAAAAATTAAACAGAATTGCTGATATTTTTTTTTTCTAATTTTTGACGAATTTTTATGTGTATCTTTATAAACAAGGGTTTGAACTGAACCCGAACCGGAACAAAAACCGAAAGGGAAGTCTCCCTCGCCCCTCTTCATCAAATTTGAGACATGAGACCCAGGAAAAAAAAAACGCCGCTGCCAGAATTATCATGCAAAATCACCCCCGTTGTTAAATTTGAAACATGAGACCGCACAGAGTGGCTGCCTGCCCAGGATCGGCCCTATCTATATTTATTTAACAATTACAATACAATTACAAATTATATTATAATCATATACGAGCTGAGTAACTTCGACCATATGCCCGCTGTAGTGTCACAGTTCAGAGCCTCTGGTGGGAATCGAACCCACGACCCTCACGCTAATAGTCTAGCACACTACCCACTAGACTACCAGGGCGCTCTCGGCCCTATCTATATAATTATATACGCGCATTTCGGTAAAAAAAATATTGGCATAACACCACTGCTTACCTATCGTCGAGATTCTTAGTCTTTCATATCCTAACGTCTTTAATTGAACTCTCCAAAATGAAGATTACAGGGATTACGGAGATTTTTTTCCTACCTATTATCTACAAGGACTTGTGGTTTGAATATGAGCTCAACTTCTAACCTAAGTGGGATTTTATTCTTGAGACAGTCGGTATTTTCCTTTATTTTTCATGTTTGTTTCACTTCAAACTTGCTTCGGTTGCATCAAACATGTTTGATTTGAATATGAATTTCGAATTTCACTTTTTCTGAAGAATTTTAATTGTTTTTAAAAATTAATTTCAAATGCTTATTTAAACAATAAAACAAAACAGAAAAAAAGCAAAAACAAATTAATTTTTGCAAACAAACAAAATCAAATTCCTTTAATATTTAACAACTCCCAATAGGTCCAATGGTATCTCTTTGTTTTTTTCAGCGAATGTTTTCTTGTTTTTGTTGTTGTTGTTGTTTTCATGCACTTGTTAAAACCATTTTGACTGACTCTGGGATGCGTGACAATATGCCATTTTTAAAAATGATTAGACTCTAGACCGAGTAAGTAAATTGAGCACTCGAACACATACGGGTGGTAAACACATTGCTCCCGTATATGTACACACAGTACTTGTACTGCCCTGCCTGCCTGCCTGCCTGGCTGACTGACTGGCTGTCTGCCTATCCTGTAGCCTAGCCTAGCTACTAAACACACAACATCAACAGGTAAAAAGTGGTAACCGAAAAAAAACCAACAAAAAAAAATTTATAAGCGGCACGAAAAATTATTTTATGAAATTCATGCAACAACAACAAAAAAGAGAAAAAAACACTCGGGAGTTTTTCAAATTGCATACAAAAATGCATTTCCTTTTCAAACAGCACGGATTTTGTTGCTCTCTATCGTATGCCCTCTCTCTGTCTCTCTCTCTCTCTCTCTCTTTTGCCCTGGCTAGGTGAAATTGTTTGAGGAAGGAACAAACGAATGAACACTGAACACTGAACATTGAAAACGACTTGAGTACGTGACGTGTCAGGACAAATATGCCCGGAAGTGCACAATTGTGCAACTCAGCAATTAGTACTAGAAAACATGAGAGGTGTTATTGAAAAACAAAAACAAAAAACAACAACAACAACTACAACTACAAACACTTGTAAAGGGATATCCATTTTGGGGTTTCAAAAGTATGGGACTGGAATTCGACATCTGTCAAGCTAAGTTGTGAAAACAAATTTTTTTCTTTTCAATTGAAAGTCTGACATTGACGAAAATGGATCGCTTAACCATCAGACAACGCATGAAAATGATCAAAACCTACTAAAAAAAAATGGTGATTTTGCCACAGCCACGTATCATGTTTTAAGAGGGGATTATGGTTCATATAATCGTCCAACTACGCAAGCAATTGTTAAAATTGTGAAGAAATTTGAAGAGACTGAAGTGGTTACAAAGGTTGAAAGGCCTGTGCATCATCGTTTCGCTTGTAAGTGAAAGTGTTGCCGAAGACCCGAAATTTGGTTAGGCCGCCGTAGTCTAGTAGGTAGTGTGTTGACTTATTAGACGAAAGACCCGAGTTCGAATCCCAGGTCAGACATCAAAACGAAAATTTGAAAAATCATTTTTCGGTGACTTCTTCTCATAAGATTTCTGGCAAAAACTCTGAGGGTTAAAATAAAATTGCCATGAAAAGATTCTAAAAAAATCTATCGTTTGGAGTCGACATTAAATAAAATTAACACACCACAACATGAGTGGTGTGAGAAGCTAGGCCGTAATCCTGACTGAAGGGTTGTAATGGCCAATTATGTATATAAGTGACTCACTAATATTCAAAATGTCATAAGTGTTTATGAGTAGTGAAAAAATTCATTTTCATTCATTTCTGATCTTTGGTGGCAACATTTCTTTCACCACATATGTCATTGCGAGTCATTTTGTGTAATCGAATTGACTTTGTATTCGATTCGCACTCGATTAAACCTTCCTTTTTCTTCAGTAGTTTAATGGTGCTTTTGTTAATAGATTTCGGATCAATTAGGTTGGTTTTCAACTCTATTCTTAGGGAGTCATGGTTTCAATATCATCATAACGGACTGCAAAGTGTACTCAAAAAATGAGTCGTTCGGAGTCGACTTTAAACTGTAGGTCCCGCCACTCGTATATAAAATTAACGCACACAACATAAGTGGTGTGAGAAGCTAGGACGTAGTACAATGGGTCAATTCGACCACCGAGTACTGTACTTGTCAGAATTGACAACCTAACCTAACCTAACCCGAATGTATCTATTCCTAGTCGTTCTCAAAAATTTGGAATACCTTGCGGCACATTATGGCGTATTTTGCATTTAGATCTTCACCCACATCCATATAAAGTCCAGCACACGAAACAACTGAAGCTAGCTGACCATTCACAATGTCGCAGATACGTGGAATGGGTGCTTGAACAACAGGTGCTAGACGGTAGTTTTTCGAACAAAATTTTCTTCTTCAGCAATGAAGCACATTCCACACTCGATGGGTATGTTAATAAACAAAATTGTCGTATTTGGGCTTCTGAGAATACTCAAGTAATTGAAGAGAGGCCGTTATATACATACATACATAATAGGTAATTACAACCCTTCAGTCGGGATTATTGATCTAGTTTCTCACACTACTTATGTTATGGTGGGACTTACAGTTTAAAGTCGACTCCGAACGATAGATTTTTGAGAAACTTTTCATGGCAATTTTATTTACTTTTTTTTGCCAGACATCTGCTAAGAGGAAATCGCCGAAAAAATACTTTTTTTGTATTTTATTTTGATAACTGACCTGGGACTCGAACCCTGGCTTTACGTCTAATAAGCCAGCACACTACCTACTAGACCATGGCGAGAGGCCATTACATCCAGAAAAAGTCACTGTTTGATGCGGTCTTTGGTCTGAAGGTTCGATTGGACCTTACTTCTTCAAAAACGACGATGGAACGACTGTTACCGTCAATTCGGATCGTTATGGTCATATGATAAGCGACTTTATTTCTGCCTGCTATTAAAAAATACGACTTGGACAATATGTGGTTTCAACAAGACGGTGCCACATGCCATACAGCTCGACCGAATATAGCTTTATTGCAAGAGACATTTTCTGGCCGCATAATTTCTCGTCGTGGCGATATCAACTGGCCAACAAGATCATGCGACTTGACACCATCAGACTTTTTTTTTGTGGGGCTTCGGGAAAGACCGTGTTTATGCAGATAAACCTTCAACTCTTGAGCACTTAAAAACCAACTATTCGTCAAGTTATAGCTGAGATACCGCCTAATATGTGTTAAAAAAGTGGTCGAAAATTATCTCAAAAGAATCAATGCTGGCAACACTTCGCGTGGAGGTCATTTAAATGATGTAGTGTTTCACACATAATGTCGTCAACGTTCGTTCAAACTTTACAATAAAAAAAGAAATATCATGAAAAAAATATTTTTATGTGCTTACTTTTGAAACCACGAAATGGTTAACCCGTCATAAGCATAAGATTACAAAAAAAACAAGAAATCCTTTCCACAGACACACACGCTTGCATTTTAATCGACCAATCGACCACCGGTATGTAGAAGTGTGTGCCTAGGCTTAAGACATGTTAGCAATTTTTGGCATATTTCCATCAAAATAGGTCCTCTTTTTTAGCTTTTTGTCTCCAGAACCAAACAAACAAAAAAAAAAGGGTGCACCAAAAAAAAAAAACCGGGTTGCATTTCCGTTTGCAGTTACATTTTGTGTGCAGCAGTAAATAATTTTAAATTTCAAACACACTTTTTGTTTCTTTCTTTTTTTCTATTTTAAAAAGAATTTCTTGAAATAATTTTTCTTTTTTTTTGTTGATTTTTGTTTACAGGTTACCAGGGAAAGCTGCAATCGAATGCCTATCACCCCCAGAGACAGATACAATGCTTCGCTAAGCAAAAAGGTAAAAAAATGTGCATTATAAAGCTTGCCAGCTGGCAGGTGCATTTTAAAGTACTTTTTTTCTGTTGAAAAAGGGTTTTTTTTTTGTTTTTGAAGGAAAATTTGCATTTGAATGAGATTTTTTAAGTGCATAACTACCAACTTTACGATTTTAGTTGTTTATTGCTTGTTGTTGTTGTTGTCATTGAAAGACTACATAAAATTTGATAGAATTTCCGTTTTAAAGTGTAATTTATTTTTCAATCATTTATACCATACAAATGCTTGATGTCAATCAAGTAAATGTCTTTTGATTGATGTCAATCAACTGTAGTCCCACACCACTTGCCATCGCTAAGGAAGTGCCATTAAAAAATAACAATAAAAGTGTGCCCACAACAAACCTTTTCATAACTTGGTTGGTCTACTTTCCTTGATCCTCTCTCTTATCAGGTTTTTTGTTATTATGGTTGTTGTTGTTGTCATTGAAAGACTCTACATAAAATTTGATAGAATTTCCGTTTTAAAGTGTAATTTTTTTTTTCAATCATTTATACCATACAAATGCTTGATGTCAATCAAGTAAATGTCTTTTGATTGATGTCAATCAAATGTACTCATACCATTTGCCATCGCTAAAGAAGTGCCATTAAAAAAATAACAATAATACGTGTGCACACAGCAAGCCTATTTCATAACTTGGTTGGTCTCCTCTCCTTGATCCTCTCTTTTATCAGGTTTTTTGTTATTATGGTTGTTGTTGTTGTCATTGAAAGACTACATAAAATTTGATAGAATTTCCGTTTTAAAGTGTAATTTTTTTTCAATCGTTTATACCATATGAATGCTTGATGACAATCAAATAAATGTCTTTTGATTGATGTCAATCAAATAAATGTCTTTTGATTGATGTCAATCAAGTAAATGTGATTTGATTGATGTCATTTGATTGACTCATACCATTTGCCATCGCTAAAGAAGTGCCATTAAAAAATAAGAACAATACGTGTGCACATAACAAGCCTATTTCATGGCTTCCTCTCTTCTATCTGCTTACCATGATCGTCTTGCAGATTTTATTACAAAATAATAAACTGAAGCACAAGAAACTGCATGATTGACTGTCAAGATATGCTAAGGCACAGCAAAGCAACACATACAATTTGGACCCATGACTCACCAACAACACCCGCCAATACAGATACTATCTACACACCATTGAAAAAAGTTGGCCTAAAAGTAGAAGCAGGATAATATTACTGAGTATGGCATGCATGCTGAATGCAAAACAAAGGCCATCCCTATGTGAAAAAGCAGGCAGGCTTTCGCTCGACAAACTCGACATACAGTCAAAAGTTTTAGATTGAATAGCCTCCTGCCATACTTTATTTAGTATACCTGGACCTTACCACATTCGCTGCCAAGCCTAAATTATAGATATGAAGTCATTCCCATTGCCATTTTCATTTTGAGTGTTATTGTTTGCCAAAAATCCTGTTATTTCTTGGTAAGAGCACATATATTAACATACATAATTATTTACAAGCAGAAAATCAAAGACGAGTATACTCGTCGTTGGCAATAGGAAGGCAGAAGGACTTAATATCCTTTTTCGTAGTTGCGTACGTTTTATGCCTGCATGTTATAATATATTTAAAGTAGGACGAGTATACTCGTCTTTGTCAAATATCTTCTTAACACATTCGTTGCCAAGGACGAGTATACTCGTCTTTGTCAAATATCTTCTTAACACATTCGTTGCCAATGCTGAATATACCTCGTCTTTGACAAAATATCTTGCACTGCCCTAGACGGAGTATACTCGTCTTAACTTTAAATGATATATAAGTTTGATGTCAGGCAGTGCGAGATACTTTGCAAAGACGAGGCAGGCATAAAACGTACGCAAATACGAAGAGGATATCAAGTCCTAGGCAGCGAAATGTGTTCAGAAGATATTTGATGACACCCTGACACAGGAATTTTTGTGAATGGCACTAAGAGACGTAAAGATATTTTGGATACACAAAAAAATACAGTATAAAAATCAAGTCAGCATTAGCTCTTGAGTTAGTCCTCACCGTGACTCCCAAGATAACAATGCCTACGTAATTTTTGCGAAATACGTTCTTTGTATTCAACGTCAGATGTCACCTGCTACGAGTAAACTTGTATTGATAAGTCTATACCAAATGCATAATTAGTCATTACAACCCTTCAGTCAGGATTACGACCTAACTTCTTACACCACTTATGTTGTAGTGTGTTAATTTTATACGTTGAGTGGTGGGACCTACTGATTAAAGTCGACTCCGAACGATAGATTTTTAAGAAGCTTTCCAATTGTATTTACTCTCAGAGTTTTTGCCAGGAGAGACAATTTTTGAGGAATTAGTGTAAACATGTTACAAAACGCTGACAGTTTTGTTATGAAAAACTGCTTTTAATTTAGGCAATTGCATATGGAATCTGCACCGAAACCAATTCCATATAGGCTTTGTATCATGAATGCAATAAAACGAAATTAAATATAAAAGTTCAGTTCCAAACAAAGTATGATCTGATCGCCTTAAAGCTTAAAATAAAATCCAAAAGGGATAAACTTAAAAGTTTATAGTGTTTTATGATGCCTGAATGATGGTTGCAATAAAAGTTACACAGAAAAAAAATTATTTTCAATGAAAATATCAGCCAGAAAACGTAGAAAAAGAGAAGACTTCACATCAATAAGAAACAAAACCCAAAACGTCTAAGAGAAAAAACAACAACACCAATGAACAAGAAAAAAAATATAAAACAGTTTAGTCAGGTTAACAATATCATAAAGATAGCAGCCGTAATCGTTTCAGATTAGAACACAATTTGATCTATGGTTTTTACGCTTTTAAAAACGTTAAAAATATGAGTTCGTAGATTGCAAATAAAATAAAAGTAAATATGTGTTCAATTTTGAATCAATTCATTATTATTCGCAGAATTCCGTGTGACACCTTTATTGATTTGACATAACCAACAACACGTTACTTTAATTGGTGTTATCCTTTACATACTCATTTCTTAGAACTTCATATAACAATAACAATTCTCTCTCTGCTTACAAACTTTTTGTAAGCAATATAAGGAGATCTTTAATCAATAATTATTCTCCTCACACGCAACGCAACGTGTCTTCACACACGACTGATCGAATTCTTATTAAATCTCAAATGGTGTCTTTACACTCAGCTGACGGAATTCTAACTGAATCCCACGTGTCGTCTTCACACACAGCTGACTGAATTCAAACTGAATTACACGTGTCGCTTTCACACACGACTGACTGAATTCTAACTAAATCGCCATTGCCTACCCTGTCTTGCCTTTTATATCACAAGGGTCAATTGTCTGATGAATGCACTTGCACTCTTCGAGAAATATTTAAAAATGTAAACAATTCGTTTTCATTATTGTTGTTTATGCATCTTGCTTCCATTTGTCCAGGCAGGGTAGTTGTTGCTTGTGTATTTCGCTAACCGCTATTTTTTTGTACTGCACTTTGTTTTTGCTTCTTTACTTCTTTGTCCGCTGCACTTTGTTGTTAGCTGTTTACATTTTTATCTCTTTATTCATCGAAATTGTAAACAAGTCCATTGATTTTGTTGCTATATGTTTTACTTATTCGTTGATCACGTGAACAAGTCCATTATTTTGTTTTTGGATCTTCTGTTTATCATTTTAAACATGATCAAATTCATTGTGATCAAGACCATTTCCATTTTCGTAACAATATTATTGGGTAGGTTACAAAAGGCTATGCGATATTTCTCACTCTGCTGTTTCTTATAGTCGGAAACGAAGGCTTTTTAAAATGTCTGCAGTTAGCCAACTATCACCGGAACGGTGGTTCTGACATTGTCATAATAGAACCCAAGATCTTTACTGATCGTATTCACTATTGTTTGTTTAATTTAAGCAGGCGAATTTGTAATCTATTGAGATTAGAATAAGACATAAGTTGCAGTAGTCCGGAAGGTAGTGTGCTGGTTTATTAGACGTGAGACCACGTCCTGTCAGCGGATTACTGCCAATTGCTCTGAAAAAAATTCTCAAAAAAAATCTGCCGTTCGGAGTCGACTTTAAACTGTCATGTGTAAAAAAAATTATCACACACAACATAAGTCGTGTGAGAAGCTAGGTCGTAACCCTGACTGCAGGGTTGTAATGACCAATTATGTATGTATGTATGTTACTTACTTAAACCGCCATGTACAACCCAATAAACGGATTTCAATCTGTCTTAATACATCCTTCCTGGCTCCTCTGTTTCTTCCGCATCTACTACAGTTGGTCACACCAATCGATGACAGGACTTCCTTGATCTAGTCTTTTCAACGCAAACAAGGTCTTCTTCTTCGGCGATTTCCGCATATATTTGCATCAAATATCCGTCTCGCCAGAGCATCCTCCTCCATTCGAACGACATGGTCGAGCCAGCTTAGCCGCTGGTTGTTAATACACAGCACAGCGTTGCCACTAACAACCCGATTAACGGATTTCGGACTGTCTTAATACATCCTTCCAGGTGCCTCTGCTTCTTGCACGCCTACACCGGTTGGTCGCACCAATCGATTACAAGTCTTCCTCGATCATCTACGCCGATGGCAAAAAATCTCCGCATCAAATACCCGCATCGTCGGACCATCTTCCTACATTCGAACAACATGGTCTAGCCAGCGTAGCCGCTGGATGTTAATACGCTGCACAACGTCCATGTGGTTGAGGAGCTTATACAGGTCACTGTTGGATTAGATGTGTCAACTCTCACTGAACCGAAGATCTTACGTAGGACTTTTCTCTCGAATACTCTCAAGGGTGCTGCATTAGTGTTTAATAGTGTCCATGCCTCTGCGATGTATGTATGTACATACATATGTTGCGATTAGAATTAATACTGTCTCCTCACTTTGCTACAGACTTTAAAGTCGTTTACCTAAACCATTCCTTTGTCCAGTATACAATGGAAGCATTGAACCCAGTACAATTCACATTACAGTTTTGGGTCACAGATTTAAAGCGATTTTTTTTAATTTTTATTTGATTTGAAAACTCTAAAAGTACTATTTCATAAAGTCTCATAGTTAAGTACCATATTTATGTAAATAGTACCCATTGGCAACAACTGCCGATTATCTTCTCCTTTCTTGTATGCTTAAGATTAATTATTCATTTTCTATGCTCAACTGCCTATTCAATTATTTTTCGAATTCTTTTCTAATCGCTCGTATTAATCAAATTGAAATCTATGTGGGTTTAAATGTCTTAATTTCTCTCACTCTCTCTCTCTCTCTGTCTCTCTATCTCTGTTCCCCTTCTAACCATCTCATCGTTATCATATCATCATTACTCTTAACGTGGTTAGAAGCAAAAAAAAAACAAGAGAAAATCAAACGTACAATGCTGCTTACCTGCAGGAACGTATCACCATCTAATAGGCCATGTTCGAAAGCTCCCAGCTCTCGTGTTCGATAGCCATCATGTGCGTGTATATGTGGTAAGACGCTATTACCATTCTCCTCCTTATCCTTATGCATAACAACTGCAATAGAGAAAAAGTGAAAGAGAGATAGAGAGAGAGAGAGAGAGAAAAACAGAAAACAAATTTAATTATTAAGAAATTGTAAAAGAAATTGATAAAAATTAATCAAATTAATGAAATTAATTAATGAATAATTATGTGGCAGAATAATTTGCTGGAAAATTCAAAACAAAATATTTTAAAGGCTAAAGGCTCATTTGATATTAGATTGCGTAGGTGAGGTGGAAAATCTATTCAAATTTGCTGTCTTCCTTACGGAATACATTGAGAACTCATGTGAGATGAATGAGAATTGATCATCGAGTCAAGGATTTTAGCATAAGGTTAGGCTCCCTGCATACATTTGACATTAAGAAACTCAACGATTTTGTTATCACTTTGTCTTGATAGGATATTTTGCACCAGACTTCCAAGCAGGATAGACTAACACTCCGCAATCAGAGTGTTAGGTCCGCATATTTTACGTGAAGTACACATGGACGATTCTAAACTAGAAGTGGGCTATGAAACTTTCTGCGAAGCGATATTTCTTCGCCTTCTTCACTACTGTAATGTGTTTCAGATAGAGGTAAGGGCCATTTATCACGCTGTGAAACTAATACTGAGCAAGGAATCTCCATCTATTACCATTTCCAATCGCCTTGAAAGCCAGATGGGAATTAAATTCGTTTCGGGTGTAACTTTCAGTCCCAAACGGCCTGGCATATGCCTTAACTTTCTTGATAGACTTTCGCAGTAATTGTATGACAAGAATCATAAGACTTCCCGAGTAATTGTGTACCTAATGAGGGACCAATTCCTAAGCAGCGGAAGGCTTGTTTTATTGCTAAACGCTCATTGATATTAATCGTACAGAAGACTTTCCAAGGTAATCTCTTACTTTCAGTACAATACGCATGCAGTGAAGGAAGATATGTTCTAACCGCCTTACATACTCTAACGTTTACGATAGAAAGCTTGCTGACACAGAAGGAGTATACCTTGTCTTGGATATAGTGAAGGCACTATTAGAAGACTTGATGTGCGAATTACTCGCAGAAGAACACATTATGATACGAAGCAGAACCCTACAGAATGCGATGCTCTACCTCTTCTTATAAAATCGTGGTTATGCGGATGATATCGTTCTCACGACTTCAACTAGATTTTTGAAAGATATTATGGACATCAAACCAGCCCAAAGGCTGCACATTTACAGCACGACAAACTCCTTGACATCAATGGATGATAGCTCTTTAAACTGACAAAGATTGGAGAGCCAAATAACCTATATCTTCTATACCTTGAAAGAGTTTCCTCTTCCTTAGTGGATCTGCACCCACGCCAGAAGTCGTTAGATAGTCTGACCTGACTTCTCATCGACCCAGGATAGGTTTTTTTTTTTTTTTTTATTAAACCTGCACTCAGGGGATGACCCCTACTCATGCAGTGCATTGTGGAGATTTAGGAAAGGTGGAAAGAGGGAAGATGCGAACGGTAAGGAAACGAGTTGCTGCTGGTGACTATAAAATGGCCAGTGCTGTACCTTCACCATTATACAGTCTACAGCAATCGTCCCCGGGAAGCCCACAGTTTCTCACACCACTTATGTTGTGTGTGTTACTTTTATACAGAAGTGACGGGACCTACAGTTTAAAGTCGACTCCGAACGACAGATTTTTTTGAGAAGCTTTCCATGGCAATATTTACTCTCAGAGTCTTTGCCAGAAATCTGCTGAGAGGAAGTCGCCGAAGAAATATTTTTCGTTTTGATGTCTGACCTGGGATTCGAACCCGGGCCTTTCGTCTAATAAGCCAACACACTACCTACTAGACCACGGCGACTCCACTTATTTTGTGTGTGTTAATTTTATACAGAAGTGGCGGGACCTACAGTTTAAAGTCGACTCCGAACGGCAGATTTTTGAGAAACTTTTTGGCGTCTCGAAAGAATTTCTGCGAATGCCTGCAATGACTTGGTTGTAAACCTTGAGAAAATCGAGATATGATACTTTTCACCAGAAGATATCGACGCCTCCATTCTATAGCGTTCTAAGTGTACTTAGAATGTTTTAATGCGTCTTGAATTTTTAAATTCTACGTTCTCTAATTTAAATACTCTAAAAATTTTGTTAAGATTCGCCGATCCGTTCCGAAGTTATAGGGAAAAATCTACTTAGAATACACATTTAGTCCTTTGTCACGTGAAAACACACTTTTTCGACTTAGAATGTTATAGAATGGAGGGGTCGATATAAGCAATCAATTTTTGGGTCCCAGTGTATATATGGTTGTATGACTTATCTCGGATAGAAAACTATCTTGGAAACCCAATATCCTAAAAGAAACGATAATGACATCCATTGCTCTCTATGCTGGTAAAATATTGTCTTGAAGAAAAAAAAGGGGCTTTCGAACCTAGGATGCTTTCTTTATTGTATGTATACAGCAGTAGTAGACACAGACTTCTCGGATGTCTGGCAATATCAATTTGATAAAAAATATCTGTCCTTTCGCCATTTGTGAATAAAACTTGAAATCCCTTGATGGAGTCTTGAGCGGACACACTTAGGCCGCACACAGGTTCTCCTATTGTAGGAACCATTCGGAGCTTCCAATGAAGCGACTCAGACTGCCAACATCCATATATGACAGTTCATCTATATCCACCATGTTGTAGGCACTTAGGTTCCTCTTTCTCCTCTGACCAAGTGCCAGTCATGTGTACAGTAGGTGAAGAATAGTCACAACCTCCTTTTCCTCTACACAGCCTCTGCAGAAATTATTCGCGAAGTGTCCAAGATCAATACGCCTCGCATGCGTTCCTATAATGCAATGCCTCGTAATAACCACGATAACAGTGCTGACACTACTTCTTTAAAGTTTTAACAGAGTCGCCGAGCGCCTCTTATCCAGCCTTGGCCCGATCTTTTGTGTCGCTCTGCCCTTGTCCGAAGCCTCCTACATTCTGTTGACAAGATCTACGGTTGCATTGTCAATTATAAGTTTGCAGATACCCAAAGGGATCAGAGAGGTCGATTGTCGTTCGCCAACTCATTGAGATATCTGTGACAGTCGTATACCGTCTTGGATTTTACTACACTGGAATCCAATGCCTTGGTACATTGATAGTCGCTTGACTATCGGAAAGAACGATGATTTTCCGTCCGTGAACATTTTTGTCTACAATAATTTTCAGTGCAGCCTGAACTAAAGGATTGTAGCGATCAACAAGAAAAAAATTTGCAGCTAATTTTGATTTGTTATCAAGACGTATCACCATATGATTGGTATCAGCTATCTATGGCTTGATCTTCTTATAAGGTCCTTGGCTAATGCTATCTCCTATGAGTTAAGAAATTTGCAGGTTATATGCCAGTATTAGGTTCCCGTGAATTTTTCTTATTCAAAATTTAAAAAGTTTTTCATGATAAAATTTGTATGGGTGGGATGATTGAAAGTTTTTGGAGCAACTTTTTTCTTTTCATTACAACCCTTTAGTTAGGATTACAACCTAGTCTTTCACACCACCACTTAAAGGTCTGTGCATTAATTTTATACTTGAGTGGCATGACAGATTTTACTCTCAGAAAAGGAAATAGCCGAAGAAATATCTTTTTTCATATTTTCGTTTTGATGTCTGACCTAGGGTTTGAACCCGGACCTTACGTCTAATAAGACAACAAAGTATCTACTAAACTACAGCAACTTCAAGGTTATCTTTTATGAGTTAAAATTCTTGCCGGTTATAAACCAAATTTAGTTTCTCGTAAAGTTCTCGTATTCAAATCTGAAAATGGGTTTCATGTTAAAAGAGATGTTACATCTGCCTTTAGCGCTATTGAACGGGAGTCTAAGAAGATGGGGGCTGGCAGTAAATGAGGGCTAAACAAAGTATATGTTATCGACAAGTAAAGACGTGCGGCGTATTGATTCTCAGATTACGGCCGATAACAATACTTGTGATACAGTCAATGAATTTATTTATCTTGGCTCTGCCTTTACCACCAAAAATGATGACAGTTTGGAGATGAAACGCAGGATTACTCTTGCCAACAGGTCCTACTATGGCGTCAATAGGCAACTGAGTAGCAGAGACCTCTCTCGTGCAACAAAACTAAACTCTACAAGATGCTCATCTTTCCCGTGCTTCTTTATGGCACAGAGGCATCGACCCTATTAAGAACTAGGGATGCCAAACAGGATCGATTTTCAAAAATCCCGGGATTTGGGATTTTGTAAATCCCGATCCCGAAATCCCGGGATATTTCGGAATAATTCGGGATCCAAAAATCTCGAAAAATCACGGGTTCACGCTTAATTGCAAAAATATTTTGTTAACAAAATCATTTGTATTCCAATTATGTATATCAGAATTATATATCGTTAAAAATAAAGTATAAAAACAGCAATACAAAATGTAACAAAAGAGCGTCTAATGCAAATGCATTAGTTTTAAGAAAATTATTTGAATTCCAACAAAAAGATTAAAGCATCTAACATATGATCTGATCGGCTTGAACGAATTTTGTTGCCAACATACCCTGCCGTTGAAAAATACTTCTCGCAATCAATATTTGTTGATAAAATAGTTCCAAGATAGCTGAATGCAGCTTGTAAATATTCTCCTCTACCACCTCCTGATGTAAATAAATCTATTGCTTTGGACAGTTGAGTATCTAAATCAGTTACCCTTTTAAATCGTTTTATAGGGCTTTTGCATTTTTCGACGCCATCAAATAATTTTTTATCACTGGAAGTAAGGTTTTCCCCATTTGAGATGCTATTATCGAAGTCAAGTGATATAGTATTTTTTCAGGACCTTTTGTAGGGTCAAAATACATATGAATTCACAATCCCGAAAATCCCGAAAAATCCCGGGACAAGTTTTTAAAAATCCCGGGATTCGGGATTTTATGAGTCCCGAAAATCCAGGGATTCGGGATTTCCCGATTGGCATCCCTATTAAGAACTGATGCAGCAGCCTTGAGGGTATTCGAGAGAAAAGTCCTACGTAAGATCTTCGGTCCTGTGCGAGTTGGCGATGATTTCCGCATCCGATCTAACAGTGAGCTGTATGAGCTCCTCAACGACATAGACATAGTTGTGCAGCGTATTAATATCCAGCAACTGCACTGGATCGGCCATGTCGTTCGAATGGAGGAGGATGCTCCGTCTAAACGGGTATTTGATGCGGGGATCTGCGGAAGTCGGCAAAGAGGGCGACCTTGTATCCGTTGGAAGGACCAAGTCGAGGAAGCCCTGTCATCGATTGCTGTGACCAACTGGCGTAGGCGCGCAAGAAGCAAAGGCGCCTGGAAGGAAGTGTTGCGGGAGGCCGAAATCCGTTAACTGGATTGTTAATGGCCAATTAAGTAAGTAAGTTAAAAGATTTGCGTACAATGCATAAGATAAGATAAGAAAATAAGAAAAATTATCAAAATATCCTTATAAACGTAGTTAAGCCTTAAGTGTAATACTTAAGGAATTATTTTCTTTTTTAGTTTTAGTTTTAAACAATAAATAATAAAAATAATTACAAAACTTCTAAGAGCAGTTAATAAAGGGCCCAATATAAATAATGTTAGAAAGCAAGTATATGACCCAGTAAATCATAATTATGAGGCAACGTTAATCCTACACACTACTCCTCCATAAAATGTACAAAAAAAAGACGGGATGTAATAAATTTTGTTAAAATCACTATAAAACTTCCGTCCTTTTCGCGGAATGGCAAGATTTGAGGTCATTTTAGAAAGAAAACAAAAAAATCTGAAAAACCCTTAAACAAAACACTCCCTTTTGTTTCTTTTGAAGTCATAAACAAAATTAATTAAAGCAACTACAAAATAAAACAGATTTGTTATCCTTAAGAGCACAGTTACAACAGCAGAACAAAAAAATTCTCATAAAAATCAACAACAACGGCAACGACAACAGCGTTAATGTCAACAATAAAATTATTAACAAAACCGCAACAACAACAACAACACAACACCAAATTAATAAATTAATTTTAATATTTTTATGCACGTTAAAACGCCAACAACAAATAAAAAAAATCCTGCAAAATTTTAACGAGATTGTAAAAAAGGAAAAGAGAACGAAATTAAACCAAAATGGCAGGGACGACTAATTAAAATTATGAATTAATTAGGCCTGCCTATTAAACCCTATCACCCATACCCCACCCCACCTACTACTACTCCAAAGAAATCTCTTTTAATGGCTGAGAATAGCTTCGCTGCCCCAGGTAAACAAGTGTAAACAGAGAAAAAACATTTTCTAATGAAAAACACATGAAAAGGAACGAGTGAGAGGAAATGAAATCTAAACAACATTGAAAACACGCACCTCTTTCCTATAACTAAGTAAGCAAGTAAGTAAGTAAGTGCGATGCAATCTCAGTTATGAATGGATTTTATTACCAAGTTTCTAAGCCCATTACCACTTCATTGTAATGAGCAAAATCTGACATGAAAAGTGTAATAGTAAGTAATACCCGGCCATGCCAGTTCAGTTCAGGCCAGCCTTTCATTTTTGAAAATGAAATTTGAATCGCTGACGTCTGACGACATTTATTTTATCGCACACTTCCACTTCAAGGCACATAAACCAAAGCCATCTAGCCAAACTTTTTATCTAAATTCTGTGGCTAAATTTCATCAGAAATAAAGAAGAAAAAAAACACAGAAAAGAAAAAACGAAAACAACAAGGAAATCAAAGTCTTACACTCACAAAAATAATGCCAGTAAATAAGTAAGCAACACAAGGAATATAAATACAAGGAATACACAACAGTGGAAATACACCCGAGTAACTATAAAGCCTACGTTGTTCAGTTACATACACACATAATTGGCCATTACAACCCTTCTATCAGGATTACGACCTAGCTTCTCACACCACTTATGTTGTGTGCGTTAAATTTTCTACATGAGTGGCGGGACCTACAGTTTAAACTCGACTCCGAACGACAGATTTTTGAGAAGCTTTTCATGGCAATTTTTACTCTCTGAGTCTTTGCCAGAAATCTGCTGAGAGGAAGTCGCCGAAGAAATATTTCTTCGTTTTGATGTCTGACCTGGGATTCGAACCCGGGCCTTTTGTCTAATAAGCCAACACACTACCCACTAGACTACTGGCGACTTCGGCGTTGTTCAGTTAGTGTGTTTTTTATTTTTCTCAAACTCTCCAAACTTGTTTTATTTGAGAAAAATTGTTTTTTTTTTCGACTTTACGCACAAATTTCTGAATTACTAAAACATTTTTGATTCGATTTCCAAAATTTATATCTTGTTGGAAAGGCGAGAGATGTACCTTTAAAACGGTATACATATATCTATTATCCAACCTAATATGCTATGAATATTTGATAAGGTAACTTGGAAAATTCCGAATTTTTTATCATATATTTTTCAAGTTTGTCCATTCATAGTAGCAAACTTTAATAAAAAAATATGGGAAAAGTGATAATATTCTTAAAGTCTGTTCTTTTGTGAAGAGATTGAGTCATCATTTGACCAAATCGCACAAAAAATACCGTCACTTTTATTGAAAGACTCTAACAGTCGAGTGATATTTTTTATAGTATGTCATCTCATCAAATGAACTTTTAGTTCAAATATTTTCAGAATTTTTAATGGATCTTGATTGTTTATCATAAAATGTGCCAATTTCACGTTTGAGCCATCACGCAAAGGGAAATAATAATATTCCAAACATTAGCCGATTTCTGTTGATCGCTCAAACGTCCGATTTGATCAAATGATGACTCAATCTCTTCACAAGAGAACAGGCTTTAAGAATATTAGTCCTGTGTTTTAGCCATAAAGTAAAAAAAAAAACTGTTTTTGTCAAAGACAATAAAGCTTCGAGGGTTTGAGAAATATAAAAAAAAAATATTTTTGAGTTCTACTCAACAAAACTCACCCCCTACACTATGTCATTAGTCGAGTGTATTTAATTTTTTTTTATTTTGCCGCATGGTGTTAATTGGTCATTACAACCCTTCAGTCAGTCAGGATTATGGACCTAGTTTCTTACACCACTTATGTTATGGTGTGTTAATTTTATACGTTGAGTTGCAGGGGACCTACAGTTTAAAGTCGACTCCGAACGACAAATTTTTCGAAAAACTTTTCATGGCAATTTTTTATTTACTCTCAGAATTTTTACCAGTAATCTGCTGAGAGGAATTTGCCCAAGAAATATTTTTCAAATATCATTTTGGTACCTGTCCTAGGGTTTCAGTCGGGGTCTTATGTATAATAAGTCGACACACTACCTACTAGACTAAGGCCGCTTAAGGCATATGGCTTTAGATTAGGTGTAGGCCATGCAAGGTTAGGTTAGGTTAGAGGACGTGTACTTGTCAATTCTGACAAGTACAGTACTCGGTGGTCGAATTGACCCATTGTACTACGTCCTAGCTTCTCACACCACTTATGTTGTGTGCATTAATTTTATACATGAGTACAGTTTGAGTTTTTTTGAGAAGCATTCCACGGCAATTTTTTACTCTCAGAGTTTTTGCCAGAAATCTGCTGAGAGGAAGTCACCGAAGTTTCAAATTTTCGTTTTGATGTCTGACTTGGAATTCAAAGTCGGGTCTTTCGTCTAATAAGCCAACACACTACCTACTAGACCACGGCGACCTCTAGGCTATGGCCAGTCTGTTCAAATTCCAATATAATGTGGGCTCCATTACAGAATACATTGAGGAGACGAAGAAGAGTTGCAGAGACGAAGAAGAGTAGAAAACGATTTGAGACCTCCTAAAATATGTAACAAGTCATAAAAGCAGGACACCCTTAGGTACCCTGCATACAGTTGAATTCCTTGATCTGTTGGCAATCGGCATCAAGAAACGCAGTGGTTTTGTTATCATCTAGTCAGGAAAGATTAACACCCTGAAATGGTTAGCTTTGCATATTCTATGTACTACAGTAACGTGTTTTAGACAGAGGTAATGGTAATATTATATGCTATTCTACACTATTCTATAGTATTCTGTATTATTCTCTACTATTCTATGTTATTCTATACTATTCTATAGTATTGTATACTATTCTATGCTATTCTATACTTTTCTATGCTATTCTATACTATTCTATAGTATTGTATAGTATTCTATGCTATTTTGTACCATTTTATACTATTCAATAGCATTCTATGCTATTCTATACTATTCTACTGTATTTTATTAAACATGCGGCTATACTGATACTGAGTAAGGGACCATCTTCTATTATCATTTCTAATCACCTCGAAAGTCTGCTTAGCAATTAGATCCGTTTCGGATGGAAATTTTAGTGCCAAACGGTATATGGTATATGCCTTAACTTCCTTGATAGACTTTCACAGTAATAGTATAACAAAAGAGCTAATGAACGAACAATCCCTAAACCGAAGAAGGCATGCTTTATTGCTCAGCTCAGCAGATCTAAATTAGAAGGGAAGCGTACCAATAAATGAAAAGATGGGGACCAGAGATCAGCAATGAGTATTAAAAAAGATGAGTAGAATCGAGTAGAATCATAATTTATAACTTGTATGTAAATAATCATAAAAATACCAAAGAGGGCATTTGTGACGTAATTCAGTTCTGCATACAAAAGCCCCATCACTTATGTTCAAATGTCACGTAGAAACGTGAGAGAATTCTGTTTTATTCAGATCGTTTCGTTTTGCTAACGAGAGAGAACGTTTCGGTAAGCGTTTTATTGGTTTCCATATGCTAAAAGGAGAACGTTCGATACGATACGTTACGTTACGTTCGGATAACTAGCACTTAAGGTTGTAAATTTTAATGAATGACTCGAGTCACTTGAATCACTAATGAGCATTATAATTACTTGTCTAACGTTATGAATCTGAAGTTACTGTGGTCTAGTGGGTATTGTGTTGGCTTATTAGACAAAAAGCCAGGGTTCGAATCCCAGCTCAGACAGCAAAACGAAAAAAATATTTCTTCGGCGACTTCCTCTCAGCAGATTTCTGGGAAAGACTCTGAGAGTAAAAATTGCCATGAAAAGCTTCTCAAAAATCTGTCGTTCGCAGTCGACTTTAAACTCTAGGTCCGGTCGGTATAAAATTGACGTACACAGCTTAAGTGGTGTGAGAAGCTAGGTCGTAATCCTGACTGAAGGGTTGTAATGGCCAATTATGTTATGTGTATGAATTTGAATGAGTAGACGTTTGAATCAAACATATTTTGAATGGTATGAGTTTGATGTCAATGTTGAATGGATCCTTATTGCAAACTGTACTTATAAATTAACGCTGTAGAGAGTACAAATGAAGCAGAGTATGTAGTTCAATTTTAATAGTGTTGAATCACTTAATTTCATGAGTGCTTATGAGTAGCGAAAAAAACGATTCATTGGTGATCTTTGGTGGCGACATTTCTTTCACCGCGTATACTATTATCGCGGAGCATTACAGTGTTTGATTCGCACTCGATTAAACCTTCTTCGTCTTCAGTAGTTTAACGGTGCTTTTGTTAATAGATTTCGGATCAATTAGGTTGGGTTTTCAACTCTATTCTTAGGGAGTCATGGTTTAAATATCATCATAACGGACTGCAAGGTGTACTCAAATGAGCTTTAATTCAACAAAATTGTCCTTTTCTCTTATGCTATGCTATGCTATCAATTTGAAGGCCTATTTACAGATACAGCAGAGCACTTGTCATATTTCATATACAGTCAGACCCCGCTTAACGCTGTTTCACTATTACGCGTTTGGAAATGAAACGGCCATACAGTAACCAAATGTAATTTTTTCAACGCTCTTTTATTAGTCTGTTCAGAAAAAAGATTTCTACTGTATTTTCCGTATTTTCACACTACGAATGCATCTTTACAGCGTCACAGTTGATACATTAGTTGTCATCAATGTTACTTGGTGAATACATATGCACGTGTTAAGTTGCTTCGTTTAATGCTGTTTCGTTTAGCGCTGGAACTTATTGGAACGTATCCCCCGCGTTAAGCGGGGTTATACTGTAATTCTGCAAGGCATACTTAATTTAAAGTTAACTTTACATTTAGAGGCCAATTTAATGTTTAAAAATCCTTTAAAAAAAACATCACATTTCCCTGAAACTGTGGGTGGAGGTGGAGGTAGAGGTAGCGTAGTGCTGTACTAAATAGGCAGCCAGGCAGAAAAGTACACTTTGGCAGGACATCAACAGTTTAGGGGTGGATTTTTTCAAAAACACATTAACACTCCGTTAAAACTCTTCAACTGACTTAAGGCAGGGGTGGGGAGCTGGAGCTATAGCTATAGCTGTAACTGTAAGTGTATTGCGCTGTCAGAATTTGTAAATGTTGAACAAATTTTTCATGCGTAAATTAGTAAAGAAATGAAGTACGAACGTACAACAAACTGGAGTATTGTTAGAGTTGTTGTTGTTGTTGCTTTTAATATATATACACACACACACATACACACACTATTTTACATTTTTGATTACTGATTAAAATCATAATTTATGACATCAGCTTTTCACAAGAATGAATTTAATTGGAAACCAAAAAAAAAGTTGGAAAAACTAAAAAAAAAAGTTTTCATTTTCGTCTCCATTTTTCTGCTGGCAAGGCATTTACAGGGCCTATAAATCAATTTTTTTTCTTTTTTTATTTTCTGTTTTATTTTGACAAATTTATTAAAAAAAAAAAACAAGAAAAACAAAAAGAATGTCTTGAGAATTTATTTGCCAAAAAAAAAGAAGAAAATGTAACGAATGAACGGCAAGGAAGCCTAAAATAATGTCATAATTTAAGCACCACAAGCAATTCTTGGCTTACGAAGCTTTATCTGGTGTGTACCCCCTCCCATTGGGCTATGCCAAGCACGTAAGAAAGTTATTGGAGGAACGTCAAGAGTTACAAGGATGGAAGGTGAGAGGGTTCTTTAGATATGAAAATAGAAGGAAAACATTTTTAATGGAAATGAAATGAAAATGAAAATGAGAAAAACATAAATAAACTGGGTCTGTGTAATAAAATATTAGTGACACCATTAAAATTTATATTCTTGTTGGTATTTTTATTACGTTTTTTTATTTTTTTGGTTCCATTTTCTCTCTACTCAAACAACACCAATAACAATAATAAAATATTTCTTTAAATATTATTTATTCTCATATTTTTATTTTTATTTCCAATTTTTTTTGTTGTAATTTTTGTATTTTTATTTATTCTAAAATCAGTAACTATGGTGACTGTAGTGAATAAATTTTTATTATTTTCTGTGCACATATTTATATGAGCTAAACAACAATAATAATACTAACAACAACAACAACTACTACAACAATAAAAAAATTATTAAAATTTTAAAACTTTTTTTATCCAAAACAAAGAAAAAAAATTCTAAGAATAGTTGGCTAAATTATTTATAACAACAACAAAAGGAAACTTTTAAAATTATATACTAACATAGAGGTTAAAGGTTCTAGTCTGAGATAAGTAAGCTCTACTATACAGTAAAGTTGCCATAGACTAGTAGGTAGTGCATTGACTTATAAGATGTGCGAACGTGGGTCAAACCCCAAACCAAACATTTCGAAGAAAATTGAAATTTGAAAAGTAATTTCTGTCGGCGATTTTGCCCCAACAGAATATTGGCAAAAAAAAAGCCGAGTTCGAATCTCAGGTCAGGTCTTTTAGTGGTCGCCGTGGTCTAGTAGGTAGTGTGTTGGCTTATTAGACGAAAGACCCGAGTTCGAATACCAGGTCAGACATCAAAACGAAAATTTGAAAACAATTTTTCGGTGACTTCCTCTCAGCATATTTCTGGCAAAAACTCTGAGAGTAAAAAAATTGCCATGGAATGCTTCTCAAAGAAATGAGTCGTTCGGAGTCGACATTAAGCTGTAGGTCCCGCCACTCATGTATAAAATTAACGCACACAACATAAGTGGTGTGAGAAGCTAGGACGTAGTACAATGGGTCAATTCGACCACCGAGTACACTATACTTGTCAGAATTGACAAGTACACGTCCTCTAACCTAACCCAACCTAACCTATCTCAGGTCAAACAACAAAACGAAAATATGAAAACATTTCTTTGGCGACTTCCTCTCAGGAGATTTCTGGCAAAAACTCTGAGGGTTAAATTAAAATTGCAATGAAAAGCTTCTCAAAAATCTGTCGTTCGGAGTCGACATTAAACTGTAGGTCCCGCCACTCATATTTAAAATCAACACGCACAATACGAGTGGTGTGAGAAGCTAGGACGTTGTGTAATGGGTCAATTCAAACTCCGGATACTTTACTTATCACAGTTGACAAGTGCACGTCCTCTACCTACATACATAATTGGCCATTACAACCCTTCAGTCAGGATTACGATCTAGCTTCTCACACCACTTATGTCGTGTGCGTTAATTTTATACATGAGTGGCGGGACCTGCAGTTTAAAGTCGACTCCGAATGACAGATTTTTGAAAAGCTTTTCATGGCAATTTTTACTCTCAGAGTCTTTTCCAGAAATCTGCTGAGAGGAAGTCGCCGAAGAAATATTTTTCGTTTTGATGTCTGACCTGGTATTCGAACCCGGGCCTTTCGTCTAATAAGCCAACACACTACCTACTAGACCACGGTGACTTCACGCCCTCTGCCTAACCTAACCTAAATAAAAATTGCCTTAAAATGTTGCTTAAAAACTTGACCTATGACTTGGATCTCGCCCCTCATGATTCAATTTACCACTTACAACATGGATGTTGTGCAAAGCTTGATCATAATCCTGACTATGGATGTAATGCATAATTAAGTAAGTACTACGGTTATTAACGATAAGTTTTCTATCGGGATTCGTGAATAACTCTAGGATCGTTAGGGAATATCGCCGCTGTCTCGACCTTCTGTCTGGGCACTTTACCAGTCTCACAGTAACCTTCTGGGAAATTGTAGGGCCGATGAGCTCGCCAGAGCTGGTGCGCTCCTTACGGAATCCACTTCAATTGAATTGAGTCTGCCACTTGCCTTGGTCAAGTTGGATATTACGCGGAAATTCTTTCGGGACGCCAACATATCCTGGGTCAACGTGGAGTCCTGCTCCACCGCTAGACTCATATGGCCCTTGATGGATAGAAGGCGTTCCAAAAAATTACTTGGACTTGGTCGCGATGTCATTTCAACCACAGTGGCCGTGCTTACAGATCATTGCGTTATTGGTAGACAAACGGAAAGGATGAGGCTCCCATTTAACGACTTCTGACGAAGGGGAGACTGTTATCCATTTTGTTTGCCAGTGCCCGTCTCTTGCTAGGTGTAGATACAAGTTATTTGGATTCCTATTCCTTGTCAACTGGACGGAGCTATCATCTATTGACATCAAGGATATAGCTGCGTTTATCAAACTTTCTTTCAGAGCTTCGTGATATCAGAGCTACCACTCCGACCTAATCTAACCTTACGATTATTAACAATCAAGTCTAGGTAGCGTTGTATTCATTAGTTGATTAAATGACGGGCCCTTCGCCATGGCATGTACTGGAAGTTAACAAAAAAAAAAAAAAATATGTGCCACTCAAAACCGTTTCGTCAGATATTGGCACCTTAGGAGGTCCTTAGGATAAATAATACCGGCGTATATTAAGTTAAATTGGCAACCGACTGGTCCCCTAATAATTCCGATACGATCTATTTCCTCTAAACCCCATTTAGCTAGAGACCTTACTTACGTGGTCATTACAATCCCTTGAACAGTCTTACAACCCAAATTCTCACACCACACATGTTGTGTGTGTTAATTTTATCCACAAGTTGCGGGACCTACAGATTTTTTAGAGAAACTTTATTTTTACCAAACATTCTTAAGGTTCAATTAGTCGTGACTTAACCATAACGCTGTAGTCGTAACATAATCCATAACCGTAAATTTACTATTAGTAGCAATCAGTGCTGCCATGGACATAAACAGCTGTTTACGTTAATTGCACATATGTATTCTTCAAAAGTACAAAAGTAAACGAAAAAAATGTAGTATACATGTAAGTAAATTCAGCAAACAGCTGTTTATGGTTATGGCAAAAAACCAAAATTCAATTGGTGCATATGGTTATCGTTATGACTATGGCACTATGGGAAGTCACCTATAAGCGAACACAGTGATGTCCATAAAGTTGGTTAAAACTGCTGATTTATATGGTTATGGTTAAGTCACGACTAATTGAGAGAGTCTCTCTATAAGATAACTGTTTTATGAAGAGCATGTATGTCTCATACATATACGCATACATACATAAACATTTAATAATTATCCATACATGCACACACACATATGCACATGTGACCTCTGTTAAGCACAAGAGGTCATAAGGTTTATTGGCATTTGGTTAAAAGACATACTACTTGACACAGGTTCTGGTCCATTAACTTTTCAGCGAAAAAGAAAAAACAACAACAACAACAAAACACAGTTTTAAATGAAATTAAACAAAAGAAAACAAAATTAAAACAAAAGACTAGCTGACCGGCATACACAAGTCATTCACGATTTGTGGACAAAATAACCCACAACAAAAACAAAAAAAAACAAACACGCGGCACTGAACGTACCATCTACCGTTTAATGTACTCACCGGATAATCAACGTAAAATGTACAAACAAATGACAACAAACAATAAATAAATAAATAAACACAACAACAACGACAACAACAACAAAAACAACACTTTCAATAACAATAAACTCTCATTTAATAGAGTCATCATCAAAACCTAACAGAAAGAAAGAGGGACAGAAACAGAGAGAGAGAGAGATGGAGTGAGTGAGGATGTATTTTTAACAAAAAAAAAAAAACCCGAAAACAAAGGGAACAAATGTCAATAAGAAAAAAGAAAAAAAAAACAGCACGTGCCTATAGAGAGAGTGGGAAAAAAATGTACCAAAAAAAAATTCCCCTAAAAACCTTTAGTTTTAAAGGAAATCCCTTACAAATGTAAACATCAATATTATTTTCCTTACGAGCCGACAGCGAATGGCGGAAAAAACGAAGAGGATATTTGAAAAAAAGTATGAAGAGAGCACGTGTTATAGATTAAAGAGGAAAGTGCATTGAGGGGGGGTATATTGGGATTTAAAAAGTTGCCATTAGTTTCTTAAAACCTTTTTATTCAATTAAAAAGTAACTTTTCACCAACTCTACCCATATCGCTTGCTCTCACTCTCTCTCTCTCTCTGTGTGTTTGTGTTTGTATGGTATGGAGTGTGTATATAAATAATAATTGTTTAGCAAATAAAATTGACCACTAATTGTCTAAATATTTACTTAAGGAATTTATTGTTTCCCTTCCCTCACCCTCTCCCATTCTTTCCAACTTTCTCTGGCTGTATGTGTGTCTGTGCGTGTACTATGGTTTCTTATTTTTATTGATGACTATTGAAAAGACATTTTGGCAAAACATTTAATGTTTATCGGTAAAAGGTAGAGAGGAGAAGATCATAAAATCTTAAGTACAATTTCAAATACAAAAAAAATAAAATAAAAGGTGACCATCTTAGGCACGTGATTAAGTCATTTATTTAATGTCGCAAACAATTGCTTTTTGCGTCTATAAGGGTTTATTTTTATTATTTTTGCTTAAACGTTAGTTAAATTAGTTAAAGAAGGCATTGAACACGCATTTTCCAAATTAATTCCTTTTTTTTTCTTCTTTTTTTGATGCTTTTTGAACCCTTTTATTGGCCATTAATTAAAAAGACAATAATTTTGTTGTCTTTTTTTTGTAAATAATAATTTAATTAATAAAATAAACAATTAAATTGAATGAAATTGAAATAAACTTTTTAATTGTAATAAATTTTGTTTGGTTTTGACCTTACAATAGTCTACAAAGGTGACTGTTTAGTAATTTGACCTCTTTTTAGCTTAGTGTTGCTTTAAAATTGTTTAACACATTGACTGCCGCGGGAATTTTCAGAAATCTTGCCAAAAAACGACAATTCGACTTTTTCACATTAGTGAGTACGAGATAGCTCGTAGTTTGGCGCCCTAGAAGATAACGTAATCTACGAGTTATCTCGTAGTCGGCAGTCAACGTGTTAAATGAAGGTTTATCCATTTGTCGGTTTCAAAAGTACGTTAAAAATACCCCCTAATGAAACTTTTGCTGCCTCTAGTTTGGTAGCAATAGTCGATCCTTAGTGTATTTTGGTTTTCAGGAATTATGCACGTAAGCACGGTATTCGTCGTAGCCCCCCCCCGAAAACGAGTCTAACAATATCAAATCGATCTTGGTTTCCCAATTAACATCCCCGAACGTGAAAATAACTTTCACGGATACTTCTTTTGCAAGAAAGCCATATTCAGTCGTGTCCACATACTGGCCAGTTTCTAAACTTCAATTTCAAAACAAATACAGTCGATAACAATGTTGGCACAGTACCCTTAATTGATTGTAACGGTTCTTACACAAATATTTAGGAAAAGCGTCGATCCAATGACATTTCCAAACCATACAAACAGTTTTTTTCTAGCTTCAGCTTTCTCCAAGCCATATATGTGATAATTTGACTAGTGACAACCCTTGTCGCCCGGGTTTATCGCTGTAAAATTGTATTTCATAAATCAGGCTTGATAGTTAGGTGCTATAGCCTTTCCAAAAGTTGTCAGTTGCATGAGTTAAATTTTACATGCAAAATAAGCCGAACTTTATAAATAGTTCAATAAGATCAGTTCAATAATTGAAAATGCAGTGAAATCTCTAGATTTTCTCTTTCAGAAGCGATATACACTGAGCGCCAAAAGTGAGTAAACACCACTGAAATAATTCATTTTCTAAGGATAGCGCGAAAAGTAAATGAGAATACAAAAATAAAAACGTTTATTATTTATAAAATTTTAAAACAGAAACAAAAAACAAAATTTTTGTTGAGCTACAAGAAAATATATGTAATAGAAAATTTAAAATTATAGTGGGTATTGACTCACTTATGGTGCTCAGTGTATGCCCATTTTGATGATGCACAAGCCTGACGATATCTGTAACGCCTTCAATTTCTTTAAATTTCCCTAAAATCTTGTCAATTCCTTGCACAATAGGTTGACTAAGCTGTGAATAATCAAACAAATTCTAAATACCATACACACCCACACCACTACACCGCTGGGAAATTAAATTGCAATCGAGAAGAAGAAAAAAACGATAACAAGTAAATTAGGCTCTTCAATGATCTCTATTTAGAGAAAAATTCCCACATAATTTATGTGAGCGTCAGTTGTTGAGAGAGTTGTGAGTTGAAGAGAGTCAATGCAAATGTATAACAAAGGACGTGACTCATACATTATTTGTACACGATACAACTAAAAAGGCATGTGGACATGGGGTTTAATAAAATTAAAAACAGAAACCAAAACTAAAATGCAATAACAACAACAACAATAAAGAAACACAAACACACACACTATACAACACACACCCAAAAGAACATTTTCAATATTAATGAAGTGTAGATTTTTATAAACACACGTGCCTATATTAACTTTTCTTTTCCTTTCCTTCCATGCATATACTACCGACATGCATACGTATTTGTATGTACATATGTATGTATGTGTGTGTGCTTTTTTGTTTGCTTCTTATAATTTTAATACACAAAATAGGGATTACAAGCTTTCCTTTTTTTTTGTGTTTTTTTAAACGAAAACAGAAAATAAATGATTACAACAAGAAAAATAAACTACAACAACAACTTTGAAATAAATTTAAGAACCGAGCATAAATAAAAGGTAAATCGTTTAAAATACGAGGCACACATACACACGCAACACATGCATATTAAAATATTAGAGAGCAAGAGAAAACATATGTTCTCTCTAAGGGTTCTTGATTAGTTGCTGGTTGCTGGTTTCTACTGTTTGCTGTTGTTGTTGAAAGACAAATGACTAAAAACTCTGGACTGGTTTTGTCTATCCTTTTGAAAAAAAAGAAAATAACGAAGGAAATTTCTTGCTTGTAGTTGTTGTTGTTGTTACAGCTTTAATGGTCAAATTGTTTATTTTTAATGTTCGCCTAGTCTCTCCTCTCCAAAAAATATTAGAATTTTATGTGAATGAGTAATTGTGTTGAGAATTGTTTTTTTTGTTCCTCTAAGAAAACTAACTAAATAAACAGTAGGGGTGAGTGGTAGGTTTGTTGGCTGCTTGGTTGGTTGGTTGCTTTAGCAAAAAGGGAAATTATTTGTATTTTTTTTTTCTGTTCTTTCTTTTTCAACAAAAACAATAATTCTTATGAAACCCATTAAAACAAAAGTAAAAGTTAAATAGACCATTGAGAGTAGGAGAACAAGAGAACAAAACAAAAAAAAAGGACATTGACTCTTATTATAACGGCTTTGTTGTATAAGAATTTAAAACAAAAAAAGCGATAAATGCTAATAGAGCAGTAAAAAAAAAGAGTCACCAGATGATAAACTTATTCTTCTCTTTTCTGTTTCTCTCTCTCTCTCTCTCTTTCTAGCTTGTATTGAACTCAGTGAATAATAAATGAATTACAAAGAAAGACATCAAATGTTTTGTGTTCAAAGAAAAAAAAGAAGAAAAAAACATAAAGAAACGTATAAAAAAGTGTGTTTAAATAAAATTTAAATTAATTAAATAACAACAACAACAACAACAACACTAGCTATTAAAATTACTAAAAAAAAAAGAAAAAATGCAATAAAAACATCAAATTGAAATTGATGAATTGCTTTAATCATTAACGTCTCCATTAAACAGAAGACGACACACAAAGCACACGAGCGAAAACGACAAAAACAAAAACAAAAAAAAAAAGAAAGAAAGCCGCTATAAAGCAAAGGCTTTAAAAGAATGTATTCAATAAAGAAAACGAAAAAACAAGTGATGTTAGAATGTGAAGGCGAGTGGTTTTGGAATGGCAATTTTTGGTGCTCAAATATTTTGTTTTAGTATTCATAATAGTGAGGTTAAGTTGAAATGAGTGAATATTAGAAGCAATAAAATCGTTTCGAATACATCTTGAACATAAAATCGGTGAAGAAGTGTAAAGAAACTTGTGAATCATGGAGAATCTCGGACTATAAATAAGAAAAATACCCTGAAGAATCCATCCAAGAGGGACATCGTAAATACATGCATACAAAAGAAGCTGCTTAAAGGTAAGTGTTGCTTTTATTCTGTCTATTCGAGATCAAAAAGTACTGCGAGGGAAGAAAACCTATTGTAATCCCAGTTTAATCAAAGTCCTTTAGCACTTTCAAGGAGATTTGTGCAACAAACTAGGTAGAGGTACGACAATATCACCATACCAGGAGAATCATTGTCTATCGTGTAAGGAACATTCCTGAATATGCATTCTGAATCACTCCAGAAAACCTACTTCTGCTACCACAGGCTGCATTTGCTCGTAAAATATACTCTTAAGAAGTTTAATTCTACTCTACATAGCTAAAGCAGCTAACCTAAGGTGATTATGAACGGTTGGGCATTACAATTCCCGGCATGAAGTCGCCGGGGTCTAGTAGGTAGTGTGCTGGCTTATTAGACGTAAAGTCAGGGTTCGAGTCCCAGGCCAGACATCAAAATAAAATACAGAAAGAATTATTTCGGCGATTTCCTCTCAGTAGATTCCTGGCAAAAACTCTGAGAGTAAATAAAATTGCCATGAAAAGTTTCTCAAAAATCTGTCGTTCGGAGTCGACTATAAATTGTAGGTCCCGTCATTTATGTATAAAATTAACACACACAACATAAGTAGTGTGAGAAACTAGGTCAATAATTCTGACTGAAGGGTTGTAATGATCAATTAAGTAAATAGGGAATTTTACTTCCACCCAGCTCCAATTCCTGACCAGTTCCTAAGGTTCAATTCGTTCTATCATTGCCATTTGTTACCCTCGCAGTTCTTACAGGAGCCGAACCCAATATAAAGTGTTAACGTTTCCTAATAGCACTAGGCTCTTCCATATACCTCTCATTATTCTAAAACATAAATGGAAGAATATTTTAATAGCCCTAAGGTGCCATTGGAAACGATTTCTTAAATTTCAAAGCTTTGATTCTAGCCCGTGTTTTACTATGATTCTCATTGTATTCATCGAGTATACCAGAGGATTCACCATAAAACTGTCTTCACGGTCGCTACTTCAACATTATTGCAGAGACCTGTTCCTGGTGATATCATGCCATCAATGGGGTCGTCGTGGTCTAGTAGGTAGTGTGCTGGCTTATTAGACGTAAAGCCAGGATTCGAGTCCCAGGCCAGACATCAAAAATCTTGCTCTTCTTGAAAAGTTTCTCAAATAAATCTGTCGTTCGGAGTCGACTTTGAACTGTAGGTCCCGCCACTTCTGAAAAACTGCGGGCTTCTTGGGGACGGTTGCAGTAGGCTGTCTAATGGTGAAGGTATAGCACTGGGCATTTTATAGTCACCAGCAGCAACTCGTTTCCGTTCGCATCTTCCCTCTTTCCACCTTTCCAAAACCTGCACAATGTACTTCATGGGTAGGGGTCATCCCCTGAGTGCAGGTTTAATAAAAAAAAAAAAAAAATCATGCCATCAAAGTGGAGAAAACGGATTGCATTCACTCTACTTTTCTGTTACGAAATGCCCTTAATTTTCCATCTCTTGAAAGAACTTTTTTTTGATCATTAACAATAGCGCTAGGCATACCTAAACCAAATAATGTTACAAAACGTTTCATTTTTCTGATAAGCCCAAGCCACAGGATATCTTTTCTGTTATCGTTCGGGAACTTGGACATCCAAATTTTATTTACAGAATATGTAGGATCGAAGGCGATTAGGAAGAATCCACGCCTTCATAAAGCTAGGATTTCAGCCAGTAGGAATCGATATTACAATAGGGCCTTGTGGGACCCAATTGAGTTGCTTGACGTTATTGGGAGCAAATCGATAGAGAGGTTGAGATTCATAATTGAGTAGGCATTCGGGAAATTTTTTCGGTTTGCTATACGCAAAAGAAAACCTTACAGTCTCTACATGCCGCCTGCAGAAGTTATTGTTTTGAAGTCCTTATGCTTCGGTTCGAGTTATTTTCATTGCCTCTATGGTATCAATACAGATCGTTTGATGGTCTCACTTTCGCATAGCCATCGGCCATCATGCTAAGGTAAAGTATGGAGTTTACAACGTAGTTGAATGTCCAAAAGATCATTTTGTTGTACAAAACCAAAGTTCTGTGATAAATTATTTCTCTTATTTCCTTCCTATTTTGTTGCTTTCAGCTGTATTAACAAATTTTTCAGCTCAGCAGGTTCTAGAATAACAGAATTGCCATCTTTTGTTGCCTAGAAATACCGCTTTTTTTGTGAAAATGTATTGTGCTGTTGCATTGAGTGTAGTTGTGAGCAGTTTTCCTAGCCTTTGCCTTATTTTCCTATGATGTTCGTGATTGATGTTATCCCCCCCCCAGTACAAAACTTGTTCACCTTCTTTCGTATAAAAATCTGAATACGTTGCGTTTGTAGTTAAGCACTGAAACTAATACTTAGCGCCATCACTTGCCCATCTCTGGCTGCCTTCAAAATTTCCCATTTGACTAATTTGTTAATAATTATTGTTGTTGTTGTTGTTATTGTTTTATTCTTAAAATTTTATGACAATTTTAGAATTTTTTTAAATTTTTTTCCCAAATTGCAATGGAAAACTCAAAAACATTGTGTTTGTAATAATCAAACTAAGAAAATAAAAAAAATTTCCCATGATTGTCTCGAAATTATTTTTCCTTGGGAATTTTCCATTTATTCGAGATGTACATACACACACATACATACATGTGTGTGTGGGTATTTTTTTTTTCTTCTAAAATTTCCATTTTAAAGGCAGATTTAATCGCAATACTTGCACTTGCAATATGTATAACTGACTGACTAAGCATGTGATGAAAAAAAAAATGTGGGCACCATCAGAGAGAAGTGAGTGGGGGAAACACTGGGTAGTATGGCGAGCAATTGTAGCTGCTTTAAATTCCTTCTTTTTTAAGAATTCTTAGGTTATTTGCCCGTCTTTGACAAGTTAAAGAAACCGCTGTTGTTGGCATATTTATAGAGATGACGACGATGATGCGAATGTGTCTGTAGAAATTTGAGATTTTTAAGCGGTTTAAAACGTTGCAAAAAAAAAAAAGTAATGAAGAATGCTCTTGTCCTACTATTATTTTAAAGACTCATAAGTAAACTTTTGTTAATGAACTTTCAATTTGTAAAGGCAAGAATTCAATATCTTGAGTTTACTCTCTCCTGTTAGAGAGTTTCTTCTTAAAATAAACGGACACAAACAATAACTTCTGCAGTGGACTGTAAGGTTTTCTTTTGCGTACAGCAAACAGAATAAATTTTCAAAGCGTTGCATGCGTTTCATACGTTCTTCGCGTTCTACGCTTCAAGTTACATGCAACGCTTTTTACGCGCCAATGTTTTTTCTTGATCAGCTGTTAACAAAATAAAAACATTTGATTGAAAATACTTGAATAAAACATTTCGTACAAAGATGGCAAATGAAATTGTAGTTTTTAAAGAATTTATAGAATTAATTGAGTTTGTGAATATAATATTTTGTGCCACAAGTGTGTACAACAAGCTCCAAAAGAACAAACGACGATTTTCCTGATATGCCCACTAGTTTTCCATTGAATTCTCTGCAGCAACTACCAGAGGCATGTTTGCTCGCCCGCGCATTTTTTACGAATCGGTCCCTTAAAGTTTTCCAACGAGATTGGCAAACGTTCTCTAAAAAAAAAAAACCAATACGAAATACCGTCCTCAATACCTCCTCGGCAATGGACTTCCAATCAGCTGCTCTTTTAAATCGACTTTTTTATATAGGACTTCATGTTTTTTCACAGCTTCGTTTGATCTTACCTCCATTGTTCTTTGAAAAATTTAAATAAAGTAAAACAAAATAACTTGTCAAAGTCAGCTGTTTTGTACGCACGCCGCTTGTAATGCTTACAAAAGTAGAAAGTAGATTTACTTTACGCGTTCTATGCGTCATGGCATCCTACGCTTGCACCATATAAATACATTAATTTTACTTTTATGACAGCCGCGTGGAATGCGAGAACGCGTGGTGTGGCTTTATGAATATCAAGCGTACGTACTCTTAACCTCACTATCGTTTTGCTTCGAATAGCATCATGTAGCTCAATTCGGTACCACAAGGTCCCATTGTAATATTGATTCATCCTGGCTGAAAGCTTACCTTTATGGTCGCCTTAGACCATACATGTTCTCTCAGTAAACTTTGGGTGCTTAAGAAGTCTTCGTTGCCAGACAATAAAAAAAAGTGTTAGAAATAGAAACGTTTTGTAGCATTATTTACTTGCCGCTCTACAGAGAAGTGACAACCTTACAAATAAATTCATTTTAATTACATGGTGCAATAGTGAAAATATAACGCGAGTAACTACATCGTCTAGTGAGGTCGCCGTGGCCTACTAGGTAGTGTGTTGGCTTATTAGACGAAAGAACCGAGTTCGAATCCCAGGTCAGACATCAAAAACGAAAATTTGAAAACAATTTTTCGGCGACTTCCTCTCAGCAGACTTCTGGCAAAGACTCTGAGAGTAAAAAATTGCTATGAAAAGTTTCTCAAAAATCTGTCGTTCGGAATCGACTTTAAACTGTAGGTCCCGCCACTCATGTATAAAATTAACGCACACAACATAAGTGGTGTGAGAAGCTAGGACATAGTACAATTGGTCAATTCGACCACCGAGTACTGTACTTGTCAGAATTGACAAGTACACGTCCTCTAACCTAACCTAACTACATCGCCTACGTTGTTCAGTCCAAACTTTTTTACTACACAAAATACTGGATTACTCAAACATTTCTGCCCCGATTTCCAAAATTAAAATCAAATGCAGCTTTAAAACGGTATACATATATCTATTATTCGACTTAATATGCTATGAGATTTGATTGGAAAATTCGAATTTTTTTCATATTTTTTCAAGTTTGTCCATTCATAGTAGCAAACTTTAATAAAAAAAAATATGGTAAAGTGATAATATTCTTAAAGACTGTTCTCTTAGGAAGAGATTAAGTCATCATTTGATCAAATCGGACAAAAATTACCATAGTTATTATTTAAATAGTATAACAGTCTTGCTATATTTTCTATACACATAGGTCATCTCATCAAATGAATTTATAGGTCATAAATTTTCAGAATTTTTGATGAATCTTGATTGTTTATCATAAAATGTGTCAATTTCACGTTTGAGCGATCACCAGAAGTTGGTCAATGTTTGCGCAAAGGGAAATAATAATATTCCCCAAAAAACACAAACATTAGCCGACTTTTGCGTTTATTTTTATGTCTAAGCACTTAAAATATTGTAATCAATAAATCGAATATTGAGTCAATAAAAGTGCATGTCTGAACACAATATTAGATTGAAGGGAGGAGATCATCATGCATATGAATGGTTGTTCGCGCTTGCCATCGCATCGTCTTGTTGAATTGACACCAATACCGGCCCAACACTGTTTCTTTACAAGCATTCTGATGTTCGTAGCTCTCTTCACCACCGACAACCACTCTTTATTGAAGCGACATAGGGGCTCTCACAAAATATCTCCCTCAATTCCCCTTGAATTTCTTTTTATTTTTCTCCAGCAAGTTCTATGATTGTAGGGTTACCCTGCTGTCATTGTCTAGCAATAATGCTTTCTATTAGAATAATTCCAAGATTTTGCCTTGAGTTGAGTTATTGTATCAAAATAATGCTATCGATAGTTAGTCCACTTATATTTTTTTCATACGAAGTTTTGCAAAGATTTTGTGTCAACTTAAGATCTTTAACACGTTGACTGGAGACTATGAGATAACTTGTAGATTGCTTTCTCTTCTAGGAGGCCAAACTACGAGTTATCTTGTACTTACTAAAGTGAAAAAATAAAATTTTAGTTTTTTGGCCAGTTTTCTGAAAATTAACGCGGCATTCAAAGGGTTAAGGGAGGAAAAAGAAATGAAAAAATCACATGACGTTCTGTAGCATACTCTCTAGGCTTCTTCTAGTTTAATTTGCTTTTTTTTTGGATTTATCTTTAAAAATTTGACATTTTCTTTTATTGCCAACATTTTTTATTTTTGCAAATCCCTTTAGATGTGTGTTGTTGTTGTTATTTTTTTAATATTATTTTTGGTTTAATTTATATTATTTTTGTTGTTTTCCTATCTATCGTGTCTAAACAAATGTCAAACGTCAAAATAAGAAATATTTACTGTTACGCCATTTTGTTTTGTTGTGATTTTTTTTCATTTTCATTTTTGTTTTCGTTTTTTTCGTTTGGTGTCTCTCTGTTTTCCCAAAACGAATATCTGAAAACATTTTCTATATTTTTTTCTTTTTTTTTCGCTTTAAAAGTATTATTTTAGGGTGGGGTTGGTTTGTTGGTTGGTTGGTATGGTATGGCTTGGTTTGCCTTGGTTTAGTTTGTCTACTTTGTAATGCCATCATCATCATCATCATCAGTAGGAAGATGGCTTTGTATCTGTTCTCTGCTGTTCTGTTCTATTCTATTCATACGATTTGTAGTGGCATTTAAAGCATAATATTTTCTAGGGTGTGTTTTTCTTCTTTGCTTTATTTTCTATGGCTTTTCAAATTGGTTGTAAATATCATATCTAAACGACGCCATTTTATTTCTGCACCACAAGGATTAGCTAAAGAATAACAAGAATATCTAAGGCAAACAAAATACAATGAAATAATCGTTAAGTTTTGATATGAAAACCTTGTTTTTCTTTTCTATTTCTCTATACGTTTTATGATTCTTTATTGTCTCTTTTATTTTTTTGTTTTTCTTTTGACGAATAAAAATCGTAAAAATCTATGTTATTTTCCAGCTTTAATCATTTTATTGTGATACTTTTTTTATGCATTTTTTTCTGCTGTAAATACTGTAACTTAAGTTAAGTCTTTAATAATCTCCGTATTTAATGTTAAAAAAAAAGAAAAAACAACCCCATCCCTGAATTATTTTGTTTTTGCCTGTCATTTCCTAACGCTCCCCGCGGGTGCCCAACAAAATGTTTAACAAAGAATAACACAACGTTTTATGTTTTACGAAAAATGGTTTGTTGGTATACACAAACTAACGGGACGCACCCGCTTGCTTGCTCGCTGTTTATTATGTTTATTGTGTGGGTAAGAGGAGTAAAAAAAAACAACAAAAAAAAGTTGAAAAACAAAATAATAAAAATCGCAATTCTGTTATAGATACCGTTATTTCTTCTTCTTTTTTTTATTATTATTATAGCAGTTGTTGTTGTTGTTGCTCTACTCTACTCTTCTCCCACTTTTGTTGTTTTTTTTTTTTTTTGTATCAAAGAGGGGGCTAAAGAGAATACAGTTTTTTTTGCTTTCTTGTTCCTTTTGGGAAATGAGCCTTATAATCCTACTCACACACACATTTATAGACACATACACACACTGTGTGTGCTGTGTTAGCAAAGTGAAAACTGTTAGTAGATACAGGGTTGTTAGTCAATGAAATAAACATGACAACAACAAAAAAAACGAAGACGAAAAAAAAAACTATGTTTAGATAGAAAATAACAACAACAACAGCAACAACAAACATGAAAGAATGAAAGAAAGAAAGTCTATTACAAATTGTGTATTGAGAAGCAAAATAACAGGCAACATCAACAATAAAAACGATTTGACCCTGACTTGCGCAGTTTTTCGCAAAAAAAAAAAATTTTTTTTAAGAGAAAAAAAAAACACCGAATGTGGCAACATTTTTATTGATAATGTGTATAATGAAAATACCTACCACCCCTTTCCCCAACCCCCCCACCTTTCACGAATGAAAACAGTAATTAAAGGCCAAAAGTTTGGTAAAGTTTTTTACTTAAAATTTAAAAGTGAACAAACACTTTAATTTGAAAAGGATTTCGTTTCGATCGTTAAAAAACCGATTTTTAATCGGTTATTGTTTATTTTTTAGAATAAAATAAAATTCAAATTTTAGGAAATTTATACAAAATGCTTAAAGTCCTAAGCAAAATATCATTTTAGTTGGAGAAAGTATTTCGCATAATTTGAATTTCCAACAGTTGGGCCTATTCTAAAGCTCTTTATGATGTATTCTCCTGTTGGCTTTGCATCCATTTTCATCTAAAAAGTACAATTCATGCAACAATTAAAGCCAACAAATAATTTCCAACGAATTCTCTGTAGTCTAGAAGGCAGTGTGGTGGCTTATTAGACATAAGGCCCGAGTCCAAACACCAATTGAGACATCGAAACGAAAATATGAAACAAAAAAATTTCTTTGGCCACTTACGCTCAGCAGATTTCGGGCAAAAACTCTGAGAGTAAATAAATTGCCATGAACAACTTTTCGAGTCGGGTTTAAATGTATAAAATTAAGGCGCACAACATGAGTGGTGTGGGAAACTAGGTCGTAATCCTGACTGAAGGATTGTAATGATCAATTATGTGCATATGTATGAATGTAAGATTTACAACAACGTAGATATTTGAACACTTTCACTCTCTGGTTAAGTCAACATACATAATTATTACATACGAAGCCCATAGAACGCGATAGAAGCAATTAAAAACCAGCAAAATATCACAGAGATACCGATCGAAATGACCAGAAAAGTGTTTGTAAACAACTACTAGAGGATCGGCTGGTTCAATCAATTCAGAGGCGGTCGTTTAAAAATTCTGTATTTCATACACTGTAAATCATTTGGATTTATAAGGTAGGAAAACAAAACCAAACTATGCGCAGGTTGACGGATACTCTATTTAATTCAGTTCTCTCAGTTATCACAATAGATCTATAGATCTAAGTATATTGATATGGAGCGATCAATCTAAACACCCCATAACAGAACCAGTCTTAAAACGATTAAGATAATAAAAAAATAGGTTTTAGGGGACGAAAATAATGAAAACAAAAACCAATTTAAAGCATATTTTATGGTTGACAGTCTGACTTAATACCTGTTACGACTTAAAACCGATTACAAACCGGTTATAGAAAAAAATTTATAAAAATTAATTTTAAATTTTTCTGTGAATATTACAAATTCATGTAAAGAAAAAGTCACATAGAACCGGTTTTTGAAGCGGATATGCAAAATTCTTTATGAAATTTGAAATTTAAACAAATAAAGATGAAATCCGTACACTTATTTAAAGTACATATATATCAAACTTGATTAAAATTGGATTTTATTCGTTTAAATACGGGTTTCTATTCGATTAAACCCGGGTGTTTTATTCGATTGAATCGATTAATCAATCGGATACCAAAAAACATTTTAAATCTAAATGTCTTTAATGTTTCATCTGTAATATCAATCTTATCTATATCTATCTATCTATTTTTATTCGGATATAAATTCGATTAAAACCGTGTTTTTATTCTATTAATCGGATTCCAAACATATTTTAAAGCTTTATTTTCTACAAAACTTTATTAATTTTATACATTTCTACAGTTGCTATTTCGTCTGTAATATCTATCGTGGTTTAATTCGATTAAAAACGTTTTTTATTCGGTTAATTGGATTTTAAGTAACATTTTAAAGCTTTATTTTCTACAAAACTTCAATAATTTTATACATTTCTACAGTTTCTGTTTTTATACGATTAAAACCGGTTTTTATTCGATTAATCGGATCCTAAATAACATTTAAAACTTTATTTTTTATAAAATTTCTTTAATTTCATACATTTCTTTTGTTTCTGTTAGATCTGTAATATCTAACCTGTTTTTATACGAGTAAAACCGGTTTTTTATTCGATTAATCGGATCCTAAATAACATTTTAAAACTTTATTTTTTACAAAATTTCTTTAATTTCATACATTTCTACAGTTTCTGTTTCGTTTGTAATATCTATCCTAGTTTTGTTCGATTAAAACCGGTTTTTTATTCGATTAATCGGATCCTAAATAACATTTTAAAACTTTATTTTTTACAAAATTTCTTTAATTTCACAGTTTCTGTTTCGTTTGTCATATCTATCCTAGTTTTGTTCGATTAAAACCGGTTTTTTTATTCGATTAATCGGATCCTAAATAACTTTTCAAAACTTTATTTTTTACAAAATTTCTTTAATTTCATACATGTCTACAGTTTCTGTTTTGCCTGTAATATCTATTCTGGTTTTATTCGATAAAAATCGGTTTTTTTATTCGATTAATCGAATCCTTAATAATATTTTATAGATTTATTTTTCAAAAATTCACTTTAAATTTGAATATTTCATTAACTTCTGTTAAATTCTATCCATCCATCTATCTACCCTGTTTGATAAGTACATAAGACGTGTAAATTTCTTTAAAATTGAATGAATGAACCTCGATTATGAAGAATTTCAAATTTCAATATTTTGTTTTCCTTCTTTTGTTTATTGAAAAGGAAAACTAATAAAATAAAAAAGATTTTAAAAAAATATGCCAACATTTTTAAAGGCAATAAAAACAAAAACAAATCAAATCAAAAAAAAAAAGAAGGCAAACAACAGAAATCTGTTAACTAAACTGAAACTAAAAAACGGCTTTGAAATGAATTTAACAACAGCGGCAGCAGAGTCACGCAATATTTTATAAAAATAAAGAACGAAAGAAATTCTATTTAAATTTAGAACGTTTTTGTTTTTGTTTATATTTTTTTAATCTATTTCAAGCCAAACAAAACAAACCAACAAATGGCGTGACCGTCGGAACGCTGCACAGACTTAAAAATCACTTAAATTTTACCCCCGGCTGTAAAGGCAATAGGAGAATGCAGCAAATGCAACGCCCTGTAGCGCATATTGACAATAAAATTATGAAAATGAAAATCGCTGATAAATTTTTCAAAAAGCTTAGCTTGTAAGTGTTAAAAGGCTTTTAAGAAAATTCATTTTCTTTTTTCGTTTTTTCTTTTTAAATTTCATTCATGCGAACGTTTTCCTTGCTATGGCTGGGGGGCCTTCTCATGTGTGTAGAGTCTAATAAAATATTTACGAATAATGCTTTAAAATTGAACACCTTAAACGCATTCACTCACTCACTCAGTCACTTATTCACTCACGTGGGGCATTTTTACTATGCTTCTACGAAAATGCAAATTTTCAATTTATTTAATATTTATAAACACAATTTATTGGCTAGTTAAATGCATTGCAGAGCTTTAAAAGCATGTAATCTCGGAAATCGCCGTAGTCTAGTAGGTAGTGTGTTGGCTTATTAGACGAAAGGCCCGAATACAAATCCTAGATTTCTGGCAAAAACTCTCATAGTAAAGAAAACCCGTCATGATAAGCTGCTTAAAAATCTGTCGTTCGGAGTCGACTTTAAGCTCTCAGTCCCGCCATTCAACGTATAAAATTAACACACCAAAACATAAGTGGCGTGAGAAGCTAGGTCGTAATCCTGGCTGAAGGGTTGTAATGACTAATGGAAATTATACGTATGTATGTATGTGTGATCATGTTTCAGATCCTTTAAGAAGCACAGGCCATTGTCACTGTTATTTTATTCGCTATCGGTCTGTTCCTTTGTCGAGTTTCAGTTTCATTAATCAAAAGTTTTCTGACTGTATTAGGTTCTAGAATGATAGTGTTTCCATTTGTCGCATTAGAACCTTGCTTAGGGAGAATAATACCATAGTAATTTTTATAATTTAAAACGCCATTCCGCCACGTGTACACCAATCCATACCATTTGATCCAAATATTTCACTTCAGTCCATGAAAACCTAGCTTCTCTGGCAATCGCCAGTCGTCTCTGGTATCAAATAATTTTTTTTTTCTTTTGTTTGCTACTCTGTAGATTGCAAACTAGCGATGAGCACGTGATATCATCATAAGGCTTCCCTTGAATGTGAACACCTTTTAACCAATGTTGACATTGGATTTCCAAGAAAGAGATCTCCTAGGTAGTCCTTAAGTTCCCATATAAATTATCATTGACATGCATTTTTTTCTGCATATATTTGACCACATAGTTATTAACAGGTAACTCTCTGCTACAGATTTACAATCAGAAGCTCGATATTCCGTGAAATTTCCTTGCGAATTTGAGATTTCGTTGTAATTCATAGTATAGAGGGATGCTGCGTCCGATACAAAAGAGTGTTGAATTCGCAAAGTGTTGGCCTCATCAACGCAAGGTAGCATAGCAATTTAAATCCCCGGATTCTCTTTTTGAGTGATCATTTCGCTCTTTCGATTCATCAAGTGTTTATTATTTGAAAGCATCGAGTTTCTTAGTTGCCATATTGATCGTTGGGATGCTGCGAATACGATTGATGTCACATCTGCATTCTGATTAATGTTATCCAGTGGTCTACAGAGGGTACAAAATCGTTTAAAGTCACATTTATTGCTATGTTGCCTGTTATGGGCCGTAGGCAATAGTGTTCAGTTTGCATATCCTTCGTATCTTGTACTTTCACGGTTCACAAGTACTTTTAATGTCTTCGATTCTCATTAAACAATGTTGCAAGTTCCACGACCATATAATAGCACAGATTTCAAATAGCTTTTAAAGATCTAATGCGGACAGATCATCTTATTCCGTTTAGTTGGCTGCGTTGTACAGTAAGACCGCCGCTTAACGCTGTTTCAGTATTACGCGGTAGTATTAGGATTCTCCTAAATCGCACACTGTATTGATACTTGTAGTGCACTATATAGCGACGGTGTATACTAGGTACCTTTTCCGATGCTCTTTTGTTAGCCTGTCCAGAATAAAGATTCCAATTGTATTTCTCGAAGTCGGAATGAATTTACATATCGACGCCTCCGTTCTATAACATTCTAAGTCAAAAAAGGATATTTAGAGTTATAAGTTCTCAAAGTTTTCACGGGACATACGACTGTATGCGTATTCTACGTAGATTTTTCCCTATAACTTTGGAACGGGTCGGCGCAAGTTAGAGAACGTAGAATTTATAACTGCAAGAATTTAAAATGGAGCCGTCGATATAAATGTGTTAAGTTGCTTCGCTTAACGCTGTTTCGTTTATCGCTGGAACTTATTGAAACGTATCCCCCGCGTTAAGCAGGGTCTTACAGTATTCGACTTTAAACATAATCGTGAATACCATCTGATGATGTAAATATACTGCGCAGATAAGAGCATCAGCCGATCCTGTCAAGGTTTTGTTGACAGTCGGTAAGAAGCTGGGAGTTTTTTGTGTGTATTTATATGGTCTTGGTTAGTGGAATATTAGCTTTGGTAGCTAACATGCCTCTCTGTACGATTAGGAACCACTAAACAGATATTATCAACATGATTTAGGTATACTAAGCGCCTATTTGGACTCCAGGCGTAACATGAGGCAATTAAAAGTTTTGTATTTATAGGAGGAGGCTTATTTCATAAGATACTCCTACAGTAAGACCCCGCTTTAAGCGTTTAAGCGTTCCAATAAAATCTAGCACTAAACGAATCAGCGTTAAACGAGGCAATCCCAATACTACCGCGAACCTGAGCTATGACGAAATCTTAGGTATAGAAATGCCAGAGGACACATACCTCGTGGGATACGCGGATGATATCAGTCATGTCAGTGTCAGTCATTTCAGAGCGCGAGACATTGAGGATGCCAGGAGAAAACTGAATCGAGTCATGATAAGGACTCAGATATGGCTTGTGGATCATGGTCTAGAGCTCGCAAAGAACAAGACTGAGGTCATACTGATGACAATGGCTCACATCCCACTCGAGATTGGTATGCAGATAGGTGATGTGTCACTGGTCACAAAAAGGGAAGTTAGATATTTGGGCATAAGACTCGACTGCAGACTTAATTATTGGGCCCAAATACAGCATGCAGCTACCAAGGCAGCGAAACTAACGGGTATGCTAAGCAGAATGATGGCAAACATTGGCGGACCAACACAGGCCAAGCGGAAATTGATTATGGCGGCGACGAACTCGATATTGCTGTACGGAAGCGAGATATGGGGAGATGCGCTGGAGATTAAATCTAAGCGGAAAATATTAGCAGCGGTGCAGCGAACAACGGCATTAAGAGTTGCCTCGGCCTACCGCACAGTATCGGGCGCCGCAGTCCTAGTGATCGCTGGTGAGATACCTATTGACCTGCAGGCATTTGAGCGAAGAAAATCTTGGAGAATGAAGAGGGAAAATCTTCCTATTAGTAGCGCAGATCTCAGATCTCAAACACTACGGTGATGGCAAAGAAGATGGAACGAGGAAACATGCAGAAGATGGACTTATAAACTTATTTCATCTATAGAGGCATGGATACGGAGAACCTTTGGGGAAACTAACTATTTTCTGAACCAGTTTCTCTTTGGTCATGATTATTTCCGAAAATACCTATACCGTACGGGCAAGGTGACTGATCCTGGCTGCATTTATTGCGAGGAAATGAGTGACAACGTTGAACACACATTCTTCCATTGCATTAAATGGCAAGACGAGAAGAACATGTTGATGGAATAAATTGGTGAATTTACACCCGACACCATTGTGAACGCAATGCTCGAAAGTGAGATGAAATGGAACGCTGTGAAGCACCACTCGACGCAGCTGATGACGATCACTGCAAGTGCGAAGGCATTTTGAACCCTACCTCACACGCCAAAAAAAAAATACTATGTTAAGCGGGGTAGCATTAAGCGGGGTTTTACTGTAACTTGTACTTTGAAAAGAATCTTTAAAGGGCATAAGACATTTAAATGATTTCATAGCTTTAAATCTGCATACATATGCTATCCCCTAAAAGTCCCAGTTTTATTTAAGTGAGGTTATAATTTCATTTCATTCTTTTTGTTTTGTTTTTTAACAACAACAACAAACAACAATAAGGATATTCAAGAATTTAATTCCAAACACGCAGACCCTTATTATTCAGGACTTTTTTTGTTTGTTTTTGTTTTTTTTTTTAATATTTTCAACAGAGGCATGAAGAAACATTGTTGATTGGCTGCCGTCTGTCTAACCTTATGACCAATTCTTTTGTTCAACTGTCTGTCTGTCTATCCGTCTTACTGTCTGTCTGTCTGTCCGTCTGTCTATCTGTTACCATTACCGTTATGTATTTATGTTGATTATAGTGTTTTCCATTGACCACCTGACCTTGAAAAATTGAAATTGAAAAAATATTTTTGCGTCTACAGCTCCTCCTGATTTAAATAACTGCAGTCGCTTAGCTCCGTTTAAAATGCCACACAAAATTGTGTATAATTTTGCAAAAGAATTTCTTTCTTCAATTTAGGGGCTAAGAGAAATGAGGATGGATGGAAGGAAGGGAATACTTACCTTGAAAATAACTTTTTGTTCTTAAATAACTAACGGACAGCCTTAGAATGCTCAGTCGATCCAATTTACTTAAAATATTCTGTTCAAATGGCAACAGTGAAGCCAATAAATCTAATTCAGCATTTAAACGCTCACGATGACGTTTCGATGGATTGCTCTTGGTGACGCCATCTTTAGGCGGAGGTTTGAGGCTGCAAAGAAAAATTAAAAAACAAAAAAAGAATTTTTAATTTCAAATTTTTAATCAAAAATAATTATTTTCTATTTTAACACGGTCTTTAATGTACTCCCCCAGCTAATGAATATAAATTATAGGCACTTTGACCTTTGAAACCTGGAAAACTGCATGAATTCTTCTCTTCATAGAACATATGTGTGATATGATATGATAGGCTATGATAGCATTTATTAATCTAAATATTCTTACATTTAAATTGATGTACTTTGGAAATACATCCTCCTCCACCCTCCCTTTTAAATTAGCCTAACCTTCTACTAGTGCCCTTACCTTTTCATTCACCTTTTTCATTCCATCCCCTTTCAATTTTATGCACAGTCATCGCACTAGGCTAGGGAAACTTTAAGAACGAAATTGTTTAATGGTTTGATTATTACCAAAGCCAACAACAAAAAGGTGTTTAATTTTTCCATTAAATCACCCCCTCTGGTTGTTATATTTCTTTCATAATTTATTTTTATTCATGTCTGTCCACTCCTCACAACATATGTTTTGAGGTTAGGAAAAGAAAGTTTTCCCACAAGTTGTTTAAAGGCATAGGCGCTTCAATATTCGACAGAAATTTTCAACACATGCTTTGAATATTTTCAAACGAAATTAATTGAAATTCTTCTCTCTTTAAAAAGAAAAAATCGAATTTTATTTCAAAATGACCTTTTGACCTTTAAAGCAATTCGTTGTTTAATTTGTTGTCTTTATAATACAGTAATTCCTCGATTTAAGTCATAATTGGTTCGACACAAAAGGCAACACAAATCGAATTTCATAATACAAAAGTAGTACGTTTTTAACAAGGAACTTAAGAAAGTTACAGTAATCCTTCGATTTATGCCCCCTCGAATAAAGTTGTTTTGATTTACGTCGTCAAATTGTTTGTTCCCTCTAACTTCCATTTGCTTCGTCATTCGTCGCCTTTCTTTAGAACCAACTGCAACGTAAATCGAGGGATTACTGTAACTTTTTTAAGTTCCTTGTTAAAAACGTACTATTTTGAAGTAACGTAGTAACGTAGCCTTTTTTTGGAACCAATCGCGACTTTAATTGAGGGCGAGGGATTACTGTATTATAAAGACAACGAATTAAATAACGACAATAGCAGCGTTTCAGGCAATGATAGTGCAGGATAAGAAAGAGTGGCAGCTTTGCAGAAATCACAACTCTCTTGTATACACATACATATAAAGCAAGTTCTAGTGATGCCACATAAAACGATGCCTCAACAGGTAACACATAAATTCTGATTAACTGGTCTTGACAGTCACCGTTACAACTTTCCATTTAGAAAATGCGTCCCTTGGTCGTTCTCACATCAGCTCGTTAGATTCCGTTAGAGAAAGAAAAATTGCTTAGAGCCAAAAACCAATATCTATTCCTTCTCAGTTCATTCAGAACCTCTGCAGAAGTCCTTTATAGATAACTGAAGCCTTTCTGGATGGCTATCCATTGACCAATGACCGGTGATGTGATGCTTTTACGGTTCCAATAAAATATAGTTAATGTGCCTAGCAATACCTTTGCCTAATAGGCAGTTTAAAAGTGGTAACCGACATACTTAAATTCATAGAAGCTCTTCCTAGCTGCCGCCCTAGTAGCTTCATCAGTATTAAAATTACCTGAAATATCCATAAGGGAACAAAAACCCATATTAGACTGACACAAAACTATGCCGTGGTCTAGTAGGTAGTGTGCTGGCTTATTAGACGTAAAGCCAGGGTTCGAGTCCCAGGCCAGACATCAAAAATAAAAAAAATTCAAAAAGTATTTTTTCGGCGATTTCTTCTCTTTCTCTTCTTGTTTCTCAAAAATCTGTCGTTCGAAGTCGACTTTAAACTGTAGGTCCCGCCACTTCTGCATAAAATTAACACACACAACATAAATGGTGTGAGAAACTGCGGGCTTCTGTAGACTGTCGACTGACGATTGCTGTAGACTGTCTAATGGTGAAAGTATAGTACTGGCCATTTTATAGTCACCAGCAGCAACTCGTTTCCTTACCGTTCGCATCTTTCCTCTCTCTTTCCATCTTTCCTAAAAAACCTGCACAATGACTACATAAGTAGGGGTCATCCCCTGAGTGCTGGTTTTATAAAAAAAAGAGCCATTCCCAAGAGTTTAAGCCACGTGCCAAAAGCTTAAGATATGAGAGTTACAGCCAACAGATATATAGGGAGGAGAGGATAAAAAGCCTAGTAGTTGCAGACCGTTTACAGCGTACTAGTCCCGCAGTATGATTTCTAGACTTTAGCTAGGCCTGACAAACACTGCAATAGTAGGGGAGATGTGGAAACATACATTACATTACATTGGTCATTACAACTCTTTAATCAGGATTACGACCTAGTTTCTCACACTACTTGTGTATGTTAATTGTATAAATGACCGGTGTGACCTACAGTTTAAAGTTGATTCGGAAAGACAGAAACTTTTCATGGCAATTTTATTTACTCTCAAGACTTTTTGCCAGATCTCTACTGAGAGAAAATCACCGAAGATATATTTTTTCATATTTCGTTTAGTTGAATATGTCTAAGCTGGGGTTTGAACCGAGGCCTCACGTCTAATAAGTATCTACTAGACCACGGCGACTACATACATACTAAGGATGCCAATCGGGAAATCCCGAATCTCGAAATTTTAAAAATCGATCACGTTTGACATCCCTAATACATACCTAATTGGTCATTACAACCTTTCAGTCAAGTCAGGGTTATTGACTTAGTTTCTCACGCCACTTATGTCGTGGGTGTGTTAATTTTACACATTGAGTGGCGGGACCTATAGTTCAAAGACGATTCCAGAGAAAAGCTTTTCAAGGCAATTTCTTATTTATTTACTCTCAGAGTTTCTGGCAGAAATCCGCTGAGCGGCAGTCGCCAAAGAAAGTCGCCGAGTTGTGATTTGAACTCGGGCATTCAGTCCAATAAGTCAACACACTAACTACTAGACTACGGCGACTTCGACAGTTTTACCAAAATGCCGGTGTTGTAACAACTAAATAAACATCTTTCAGTCATGGAAATGAGTCTTGAAATGTTTATAATGTTCGTGATGGCCACCAAAGCTCGGCAATGAATCGTTTTTTCATTACTCATAAACACTCATGACATTTTGAATATAATCGAGTCAATAATATTGAAATTTAACTGCATACGCTGATTCATTCGTCCTCATATTCACTACAACGTTGACTTATATGTACAGGTTGCAGTGAGTGTGAGAACAATGTTGACATCAAACTCATACCATTCGCACTGTATGTATGGTTGATTCACAAGCCTACTTATTCATGTAGATTCATAACTTTAAAAAAATACTTATAATACCAATGATTTGAGTGACTCGAATCATTCATCAAACTTTACAGTCTTCGTTGTTTCTGCATTTACAAAAAAAAAAAAAACGAAAACAGACAACACACAAGCAGCAAAGAAGCCAGAGCAGCAAGCCGAGCAATCAGGCAACCAGCTTCTAGTGAGTATTTTACAGTTTAAAGTCGGCTCTGAATGACAGATTTTTTTGGGAAAGTTTTCATGACAGGTTTTATTTACTCTCACAGTTTTTGCCGGAAATCTGCTAAGATGAAATTGCCAAAGAAATATTTCTTTTTTCATATTTTTGTTTTTGATGTCTGACCTGGGATACGAATCCGGGCTTAACATCTAACAAGTTAACACACTACCTGCTAGACTACGGTGACTTCGTAGAAGGAAATCCTTTCACTGAATACATCAGACATGTCAGTTCACAAGTTTTACCAAAAGGCCGTTGTTGAAACAACTTTATGAACATATTCCTGGCTTTGAAAGAAGGAGTCTTAAAAATGAATTAATTCACGGTTAAAAATATTCGTAATTATCATTAGAATGTGTACTAAGAAGTTCATTTTTTTTTTAATTCTTCGAAACCGAACGAAATTGAAGTTTTCTTTGCTTTCTTACGTTTTGCTTCCAATTACAGGATTACATTTGTTGTGCTAAATTATTCATTTAAAAATCATTATCCTTCTGTTTCGGTTTTTCATTTCCCATATTATAACTTACACCCACCACCCATCCACATCTCCTTGGTTGTCGAATTTCTTGAGGGCCGAGCAGCAGCAATAGCAACTCCAGTATAAGCAGTAGCATATGGTTTTAGAAATCAAAAAAAAAAAACAACAAAAACAAAAAATTGTGTAGAGTATAAGCAGAAGAGTAGCAGCCTTAACAACCATAATATTGATTAACCTCAACGGGTGGTGAGGTTGGTATTTACCATCACCACCACCACCACCATACAACACCACACCAGCCATACAACCAGCCCTACTACTGCCAGGACTAATGCTAGTGGTGGTGGCTGGCTTCATTGGCAGTTTATCTATCTGTCTGTCTGTGTGTCTGTCTGTCTGTTTGCCTAACCTCGAATTCAATGACTCGTAAGAACTTTAAATTGAAGGAAATGAAGAGAAAAAAAAAACAACAAATGGAAGATGGATTTCTCGCACTTTACATTACAAACGTTTATCCTTGTAAGACTAATGCAAAGGCTTTCCCTCTTTGCCAAAGGGAGGTTAATGCGAATCATTTACAACAATTACCTTCTTTAAGAACAGTTTACAGTATTCATTTGTGTGGAGAGAGGAGAGGAGAGGGTAAGCTTAACCACAGGGTTACTTTCTTTTCTATTGAATACTTTTTTTCTTCTTCTTCGACTGGATAATGTAATTACAAGATCAAGTGGCCATAGCTAATCGATTTAAAGATACAAAGAGCGAGAAACAGAGCAAGAATACTCATTGCAAATGGCAGGGTGGGGGGGTGGCATAAGCTACAGTAAACAAACTGTTTTTGTTATGCATTTAATATGTTTTAAAATTTTATTACAAAATCCCGAGTAAAAAAAAATCATCAAAATTGTTTCATTCAAACAACAGTTTTTGGACAGAGATTCACAATCTTTCAAAGCAACACTGTTTACTGTTACAGAATATTTTCCATACAATTTTTAATTTCTTTACAAACATCAAAAACAAAATTATTGTTATGCTGCATGGAAATGTTTAAATTATAATGGGTGTTGACTTACTTAAGGTGCTCAGTGTATATACATAATTGACCATCACAACCTTTCAGTCAGGATTACGGCCTAGCCTCTCTCACACCATTTATGTTGTGGTGTGTGCGTTAATTTTTATACGTTGAGTGGCAGGGGACTTATAGTTTAAAAGTCAACACCGAATGACAGATTTTTGAGAAGCTTTTCATGGCAATTTTTTATTTACTCTCAGAGTTTTTGCTAGAACTCTGCTGAGAGGAATTTGCTGAAGAAAATTTTTTTTTATTTTCGTTTAGATGTCTATGACTTGGGGTTTGAACTTGAGCCTTAAGTGTAATAAGCCAACACACTATCTACTAGACTATGGCGTTTGTTATATCGACGCCTCCATTCTATAACGTTCTAAGTATATGTACTTAAAACGTTTTTAATGTGTATTGCATTTTTAAATTCTAAGTTCCCTAACTTAAATACTCTCAAAATTTGGTTAATATGCGCTGATCCGTTCCGAAATTATAGGGAATACTACTTAGAATACACATTTAGTCGCGTGGAAACTTTGAGAGCTCATAACTCATAAACACACTTTTTCGACCTAGAATGTTATAAAACGGAGGTGTCGATATTATGCCGCATCGATATCAAGTCGAACTCAATAAAGAATCAAAATCGGCTGCTTTTAATAAAGATTTCGTACAACAAAATGTTCTTGAGCTATTTCTCAGTCAATGGTTACATTAACAAGCAAAAAAACGCCCTGTTGGTCTAGTGGGTAGTGTGCTAGACTATTAGCGAGAGGGTTGTGGGTTCCATTCCCACCAAAAACTCTGGTCTATGAAACTAGACTGAGCATATGATCGAACTTACCCAGCTCGTACTAGTACATAATTAGTAAATAATTTGTAATTGTATTGTAATTAATAAATGAATAAGAAGTAAAATTGTCGCATATGGTGCACGGAGAACCGTATATGGTTCCATGCCACAAGCCATACAACACAATTAATTTTGGTCATTATTCCATTAGATGTTGCATGCAAAAGTAATTTTACGTTTTTCCGAATACAATTGGCCACCAAGGTGATGCGATTTGAGGCTAATAGATTTTTTTTTGGTGGGATTAACTTAAAGATCTTGTATAGCTTTCCTAATATTCCAGAGTTTATCACAATTGAATGCAGAAATCGTTGGAAATCAACATCAAAAGGATCTTCTACTGTAAACAATCGATGATGCTTTGTTATCGTTGCAGCATTTACATGAGAGGTTCAAGATAATAAATGCACTTTTGAGGGTACAATTGTTCTACGGAAATAAATGAAAATGGCAGGGTTGAACAAGCTGCTTAAAACCTTTACAACAGTTGAATTGTATAATGTTTGGTGCATTGAGAACAAAGGAAAACTAAGAATTAACTCATCTTTTAAAGGAAAAGAAAATTTACTAAAAATGTTGTCCTTAAAATAAAGGGTCCGCCAAATAAAATATTTTTTTTATTTTGATAATGCTTTAAAGAATAAATCTTCCGAATATTTTCTCAAATTTATTTTTTTTATTTGAAAGTACAATCCTTCTGGTTAATAATGGAAAATAATTTCATTCACAAATGGCTGCCTCGGCTGGCTATGTAGTAGCCTACACGATAGGTCCAATTTTTAAGCACATTATCGATTGTGTGCAGCTGATCGAGTGCGGGTATGTAAACAAGCCGTTACAGTCAATGGCGATCGTTATCGGCCCATGTTGAAGAGGATGATATTGGCAATATTTGGTTTCAAAAGTACGGCACTACGCGCCACACAGCTGAAGCTACGCTAGATGTTTTGCACCCTATTTTTGCACACAATCGATAATATGCTTAATGGTCCGCCATCTAACGTTTCGTGAATGGTAACACTTAGCTTATGTCTAATTTGACAGATAATTAGTTTTATCCTTCCGCTGAACGAATACGATTGTGTATACGCTTGTACAACGTTGGGAAATATTGCGGCATTACTTTGAAAATCATGGTAATGTTGCAGAATTTTTCGGATTTTGGAAAAAGAGAAGCACCGTCAGCTCCGAATGTTCGTTATTTTGTGAAAAAAAGTAAAAGGAACTGGCATCCTTATCAATAAACCAAAGTGTGAAAAGCCAAAAACAGTTCGTACACCCGAGAATATTGCTGCTGTGGCAGAAAGTGTGCTTGAAGCGCCATCAACATTAATTCATCGTCGTTTTCTGCAATTGAACATTTCGGAGACAGCTTTAAAGAACAATATTCGTGAAATCATTGGTAAAATACAGCGGCACACAATCGATAATGTGCTTAAAAATTGGACTGATTGTGTAGGCTACTACATGGCCATCCGAGACAGTCATTTGAATGAAATTATTTTCCATTTTTAATCGGAAGGATTGTACTTTCAAATAAAAAAAGAAATTTAAGAAAATATTTGGAAGATTTATCCTTAAAAGCATTTTCAAAAAAAAAATTTATTTGGCGGACCCCTTTACGTTCAATAAACATTCGAATGAAAAATAATTCTAAATTATTTAAATAACGGTTTTTGGAAGGATTTTAAAAGGAATTCAAATGATTAACGATTTAACGATTTAATTAAGATCGTTAAGCTAAGCTTAAAAAAAAAACTTAAACTCTCACTGAAATTCATATAATTTTTGTTATTATTTAATGGAATTTAATTTTAATTTTTCATTTCATTTCATTTAAGTGCTACGCTTTATAATTCTTTATAATTTTTAATTCTTAATCGTTTTTGTTTTTGCTTCAAAATATTTTCTATTGCTTTCTATGTATACGAAATACGAAGGAAGAAGGCTTCATTCTAAATGATAATGATTTTGCTGGTAGTAATTGGTCGCAGTATTCATTCTTCTAATCATTTGCGGTATTTTTGTTTTGGGTTTCAAAGTTTCAATGTTTTAAAATGATTTTTATTTTCCCTTTATTTTAACGTTGTTGGTGTTGTTGTTGCTGTTGTTATTGATCATAAATGCACCCTCAACTCTTAAATTAGTGACTCGTTTATACGTTTAATTAAATAAATTAGTTATTAGTGTTATAAGATAATCATCATTATCATTTGCGTCATAATGATTATCGTCATGATGATAATGAAGTTAATATGTGTGGGTATTCATTGTATGAACTGAATGAGTGTAGAAATTTAATGTGGAGACCCATAGCCGATAGTTAGTCGTGTTGCCTTCTCTTGTCTTGTCTTGTCCATTTGTTTGGATGATGATGATGATGGTAGTGGTAGTGGTGGTGGTGAATGGTTTTAAAAGCAAACCTTTTTGTTTGCCTTCTTTAATAGTTGTTTGTTGTTGTTGTTTCATTTTATTTTATTGTCTTTAAATGACGGTCTTCTCCTCTCTGTGTCTGTAGTATTCTTGAACCGTTTTAATATTGGGGTTGTAAAACCAGAAGAGGAAGAAAAAAAATTCTTTTTTTTTTGAAAATTTCATAAAAAGTGCAGCAATTTTGTTTTTGATTGTTTGCCACACAATCGTACAATCATTATAGTCGTAGGCCACCATTGCCAACCTTTTATTATATTTTTATGACGTTTGTCTCTAAAATTTCTAAGGAATTTAAATGTTTTTCAGCCAAAATAAAAAAAAAAGAAGCAGCAGCAGACAAATATTATTTGCCAAATTCTGTGGTTATTTCCTAAAGCGAAAGCGAAATGAAATTAGAATTTAAAAAATTATTTTTAAAGAATTTCACAACGAATTTTCTTATTCTTCAATTTCTCCTCCATCTTCTAATATAAAAAATTCTCGTGTCACGCTGTTAGTGGTTAAACTCCTCCGAAATGGATCGACCATTTTCATGTAATTTTGTGTGCATATCTGATAGATTTGAGAATCGGACAACATTTATTTTTCCTATCCATAAATGTTAAGAGGGCGTGGCAAATCGTTAAAATATGTATATTTAGGTACATATTGATCGTAGATGAATAAAATTTGTTGGGTAAGTTCGTAGAGTCGATATCGACAATCCCACCAAAAATGGACGTGACATCCCTCCTCCTTCAAGTAATATCTATAACTCTTAAAGTACTGAAACGTTTTTTTTAGCAATTTTTTGATTTTCGAAAGCTTATCAGGTTTAGATGGTTTAAAAAAAATTTTTTTATAGAAAAAGTAGGCGTGGCAAACCTTTAAAATTGAATATTTAGGGACATAGTAATCGTACGCTATTGCAATTTGGTGGGTAAGTTCGTAGAGTCGATATCGACAAACTCACCGAAAATGCGCTTGGCAATCCTCTCCCTTTAAGAGATACCTATAAGTCGGCTAATTGGCTGGTTTATGACCACATATGTATGTATCGGATGATATTTTAGCTATTATCTTTTTGGCAACACTGGTTTCAACAGTCCACGCACGTTTCATGTTTTGTTCCACTGTCAAACATCTTTAGTTTGGTCTATAATTTAACCAAAAATCGTCTTACAAACGAACAAGGCTTGCAAATCATTGAATTTTATTATCAAAATACGTGCTCTTTTAAGAAAGTTTATCGCGCACATCTTCTATTTTATTTATGGTGAATTTAATCGGCCCACTCAAGCAGCTATTCGGGCTATTGTGACTAAATTTCGCACCAAATTAACTATGTTGGACATTGAGCCACCAACACGCTTACGTAGAGTGCGAACTGAAGAAAATATCGCAGCTGTATCGACAATCAATTATCGATTCGTCGTCTTTCGTAGCAATTGGGCCTCTGTTACTCAACAACGTGGAAAATTTTGCTGAAGGATTTAATTGTGAAGTCTTTCAAAATACAGCTGGCGCAAGAATTAAAGCCGAACGACCTACCGCACCGCAGAATTTTTAGGCTTCTTGGAAAGTTGGCCGAAGATCCACTTCTTTATCTAAATGTTCAGTGACGAAGCTCGTTTTTGGCTCAATGGATACGTAAATAAAAAGAATTTTCGATTTTGGAGTGAAGATCAGCCAGAAGCAATGCAAAACCCACCAATGCTTCCAGAAAAAGTAACAGTTTGGTGCGGTTTATGGGCTGGATGCTGCGAATCCTAACGTAACTGTGAATGGTGAACGCTACCATGCAACATGTTTTTGCCCAAAATGCAAGAGCTTTACTTGCATGACATGTGGTTACAACAAGTCGTTGCCACATGCCACACAGCGCACTTAATTATGGATTTATTGAGAGGCGAGTTCTGTGAACATTTTATTTCATGTCCGGGAACGGTCAATTAGCCGCCTTGATCGCCTTTAGACAATTTTTTGTGGGACTATGTTAAAGCTCATGTCTATACAGATAAGCCCGCTTCAATTGAGACATTGGAAGACAAGATTGAAGCATTTATTCGTGAGATACCGAAATGTTGGAAAGAGTGTGTCAAAATTGGACTAAGCGGATGGATGGATGGATTTCAGTCGCAGTCGCGGTCAATATTTGCATGAAATAATCTTCAAACATTAAATTATATGGACCGTACTATCGATTCAAATAAGGATTTCAAGCACTTTGCTGAATTTTTTGTGTTCTTTTTTTTTGAAAAATTTTCCTAAAGCTCTTACAAAATCACCCATTACATATATAACATGTATGACTGGCGATTACAACAACTACAACGTCAAACGTTTTGTTGTTGAATATGAAGTACTCAAGTATGAAGTACGTACTTCAAACTTTGAATATGGGTAGAACCTCTCTATGCTTATAATTAAATATCAGAAATTATGAGTATGATTCGTTTCTAGCACATCTTTTTGAATACTCATTGCTAATCTCTGGTATTTATATCCAGTTGTACCCAAGCGAGAGTTAATAATACTATTTGTATGGGCGCTAGTGCATGTGATAGGAAATTGAAAAAACAATTTGGAAAACTTTAAAAAAATTGTTTTTTTTTTTTTGCTTCTCTATGAATTTCACATTTAAAATATGAAACGAAAATTTGTGGAGAAATCACTATAATTTTGGCAACAGAATTGAAGATTTTTAAAATATTTTAACCTTGCGAAAGAAGAACCAAAAAAAAAGAAGAAATTAAAGAGGTTTTCTATGGAGGTAAAATTGGTAAAATTGTTTGGAAAACCTAGTATAATCTTATTCTTATTATTGTTTTCAACAACAACAACAACAACAACATGAAAATAAATTAAAGTTCTACAAAAAAAAGGAAAAAGAAGAAAAAATAACAAGACAATGAAAGAAGAAATTTTCCAAGAATAATAATACGAATGAAAATGAAGGTTTTTTTTGTCGTTTCGTTTCGTTTTGTTTTTTAAACAATAAATAAAAGAAACAAGAGAATAAGAACATTAAGAACAAAATGATACAAGAAAACAAAACAAAATAAAAAAATAAAGGATAATAAGCTAAAGAGTAGTAGAGTGTACCACACAAAAAAAAGTAAAGAACCACCTTTACACAAGGATCTGGCAAAGACTTAAATTTGGTAATAAAAATACAGAAAAAATACGAACAAAAACTTTCCATAGAAGGGCTCTAGAATGGCATTTTCATATTAAAACCATTGCAGGCAGCTAAGTTAAGCAGAAGCAGGTTAGAGAAAAAAGGATGAGTTGGTGGGGGGGGGGGGAGGCCAATTGTTAGCAAAAGGAAACGTAGACAGATATACACACAGGGCCAATACAGAATAACATTTAAAAGGTTTTATCTGTGAATTGGGATTTTTATTTTTTTAAATTCTTTTTTGGTAATGTATTCTCTTCCATTTGTCTACTTCTACCGCCATTACGTCTACCTTTACGTCTACTATGTTCGTCCGTGTTGACCTCTTCTGTCTTCGTTGTAAAGCTTTTAAAAAAATTACCTTTTGACCAGAACAGAATGAAAATAAAAATGAAAACCCCACAAAAATAAAGAAATTTTTACAAATTTTCAGTTTCTTTTTTTTTGCTTTTTTTGTTGCTTGTTTTTGTAAAAGGCGTGTTTAGTTCTGCAGATGATTTTACTTTTGATTGCTATTCTTGTTCTCAACTTTTTTTTTCTTTTTTTGTTTTGGCCAAAAAATATTTTTCATTTTAATGTTTCATTTTCGTTCACATATTATTTCTTTAACCTCGTTCCCCCCCTTCACCCCATTTAAATCCTTCATTCCGTTTATTGTTCTGTAAAATCCTTGTATTTTCTCTATTTTCTCGTATATAAAGACAAAGGAAATGGAAAATATTGTAGGATGTGTTCATATCTACAAATACATTTAAAAAGAAAATCATTTTCTTTTATGACCAAAAATACAATAAAAAAAACGAAAATAATTTTTATTGTTGTTCTCCTTTATGAAATATTCACGAACAGTTTACAAGACAAACTGCTTTCTCCACCCAGCCAGCATTGTGAATAACCTGAAGCAAAAACTCGATATAATAATGGAGTTTCAAGATAACGAATCTTACTTCTGTTAGGCACTGTAACTAGATTCCTTAGATTATTAGCAGGAGACATTATCATTCATTCGGTCCCATACCTAGTCTCCCCTTTGTTCTGCTAAGCATAAAAAAGTCTATGTTTTCCTAAATTAATGGAAGGACTCAATGGTTTGTAACTTTGATTAGCTAATCCGCAAACCTTGAATTTATTCATTCATTTGTGAGTTGAGATATTGAATTTTAAAAAAATCGATTTTTGGTCGAAAATATCTCGACTCACAAAATTATTTCAGCTATCCCACTACCACGGTTAGAAAGAGGACCCTCTGGACCACCATTTGTATATAGTCTGTGTGGGGTACAGTTTCTTATATGTTCCCAAATGGCCACTGATCTTCTAGAGAATTTTCAATCAAAAAATTGATATTTTCAAAGCCAATTTTTACAATACCATATCACTTCATATAGGACTTTTTTGCTGATAATATTAAGAGGCATTGGAACAATCCCTAGAGTATGATATGGTACTCATAGGCCTACTATATGCCCTAAAATTACCTGCTAAACAAGTGACCTTGTTCAAATGGATACTGTTAAACAGTTAACAGTGCTCTGTTAACGGCAAATTGTGCACTGTTAAGATCAAATTGTGCACTGTTAACGCTAAGTGTGGCGCTGCTAAAATTTATGGGTTGCGTCTTGGATTTTCAAATTCGAATTTATCTTCACACACATCGTAACAAAATGTTTACGAGTACGAACAGTATCTAGACGGTAATTTGACGAATGCCAGCTTTTAAATCCCGCAACAAAAGGGTATTATCAATGTAGACACGGTCTCTGACATAAACCTACAAAAAAGTCTTCGAACGGCACCGTGATCTCGAGACAATTTGACAGTAAGCTACTTGGCCATTGAGAGTGCATTGTAGGTGTGATCCTGGAAAAATTAGCGCCATTTTTAAGATACTATGTTCAGCCTTAAATGATGGCAACGTCTGACGACTAATTCCTATTGAAGTTGGTATTAAACCAAGTTGTGTTCTCTCTCCACCAGTGTTTCACGTTGTCCTCAACTGTGTGTGATACATTATAGCAATATCGACACCCAGAAGAATAATCTGAGAATTTTACACAAGCTTAGAAAAATATCTCTGCATACCAGACCAGATGAAGATGAGGTTCCATCAATATTCTCAATTTCGTTGTATTAGCTTTGATGTCTTGTTTTATCAGTTTAAAAAGTAAACCACCAGATTGACCAGATCTATGCATTGCATAGACTTTCTCCGTCTCCCACTCTATCTTTTATTTGAGATTTCGTTAATGCTCGTTATAAGGACTTTTCGGCAGACATCGCTCAAAATCATGGCGTTTCCGAACTTATATTCTATCGTAGCGAGGTACCCTTTTGAAGATTCCCCAAAAGTTTAACGCTTGTGGAGTACTTCTGCTTGCATCACCTGCATCATGAGTATAGCTACATCATTGCGTCTTTCCCTGCAGCTTCGTATGATTCAGCATCTTCGTACTATGCAGCCATACATAAGAATCGATGAAGCCATATATTCATTTCACTACCTGAGAGTGGAAGGCTCTTCCTTTCGGGTTTTACATACATACATAATTGACCATTACAACCCTTCAGTCAGGATTACGACCTAGTTTCTCACACCACTTATGCTGTGTGCGTTAATTTTTATACGTTGAGTGGCAGGGGACCTACAGTTTAAAGTCGACTCCGAACGACAGATTTTTGAGAAGCTTTTTCATGGCAATTTATACTCTCAGAGTCTTTGCCAGAAATCTGCTGAGAGGAAAGTCGCCGAAGAAATATTTTTCGTTTTGATGTCTGACCTGGGATTAGAACTCGGGCCTTTTGTCTAATAAGCCAACACACTGCCCACTAGACCACTGTACCACCCTTTCGGGTGGTAAAAAAGGTGCAAAAAAGTTCCAAGCGAGCTAAAACACTCAAGTCATTTCAGCTCAAATACTTTAAACCTGGAGAGTACAAGGCTCTGTGATTATTATATCCCGGGTAAAGGTACATCAGATGTCCAAGAAGAGCAAAAATTGCATAAGCTCTTCAATAGTCGAGATAAACTTTCCTATGAGCATAATTACCATGTCATCTGTGTAGTAAACTTGAAATATCTCAGGATGTGGATTACTATTCAAACCCGGAAAATACACCCTCTAGATCAGACGTCGGCACTATGTTCTCTTTGTAAAAATGTGAGGGTATTTGCGAGAAGTGTGTGTATAAACCAGAGGAAAATTGTTAGTAATATTCAGTCAGGTGTAACAGAATAATATGTAGTTTATATAGTGGATCCTAAAGTCTGCATAATTAACTTGACAACTATTCTTCAACAAAAATTGGGAGATCATTTCTTATTGTGTTAGTGAAGCTAATAAAAAATAGTGAATCATATGTCATTTTTCTTGGGGTGTATAATTGATATACGAAAAAAATTCAAAAGAAGCGATAAATCTGCTTCACGGAAGCTCACTGAGTGCATTTTTTTGTTATTTTAACGAACATTGTTGATATTCTTTTCCTATCCCTGTGAAAAAAACCGAAGATGATGTTCCCCTAAGGGACATTGATTAGAAAATACACTTTCTCTGACTAGAGTAGGCGATATTTTCAGCAGTAAGTACATTGCAATGATGTGCGTATCTAATCACATTTGTAATCCTTCCAATCTCTTCATATGGGTTTTAAATCTTATCCAATTCATTTGCGCGCGAATATCAAGCCCTTTGTATTGTTGAAGTCGCTGTGGTCTAGTGGGGTTGTGTGGTTATTAGACATAGGCCCGGGTTCGAATCCCAGGTCAGACACAAAACGAAAAAATATTTCTTCGGCGACTTTCTCTAAGCATATTTCTGGCAAAGACTCTGAGAGTAAAAATTACCATGAAAAGCTTCTCAAAAATCTGTCGTTCGGAGTCGACTTTAACTGTAGGTCCCACCACTCAACGTATAAAATTAACGCACAACATAAGTGGTGTGAGAAGCTAGGTCGTAATCCGGACTGAAGGGTTGTAATGGCCAATTATGCTATGAATGTATGTATATTAAAGCCGATGTTGATCTCCCCAAAGGGAAATGTCGAAAGCATAGTTTTAAGAAGATAAGTTGTTTCTATATAACAGCGAGTAGCGTGTTGCAAGTGAGGTTTTTTTCAAAAGAATTTCATTGAAATTCAAGAGAAATCAGTTTTGAATTGTTTTTTTTTTTTGTTTTTATAATATTTTTAATAACTTTTTTTATTCTAATAACAAATGCAATGGTTTTGTTATTGTGGTTCTTTATAAAATCATTAAAAACTAAACAAAACAAAATAAAATTTGTTTCAAATTATATCGACAACAATAATAACCGATAAAATCGAGGCTACAAATAATGCCAATTCAATTGCAAATTTTCCATTTGGGCCTTGTAAATATCGAATAGGAAAAAAAACCAAAACACTTGATTTTCTGTTTTGCTAGTTACAGTTATTATTGAAAATATAATTTTTAATATTATCAGCCACAATACAACATATAAAAACAATAAAACAAAAAAATAGACAAAAAAAAATAAAATTCCACACACAGGAATTCCAAATAAATTGCCAGTACAGTGCAGTACAAAGCAATTCAATCAGAATTTTTTTTGTTTTCGTTGAAACAAATCAAACAACCCCCCCCATCAATAACGATAATGACACACTATAATCACTAGCAACAACAACAACAACAAATATAATCATTTTTTTTTACAACAATATGACAGACAATAACAACAATAAAAATAAAAAAAATAAAAATAAAAATAATTTCATAAAAAATAATAACAGCCGCCCTGCAATTTTTAGCACTCAAAACAAAAGGAAATAAAATGCAATGAAATGATAACACAAAACAAAAACAAAAACAAAAAAAGAAAAACTTCTATGGAAAATTGCTACAAACTAAAACGGAAAATGGAAAACAGGAAAAAAATAATTTTTTTTTTTTGATAAATTTTTTATGAATTCAAAACACCCTTCAATAATAGCAAAATCGTTAAATAAAATGTCAAAACGCGTCAGAAGGTGTCTGGGGAAGTGGATGGTTAAATATGACAGGCAAAGTCATCAATGTCCAATAACAACAACAACAACAACCATATACCACCATATATGTCGATATACTAGTACATACAAACCAAAGATTAGCAAAAAACATATTCAAAAAGTTGTTTAGAAACGATAATTACTAGACAACTAGATGACCCGTGCGAATATTTCGCACCGTTAGTTGTCATTATTGTAACATAAAATGAAAATAATTTCTAGAAATTTTATTAAAAGAGTATAAAAATATTAGAAATTATAATATCATCTTACATATTTACATACATACATACATATGTTTAAATGCTTTTATAATACAATTATAGAGATAATGACATGATCATCGTTAACTTTTTAAACGTACGCACTCGAGTAAAATCCACGTATAACTGGCCATGTAAAAAGATCGGTTCTGGTATATACTATCCTACCTTTTGAAGGGTTGGATCTTGTACTTTGTTTCTCGTCATAGCAAAAGCAACTTTCATCGGGAATTGTTTTCGTGTCATTCGGAAAGGCACAGTTGGATCAGAAGGTGTAAGGTTGATTCGGGGTATGAGTACAGTTTTATCGGTTGTGAATAATTTTTGCTGATATGATGTGCTCTACCGAGCTTGTTACGATTGGCCTGATACCATTATTAAGCCCTGTTTATCATTAAGATTTCTGATTAACATTATAATTGCATTTTTCTTTTCAAATGCACTTTATTTATATTCTTTCGTTGCGCGTTATTTTTATTCTTATTTTTCTTAAAACCTTTTTAACTGTTAAATATCAGCTGACACTATATATATGTATGTATATATTAAAATATATCGTATTACTACACTTCATAAAACAAACAATGCCATGACAACAGAGACCTGCGCCGAGCAAATTTGTCGGCGGCGGCGGCTAAAGTTGAAAAGCTTCGGCGGCGGCTTTAAGCCGGCTGTCAGCCGAAATATGGTAAAGTTTCGGCGGCTCTTTTATTTATTTAAATAATATGCATACATTTCCAACATTTATGTATGTAAAGAACAAAAAAGACGTGTAAATCCATGTATGAAACATTAGTCTCACATAATTGGTCATTACAACTTTTCAGTCAGGATTACGACCTAGCTTCTCACACCACTTATGAGTGTGCGTTAATTTTATATATGAGTGTTGTGGCCTACAGTTTTAAAATGGACTCCAAATGATAGATTTTAGAGAATCTTTTCATGGCAATTTTATTTACTCTCAGAGGTTTTGCCAAAAATTGCAGTAAATTTACTAAATAATCATTGTTAGCAAATCGATTATTAAAAATAAGCGACTAAAGAAAAAATTAGAACAAAAAGTAAAATTACACACAAGGCGGCAACACTGGTCTGCTGTGATCCGAAATGACATAAATAAAATGGCCCTGGTTGCTCCACCATGTTAAAGGGCCTTAGATCTCTGCAGCACATTTGCACAAGCAGACATGCGTTAGCAAATTTTTCGGAATCTGCATTTTCAGAACTTCCTGGCAATATGGTTTTAGGTTTGGCATTCGAATTTTCAAATTTTTTCGATTTTACATCAATACCATGAGCACGTAAATGGTTACAGAGGTTTGATGTCGACGCAGAAACTCCAAACCTGAAATTATTTCGCATATTATAACACCTACAAAACAATTATCAGAAATAAGTATTCAAAATAAAATTTTCCAAAAAAATTTGGCTAAAAGCTAATTGAAATTGGAGTTTCAATTATTGTTTTGGGAAATCAATACCATTAAAAATAGCATGGTCGTCATCGGAATCAGATGAATTTAACTCATTTAAATGATTGAAATTTGTAGTTCTTTGGTTCTCCATTTCAATTTTTTGTCTTTTAAAAAATTTAACGTAAAGTTAAAAGTGTTACCACATTCACCAAAAACAAGAAAAGGTGTTCAAAATTTCCATATCAAAAAATTAAAAATTTTTCTATTAATATATCACAAAATGAACAAAAAAACTTCAATAATGTATTTAAGTCAAGTAAAACAAATATATAAATATCATATATATAATTAAAATTTACTGTATACAATTTTAAAAACATATTTTCATATATTCTAATTTTCTTACATACATACAACGGCGGCTAAATTTAAGCCGAATCAAGCCGAATAAATTTTCGGCGGCGGCGGCTTTTAAATTTTGTCGGCGGCTCGGCTTAGCCGGCTGTCAGCCGATCGGCGCAGGTCTCTGCATGACAATAACGACCTTACCAAAATGGCTTTTACAACTTTATAGATTATTATGTGGAATAGCATTACAATTAAGCGACTCTGTTTATTGCACTTGATCAAACAACTACTGCAAAGTATTGCCAAAACATGTTTTTACAACTTAATATGCATATTATATATAACTGACGGAGTAATAAACGGCATTATAGTAAATAGCGGTATTGCCAGAATGGCTGCATATTACCACACTTGAACAAAAACATATAATCATAATGACAAAAGTATTATCATGCAGTTCTTTATAAAATATAATTTTTATCAATGAAAATATTAATTTTTCAATTTCTAATTATTTTTCGCAATTAGTATTAGATATAAGCTTTAAAATGAGATATCATTCATTATATTTGATGCGGTGGTATGGGAGATATTTGCAACCGACAAAAAAAGTGCTTTAGAAATAATATATATGACTGTTCGACTGATCTTGAAACCACGTTTACTCTCTTCAAACCCATAGCGTCCGTCTTCACACAAGACTGGCTGCATTTTGACTAACAAAATCTAGTACGAAGGCAATCACCACAAGATAGAAACTTTGTGCTAGTCTAGTACACGAGATATATTCAATGGCTATCGAACTCAAACTTCTTCAACATATTTCCAGAGAGTGCTGGACTTGTAAATGATTTTGGAAATACAACTTAAGCAAGAAGCTATAAAACTACCATCTTACAGACCTACATACAACGCATTAAAGGGTTACATTCTCCAAGTTAATGAGAATTTGTTCTTCCCCAAACATATAAAAAGGAATGGGAAGTCATTGTCTAGCAATGTCTCAGAATAATTCATAGGGTATTTTGGCCATGAAATTCGTTTGTTTCTCTACAAAATAGCAGATTACTATTGAAAATGGTTACCACACTCTTATGTGACTCAATGATAGCCACAATCCACTCCTTTACTTATATTTTTTATGCAAACTCTCTCTCTCTCTCTCTCTCTCCACACCCATCGTCTAGGCCAAGCCGTTCTTAATATCGTTGACTAAAGTATCTAGATTTAGGATAAATGACTTTTTTTGGTATACAAGTAAGTACGTACTCATCATATTTCATACTCAACAACAACACGTATGATGTTGATTTTGTCTCTCTCTCCATAACTCAACATTCATAAATACGAATCACAAAATACGTATGATTCGCGTACGAACAGGAAAATACTCACTAGAAGGTTGTGTGTTTGCTTTGCTTACTCGAATTGCAGTGACTCCAATCATTTATAAGTATTATAAGTATTTTTCTAAAGTTATGAACCTAAATGACTGAAGTATCTAAGCTTTGGATAAATAACTTTGCTTGGTATATGAGTGAGTAAGGGTGATTTTGAGGTCTTTCTTTGAATTGCCGCCATTTAATTGAATCGATATGGAAGTATGTGTAAAACTCACACGTTTTTATATGAAGTGACTGCATTTAATCTAACTTAACGTGCATGCATAACTTATAATACAACTCATAGATCTGATCAATGAGTATTCTAAAAGATAAGTAGAAACGAATCTTACTCTTAATTTCTGAAATTTAATTATAAGCATTCATACTTATTTTATTAGCATGGAACGAACCTCTCAAGTTTGAAGTATCTATCAGAGAACAGCAATAAGTATTCAAAACGATGAGTATATTGAGTCGTACTTATATATGATATTTATACGCATCATATATTAGAATATCATACACCATTTCAGGTGAATATCATATACTTCATACTTAAACAGTAGTTTCGACTCTCCTACTCACATACTATACATAACAGAATCACAAAAAGTATGATCGTTACGAACGCGAAAATACGTATGGAAGGGGTTGTGTGTGCTCGCTTGCACTCTGTCTCTTTGTGCAGAACAACGAAGACTAAAAATTTGATGATGACGAGCCACTCAAATCATGGTTTAAAGTAGTAGTTAAAAGTTTGTATTAGTATGATTTGAATGTGTAACGGTTAAACATAAGCATGCAGGTCAAAGGGACAAAAGGACTCTTGTGAAGAATACACGTAGTTCGGATGGTGGGGGGCTCCCCACGAATAACAATCTCTAGGGCGTTAGGTACAACCATCCGCATAAAAGACATCATTATGTAGCCTTGAAAGAAGTATCGAAAAGATTCTCTCATATGACACAAATAATCAAACAACATGAGTAGAAACGAATCGTACTCATATTTCTGATATTAATATTCATACTATTAATCATGGAACGACCTCTCTACTCATATTCAAAGTTTGAGACGTACTCATCCATAACTCAACATACATAAACACAATCACAAAATAAGTATGATTCGCTTACGACTAAAATACTCCATAAGGTGTGTGTTGCTCTGTTGCTCGAATCGAGTGACCAATCATTATAGCATATAAGATTTTTAAGTTGATCTAAAGACTAATTATCTACTTGTAAAATACTTTCTTGTATATGAGTAGTCGGGGTGATTGATCTTTTTGATGCTGCATTTAATGAACGATAGGGCTATGAGTAAAACTCATACGTTTTTAAGTAAGGCAGGTGCATTTAATCTAACCTAACATGCATGCATTCATATACACTCGAAATAGCAATGAGTATTCAAAAAGATAAGTAGAAACAAATCATAATCATTATTTTTGATATTTTCTGATACGCATTCATACATATTTTAATATCATGAAACTCATATTTAAAATTTGAAATACTCATCATACTTAACAACACGTATGATGTTGTTGTTGATTTCGACTCCATCCATAACTCAACATTCACTAACACGAATCACAAAATAAGTATGATTCGCTTACAAATTCTAAAATGCTCACTTGAAGGTTGCGTGATTGCTTTGCTTGCCCGAATTCGAGTAACTCGAGTCATTTATAAGTATTTTTCTAAAGTTAAATGAGTAGTCTGGCTTATGAATCAAACATACATACATAGGCTCGAATGGTATGAGTTTTTAGTCATTGCAATCTGTGCCTATAAATCATCGTTGCAGTGAGTACGAATGAATCAGAGTATGTAGTTAAATTTCAATATTGTTGGCTCTCACTTACATTCAAAATTTCGCGAGTGTTTATAAGTAGCGAAAAAACGATTCATAGCTGATACCTGTGACTAACACATGGGTGCGCTGTGTGCGATTAAATGTGGCCTATAATAGCCCCATAGAACAGCAACACAAACAGAACTTGAGGAAAATTTTAAAAAATTTTCAATTTTCAGAATTTTCTTATGAAAGTCAGTTGGCCTTGTTATTGTTAAAGTTTACTTCAAAAGAATTTTAGCCTTTTAAAACTCTTTCTCTTTTAAAGTTAGATTAAACTGCCACAGTCTCGTCAATGGACACAGCTTACCTGGGTCCCGTTATAAGCTCTACACTAAGCGGCAAAAGTAAGTAAACACCACTGAAATAATTCGTTTTCCTAAGATAATGAAAAAAGTAAATGAGAATACATAATCGAATAAATTTCTAAAACTAAAAACGTTTCTTTATTACTTACATAACATAACATAATTGGCCATTACAACCCATCAGTCAGGATTACGACCTAGCTTCTCACACCACTTATGTTGTGTGCGTTAATTTTATACATGAGTGGCGGGACCTAAAGTTTAAAGTCGTCTCCGAACGACAGATTTTTGAGAAGCTTTTCATGGCAATATTTACTCCAGAGTCTGTTCCAGAAATCTGCTGAGAAGAAGTCGCCGAAGAAATATTTTTCGTTTTGATGTCTGACGTGGGATTCGAACCCGGGCCTTTTGTCTACTAAGCCAACACACTACCCACTAGACCACGGCGATCTTCAAAAACAGGGCATAAAACATCGAGTGTAGCTACGGCTGTGGGGCACGTAACGGCGTCCTGTTAAAGCCAAATGTTGCCAATATCCTCTTCTTCAATTTTTATGAACAAAAATTCGTTCAACATGGTCCGATAACGATCGCCATTGACTGTAACGGTCACTCCTTACTCATTTTGGAAAAAAATGGCCCAATTATGCCTCTGGGCCAAAACCCGCACCAAACAAAATGTTAAAACAAAAACAAAAAAACAGAATTATTGTTGTGCTAAAAGTATATTTTTTATAATAGAAAATTTAAAATTATAGAGGGTGTTAGCTCACTTATGGCGCTCAGTATATTTCTGTTGCTGTCGCGAGTTATTTCGTAGCATCGTAAAATACAAGAGGAAAAAATTAAAATTGCCTAATTGGCGAACAGCCACGTATCGTGCAATTTTTCGAACAAAATTTTCTTCAGCAATGAATCACATTTCACATTCAGTGGTTATGTTAATAAACAAAATTGTCGTATTTGGGATTCTAAAAATCCTTAAGTAATTGAAGAGAGGCCATTACATTTAGAAAAAGGCACTATTTGGTACGCTCTTTGGTTCGAAGGTTTGTTTGGACCTTATATCTTCAAAAACGACGATGAAACGACTGTCACCATCAATTCGGAGCGTTATAGACATACTAGCAGATTGTACCCAGCGTTGCGCGGGTTATAAAAATGACAATAAATAAAAATCCGGTTTCGAAACCGGCTTCTTAAAAAATGCAATTTTTCAAATTATTCGGAAACCGGTTTATCAAACAACTCAGTTTTTTGAATACTCTAAGTCCTAAATATAAATGCATGCAATTTGACCGTTTTTCTTTTGGTCCAACTTTTTAAACAGAACACTTCCAATAGCTATTTGGGAAACTTAACCAAGCTGAATCGTAAAAAAATACCTTTAAAACCCATAAAATACAGCATTTATGTAAAAAGTACTAATTTTTGTCCATGTTTTCTCCCTTTGTCCCATTTTTTTTCCTTTGGTTCAAAATTTTAAAAGATTTATAGCCTATAACCTGCACCGACAAAAGCTCGATCTGTATCCCAAATTTCAAGAAAATCGGCCCAAATGTTCAGGCGTGATTAGCTAACAAACAAACAAAAAAACAGACTTACAGAAAGATTTATAATATATATTAGGATGATAAGCAACTTTTTTTGTGCCTGCTATTGCAGAATACGATTTGGAGAATATCTGGTCTCAACAAGACGGTGCCACATGCCACACAACTGGAGCGAATATGGCTTTATTGCAAGAGACATTTTCTGACCGCGTAATTTCTCGACGCGCGATTTGACACCATTAGACTTTTTTTTATGGGGCTACGCGGAAGACCGTGTTCATACAGGTAAACCTGCAACTCTTGAGCACTTAAAAAACCAACATTCGTCAAGTTATGACTGGGATACCGCCCAATATATGTTAAAAAGTGGTCGAAGATTATCCCAAAAAAATCAATGCTGGCAACGCTTCTCGTGGAGGTCATTTATATGGTGTAGTGTTTCACGTATAATGGCAACGTTCGTTCAAACTTTACAATAAAATCAGAAAAATATCATGAAAAAAATATTTTTTATGTGCTTTAATTTACGTTTACTTTTGAAACCATGAAATGGTTAACCTATTATCACTTCTAACATTAAACTTTTGATCGATCATTTCTCTTCACATGACCACTAATTAATAACAATTATACGCCACCGTATAACAAAAATTTTCCTCTCTTTTTGGAAATTATTTCAAATAGAAATAAAAAAAAAAATAAAAAACAAAGAAATTGTCCAGGGAATAAATGCGTTTTGTTTTCAAAGTTTGTTTATCTCACAACTAAAGGTCCTTCACCTTCATTTACGTTGACGTGTTGGTTTTTATTATTGCTATTGGAGCAAGTGTTTCAAGTGTTTGAAGAAGAAGAAAATAAAAAAAAACACGTCAAGTGTTGTTAAATAATTTCAATTTCGTGGCTAAATAATATCGAATATGATTTCATTTAACATGCAACATTGATGACGTCTCAATAAAAATACATACACGCATGCACACACATACACGGAAAAGAAAAACGTCATCGTCATAATCATCATCATCATCACGGGCACGTCATATTTTTTTTACGCATGTGGTTGAATTTTTTATTTACATGGACATGGACAGTGGAAAGCAAAAGCAAAAGCAAAGAGTCGTCAATTTCAAACGTTTCGCAACAAGAAAAACGAAGTAAAACATGCACCTTTTGGCGAACGTATGTACGTACACATACAACACAAACGCAACACACTATATACAGGGTGATGAGAGCAAACAAAAAAAAAAACGATTTTTTTTTGTTGTTTTTGTTTTGAACATGAAATGTTGTGATGAATTTCATGCAAACCTGACCCACTGAACTACTCTTGCGTTTTTATAATTTGTTAAACAAATTGTACAATTTCAACACTTATACACAGACACACACTTACTATTAATATGTATGTGTGTTTGTATCAAAACAACAAAAGGAAAAAAAAACAAATTTTTTTTAACACGAACTTAAGAATGTGCGACATACAGAGCCTTTGGCGTTAGTACCGCTTGCTTGTATTTGTTTAACTAAAAAACATGCAAAATATTGTAAAATGTTGTGCAACATGCACTTGAAAAATCCCTGCCTTACACATACACACATTCATACATACACAGGCATTCACTTGCAAATAATCATCCTACTCAATTACTTTTACTCTCTGCCGCTTACTTAATAACACTTTCAGCTAACAATTGCCGCTCTCTCTCTCTCTCTCCTTCTCTGACTCTCATCCTCATCTACTGTTATATTCATGCGAGGGAGAGTGTAAATGTATGTGTGTGTGTGTGTTGTAATTGTGTGTCTCGTCTCTCTTTCTAGGTGTATTAGATCGGTTATTTGGTTTTTAGGGTTGTTTCTTGGTTTTTTTTCTTTTGCTCTCTGTTCAAGTATGTATTGAAAATGGGGAATAAAATGAAAAAAAAAACAACAACAAAAATTTTACGTTTTATAGGATTCGCATAATTTTGGACACGCCATGTTGCGTTTTTTCTGTGTTTTCTAAAGCGTTTTTTTCAGTTATTGTTGGCTTTACTCAACAATACATGGCTCTTTGTTGTTTTTTTTTTTAATACACTTTATTGTTGTTGCTATTGTTGTTGTTGTTGTTATTATTCATTTATTTATTTTGAATTTGAAATCATGAATGATTTCTGTCTGTCTGTCTGTCTGTCTATTGTATGCCGCTTTCATGTTGCATGTAGACTTACATTTAAACAATTTCCACAGTTTTACCAAATAATTGTATCTGTTGTTGTTGTTGTTGTTGTTGTATTAGTAGACATAGTCATAGACCATAGACCTGTTAAACTAGAAATTCGTTTAAAGACAGACAAACAAACAGACAGACATCCAGCCAGTCAGTAATTCCGGCACGCATACGCATTTTTAACCATGACATTGAAATTATTTAATAAACCAACCACTTATCACTCACCACTCGCCACTTACTCTTACGTACAGCACGTACGTACACGTAAAGCACATTGTTTGTTACCGACATTTAAATTCTAAGCTTTAAATTCTTATTTAAAACATGATTTTTATAGCATAGAAAACGAATTAAAATAAAAAGATTTCTACATAGCTTTGAAGCTTAAAATCTTACCTTTCAAATGCCATTTAAAATGTTGAATTCCCATTAAAACTTTTAAAGTTATGAAATAATTAACAAAGTAAACCCATAATTAATAACAATCATACGCCTTCGTATACAAAATTTTCCGAAGAACATATGAAAATACAATGTGTGTGTGTGTGTGTGTGTGTGTGTGTGTGTTGGGTCAAAACTTTCGTATTTTAGCAAAGCTTGTATTCCTTATGGAATTTCTCATGTTCACATGAATATATTTCGAGCGTAAAAGACGCTTTCATTGTACGGAATGGCCATCAGTAAGCAATTGATTTCAAAAAAGAACAAAAGAAAACCGTATTATTTCAGTTGAACTATAATATTACGATACAATTAAAATAACAACAATTATTTATAATTTACATACTACCCTTCCCCCCCTCCATCGTCCTTCTCCTTCTACCAAGACCACACACTTCGATTATTGATGACAATCAAACTTTGTATTACAAATTTGTGGACATTATGACAATAGGACCCTTTATTGTCGTTTGGTTTTTTAATGCTATTGTTGGTTGGTGTGTGTGTTCTAAGTAGAGTTCTTTGTTAGAATTGTAATATCAATCACTCACTCACTCACTCACCCACTCACTTGCTTGTTCACTCGTTTACTTACTGACTACGTAACGTATTGTAATAAACGTCGTGACCATAATATCGGGTCCGCCATCTAATGTTTCGTGAATGGTAACACTTAGCTTATGTCTGAGTTGACAGATAATTAGTTTTATCCTTCCGCTGAACGAATATGTTTGTGTATACGCTTGAACAATGTTGGGAAATATTGCGATTTCACTTTGAAAATCATGATAATGTTGCAGAATGTGTATGAAAACTTCGTACGGATTTTGAAAAGAAAAGAAGCACCGTCACCATCCGTATATTCATTATTTTGTGACAACAAAGTGAAAAGAAAGAAAAATGGCATCTTATCGAATAACCAAAGCTGTGAAAAGTCAAACACATAGAAGAGAATATGCTGCGGTGATCGAAGTGTGCTTGAAAGCGCCATCACAATCAAATTACCGTCGTTCTCAATAATTGAACATTTCGCAGACATCATTGAAACGGAATTCTGCATAAAAGACTCGGTTATGACGCCATACGAAACCCCAATTGGTTCAGGAGTTGAAGGCCCAATTGACCATCCAATGAGTTTCGCTTCGAAAGTGGGCCTGCAATCGGCTTACTGAAGATGCAATTTTGGCAAAAAAATCATCTTTAAGATGAAGTTCATTTGATCTTTGCGGGTATTGTAAACAATCAAAATTTCCCGACATTCGAGACACAGAAAACCCGCACGCATACATTGAAAAGGTGATGCACCCAAAACGAGTCACTATATGGTGCGGATTTTGGTGCAGAGGCAGAATTTTGCCATTTTTCTTCGAAAAGGAGCAAGGAGTAGCCGTTACAGTCAATGGCGATCGTTATTAGGCCTTGCTGAAGGAATTTTTGTTCACAAAAATTGAAGTGGAGGATATTTGCAACATTTGGTTTCAACAGAATGGCGCTACGTGCCACACAGCCGAAGCTACACTCGATGTTTTGCGACCTTTTTTTGAAGATCGTATTATTAGATGTCGTTTGACCATCTCAGAGCTGCGATTTGACACCGTTGGACTATTATTTATGGAGTGCCGTCTAAGATAAGTGTTACGCCGACAAGCCAAAGACAATTGACACTTTAAAGGACAATATTTGTAAAGCCATTGGTGAAATGGTTAGAAGTCGCCGTGGTCTAGTGGGTAGTGTGTTGGCTTATTAGACAAAAGGCCCTGGTTCGTATCCCAGGACAGACATCAAAACGAAAAAATATTTCTTCGGCGACTTCCTTTCAGCAGATTTCTGGCAAAGACTCTGAGAGTAAAAATTGCCATGAAAAGCTTCTCAAAAATCTGTCGTTCGGAGTCGACTTTAAACTGTAGGACCCGCACCTTATGTATAAAATTAACGCACACAACATAAGTGGTGTGAGAAGCTAGGTCGTAATCCTTACTGAAGGGTTGTAATGGCCAATTATGTATGTATTATCAACCGCAGAGTTAGCTGATGTCGTTTGGCCACCTTGGAGCTAAGATTTGATACCGTTGGCCTGATATTTGTGTGGTGCCGTCAAAGATAACTGTTACGCCGACAAGCCAAGACAATTGACACTTTAAAGGACAATATTCGTAAAGCCACTGGTGAAATACAATGGCTACACGATAATCGATAATGTGTTAAAAAATTGGACCGATAGCCTACACTATTGCATGGCAGTCGAGGCAGCCATTTGAATGAAATTATTTTCCATTATTAATTGGAAGGTTTGTACTTCATATTCAGTAGTTTTCTTCTTTAAAGTATTTTTCAAAAAAAAAATTTATTTGGCGGATCCTTTAGTTCACACACTACAGTCGTAATGAATGACAAAAAAAAACTTGAATAAACAGAACAGAAATTTCGGTTTTTTTCTCGTTTAATTCTGTATTGTTGTTGTACAATAATAGTAATAAATGGTAATAATACGATTAATATGTATAACAATTACAACAACAACAACATTTACAACAAATTAAAGTTTTTTTGTAAATAAACAAATATTTACATGAACTAGAGACAGACAAATTAAAATCAGAGATACCCTATCGAATAGAAAAAGTCTGCCAATATGTTGTGACTGTTTAAAACGATGCAAGAAATACTAGGAGTCAATGAGTGCCCTCCATACTAACTATTTATATTGCCCAAATCAGTTCGATACAACTTAGTAGTGTGACGTCGGGTGCCTAGAACTCTGTTTAGAGCGAAGGATATCCGAGTCTATTGTTTGGTTATCTGATAGTAAAACAGAAGGTGGCCTATAGAAAAGCAAATGGGAGATCGTGCGACCCATTCCGTTCATCCTAAACTACCCAAATAGGTTTTCGAGTGAAAACACTCACTTGTACTGTGTTTAATAGTTCTGTTAATACCAGTTTCTTCTTCTTTTTTTATCATCAAACCAATTTAAATGCCAACTTCAAAGTAAAAGGACTGCACGTGCCACACATACTTGGTGTAGAGTATCACTAACATTTCTGTGATCAAATAAACAAGATACGGACGAATGGCTATCAAAAAGGAAATTAACAAAACTATTAACACTCGACAAAAACCAAAAAAAAACAAACAGACACAAAAAACAGAAAACGAATAAATATGACTTAAAAGAAGCTAAGTGCTTAATCATTTAGTTTTTATCTATGAAGCTAGCTTTTCGGGGAACAGTTTTAATTGCTTCGAAGCATTTTTCGATTACTAAGTAATCCATACACGTAACTCTTTACGCCAAACTCTTCACGAAGTAAATGAAGCTTCCTATGGGAGATATTTAACAGCTGACAGTAGCGTTACCGTTGAGCGACTAAAGTCGCAATTTGACACTTTTTCAGCGAACTCTCCACTTTTTGTGCCCCCGTACTAAAATGAACTAAATCTGACACTTTTCAAGATTTTTGACCCTTTTCTCCCCTTTTTTTAAAAAGCAATTTTTCTAGACTATAGACTAGATTTTATACTAGACAATAGACTAGACAATAGACTAGACTATAGACTAGACAATAGACTAGACAATAGACTAGACAATAGACTAGACTATAGACTAGATTATATACCAGACTATAGACGAGACTATATACTAGACTATAAACTAGACTATAAACTAGACTATAGACTAGACTATATACTAGACTGTAGACTAGATAAAATAGATTAGACTATAGACTTGACTATAGATTAGACTATAGACTAGACTATAGACTAGACTATAGATTAGACTACATAGACTATATACTAGACAATAGATTAGACTACATAGACTATATACTAGACTATAGATTAGAGTTTAGACTAGAATATATACTAGACTATAGACTAGATTATATACAAGATTATATAGTAGACTATATACTAGACTATATACTAGGCTATAGTCTAGACTATATACTAGACTGGAGACAAGACTATAGACATTTTCTTTTCTTTTAAAAATGTTTCCCCTTTTTACTGCCAAAATACACTTTTTGTGCGACTTTTTTTTTTTTAAATCCCCTTTTTGTGCGACTTCTTAAAAATTTCCACCGGTAACGCTGGCTGACAGCCTTGCCAGATTGCCAAGGAGTTTTTTTGAAGCACTAAATGAATAATTCGGTACTAAAGTGTCACCGCATTATAGTACGTAATCTGTTGAGTATACTAGACAAGAGTCCCAAGTTCAAATCTTTACATTGATGCTTTGAAAACAAGTATTTCGTTCGACTAGACTAGTCTCTCTTTTAGCAGTCTTCTGATAAATTAAAATTGCTGATAAATTAAAAGCTTCTGAAATCTATTATTTAGAGACGACATTAAAAGTGTACACTCCACCACTCATGCATTGGGTATCGCGTACAGTATCCGCCCAAGCTGTACTTGTGATAGCAGGTACAATCCCTGTGGAGCAGAGCGGATGGAGATTTATAAGGCGAAATCGGCTTGAAATCACATAACCGGTCACTGTAGGGAAAACTCCATTTCAGAATGGCAACGAGGATTGAGGAGGATGGACGGCAAGACTTATTCCGGACATAAAGCCATAGATTGGTCGGAAATTTGGAGAGGTAAATTACTACGTTACGCAGATGCTATCGGGTCATGGATATTTTAGGAAATATCTGCACAGAATAGACAAGACCGCCTCTCCTTACTGCCTTTACGACGAAGGGGAAGTAATTGATGTTGCAGAGCAAACTGTTTTCGAATGTGCACGCTGGCAGAGCTATCGCTCTGTATTGACGTCAATAATTGGAACGAACACGACTGCTAACATTCTCAGGGATATGATTGCGAGTAGAGAGAATTGGGTCTCAGTGGCGAATTAGGTGGAGCGAATTCTAAGACTGAAGAAAAGAGATCTTGAGGCTGTAAAACATGTAGCCAAGCCGGCATAGACGATACTGGCACACGTCTTAATCGAAATTCCAACCAGGAAAGAATAGTGGAGACACTTAGATGTCTCCTCACCATCGATACGCAATCCGAACGCAGATATGAGCATGTAGGTGCCATAAGAACTTCATTGCGAAGTAATACCACCGTGGTTCCGTAGTGGTCACAACAGTCCACGAGACGAAGGTGGATTTAGTGGGTGAGTTCTCCAAACACGAAGTGACGACTTCCTCTAAGGTGCGGTTAGGTACATTTACCATTCCTAAGCATAAAAATCCTGACGTTATTCATTTATGTAAGCCTTTGAAAGAAGTACTCGAAAAGATTTTCTCTCAATATGACACAAAATAAATACAAAACCAATCAGTGAATCATAGATCAGCAATGAGTATTCAAAAAGATGTGCTAGAAACGAATCATACTCATAATTTCTGATATTTAATTACATGCATAGAAAGGTTCTATCCATATTCAAAGTTTGAAGTACGTACTCATACTTCATACTCAACAACAATACGTATGATGCTGATGTTGACTTCGACTCTCTCTCTATAACTCAACATACATAAACACGAATCACAAAATAAGTATGATTCGCGTACGAACACAAAAGTACTCACTAGAAGGTTGTGTGTTTGCTGTGCTTGCTCGAATTCCAGTGACTCGAATCATTTATAAGTATTATAAGTATTTTTCTAAAGTTATGAACCCAAATGACTGAAGTATCTAAGCTTTGGATAGATGACTTTTCTTGGTATATGACTTATTCATATACCGATTTCGATCTCTTTCTTTGAATTGCCGCCATTTAATTGAATCGATATGGACGTATGAGTAAACCTCACACGTTTTTATATGAAGTGGCTGCATTTAATTTAACCTAACATGCATGCCTAATCAATAATACAAGAGATCAGCAATGAGTATTCAAAAAGATAAGTAGAAACGAATCTTACTCATAATTTCTAATAATTAGTTATAAGCATTCATACTTATTTTATCAGCATGGAACGAACCTCTGCTCATATTCCAAGTTTGAAGTATCTATCAGAGAACAGCAATGAGTATTCAAAACGATGAATAGATTCGAGTCGTACTGATATTTATACGCATTCATATTTATTGGAATATCATACTCATACTACTCATATTCAAGGTTTGAAGTACTCATCATACTTCATACTTAATAACATGTATGATGTTTCGACTCTCCATACTTCAACATACCTATACATAAACACGAATCACAAAATAAGTATGATTCGCTTACGAACACGAAAATACTTACTGGAAGGTGGTTTCGTGTGTGCTCGGAGGTGGCCAAAGGACAAAAGGACTTCATGGGACAAAAGGACTTCAATACCACCGTAGTTTCGGAGTGGTCACAACAGTCCACGAGACGTGGGGTGATTTAATGGGTAAGTTCTCCACACATGAAGTAACGACTTCCTCTATGGTGCGGTTAGGTAGATTTACCATTCCCAAGCATAAAAATCCTGTCGTTATTCATTTATCTAAGTCTTTGAAAGAAGTATTCAAAAAAATTTTCTCTCAATATGACACAAAATAAGTACAAATCAAATCAGTGAATCAGAGATCAGCAATGAGTATTTAAAAAGATTGTGCTAGAAACGAATCATACTCATAATTTCTGATATTTAATTATAAGCATAGAGAGTTTCTACCCATATTCAAAGTTTGAAGTACATACTCATCATACTTTATACTCAACAACAATACGTATGATGCTGACGTTGATTTCGACTCTCTCTCATTAACTCAACATTCATAAACACGAATCATAAAATATGTATGATTCGCTTACAAACATTAAAGCACTTACTATAAAGTTGTGTGTTTGCTCTGCTTGCTTGAATTTGAGTGATTCGAATCATTCATAAGCATTATAAGTATTTTCTAAAGTTATAAATCTATACGACTAAAGTATCTAAGCTTTGGATAAATGACTTTGCTTGGTATATGAGTGAATCTTTCTTTGAATCGCCGCATTTTAATTAAATCGATATGGGCGTTTGAGTAAACCCCATAGGTTTCTAAGTGCGGCGACTGCATTTAATCTAACCTAACATGCATGCATAATCTATAATACAACTCGGAAATTAGCAATGAGTACACAAAAAGACGTGTAGAAACGAATCATAGTCATAATTTTGAGACTTTCTGATACGCACTTATACATATTTTAATATCATATTCAAAATTTGAAATACTCATCATACTTAACAACCTGTATGATAGTTGTTGATTTCGACTCTATCTCCATAACTCAACATTCACAAACACGAATCACAAAATAAGTATGATTTGCTTACGAACTCTAAAATACTTACTTGAAGGTTGTGTGTTTGCTTTGCTTGCTCGAATTCAAGTGACTCGAATCATTTATAAGTATTTTTCTAAAGTTAAATGAAAGCTTCTAAAGCGTACCAAACATACATACATAGTTCGAATGGTATGAGTTTGACGTCAACGTTGTACGCCTATACTCATTGCAATCTGTACTTACAAATCAACATTGTAGTGAGTATGAATAAATCAGAGTATGTAGTTAAATTCTTAAGTTAAATTTACACTCTCGAATAAAATTAACGCATGAGTGGTAAGAGAAGCTAGGCCGTAATCCTAACTGAAAGATTGTAATGCCTAATAGCGTATGTATGTAGTAAAATTTCACTATTGTTGACTCACTTTTGTACAAAATTTCATGAGTGCTTATGAGTAGTGAAAAAACGATTCATTGTTGATTTCTGCTGTGAATCATTTAAACCTGGCAGAGAGTAATCGAAAACTGTAGCTTAAGTTGGGATTATAAAGAATTCAAACAAATTAAAATATTTTCTCTAAAAAAATTTCAAATTAAAGCAGAGGTGGCAGAGAGTGGTTGGTGATGGTGTTGATGATGCTGATGATGCTACAAGAAACATTTAAATTAAGCGCCATTAAATTTAAAATACCTGTCAATAAAAACATGATATCAAGACGCAATATTTTCTTGTTGTTGTTGTTATTTGTTCTTTAGCCAACTTTAATCTGGCTGACTGACTGCCAGGCTTAAAAGCCAATCGCTAACAACAACAAGACCTTAATGCGTTTGCGTCAAGTTCACGCGCGAGTTACAAAAAACTAAAAAGCGATTCCTTTTTAAGAAAACAAACCAGAAATCTTCAAAGAAAAAGGAGATTAAAATTCGTAAACGAATGGACTTTAATTGTTTTGTATTTTTTCTCTCTCTGGGATTTGGGGTGTTAAACAAATAAACAAAAAAAAACTCATTAAAATGTATGAAAGTGGCTAAAATAAAAAGACTCGGATTGTTTCAAAAAAAAAAGAGAAAGGAATTCAAATATTTGTCACCTTTTTCAATATGGGAACCATTAAGAAGAAGTGTTCCACTAGGACCAGCAGAGACACCAAAAAGGAAAAATTAAACAAAAAATTGTAAACGGGAAATCAACCAGACAAAATGACTCGTTGGTCTTGGCTTGATGTCTTTTTGTTTTGGTTTTTTGGCCGTTAAAATGTTAAATTGGTTAAAAGGTTTTTGTTTGTTGTTGCTAGTGTTAGTGATACGACTGATGCTGTTGTTGTTGTTGTTATTGTTGTTGTTAAAAAGGGAATCTAAGGAAATCATTAAAATACTTACAGTAGCTATGAACTCGAATAAGCCCAGAACACCATCAACAGAAAACCCAACAGCACAGGCAACAATAGCAACAACAAAAGCACTAACAACAAATAAATCTTCACAGTAACATTTTAAATTAAAAAAAATAAAAACAAACAACAACAAACAACGCTCCTTTAACTGCAAAGTTAAAAACGTGCAAAAAGTGTCGCAGATAAGCAGAGTCGCAAAATAATTACAAAAAAAAAAGCGATCAAAATAAGCGGCATTAAAAGTTCATAAAGGCTCAGTTTCAAAGAGGATAGACAAGAACATTTGCTTATCTTGCCTTGCCTAAGCAGACATCATCTGTTTACGATGATGCTTCTGTGCCTTTTGTCTCTTAACTTTGTCCACGTGCAGCTCTATTTTATGCTTGAACTTCATTAATGTTATTACAGATTGAGTTTCTTTCCTACACTCGGATTGTAGATCTTTGTCAATTTGTCTTTGATCTTTCATTCCTCATCTACTTCCTTGAGTGTTACGAATAGAGGCGTACAAACCAGAGAACAACAATGAGTATTCAAAACGATGAGTATATTCGAATCATTCTTACTTACGCATTCATACTTCTTTTAATACCATACTTATACTACTCATATTCGAAGTTTAAAGTACTCATCAAACTTCATACTTAACAACACGTATGATGTTGTTGTTGATTTCGACTCTCTCTCCATAATCCAACATAAATATTCACGAATCACGAAATAAATATGAATCGCGTACGAACACTAAAATACTTACAAAAATACTTTGCTCTGCTTCCTCAAATTCGAGTGACTCGAATCATTCTTATGTAATATAAGTATTTTTCCAAAATTATGATGAATCTAAATGAGTAGGCTTATGTATCAAACAAATTTCGTATGGTATGAGTTGTAGTAAGCATATATACATACATAATTGGCCATTACAACCTTTCAGTCAGGATTACAACCTAGCTTCTCACACCACTTATGTTGTGTGCGTTAATTTTATACAATTGAGTGGCGGGACCTACAGTTTTAAAGTCGACTCCAAACGACATATTTTTGAGAAGCTTTTCATGGCAATTTGTACTCTCAGAGTCTTTGCCAGAAATCTGCTGAGAGGAAGTCGCCGAAGAAATATTTTTCGTTTTGATGTCTGACCTGGGATTCGAACCCGGGCCTTTTGTCTAATAAGCCATAATAGATGGGTAACACAGATTAGTAAATTAATCGTTTTTTCGCTACTCATAAGCACTCACATGAAGTTTTGAAGATAAATGAGTCAACGATATTGAAATTTAAATACATACGCTTAACGCCGTTTCAGTATTACGCCTGTTGTATTGGAATTTCCCTAAATCGCACACTGTATTGATACCTGTTGTATATGCGTACAATTGAACCACAATCGATGCACAATATAGCAAACAGTGTATACTATGCATCTTTTTAAACTCTCTTATGTTAGTCTCTTCAGAAAAAAGATTCCTACTGTATTTTTCGAAGCCACAATCTTAGTACGAACGCATCTTTTCCGCATCACAATTGTTGTCATCAACGTTACTAGGTGTATACATCTGTACGTGTTAAGTTGCCTCGTTTAAGGCTGTTTTGTTTAGCGCTGGAACCTATCCCTTGCGTAAAGCAGAGTCTTACAGTACTCTGATTCATTCATACTCACTACAACATTGATTTTTAAGTAAACGTTGCAATGAGCATGCTTACAACGTTGACATCAAACTTATACCATTCAAACTATGTACGGTTGATTCATAAGTCGGCATACTCATTTAGATTCACAACTTTACAAAAATTCTTATAATACTTATAAATGATTCGAGTCATTCGAATTCGAGTAAACACACAACCTTCTAGTGAGTATTTTCATGTTCGCACGCTAATCATACTTATTTTGTGATTCGTGTTTATGTATATGTATGTTGAGTTACGGGGAAAGAGTCGAAATTAATAACAACATCATACTTGTTGTTAAGTATGAAGTATGATGAGTACTTCAAACCTTGAATATGAGAAGTATGAGTATGATATTCTAATAAGTATGAATGCGTATAAGTATCAGAAATTATAAGTACGACTCGAATCTACTCGCACTCATCGTTCTGAATACTCATTGCTGTTCTCTGATGGATACTTCAAACTTGGAATATGAGCCGAGGTTCATTCCATCATACTAAATCAAGTACGAATGCTTATAACTAAGTGTCAGAAAATATGAGTATGATTTAATTCTACTCATATTTTGAATACAGATTTCTGGCAAAACCTGCCATGAAAAAAGTTTCTCAAAAATCTATCGTTAGAAATCGACGTTAAATTGTAGATGTCAGCATAAATGGCGTGAGCAGCTAGATAGGTCGTAATCCTGATTGAAGGGTTGTAATGGCCAATTATGTAATGTATTCTCTGTGAACAACCAATTCTCATAAACTTAGGGAAGAACACACGAGAATGTAAGCCATGAATGCGTTGCATGTGAGCCTGTAAGACGTGAGCCTTTAGGCGTTATAGTTTCACACCTCATTGCTTAAGTTGTATTTCGAAAATCATTTACAAGTCCAACACTCTCTGCAAATATATTAAAGAAAATTTAAATCGATAACCACTGAATAGACCTAGTGTTTATCTTGTGTTGATTGCTCTCGTAATGGATTTGGTTAGTCAAAGTTCAGTCAGTCGTGTGTGAAGACGTTGTGTGTGAAGACGCTGTGTGTTTAAAGAGAGTAAACGTGGTTTAAAGATATCTGTTACAAAAATAAATCGAACAATTGTCTAGTAATTGTTATTGTTTATGCAAGGGATGTAAACAGATGAATAACAAACACAGCAATTGTTGTTGTTTACATAAAGTTGTGAACAGTAGTAGCATACAGAATTGGGAGAATAATAAAAAAATTTTAAATTTATTTTTATTTTATTTGCCAGCTACAAGCTTCTATTTTAAACGTTTTTAAAAGGTAGAAACATAATAATTGCTTAAGAATAAAGTCCAGATTGTTATAAAAACAGAATTTGAAGTGATGCCTGGGCATTTATGTTTGTAAAATAAGCTTTGTAGGATAAGTTTTCTTTAATTTAACCGCATTACTTGAAACCGTGCCCTTAAACAGCATCTCTCTCTCTCTGAACATGAATGAACGAATGGCAGAAAAATGGCAGACAGCAGACAGCTGAACAGGGTCCATGTTTGTGGTCAAAAGCCTTAGTCTGGCAGTCAGTCACAAGACATATTGAGAGGCAAAAAAAACAACAAAAAAAAACCCTGACTGACTGAACAAATCTACTTGGCCTTATTGTGCTTGTGTGCTACTGTTTTGAGCAACAACAATTGCATTGCAAGAGATATCACCACTGACACTGGCACGTTTTGTCGTTTTCTTAGCCGCGTCTTAATAAAAATAAAAACTTTCGATGTTTGGTTGGTTGGCTGGCTGGCTATCGCTTGCAATTGTTAAAACGTTTTGTAGTTCTCTATACATTCATCCATCCATCCATTCATCCGTCTATTCCATCCATTCGTCCATGCATATGCGTTGGATATCTTTGTTGCGTAAAATTCTGTTTTTTTTTTTGTGTTTCTTTTAGATTTGTTTTCTTGTCTGTTTGTCTGTCTGTCTGTCTGTTTTGCCATGAATTTTAATTGATTTTTTTTAGTTGGTGGTGGCAGAAAAAACTCGAGGATTTTTTGTTTGTTTTTTGTTTTGTTTCGTTTGGTGCTACCACAAGTGCATTTCAATTTGAAATGCCGCTCTAAATACGAGCCACAGAATTAAGTTGTCAACACATTATTTGCATATTTAAACGTATCGTTTTGTTTTTTGTTTTGGATTTCCACTCCAGTTTTGTGTTCCTTTGTATCTTTAAGATAAAAAAATTAAACGACGACGATGACGGCTTTTAGTTGCAGGCTGCAACAGTACTACTGTTATGGCCAGCCAGAGAGAGATTGTCTACGTAAAAACGCTTTTCTTTAAAGGGGAGTTTTTTTTTCGTTTCGTATTGTTTTTCTTGCTATTGTCAGTGGCATGTTGCAAGCAGCATTGCAAGCTACTGTTTGACTTGCTTTGGTTTGGTTTGGCTTTTGGGACTTGGGGTTTGGGGTTTCGCTGTGATGAAGGTGCGACAGATTTTTTTTGTTTGTTTCGTTTTTATTGTCTTTACATTTGCATATTAATTGATCAGCAATGCATGTGTTCAATTTAATTGAAATTTGCAATTTTTCCACTTCTCGATCACAATTTTTTGAATTTTTTTCTTTACATTCATTCATTTAAAGCGTTACGTACGTATTCAAAGATCTTAAAATAATCGGCCAAGTATCTTTTACAAAAGACAACAGAAAAAATGTGAAAAAAATTAAAACTTTACGGCTGATTAAGATATAAAAATTCAATACAAAAAAAAAGGAAATTAAAATATTTTTAAGATTACAACACCCAACCAGGGAATTAAAGTAATCATCACAGGCGAAAACAAAAATAAAATAAAAAAATTACTACTGCAGTACCTGTACCAGAGAGTGCAACAAAGTAAAATTCCAGGTTACACACACACAAAAAGTTTACAAAAGATTTTAATTTTTAAAACCTTTATGAATCCACAGATTTTAGCACAAAAAAATTTTCAAAAATTTTTTTTGCTTACGTAGGCGTATGATGAATATTAATTTGCGGTCATGTCTAGAAAATGCTACAAGACAACGATGGAACTCTATCTCATTTGAAAAACCAATCTGAAAATTGCAATGCCGCTATAGACCCGTTACACTTTGTTTCACTTCCTACTTATGTACTTAGGTTAGGTTAGGTTGCTGTGATAACTATGATGCCAAAGCTCACTTGAACACATATAGCTGGCCGTTGTAATGCCAAAGGCAAACACAGCCGCTATACTAATCAAATTCCACCGAATTCATAGAAGAAATTGCTCAGTGCAGAGGCTGCACTACTATTTATTTACTTTATCGATCGATTACAACCCTTTAGTTAGGATTAAAATCTAGTTTCTTACACCACCCATGTTGTGTGTATGTTAACTTGTATCCAGAAGTGGAGAAAGTCAGACGAAAGACAAATTTTTGATTAACTGGTTTACGGTAACGTTAATATTTACTCTTTACTTATTTTGAAGTCGCCGTGGTCTAGTAGGTAGTGTGCCCAGGGTTCGAGTCCCAGGCCAGACTTCAAAATCAAATACAAAAAAAGTATTTTTTCGGCGATTTCATTTCAGCAGATTTCCTGGAAACTCTGAGAGTAAATAAATCTGCCATGAAAAGTTTCTCAAAAATCTGTCGTTCGGAGTCGACTTTAAACTGTAGGTCCCGCCTCTTATGTATAAAATTAGCACATACAATATAAGTAGTGTGAGAAACTAGGTCAATAATCCTGACTGAAGGGTTAATATTTTACTCTCACTCAGAATGTTTATCAGGAGAACGCCACCATTAGCAGTTCAATTTGCCACACCACCCTTACCCTCTATTAAGGCAGAGGGCTAAGTTGATGACAGTAAGGCTTAATGTTGCAATAGTTTGAGTCCATAGGCATATTCGGATGGATCGATTTCATACATACACACATACATAGTCGATCCATTACAACCCTTTAGTTAGGATTACAACCTAATTTTCAGAGTTCTTTGTAATTTCTTTTTGTAAGATTTGATTTGATTTTGAAGTCGCCGTGGTCTCGTGGGTAGTGTGTTGGCTTATTAGACAAAACGCCCGGGTTCGAATCCCAGGTCAGACATCAAAACGAAAAAATATTTCTTCGGCGACTTCCTCTCAGCAGATTTCTGGCAAAGACTCTGAGGGTAAAAAATTGCCATGAAAAGCTTCTCAAAAATCTGTCGTTCGGAGTCGACTATAAACTGTGGGTCCCGCCACTCAGCGTATAAAATTAACGCACACAACATAAGTGGTGTGAGAAGCTAGGTCGTAATCCTGACTGAAGGGTTGTAATGGCCAATTATGTATGTATGTATGTAAGATTTGAACTTAGGATTAAAAAAACCACTATCCTTGAAATAATATATCGTCCGCTACAAAATGCAACACAAAATAGGGTAAATAGGTTACACATTACGGATTTTGTTATTTGACTTTCGTAAAGCTAGACCTGCAAAGCTTTTCAATTGAAGATCAGTCCCATTTTAAAACCGTTGAAATACTTATTAAGGCATTGAATTTTTCCATTAAAATCTCTAGATCTACATAAACATCCAGGCCGCAATTAAGTTCCACAAAACGTTGTCTTAAGGAATCTAAGGAAACTCTTATTTGAGTTCCATTGCAAAGCTAATAAACTCTTCCGGGCTGCTATTACAAAGTCATAGACATTCTCTAGTCTATGTGGATGGAAGCTTAACTTCTTTGGCAACAGAGTACAGCAAGACCCCGCTTAACGCTGTTTCATTATTACATACATAATTGGTCATTGCAACCCTTCAGTCATGATTACTACCTAGCTTCCATTATGTTGTGTGTGTTAATTTTATACATAAATGGCCGGGACCTACAGTTTCAAGTCCTCTCCGAACGACAGATTTTATTTCATGGCAATTTTATTTTCGCTCAGGATTTTTGCCAGAAATCTGCTGAGAGGAAGTCGTCGTATACAATAGCTGACTTTAGTGTGCCTTAGGTTCTATAATAGCAAATTATTACCATTAGGTGTTAGAAGACTACAGCTAAGTACAGTAAGACCCCGCTTAACGCTGTTTCAGTATTACGCGGTTGCAAATGAAACGGTCGTGCACTAACCAAAATCGGTGCACTATAAAGCGACAGTGTATACTAGATACCTTTTTCAGCGCTCTATCGTTAGTTTGTCCAGAAAAAAGATTCCTACTGTATTTTCCGAAGTCACAATCACAGTACGAACGTATCTTTTCTGCGTCGCAGTTGATTTATTAGTTGTCATCAACGTTACTCGGTGTATACATATGTACGTGTTAAGTTGCCTCGTTTAACGCTATTTCGTTTAGCGCTGGAACCTATCCCTTGCGTTAAGCGGGGATTTTTATGTACACGTTGCAATGAGCATGCTTACAACGTTGACATCAAACTCATACTATTCGAACTATGTACGGTTGATTCATAAGCCAGCCTACTCATTTAGATTCATAACTTTAGAAAAATTCTTATAATACTTATAAATGATTCGAGTCATTCGAATTCGAACAAATACACAACCTTCTAGTGAGTAGTTTAGAGTACGTGTAATGCTTCTAAGATCTAAGGGACTGATGTACATATGTAGACAAGAAGAGGACTATGAGTGTTATTTTCTTAAATCAGGGGTTCTCACAGATCAATGCCCTATTGGAAAGTATTTCCTCAAATTATTTCTGCAGTTGCTGGGAATCTGTTTAGACAGAAAAGAATAAATCTAGGGAAAGAGTTAATATCAGGATCTTATTGTGAAGTGCGAATGTTTATAATTTTTCTCATTCTCTACCATCTGCATTGCTTTTAATATTTATTTTTAATATCACGATCGATGTTACTTCTGTACCAGAAGGGTCAGAACCTTTCTTTACAAACAGAGTCTATTACCAAACTTAATTCAAAGCCGCCTCCTACAGCAAGAACGAGAGAACTTCGTCTTGCAATGTGCCTTTATTAACTTCCTCCCAGCAGATGAGCCTCTAAACGGAGCCAATCTTAAAGTTCTGCAACCGACTTCACAATGCACTCACTGACATCATTGCAGTCAAGAATGCTAAACTAAAGATTATGCCATCACGCACACAAAATTGAAACTTTCTGGGCATGTAGAATCAATGACGTCACGCATATTGTGTTCCTATTGGCTAATGATAACGTAAGTTATATTGCAGAGCTGCTAACTACTTTCAGGTAGTGCAAACATTTTTCAGAAGAAATGTTAAATTTCACATATAAAAAAGCCTTGGAAACCTTTAAAATAGCCCAACTACGTCATCTAACGGAAAATCATGCGCAAGGCGTAATCTTTAGTTTATCATTCTTGATTGCAGTGTAGTAGGCTTAACAAACCCAAAAATGTCTTGGTCGTCATTAAGGCAACTGAAATCTATTATGGGCACTACCAAACTTGTTTCAGTATTACGCGATTGCAAGTGTTAAGTTGCCTCATTTAACGCTGTTTCGTTTAGCTCTGGAACATATTGGTACGTAACCCCCGCGTTAAGCGGGGTCTTACTGTATTTTAAAATAATTCACCCACTCATTGGCTATTGATATTACAGGGAATGCTGGCATTGATTGGAATTGATTCTTAGGAACCCTTTTTCTCTAGATTTAATCTAGGTCTAGAAAACTTTTTCTTTTCAAGCTAGTTTCCCCCCGGTTCCTTAATAGTTTCGTTTTCATTATTTATTAGCATTTCTTTTCTTTGTTTTTTTTTTTTATTCAATAATTAATTCGTTTCTTTATTTATGAATTAATTTTTTTTTATTGTTTTTGTTTGTAGAAATAAATATCGTTTCAGCTACTGCCGAAACGCCTACTTTTTTTTCCATAAAAAAATTTAAATTTTCTCTGTTGCCGCAACCGCTATTTCAGTTTCCTTTCATTAGTTTTTGAAAAATTCAGTGAAGATCCATAAGCCAAAGCAAAAAAACTGAAAGAAACTGACAAATCAGCCAGTGAACGCCTCAAAAAAAAATTCAAAAAAAACTTCGTTGAACTACAACTAAATAGCGCGCCAGTTATTGTTTGAAGTTTGAGTCGTAAAAAACCACAAAAAGAATAAAATAATTGCAGTTCTGTAAAGGAGTGAATTGTTTATTTTAATAAACAACAAAAAAATCTGTAAAAAGATATATGAAAAGAGTACTCTGAAATCCAATTGCAAACAAAATGTCCAATTTTAGTAACGCTCTCCGTGTTGAAGTTTCTGATATTTTGGAACTTTGGATACGATTAAACCTGCTGCTGTCTTTATTGATTGCTTTGTGAATGATTATGTCATAAAAAACAATAAAATCTCTGCCCAATTATCAATTACTTTATCACTGATCTAGCGGGTTTAGCTTGGATGACAGGATCGTTGTTGGTGAATTGTTTTATCTGGCGCCTATAAATGTTAGTGGGCCTTATGGGTTCATTGTATGTAAAAACTAGATTCTTTACAATATCGATTTAGGCATGTAGGATAGATTCTCAACTTAGGCCGCATTGAGCCCATTTTGCTACCACAGTTATTTACTATCCCCTAGTCTTGAAATCACTTGGTGCTCCAATGAAAATCCTCGACAGTTCCTCCAGATCATACATGTGGTAAGTGCCGCAGTACTTTATTTTCCTTTGTCAAAAAGCCGGACATGTACCCAGTTGATGAGAGACAGTTTCCTCTTCTTCCTCTCTCTGCAGTTTCTGCAGAAGTCGTTAGGCGCCTCGCATGCGTACCCATAATGCAATGCCCCATAATGACCCCGACAACTACACAGAGCGCGCCTCTTTGGAGTTCAGGTAGACTTGATTGGATTTTACTAGCCGTTCTACCCGTAACCGCGGCCGCTTAACTGTCGTTGACGAAATCGACGATCGGATTATATATAAGCTTGCAGGGATGCCCAGATTTATCCAGACTCATCCGAAAGTTCGATGGTCGTGCCCCCCCTGGCAAGTTCATCAGGTTTGCAGTTAACCGAAATATCATTGTGCCCCGGTACCCATACGACATGGATATCATATTGTTTCGCTATCTTGTCAAAATATCTGCGACAGCCGTATACCCTTCTTGGAGTTCATTACGTTAGAACTGATATGTTCCCTTTGGAAACGTTTTGACGTTTCGCTTGAAGATCCTTCCGTCCCCAATAATTCTCGCCGCTTCGCCTGAAAGACACTGCATTGCTCTAGCAGCCTTATAGACTGGACTATTCCAATCGATTTCGAAAAAATTCCACTGTCAACAGCTCCATTCAGTTTCGAACCGTCGGTGTAGATTTGTAAGAGACTCCCCTTAACAGTTGGGTCACACTACACTTCCAGACCTCGTTGTCCGGAATCGATGATCTATGCTTTCATTGGCAAAAATTTGTTGTTGGACACACTTAATAGAACTCGGTGGACCGTGATATCCAGTAATATGTGATGAGAGAACCACAACTGATACGATAATCAACGTTTTGAAACAAAAACTAAATTCTTGAAGACAATTTGGCGCTAGGCATAGAAACGGGAAAGGCTTTATTATTAATTTTAAGATTCTTGAATTACTAAGGCCCATCTGAATTTGATCGAATCGGCAAGCACTAGTACCACCTATACGGATATGGAGTTTTGGTGGAAAGCTTCAGGCCAAAGCTGCCGTGGGATAGTGTGGATGATGTTGACAAGTGGGCCTTGTAAAAGTCCACTCAGCCTTACACTGTGGCATAGATAACCGTTATTTCCTTACTGTCTCTTGTGGCCTACAAAGTGATTGTGAGCGGCCAGATTGCTAAACTTATTAAAACACTCCAGCAGTTTATTGAAAGCAGGTGTGCAACCGTAGTCGCCGTAGTCTAGTAGATATTGTGTTAGCTTATTAGACTTAAAGCCAGAGTTCGGACCTCAGGCCAGACATCAAAACAAAATGCAAAAAGTATTTCTTCGGTGATGTCTTCCCAGCAGATTTCTGGCAAAAAATCTTAGAATAAATAATCAAAAATCTGTCGTTCGGAGTCGACTTTAAACAGAAGGTCCCTCCACTCAACGTATAAAATTAACACACATAACATAAGTGGTGTGAGAAACTAGGTCAATAATCCTGACTAAAGGATTGTAATGACCAATTATGTATGTATGCTTTGAGAACAAATTTAGTGTCCAAGAGTACTTTTATTTTTACTCTCATATTCAACCTTCTGAACAGAATTCCTAACGTGTCCTCTATTGAAAGGGAATGGCAGTCTTCACTATTTTAAAAAGCTCCAGTCAATACCTTGCTTCTACCAGAGACCCCATAACTGAAAACCCCACAAGCGAGTATCAATTCCATGCCACGAATTTGTTTATAATCTTCCTCCTTTGTTAGGAATCGGAGGATTAACTAAAGTCCTATCGCTCTAGGCGGTGTCAAGGTTGCAACATGAGATACGATATGTACTACCAAGATTTTTGGATGCCCTTAAACGTATTGCGAATAGAAATGAATTGAATGGTGGCGCTTTTAAGTTGGACAGAAGGAGAAAGCAAAACTTTATGTTTGATTAAGAAGGCTACTGCATGTTCAAAAATGGTTCATTATTATTAGCACACATTCATACATACAAAGTTAGTCATTACAATTCTTCAGTTAGGATTACGACCTAGCTTCTCACACCACTTATGTTGTGTGCGTTAATTTTATACGTTTGGGTGGCGGGACCTACAATTGAAAGTCGACTCCGAACGACAGATTTTTGAGAAGCTTTTCATGGCAAATTTTTGAAGAAGAAAGATTTTTCACAATTTCATTTTGATGTCTGACCTGGGATTTAAACTCGGACCTCAAGTCGTGTAAGCCAACACACTGCCTACTAGAGACTACGGCGAATTCAATGTGTGGATCTTATTCAGAATCAGTACCTGTTTCGATAAATTTGGTAAGGCCGCCTAGAATCGGTTAAGCTTTTCGAATGCCCTAATAAATGGGTCTACGCGATGCAGAAATTCTCTTAAAGTCACTTAATAAGATTGTTTTGTTAGTCCGATTGAGAAAATTTAATGCGTATCAGCCCTTAATGTTGAATTTTGTAACACTTTTGTGGGATTAACAGTCCCCCCTCTACGAAAACTTTATTGTTTCGTTGTTAATGATTTTCTTATCCTGTTCCTTTCATTCTATATTCTCACATTTATTCATTATCCTTTCAGGGGTGGCCAACCCTTTTGAAAGAAAAACTTTGAAATGAAATGAAAGAAGAAGAAAAGAAAAAGTAAACTTTGGAATTTAATTCTTCTTCTTTGTCTACCATTTCTGCTTTCTTTTTGGCTCTAAAATAGAAAGGAAATAAAACTTTTCTTTCTATTTTAATATTAACATATACTCGTATAAAGAATAAAATACAGTGCGGAACAAAATTAAATACAAAATATTCAAATTATAAAAGAAAAACCAAAAATAAAGGATTTTTCAGTGTAAGCTTCAAAGGCACACCCAATTATATTGCAAGTGTTTATAATAACCATGAGGGGAAGGGGGGACCAATTTGTAAAAGCCATACAATATTTCTTTGTTAAAATTTTTTCTAATAAAATTTTATAAAATTCTTATAAGGAAGTTGCCGTGGTCTAGTGGGTAGTGTGTTGGCTTATTAGACAAAAGGCCCGAGTTCAAATCCCAGGTCAGACATCAAAACGAAAAATATTTCTTCGGCGACTTCCTCTCAGCAGATTTCTGGCAAAGACTCTGAGAGTAAAAATTGCCGTGAAAAGCTTCTCAAAAATATGTCATTCGGAGTCGACTTTAAACTGTAGATCCCGCCACTCATGTATAAAATTAACGCACACAACATAAGTGGTGTGAGAAGCTAGGTCGTAATCCTGACTGAAGGGTTGTAATGGCCAATTATGTAAGGACAGTAACAATGAATGCCCTTTGCTTTACCTCTTTACTATAATAACTGATAACTACTGTCTTTAATATCTACCTTTCGTAACTAGAAAGTAACTAGTCAACCAATGGCAATGATGTGTACATTCCTTAGATTGTTTTCTATGCTTTTGGATTTAGCTTTCACTGTGTGTGTGTTTAACAGCCCGACTAGTAGATTTTTCTTTTCTTTTTCGTCTTATTTTATTTGCTAAAAAGTAAAAAAAGAAAAATCAAAAGAAAATATCTAAGCTGGCTAAAACCAAAAGAAACAAAGAAAAGACGACGAGGAAAGAAGAAATAATTTTTTTTTACATTCACTCTTCGCGAATGTTTAATCGATAAAATAAATGAATCTTGGTTTCTTACTAAAGTAAAGTTAATGTTGTTATTGTTGTTGTTATTGTTGCTATATAGTATATAAAAAATAGTGGTTGTTGTTGTTGTTGTTACGGTTGCTGTTGCTGTTTATTTCTCAAGTATGAATAAAAAGCCAAACCAAGGACCATAGAAACGCCACTAAACTGGCGCTTTATTAACGAAAATCCCATTGATTTGACATCTAATTTGCCAGACAATTTTTAATAATTTCGGCCATTAGAGAGGATTTTTGTTGAATCGTTGTACTAGATAGACTGCAAGAGAGATCAGTAAATGAATCGTTTTTTCGCTACTCATAAGCACTCATAAAATTTTGAATATAAATGAGTCAACAATATTGAAATTTAACTACATATTCTGATTCATTCGTACTCATACTCACTACAACATTAAATTATAAGTATAGGTTGCAATGAGTATGCGCACACAACGTTGATATCAAACTCATACCATTCGAACTATGTAAGTTTGATTCATAAGCCTACTCATTTAGATTCATCATAACTTTAGAAAAATAATTACAACACTTATAAGTGATTCGAGTGACTCGATCCATTCATCAAAAGTTACAGTGTTAAGTGCCAGTTACCCGAACGTAATGTAACGTAACGTACCGAACGTTCTCTTTTTTTTTAGCATATGGAGAGCAATGTACACGCTTACTGAAAAGTTCTCACTCGTTAGGAAGAAACGATCTGAATAAAACAGACATTTGAACATGAGTGATGGAGCTATTGTATGCAGAGTTGCATTATGGCAGATATGCCCTCTTTGGGATTTTCATGATTATTTGTGATTTTTATATTTATAAATTGTTACACGTATACAAAGAAATGTTGAGTTATGGAGATTTGAGGATCAACAGCATCATCATACGTATTGATAAGCATATGATGAGTACTTTAAACTTAGCATATCCATAATATTAAAATAAATATGAATCAGTATCAAAAATTATGAGTGTGATTCGTTTCTACTCATCTTTTAGAGTACTCGTTGCTGATCTCTGGACTGTAATAAAATAACTTCAGATTTCCTGGAGTAATTTCAAAGCATTATCTTGATCTAAGGTTGTCTGGTATGGTGAGAATTCCAGATACTGATAAAATAATCAAACCCAACTGGATACGAAATATATAAGGATTGTTTGTATGTATTTATGAAGTCGCCGTAGTCTAGTAGGTAGTGTATTAGCTTATTAGACGTAAAACCAGGGTTCGAGCACCAGCCAAGACATGAAAACAAAATACAAAAAATATTTCTTTGGCGATTTCCTCTCAGCAGATCTCTGGCAAAAACTCTGAGAGTAAAAAAAACTTGTCTTGAAAAAGTTTCTCAAAAAAACCTTTCGTTCCGAATCGACTTTAAACTGTAGGTCTAGGTCAATAATACTGACTGAAGGGTTGTAATGACCAATTATGTTTGTATGTTTACTACAGGAGCATGGTGTAGTATAACTATATTGTTTTTTTAACACAATTCTCTGCCTTTTTCCGCTAAACCTTTGGTGTAGGGATTGAGCGGCTAGTACTGGTCAGGGTGTTTGGAAGACTGCACAATGGCGCGCATCGAATATTACTCGCCAAAGGATCCTGACAGAATTGGAAACCTACAGGAATAAACGTTTCGTTATGCCACACTATAGCCTCTCGAAAAAGTTCAGAACGTTCAGTCCAGATAGAGGGGAAAGGAAAAATGGTGTGATGCAACTCGTAAATGAAACCAAACAAATCTTCTCAAACTGTTCGAAACAAGGTAAAGTTTTAAGGGCTTGAATCTTTTCGGAATCGGCTGATTTAACTCATTCGATAAGTTTATCGGATCATTAAGGCAGCTTTCAGGCAAAAGTGTCGGCCATATGGGCTGCGATGATTAAATATGTTGAGATAGGGCACTGGGTTTTAAGTTTGGTTATCTTGAGTCTCTCAATTAGATGACAGAACGATGATAGCCAGGTCAACCTATGGCAGCCGGGAGCACCCCTATGAGATAAAAGAGAGCGGCTCAACTTTCACATTATTTAGTTACCGAGGCATAGAGGCATTAGTATTTGGAATCAAATTCATAGATTTTTCCAATGAAAACTAAACCAGCCATATGCTTTCATTTCTCTTCTAGTCTTTTTTTGGCTAGTCACACATCCCATTGCACTCTGCTGTGTTGTGGTGGTTTTACGTTACGTTTACGCTTATAGAACTGCACACAAAAACTCGCTCAATTTGCTGACAAATAACTCAAAACAGTGCTGTGAAGTTAACGCAGTGAATATTGAATAAATATAGCACCCATCTCGCGAAAAACTTTCTCATACCCCACTACTACTACTGAGCCACGTGAAAGGCCTGTAGCTTTAAACAAAATCAAGTCATTTATTTATCATTTCAAAAATGTTCCTTTCTTAAGGCCGTTAATCAAGGCCTCGGTTACTTTTTCCACTTCTTATTTATCTATTTTGAAGTTGGCAACAATACGTTGACGTTGTTAAAATTATTTTCTGATTTTTATTTTTTTCTTTTTATTTGTTTTCTGTTCCTTCAATAAATGAATTGAAGTTTTATTTTTATTATTTATAATCCCCTTGTTGTTCCACCTCCTTATGTACCTCCCCCCCTCTCTCTTACTGTCACTTTGGCAAACTATTTCAGCAATTTTTATTGCAATTTTTATCGACAATGATTGCAAAAATACTTTCAAAACAATTCTGATTGATTGACCTCCACTGCTACTTAGATTAGCGTAAAATACGAATCCAGTAAGAAAAGGTGGAACAAAATGGCTCTGGGAGGATTAGGATTTTAGTAAAGCTTTCGGCAAACTGTCTTCGTCAGCTGTATGGAACTCGATTGCATTATTTTCAGACAATAACTCAACTCAAGGCAACATCCTGGAATTATTCTAACAGAAAGCATTGTTGTTAGACAATGACAGCAGGGTAACCCTATCATCATAGAACTTGCTGGAGAAAAATAAAAAGAAATTCAAGAGGAATTGAGGGAGATATTTTGTGAGAGCCCGTATGTCGCTTCAATAAAGAGTGGTTGTAGGTGGTGAAGAGAGCTACGAACATCAGAATGCTTGTAATGAAGCAGTGTTGGGCCGGTATTGGTGTCAAATCAACAAGACGATGCGATGGCTAGCGCGGACAACCATTCATATGAATGATGATCTCCTCCCTTCAATCTAAAACTGTGTTCAGACATGCACTTTTATTGAGTCAATATTCGGTTTATTGATTACAATATTTTAAGTGCTTAGACATAACAATATACGCTAAATATTATTATTTCCCTTTGCGCAAACATTGCCCAACTTCTGGTGATCGCTCAAACGTGAAATTGACACATTTTATGATAAACAATCAAGATCCATCAAAAATTCTGAACATTTATAAGAAATGACCAATGTATATAGAAAATAAAGCAAGACTGTTATACAATTTAAATAATAACTACGGTAATTTTGGTCCGATTTGATCAAATGATGTCTTAATCTCTTCACAAGAGAACAGGCTTTAAGAATATTATCACTTTTCCATACTTTTTTTTATTAAAGTTTTCTACTATGAATGGACAAACTTGAAAAAATATGAAAAAAATTCGAATTTTTCAAGTCGCCGTGGTCTAGTGGATAGTGTGTTGGCTTAATAGACAAAAGGCCCGGGTTCGAATCCCAGGTTAGACATTAAAACGAAAAATATTTCTTCGGCGACCTCCTCTCAGCAGATTTCTGGCAAGAGTAAAAAATTGCCAAGAAAAGCTTCTCAAAAATCTGTCGTTCGGAGTCGACTTTAAACTGTAGGTTCCCCGCCACTCAACGTGTAAAATTAACATACCACAACATAAGTGGTGTGAGAAACTTGGTTCATAATCCTGACTGACTGAAGGGTTGTAATGACCAATTATGTATGTGTATACCGTTTTAAAATTCCATCTCTCTGCTTTCCAACAAAATTTAAATTCTAAAAATCGGGTCAGAAATGTTTGAAAAATTCAAAAATTTGTCCTTAAAGTCAGAAAAAACTGTTTTTGACAAATAAAAAAAGTTTGGAGGGTTCGAGAAATATAAAAAAATAAATTATTTTTGAACAACGTGGACTACGTAGTTACACGGGTGTATTTTCACTGTCACACCATGTAATTAATTGACATTTTATATGAAATATTGCGATCAACAATGACGTTTATTGCGATTTACTCAATATAAGTGTATGTCTGAACGTAGTATAACTATGTACGGCAATATCTATTTAGAGATGGGGTATAACCAAGACTCAAACCTATCTTCTACTTGCATAACTGGTACTCCTGATCATGTTTGTAGGCTGTAAACACATGTTGACCCAACATATGTGTGAACTTTCTGGTTATTAACCCCATAGATGGGAATATTTTATTCATTTTTAAATTGAATTCTCCTTTACTTTTCATTTTTTTTTTTTGTAATTTTCTAAGGTTAATTAAGCATGGTTAGTTGAGTTAGTTTTGTTAGTTTCCCTTTGTTTTACAACAACAACAAAAAAAGGGATTTTTTTTTTTTTTGGTATGTTAAACGTCAGCTGGACTTTTTAAAAAGAGAGCAAAAAATTTTAATTCAAATGCAGTCCAAAGGATATTCAAACTGAATTGAAAAGAGCAGCAGATGTTTACAAAACAGCGGCACCAAGAGGAGGGGAGAAAGAATAGAGAGTGTTAGGTGATGTGATGTGATCTGATGTGTAATTAATGGTTTTTATTAAATAAATAAACAAAGTAAGTAACAATAGAGAGAAAAGAACCTTACTTAAGTTAAAAGTCAAACAACAATCCTCCTAATTATGACATTAAATTGATCCCAAGGAGGAAGACTTCCCTCACTCTCTCTCACTCTCTCTTTCTATCTCTTTCTATCTCTGTCTATGTTTGCCGGTGTGTGTATGTAAAATATTTAATTGCGTGCCAATATTTTATTAGAAACCAAACCAGCAGCAAAGAGCAAGAAGAAGTCCAAAGAAAATACTGCAATTGGTAGCAAAATTCTTTGTTGGCCGATCATAAACTTCAATTTAATTCATGGCCTAAACAAACAGCAGCAATGTAAGCCATTCATTCTAGAGCTTTAAAGGCTTTTAATGAAGTTGTTTTCAGTTGCTGCTGTTTGCAGTTGCTACTGCTGCTTCCACTTCCACTTTTGCTTGCAACATTTAAATATTTTCAATCTTTTGTGGCAACTATTGCCGCTGCTGTTTGTTGTTGCACTAAACATGCCTTGGCCTGTTACGAGAGGTAGCTACTACCGCCACCATGTATAATAAAACACCAAAAGGAACATTAAAGCCACCGAAAAAAAAGCAGAAGAAGAAAAGGAACAAGAATAGGGAACACTCACTCGTTAAATGCTCACATTTAAAGGCTGCACTTGAAAACGAAGAAACAATTTCTGTTTTCATCAGAATAACAACGAAATTTCTTTGAAAAATAAGCAGAAAAAAAGTGAAACAAACATTTTATTAACTTCATTTGGAATTTATTGCCTTAAACATACATAATTGGCCATTACAACCCTTCAGTCAGGATTACTAACCTAGCTTCTCACACCACTTATGTTGTGTGCGTTAATTTTATTCGTTGAGTAGGGGGACCTACAGTTTAAAGTCGACTCCGAATGACCGATTTTTTAGAAGCTTTTCATGGCAATTTTTACGCTCAGAGTCTTTGCCAGAAATCTGCTGAGAGGAAGTCGCCGAAGAAATATTTTTCGTTTTGATGTCTGACCTGGGATTCGAACCCGGGCCTTTTGTCTAATAAGCAAACACATTACCCACTAGACCACGGCGTAATTCGCCACTGAGGCTCAATTCTCTACTCTACTGGCAATCATAATCCCGACAATGTTGGCGGCCGTGTTCGTGCCAATTGTCGACGTCAGCACAGAGCGATAGCTTTGCTTCCTCTCAGCAGATTTCTGGCAAAGACCCTGAGAGTAAAAAATTGCCATGAAAAGCTTCTCAAAAATCTGTCGTTCGGAGTCGACTTTAAACTGTAGGACCCGCCCCTCATGTATAAAATTAACGCACACAACATAAGTGGTATGAGAAGCTAGGTCGTAATCCTGACTGAAGGGTTGTAATGGCCAATTATGTATGTATGTATTCTAATACTAAAGAAGAAACATTTTGAGGCTGCAAAACATATAGGTACGCCGCCATAGATAACACCAGCATACGTGTCAAACGAAATTTCAATCAGGAAGGAATAGTAGAGACACTAAGAAGTTCTCTTAACTCTCGATACACAATCTGGACGCGGATATGAGCATGCAGGGGCCAAGGGGCCAAAAGGATTCCACTGCGAAGTAATACCACCGTAGTTCCGGAGTGGACACAACAAGTCCACGAGACGAGGTGGGGGATATAGTGGGTGGATGTGAAGACACACGAAGAATGTGAAGACTTCCTCTATGGTGCGTGTAGGTACATTTACCCCTACACGGCGTAAAAAAATACGGTCCATTGTAATTTGTAATACTTAGTTAACTTTTTTTTACTTCTTTTAAGTCTTTAAGGGAGCATAGAATTGCCACAGAACATCAGTTCCCCCATCTTCATACACGTTTTTCTTTTTTTAAGTCTCTGTTTCAGTTTCATTAATCAAACCTTTTTTAATTTAGTAGAATATTGTGCAACGGTAGTAGGTTCTAGAATGCTAGAGTTGCCATCTATCGCAGAATAGTAGCAACAATGTAAAGTATGGCTGCAAGGAATTTTATTTCTTATGGGGCTTCAACAGATCCCAGCCGTACTATTGCCGGCTGTGTTGCAATGGCTCCTCTCTATTTGCCCAGCCTTTAGGAGCATGAAATAGTCCAATTGTATAATAATTTTAGAAACTCGTTTTCCTGGCATTGTTTGTATTCAAATAGAAGGACACTTGTTACATAAAAAACGATCCCTTTTGTTGTGTATTCTAATGTATTTTTTTGTTGTTGTTGTTGTTGTTGTCGGTTAGAATTTTAAATATTTTATGGCCCACAAAATAGAAATTGAAATGAAAAGGGAGTGCGTTCGTAGACCAGGTGGCATATGTTCATCAATATACCCTGGAGAACGAACATACATGAATACACCACCACCCCCTCCTACACAAAAATAAAATAATTTTGAAAAAAGGCCACACACAGAAAAAAGAAATAGGACAGCCAACAAGAAAAAAAAAGTTGATTTTCTACGGTTTTTTTATTTTATTTTTAATTAAGCTTTAACGGCTGGTAGCCAACTGTGAGGCTACACTGAATGTGAACAAAAGATATTAGGGTTGAGCGGACTGTCTGGTAATATTTTGTTTAATCACAACTAAAAGATGTTGAGTACACGAGGATTCGGTAAAATTCGATAGCAACACAATGATTGCATCATTCTGTGCTAAATTGTTAGATCGAGGAGCGTGGTTATTTGGTTTTAGGGAAAAATATTCGCTTATCTTCCAAATCGAAATCTTTACAATCAAAAAATTTATTCAATTGAACTTGAACAGCAATTCCGAAAGACAGGACAGAACAATCACTATCCGTTCAACTGGGACACCAACCAAGCTCTGTGCTTCTATAATTTCGACTCGGGAATAGTATGGGAATGTCTGGATACGGTAAACGAGTTAGTCAGTAGATCTCAAATCATCTGGGAATTCACGGCAATGAGCAGCAGACAGATAACCTTTCGAGGAGTGAAGCTTCAACTAGAATTCGACACAAAGAGAACATGATAAAAATGTGTGTGTGAGTATTTGTGAGAGGCACGTGTATAACCCAGAGGAAAATTGTTAGTGATATTTTCAAGTTAACCTCTTAATAATATGTTTATGCAGGGAAAAAGGAAAATGTGCAGCACCAAATCTCTAAGGACTACGTATTTAACTTGATGAATATTCTTCCAAAAAATGGAGATCATTTCTCATTGTTATTAGTGAATCTTAATAGAAAATAATGAATTCAACTGTAATTTTTCTTTGGGTGTATAATTAATACACAAAAAAAATTTCAAAAAGAAACGACAACAATCCGCTTCACTGAAAGCTGACAAGCAACTGTTACGCTCTTTTTAACGAATATTGTTGATGTTCGTGTCATATGTGTGTAAAAGCCGAAGATAATCTTCCCCTGAGGGAGATTGGTGCCTCTGATAGTTCCAACACCTTTCTATTAAGTGGGTAATTGCTCATAATTATTTAAAAAAAATCGTTTGAATTTTAATTTTCAATGAAAAATTGAATTATTTCACATTAAAATCGCCATGGAAAGTAAAATTTGTTCTTAAATTTCAATTCCTCTTTGCGGCAACAAAACAAATTTAAAAAAAAAAAACACTTTACAACACTGTAAACAGTTAATGTATGGCTCCCCTTATGCATGACTGTGTGTGTGTGTTTAATATAAGTCTAGAGAGTAAGCAATCTCTGATTAGAATTCTGAAATTTGACAAGCACAAGTCTGGTAAAGAACATGACAATTTAACCCTTAAACAGCGACATTTTGCACTTGTAATCCGCTTACTAATCCCGGACAATAGTTTTCAAACTATTTTAACAACGAAAAAAAACCTTCATTTTCCATTTCAAAAAACTGATTTAAGCTGTTAAAACAAAGCAAAGAAATAGAAAATAAACACTCGTTACAACAACAACAACACCGTCCATGTTTTTTCAAAAGGACAAAGAAAAAACGAGAAAAAGAGAAAGAGAGAAAGAGAACCAAGTGTACTGGCATTACTTTGATTTAAAGGAGTACTGAAATCCGCACATACAAACACACACTCACTCGTGTACTCGTGCTACAATTACTGAGAGAGAGAGAGATAAGCAAACGAACAATTAAAAACAAAAACAAAACGGAAAAAAGAAACGAAGAAGAAAACAATTGAAGAAAATAATGAAAATTAAGCATTACACTGGCTTCGATACGCTGCATTACGCAATGGTGTTAATTACTAACACACACACACATACGCAGACACAAAAACTATTTGTTTATCCATTACTCATATTCATGCATACATACACACTCATACATACTCGCACTGCCAAATGAACTCTTTTTCTCTTCTTTCTTTTTATAAACACCAGACACTAATAACAACAAAAACTAAAGAACAAAATGCGACAGAGATTTTGAGATAAGCTTTGTAATAATATGTACAACAACAACGACAGATACACACACACACATGTATAAGTGTTGTCCTGTTGGAAATTTTAAAAAGAGAATAAAAGAATCGCTTTAATTGACGCTTCAAAGCTATGAAGAGAGAGCAAATGATTGTGGTCTTTATAAATGATCTCTTGGGTTGGGTTGCGACTTTTGCAATAAATTTAAAGACACTGAGAGTGTTATTGGATCATTGCTATGCCGTGTAAAATGCCTGTGTTAGAAAAACTGTGGCAGATACTTTAAATTGGTCGATTCCACGGCGTTCTCGGTACGGCCCATTACGGCATATTTTTGCAGTTTGAATGTACACTTCACTTCATATAAAGTCCAAATAATTACCATTCACAACGTCGTAGATATGTTGATTGGAAATTAAAGCAATAACAGGCTTTTCGTATTTTTGATTATGTCGACAAGCAAAATTATCACAAATGGGGCTTGTATCGGATCCGCCATCTAACGTTTTTTTCAACTAATGCTTATTTCATGAATGATAACACTTAGCTCATGTCTGATTTGATAGATAATTAGCTTTATCCTTCCGCTGAACGAATATTGACCACCCAACGCATTTTCGCTTCGCTAAGTGGGCCTGCGATGGACTTACAGAAGATGGCGATTTTGGCAAAAAAAAAATCATCTTTTCAGATGAAGCTCATTTTGATCTTGCCGGATATCTAAGCAAGCAAAATTGCCGTATTTGGGGCACAGAAAACCCGCACGCATACATTGAAAAGCCGACGCACCCAAAACGATTCACTGTTTGGTGCGGATTTTGGTCCAGAGGCAAAATAGGGCTATTTTTCTTCGAAAATTAGCAAGGAGTGGCCGTTACAGTCAATGGCGATCGTTATCGGGCCATGTTGAACGAATTTTTGTTCACAAAAATTGAAGAGGAGGATATTGGCAACATTTGGTTTCAACAGGATGGCGCTACGTGCCACACAACAGAATCTACACTCGATGTTTTGCGCCCTCTTTATGAAGATCGCATTATCAACCGCCGTGGTCTAGTGGGTAGTGTGTTGGCTTATTAGACAAAAGGCCGGGGTTCGAATCCCAGGTCAGACATCAAAACGAAAAAATATTTCTTCGGCGACTTCCTCTCAGCAGATTTCTGGCAAAGACTCTGAGTGTAAAAATTGCCATGAAAAGCTTCTCAAAAATCTGTCGTTCGGAGTCGACTTTAAACTGTAGGCCCCGCCACTTAACGTATAAAATTAACGCACACAACATAAGTGGTGTGAGAAGCTAGGTCGTAATCCTGCCTGAAGGGTTGTAATGGCCAATTATGTATGTATTATCAACCGCAGAGCTGATGTCGTTTGGCCACCTCGGAGCTGAGATTTGACACCGTTGGACTATTATCTGTGGGATGCCGTGTTACGCCGACAAGCCAAAGACAATCGACGCTTTAAATGACAATATTCATGAAGCCATTGTTGAAATACAGCTGCACACAATCGATAATGTGCTTAAAAATTGGACCGTTCGTATGGGTAGTAGTAAGTAGTTTTAAAAAAACGGTTCGACTAGCCTTATAACACCAATATCATGGGTGTTTAGACAATTTTATGGAACTTGACAATCCTCTAATGCTGTGAGAAATTATTATCACCAGAATTCAATCCAAGACGTACAAAAAAGTGGTCGAAAACTATTACAGCTACCCGGAATCAAAGGGGGGGCTACATTGCTTCTGTTAACAGATACTATCTGTCCTCTTTAAGTTACTTGATGTAATATCAACTACATCTCGCATTCGAATACATCGTAGACAATTAGTTATTGAACATAGTTGTTCAGAATTTTAAAAACTTAGTGTCTCCATTTAGCTAAGAAAACAAACCAAAATCTTTTTGATTATCATAGAGGATCAAAGTAGAACTTAATAAGTGTAGTCACTCACCGTACATCCAACACAACAAAGGGTTTTACATCTCGGCAATGATCTGTTTAGTTAGAACAGATTTAATTCCAATAAAAATTAAAACAAAGCAAAGAAAAATTGAAAACACAGCCCTACATGGGTTTTACAAAAAAGACGGCTTCAGGTATTTCCGAAGGCATTGTACGCGCTTTTCATCATGTCAGGTTTTCGAGAAAATGCGGATTAAAACCTCTAAAAATAGCGTTTTTGGCCATTTGTTTTTTAAATTGTAGAGCTAAACATTGACTTGCTAGAACCATCTTTATTGTCAGAAATTTTCAATTGATCTTGGCTCTTTAAAATAAGCCCAAAGCCAAATTGATTGCATGTAGCCTTAAAGTAGGGGGTGGGTTTATGTCAAGGGGTGCAAGAGAAAAAGAAATCAATTACGGAGGTCCTTAAAAATTAATCAAATTTACTTGAAAATTCTTACTCAGGGATTTTTGCGATCGCTGATTACAGATTTTCATTCAGATTTAAAAAAATCAAAATGGCGGATCCAATATGGAGGTCGAGGTTAATAACAATTTTCATGTAAATCTGATTAATTTTTATAAACCTAGAAGCAGGGTATGTTTTTTAGCAATTCCATGCTCCACTAAATACCTAAAGGAGTAATAAAAAAATGCATAGCCAAACCCAAAATTTAATTGTTCAGTTGTTTATTAACAATACTTGATCGATTTACGATGTTATTATGACACCAATTTGTTAAAATATTGTTATTTTATGCAAAAACAACAACAACAACAAAAAAAAAGAAACGTATTAGTGTTGTTTTTCTGTTTTAGGTATTGGAATTCATTTAAAAATGTTGTCACTTTAACAATTTAACCCCTAAAGGAATTGAATTGCAATAAAAAAAAAATGGAAATAAACACACACAAATTGGCATCACTAATATTTGTTTACTGTTTACCCACGGACATTTGTCACTCTTAAGAGAACAGCAAGACAAAGCATTGCATTACCTTGCATATGCACAGCAAAACATAGCAAAACAAAACAAAAGTGCTGTTCAGTTGAGAGTGGGTGTGTGATGTGTGTGTAGTTAAAACTAATCTCGCCAGAAGGCATTTGTGTTGTTGCAAAAATCCATAAAAAAAAAGAAAATAAAACGAATAAGTGAGTGTTGAAAACAAAACACATAACACGACGGCAACGATGGACAACGACAACGAACCACCACAACAACTGATTACTGCGACACAATGTTATTAAACACACCCACTCACACTTGCATACTACAATTTTATATTGCAGTATGGAAAGGGTAAAGAAGGACTGCGTATGTACGTGCATACGATATGCAAAAACACAAAATAACTGTAATATACACACAAAGAAAATGCCAGTGTTATTATAACAGCTCACTGTTGTAGTTGATTTTTCTAATAAAAGTATTTAACACACACACAGACACACACACACATTGCTCTCTTGTGGTGAGTTAAAAATAATTATTGTTTCTTTAATGCAAGAGGTTGTACGCAGTTGTAAACAATTCTTTACTTGTATATAAGTGTGTGGCTGTGTCTGTGTGTGTTGTGTGTATGCAGAGGTATTAGTAAAAAAAACCATTTTGTTGACAGACAGAACAGCTTAAGTAGAGCATTAAAATTCTAAACACAACAACAAAAACAAATCATTGTAAAAGAGAAATTAACAAAGCCTAGGATTTTAAAATGGAAGAGATTTAAGAGAAGTTAAGAAAGTGTACAGAAAAAGCGTCTTAAAAATAATTAAAGTGGATAATGATAAAAGAAAAACTGTTGTTAAAGAGATTATATTATAAGCATATTGGATTTTGGCATTCTTTACATAAGGTAAACAATTGTAACATCATCACATTTTTTATTAATTTTATAACACTCTCTTCTTTATAGGCCATGCTTTTTGCAATTGTTTACATTTATTACATGATGTATAAACAATAGCAAAAAACATAATTTATAAAATATAAAATGAAATTAAGAACATATAACATTATTTTAAGTAGGTTTGGAATTGTTTACATTGTTTACACGAGGTAAACAATTGTTTACTGATTATATTTTCATTAATTAGATATTAAATGTAAATTTTCTTTCATTAATCATGATTTTTAGTGCTATTTACATTTTTTACATGATGTAAACAATGCAAAAATGTATATATAACGCAGAAGCTGTTTAAAATTTTTAATTTTTTTTAACCCGCTTTTGCTTCTAAACAATTTAAACGTGTTTAATACAATGTAAGCCAAGTAGTAAATTGTTTGCATCTTTAAGTTTTACAACTAATTTGAAATTTGTTAACATTTTTATTTATATTTTTGTGTCCTTGACATAGTATACAGTAACACACATAACACTCACTTCTTCATAAGCCATGGTTTTTGCAGTTGTTTACATTTATTACATGGTGTAAACAATATCAAAAAACATCGTTTATAAAATATAAAGTGAAACTAAGATTATATAACATTATTTTAAGTAGTTTTGAAATAGTATACATTGTTTACACGAGGTAAACAATTGTTTACTGATTATATTTTCATTAGTTAGATATTAAATATAAATTTTCTTTTATTAATCAAGATTTTTAGAGTTATTTACATTTTTACATGATGTAAACAATGTAAAAATTTATATATAACACAGAAGCTGTTTAAAATTTTTAATTTTTTTAACCCGCTTTTACTTTTTAAACAATTTAAACGTGTTTAACACAATGTAAGCCAAGTAATAAATTATTTATACCTTTAAATTTTACAACTTATTTTAAATTTGTAAACATTTTTTATTTATATTTTTGTGTTCTTGACGTAGTATACAAAGGTTACACGAAAACGTATACTTTTTTATTCTTATTTGAAAATTTTTAACATTTTTTCTTCGATTCCCTTAATTCTTTACATTCCATACATTTTTTACACAATGTAAACAATTAGGTAGAGTATATTTTTAGACAAATTATATGCTATTTGAATAGGAATTAAGCAAAAAATATAACAAATACTATTTTTAGAATTGTTGACATTATGTAAACAATTGAATTTTTTAATGAAAATAAGGTAAATTTGGCACTAACACGTTTTTACATAAGGTAATTACATTTTTATTAATAAAATTTTTTAGTTTACATATTTTACTTGATGTAAATAATTGCATTTCGCGGTGAAATGCAGTCTGTGAATAAAATTTATGTTTTTTCTTTTAATTATTTACATCATTATAATATATTTTACATTTTTCTAACTGAAAGGACCTTCTTTAGTGTTCAGTCATAAAAAAGGACAGATGTTTGATGTTAAACGACTTTAAATATTTATAAAAATTATGTCAACTTGCTGTTCTGTTGGACAAGTACGCGGGCAAAAGCTGTATTAATTTATAACCCTTAAAAATACAACAACAATAGCAACAACAACAATAAATAATAATAATTACAGGTGTTCATTACATTACAACACTAGAAAGCGGCATTTCATAAAAGCCTTAGTTTATTTACTCGCGTTATTATTTTCGTTATTGTTTTCGTGTTTTTTTGTTTTTTGAAAAAATTAATGCCAGGGTTGGGTAGGTTATGGCCACAGCGACAATTTAAATTGTCACTCAACCATAGAAATATTCAAGCAAAAGCCGCAATTTAGCTCCTGTTTTTTGTTTTTTTTTTTTATTATTCAATTCGCTTACAACAACAACAATTACAACTGCAATATTAAAAAAATAATGAAAATTGTTTAGGAAAAACAACAAAAAAAACAAAAAATAATTTCCAAGTTTTACTTCATGATTAAAAGCTTAAAACATTGAAACCAAGATAAGAACAAACACAGCCACAGTTGCAATTGCAGTCAGGGTGTATGATGTACATCAGCCAGGGTGTACATCATTATAATTTTTTACATTTTACACACACCGAGCATTTGCAAAGCACTTAAATTCCAAGTTTTTTCTTTCTTTTCTTGTTTTTTTCGTACTTCTACAGTAATTAAGCCACGCTTGTCATTATGTGTCGTATTTTATTGTGCAATTTACATCTAAAAGCGCACATCTATGCATCGCAATACTATTTAAAACAGCAATGCAAAGGGAAATATTATATGCCAGAGATATAAAATAATGTAATCTTAACATTTACATTTTTTTACATGGCGTAAACAATTGTAAAAACGTTTTTCTTTAAAACAGAAATATTTAATAAAATATTTCGAAGCATTTTTTAAAATCTCCAGCATTCTTGACATTATTTACACCGTGTAAATAATTACATTTTTGGCTTATTTTCATTTAAAACATTTAAAAAATCAATTAAATTTCATTAACTAACGATTTACAAATTCTTTACCTTTTTTACACTATGTAAAAAATTAATAAAATCTTTATTTTTAAAAACTTTAGAGATATTTGAAATATTACAAAGCATTTTGGACAACATTTTCTTTAGTACTGTGTTTTCTAACAATATTTACAATATGTAAAGAAGTAAATATTTACTTAACTCTACTAAAACTAAAGAAAAAAATCGTTAAAATCATATATTTTACAACTCTATGAGCATTTGCCTTTAATTTAGAAATTAATTACATAATTTACATAAGGTAAACAATTACAAATATATAGAATATTACGCTTAATAGTTTGTTTTACTCTTTTCTTAACACTTAGGAACATTTTAGATATTGTTTACATTTCTTACAAGATGTAAACAGCTAGAAACGCTATTCTTTCTTAAAGCAAAACTTTAATTAAAAACTTATTACAGCATTTTTAATACATCCGTAGTATCTGCTATTATTTACATAAGGTAAACAATTGTGTAAGTAGCCTATTTTTATTAATTACATATCAGACAGACATAAAAACCCATAGAGCAATACTTTAACAATTGTTGACATTCTTTACATAGAGCAAAGAATTGAAAATCTTTAGTTTTTAAAAGCCAAATGACATTAGAAATGTACATAATTCAATATTTAAGGTATTTCTGTAATTCTTGACATCTTTTACGTAAGGTAAATAACATGGAATGCATGCAAACAAGGTAAAGTTTCTGACTGTGGCCAACATGGCGACCACCAGGACGATCCTTGTCTTGCTGTATTCAAGTTGACACGCAGCCTCCTCGCGGCCCCTCCTGGATGGCATTCTAGCACCTGCTAGATGTTAACTAATGCGTGCAGCGAAGTCCAATCCCCTGGACGTAAAATTTGGGTTGTGCGTAGGGCTTGGAACCCACCACGTAAAAATTTTACTCCAATGAAAACTAACATACAGAATTCCAAAAAGATCCCCTTTAAAGTTGACGACCACGGCAAATGTTCAAAGGACAACGATTTAAGAATAGCCACTTGGAACGTCCGCACCCTTCACAGGGTGGGCGCTTCCGCCCAGCTGGCGGATGCCCTCAAGAAATGTAGGACTGACATCACTGCCATACAGGAAATGCGATGGATAGGGCAAGGATGTAAAAGGCTAGCATCTTGCGATATATATTACAGCTGCCATGTTGATAAGCACGAATTAGGATGCGGATTTGTGGTTAATAAGAGACTGCGCCACCTTGTCTCTGGGTTCACACCTGTGAACGAAAGAATAGCCACAATCCGCATCAGGGCAAAATTCTACAACATCAGCCTGATCTGTGCTCACGCCCCGACGGAAGATAAGGACGATGTGGTTAAGGATGCCTTCTACGCTAAACTCGAGGACGTATATGATAAGTGCCCGGCCCATGACGCAAAAATTGTCCTCGGGGATTTTAATGCAAAGGTCGGGCGGGAAGGTATCTTTGGCCCCACTGTCGGACAGTTCAGCCTCCACGCGAACACTACCTCCAATGGTATGAGGCTGATCGATTTCGCCGCGGCGCGTAACATGGTAGTATGTAGCACCAGGTTTCAACATCTCGACATCCACAAGGCCACTTGGATGTCCCCCGATCGATCAACTTCCAACCAGATCGATCATATTGTGATTGACGGAAGGCATGTATCCAGTGTACTAGATGTGCGCACATTTAGAGGTCCGAACATTGACTCGGACCACTACCTTGTCGCAGCAAACTTTCGATTGCGCATTAGCGCCTCGAGGATGGCGCGCTCTAGTACATTGCGGAAGCTGGATGTCAGGAAGCTGCGATCACAAGGGACAGTTGAGGCGTTCTCCGCTCAACTCTCGGATAAGCTCCGTCGATCCCCATCTAATCTCAACGACATTGGAGGACTGTGGGCCAACATCTCCCACTCCTTGCGCACTACTGCGGAAACAGTCCTTGGTTTCGAGCGCCCACCCCAACGAAATCAATGGTACGATGAGGAGTGTCGCGAAGCAGCTGCAGCGAAAAACGCCGCATACAAGAAGACGTTGCAGTCTGCTGCTACGCGAGCCATTGTCGAGAACTACAGAGAGAAGAGAAGGGAAGAGAGACGCCTTTTCAGACGCAAGAAAAGGGAGCAGGAAAGGCGTGAGCGTGAGGAAGTCGAGATGCATAGACGTAGGAATGACGCTAGAAAATTTTATCAGAAGGTTAAGCGTCTAACCGAGGGTTATAGACCCGGAGCGTCTTCTTGCAAGGACGAGAACGGAAACCTGGTTACAGATCCGCAGGGGGTGCTGAGGTTGTGGAGGAAACACTTCTCTACTCTGCTACAAGGCGATGACGACACCAATACCGCCTCTAGAGATGATGTTCCGAACCCGATCAATGATGACGGCGTGGAGATTCCGCCGCCTAGCTATGAAGAGGTCAAAGTCGCGATTACGCGTCTTAAAAACAATAAAGCGGCAGGTCCTGATGGCCTCCCCGCTGAATTGTTTAAGACCGGATGTAATGAGTTGGTAGGGCGCATGCACCAGCTCATCTACAAAATATGGCTAGAGGAAAGTATGCCCAAAGATTGGAACCTCAGTGTCCTCTGTCCTGTCCTGAAAAAGGGAGACCCCACAATTTGCGCCAACTACAGGGGTATTAGCCTTCTCCCTATCGCATATAAGGTTCTTACAGGCGTATTGTGTGAACGACTGAAGCCACTCGTCAAAACACTGATTGGACCTTATCAGTGTGGCTTCAGACCTGGCAAATCCACCATAGACCAGATCTTCACACTGCGCCAAATCCTGGAAAAGGCCCACGAAAAACAAGTCGACACACACCATCTCTTTGTCGACTATAAGGCAGCCTTCGATAGCCCCATAAGGGATCGTGTTTATGCCGCAATGTCTGAGCTCGGTATACCTGCGAAGCTGATAAGGCTATGCAGAATGACGTTGAGCAATTCCTGCAGCTCCGTCAAGGTAGGAATGGACCTCTCCGAACCTTTTGATACCGTGCGAGGTTTCAGACAAGGCGACCCCTTATCATGCGACCTCTTCAACTTCGTCATGGAGAGTGTTCTGCGAAAGGCAGGAGTGCATCGCAATGGCACTATCTTTCAGAAAAGTGTCCAATTGCTTGCGTACGCTGACGACATCGACATCATAGGGCGTACCAAGCGAGATGTTACTGCTGCCTTTAGCGCTATTGAACGGGAGTCTAAGAAGATGGGTCTGGCAGTAAATGAGGGCAAAACAAAGTATATGTTGTCGACAAGTAGAGACGTGCGGCGTATTGATTCTCAGATTACGGCCGATAACTATACTTTTGATACAGTCAAGGAATTTATTTATCTTGGCTCCGCCGTTACCACCAAAAATGATGTCAGTCTGGAGATCAAACGCAGGATTACTCTTGCCAACAGGTGCTACTATGGTCTCAATAGGCAATTGAGCAGCAGAGACCTCTCTCGTGCGACAAAATTAATACTCTACAAGACGCTCATCTTACCCGTGCTTCTTTATGGCGCAGAAGCATAGACCCTATTAAGAACTGATGGAGCAGCCTTGAGGGTATTCGAGAGGAAAGTCCTACGTAAGATCTTCGGTCCTGTGCGAGTTGGCGATGATTTCCGCATACGATCTAACAGTGAGCTGTATGAGCTCCTCAACGACATAGACGTTGTGCAGCGTATTAATATCCAGCGGCTGCGCTGGCTTGGCCATGTCGTTCGAATGGAGGAGGATGCTCCGGCGAAACGGGTATTTGATGCGGGGATCTGCGGAAGTCGGCGAAGAGGACGACCTTGTATCCGTTGGAAGGACCAAGTCGAGGAAGCCCTGTCATCGATTGGTGTGACCAACTGGCGTAGGCGCGCAAGAAGCAGAGGCGCCTGGAAGGATGTATTGCGGCAGGCCGAAATCCGTTAATCGGGTTGTTATGGCCAATTAAGTAAGTAAGTAAGTAAATAACATTTTCTTTCATATGATTTTAGCAATTGGTGTAAACAATTGATGCAAATTTGTTTTATAACAGATAATGATGAATGTTTTACTACTTCTAAGATACTTGACATTATTTACATAAGGTTCGCTATTGTATGATAAACATATTTTTATTAAATACAAGCCGAATAGTCGTAGTTTTCTATAACTTTAGTAATTATTTACATTTTTAACTGGTGTAAACAATTGAAAAAATCATGTCTTAAATTTTTACCACCTTTGTATTTATTGATATTGTTTACGTAACGTAAACAATTGTTCTTATCTTATTTTTATTAATTAACAACAATTGTTTACGTTACGTCTATATTATTTTTATTTATTAGACGTCAAGTATCCAATAAAAACACATTTTCTTTCATACAACATTACGTTAGGAATTGTTTACATTTTTTACACAATGTAAACAATTGCTAAAAAGTTTTATTTAATAAGAATATTGTTACATAAATGTTTCATATGTTTTTTCCATGTATCTAGCTTATTTGACATTGTTTACATGATGTAAAAATTGTGTAAAAAATTGGTTTTCGTATAGTAATATGATTTTAAAAGAATTTTAAACAAAATTTTAAAATTCTTTGGGTATAGTTTAGGTGGAAACAATGTAAACAACAGAAATTTTCCTATCTTTTACAAAGTTTTGCTTTGGCTGGAGTTGGTAGCACTTAATATTGCTCTTTTTTTTTATTATTTAAATATTATAATGGCAGTAATAAATATTTTTTTTAATATAAATAATAAAGTTTATAACAAAAAAAAAATGCAAAATTTTTAACATCACTTTTAAAAAGGCCCGGAGTAAATTCAATTATACAAACGGAGGCCCTCCCCTCCTTACAATGCACTGAAACGAGAGAAAAATCTGTGCAGACAACAAAACCCTTTAACGCAATTAAATTTTATAATGAAATCATAAACACCAACAAAAACAAAGCTTTGAGCCAGTGTTGAAAAATTCAGTACTTTAGTACTTTTTTCAGTACTTTTTCATTTCAAAAATGCCGCAGTACCCCTGCGAAGCTTTCAGTACTTTTTCATTATTATGTACATATTTTACGTCCTGCGTTTTTTTTTTTCAACTATTAATGCATTAACAACGTAATGCGAGGAATAAAATTAGACTTAAGTCCCAGTTAGCCAAACGTCCACGGAACATACGTTCGTTTTTTAAATACGATAAGCAATAAGAACCGAACTGTCCGAATCGTAATGTGATTTTGGCAAGCATCATCATATCGGCGCCTCCGTTCTACAACATTCTATGTCGAAAAAGTGTATTTAGAGTTATGAGTTCTCAAAGTTTTCACGCGACATACGACTATATGTGTATTCTAAGTAGATTTTTCCCTATAACTTCGAAACGGATCGGCGCATCTCAAACAAATTTTGAACATGCAAGAACATTAAAAAGTGTACTTAGAACGTTATAGAATGGAGGCGTCGATATGCTACAAACGAAAGTATATTCCATAACGTTCCGTTGACGTTTGAGTACACGGAACTTTTACGTTTTGTTACGTTTAGAATCTAAAACTTCCTGTCGGATGTCGTATTAGTAAGCAGTAGGAAGAAAATGGAATTCATCACCGTAACTGTCGGCGAATAAAGGATAACATCGAAGCAGTCAATCAAATACCTGGAAGTTATAATAAATAACAGACTCACATTCAAGGAACATCTGGCGTATATTAGTAGGAAGTGTGCAGCGACAACGGATGCACTCGCGCGGATTATGCCTAACCTGGTATGTCGGAGGCAGTAGAAGAGGCAATTGCTGATGAAAATGGTTAGATCGATTCCTCTATATCCAGCCCCTTTATAGGCCGAGGCTATGAACAAGAAGACATATAGGATAGGAGTGGATGCGGCCTACAGAAGATCTGCCTTCCGCACAGTATCTACGGAAGCAATCTTAGTAACTGCGGGGATGATGCCGCCTCGAATATTAGTGAATGTCTCTACATCCACTTAACAAGTAGGAGAACGGTGTTAGTGCACCCTGACCAGGTAAATGATGATGCAATGAGAAGGGGGTGGCAGCACGAGTGCACTTCTTCCACAAAGGGAAGATGGACTTACCGATTGATACCAAATATAGAAGAATGGACTAGAAGGAAACACGACCAAAAGAATTTTTACCTTTCACAGTTCTTAAAGGGCTACGGATGCTATAAAGCATACCTTTACAAGTACAGTAAGACCCCGCTTAACGTGAGGGTTAAGTTCCAATAAGTTCTAGCGCTAAACGAAACAGCGTTAAACGAGACAACTTAACACGTACAGATGTATACACCGAGTAACGTTGATGACAACTAATAAATACATCAACTGTGACGCAGGAAAGATGCGTTAGTGCTGATTGCGACTTTGGAAAATCCATTTGGAGACTTTTTTCTGAACAGACTAACAAAAAAAGCTTTGAAAAAGATACACCAGATTTGCCACCGCGTAATACTGAAACAGCGTTAAGCGGGGTAGCGTTAAGCGGGATAGCGTTAAGCGGGATAGCGTTAAGCGGGGTCTTACTGTATGGGCGTGACACGTAAATGAAACGTGCCTAACATGTCGAAATACAAGCGAAACAGCGGAGCATATATTCTTTACTTGCCCGCGTTATGAATACCGACGAAATTTAGTGGAGAGGACGATTGGATCCCAAGTGGCGCCCGATAACAAGGTTAACATGATGCTAACATCATGCGAAAACTGGAATGCGAAGAAAGTTCTGATACAACAGAGGATAATAGAGAGAGCAAGAACAGTAGAAATGGATAGCAGTACCCGCCCCTCGATGTAATACTTGATTGTGGTCCCGAGGGGGGTGTGCGACTTATTGGAAGTGTGATGAACTAGATTGGGTTTAATACGTTTGCGTTTAGCAAGCCGAGAATAAATCTTAAGGCGAATTGTGCACATTGGTAGGCCGGGCTTCCAATGTCTTTCGAAGATTCCCAACCTTTAGCTCGTAAAGCTAGAAAAAAAAGCATAAAAAGAGAGTGTAACGAAGCTTATCACTAAGCAAAGATCTCTTAGAGTGTGTGTGTTCTCTATCCATTTATTGTTTTTGTTTTTTTTTTTTTGTTTTAATTTTAACAAGAAGAAAAAGGTGATCTTTACGTTTAATTTGTTGCAATTGTTATACAAAGCAGAAGGCGAATACCTTCTACGCTCCCTTTCTAATACTAATGATGATACACTCTTCTTTACTCTTTTCCTTACTCACCACTCTACCACTCGTGAAGTTAGTTTTTTATTCTGCTTCTTACAAAATGTTTGTAATAAAAACGATACAAAATAAAAACTGAAAAAATGCAACAAAAACATCAAATTTACAACACCTTTCGTTAATGAAATTTCCGAAGAGGGGGTTTCGTTCATCTACTACAAACAGTTATAAAGAGTTATAAGAGATTAAAATTTTTTTAAGAGAATTCTTCTTCCTTTATTTTTTTTGTGTAGATTGCTTGTGCAATTTAATTGCTTTAAAGGAGTATTAAAAACCCAACTAAACAGCAATAACAACAACAATAACAACAACAAAATTTTATTACACTGAGAACCTTAAACAGTGTATGACGAAGAAGGGAAAAGACCCACTAAAACAAAAAAAAAGAGGCAAATGCACTCATCATCACTGCAAGCAACCCTTTTTTGTTTTCTCATTTAAAACGGTCGTCAAGTGTAATTATTGCAATAAAAACCCAGTGATGGATAGTGTGTTAAAATCAAAGGATTTAAAGGAGTGAAATCAATAAGGAAAAATAAAATTCATGCTTTTCGAATGTAAAAATTATTATTTGAAACAAATTTAATTGTTATTTCTTCTTTATTTAATGGAAATATTTTAAAAACAATTGTTTACTCGATGTAAATAATAGAAAAAATTTTAAAATTACAAAAAATGTATTTGAAATGTGTTTAGCAACACTATCGCAAAGGATTCGCACGCTTTTCTACATATCTAAGAGTGTAAAGAATTGTAAAAATTGTCAAAAATTAACGAAATGCTTTACAAATTTAATCGCAAACACGAAAATTAATTGTTTACATTAAGTTAACTATTAAAAATAGTTTTATATTGTAATTTTTCAACAAATATCTATTCTTTACATCATGTAAAGAATTAGAAACACGTTTAGTTTGTAATTTTTCAACAAATATTAATTGTTTACATGATGTAAACAATTAAAGTTGTTTTTATTTTGTAATTTTTCAACCAATAAGAATTGTTTACATTATGTAAACAATTAAAGTTGCTTTTACTTTGTATTTTTTGAACAAATATTAATTGTTTACATGATGTAAACAATTAAGTTGTTTTTACATTGTATTTTTTTAACAAATATGAATTGTTTACATGATGTAAACAATTAAAGTTGCTTTTACTTTGTATTTTTTAAACAAATATGAATTGTTTACATGATGTAAACAATTAAAGTTGCTTTTGCTTTGTATTTTTTAAACAAATATGAATTGTTTACATTATGTAAACAATTAAAGCAGCTTTTATCTTGTAATTTTTCAACTTGTATTGATTATTTACATAATGTAAACGATTAAAAATAATTTTATTGCCTAATTTTTTAACATTACATGTAATTTACATAATTTCAAATAAGTTTACATCATGTCAAATACGTAAACAACATTGAAATTCATGAAAAAGCCATTGAAAATAACATACATTATGGGAATTACAAAGAAAACACAAATAATTTATGAAAAAACGAAAAAATTAAATTGTTTACATGATGTTAAATGTTAAATGAACAATTGTCTACCTAATGTAAATAATGGAAAAAATGTTAAAATTGCAAAAAAAAATATATTTGTATTATGTTTAGCAACACTACGGCAAATGAATCACACACTTTTCTATAGTTCAACGAGTGTAAAGAATTGTTAAAATTGCAACAATTAACGAAATGCTTTACAAATTTAATTGCAAACTAAGAAAATGAATTGTTTACATTATATTAACTATTAAAAAAGCTTTAATTTTATAATTTTTTAACAAATATCAATTCTTTACATAGTGTAAAGAATTAGAAATGTTTTTAGTTTGTAATTTTTAAACAAATATTAATTGTTTACATGATGTAAACAATTAAAGTTGCTTTTACCTTGTATTTTTTAAACAAATATGAATTGTTTACATGATGTAAACAATTAAAGTTGCTTTTGCTTTGTATTTTTTAAACAAATATTAATTGTTTACATGATGTAAACAATTAAAGTTGCTTTTATTTTGTAATTTTTCAACAAATATCAATTCTTTACATAGTGTAAAGAATTATTTACGCTTTAAGTTGTTTTTACTTTGTAGATTTTAAACAAATACGAATTGTTTACATGATGTAAATAATTAAAGTTGCTTTTATTTTGTAATTTTTTAACATGTATTGATAATTTCCATGATGTAAACGATTAAAAATAATTTTATTGCCTAATTTTTTAACATTACATGTAATTTACACAATTTTTTACATCATGTCAAATATGTAAACAATATTGAAATTTATGAAAAACTATTGAAAATAAAATACATTATGGGAATTACAAAGAAAACACAAATAAATTATGAAAAAACGAAAAAATTAAATTGTTTACATGATGTTAAATGTTAAATGAACAATTGTCTACCTAATGTAAATAATGGAAAAAATGTTAAAATTGCAAAAAAAAAATATATTTGTATTATGTTTAGCAACACTACGGCAAATGAATCACACACTTTTCTATAGTTCAACGAGTGTAAAGAATTGTTAAAATTGCAACAATTAACGAAATGCTTTACAAATTTAATTGCAAACTAAGAAAATGAATTGTTTACATTATATTAACTATAAAAAAAGCTTTAATTTTATAATTTTTTAACAAATATCAATTCTTTACATAGTGTAAATCATTAGAAAGTTTTTTTTATTGTAATTTTTAAAAAAATATTAATTGTTTAACATGATTGTAAAAACAATTAAAGTTGCTTTTACTGTATTTTTGTAAACAAATATGAATGGTTTACATAATTTAAACAATTAAAGTTCTTCACTTTGAAGTTTTTAACAAATATGAATTGTTACATGATGTAAACAATTAAAAGTTGCTTTACTTTGCATTTTTAAACAAAATATGAATTGTTTACATGATGTCAAACAAGTAAACCTGCTTTTATATTGTATTTTCCAACATGCTATTATTATTTACATGAACGATTAAAAATAATTTAATTTCCTAATTTTTTAATTTACACAATTTTTTACATCATGTCAAATATGTAAGCAATATTGAAATTTATGAAAAACTATTGAAAATAAAATGCATTGTAAGGATTACAAAGAAAACACGAATAAATTATGGAAAAAAAAGAAATTAAATTGTTTACATGATGTCAACAATAGTGCGTAAATCAATTTTGTTAATTTTTAATAAGAAAAGTTAAATTTTATGTAAATTTATAATTTACTTAACTTTTTACATCAAAACAAATGTGTAAACAATTTAAAAAATTTCTAGAATTACATTAAAGAACTGAAAATGCTTTGAAAAAGGCTGTATAAACCATGTAAAACACAATAATTGTTCAACTGTAATGGAAAAATAAAGATGGTAGCCTTTGAAATAGGCCTCTAACTAAAGTCTATTAAGTGCTATATATGCTATCACGATTTAGTTTTGCTGTTTTTATGGACTACATACATATTTCAATAGATTCAGAAGTTATCTCCTCTTTTTGTTTTCTGCTTAACGCTTTCATTGTGCTTGTGCTTGTGTTTTCGCCTTTAGATCTCAATTTAGATTCCTTGTTGGCAATTATTACTGTTTAGCTAATCTTTGTTATTCAATTAAAGATTCATAAATTCCACATTCAGCTGTGCTTACAAAGTGGGTGTCCAGTGGTTGCACTGTTATTTCCCCCGCTCACACTCTCTCCCTCACTATAACTGTTGCTTTTTACCAAAATCTTAATCTAAAAATCTTCCAACAAACAATTACAAGAGTTGCCATTTGTTGTACCACCCGTGGTTGTTTGAATATGGAATTGAATTCATAATGTGGCCACCAACTTTTGTACTAAAAAGCTCTCTCTCTCTCTCTCTCTCTTTACAGAGTTATGTTAGATATTGTTCCGATAACTTTATTAAATCCCCGTTAATGAAAAATCTTAATCGAAATCTCTCTCTGTGTGTGTGTGTATGTGTGTGTGTGTGTCATTAAAAGGATGTTTTCTTTAATTGCTTCAATTAATCTTTGAATAAATGATTGTGATTGTGATTATGATAATGATTGTGTGATAATTTTTACAACTCCTGTTGGTTTCCCGCCTGCGTAGCTTTGTTACTGACTACAGTGTTGTTGTTGGGGCGATAATTGATAATCATTTATTATGCGGCAGTTTGATTCATAATAAAGGAGGAATATGAGTTGGCTCAACATCTTTATTTATCTCTTGTGATAAATGATGTGGGACAAGACTTTATGATGACATTTCAAAGATAAAAAAAAAAACATACGAAATCAAGGCTTTTTTTAACAGAAAAAGGTGTTGAAAGGTTGTATCAATCACCGTAAAAAAAAATAAATAGAAAGAAGTTTAAAAGTCAAAACCCGTAACTGCACAGCGGTATTGAAAATAAATACAAAAAAATATAGCCGGTAATACTCCAACTCAGTAGCAGGTATAATGAACTCAGATAGCTATTCAGTGGAAAGGCTAGAAAAGTCAGCGTTTGAAAGAACAGTCAGTTCTCTGCAGCAGGTATCAGCAGGTACCGTTGTCAATGAGAGTTATAGTGAGTCAAATCTATTAATTTCAAGCTCAGTTCTCAGGTTTAATATAACCACGTATGCTGGCAAATGGTAGAATAGGAAAGGGCATGAATGAATGGGCCCAGATTTTAGAAATTGTTTTCAATGGCTATCCATCGAAAAGTTTTCTGGGCGAAAATTCTTGCCACTAAAATAATTGTAGTGGAAATGTCTCCCTGTGAGAGGTACATAATGAAATCGCTCTCAAAGCCTTTAATGAACCACGATTACCTTCTAAACTTTCTCGATACATTAGGGGACTTTAACACCGTTACATAGGGTTAGATTCCTGGACATTAGCGCTAAGAATTTAATGAAACGATGATCTATTTGACGATGCAAAAACCAATCCTACCCCTAATTCGTCACGAACCATTTAGCGAAGTTGCAAAAACGAAATATTTACTAATTGGGAGGGGGAGCGAGTAAGTAAATTTACGATTTCCTACCGTAATTATGTTGGCCAGCGTTATACCATGTTCAGACAGACACATTTATTGAGTTAATATTTCGTTTATTTGTGTACAATATTTTATGTGTTCAGACACATAATATACGCATTTTTTTTTTTTTTTTTTTGTCTGTTTCACCAACATTGTTTTTATTTAAAGGGCGAAAATAAGTTCCAAAAAAGTTTTGTGAATTATGGAAAACAACTCAACCTTGGAAAAGGTCTTACCAGAGTGTAACAAGAACGCCGAGCTGTTAAGGTTAGTAGGAGCAACTTATAATTCCAAAGTGTCTTCTCTCAGAAGGATGAGAAAGAAAAATTTGGTAATTCTGAAAAGTTAGCAGGAAAGAAAGCCCACCACATTTTCTGTTTTATTTGTTTGTCTTTGTTGACATTTGAGTTGTCAAATATCAATTGAAAGTATTCGGAAAATTGTAATATGCCCACTGAGCGTACAGACTTATGGCAGTGTTGTATTCAGAATTTTTCTCAATATTATAGCAATTTATGAATTTATTGCGCAATAATTAATTGACATTTGAAATATTGAGATCAATAATGCCCTTTATTGCGATTTACTCAATATAAGTTCATTCCTGAACATAGTATTAGACGAATGGAAGAGTAAACTTTGGTAGAAGGACTTAGGCCTTGTATTTGGATTCTTTTGCGAAAACTAGTCTCTATGAGACCGATTTTGTAAAAGAGTTTACAACACATTCTTTGGGATTTGGCCATAGCATTTTCGGCCGTTTTCGGCATTCCTGATGATTGTGGAATACAAAACATAAAACTAACTACTTTCCGCAAAAGACCAGCTTTAGTAGATAAAGCCTATTTTCTGTTGACAATCCTTTGGCAAAATATATTCAAATGAATGCCGGGCAATTGATCCGATTGTGGTGAAAACTATCTTTAGTTACTCATGTTTCGTTACTGTAAGCATTTGTTCATCTGGCGCTGTTCTAATGGTCTGAATGCAAAGCAAAACGATAGCCACTGATTAGCTGGATATTCTACACTGCAATCTACCTCTGTTTGCATGACAATGAATGCAAAAATTCCACTAAAAATGTAAAATTAAATCTCTTGCCGGAGATAATCCGAAATGGAAAAAATTCTTTGACGCCCCATGTTATGTTGTTCATAAACGTCCAGCCCTCAAGAAACTTGAGCTTTGAATTTTCGATTGTATTTAGCGACGGCTTAATGGCTACACCAATAAACAAAATTACCGACTTTGATGCAAAACACCAATCAAAAGGCAATACAAGAGCTGTCAATGTACCCGACCGGCGTCATTGGAACTCACAGGCAATGGGACCATAAACAGGGTGTTGATTACTGACATTCCTTTTTCTTTTTTTTCCAAAATGGAGGATTTGGATTTGGCTGACATGAAATTTGAAGTCGACGTAGTGTACTAAGTAGAGTGTTGGGTTATTACTTGTAAAGCCGGGGCCAGGCATCAAAACGAAATTGGAAAAAAAAATATTTCTTCGGCTACTTACTCTCACAAGATTCTGGCAAACACTCTAAATAACCTGCCATGAAAAAAGTTTCTCAATAATCTGTCATTCGGAGTCGACATTAAACTGTAGGTCCGCCTACTTACGTATAAAATTAATGCACACAACATAAGTGGTGTGAGAAGCTAGGTCGTAATCCTGCCAGAAGGATTGTAATAACCAATTATGAATCATAAATGAAATTTAAGACGATAACAAATGGTACACAGCCAGCTATACCATGGACGTAGTGAAAGACCAATTTGGTGAGCAATTAATCTTAGGTTTCCGAATAAGTTCTCGTACACAAGGCAAGCCATCAGTCATCCACTCCTTGTAAGACAACCTAACAGATCTCATTGGGGAGATACCGGCCGACGGACTGTCATACGGAGAGCATTAAAAATGTAAATCGTTCATAATTTGAATTCCGAGAGGAAAGTATGAGCATGTAAAACTCTTACATCTTCAACCCTGGAATAAAAGAATGGTACCACTATCACCTCAACTGTGCACCATCGCATCTGATCGAGTATTATTCCCCAAAGTCTGCTAAACGATGTGATAGATAGAACCCTGGCCTTACGTCCAACGAACCGACACGGCGACTTCTTTGGTACCTAATCAACGAGAAACCCTTACTGGAGCAAATTAGATATAAAAGTCGTAGTCTTACATCTGGAGATGTACGAAACTCTGGGATGTAGGGCAGTGAAATCTTAAATATGAAGGCACTAAAATATTCCGAGCAAGCCACGTGACATAGCGACCCTTTTGTAGAAGAGCCAAGAGGGATAATAAATACGGCGGCACTCAACGATTTTTTTTTGTGAATTTTTTCTAGGGTTCTTACATCGTTTCAGTCATGTTCTGTTCACTTTATAACTAGTCATAGGAACGCCAAGGGTTAAATGGTGTTTTATTTGAAGATTTTTTTGTTTTCCTAATTGCTGACACTTTAAGTGTTATTTTCTCTTAAGGCAACAATATAAACACTTCAGTGGTTGTTTTGTTTTTTATATGTAAGCCAGTGTTTTGTTTAAAAACAATTTAAAAATAAATTTTTTTATTGTTCTTACAGAAATACGAAAAAACAAAAAGAATAAAAAAAAAACAAAAAAGGTGCTTAAAACACGACTGCAGTTTTATCGCCCACATTATAGTCCTTCTTATAGCCTTACTCTAGGCGTAATTCTTTAAATTTAAATAAAATCTCACTCACAGGATGATGATGATGATGAGGTCTTCTTTACAATAAAACAATAAAAAAGAAAAACGAACAAACTGAACATACCTTTTGCCATTACGCCGCCTCCGTTTGGTGGCATAAACTGTGCCCAGTTGGCTCATTGCTAAGGCGGAATTCGTTATGGTCGCCGTTTTGAAGGATTCTGTGTGTCAACAGCAACAGCAGCACCAGTTTTAAACCTGGTCTTAGCCAAAAGCCAACTTTTTGCACTTTAAAGGGCTTTGGCTGTAGAACAAAATTTTTGAATTTTTTTTCGTTTTTTTTTTGCTGCTTTTCACACTTTTTATTGAAGGAAGTTTTGAATTGTAATTTTTTTATTTTATTTTTTATATTTTATTTTATAATTGTTGTTGCTTTTGTTGTTTAAATAAAATTTTATTTTCGATTTTTTGACGCGTTTGTCATTAAGTTAAGAGAGCGGACGTTTGTTTTTTTTTTTGTAAATTATAATAACGATTTATTTTTAGGAAATAAAATTATTTTTTTTTCCTTTTTTTAATTGTTATTTTAATTTAATTATTGCACTTATTTTTAGTTATTAAAAGAAATTATTTTTTTTAAATTTTATATTTATTTTTAATTTTATTTTTAATTTTTAAATTTTTTATTTGTTTTGTATAGGATCTGCAAATTTATTATAATTTTTTTTAATAAAAATTCAAGCTTAAAATTTTTCTCTGCAAATAGTTTAAAGGAATTTAATTATTTAATTAATTAATTAATAAATCTATTTAATTATTTAATTAATTTATTTAATTATTAAATTTAATTAAATTATTAATTAAAATAAAACAAAAAAAAAATTAATATTTTAAAAAAAACAATTAAAAAGAAATGTTAAATTTAAATTTAGTTATTTAATTAATTTAATAAATTTAATTAAATTCATTAATTAATTTAATTAATTATTTAATTAAATAATTAATTTTAATTTTTTTTAATAAAATTTCCAGCTTAAATCTTTTCTCTGCAAATAGTTTTAAAGGATTTAATTATTTAATTAATTATTTAATTAATTAATGAATTCAATTAAATTTATTAAATTAATTAATTATATAATTAAATTTAAATTTAAAATTTTTTTGAATTTTTTTTATTAAAATTTTAATTTTATTTCTTTTTAATTTTATTTTAATTAATAATTTAATTAATAAAAATAGTTAATTAAATTAATTATTTAATTAATTATTTAATATTATATAATTATTTAATTAATTTATTTAATTATTTAATGAATTTATTTAATTAATTATTTAATTAAATTAAATTAATTATTTAATAATTAATTAATTAAATAATTAAATTTAAAATTTTTTTTTAAATTTTTTTTATTAAATTTTAATTTTATTTTTTTTTTTATTTTATTTTAAATTATTATTGTAATGCAAATGTTTATTTTTTTTATTATTTTATAGTCCTACATTGAAAATTTATTATTTCTTAGTCTTAATTTAATTCAATTGTATATTTTATTAATTTTTTCTTTAATTTAAATTTAAAATTTAGAACATTATTTTTCCTTAAGCTGTTAAAAGTATGTATGTATAACGATGAAAAATTATTATTTCTTGGTCTTAATTTAATTCAATTGTTTGAAAATTTTATGAATGAAAATACATTTTTTTATTGTTTTATTATTATTTTCTTTAATTATAAATTTTAATTGTATTTGTATTTAAAACAATATATTTTCATTCATTAAAATTTACAAGAAATTGCATTAAATTAATTAAATGCTTTTAAATTTTTTATTTTCATTAATAATAAATAGTTCCTTTTTTTTTGTTTTTTTTATTGTAAATTTAATTTTCAATAATATTTCTTTTAAGTGTTGTGCGTGGCATCGTTAGTTAACATAAATAAATTGTAAAAAAACATATTAAGCTTGAAAATTATTTAAAAGTTCAATACAGTGAACTCGCGAAAACGTGAACACTTGAAAGTGGTGTGAACGTCTCAGGAACGTGAACAAATTTAATTTTCCACAAAGTTGTTGTTTCTTAATCTGTTTTTGAATTGGAGAAATCCCCGAACTACTGTTTATTTATGTTTGAACTTCTTTTTCATTGTACTCCTTTATGTATGCTGATGTTAAAAGCCAAAGGCTTAGAAATTCCCAATCAAATTAAAGAAAATGATCGCGGTTTTAACACCAGTGACGGATGGCTTTAAAAATTTTAAATAAAGGTTTGGTTTCTTAAAATTTTGCGGAGAAAAGCTTTCTGCGCAGTCGCAACTTGTTGACCCATTTAAGGAAAAGTTAACTTTAATGGGCTGTTCAAATGTTTCGAGGACTCACAAACTTAATTTACTACATACAGGATTATGTCAATCAGGATTATTGACCTAGTTTCTCACACTACTTATGTTGTGTGTGTTAATTTTATACATAAGTGGCGGGACCTACAGTTTAAAGTCGACTCCGAACGATAGATTTTTGAGAAACTTTTTTCAGAGTTTTTACCAGAAATCTGTTGAAAAGAAATCGCCGAAAAAATACTTTTTTTGAATTTTGTTTTGATGTCTGGCCTGGGACTATTTACTAGTAATTGGAAAATTTAAACATCCACGAATTTTCAAAAACTTTACTTGTCCAATGAATTACAAATTCTCCAAGTCAGCATGGATGACATGTAAAATTTTTTATGACTGGTTTCATCAATGTTTTGTTAAAGAAGTAGATTTCAACTGACAGACTTAAAACTGAAAACTTCGTTTTAATTTTTGGTTTTAGCTTACTGAGATCTTAACTAAAAAGGGGTTATCGGTAAACAGCCTTTAATCTCTAAACTGATTTCTGAAGACGCATTCATTTGCGTAATGTTTTTGCCATCCTACGTCGCATCGTTAATTCAAATGTTAATCCAAAATGTTTTTAAAATAACAAAAAATGTATCATAGAAACAGTCGGTTAGCATTAGTGGCTGCAAAACAAACAGAATTTAACCATTGGACTCAGCGTGGAGTAGAATTTCGTAACAAATTTTTAATTTCAATTCTGTTTCGGACAAAGATAACACCGAAGATTTTTTACTTATTAAAATTTGTATCATTATTCATATTAAATAGGATAATTTTTGGTTTTAAATTTTAAATGCGAAAATGTAAGCTATCTTGGTAAAAATTAGTTCACGTTATCGCGAGTTCACTGTATAAAGAAAATGCAAAATCTTGCTTGTCTCCTATTGGTAAAAAGTAATTTCCTTTAAATAATTTATTCCTCAAAATGTTTTAGAACAACGTTTCTTTCAAAAATGATTACAAAATTTACAACATTTTGACTATTTTTACTGCAAAAGTTGTATTGAAATCTGTTGATCAACCCCAAGGTAATATATTTGACCAACAAGTAGCCATTTTAACATTTTCTTTTGAGTAACAGTTATATTTTGCCTTTCAAAATCATTCTATTCTAGTAAGTATTTTCTCTTAGCAAATATTTGACAAAAACTCGGAGAGTAGATGAAATTGTCATGAAAAGTTTCTTATAGTGTGAGAAGGTAGATCGTAATCCTGACTACACTTGTCAAGTGGGCCATCATGGTTTTCAATTGATCATTAGTGACTTAAAATTAATACACATATGAGTACACTCGTTACATTAGGGAATTTTAACACCCGTTATATTGATCCAAGTTTCAGCATTTGATTGCTGTGTTAGTAATTAGCTTTGTGATCCATTCTGTGGACTGGAAAATGATCGCAGCAACGTAATACAGTATTCCCTCAATTTACGTCGTATAATGTTCCGGAAAAGGGGGACGTAAATCGAAACGTCGTAAATCGTAAATAAAAACCAAAATAATTAAATATTTATTTTACGTATTCAAATTTTTTAAAGAGGGGTACGAAATTAGTACAATAGGTCAGTTAGACCTCCGGGTACTGTACTTGTCTTGTTTGACAGGTACTCGTCCTCTAACCTAACAGAGGCGACATAAATCGAATGACGACTCAAATCGAAGCTGAAGGGAACAAAATTCTGGACGACGTTAAACGAAATAACGTAAATCGAGGGAATACTGTACTTAGAAATTAAAGGAATAGTAAATCTACTCCTAACTGGCAAATCTGTATTACCCAGCGTAAAGTCAAACGTTTTCGTAAACCCTAACAAAAAATCTTACATACGTTAGCCATTACAATTAAGAAGATTCAATTGAAAACTCTTTAAGCACAACAGTACAGATCACTTGAACAAAAGTATACCCAATGAGACTAACATCTGACAATAGAGTCAGAGACAAGGACTTCCAAGCTCTGAGTCGTTATTTAATCCGTCAATCTATAACGCCAAATCACCATGGATATCCTTAGCCAACGATGTGTGTGTTCACTGAACAAGGTCTTTAGAAATGAGGTCCATTTCTTGATGAATGGAAGCATGAACAAACAAAATTATGGAATCTGGAACGATGCCAATCCGTATGAGATGCAAGAGTATGCAACATACATAACATAATTGGTCATTACAACCCTTTAGTCAGGATTATTAACCTAGTTTCTCACACTACTTTTGTTGGGTGTGTTAATTTTATTCGCTGAGTGGCGGGACCTACAGTTTAAAGTCGACTCCGAACGACAGATTTTTTGAGAAACTTTTCATCGCAATTTTATTTTTACTCTCAGAGTTTTTGCCAGAAATCTGCTGAGAAGAAATCGCTGAAAAAATACTTTTTTTGTATTTTATTTTGATGTCTGGCCGGGGACGCGAACCCTGGCTTTAAGTCTAATAAGCCAGCAGACTACCTACTAGACCACGGCGATGCTAAGAGTATGCAATGCATGCCGAAAAGTCACTCTTTAGTATGGATTTCAGGATGGCCATATTCCTTTAAGAAAGACGTTGGCTAGGCAATTAATTCCACCGACAAACACTATCGATCGATAATTATCAACTTTATTTGCCCTAAATTGAATCTGGACAACTACAACACGTGGTTTTAACAGCACAACGCTTTGGGTATACAATTCATGCCACATTGGGTATTCTGCACAAGCGAATCTGGCCATTGAAATCTTTGGAATTGATCTTTTTCTTGTGGGGTTTACTTAAGTCGCAGGTGTATTCAAATAGGCCACAAACTGCAGTCAACATAATGTTTACCTTCGGTCAAATACAGTCTGCTATATATGCCACATGCAAGGGAAATTGTACATTTGTTTGAGCAACTTTTCATGGCAAATTTTAATTTTAATGCCCGGAGTTTTTGCCAGAAATCTTTTGTTCTGCTATACTGTTGGGAAATTTACTTGTGTTCCGGAGGAATTAAGAATGTCTTACTGATAATAAATGCTTAACGTACAATAACTACGTAAGCCCAGTAGCAAGAGTATACCTGCCCAAGTAACTTGGTATTCTACACTTCCTTAAAGAAAACTGAACACCTTTCTGTGCATTAACGGTACAAAATTGTATTCCACGTGGTTATGTAGCGATCATAACCAAGAAAGCCACAATTATTGGTGTTACTAGGAGGAGGCCATTCCTATTAATTAATTGCACGGTGCGACAGTGAAAATTTACCCGTAAAACTACATAGTCCACGCTGTTTAATTAGATGAGTAGATCTCAAAAATATTTTTTTGAAATTTCTCGAATCCTTTAAAATTGTTTTATTTGACAAAAACTTTTTTTTTTTCGACTTTACGCACAAATTTCTGAATTACTCAAACATTTCTGACCCGATATCCAAAATTTAAATTTTGTTGGAAAGGCGAGAGATGGACCTTTAAAACGCTATACATATCTCTATAATTTGACGTAATATACTATGAGATTTGATAAGGTAAACTTGAAAAATTCGAATTTTTCATATTTTTTCAAGTTTGTCCATTCATAGTAGCAAACTTTACTTCAAAAATATGAAATAAGAGATAACATTCTGAAAGTGAATTATCTTGTGAAGATATTGGCACTTTGTTTGATCAAATCGGACAAAAGTTACCGTAGTTATTATTTATATAGTATAATAGACGTTTTCAACTTATCAAATGAACTTTTGGTTCAAAAATGTTCAGAATTTTTGATGGATTTTGATTGTTTATCGGAATGTGTGTTGGTTAAAGTTTGCGCAAAGAGAAATAATAATATTTGCAAAATGCACAAGTATTAATCAACTTCTGGAAGTCGTACAAACCTGAAATTCACACATTTTGTGATAAACAATCAAGATCCATCAAAAATTCTGAAAATTTTATATGATATGAAATGAAAAATATCACTCGACTGTTAGACTCTTTAAGTAATAACTACGGTAATTTATGTCCGATTTGATCAAACGTGTTTTTTTTTCCAAATATTATTATTTCCCTTTGCGCAAACATTGGCCAACTTCTGGTGATCGCTCAAACGTGAAATTGACTGTTAGGCTCTTTAACTAATACCTACGGTAATTTTTGTCCGATTTGAACAAATGATGACTTAATCTCTTCACAAGAGAACAGACTTTAAGAGTATTATCACTTTCCCATATTTTTTTTATTAAAGTTTGTTACAATGAATGGACAAACTTGAAAAAATATAAAAAAAATCGAATTTTCCAAGTTGACCTTATCAAATCTCATAGCATATTAAGTCGAATAATAGATAAATGTATAGCGTTTTAAAGGTCTATCTTTCCCCTTTCCAACAATTAAAATTAAATTTTGGAAATCGGCTTAGAAATGTTTGAGTAATCCAGAAATTTGTGTGCAAAGTAAAAAAATAAAAAACAATTTTTGTCAAATAAAAAAAGTTTGGAAAGTTCAAGAAATATAAAAAAATTTTTTTGAAATCTACTCAACCAACTGAACAACGTGGGCTATAACATTAGACGGGTATAATTAATTTTTTTTATTTTGTCTTTTAGTGTTATTATTAAGCCGCATGTTTTTATTAATCAAATATTTTCAGACAATCGGGGACAGTATATCAAAAGCTTGACACTTATTTTAAATATTTTTGAGTTGTTTCAATACAAATAGAAGTCATTTGCAATCGATTTGAAACACTAAAGTCCAAGGATTTTAGGGAATGTTGCTCTACAAAATTCTTTCATTATTTAGCCAGCCCAATGGGAGGAAGCAGTTTATGATTGTAAAAATATACGAGGGGCATTAATTATTCACCCACGGTATTATATTTCTTTTTTTTTTTTTTTAATTTTTATAAAAAATTTTAAATTCCCATGGAATTCCAAGCCTATACATAGTATTTAAAGAATTTATAATAATTTCTGCGAAGCTACATAAACTCTCTCTTTCTTGTGATTAATTATGGATTTTTTTTAATAATTTATTTAATTTTATTTCAAATATTTATTTGTTCACCTTTTTTTATTGAATTTTTTTTTTTTTTTTTTTATTTTATTTTTTATTTTTATTTTTTTTGAATCAAATTTTTCTCTGGAAACGTCAAACGGAAGTGAATTATTTCTTTCAATTTGAATTTTCTTTTTTTTTTCTTTTTAATTTTTAATTTTTCTTTTTTATTCTTTCAATTCGTAATTTAAACTCTCACTAACAGAATGTAGGTGTGTGTGCGTTAGAGGAGGTTCAAATAACGTTTTTGTTGTTGTTGTTGTACTCGTTTCACATTTTTTAATATTTTTTTTCATAATTTTTGTTTTAAAATTTTCTTTTTTTTTCTACAATTTGTTGTTGTTGTTGTTAGAATAATTGTGTTTTAAATTATTTTTTTTTTCTAAGCCGTCGGTATTCAAAGCCACCGTTTTACCAACAAACTCATGCGTTTCGACGTTTTCGAATTTCAACAAATTTTTTCGGCGTTTTTGCGGGTTTCCATTTTCCGTGCGGCGACATTTAATTTCATTTCATTGTGGTGATAATTTTTTTCTTTGCTTTTCTTTCTTTTTTTTTCTTTCATTTACAACAACAATCACATTAGCATTGCATTATGTATTATGTTGTGATTATTATTGTTGTTGTTTCTTATAAAATTTAAAAGAACAACAACAAAAAAAAAAAAACACGGCATTAAACGAAACCCAAAAATAAAAATGCAAGAAAACAAAAAACTGCACATCAGAGTAGGGAATTCAAAAGAAAAAACCGAAACGAAACAACGTAACGAATGAACGAACGAACAAACGAACGAACAGCCACAACACACGCGTTAATGATTAATTCAACAGACACGCGATCTCTTTGAGAATCCAACAAGAACTGAAGTTGGGAAAAACCAGTCCTGCCTAATGGCCAGCAAAAAAAACAATAAAAAAAAAATAACAAAACAAACACACACAGGCACTGACACACTCTCAAAATACACTCAAAACAACAACAATAACTTTGTATGCAATCATACAACTGGTTAAATCCACCACACAATAACACAACCGACAACAACAACAACAACTAAAGAATTTAAAAAGTCCTTTTCCAAAGAGAGAGAAAGAGCCTCAAGAATTTCTACTCAAAACACAATTTCATGATTTCTCTCCGTTATTCCAATGGAACAACCCAACCCCTATCTTTATATTCAACAACTCATATCCCAATAAGAAAAAAAGAGAGTTCTTTAGTTAACTTCTAGCACAGCTCATAATATCATCTCTTTTACTCCTGCTCCATACAATGTTTCAATTCTGTAATGTTCCCATAACACTCATTGGAATAAAATTTCACTCATTTCGCTTGTTCTTCATTCAAGTCATTCTATCTTGTATGCATTGTTAGTAGTTGCTCTCTCTCTTTCCTGTTGTGTGTTGTGTTTGAATGAAAGAGGCGTGATTGTAATAAAACAATAACACCACATACACATGCGCACACACAGAGCCACATGCAGTGTTGTATTGTTGTTGAATTTATTGTTCTTCATTAAAATTAAACCCACTAAACAGTGTAACAGTGTTTACAATAGTTTCACGAATACAGAGTATACAGCGTTGTTCATGGGAAAAACAGCGTTAAAGGCAATATAAAGACAAATTTAACGATTTTTTTGGGAAATTGTTTTAAAAAGGTTTCAAAAATTTGAAATAATGGAATTAAATTAATAAAATTTAAAAGAAAATATAAACAACAAATAAAAAAAATTTTTTAATTCCCATAATGTAGGGATCCATAGCAGCCAGATAAATAAAGCATAAAACCGTCAAGTATTACAAAAAAAAAAAAATCGTCAAAGACGTTCATGAAAATCGTAAAAATAATCGTCACAAAATCTGCATAAAAATTCAATACGATGTTCGCTAGATTTTCACTACCTTAGCTTCTTAAGAGAGTGCAATAAATACTTTACTTCATTTGATTTTCTTAAATACTATTTACACCACTCGTATTCGATAGAGAATGGAATACAATTCTCAAGTATAGGTGCCTCAACGTTTATTTTGAGTGCTTCTCGACCGCGTACAAAAGAGGGGGCAAAGTTTCTTGTTAAAGACGGTAGGGTCACAAACTCTATTGATTCATTGGACCATCGTTGCCATGTGGTTTGTGTTTTACCCTTATTATAACGGATTTTGCTCGAACGAAATAAGGGATTTGTTCCCGAGAATCATGTATTACTAAGTAACACTCGGCGAGCACATACGCATCTGGTTCATTGGCCAGTGGATCGCATGCTGCATTACAAATAAAATTCATTCTATAATCGGACAATTCGTAAGAGGTTGTAATTTTTAGCCCTTTAAAATGGATGAAAAAGACATAAGATACAGAAAAATCACCACAGAGTGGCTTTTAAGGTACTAAAGTAAAGAATATGACATAAATTTTTAATTTCTAAAAATCGTCAAAATAACGGCATAAATCATTACATCGTCAATATGATAGTTTTGGATCATAAAATCGTCAAATCTCGCAGCTATCGTAGGATTTTCCATTAAATGCTTTCTATCTTTAAATATTATCGAAATTTTTTATTCGTTTGAAAACCCTATTGATGCCATTATGTGTGGAATATAATCTCTAGGTAGTGCACATCCGAAATCTTAAATTCTCCATGACTCCGTCACATAAATCAGACTGAATTTGACTGAAAGCACTACATTACATTGGCCATTGAACCACTAGGTCTATTCGCATGTACCTTTTCCTTAAGAGCATCCTACAAGAAACGGTTTAACGAGTTTAAATGGTAAGAAGTCGGTGATTAGTTCATATTTCTTCCACATTAGAGATGACTATGCCAATAAATCCCTCGTACAAAATAGAAAAACCACATATCGTTGGTGTCCAGATTATCTACTTCAGAACAAAAAAAGAAAATCTCATAATCATCCAGTTATTGTGTTCCCCATTGCTAGCAAGGTTCTAGTCAGCGTAGTGCTGAAAGAAATACGTAGAGATGACGCCCCCAACCCGAAATCCTTAACAACCAATGACTTTTTCAGTACGTATTGCAATCTCTTGGATTTCATATCGATATGTATCGTCCCAGATTGACAAGTTTTATTTATTCACGGATCCGTTTATCCAGAAATGGGCCTCATCGCTGAATATGATTTTTCGATGAAAATTACATTCAATTGCCAACTGCGCTAGAGTCTATTCAGCGAATACATATCATTGTTCATCGTTGAAGTCACCGGAGTCTATTAGGTATTAGGCGTTGAATTTTTAGACTGAAAGGTCGAGTTCAAATCCCAGGTCAAACATCAAAACAAAAATATGAAAATATTTCTTCGGCGACTTCCTCTCAGCAGATTTCTGCCAAAAACTTTGAGAGTAAATAAAATTGTCATGAAAAGCTTCTCAAAAATCTGTCGTTCAAACTCGACTTTAATCTGTAGTCATGTAGGTAGGTAGGTGGTGTGAGCAGCTAGGTAGTAATCCTGATTGAAGGATTGTAATGACCAATTATTTTATGTAGTTTTAAAGGCACAAGTCGTGTACAAAAATTTCATCAACTTGTAGTGTCGGCTAAAGGCCGAGCTACGCTATATCGGATACTTACATACATAATTGGCCATTATAACACTTCAGTAAGGATTACGGCCTATCCTCACAAGCTATACTAACTGCCTCAAATTCTCCTACGGACATCTGTACTCAAATTTATCCATTACATTGGGAATAGTCTCGTTATTATTTCGATTATGGCGATCGTAAAATGTGCAGAAAACAACGAGACATTATTAACACTATCTCAAGCATTTAAAAAAAATAAAACTCCTTTCCTTCGTATTTTATTTTGGAATTTTAACCATCGTCGGCGGCGGCGGCTAAAATTGAAAAGCTTCGGCGGCGGCTTTAAGTCGGCTGTCAGCCGAAATATGATAAAGTTTCGGCGGCGCTTTTATTTATTTAAATAATATGCATACAACATTTCCAACATTTATTTAAAGAACAAAAAAGACATGTAAATCCATGTATGAAACATTAGCCTCACATAATTGATCATTACAACTTTTCAGTCAGGATTACGACCTAGCTTCTCACACCACTTATGTGTGTGCGTTTATTTTATATGAGTGTTGGGGCCTACAGTTTTAAAATTGACTCCAAATGGTAGATTTTTGAGAATCTTTTCATGGCAATTTTATTTACTCTCAGAGGTTTTGCCAAAAACTGCAGTAAATTTACTAAATAATCATTGTTAGCAAATCGATTATTAAAAATTAGCGACTAAAGAAAAAATTAGAATAAAAAGTAAAATTACACACAAATTACACACGAAGCTAATTGCTCGCATGCTACACGCAGAACCAAAAATTACACACAATATGTGTAATTACACATAAGGTGGCAATACTGGTCTGCTGTGATCCGAAATGACATAAATAAAATGGCCCTGGTTGCTCCACTATTTTAAAGGGCCTTAGATCTCTGCAGCACATTTGCACAAGCAGACGTGCGTTAGCAAAATTTCGGAATCTGCATTTTCAGAACTTCCTGAAAATAAGGATTTTATTTTCGCATTCGAATTTTAAAATTTTTTTGATTTTACGTCAATACCATGAGCACGTAAATGGTTACAGAGGTTTGATGTCGACGCAGAAACTCCAAACCTGAAATTATTTCGCATTTTATAACACTTACAAAACAATTATCAGAAATAAATATTCAAAATAAAATTTTCCAAAAAAATTTGGCTAAAAGCTAATTGAAATTGGAGTTTCAATTATTGTTTTGGGAAATCAATACCATTAAAAATAGCATGGTCGTCATCGGAATCTGATGAATTTAACTCATTTAAATTGTTGAAATTTGTAGTTCTTTGGTTTTCCATTTCAATTTTTTGTCTTTTAAAAAATTTAACGTAAAGTTAAAAGTGTTACCACATTCACCAAAAACAAGAAAGGGTATTCAAAATTTCCATATCAAAAAATTAATTTTAATTAAATAAAATTTTTCTATTAATATATCACAAAATGAACAAAAAAAAAACTTCAATAATGTATTTAAGTCAAGTAAAACAAAAATATAAATATCATATTTTATATATAATTGAAGTCGCCGTGGTCTAGTGGGTAGTGTGTTGGCTTATTAGACAAAAGGCCCGGGTTCGTATCCCAGGTCAGACATCAAAACGAAAAAATATTTCTTCGGCGACTTCCTCTCAGCAGATTTCTGGCAAAGACTCTGAGAGTAAAAATTGCCATGAAAAGCTTCTCAAAAATCTGTCGTTCGGAGTCGACTTTAAACTGTAGGTCCCGCCACTCATGTATAAAATCCTGACTGAAGGGTTGTAATGGCCAATTATGTAATATTTTCATATATTTTAATTTTCTTACATACATAAAACGGCGGCTGAATTCAAGCCGAATCGAGCCGAATAAATTTTCGGCGGCGGCGGCTTTTAAATTTTGTCGGCGGCTCGGCTTAGCCGGCTGTCAGCCGATCGGCGCAGGTCTCTGTACGGCATCTGCAAGCTTTTCAATTTAAACGCTTTTTAGTTTTGCAGCTACTTGATGGCATGTTTAAAAGTACATTGACAACACTGTTATTTGATTTTCCAGAAGCAATTATTCATTTCCCCTATTTCCTGTGTTTTTTTTTTCCTGTCATTCTTTCTCTTGCTCTTACTAACAGGCACACAGACACACCCACACACATTCACTAGAGAATGTATTGCTTTCTGCGTTTCATAACACAAACTGTGGTTAATAATGTCGATGATGTTGATGTTGTTGTTATTGTTGTTGTGGTATTTACTTTTCAACTCCCAGATAAAAAGCAACAAAACGAGAGAAAATCGGCCACAGTTTCTTGCATACATTTTTGTCATTTTCATTCGCATTGTTGTTGTTGTTGTTGTCCAGCTTTTAAGTAGTGTAGTTTAAGTACGAATATAATTTTTTTTCTTCTTCTATTTTATTATGTATTTTGTTGTATTTATTAATTAATTATGGTTTTAAGTTCATTACGAAAAAAAAAGAAAAAACATCGACAACAGCAATGTTGATGGTTTTTCGTTGAAGTATTGCAGTTGCTGTTGTTATTGTTGTTGTTGTTTGCAGTTTAAAAAATTTTTATTTGTTTTTATCAGGGATTTGCATCTCTCGCGCAATAAATCACGCTTCAGTAGTTAAAGTTGCTGTTGCTGTTGTTGCTTTTGCTTGTTTTGTTTTCGTTCGTTTTTCTATTTTTTAAGTGAGACTCGTTTATTGTTTTTATTGTAATTCCCAAACAAACAAATAAAATTTTAAAACACGAGTCTCCATACACAGTTAAATGTCTGTGGCTGTGTCGTGTTTAATATTGTTTTTCAACTCGTATTATTACTGTGTGTACATAGTTGTTATTGTTCTTTTATTATCTCTCTCTCTCTCTCTCTCTGTCGCTATTATTCTTGTTTCAGTACAAAATCTATGGTTCATGATTATTGTTGGCTGCACTTGCAATTATTCACCATTAACACCACCACCATCATCACATGCATTCATTCATATACTCACCTACTACTCTTCTATTGTATGCTTTGCTCTTCACATGTATGCTCTTCTTCTATTTGATGTTTTGCTTTTTTTTTCGTTTATTGTTCTCATTTTAGTTTTTGTTTTTGTTGCTCCTGTGATTATTGTTTTGTTTTTTTTTTTATTTTTTAGGTGTCTGTGCCATTGATTTACTTTATAGTCGGTTTTATTTGCTGTTGTTGTTGTTGTTGCTGTTGGTGCCGTTAATGTTGTCTGCCATAATTAAAAGGTTTGTTTATGTTTTTAATTGTTCTCTCAACTATAACAAGAGAGAGCGAGTGATTAAAATCAATGCTCATCACCCTGTCTTGTTTATGAGTCAGAAAGAATTCTTTGTTGTTATTATTGTTGTTGCAGTAATAAAACATGCAGAAATTAAAAATTTTTTGCAATTTTTTTTTTACATTCTTTGAAAAATTCGAATTAATTTTTGATTAAAACTGACTGCAGAAGTGATGATTTTTATTCCTTCATTAAGAGTAGGTTATGGTCGTCATAAGCCATTTACTATGCAAGGAATCGTTGAGATTATAAAGAATTTTGTCAGGATTGGCTACATACCTGTGGTCAAACCTGTGCATCATTTGCTATATAGTCGCAGTCATAAATATCGCATTTGTTCACCGTGTTTTCAGACATTTGGGCCTATCTTACGGCTTCTTATGGGTCTACATTTCAATTTTGCCGACCTCCGTCCATATAATAATCCAACACGTTCAAACTAAATTCCACTGGCCGTATAAGACGACGTAAATATCTCGATTACTTGCGCGAACACCGATTAAGTATTACGCCAGGAACCACCGCAGCTGCAGTTCCTTCGAGGTAGGAATGGACCGCTCCGAACCTTTTGATACCGTGCGAGGTTTCAGACAAGGCGATCCCTTTATCATGCGACCTCTTTAACTTCGTCATAGAGAGTGTTCTGGGAAAGGCGGGAATGCATCGCAATTGCACTATTTTTCAAAAAAATGTCCAGTTGCTTGCGTACGCTGACGACATCGACATCATAGGGCGTACCAAACGAGATGTCACTGCTGCCTTTAGTGCTATTGAGCGGGAGTCTAAGAAGATGGCTCTGGCAGTAAATGAGGGCAAAACGAAGTATATGTTATCGACAAGTAGAGCCGTGTAGCGTATTGATTCTCAAATTACGGCCGATAACTATACTTTTGATTCATTAACCTTGGCTCCGCCGTTACCACAGAAAATGATGTCAGTTTAGAGATCAAGCGCAGGATTACTCTTGCTAACAGGTGCTGTTATGGTCTCAATAGGCAATTGAGTAGCAGAGACCTCTCTCACAAGACGAAACTAATACTCTACAAGACGCTCATCATATCCATGCATCTTTATGGCGCAGAAGCAGGGATCCTATTAAGAACTGATGCAGCTACCTTGAGAGTATTCGAGAGAAAAGTCCTACGTAAGATCTTCGATCCAGTGCGAGTTGGCGATGATTTTCGCATCCGATACAACAGTGAGCTGTATGAGCTCCTCAACGACATGGACGTTGTACAGCGTATTAATATCCAGCGGCTGCGCTGGATCGGTCATGTCGTTCGATTGGAGGAGGATGCTCCGGCGAGACGAGTATTTGATGCGGGGATCTGCGGAAGTCGGCGAAGAGGACGATCTTGTATCCGTTGGAAGGACCAAATCGAGGAAGCCCTGTCATCGATTGGTGTGAGCAATTGGCGTAGGCGCGCAAGAAGCAGAGGCGCCTGGAAGGATGTGTTGCGGCAGGCCGAAATCCGTTAATCGGGTTGTTATGGCCAATTAAGTAAGTAAGTAAGTAAGCCAGGAACCATCGCTTAAGTATCCAGTCAGGAACCATCGCTTAAGTATCCAGTCAGGAACCATCGCTTAAGTATCCAGTCAGGAACCACCGAATAAGTATCCCGTCATGAACCACCGATTAAATATCCAGTCAGGAACCATCGATTAAGTATCCAGTCAGGAACCATCGCTTAAGTATCCAGTCAGGAACCATCGCTTAAGTATCCAGTCAGGAACCACCGATTAAGTATCCAGTCAGGAATCAACGATTAAGTATCCAGTCAGGAACCACCGAATAAGTATCCCGTCATGAACCATCGCTTAAGTATCCCGTCATGAACCATCGCTTAAGTATCCAGTCAGGAACCATCGCTTAAGTATCCAGTCAGGAACCATCGAATAAGTATCCCGTTAGGAACCACCGATTAAGTATACCGTCAGGCACCACCGATTATGTATCCAGTCAGGAACCATCGATTAAGTATCCCGTCAGGAACTACCGATTATGCATCCAGTCATGAACCACCGATTAAGTACCCCGTCAGGAACTACCGATTAAGTATCCCGTCATGAACCAGCGATTAAGTACCCCGTCAGGAACCACCGATTAAGTACCCCGTCAGGAACCACCGATTATGCATCCAGTCAGGAACCATCGATTAAGTATCCCGTCAGGAACTACCGATTAAGTATCCCGTCAGGAACCAACGATTAAGTATCCAGTCAGGAACTACCGATTAAGTATCCCGTCAGGAACCAACGATTAAGTACCCCGTCAGGAACCATCGATTAAGTATCCCGTCAGGAAACCGTCCACAAGAGGCCACGTATAAAGATCATGTTCTTTACAGATTAGTTTTCTCTGTACAGAAATACGGTTACTGAAATGTCGGACTTATTCACTGTCAATATTGTAATAGTTCTGGTACTGCGGCGGCAAGTGTATACACACTTGAATATTTAATATGAAATATTTAATATTGAATTTGAAATGATTTCTATTGTGAACAAGTGTTCTTAACGTCGTTCTTTTTAAGGAAAAATGTTTTAAAAACACTTAAAGAAATGTATTTTGAGACCATTAAACTGAAATAATAAAAAAAATGTCTCAAGAAAAACCATTAAATTGAGGAATTTACCGAAATAATTTAACAAATTTCGATGGATCACCCTGTTGTATGATTTTCACACATACACTCGTAATAATTGTGTAATAAAAATCAGCATGTTTCCCTTTTTAATAAAAAAAAATGTCTCGAGAAAAACCTTTAAATTGGGGAATTTACCGATAGAAATTTTAAAATGTCGATGGATCACCCTATTTCATGAATTTCAAACATGAAAACTCTGTTCATTCACACACACACACACACTCTTCATAATTGTGTAATAAAAATCAGCATGTGTTTCCCTTTTATACCACAATTTACACACAATATATGATTAAAATAATAATGAAAACAACAACAGCAGCAGAAACAACAAGAGAAATTATTAATTTTTAAAAAATACAACACCAACAACAACAATCATGTACACTTACATACATTTAGCACCTGTTGTTGTTTTTGAAAATTTAAAATTGACTCTCAGAGAGGAACGAAGAGAAATTAAATTGTTTGAGAAAATCCAATTACGATGGTTTCTTGCTTATCATCCTATTGAAATCACACACGCACACACACACGCATCCACTCAAAAATACGTTTTAATAAGACACCATAAACATAGGAAGAGAGGCGAGCAAAAGCATGTACACTGGCACAGACAGAGAGAAGTGCCGCAGTAAAAGAAAAATAATTTGTTAGGACCACGGGAGAAAGGAGAATACGTACTTGCACTTTTTGTTGTTGCTGCTGCTGCTGTTGTTGTTGTTTAATACAATATATTGTAACGCATAATGAATGTAGAATGTAGAACGTAGAACGTAACGTAACATAAAAGTACATTCATTAACATAAATTGTATATAAATAATGCTTAAACACATACATACACACACATACATACACATGCATATGCACACACTATATAGAGTACATTGAGGTTAGTGTGAGACTAGAGTTGTACTTGTTCAAGGGTGTTACCACACAAGCAGCTTAAAACAATTACTTGGTTTTGTTTCCTACTGTTGCCTGTTGTTTAGTATTCCATAGAGAGAGTGAGACAGAGAGAGAGTGAGAAACATAAGGAATTATTGTAATTTCCATATGTTTTTTTGAATTCTTCTTCTTTAAAAGATGCAACCACAACCACCTCAAAGATTATTGCATTAACTTGGCAACAAATTAAACGCAGACTTAAATTACAAAAGAAAGATGACACGATGTGTGTGTGTGTGTGTGTGTGTGTATTTTTAATTCTGTCAGGCGGCTGTTGTTTTTTTCAGGGACTTTAATAGCCTTATTGTTTCTCCTTCTCCTTCTTCTTTTTATTTCTCTTCATAAAATTAAAGTCATTGTGAAGAGAAAATGTGATGACAGGCACTACGTTTAATAAGAAGACAAAGGAGACAACGCAGTTATTTTTTTCTTTTCTTATTGTCTAGACGATCATCATAGACGAAACGCAACTATGGGTGGCCGCATTATAATTTTACATGAGAGGCAATAAACAACAGTATACCCTCGATTTACGCCATCTCGATTAATTTAATGTTTGAAGATTATTTCATGCAAATGTTAACCGCGACTGCGCGTCAAATGGTCCATGCACTTAGTCAAATTTTGGCATACTCTTTCAAACATTTCGGCCAGTATCGCACGATTAAATGCTTCCAATGCGTCAATTGAAGCGGGCTTGTCTGTATAACATACATACATACATAATTGGCCATTACAACCCTTCAGTTAGGATTACGACCTAGCTTCTCACACCACTTATGTTGTGTGCGTTAATTTTATACATGAGTGGCGGGACCTACAGTTTAAAGTCGACTCCGAACGACAGATTTTTGAGAAGCTTTTCATGGCAATTTTTACTCTCAGGGTCTTTGCCAGAAATCTGCTGAGAGGAAGTCACCGAAGAAATATTTTTTCGTTTTGATGTCTGACCTGGGATTCGAACCCGGGCCTTTTGTCTAATAAGCCAACACACTACCCACTAGACCACGGCGACGGCTCATGTATAAACATGAGCTTTATCATAGCCCCACAAAAAATTGTCTAAAGGCGTTAAATCGCACGATCTAGACGGCCAATTGACCGGTGCCGAACGTGAAATAAAATGTTCACCGAACTCGCCTCTCAATAAGTCCATTGTTATGCGTGCTGTAAGGCATGTGGCAGCCTCTTGTTGAAACCACATGTCATGCAAGTCAAGCTCTTACATTTTAGGCAAAAAAAGTTTGATCAGCTCACGGTAGCGCTCACCATTCACAGTTACGTTACGATTCGCAGCATCTTTGAAGAAGTACGTTTCAATGACGCCACCAGCTCATAAACCGCACCAAACTGTGATTGTTTCTGGAAGCATTGAAAGCTTTTGCAATACTTTTGGCTGATCTTCACTCCAAAATCGGCAATTCTGCTTATTTACGTATCCATTGAGCCAAAAATGAGCTTCACGCTGAACACAATTTTTCGATAAAGAAGTGGATCTTCGGTCAACTTTCCAAGAGCCCATTCACCAAAAATTCTACGTTGCGGTAAGTCGTTCGGCTTCAATTCTTGCACCAGCTGCATTTTGAAAGGCTTCACACCTAAATCCTTCCGCAAAATTTTCCACGTTGTTGAATAACAGAGGCCCAATTGTTGCGAACGGCGACGAATCGATAATTGATAGTCATCATTAACACTGGCCAATACAGCTGCGATATTTTCTTCAGTTCGCACTCTACGTAAGCGTGTTGGTAGTTTAATGTCCAACAATGTAAATTTGGTGTGAAATTTAGTCACAATAGCCCGAATGGCCGCTTCAGTGGGTCGATTAAACTGACCATAAAATGGAAGAACCGGGGGATGAACTTTCTTAACAGAACACGCATTTTGATAATAAAATTCAATGATTTGCAAGCGTTGTTCGTTTGTAAGACGATTCATGGTTAAATTATAGACCAAACTGAAGATGTTTGACAGTGAAACAAAACACGAAACGTGCGTGAGCTGTTTAAACCAGTGTTGCCAAAAAGATAATAGAAAAAAAATCAGCCTTTAAATGCATTTGATAGTAAAAGTTCTTTGAAATTCGATTTACGTCGTCTTTTTCCGGAACATTCTACGACGTAAATCGGGGGAATGCTGTATCTTGGCGTAATGATTAATGCGTTACTAAGCTTTACAGTAGTCGATCGATTATGACGATCATATATGCATGCCTTGTAATGCCTGTAAAGTGATTCGAGTATTGTATCATCACTTTTGTATTGCAGTTTCAATTATTTTCATACATTTTACGAATGTTAAGCGATTTTTATTCGTGAATTTGCTAATCTTTCATTGAATAAATGACACATCAAATGATAGCTTTGCCAGATTGGCTGATTTGAAGCAATCGGTGTTTACCTATTGTAGTTAATCGCTTAACTTGTTCCGCTTGTGGTTTTTCTTAAATGAAAAATTATTCCTCTTTCGCGGTCTTTACATAAAAAGGGTGGATTTCCGTATCATGTGATTACCCTTGTAAATATAACTGAAAAACAACAACAATAATCACTACTACACTACCTACATGCGTCTCATATAATAATGGAGTTTCAATCTAAAACAACCTTCAAACAAATGAAAATAAAAATCGCGGTGGTTGGCTGGCCTTAGTTAAGAGGGTTGTTTTATGTGGCACACCAAAATGGTTGGCAACGTAAAGGAAAATTAGAAAATTATAAACAGGGTGGGAAAATTTTCATACAGTATTTTAATTTATAATAAAAAAAATACACTCAGCCACAAAAGTTTACATACATACGATTAACAAATTTCAAAAATTTTCTGAACAAATGCAAAAGACCGTCTTAAATTATAAAGATTTCCAACGAAAATGGTTTGGTTAAAAAATTTCTGAAATTTGTTAACCATTTGTATGTATACTTTTGTGGCTGGGTGTATAGCTGTTGAAGGAAGCAACCAGAAACGTCTTTTTTTTATGTTCCCTGTTATTGGCATTAAAGTTCAATAAATTTGTTTTTAAAAAATAAACTTCACCTGCATAAGTGTAAACAAAATCAAGTGCACACTTGTACAACGACGATGGGTTTTACGTGGGTGCCTGTCCGCGAGGACCTAATCCCACGGTGCTCTTCGCACAGGGTGAAATACAATGCGTCTACCAACGCCCCCAAATGCAACAGACTATTACACCTGAGTACCAATTCGAAGCCATGTATTTGGACATGACTTACCCCTTGGTTAGGAGCGGAGCCTCTCTAAAACTCCTTCCGATCTATGGGTCACGGCACCCGGTTGAGAAAAATGCAACTCCACGCCGAGTCCATTAACTAGACTCTTCCCGCGATTTGGGTCCAAGCCACAGTCACCACGATGCTCCCAAAGGGGGCACACCAACAGGCAGGCTGGAACAGGGAGCGACGAAGCGGAGCCGAAGAACCAGCAGCAATTGACTTAAACTGTCAACGATCCCATGCCTATCCGCGCACAGGGACAGACGAAAGCGTCACACGGAGCAAGGGGCGCACGGCAAGGAGAGCACCACGAAGGGTGATCACATATCGGGGTTGCCTCCTACTTCTCCTAACAAAAACTTCACGCGCAAAATCGCCCAACCTCCTAAAAGTCCGGCTGTCTTCTAAGGCCCTACTGTAATCCCAACCCGCCCCAGTATGGACTATTCCCATACTATCTAAACTCCTAATGTCATCATAGTATGAACACATTGTAATAATGTGTTCGACAGTCTCAGGTCCCCCCCCCACACCCGGCACACTTGTACAGTAAGACCCCGCTTAACGCAGCTCCGCTTAACGCAGCTCCGCTTAACGCTGTTTCAGTATTACGCGGTAAAATTGGGATTCCCCTAAATGACACAAAAACGACCATGGACTTATCAAAAGCGGTGCACTATATGGCAGCGGTGTATACTACAAATGTATCTTATTCCACGCTCTTTTGTTACGCTGTCCAGAATACAGATTCCAACTGTATTTTCCGAAGTTTCTTAAGTTGCCTCGTTAAACGCTGTTTCGTTTATTTCTGGAACTTATGGAACGTATCCCCCGCGTATTAAGCGAATGCTGCATTCAAATTCCGCTGACCTTGCTCTCTCAGCCAATCTTTGCTGCGTCAATACCTTCCGTGCGAAAACACATACTGCGATCCAATTGTCACTTGAGATTAACATCAGGTTTACTATATTCTCGGGCGTTACCTGGAATCCTATTGATCTCTCCAGGCAATTTCGTTGAACAGAATATCGCGGGCAATTAAAGAAAACATGCTCCGCCGTCTCCCTTTCATTACGGCATTCTGGGCATGCCTCATCTACGTCATGACCAAACTTATAGAGATAAGCCCTATAACATCCATGGCCCGTTAGCAACTGTGTCAGGTGGACGTTCACCTGGCCGTGTCTTTTTTTGTCCATACGCCTATGCTCGGTATGAGTCTGTGGGTCCATCTTTCCTTAGTGGAATTGGACCAATCCTACTGCCATCTATCCATAGCATAATCAGATAGTTAAACAGGGTTCGAAAAATCTGTTCCTCTCTTTACGCCATATTTCCTCCTTTCTATATCTACTAGCTTCAGGGGCATCATCCCCGCAATCACTAACGCTGCATCAGTAGACACCGTTCGGAAGGCAGAAATCACCCTGAGAGCAGATCTCCTGTAAACCGCTTCTATTCCTCCTCTATAGATCCTCTTCTCCATAGCCCCAGCCCATACGGGGGCTGCATATATAGCAATCGCTGTCACTACCTTCATCAGTAGCCGTCTCCTCTCCTGTCTTGGGCGTAAGCGGTTGTCTTTCTATAGTGCCTTTGCCCACATCTTTTCTAGTAGATTCCAAGCACTTTATTTATACAGCAACTGCTTCCTTCCTCCTCTTGTAGGCAACATCAAACTTCTTGGAAACTGATCTTCATAATAAGCAAGCATTGTTTGTATGTATACTTTTGTGGCTGAATGTGTATGTATTGAAGGAAGCAAACAGAAACTAGAGAATGTTCTCTGTTATTGGCATTAAAATAAAATAAAAATTTCTTAAAAAACTAAACTTCACCTGCATAAGTGTGAACAGAAAGCAAGTGCACTCATGTACTGCCTATGCCCACGTCTTTTCTAGAAGATTTCAAGCACTTTACACTTTACTTATGCAACTACTGTTTCCTACCTCCTCCTTGTAGGCTCTTGCAACATCAACTTCTTGGCAAAATTGGAAACTGATCTCCATACAACACACATAACAACATCGAATACAAAAAAGCAAAAGCGATGAATCGATAACAAGAAAAAACATTGAAAATAATCGATAAACAGCCACGTGTGTGGGCGTATCAACGACAAGAGTTGAAAACACAAGAGACATACGCAGCAGCGCAAACAGCCTGCAAACGAAGCGAACTGGCAACAGGAATCAAAAGGATACACTTTCGCTAACCGCAAACGCGAAATTTAAAACGAAACGAAAGCCATAGAATTGATGGAATACCAAAGAAACGAACCCATTCGCATACTTGTACACTCACGAGTATTATAGAAGTGATACGTACAATCGATCTCCCCTAAAAATGCGTTGGTGGACATTGAGCAACAGAAGCATTGAGTATAAGAGCCAACATACAGTAACAGGCAACAGGCAACAGCAACAATGCTTTCAATGATTATGATCATTAGCACAGACACAACGTGTGAATGCGGCTTATAATGTATGCGCCTCTGCCTGATGCCTACTGCCTGCAAGTAAGTTAAGTAAACCGGAGTGCGTGTGTGTGGTTTTAACGACTTGTTGTTGAATCGATTAAATTAAGCATGATTACCGCAAATAAAAATATCAAAGTCATGTTTGTTGTTGTTGTTGTTATTGTTGCTATTGTAATATCAGATTACATACAACCAAGCCAAGCAGCTCAAGCAGATCCCAAAAAGGATTAAATTTCCTTAAGGATGATGACACGACCACAATGAATGTCAATGAATGTCGAACTTGCCAACAATTTACACCCTCAACAAGCAACACATAAAAGATAAAGCCCGAAATGGAAACTATAAAACCAACAACAACATTGTGACCATCATCAACCACTCGATCGTCAGTATTCATTCATTCGTATGTACATGAAGAGTTCGTTCATGAGGCCACAGATCAAGATCAATTGAAGCGTGATACACTTGTCAAGTGTCTGGAAACAATACCGAAAGCAAGTGCAAACAAGAAAGAATTTTTCGAAAGTGATCTCATCTAAGCTGATCGTGTGCCAAGTGACATGTACAAGAACAAACAACAAAACAGAAAAGAGAAAAAAAAATTAAGGCAATGGGGAACGTAAGAAGAATGATTCTTTGATTTATGTTAACCAACGTGTGGTGCTTTCAAACCCACATATTGACGACGTCAATAACTGGTTCCCCCCCCCCCCCCCATTAATACACACAGAACAGCAAACAACATCTGAAACGTAAACAAAAGTTTTGTGTGCCACAACCATTATTATCAGACAACTTCATAAACAACAACATTAACAAGAACAACAAAAACAACAAAACGTAGTTTATTATTGTCATGCTGAAACGCTGTGATGACTGTGGCCGACTGAGTGTCTTTAACAATTCAATTCAATCGCTTAAACAGTGGATCAATGTCAACAGGTTGATGCAAAAGGAAGCAGAAAAAAAAAACAAAAAAAAGGATTGCACAATGGGTCCGTTATATGCCGTAAATATCGTTCATAAAGTTTAACAAATAAACACCAGGTTTTTTGAAGAGTAAGAAATTAAGGGGTCCACCAAATAACTTTTTTGTTTTTGAAAATGTTTTAAAAAATTTTCCGAATATTTTCATTTTATTTCCGGTTAATAATGGAAAATAATTTCATTCAAATGGCTGCCTCGGCTAGCCATGCAGTAGCCTACACAATCGGTCCAATTTTTAAGCACATTTGCGATTGTGTGCAGCTGTATTTCACCAATGGCTGCACGAATTTTGTCCTTTAAAGCGCGAATTGTCTTTGGCTTGTCGGCGTAACACTTATTTTTGACGGCACCCCACAAATAATAGTCCAACGGTGTCAAATCGCAGCTCTGAGGTGGCCAAACGACATCAGCTAACTCTGCGGCTGATAATGCAATCTTCAAAAACAGGACGCAAAACATTGGGTGTAGCTTCGGCTGTGTGTGTGGCATGCAGCGCTGTCCTCTTGAAACCAAATGTTGCCATCTTCATCAATTTTTGTGAACAAAAATTCATTCAGCAGGGCCCGATAACGATCGTTATGACTGTAACGGCTACTCCTTGCTTATTTTCGATGAAAAAATGGTCCAATTATGCCTCTAGACTAAAAATCGCGCTAAACAGTAACTCGTTTTGGGTGGCATCGGGCTTTTCAATGTATGCGTGCAGGTTTTTTGTGCCTCAATGTCACCAATTTTGCTTGTTTACATACCCGCCAAGATCAAATGAGCTTCATCTGAGAAGATGATTTTTTTTTTTTTGCTAAAATCCGCATTTTCTGTAAGTTGATCGCAGGTCCACCTAGCGAAGCGAAAACGCGTTGAGTGGTCAATATTCGTTCAGCGGAAGGATAAAACTAATTATTTGTTAAATCAGACATGCGCTCAACATAAGTGGTGTGAGAAACTGCGGGCTTCTTGGGGACGATTAATGTAGGCTGTCTAATGGTGAAGGCATAGCACTGGCCATTTTATAGTCACCAGCAGCAACTCCTTTCCTTATCGTTCGCATCTTCCCTCTTTCCATCACTGTATGAGTAGGGGTCATCCCCTGAGTGCAGGTTTAATAAAAAAAAAAAAAGTGTTGCCATTCACGAAATAAGCACTAGTTGAAAAAAACGTTAGATGGCGGACCCGTTATTTTACGTTCACCATGATATTATTCTTTCCCTTATTTGGTGTCTTCTTTTTTGAGCCGATTAACCACGTTAACCCACTGTTTTAATTACTGTTTGATTTGGGCTATGTTGTGATAAATCCATCTACAGTAAGACCCCGCTTAACGCCACCCCGCTTAACGCTTTTTCAGTATTACGCTCTAGTATTGGGATTTCCCTAAATCGTATTGATACTTACTGTATATGCGTGCAGATGAAATGGCCATGAATCAACCAAAAGTGATGCATTATGCGGGGTCTTACTGTATTGCAAACGATGGAAAATCCACCCACATTTTTGAATCAATCACCAAATACTCCAAAGAAACACAACACACCACAAACTCGTGCGCCTAAAAATCTCTGATTGGCGAACACCACAACTTAAAGTTTTTTGAAAGTAGAGACAACCTCAGTTTAGTCTGTATTCCACCATTCAGACAAATTAACCGGCAAGCAACCTCTTCTTTCTCCCATGAATCTTAACTTCTGCAAAAATTATGGGAGAGGAAGCCTAGACAATGCCTATGTCGTCCTTTAAGGCAATGTCCCATGAGGACAAATAAATCGGGAAAGCTACTTTGCCCTTTCTGAGTTAGGTTAACCTGGTGGACGCAACATGATATCTATTAGGCATCAAATGAGAGCAAAACAAAAACTTGTTGTCGACAAGTAGGAACGTTTAAGTTTTCAGATCCCAGTTTATAGCCGATATTGTCAAGAAATTTTTTTACCTTGGCTCTACTGGTACAAGTTTGGAAATCAAGCGAAAAAACAGATGCTGTAATGGTCTTAATAGAGTTATGAGTAGCAGAGGCTCAAGTAGAGCTCAGCAGGTTTATTCTATTCTATTCTCATATCCATCCTTCAATATGGCTTGGAATTATTGACGCTGTTAAGCAAACGAAAAGTTCTATACAGGATCTATAGACCAGTGCGATTTGAAAATAATTTCCACATTCGAAGTTCAATGAGCCATATGAGCTAGGTCTTCAACAACAGGGACATTGTTCAGTGGATTAACATCGCTAGCGCCATGATATCATTTACATGAAAGAACATGAAATGATTATTTAATGTGGAGGTCAGAGATCAGCAATAAATTGGCACTCATGAAGCTTTGAATATGAGTCCATAATATGAAAACTTAAGTGCATGTACCCTGATTTATTAATACTCACTACATGTTGCAATGAGTAAGCGTACAACATTGACATCAAATTTATTCTATTCGAAATATGTTTGATTCATAAGCCTACTCATTTAGGATTCATAATTAAAAAAAAAATAATTTTAAATGATTAGAATGACTCGAATCATTTAACAAAAGCAAGCAAAGCAACTACACAACCACTTTCTAGTGAGTATTTTAGTGTTTGAACGCGAATCATACTTATTTTGTGATTCGTGCCTATGTATGTTAAGCTATGGAGAGTCGAAATCAACAACAACATCATACGTGTTGTTAAATATGAAGTATGATGAGTACTTTAGACTTTGAATATGAGTAGAGAGATGTTCAATGATATTAAAATAAGTATGAATGCGCAAAATTATCAGAAATTGTGAGAAATTGTGATTCGATTCTACCTATTCTTTTGGTGTGATCAACTGGCTTGGCAGCGTAAGGGGAGAGGCATGAAAAATGCCTTGTTTAGACGTCTTACAGATGAAAGGCATATATTTGTGACCTTTTGTACCACGACAAGATACCTAAAAGGCCCCCTAAATAAAAGTAAAACAAATTTTTAATTCCTTTTTAGTAAACCGCAACAATAATTAACGAATAAAATTTAATAATTAAACGCAGTGTTTTTTTGTTTTCTACAGTAAGACCCCGCTTAACGCTGCTCCGCTTATCGCTGCTCCGCTTATCGCTGTTTCAGTGTTACGCGATTGCAAATGAAATGACATTGCATCAGCCAATAGCGGTGCACTATATAGCGACGGTGTATACTACGTATCTTTTTCAAGGCTCTTTTGTTAGTCTATCTAGAATAAAGATTCCAAATTTATTTTTTGAAATCGCAATCATAGTACGAACATTTCTTTTCTGTGTCACAACGTTACTGCGAGCATACGTATCTACGTATTAAGGTTCAATTAGTCGTGACTTAACTATAACCATATAAATCTGCTATTTTAACCAACTTTATGGACATCACTGTTTTCGATTATAGATGACTTACCATAATGCCATAGTCATAACGATAACCATACGTACCAATTGAATTTTGGTTTTAACCATAAACAGCTGTTTGCTGAATTTACTTACGTATATATACATTTTTTTCTTTACTTTTGTACTTTTGAAGAATACATATGTGCAATTAACGTAAACAGCTGTTTATGGCCATGGCAGCACTGATTGCTGCTAATAGTAAATTTACGGTTATGGATTATGTTACGACTACAGCGTTATGGTAAAGTCACGACTAATTGAACCTTTAAGTTGCCTCATTTAACGCTGTTTTGTTTAGCGCTGGAAGTTATAGGAACGAATCCAACGCGTTAAGCGGGGTCTTACTGTATTTCTTTCTTTAAACCACACTCAAACCACCCCTGCCCATATTATATGCGATATGAAAAAATCTAAAAACCTGTCATAATTGGAATTCTTTTTTTTGTTATTGTCTCTCTGCCTGGCGTCTTTACACAAAGCGGCCACACAAAGCCGCTTAACGCAGGCAGGCAGGCAGTGAGGCCGACAAAAAGAAGAAGAAGAGCAAATACATCATTTGACATAGAAGTGTCAATCTTCGTCAAGTTATGAAAGAGAGATTACTTATGGCAGCAGCTAGCTCTGGACGGTTAAAGGGGACAGACGGCCAGCATCTCATAGATTACATTCCATAAACAATTTGTACAAAGACAAAACGAATTGAAATTAAAAATTGGAATTGGAATTGAAATTGAAATGAAAACCAACAAATTAAGGTTAATTTTGCTTAAAAAAAAATAAAAGACAAAATGAATTACAAAAAAAACAAATGAATGAACGGAGGAGAAAAAACATAGAAAAATAGGCGGCCGAAGCGATTGATGTTGTCTTTGAATTAAAAACGAAAATAAAAGAAAAATTAATAACCACTTGCATACATCCACGTAAGAATAATTATTTTTTATTTTCGTTTTTTGTAAATTATTTTCGTTTTTTTTTTTTTGGTTTTTTTCCATTCCGATATCGAATGTCTGTTGCCGTAAATCACAAATCGATTGGAAGGAATATTATATTGTGGCCAGAGCTGCAAGATTTATTTCCTTTAACCTTTAAAAGAAATAGGAAAACCTGGTCAAAATATTAATAAAAGATTTCTAATCTATTTTTTTTTCTCTCCATTCTGACTCTCTTTCTCAAAAAAATAAAAATAAAAGCGAAATAAAAAAAACTTTAATGGGAGTTCATTTCATTGTGCAGTTTTTATTTGTTTTTTCCACTTTTAAATCAAATAAAAATCAATCAGTTAAAGTGTTTGAAATCCTTTAAAAAATATTACAAAAAACAAAAAAAAAACAACAACAACCACAATAGCAAATAAAAAAAAAATTAAAAGAAAAAAAACGGCATCAGAAATTGTAGCCTTAAGGTCAATTGTTTTACGCTCGTCTTACTTTCAGATGTTCTCATAAAGATCGCGGAATGAAGATCTCAAAATTTTCAAATACTCTATAGCCTCTATCCAACACAACAAGAACAATAACAACAACAACAAGAACAATAACTTATGCAACAACAAGCGTTTACTCACTCAAGCTACGACTAAAACGTTTACAATTATCCGACATGTTACGTACGCTATGCTAGCTAAACTGTTAAACCTTTAACGTTCATCCATACTTTCATAATTGGTCATTACAACCCATCAAGTCAGGATTACGACCTAGCTTGTCACACCACTTATGTTGTGAAGTGTTAATTTTATACAGTAAGACCCCGCTTAATGGTGTTTCAGTATTATGCGGTTGCAAATAAAACGGTCATGGACTAACCTATAAAGCGGTGCCCTATATAGCAACCATGTATGCTATGTCTCTCTAACGCTCTTTTGCCAATCTGTCCAGAATAAAGATTCCAAAAGTATTTTCCGAAGTCACATCTTTCCTGTGTCACAGTTGATTTATTATTTGTCATCAACGTCACTAGGGTTATACATCTGCACGTGTTAAGTTGCCTCGTTTAACACTGCTTCGTTTAGCGTTAGAACTTATTGGCACGTATTCCCCTCGTTAAACGGGGTCTTACTGTAAATGAGTGGCGGGACCAACAGTTTAAAGTCGACTCCAAACGACAGATTTTTTTTTGAGATACTTTTCATTGTAATTTTATTTTCCCTCAGAGTTTTTGTCAAAAATCTGCTGAGAGGAAGTCGCCGACATATTTTTGTTCTGATGTTTGTGACCTGAGATTTGAACTTGGCGCTTGCGTCTAATAAGCCAACACACTACCTACTAGACTACGGCGACTTGCATTTTCATCCATTTACTCTAATTCCGATTTTTTTTTAACAACCAACACTCAGGCAATGGCCCCTATTTATGCAGTACACTGTGTTGGAACTGGGAATATAGGTGATGGGAAGAAGGAAAGAGGGAATCCCTACAATTGACAGGCTAGACCTCTACAGGAAAGAAGTTTCACACGCGGATAGTTGGTAAAACAATGAATTATGCCTGTAATGCAGTGTGCAGTCCATTGGGTCATCGATCGTATGTATGATTTTCGGGAACAAGTCCCTTTATTTCGCTAGAACAATATTCATTGTAGTAGCGTTAGAACGTTAGCTGTTGCCGCGTATTATATTGTTGTGTAGAATAGGGCTTTTAACCTACAAAGAGTTTCTCTCTCTTATCGCCCAAGATAACTCTCTGACTGATACCTTATAGGCTCCTAGTTAACGTCGCTCAGTTTCCAAATATATGTTCTGGTGATTCGTTGTTCTCATCACAGAATATACATATTGACCTTAAAGCGATCCTTATTCTCTTATATGCTCTCTCAGAAGGTTAGTTACTATTCCTAGGCTCTATCCGAATAGTCTGCTGCTAAACTAATTAAATATCTTTGCCAAGCAAAAGTTTAAATTGTTTTAAACTCTTTTGGATCGTGAAGAATGTCTTCACCTCTCTCTAAATTGTCTATCAGCTGAGTATACGCTTCCATCAACTGTATAAAAGCTTCTTAGCTGACCGCTCATTGTCCTAAATTTCCACACGACCTAATGTCCAGCTCTTGCTTGCGGAGATAGTTGAAATCATACTACGGAGCTACGGTGGTATTACTTCGAAGTGGAGTTTATTTGGCCCTTGCATGCTCCTAACCACGTTCGGATTACGTATCGAAAGTTGAGGAGGCATCTAAATGTCGCCACTATTCCTTTCGTCCATGTCCCTGATTGGAAATTCATTTGACTCGTGTGTTAGTGTCATCTATTCCGGCGTGCCTACATGTTCTGCAGCTTCAAGATCTTTTTTCTTCAGTTTTAGAATGCGCTCGTCGTAATTCGCCACTGAGACTTAATGCTCTCTACTCGCAATCATAACTCCGACAATTTTAGCGTTCCAGTGGGATCGTTCCAATTATCGACGACAGTACAGAGCGATAGCTTTGCCAGCGAGCCCTTTCGAAAACAGTGTACTCTGCATCATCAATTATTTCCCCTTCTTCGTAAATACAGTAAGGGGAGGCGGTCTTGCCCATCCTGTGCAGATATTTCCTAAAATATCCGTGACCCGATAGCATCTGCGTAACGTAGTAATTTATCTCTCCAAATCTCCGATCCGGAATAAGTTTTGCCGTCCATCCTCCTCAATCCTTGTTGCCATTCTGAAATGATGTTTTCCCTACAGTGATCGGTAAATCTCTATCCGCTCTGCTGCCAGCAGATCCACAGGGATTGTACCTGCTATCGCAAGTACGGCTAGGGCGGACATCATAGGAGTTACGTAAGCAGATAGCGCCGTATGTCAGCCTCTATATTTTATTTATTAATTGTTCTTCAGCAGTGTTAGAGCACCATAAATTTCAGTGTACATTCCCCTACGACGATTAACTGTTTGCCTTGAGTAGTATGGACCAACAAGAGTTGATCGGAGTAGATCAATTCCCGTTGAAAATTTGCTCGACTTCAGCAAACGGAGAACAAAAGCTCTGACTTTAAAACAACTCATCTTCAAAAAACTTATCAAATCAGTGATCCAGATTCGATTTACAGCCGCTACACAGAGAGAGAAGCTAGGTTGTAATCCACAAACTAAAGGATTGTAATGTCAAATTATGAGCCCTTAAAAAAGGAATTAATTGATCGACAATAAATGGAATATTTTTAAAAACTGCTTGAAGATTCTCTAGTTTTTTAAAAGCCTATTTACCAAGCGATAAGAATTGAAATATTTTTTTTTTAATTTTATAAAGCAAATAGGCATGATGAAGTGAGCATGGCTTTCTATATTAATTGAATGTTTTAGGCTGTAATTTTTGTTTATTTTTTTAGTTTATGTTTTTCAAATGAAGGCCTATTTATTAATTACAAAAAAAATCTTTTTTAAGAAAACTGTGAAACTGTTAAGAGGACTTTAACACAGAAGATAAAATAAACTTCAATAGACTTAATTGCACTAAGTATGCCGCCTCAATGTAGTTTAGGGTGTCCATAAAAATCGAAAAACTTAAGCAAACAATTTTTCAAATAATTTCTGTTTTGCTTTCTGTAGCAAATAAAAAGAAAAGATTTTTTTCTTTTTGTCTTAAAAATCTAAATTGTAAGTTTACATTTCTACTCTAAGCTTGTGTTTTTGTACTTTTAAAAGCTGGGCTTGCATTTGAAGATTCAATTTTTTTTCTTTGACTTTTTAGCAGCCAGCCAGCCAGCTAGCCTAGACGTTGTGTCTGTCTATCGTTAGGAATTAATCTTTTAACCACAGAAGAGCTTAAAGTAACAAGGAAGGAAACCTTTAACTAAGCAGAATAAAAAAAGAAAAAGAAGAAGAAGAAATATGTTGTAAAAAGTGTATTTAAGATAAAATAGCCGCCTATTTATTGATATACTCTCTTAAGCAATAACAACAACAATAATAATAATAAACTTGGCTTAAAGTAAAGTGGATTTGAAATTCTTTTAACAAAGATACGCATTTCGATTGTTTTGGGTTTTTGTTTTTTGTTTTTGCTTTGGCGTTTAAAATGTTTTTCCTATTTTATTAAAGAAATTTGAGACTATTTTTTAGCGTTTTAGAACGTGCGCTTTATTTTCGATTTTGATATTTTCATTCCTTTTTAGTTGTTCTCGTTTTGTTTTTTTCTTTCAAAATTTATTTGCTTTAAAGAAAACTAAAGATTGATCTGCGCTAAACTGGAAATTATTTGCAGTTACACAAGATATTAAGACTGGGGTACTGTTAACCAAACCATTAGCAATATAACTGTATTACCCAGCAAACATTTTTCAAGTAGATTTAGAAATTTAAAATGAAATATTTCTCCATATTATTTCTCTTGCATGGTTTTTTGTTGTATTAATCGCAATTGCTATTCTAAGAAAGCGGATAATTGTTGTATTTTTGTAAGTTCTAGTTTGTTAGGGTTGCCATCTAATCTTTTCCTTTCCTTTTGAAGTGTTAGGTCATTACAACCCTTTAATCAGGATTACAATCTTGCTTCTCACACCACTTATGTTGTGTGTGTTAATTTTATACATGAATTGCGGACGGGACCTGCAGTTTTAACTCGACTCTGAACGACAGACTTTTTGGGAAGCTTTTCATTGCAATTTTATTTCGCTCTTAGAGTTTTTACCAGAAATCTGCTAAGAGGAAGTCGACTTGAACACGGGCCTTTTGTCTAATAAGCCAACACACTATCTACTAGACTACTAGAAGATTTATTGCTGTACCTTGTATAATGAAGTTCACATCCAGATGTATGCTTTTGTGGCTTACTAACATTGCACACATGCCAGGTACGTGTCATTTAAGTATGTCAGTGTCACAACAGGCATACATAATTGATCATTACAACCCTCCAGTTAGAATTAAGACCTAGTTTCTCACACCACTTATGTTGTGTGCGTTAATTTTATACATGAGTTGCGGACGGGACCTATAGTTTTACCTTGATTCCGAAGGACAGATTTTTGAGAAACGTTTTCATGGCAATTTTCTATTTACTCTCAGAGTTTTTGCCAGAAATCTGCAGAGAGGAAATCGCCTAAGAAAGCTTTTTTCATACTTTGTTTTGATGTCTGACCACCTGGTGTTTGAAGCGTGGCCTTACGTCTAATAAGCCAACACACTATCAGCTAGCCTTAGCCTTCAATCATGAAGTATTGCCTTCTATACCCGGGACATATCATTACATTGCAAGCTCCTCTCCTAGCAAGCCTGTCTTCTAGCTTATTACTGCGAATTCCCACACGACCTAGATTCAAGCTGTGCGTGTCCCTATTTCAACTGGCAATCTGATTCAGCTTGTCCTAACTGTCTCATACTATTTGCGAGTGGACTTTATAGAAGCCGAGTACTGGAATGGCAGTCAAATTGTTTATTATCGCTCTTTGTACTTTCTGTTTAAATAGAATTTCGCATTGAATTTCTCCATGGGTTCATGTGCCCCAATTGTCCTCCACCCATCCGTATGTATGTATCTTAAAAGAGCTTTGCATACTGTTGCACTCAGACTCGTTGCTGTACATTTCCTATAGCCGCAGAGCTTTTACAGGATCTGTCCAGCGTACAGTTAAGGAGGGATTTGTTAGGCTTTCGATTTGCTAGTTTACGAAGTCCCTTAATGGATCTAGTGTATGGCTTGTCGGCCATTATCCTTACAATTGTTTCAATATATATGGTTGCCATTACAGTAAGACCCCGCTAAACGCAGGAAATACGTTCCAATAAGTTCCAGCGCTAAATGGGACAGCGTTAACGAGGCAACTTAACACGTACAAATGTAAATACATTGCAACTTCGGTGAATACAATTGGAATCCTTATTATGGACAGACTAATAAAAGAACGTTAAAAAAGTAAGTTATTATGGTTTTATCACGGGGCACTGCGAGATTAGGTTGCTGACGGGGATCTGGAACAGATCCCAGCCGGACTATTGCAGGGTATGTTGCGATGAGGAGGAGTTGGAGACTGTCGAACATCTCCTCTGCAACTGCCCAGCCCTTGGTAGGTTGAGGTTGAGAACCCTTGGCAGGGCCTTCTTTGAGAACTTGAGTTCTGTGTCGAGAGCCGACATCAAGGCTCTCCACAGATTCATTAGCAGCTTGGGCTGGTTGAGAGGTGCTAGGGCTTTATAAGTGCAGTCGTACTCTCAACCTCTTTTGTTTTTGTTTTGTTGCTTTACATTTCCCATTCTCCCTCCCATTCCCTACATTCCTATAACCTCCATTTCCTTCCTCCCCTAAGGAGTATGTACAATGGGTCAATTTCGACCTCCGGGTACTGTGCTTGTCTTGACCGACAGGTGCACGTCCTCTAACCTAACCTAACCTAAAAAGTACATAATATACACCGTCGCTATATAGTGCACCGCTTTTGGTTGAGGCATGGCCATTTCATTTGCACGCATATACAGAAAGTATTAATATAGTGTACGATTAGGGGAATCCCAATACTACCGCGTAATACTGAAACAGTAAGACTGTAACTGTACAGTAAGACCCCGCTTAACGCTGGGGATACGTTCCAATAAGTTCCAGCGCTAAACGGACCAGCGTTAAACGAGGCAACTCAACATATGTGTACACTTAGAACTTTCTTCGGTTGCAGTCGATGGGACGAAAGGCGTCAGGGTCTCGAGGCTGAAATCGGCATTATTAGTGTCACTAATGTCCTGCCGAAAATGTTAAACAGCAGAGAAAACGGGAACGCAGTAAAGCAATTTGTGCACTATGTCCTGCGAAGGAAAAAAAATTACCTAGACGCAGTAGAATAATGGAAGAGCGGAGCCTGGACGAAGGCTGACAATGATGAAACTGGCACAGGTGCCAAAAAAGGGTCCACCTCGAAGTAATACAACCGTGGTTCCGAGGTTGAATGATACCTCGATGAGGAGATAAGGCGGGTTTTTAGTCGGTATACCCAGGCGACAATCCGACATACCATATGTGGTGACGACCTTCATGAATGCATAAAGAAATTTCCCTCCTACCCGCAAAAAAAAAAAACAAATAAAAGTAACGTTGATGACAACTAATAATCAATTGTGAAGCAAGAAAATACAGTTGGAATCTTATTCCTGGACAGACTAACAAAAGAGCGTTAAAAGAGATACATAGTATACACCGTCGCTATATAGTGCACCCCTTTTGGTTACTGCACGACCGTTTCATTTGCAACCACGTAATACTGAAACAGCATTAAACGGGCCGGCGTTAAGCGTGGTCTTACTGTACTATGTTTAAGGATCTTAATCCAATCGTAAGCAAAAAAAAATGCTTGCTGGGTTATTTTATTACAAAATTTGTTTTGTAATACCTATATATGCGTCTGTCACATTGTTGTTGTTGTTGTTGTAAGTGTTGCTTTTGCTGTTTTAATCTAATGCGTGAGACGTTTTAGTTTGTTTTTATTCGATTAGGTTATACAAATAAGCAACAACAACAACAACCAACAAACAAATAAAATTTCTATTAAAAAATTTTGTCTGAATTTTTGACTATTTAAGAGCGAGCATTTCATGGCATCTGCTGCAGAAGGAGCAGATTGACGCCGCCGCCGCACACTATAACAATAGTAGTCCAGGGCCACAAAGTGTATAAAAACAACGACGAGAGATGATTTACAGAGAAGATACACAATTAAATACACTGTGGAAGCGCTTCAGAGTTTGTTATCGCGATGATTTATTGTGAACTCTGGATGTATAAACACAGCATACAGAGTACGACTTGGTCAGTTAAATAGCCAAGCCAAGTCAGTTACATTTGTAGGCCTTTTTAACCATCACCCCCCCTCTGACCAACAACCGAATGATGTGATGGAACGTAGAATCAATAAAACAAAAAAAATATTTTCGTATTACAAATGCTTAAATCTCCCTCTTCTCTCTCTCTCCTGTATTGTTATTGTCTTTTAATGTTGTTGTCGTTGTTGTTTTTGCCTCAATTTAATGGGTGGAAACATTAAATCAAACAAAACAAATCGAATATTAAGTACACAAAGTAGTACGCGAAGTAGTAGGAAGCAGGGATTACATAAGACTTTTCAAATTGTGGCAAAAACAAGGTACTCTAGAGAGATGGTAGGTAGCCTTTGGCTAAATATTTCACTATTTGTGAGAGAAATAACATTGTAGATGGCGCTGCAATTGTAATAAATTTTAACAGTTTCATTATTTCTTTATTTTTTATTTTCATTTCTCGTGTGATATTTTATTGTGTTTTATAGTGTTTGGCCTATAGTTTGATGGATTGAAGTCAAATAGCCAGCCAGCTAAGCATCCAGCCAGCCAGCCAGCGTAAAATTATAACCTTTTAAGTAACAACATAAACACAAAAAGCATCAGTTTTTTTCATCTGTGCATGAATGAATGTGAATGAAAGGAAAACTATGTTGTTTTTCTTCCAGTGGTTTACAAACAGAGCATTAAAAGAATCATTTCATAGCCATACAAGTGATCACAATTTCATAAGCAAGCCACACTCTACAACTCTTTAGCAATTTAATGCAAGCTTATCATGCAGCCTTAGTCTAGTAGGTAGTGTGTTGGCTTATTAGACGTAAAGCCAGGTTTCGAGCCCAAGGACAACAGACATCAAAACAAAATTGTGAAAATATTTCTTCGGCGACTTCCTCTCACCAGATTTCTGGCAAAAATTCTGAGAGTAAATAAAATTGCCATGAAAAGCTTCTCAAAAATATGTCGTTCGGAGTCGACTTTAAACTGTAGGTCCCGCCGCCACTCATAAGTGGTGTGAGCAGCTAGATCGTAATCCTGACTGAAGGGTTGTAACAACAAATTATATATGTTGTCATACAGCCATGAATTGATTTAAGCTCCTCAAACATTGCCACATAATTTTGAAAAATACTTGAAACCACACCAAAAAAGTTTGACGATTGCATTGAAAAGTTTTCAACATGATGACGCAGGGTCTGATTGATTAGCCAGTTAAACCAAAATGTGAATAACTATAATAAGTATTTAAGAATGAAATCCTATCAAGTCCCAAAAACGCTTTGAACTGTCTAAAGTATGGAAATGCAACGAGCATGATTGTACCTTCTGTAGTGGTTTTCAATATTTGAGAACTCATAGGTTGCGCAGTCCTTTGTTGGGACCAGGCTAGAGAATCCTTGAGGTAATACAGAAGGAGATGGCGTCCCACTTGTTCTGCATCCCCCTATGAAAAGTTCTGCAAATGTTGTAAATACAGCTGACGTTGTTAGCCCACAGCGGCTACCATCTTTAAGCAGTCTGTACAAACTACCCAAAAGAAGTTTTAGTGTACTCCTACTGTTAAAGTTTTAGCATACTTCCACTGTCATATCAAGGCTAAAGAATCTCTATGGTTGTACAGAAGGAGATGATGCTTCACTTGTTCTCAGTCCTCCGACGAAAAATTCTGCGAATGCTGCAAATACAGTAACACCACCAGCCCCCAGAACGACTACCATTTTTGAATAGGCCTTGCAGACTATCCAGAAGTTCTGCTGTCCTTTCAGTGCCATATCAAGGCTAGAGAATCCTTGAGGTAGTACGGAAGAAGATGGCGCTCCACTTGTTCTGTACTAACATACGAAAATTTCTGTAAATGCTGTAAATATGGCAATAACGTCAATCCGCGAAGCGGCTGCTATCTTTGAGGTGTCTGTGCAGACTACCCAGAAGAAGTTTTCTTGTCCTTCCACTGTCCTATCAAGGCTGGACAATCCTTGAAGTAGTGCAGAAGGAAACGAAGCTCCATTTGTTCTGAATCCCCCTATAAAAAATTCTGCGAATGCTGCAGACACCACCACAACGTCGGCCTCTTGAGGTGTCTGTGCAGACTTCTAAAGAAGTTTAGCTGTCCTTCTACTGTCATATCGAGGTTAGTGAATCCTTTAAGTAGTACCGAAGAACATGGCAGCTCCAGCTTGTTCTATATCCTCCTAGGAAAAATTCAGGGAATGCTGCAAATACCACCAAAATGTCACCCCCCAGAATAACTACCATCTTTGATCGTTCTCTTTCACATTTTCATGCAGCTTTTTAACACCTTTCTGGATATATTCCTTCTGCACTTGCCTATGCTAATGGTATTGGTTTGACGAGCAGAACAACCACCACAGTTAGCCTTGCAGATGCGAAAACATGCGAATTCAAAAGGAGAAATTATATTGATCAGTAGATGTTTAGGCGCGATCTCCTTAAAATACTGTGATCAATGGTCATAATAGTTCATGTCATTTGACTAAACCAAAATGGTCTAAACATCCTAGCCTATGCAATAAGACTATGGGCCGTTATTACAACTTGCCGTTAAACTTGGGTTTAGTTAAAGGTACCTTTAGCTAAAGAGCACCGTAAAGTTACCTTTAACTAATGTTTGTTATTATAACTTACAGATAAAATAAAATTAAAATATGGCAGTGCCGGAGCAAAATCGATAAAACTGTTCAATTGGCAACAGCGGACTTCGTTTCTTTGTTGTCTATGCTTATTTTGCTTAAAATTGAAGTTGCCATATTGAAAATAGTATATGCTATGGCAAGTTCAAACATAAAGTGAACTTTAAATGTTAAAGCTAAAATGATCTTCCCCCCTTTAGCTTAACGATCACTTCTTTCTTATTGGGTACTCATAATAATGAAAAATTAAATTTATTTGCCCGTTAAAATCCTCCCTTTATTTAACCGCCAGTTGTAGTAATGGCCTTAATACTTTGTCTGTCAGATCTGAAATCATTCTAAATGAATTCAATCTTTTAAGTTTCTGAACTTGCAAACTCCATGGCAATCAGAATTTCAAAAAGATTTATAAACACTGACCGTTTAGTAGTTTTATTAGCAGCAGCATCAAGCAGGTTTCCCTATTGTTAAGGAAATCTTTACATCTTGTTGTTGTAGTTTTGTTGTAGTTTTTTTGTAGGGCTTTTTAAAGCATCAATTTATCGGTATTGAGTGCGATTTAAGGCGATATTTAAAGCACGTTTCCGCATTTAAACTGTTTCTCACTCAAGTGGTTCTGTTTTTATTTTATTTTCTTTTGTTTTTGTTTTTTTGGTATTGTTGGTTAAGCATTGTATGTCCTAAAGCTGGATGCCAGTTATTTGCAAAACACACACTCTCTCTCTCCCACTCCACTCCACAACAATTGTTTGGTGCACCTTGGGTATGATGGACCCTTGGCACTCATTCAATAAGAAGCGAGAAAATACAAAAAGGAAAAACAACAACTACAACACCAACAGCAACACAACACCAATATTAGTACTAAATAACGCGTTCAATATTTGTCTTCATTGTTTTCCAATTTAACGTTGGTCCACCGTACCCCACCAAAAGTGTACCTCAGAGTTGGCTATTATTGAACGTCTTTTCTACTGACTTTATCGTTCAAATAATAATAATTTTTTTTGTGTATTAGTATTTGTATGTATGTATGTGTGTGTGTGTGTGTTTGTCTAAAATACTGTCCGAGATAATCTTTTATAAGGTTTTCTCGTTTGTTTTGAAGCGCCTTTTAGGCGAATTTTTTTCAATTCTTTTCGTTTTTTTTTTGCTCTCACTAACTGGCCATTTGATATCTAAATATTGTGAATTGTAGTTTATTTTTGTTGTTGTTGTTGTTGTGGATGGATTTATTTGTAGAAGTTTACTCTGTTGTTGGTTTTCACAATTTTTAGGAATTTAAAGTTTCAGTTCGTAAGTAACAGAGACCTCTGTCGAAACTAATGCTCTACAAGATGATCATCCTACCCGTGCTTCTTTATGGCCCAAGGGCAAAGAACCTCTTAAGCACTGATGCAGCAGCCTTGAGGGCATTGGATAGAAAAGTCCTACGTAAGATTTCCTTATCCGATTCAACAGATAGCTCTATGAGCTCCTCAACGACATGACGTTGGCCAGCGTATTAATATCCAGCGTCTGCTCTGGCTCGGCCATGTCGTTCGTATGGAGGAGGATGCTCCTTATCGATATAGCCCAGCCCAGCAATACTCTACGCACCATTATGCTGTCGACGAAGTTGAAAATACCGGAGAAAACCTAGTTTAATTCGACGCCTTCTAGGATCTGCGAAAGTCGACGAAGAAAACGAACTTGCATCCGTTGGAAAGACCAAATCGAGGAAGCCCTGCCATCGATTGGTGTGACTAACTGGAGTAGGCGCGCAAGAAGCAGAGGCTCTTGGAAGGATGTGTTCCGGCAGGCCACAATCCGTTAAACGGGTTGTTATGACCAATTAAGTAAGTAAGGAAGTTCGCAAGGAAAAGTTCGAATGAATCCGTAACTGATTATTACTATTCTTTAGGGGTTGAAAAGGTTATTTAACCTCCTAACACGGAATCAAGCCTGCTCTACAGTGAAACGGATTCCCTCGAGAGAATTCTGTGATGCAAGGGAAAAGGAAAACTTCCCCCAACTACATACATACATACATAATAGGCCACTACAACCCTTCAGTCAGGATTACGACCTAGCTTCTCACACCACTTATGTTGTGTGCATTAATTTTATACGTTAAGTGGCGGGACCTACAGTTTAAAGTCGACTCCGAACGACAGATTTTTGAGAAGCTTTTCATGGCAGTTTTTTACTCTCAGAGTCTTTGCCAGAAATCTGCTGAGAGGAAGTCGCCGAAGAAATATTTTTCGTTTTGATGTCTGACCTGGGATTCGAACCCGGGCCTTTTGTCTAATAAGCCAACACACTACCCACTAGACCACGGCGACTTCCCCCAACTACAGGGATTTAAATTATTTTCATTATTCGATTAAAGTAATAAAGCTTTATTATATCGAATATCAAAATATTTCTATACTGTTTCGGTGCTTTTAAGGCATTTTTATCATCGATTTTTTATTTCTTTAGCCCTTTTTTAGTTCACTAAGCAATTAATCATTCATTCATACATTAATTGGTCATTACAACCCTTCAGTCTGGATTATTGACCTAGTTTCTCACACCACTTATGTTGTGTGTGTTAATTTTATGCATTGAATGGCTGGACCAATTTTATTTACTCTCAGAGTTTTTTTGCCAGAAATCTACAGAGAGGAAGTCGCCGAAGGAATACTTTTTTTATTTTGTTTTGATGTCTGACCTGGGGCTCGAATCCTGGCTTTACGTCTAATAAGCCAACACACTATCTACTACTACTACCTATGGCGACTTCAAAAAATCAATTAATCATTACTGCGGCATATTTTAGAATAATAGAGCTGCCAACTTTCGTTGTCTAAAACAAACGAACATCTATGTATGTTGTATTGGGAATTAGGTTCGTTTAGATCGACGAGGTAGCTTTGATATTAAAAAATTACTTGAGCACGCATAGCGGCTCGTTGTGACGCTACAGTTGAATGCCATTTCTACCAAAACCGAGAAAGAGGAGAAAGCGCGAGGGCTGCCCATCAAAAGCATGACTACTCTACGCTAGAAAATCAGCCAGAAAGTTTAATAAACTAAAGCTATATCCTTGGTACATATAGTTGATAGCACCGGCAAGCTGATAAGAATTAGAGAACCAAATAACCTATATCTGCAGAAGATGGGCATTCTATCAAAACCGGAAAAGAAGAGAAAGCGTGAGGGCTGCCCATCAAAAGCACGATTACTCTATGCTAGAAAATCAGCCAGAAAGTTTAATAAACGAAGCTATATCCTTGATATCAATAGATCATAGCTCCGTCAAACTGACAAGAATTAGAGAGCCAAATGACCTATATCTGCACCTAGCAAGAGATAACGACTGACAAAGAAAGTGGGTAACAGTCTCCTCTTCCTCAGCGAGTCCACATCCACGTCAGAAGTCATTAAATGGTAGGCTCATCATTTCCACGTGTCTACCCATAATGCAATGACCTGTAAGCACGACCACTGTGATTGAAATGACAGCACGACCAAGTCCAAGTAGCTTTTTGGTGCGTCTTCTATCCATCAAGGGACAGATGAATCTAGCGGTGGAGCATGACTCCTCGTTGACCCAGGATAGGTTGGCATCCCAAAAGAATTTCCGCGCCATGGGCGAGGCATACCTGAATTTAATTGAAGCGGATTCTGGAAGGTGTGCACCGGACCTAGCAAGCATGTCGGCCCTTCAGTTTTCCAGAATTTTACTGTGTGTATTGGAAGTACTGTGTTCATGCTAAGCCTGGTCCCGAGCGAGCCGGATAATTGAGGTTCAACTGTATTTACTAATAAAGCGTTTACCAACATAAAGTATACGAACATATCGAGATTTCACGAGATTCTTAGTTACTTTGCTTTCAGAAACAAGCAAACAAAGTGTAGTGGCGTCAAGTGGGTTTTATATGTACTCTATAAAGAAGGTGTCCTGTTGGCTATGGCGCCCAGTTTGTGTATTAATTTTTTAAGTTAAAAAATAAACTCTCCGGTACCATTGTGCACCTTCTCTTCCCGTTCTATTCGGACTGTTCGCTGTGTAACTTTTCAACAACCATAAACAACAACTTGTTGGTTCACAACGAGTTAATTTCTTTAAGATTTATAAAAGCCTTCTGCTTGCAAACATGTTGTTTGCCACATTTTGTCAACGTTTTCTAAAAAGACGTTGAAAATTTTAGCAACTTCATTGCAACGCATAACACGACTTTTTAATGTGGCAACAAGTGACAGCCACTAAAACGTGATAAAAATAATAAAAAAAAAAGGAAAAACAAAAAAGAAGAAAGAGAAAGGAGAAGATTGGAAGGAAATATTGAATTACAGTAGCGTTTAGTCACTTGCAATCAGTCACTCAGTCAGTCATTTCACTTTGCCGTCCGTGCTTGTTTTGCGTAACTCAAAAGCTAAAGATTTTAAAAAAGCCAGCCACCGACCGCTACCATGACGCTCATGATACGATCGTTGATCAGTGAAACGCAGTCTCAATCCCAACACTACTTTGGACCGAATGATTATAGTTATTGGTGATGGTGTTTGTTGGCCATTTAATGGTGTTGGTTGGCTGGCCATCGTTATGTGCCGCTGTACTGCACGCATTTTCACATTAAAAGCGTCATTTTGTTTAGTAATTGTCCACACTCCACACAATACAAACTACCTGTGCGGGTAAAACAGTGTACAGTGGAGGACAGTGGAGGTATAGTGGAGTTAATCATTGTTATTTAAGGCCATTAGGAAGTCAAAATATTCAATAAATATTGTTTGGATCAAATTTTTATGGGACTTCTTTACACAGCACACCACATACATACATGAGCGTAGATGCATTACTCCCAGTTCAAGTTACAGCAGCTAAGACGAGCAGAAAAAGCTCTGAAAAGGAGTGTAAAGGGAAGGTGGAGAGGGGGGAGGGGTTGCAAAGATATGTGATTTAATCATTATTATTGTTATTTAAGGTCACATTTTGATGGCTGATGTAAAATTAATATCCGACATAAAAGTGCGATAAAAATCTCTTGGGAAAACTGGTAGTAATTCCAATGGCCAATGCCTAATAGCCCGGCCTATGGTTATGGTATTTGCATATCAATATCGACTGACTGGCTACTACTACTACTGCTACTGCTACTGATTGAAATTCTGTATGAAATTGTTGTTTAAAATCAATTTTAAAAACATTTTTTTCTTTGTCGCTTTCTCATTGCTTGGCATAAATTATTTCAAAGTACTTCTGATGTATGAAATTATGACAGGAAAAAATTTTTTAAATTGTTTTAATAACTTTATAGCCCCTCTTTTACGTTGTTGTTGTTGCATCTTTTTCTTACTTTCATTTCATTGTGTGGCTTATTTTAAAATATTAGCTAATAAATCCCAACCAAGACGGTCTAAAAGAACTTGTGAAAGAGAATGAAAGTTAATCGGACAACAAAATTTGCATGCAAAGCCTTTAAATGGGGCTGTTAAAGCGTTTGCTTTAAAACTTGGCTTTGGCTACCTTCCGGGAAGCTGCAGGGCCGACGTGCTTGCTAGAGCTCGTACACACTTTCCGGAATCCTATGAAATTGATTTGGGTATGCCGCTTACTTCAGTTATGTTGGCCATTGTGCGTAAATTCTTTCGAGTCGCCAACCTATCCTGGGTCCTGCTCCATCGCTAGACTTACTTGACCTTTGATGGATAGAAAGCGTCAATACCATAAATTTTGTGTGCCCAAGACGACCCCTTCATCTAAGGTTTCCAAATGTCTAACCATGACAGGGATTATGTTCTGTGATATCCTCTTTTTCAATGTTTTCGCAGCAAACGGTGTGAGGTGCACCTAAGTTCCAGTGTCACCATACAAACTTCTTTGATTTCCCCAGTTCGATGCATTCATAAATAATTGATCATTACAACCCTCTAGTCAGGATTACGACCTAGCTTCTCACGCTACTTATGTGAGAACTAGTGTGTGCAGGACCTACAGTTTAAAGTCGACTCCGAACAGCAGATTTTTGAGAAGCTTTTCATGGAAATTTTATTTACTCTCAGAGTTTTTGCCAAAAATCCGATGAGAGAAAGTTTTTTTCATATTTCTTTTCGATGCCTGGCCTGATATACGAACACGGGCTTTACATTTAATAAGCCAAAACACTACCTACTAGACTACGGTTTTGTTCTGCATATATTCCAAGTGGAATAGATTTTTTCGACTCAACGAGTATATCAGTAGATATAGAAGCATGAGATTTATTCTTTGCCCCTCTCATATATGGATTTATTGGGATTTTCTATTGTACCACACGTCGTCAGCTTTGTTATTACCTTCAAGATCCGAATGCTTCGCTACCTCCTCCAGAGACGCATGGCGATCTTGTACACTTTTCAATGTGCAAACTAGAGAGGAATTTATTTAATGGTCGTTTACATAATTGGCCATTACAACCCTTCAAACAGGATTACGACCTAGCTTCTCACACCACTTATATTGTGTGCGTTCATTTTTATACGTTGAGTGGCAGGGGACCTACAGTTTAAAGTCAGTTTAAATATTCGTACACCGCCATTCAATGTACTCTGATAAGGGATCAATTGCCTTAAAAATAATTCAGTCTTCCCATTCAATCCAGAGGAGAGAACATCCTAAGAAGATTACACAGTGCCAACGAAGGATAATGTAGAACACACTACTGCTAATACATACAGTAACATTCCGGGAAACTGTAGGGCCGACGAGCTCGCCACAGTTGGTGCACTCCTGCCGGCATTCTTTTCAATTGCATTGGATAAGCCAATTTGCATCGATCATGTTGGTCATGGCGCAGAAATTCTTTCGGGACGCCAATCTATGCTGGGTCAATGAGGAGTCCGGCTCCATCGCTAGACTCACCTGGCCCTTGATGGATAGAAAGCGTACCAAACAGTTACTTGGACTTGGTCATGATGTCATTTCTTGACTTGTCATGACTTTTATCCACTTTCTTTGTCAGTGGTTATCTCTTGCTAGGTGCAGATATAGGTTATTTGGCTTTCTAATTCTTGTCAGCTTGACGAAGTTATCATCTATTGATATCAAGGATATAGCATCGTTTATCAAACTTTCGGGCTGGTTTTCTAGCATAGAGTAGTCGTGCTTTTGATGGGCAGCCCTCGCGCTTTCTCTTCTTTTCCGGTTTTGGTAGAATGCCCATCTTCTGCAGATATAGGTTATTTGGCTCTCCAATTTTTGTCAGCTTGACAGAGCTATCATTTATTAATGTCAAGCATATAACTTCGTTTATCTAACTTTCGAGCTGGTTTTTCAGCGTAGAGTTGTCGTGGCTTTTAATCAGACATCGGCACAATGTTCTCTTTGTAAAAATGTGAGTGTAGTTGTGAGTGGGCATGTGTATAACCCAGAGGAAAATTGTTAGTAATATGCAATCAAGTGTAACCTAATATTTGTGTTTATATAGAGGAAAATGGAAAATGTACAGCGCCAAATCCCTAAAGACTGCGTATTTAACTTGACAAATATTCTTCCAAAAATGGAAATCATTTCTCATTGTTATTAGTGAGTCTCATTGGAAAATAGTGAATCTTACTGTAATTTTTCTTTGGGTGTATAATTGATATACAATAAAATTTTAAAAAGAAGCGACGAGAATCTGTTTCACTGAAAGCTGCTAAGCAACTGAATGCATTTTTAAGCTCATTTTAACAAATATTGTTGATGTTCGTGTTCTATGTCTGAAAAAAACCGAAGATGTTCTTCCCTTGAGGGATATTGGTGCTTTTAATGTACAGCCCTTGCGCTGGCCAACTTGTTCTTTCCTTGTTTGATACAACTTGTTCAGTACAAAGACTGCGTTCACCTGTGGCTTCACAACGGGCCGCTATGCGTGCTTAATTCTGCTTTTGGTATCAAAGCTACCACTCCAACCTAAACTAACCTAACCTAAGTCTATTTGCCGAATAAGTTTTCTAAAAAATTATCAATGAATCGCTAATGCTGTTTTCTTTTCTACCAAAAAATGTACATTTTATTAAGGCAAAATGCAATTTTGCGTTCGTTTCTTAAAAATGTTTCGCCCTCTAAAAGGATGGTATGTTTTATTCTAAATAATTCGCTCTCGCCAATGGTGGAGGGCATTGCATTGTATGCCCTGTATAAATCGAGGGTGCTGATAATGCCCTGTAAAGCAGATGACTTTTGTTTATTCATAGTGCTACCAGATGATATTTTAAAAAAGTCGCAAGGTTATCCAATTTGAAGTTAATTTTTTCATTGTTTTGTTAAGTAACCTTGGTGCATCTATTTTATTTGCGAAATTTTGAAATAAATCAGTTATTAGATCCATCTTCGTCATCTGATGAAGAAGAATTACTAAATTTATTTAGCATACATAGTCAACAGTCGCCGTGGCAAACACAGGGCATACCCTTTTTTAAATATTTGTGTTATGTTCCTCTCAAATAAAAAATGACATTACAACAGGGTTGGTCAAAAAATTTTTTAATGCACCTTGTAAGAGGGTGACATTTTCTTTGTAGAAAAGAAAACACCATAAGTGTTGTAATTGAGGGTCTATTTATTGAATTTGAATGGATCGTTTTTAATATCCTTTATCAAACATTTTTATCAAGGAAAAGACAAGTTTTCAAACGTAAACTCTTTAATGCAATCCAGAACTTTTTATTTTTATTCAAAAACTTGTTATTTTTTATTAATACAATGCGCAACATCGATGGACGGACGGGTTGGACGTATTGCCGTTTGTTGCCACAAATTAAGTCGTCGTTTAATAAAAATGTTACAAAATTCCGTAGTTGATAACAACAAATCATTTGTATTGACTGCTGCAACTAAAGCTGAAACTAAGCTGAAGCTGAACGTATTTAAAAGCGTTTTACCCCCCTTTTTTCTTCTTAAACAACTTGAATGGAGAGATAGACAGAGAGAGGGAGAGAGGCAAAGGAAAACAGATAAAAATGTTTGCATAAGAAAGAATACAGACACTGAAAATAAATGTCCAGCCGTGAAATTTGTCAGATGTTGTGTCGAACACATAAAATATGTTTCGATAACAACAATGACCAAAGCAATGTTCATACAAAGAAAAAAATCGAAAAAAAAATAAAAAACTGCGTCCGTAATATTTTTGTGGTCAATATATGAACAAGGGCACCAAGAAATAAATAATAAAAAAAAGTTTAAATTTGAACAAAAAAAAAAACCAAAAATAAAGAAGGAATAACGTGACACTAAATAAGCCGCAGGTTAAAATTTTAGTAGACAAGCCGAATACTTAAATGAAACCGAATATCGAATAGAAAAGTATAGAGAAGGCAGCTAAGGCCAGCCAATTTTGTACAACATCATCAGCAGAAAGTTTAAATGTACCGGACATAGTTTTGGGGTTACGAAACGAGATTATATAGCGATAGTATCGTGAACATTCGGACACGCGATGACAAGTCACGAACTAGGTCCAAGGTCTCTACAATACGTAGGACGAAACAATAAGTACAGTATCCAGCAATAGCCGATGGTACATTTACTCTCAAACGTGAGGATATCTGAATAGACCAGACTGGTCATTACAACCCTCCAGTAACGATTACGACCTAGCTTCTCACACCACTTATGTTGTGCGTGGTTATTTTATACGTGTGGGGCGGGCCCTACTATTAAAAAACGACTCCGAATGACAGATTTTTGAGAAACTTTTCATGGCAATTTTATTTACCCTCACAGTTTTTCCCAAGAATCTGTTGAAAGGAAGTCGAGAAAGAAATATGTTTTCATGTTTCATTGAAGAAGTCTGACCTGGAGTTTGAACCGTGGCTTTACGTTTCATTAGCATACACGCTACCTAATAGACTACGGCGACTGCAATTAACTGAAGAAAATAGAAGTCTAGGGTAGGTTAATAGTAACACTCCAAATAGCACAAAACTGTTATCAGAAAAGGTCACAATAGCTTCGCCATCGGGGAGTGCAGCTCTTAGCTCTTATCGCTGGCAATTGATCCAAATGCTTCTCTAACTGTATTATTAGTATTGACGTTATCCATGGGTTGAACATTTAGTGGCCACAAGAAGTCTTCGTCAGGCAAATTTGTTTGTAGAGCCTTTCTCCTTTGATATTAAGGTCGGTATAAGCAACATTGTTCGGATAGTAGATTGCTTAACTGGATATTTCAAGCTACGACTACACAATTGTATATGTCGTAGTCTAGTAGGTAGTGTGTTGACTTATTAGACATGAGGCCACGGTTCAAACCCCAGCTTAAACATTTCCAACCAAACGAAATATGAAAACAAATATTTCTTCGGCGACTTTCTCTATCTGAGAATATCAAAATATCTGAAGCTCTGAGAATAAATAAAATTGTTATGAAAAATTTTCTCAAAGACACGACTTTAAACTGTAGCTCCCCCCCACTTAACATATAAAATTAACACACACAACATAAGTGATGTGTGAAAATAGGTCTATAATCCTGACTGAAGGGCAGTAATGACCAATTCTGTATGTATTTATGTAGTTAGATTGAAGGGAGAAAGCCATTATTTATACGAATGGTTGGAAGCCTTATTATTACATATCGACGCCTCCGTTCTATAATATTCTAAGTCGAAAAAGTGTGTTTTAAGTTATGAGCTCTCAAAGTTTTCACGCGACTAAATGTGTATTGTAAGTAGCATTCCCTATAACTTCGGAACGGATCGGCGCATCTTAACAAAATTTTGAGAGTATTTAAGTTAGAGAACGTAAAATTTAAATATATAAGAACATTAAAAACGTTCTAAGTACATTTAGAACGTTATAGAATGGAGGCGTTGATATGTAAGCCATCGCATCGTCTTGTTCAGCGTTTTCTGTATCGTGTACGTATTTCATCAATCTCTTACAATTCACTGCCTTTAAAGGATTAATGTCTGGTAAAGTAGTGTCCTTAAACTGGATAATAATAAAGTATTCCATCGTCTTGATATCGTCTTTACATGCATACAGAATTGGGCATTGCTACCCTTTAGTCAAGGATTAAGGCCTAGCTTTTCATCTTTAGTTGTTGTTATTCGCCGAAAATGGGCAGTTTAGATGGATCCGCAGTAATCTGTTGTCGTTGAGGATTAATTGCAGCAGCGTTTGAAGGTCCTCGAAAGGTAATGCATGCATTGTCCGATTGACACCTGTACTGGTCCAGCTTTGCTTTTTCACAAGCATTCTGATGTCCGTAGCTTTCTTTACAGCCGTATGCCGATCTTTACTAAAGGGACATAGAGGCTCTCACAAACCATTTCCCTCAATTCTTCCTGAATTTCTTTTATTTTTCTCCAGCAAGTTCTATGATGATAGGGTTGCCCAATTATGTATGTATGTATGTAGGCATACCTTGTCAATATGTTAGGTCTTCTGTATAACATACGGTGGCAATTCTGTCTGAGTAGGACGAAACCATAGGTCACATTTTGAATATCTGCATAGCGCAAGCAGAGATCAGACTACAGGGAAGATCAGATTTGTTCCTGTAGGAGATATACTTGGATTCCCATTGTCAAAATTAGTGTTGAATTGTTGTAGTAAGAAATCTTGCTACATGACGTTCGTTATTGTTGTTATTCTCTATGAGTGGTTAAGGGTCAGGGGATTTCCTATATGGGGCGCTAAAAAATCTTAGGTTTTAAAATTCGAAATTCACAAATTTCTTTCGACAGTTTTTTTCTTTGAATTGACTTCAGTTGCTAACAATAAATGGAGAATAAGAAGTGAACCCAGCTTTGTTATCGATTTAGAAAAGTCTTCAAAAGAATATTTGTTTCGGCCATAACAAGCCATGCAAAGGAATACAGAAAAGTATTCGGCGAACACAAAATTATTAAAACTATACGAACTGTTGTTGCTATTGTTGTTGTTGATGTTGTCAATATATTGTAGCTTAAATAGGAGAGAAGAAGAAGAAAAAAAAATTGTCCTTCTAAATAAAATACTCCAGTCATATAGGCAGCTGGACTTGAATTTATTATTTTTGTTTCTAGGTTTTTTTTGTTTTTATAAAAATTGTTTATAAAAAACGTAAAAAAGATACGAAAAAACCAACAATTTAACAGTGGGGAGAATTTAAGAATGAAAAAAAAATGAATTTTGAAATCAAAAAATAACCTCAACTCGGCTCGACTTGACTTGACTTGGCACAACTTTAGTGTTGCATTGTATGTCGTCGTCTACCCTTTAACCAACCAACTACTCGTGCACAATAACAACAACAACACAGGCATGCTTGAGTGCTTAGGCGCCACATGCAGATTTTTTTGTTTGTTTTTCTTGTTGTTCTGTTTTTGATTGAGGCGCTAGAGGTAGTCCAGCAGAGATTTTAAATACAAAATCAAACGATATGCACTTGGCTTAATGCAAAATGAAGATTCAAATTTTCTTCTCAATGAATGCAAAAAAATTTATATTTAAGGACACGACCTAAACGACCAAATGACAACCTACCTATGTACCTACCACAGTAATAAACAACATTGCGCCCCAAAGGTAGTTATGAACCCCCCGATGTAGCGATCAACCATCAGAACCAGTGCGGTTTAAATGCATCCCAAAAGAAAAAATCAGGATGCTTCTAGATGGTCTATGAGGAGGCGGGAATGAGGCACAATAAAAAACCATTTAAATTGTACTAAATTAGAATCTCTAGTGTAGGGTATGATAATGAATTTTCTTCTTCTTTATTTCCTGATTTTTTTATTCCGAAGAAAAAAAAAACAGAAATTCAGTAAATTGTTAAATTTATAATCGTCTTGTGACCGCAATGCATAAACATTTACTGACTATAATGCAAGCTTAAACCGATTCGAAAATGTTCAAATGTTTCTGTGCGATTTCATGTTTAGCAGAGATAAAAAGCCAGCCATTCATTGAATATAGGCTGGCATTTGAATAGAATTATTGCAACAATTTATTTCTTCATCCATAATTAAATTATTTTTTTCTTTTAGTTTTTAATTATAATTTATGGATCTATTAAAAAAAACTAAGTCAATAACAACAACAACAACAATAGTAGGAAATAAATGTAACTTTTAAAGCAAAATGGTTTTGATTTTTTATTTATTTGTTCGACTATGAAATGAGATAAGGAAAACAAAAAGTTTAAGAAAATTGCAAAAAAAAAAAAATAAGATAAATTCTAAGAAATTAAATCAGCAATGAATTTAATTTTAAAATCAAAATTTTCATAATTTAAAAACTTTTTATACAAGATTTTGGCTTTTTTCTCTATAATTTCCATGTTCGAAAATGTAAAAATTGCTTAAAATGATGAAATAACAAATTAATTCGTATAAAATTGATTCCTTTGGATATTAAGATAAATTTTGATGGCTTTAGAAAATTTTCGAACTTAAGTTCGAATTTTCGAACATAACCTAAAAATGTAAAATTTCATTAAAACGACTTATTTTAAATTATATCCAAACAAGTTTTTAGATTTTACTTTAATATTTTAATGTTCGAAAATGTGAAAATAATATAAAATGATAAATTAACAGCTAGGCTTTGATATAATTGATACCTACAGGTTTTAGGAAGACTTTTGATAGACTCACAATGTTTTCGAACTTAAAAACGAATTTTCGAAAATGCATAGAAGTTTAAGATTTCGACAAATTAAACTATTTCCAAGGCAGGGCAAGTAAAATTTAATATTTCCATTTTATTTCTTAATGTTCGAAAGTGAAAAAATTACTTAAAACCACTCTGCCACTTAGTTAACTAGAGAAGACAAGAACGTTTCATAACAAATTGCTTAAATTTGATAAAAGTTCTACGATATTTTGGTTGCATTAAGCCTCTGTTTAGCTTATTATGGTTTTTTTTTATCATGTTGCATAGTATACTTCCCTTATTTGGGAATTTAATTTAATTTTTCATTTAAACTTCGTAGATAATCAAGCAATTAAAAATTATAAAATATTTTCATTAAGACCTGGTTAGGCCAGGCCAAGCTAGCAGGAAAAGAAGAAAATAACTCAACAGCAGCAACAGCAACAATAAAAAGGTGATTGTGATTGCTAAGCGGCGACGGCGGTGGTATTATAAGACGAAAGACGTCAGGCCAATACAATCTTGGAAAATGTCTGGAGTTTTTCAAAACAAAGGAAAATCAACAGCGTGATAATCAGCCAACGACGAAACGTGGCACACAATGCAAGAAAAGAAAAAGAGGCAACATCAGCAGCAGCAGCAACAGAAATTAAGAATGACGGTATGACGATATGAAGTGAGTGAGACGTTTTAGTTAAAAGGCGCACCCAATTTATGTTATTTTTTTCTTAATTTTTTTTTTGTTTGCAATTTTTTCGTTATAAAATGTTGATTTAATTAGATTTTGTTGCCTTGCCGCTGACTCTGTGTGCAAAGCAACAAAGAAAATCAAAAACTTACGCTGAGAAATGCATACGAAATTGATTATTTTTTTCTGTCGAATTTTTGTGGATGAAAAAAATATTAAAAAAAACAAAACAGAAGCAGAAGAAGAAAAAGAAGAAGAAGTCAATTATATATTATTTAAAGCCAAAAATATGAAGTTAAACAATTTATTTTCATTGTTTTTGTTGTTGTTTTTATTGGATTTTGTTTTTATCCAAATCTGTAACAAAGAAAGAAAGAAAAGGAAAAACAACAACAAAGTTTTTCATCATCAAGATAAACTTGTAAATTTTCATAAATAGAGCGCTAAAATTTATTTTTTAATTAAAAAAATAAAACAAACAAAAACAAACAACACCAAGAAAAATGAAAAGCAAAATCAAAATAATAAAAACATTCACTAAATATGTGTTGATTGGGAAAATCTAACGTGGCATCCAAATATAAGCAGGCGCAACAACAACAATTTAATTAAATTGCCAAACAAACAAGGCAACAAAATAAATTCATAGAAAAAAATCCATGAAATTCATTAATTGTTGGCACTTTGTTGTACATTCATCTAGAAAACATCTCTTATGGTTTTCAAACGTGGTCTCAATTCGTAAGACAATGGAAAGAAAAAAAATTCAATTTGAAAAGTCAACTCCTTTAAGGGGTACTTAAGTACTAAGAGGAACCATCTGAAATGACTCAGACTGCCTACATCAATGTTCGACAAATCATCGTTGTAGTAGGCACCAAAATGGCTCTTTCTCCTTTGACACAGTGCCGGGCATGTTTCCAGTAGATAAAGAACCGTATGGTTTTCCTCTTCGTCCCTTCGGCTTCTACACAAATCGTTCACGAGATGTTCCAGACTAATGTGCTTCGCGTGGACACCCATAATGCAATGACCCGTCAATACCGCACTGAGCACGCTTCCCTGGAGCCTCAGCAGCCTTGGAGTGCGCCTTCTATCCAGCCGAGGCCACATTATGCACGCCTTATTCGAAGCCACCCTCCTGCGTTTAACAGCGTCCGTGATCTTGTTGTTAATCATGAGCCTGTAGGTCCCCAAAAGGGACCCCAATACTTAAGAATATGTCGGAAGCCTTCCAGGGTGATTTGCGAAAAGAGTCCGAATAAATTGCAACTAATTTGACAGATAGTAGCCTCAGTATCGACTGTCAAAGTTCGAAGGACCTTGTTTCTGAGGACAATAACTCTTTTAATCATTATTATTCATATTACACGATTAATATTTCGTTATTTTTCATCTTTATATCCGTTTTCATTAAAAAAAAATTATTTTCTATGTTTTAAAACTTACTTTCTTCCTTTCTTTAAAGGTTTCTGAGAAACACTTGCAAATCTGGCAACAATGCATATGCATTTGTTTACCGTAATTATTCTTATAAGGCTTGTCAACATTGTTGCATAAGCATATTTTAATAACTTCTATTACACATCAATAACAACAAAAACATAAGAAAGAGAATAATAACAATAACATTAGCACAAGCACAATCAAATAAAGAAATTGTTCACAAATACTAATGCATTACGCACTGAAAGTAAACAACACCAGCAAACAACCACTCTTCTCTACGTCCCTCATAATCCATGCAATTTACAAGATTAGCATTCACAAACAAAAGGAGCATAACTAACACCTGCTCTTTGCACTTGCTCAGAGAATTGTAAGGAATTAATATACGTACACACACACATGCACTTGTATTACAGAATAGGCAATAACATTAACGAATAACAACAGAAGAAAAAAACACAACAAAACTAATGTGTGCGTGCACTGATATGCTAATGTTGTCGTCTTCGTCTTATTCTGCATCGTTGTCGTAACGTCAACGCGAATGATAGCTAATGCAGGATTGTTGTATATGCGAGTGTATGTGTGTATGTATGCAAAGGCAACAATAGCAAAATGAGAAAACATGGACTTTTTACGAGTAAATGTTGCCAACTTTATGTATTAAAAAATACAAAGAAATTAACAACAAAAAAAAAAAGGAAAACGATACCAAGTTTCTATAGGAATTACGTGAAATTTATTTCGTTTTTCTTGTTATAATTCTTATAGAATAAATCATTTATGAATTATGACTTCATTTTAAGGCCGTTTGAGAGAAAAAAATTAATGCTTAAAAGCCTATGTTTTATTATGGTTTTTAAGTTGCCTTGTTTTTCTTCTTTATTTTTCCTTCTTTTTTTTTATCAACATTTTAAAACTCAAAACAATAACATTTAATGGCAGAAGTTTATATTTTTTAAAATGAAAAATTATGGCTTTTTCTTTGTTATTTTTGTTTGCTTTGCTTTGCTTTCATTTAAATTTCTTTTTTCTTTCTTTCGCTACATTTTAATAAGCATTCGTCTGCTCCAATTCTTTGAGTCGTCACATATATAAAGAAACTACACTTAAAGAAATGAATTTTATTTCTCTTAGGATGGTAACACGGAACATGATTTAGCGATTGAAAGGTCTCAGACTGACTGTCTGAACATGTATATTTAAAGTAAAGACAAGCGAGTGTGCTAAAAACACGGGATACCCTATCAAAGACGAGTATACTCGTCCTACTTTAAATATATTATAACAGACAGGCTTTCGAATTAGCAACATTTTTTTCTTGCCATTTCTAAGTGTTGCCAAGTATCGCAATGTGTCTAGTTTTAATCCATTTTCTTTATTTTATTCATTTGCGTGATTTATTATTTGTTTTTCTACTAAAACGTACGCAAATACGAAAAAGGATATTGAGTCCTTCTGCCTTCCTTATTGCCAAAGACGACATTTTGTGCAAAAGGAACACACTCTAATAAATGCAAGGACTAATAAACATTTAGGATCTATTAGGTAATAAAATCTCATATAAGCGAAGTATTTAAAAGCCTTTCTTAACTTAATCTTTATTTGGCCATCAGCTTTTTCAAATGCTTCAAATAGCCTGTTATTGGCACTGTTTTGATAGTGGACTGCCACTGTACTGTCAATGTACTGTACTGACACTGTACTGTACTGACACTGTACTGTACTGGGACTCTATTTGAACTGTATTGATAGTGAACTGTACTGTACTGGCACTGTACTCGTACTGTATTGATAGTGGAATGTACTGTACTGACACTTTATACTGTATTGATAGTGGACTGTACTGTACTGACACCAAGGGAGTCAAGAGCCCCTGGAACTCGGTTCCAGCCTGGCTGCTGGTATGGCCCCTTGTGGGGTGGGAGCATCGTGATGGCTGTGATTTGGACACAAATCGTGGGAAGAGTGTGGTTCAGTGTGGAATTGTTTTCTCAACTAGGTACCGTGATCCAAAGATTTAAAGAGTTTTAGATAGGCTCCGCTCCTAACGAAGGGGGAAGTCATGTCCAAATACATGGCTTCGAATTGGTACGCAGATGTAGCAGGCTGTTACACTTGAGGGCGTTGGAAGACGCATTGTATTTCACCCTGTGCGAAGAGCACCGTGGGATTAGGTCCGCGCGGACAGACACCCACGTAAAATGAATCGTCATTGTACTGTACTGATACTGTACTTGTACTGCACTGATAGTGGACTGCAGTGTACTTGGCCCTGTACCTACACTGTACTGGCACTGGTCTTGTACTGCACTTATACTGTACTAGCACTAGACTTGTACTGGACTATCACTGGACTTGTACTGTACTATCACTGGACTTGTACTGTACTATCACTGGACTTGTACTGTACTATCAAAGGACTTGTACTGTACTATCACTGGACTTGTACTGTACTATCACTGGACTTGTACTGTACTATCACTGGACTTGTACTGTACTATCACTGGACATGTACTGTACTATCACTGGACTTGTACTGTACTATCACTGGACTTGTACTGTACTATCACTGGACTTGTACTGTACTATCACTGGACTTGTACTGTACTATCACTGGACTTGTACTGTACTATCACTGGACTTGTACTGTACTATCACTGGACTTGTACTGTACTATCACTGGACTTGTACTGTACTATCACTGGACTTGTACTGTACTATCACTGGACTTGTACTGTACTATCACTGGACTTGTACTGTACTATCACTGGACTTGTACTGTACTATCACTGGACTTTTATTGTATTTTTACTGTACTAGTACCATGCTTGCACTGTGGTTGTGTTATACTTGTACTGTCACTGTACTTGTACTGCGCTTCTGCTGTACTGACACTGTACTAGTACTGTACTGATTCGCCCTTAAGTACACCTATAGCACTGTTAAGGATTTTTATTTATAAGTCTGGAAATCTATCAATGTTCTCCGCATAGTATCCTGCTGGAACTATGAATCTAAGGAGAAAAAGGAGACGATCATCCAATTAATGTGGCCAGTAATACAATCTTAAGGTCTATTGCAGTGCCCTCACTACCCCTATTATGCAGATTGCTACTCTTGAATGCCTCCTACAATCTTATTAGCCTGATAGACTTCTGGATGTTGGTTTTTACTAAAAAGATCATAAGTTTCCTTCTGAGTTGTGTTGCAGATCCCAAGAATATGTTCACATAATTCATATTCATCGGTACAGAACCAAATGTTGGCATATTCTTTGAAACTATAGCGCCTAGAGCACAACCAATTTTTCTCCGTGTATTCCTTTATATTTCTTTAATTTTTTTTCTTTTTTAAATACGAAATATTTAAATCAAAAATGGCAACCAGAAAATATATTTTTCACATGACTTTTAAAAATTTCTGCAAGTTCTACTTTCTGCTTCGGTTTTTGGCTTCCACTTAACAAAATTCTAATAAAAAAGTTGAATTTATTGTTCCTCAACTTCTGTTGCAATTTTTAATTTTTTTTTTTTTTTATGAAATTTGTTGTTGGTAAAATGGCGGTGGCAATTCCAAATTAATTCAAAATTTTTTTACGCTTTTATAGTGCACTTTAAAAGTAATCGGCAACGGTTAATATAATTTACAATTTACAGCGCTTAAAAATGATAGCCTTTTATGGCCAGTCCATGGATTTTATGGTCGCCTGAATTAAATTACAAGAACGGGAAATAAATAATAAAAGTTAAAAGGCAAATCTAAAGATACATTAAACGAATCAAAAAAAAAAATGGTGATCATAAAAATTATGAAAGCAGCAGAGTGTTCTTCTTAAAAGGGTTTCAATTCATAAATTCATAATGCGATTAAGTGGTGTACACTGTATACACTGTATACACGATTAATATTAAAATGAGTTAAAAATTTATAAAAAAAAAACATAGGCATCTAGATATGCACATACGACGTTAAGACATAGTAATGGGAGGACGTACTTCGGGGCCTTAGCTTGTTGAATATAATTTAATTTATATTTGTTTATTAGGCTTACAAGTTATTTTAGCCTTATTTTAAACATTTGTAAAGGGTAGGTACAGTTTATCAAAAAAATGTTTGCACACTTGATAAAATATTAAGACTTATGCAATTTTTTTTTAAATGTATAGCGCTAATATTTTGTGGGTTCACATTGAGTTTCAATTAAAGCTTGCAGACGCCTTCTCATGGATTGAATAAGCTTCGGAATGTCATATTCTGATGGAATTTTTTCCCACTCTTCTTTGATGAACTTTACCAAATCGGGTTTTTTTTGTGGGCGATCTTTTCCCTGCCTTTTTCTTTAGATGAACCCACAAATTTTTGGATAGGATTAATATCAGGTCTTTGGACAAGAGTATCAATAACTTTGGTGCAGTTGTAAAGTAACCTGGAGTTACATAAATAAGATTTTTTTTAAGGATCATTATCTTGATAGGACTTGTAATTAAATTAATCAATAAAACCAAATTTCTTAATGCTGGCGGTAAATTAATTTTTTAAAATATCAAGTAGCACTTCCTTAGTCATTATTTCATCCGAAATCCTGATTACACCAAACTCCCTTGCAGGATATACAGTCGAATACCATTACAGACAGTTTTCCAAATTTTAATGTAGAAATAAGATTTTTATTTTCTAGGGCTTTCAGAGGCTTACGCCAAATTTTTTTTGCGGTCTGTCATGATAATAAAGCATTATTTTCGTCTCATTTGAGAAAATAACTTCGCCCCAGTACTCCGGAGTAAGTAAAATGTATTCGGTGCAGGGATGGGAAATTGGTCTTAACTAATTGTACTTACGTTCATAAAAAATTTTACTTTTTTCAGACCAATTGTACTAAATTAACTTTTTTCTTTTTTTAAAGTTTTTTTTTTTATTATAAATTAATAAAAAATATAAATGACAATTCATTTCATTGTAAAAAGAACAAAAATAATGGTAAATTTTTCAAATTGTTAGCGCAGTTTTGACTTTAGTATAAAAATTTTAGGCTTTGCAAAATTATATCATCAGTCTCATTTTTGTTCAGTAAGAAGCTTTATTTACCAAAAATCTTAATACTTAGAACTTAGTAAGCCCCCCTTATTAAAGTAAATATTCGGTCCTTGATATTCTTATAAAGATTTTTTAATATTTCTCCGTCTATTTTCACCCACTCTTCGATCATTTTTAATTTCAAATTTTCAGCACTGGTAAATTGCCTGTTATTTTGAATATAATCTTCGGACAAGAATGGGAAATTCGTTTGGGAAAACGTTTTCAATAATATTCATATCAGGAGAGCAAGCTGGCTACGGAAAAAACCTCAATAGATTGTTTACGGAACCATTCCATCCTCTGTCTGGTGACATGAATTCTGGCATTGTCCTGTTGTAAAATATATTTTTTCATTATTTTCTCTCAAGAAGAGCTGCAAACTACAGCTAAGAACAGTAATGTACTCTGTACTTCGCGTAGATGGAAACTGAAATTCGAGGCAACCACTTAAAGAAATAACACCCCAGTAATAGACTATCTCTCCAAAATTTGAATTTCTAAGGTCACGACAGTAGTATCGATAGTCATCTGGTCTATCTAAGTTCCATTTTTTTTTTTTCATCAGAGACTATGACCTGAAGACAATTCATTGCTTGTTATTATTGTACTCCTGGTGGTGCTATAGTTATGAAAAGCACTTTATAATAGGTAAACTTAACAACTTACTTTAATACTTAACTATAAAGGAATAAAAAAGTTTATGAGATCTAAATTTTAAATCACTATTTGTGATAAATTTTTTACCAGCAACTACTATTTGTTATTTCAAAATTGTAGCACCCAACTAATTAAATGACTTCAATAAATCCCACTTATTTGGATTAAATTAGAGACAGCCAAAGGCAACAGTCCATTTGTCACTTTGATTTTTATTAAATTTTTGGTATGAAAATATCCTTTCTACATTTGCAGATGCATGTGGAACGGATAATATTCTTTTTAGAACTCTTGATATGTCAAGTTAGCAACGAGTTGCCATATGCAAATGAAACGAAAACAAAAAATTATACACTGATGAGACAGAATAATTTAAGTGATGTAATAAAGTAAAGAACATTTTGCAATAGTGCTAAATAAGTCATTGCTATGGTGCTATGGTGTTTTTGACTTACAAATAGTGCTAAAAAAAGATGCAATTGTATCAACTTTTCCATCCCTGATTCGGTGGCATATCTTAATCTCTTTTCGACATTTTGTGCTGGCAGTAGGAGTTTTTTCCTAGTCATTCTTGAAGAATATTAGTGTTTTTGAAGAACATTTTCAATGGTTTCTTGGGAAACACGTAGCCCAAAGCCTTTTTCCACTTGAAGAGCTAATCATCTCGCACTGGTTTGTGGGCTATCATACACGGTTCTAATAATTTTTCTCTCAACTCGCTGTGGCATCTTTTTTGGACTGTCTGTAGATCCCTTTAAGTCTAGTCCTCCTTCATTTTCAGCATGGGATTTAAAATTATATGCAGTCCTAATGTTTAGGGAGAACATATCGGCGATTTCCTTGGCAGATTTGCTTTTGTAGTAGTTGAAATAGTCCAATTGTATAATATTTTTTTAAAACTTGTTTTCCTGGCATTGTTTGTATTCAAATATAAGGACACTTGTTACATAAAAAACGATCCCATCATTGCTAAAACGTTATTTACGCCTTTCCCAATTCCATCTCATTTGTAAAAAACCCAAAATGCTCAACATTTTTGGGAAATAACGGCATATTTTTGTAATTTTTTTTATTATCTTCATTCAAAATGCAAAGATTTCTTTGACACTTTTTATATTGAGTAAAGTTCTTTTGTTGTTGTTGTTGTTGTAATGTGGGTTACTATTAGAAAACTATTGGTGCCTTATGGTCGTAAACAAAGACAGTTATAGAATCTGTTCAAAAATAAAAAAAAATATAAAAATTTTGTTGTTGGAATTCTCGAATAAAGATCAAATTTTAAATTTTTTTTTGATCTGTGCAAAGATTTTTTTGACAAACTGTATATCCCACACATATTCTCTCTGGGTGAATTGGATCGCCTATTTAAAAAGCTGGTCCAGTTCCTTCTAAACAAATGACAATTCAAACGTTGAATAATAACCTATTATGAGATGCATTCATGAATCATTGAATGATCCTGTCTGTCTGTCTGCCTGCATCTCGTGTTTTAAAATTTGTTTGGTTGACCAATTTCTCAGAAAATTGTACGAAATTATTAAAAATTTCATTTGAATACGAGGGGAGTGAGTTTATTAACCCTTAATTTCTTGTAATAAAACTAAGCAAAGTAAATGAACAAATAAAATCAAAGCTTAAATTGGCCAATACATAGTCATGACTAGATACATAGATACTCTGGCTGTCTGGCTGCCTGTCTACTAGTAAATGTGTGTGTGGCACTGTTATTAATTCTATTTAACCTCACATTTTAAATACCCGCCACTATTATTATTAGCACGACTTTACAAAGGCAAAAACTTTAACAAAAAAAAGGCAAAAAAAAAACAATTGAAAATAATGATAATAATTGTTAAAAAAAAGGTGTATATTGTTGCATTGTTTGCTTACATTGGCTATGTTTTCTTGTTGTTGTTAAAACATTGTCATGATATTCATTTTTATTGTCTCTTTAAAATGGTAACTCATAAAATAAATACAACAACAACTGCAAAATGACTGAATGACTGAATAAAAAAATAAAGAGTTTCAATCAGATGATTGTGGAGTTTGTTTGTTTGTTGGCCACAGCCAATGTCTATAATTTAAATTTAATGTTCAGTGATGTCAATTAAATGTAATTATTATGTTTACATTTCAAATAACAACACACACAGAGCAGCAGTAAATATTGTCAGTTAGCTGGTGTAACAACCACCAACCCCCCTCCCCCACACCGTTCATTAATACAAAAAAAATCAACAAATTTAACATTCACCTACACACCCACACACCGACACTTAAAAGCGATGTAAATACGTCAGGCATTACCATTTTATATAGAAATTAACATAAAAAAGGAAAGAGAAAAAAACAAACAAACACAAACACAAATGCAAATGCAAACAAACTAAAGAGTAATACGCCGTTATTTTTTAGCGGAAACAGAGAGAGAGAGAGAGAGAGAGAGTGTGAGTGTGAGTGTAACTAACAGTGGTTGAAAGCAAATAAATAAATAAAGGAACCATTAATGCCTGCCATTTGCATATGAAGAAGAAGAAAGGCCCATCAATTTTAGGTTAGAATTCATCGAATTCTTGTAGAAAGTTTGGAAAGAAATGGAAAATAAAAGAAAAGTTATTGAATATTTTGGAAATAAAACAATAAATATGGAATCTAAATGCTTTTATTATCCCCAAAATATAAAATGATTATTTCTTTAACAATTTTTCTTTTTTTTTTACAGTGTGGAACAAATTTATAGCACAAAAAGAAATTAACTTAAGGACAATGTTATAATGTCGTGTGTTCTGTCATCTGTATTTATGGGTGATGTAAATATTGAGAAGGCGGATGCTCTTGTTGTTCTGGGCATGAGAATCAGTTGTGATGCTCGTTGGAACGATCACATTTTTCAAATGTCGAAGGAAGCATTCAAGTGCCTTGGTTTTTTGAAACGGTGCATAAAATACTTCACTCCATCCGACCTTCTTACTATTTACAAGACCTTTATCCGACCCCGGAAGGAGTTCAACTCTCATGTATGGGCCGGTGCTCCAAAGTCTATTTTGAAGCTTATCGACCGCGTACAGGAGAGGGCGAAGGTGCTTATTAATGACAGTAGGGTAACCAACTCTATTGATTCGTTGGAGCATCGTCGCAATGTGCCGTGTGTTGCATTGTTCTATCGGTACTATAATGGGAGGTGGTCTCGAGAGATAAGGGGCTTGGTTTCCAATATTCACATATTTTTACGTGGTACTCGAGCTTCTCACAGAGCACATCCTTTTGTGGTTGATTGTCCAGTGAACCGCACAACGCATTACAGGGAGAATTCATTTTTTGCCCGCACTGCTCGCTTGTGGAATGATCTTCCTGCGAAGGTTTTTCCCGTCAATTACGATATTAATGAGTTTAAATCAAATCTACACAAACACTACTCCCTCTTTCCACTTTCCTATAACCTATTTTCCTAAACCTGCACAATGCACTGCATGAGTAGGGGCCATCCCCTGAGTGTTGGTTTTTATAAAAAAAATATAAAAAAATGAGGTTCTACTCAGACCGCAAATAAGGTCCTTTGTAATATCACAAAACAATGTCCACCTGGAGGAAATCATTCCGACTCCCTTATTCTGTCGAATTCAATCAGGGATAAAGGATTATACGAGAGGAAACATAATTTCCTCTTTCTCCTCAAATCCGCAACTGCTATAGAAGTGGCATGCCATGTAAAGAAAGAAGAATATCAGTATCCTTCGTATTCCTATCAATCCAGCATAGCCCAGCAATACTTTATGCACCATTATAATGGCCCAGAAGTTGAAAAGGCCGGTGGATAGCCAGTTTAACTGAAACAGTCGGAGTATAAGTATACTCAGGTCTCGAAAGGTTTTTATTGCTATAATTAGACCAATCTGATGCTAATCAATTGCCTTTCCAATTAGAAACAAACTAGAATGATTGATTTTCACAAGCTATCCGACATAGAGATCTAATAGTATTAAGTATTAGGCCCAAACTAAAGCGTACATTCACAACAGTTTCCCATATAAAAAACTTTTCAAACCGCAGTAAAATCTCTGTCGCTTTCTGAGTCAACAGCTTTGGTCATTACAACCCTTCAGACAGGATACATCAGTGATGCAAATTTAGTTAAATTTAAAAATGATGCAAAAGTTTAAAAATTATCATAAGATTTTAAAATCTATAAAAAATCTAAAGAAAAGGTTTTCGTTTAACACTAAACCTACCATGGACGGGTCAAATGACCCATTTAGAATTTTTTATCAGAATTTCTTGAAAATAACATTAACACATTGCATTGTGCCTTTACGACTTTTATTACAAAACTACATCGAAGGTGTTTTCCAAGATTTACTTCTCTTTTGTTAATTTTTTTGATAGAGAAATATATTTAGTCTACCTTAGTCCTACCGCAAGGGACCCCTTTTGGTAGGAATAGGAATATATGAAGTGACGGTAGGTTTAGTGTTCAAATCGCATAAATTCGAATTCGCATAGAAAAATACGCATTAAACGAGACCCGAGTGTATTATATTGCTTTTAAAATGTGGAAAATTGTAAGCTGTGCATCGGCCTTGGGCAGTACATTAGCAATGGAACGACCTATAATACCATTAAGGCCTGGCATCCGTCTAATGATTCATAAACGAAAACAGTCTTCGAAGTGATGTTCTTAAGGATTTTTAATTGGAGTCTGAGTGACTTCAAATTAAAGTTGCTGTAAAGGAAGGACGTCGCCATGGTCTAGTAGGCGATTTCTTCTCAGTAGATTTCTGGAAAAAACTCCGAGAGTAAATAAAATTGCCATGAAAAGTTTCTCAAAAAAATCTGTCGTTCGAAGTCGACTTTAAACTGTAGGTCCCTCCACTCAACGTATAAAATTAACACACACAAGATAAGTAGTGTGAGAAGCTAAGTCAATAATCCTGACTGAAGGGTTGTAATGACCAATTATGTATGTATAAAGGAAATTATAAGGAGGCAATAGCTTCTCAGATTGGGCCACACATTTATTATATTGAGCCATACTGTCGCCTGCTTAACCTTCTGATTCATTAAAAATGACAGAGAGGAAAGTCAATTGTTGAAAGTTACCAAATGACTTTTAAAAGATTTATAAATTCAAGAAATTAATTGCAACTTTAAAGGTTGTTCTATATGCAACCACTTCTATTATCTTTTCTAAAAAAAAAACTCAATATTTTATTTGTTGCTATTTTTTTGTTTAACACTGTTTACAATTTACCACCACCCATCTTACTCATCACAATATATTTACACACACACCCACCCTCATTTCCCTAAGCATAGCATTATAGCTGTAATGGTGTTGTTGTTGTTGCTATTGCTGTTGGTATTTTAGTTTAGATTTTAATTGTTATTTGCAGAAGGCAACCATATTGTTTTCTCTTAACTCCATAAACACACGCTCACTCTCACTCTTTCTCTATCTCTTCAATAGAATTGTTATTGTGTTTGCTTGTAAATAGTATAACGGATAATTTGTGTATGTTTTTTGTATGTGTCCGAGACTCCAAATTAAAAAAAAGGGAGAAAACAAAAACAACTATGTATGATGACAATAGAATACAAACAATAACAACAATGGCGCATTGTCAACACTAGAATTGAACACAAGAAATTTAAATGCAGTGTGTGTGTGTTTTTGTTGTAATAATAATGAGCCATTATTACGAAGAGGAAAAAAGAAAATAAACAAACGGTATTTTTGGTTGGGGTTGCTGTAGTTCGTTTTTTTTTTTTTGTTCGTATTAAATTTACGTATTGAGTGTTAAAAAATCTGCCTTTTTTTGATATTTTAAGGTTATGTTTTAAATTTTTTTGTATTAAATAGAAAAAAATGCTTTAAGTTAATATTTTAAATAAAAAAAATAAAAGATAAAATAAATTTAAATGTAAATTTCGTTAAACAATTCCATAAACATTATTAAATTAAAAGCATAAAAAAAAGAAAAAAAAACTCGTAAATATTATTGCTTAACATTAAAACGAATTAAAAGCGTCATAAAATTAAAACCTTTTTAGGGGTAAACAAATGGAATTTAAAAACTCATCCCTTATTATTACAGCCGTACTGGTATATACGTTTTAACGTTTTTTATCAGCCAGTTTAAAACATTAAACGATGACACAGTCCGTCCACCAAAGACCGTGGCTTTTATATATTTTTTTAGTTTCGGAAAAAAACCTACTGAAAAAACCTTAAATGCTCTTTGCATTATTATTTCTTTATTTTGTTAATTTTTTTTCTTTTTTTTGTTTGTGTAAAACAACATGATTTTAGATTTTATTTAAGTTTTTCATAAAAAGCATTTCAAATGTATGTACGTGGCCATAATGTGGCCATTTATTTAAATGATTTATGGCTTATGGCTTAAAAACAAGACAAGATTTAAGCGGCAGTTGGTTCGTTTCATTTCGTTTTTTATTTTTTTCCTTGTCTGCCACATTTTTATGGCGGCAGCTTTTTTTTTTTGTTCGTATGTTTTGGTAGAGTTTCGTTAATAAGACTGCAATTATAGCCCCACCAGTGTCCATATGAACATGTGCAATAATTGTTATTGTTTGTCAAGTGATTAAATTGTATTTAAGAAGTATTTTATTTACTTTTTTCATTTGTTTTTTTTTTGTTTTAATGGCCAAACAGTCATTAATTATCATAAATAACAAGAATTTTATTGGTTGTAATAAAGAGATATAAAATGAATTGGAGAAATTAAAATTTATTACAATATGGTTTGAATAACAATTATTACCCCCTTAAGGAAATTCTCATCAACTATGCAAAAAACATAGACACAAAGAATGTTGGCAACCCTGTCATTCTCAACCCTATTAATGTATAAAATAAACTGGCAAAGAAAAAGGAATATAATGCCGGTAAACACAAAGAAGACTTTTTAAATCGTCTTTATTACAATACTAGATGACCCGTGCGAATATTTCGCACTATTAGTTGCCATTTTTGTAACATAAAATGAAAATAATTTCTAGAAACTTTATTAAAAGAGTATAAAAATATTAGAAATTATAATATCATCTTACATATTTACATACATACACACATAAACATGTTTAAATGCTTTTATAATTACTTCTTTGAATACAATGTTAGAGGTAATGACATGATCATCGATCAACTTTTTGCCAGTACGAATCCTTAATACAAACAAAAATATCTTTAAACGTACGCACTCTCGAGAAAAAGCCGCGTTTAACTGCCAATGTAAAAAGACCTGTTCTGGTAAATACAATCCTACCTTTTGAAGGGTTTGACCTTGTACTTTGTTTATCGTCATAGCAAAAGCAACTTTCACAGGGAATTGTTTTCGTGTCATTTGGAAAGGCACAGTTGGATCAGAAGGTGTAAGGTTGATTCGGTGTAATGAGTACAGTTTTATCGGTTGTGAATAATTTTTGCTAATATGATGTACTCTCCTAAGTTTGTTACGATTAGCCTGGTACCATTTATTAACTCGTATTACTACACTTCATAAAACAAACAATGCGATGATAATAACGACATTACCAAAATGGCTTTTACAACTTTATATATTATTATGCGGAATAGCATTGCAATTAAGCGACCCTGTTCATCGCACTTGATCGAACAACTATGAACTGCATTACTATTAAGCGACCCTGTGTTACCACAGTTGAACAAAAACATATATAATCATAGTGACAACAGTATTATCATGCAGTTCTATACAAAATATAATTTTTATCAATGAAAATATTAATTTTTCAATTTCTAATTATTTTTCGCAATTAGTGTTTGAAATAATCTTTAAAATGAGATATCATTCATTAAATTTGATGCGGTGGTATGGGAGATATTTGCAACCGACAAAAAAAAGTGATTTAGAAATAATATATATGATAGCACCACCAGCGATTTCAATAATAGCAAACAATGATGAAAAAAATGGAACTTAGACAGACAATCGATACTACTGCCATGACCTTAGAAATTCAAATTTTGGGGAGATAGTCTACTGTTAGGGGGTTATTTCTTTAAGTGGTTGCCTCGAATTTCTGTTTCCATCTACGCGAATGTATAGTACAGAGTACTTTACTGTTCTTAGCTGTAGTTTGCAGCTCTTCTTGAGAGAAAATAATGAAAAAATATATTTTACAACAGCACAATGCCAGAATTCGTGTTAGCAGACAGAGGATGGAATAGTTCCGTAAACAGTCTATGAAGGTTATATCGTGACCAGCTTGCTCTCCTGATATGAATATTATTGAAAACGTTTTCCCAAACGAATTTCCCATTCTTGTCCGAAGATTATATTCAAAATGACAACAGTATTATCATGCAGTTCTATATAAAATACAATTTTTATCAATGAAAATATTAATTTTTCAATTTCTAATTATTTTTCGCCATTAGTGTTAAATAAAAGCTTTAAAATGAGATATCATTCATTAAATTTGATGCGGTGGTATGGGAGATATTGGCAACCGACAAAAAAAAGTGTTTTAGAAATAACATATATGATCGTGGAGCTTTTGAGCACATTTGTTTTATTAAAAAAAAAATAACAAATTGCTATAAGCCCATGGCAATAAGAACATTTGTAGCCTTAAAAAGAAATTAGAATTGTCAATTGGATAATCACTAGCCCAAAAGTACACAAAAAGGAAACAAAAGCAAGCTTACAAGGATAAGCGCTTTCACCGCTAATGTACAGCCTGATTATGGATGAACTCAATATAATATTGCCTTCTAATGGCAAGCAGAATACATGAGTCCTAATAACAAGAGACAGAATTGAAGAGAATCTTTGTATCAAATTGGTCTTGAGATTGTAAGGCACTAACGGACATACGAACAAGTCGATCAAAGGGACATTCAGCAGCCTTTTCCCAGGGCATTACAGAATATTTTTCCAGAATAGCTATCTGCTCGGGCTTAATATGTAAGAAAATGAGTCATTCGAATACATATTTGGACCTTGTGCGGCGTTAAAACGGTACGATAAGAAATACCAGATACTAGACAGGAATTAACTTTACTGACAGCGAAGTGAATCCTAAAGTTTGTTAGAACAACAGGATTGGAAAGGGATTTAATAGGGATACCCTATATAGATAAAGGGCAATACAATAAATGAATACACCCTCAACGGCAATAATAATAATCCAGGTTGAATTATAAGCCATCCTATGCTCATTGTTACCGCTCTCTTGCAAGAACTGCCAGTGTTAGGTTCTCGTATTCCTGGTGAATACAGTAAGACCCCGCTTAGCGCGGGGGTTACATTCCAATAAGCTTCAGAGCTAAACGAAACAACGTTAAACGAGGCAACTTAACACGTAATTACATTGCGTTTTGGGGAAATACAGTTGGAATCTTTATTCTGGACAGACCAACAACGTTGCTATATAGTGCACCATTTGTGGTTGATGCATCATGACCCGTTTCATTTACTTACGCAAACAACAAGTCTCAATACAGTGTGCGATTTAGGGAAATCCCACTACTATCGCATAATACGAAAACAGCATTAAGCGGGGTCCTACTGTATCCTCTTTGAGGGCTTTAAAACATTGTTTTTACATACTCGTGACTTCAAAAGAACCATAAAGGGATATGAAGCAATTAAATTAGCAAATTTTGCAATAAAAATTATCAAAACGATAGATTAGAAGCCTGACAGATCAATTCTTTAAAATTTTCTTTCGCTTGCAGCTTGTAAAGTATGAGGTGTTGCCCTGTCATTTTGTAACCACATGTTCTTCAACTCCAATTCGTTCAATTGAGATTGAATAAATCCGTTAGGAATGAAACCAATTTTCGAGTTTTCAAAAGAAAAAAAAATAGGAGCGATAATGCCCCAACTTTAAGGGAGTAATGGCTTTGAGTGTGTTATACGCGGATTTTTATGGTATTTTTAGACAGGAAAGTAGGGGTTTTTGACCAAAAAAAAAACCATCGTCCTCGTTGTCGTATATAAAATGCTTTGTAAGGAAATCTCTGTTCAAAAATTTCCCTGAAACACTCCGCAACGAGCGCCAGTTGTCGCTCAATTATTGCCTTTAACGTGGTCTAGTCGATACAACGCGTTTATCTGCGAGATTTTTAGCCACTTGCATGACATTGTTCCCAGAACTACTCAATATCGGAGCATAAGTTGACCATTAGTGAGAAAGACAAGAATTTCTCAAGCACTTCTTCTGCAAGATGTCATAAGGCAAGAGCCGAGTAATTACTTGGAGTTTGGGACCTGCCTATTCCAGGAAATCGATTATGAAGACAATAAATGGCTATTCGGCACATGTTCTACAACACTCTAGAAAAACTAGAAAATGTGAATCCAATAGCGCCTATGTTTGGCTTGAAATAAGAAACAAGAAAACCAAATAAACAGCGTTGGTCCGGGTAAGATCAAGATCAACAAAGCCAAACAAAGGCATTTGGAAAAAGGAGACAATTTCTGCTAATTAGGGAATGTGGCAACAATTAAGTGCAACCCAGAAACAGTGGCACGACATTCGAATGATTGCTAGCAATGTGGAAAGACTCTAAATTAACCAGAGGAGCCAAGTTTAGAATACAGTAAGACGTTCCAATAAGTTCCAGCGTTAAACGAAGCAGTGTTAAACGAGGCAACTTAGCTCTTATAGTGTATACACCCAGTAACGTTGATGGCAACTAATAAAACAACTGTGGCGCAGCAATTTTTTTTTAGAAGAAGAAGTCGCCGTGGTCTAGTGGGTACTGTGTTGGTTTATTAGACGAAAAGCCCGTGTTCGTATCCCACGTCAGACATCAAAACGAAAAATATTTTTTCGGCGACTTCCTCTCAGCAGATTTGGCAAAGACTCTATGAGTAAAAATTGCCATGAAAAGCTTCTCAAAAATCTGTCGTCCACTCAACGTATAAAATTAACGCACACAACATAAGTGGTGTGAAAAGCTAGGTCGTAATCCTAACTGAAGGGTTGTAATGGCCAATTATGTATGTATGTGGCGCAGCAATACTGAAACAGCGTTAAGCGAGGCAGCGTTAAGCGGGGTCTTACTGTATTCAATGCCTGTATACTGGAAATTCTATTGTATGGTGCCCGAAACTTGTATAATATCGAACATATGCACACAAAAACTTCAGATATTCACCAATAACTGCCTCAGAGCCAACATGTAGGTGAAATTGTAGCAAAATATCATCGACAAAATAGATCTCTGGAATTTAACAAAAGAGAAGCCCATACTGGCACCACATTAAACAGGGAAAATGAATGTGGAATGGCCATCCTACCAGGAACAAAGACGATAGTGTCACAAATCTGGTTATTCAACATTGAGGAACCTGAGAACGGTTAAAGAACTCTTGAAAACGCATGATTCTGTAAGAAGAAGTAGGACAATGCCATCTTGTATATGAAAACACGAGCATAACATCAGCACACTGTGTAAGATGGAGATGCTGTGTGAAAGCCATATGCTCTCAAGGTTATTTTGTAATCTACTTATGTATTGTGATCTATTTTCACAGTTTTTTGATAAACATTCAACGTCTGAATGACTTTTATTTACAAAAAAAAAAGACAAAAAATTTAAATTGTTTCGATTAAACGAGAGCAAAGGAAAACAATTTTAATCTTCGTTTTATAAATAAATTTGTAACACATTTTTATTTTATTTTTATACACAGTGATGGAGTGTTGTTGCAAATTTTTTTTTTTGTTCTCGTTTTTCTTTATTTTTTTTTATTTATTTTGCGTTTATTTGTTCAAAAATTCTTTTTTTTTTGTTTTTTTTTGTCTTCTTAAAATAGAAGTTTAAACGCAAATTTGCGTGTTTTCAAGTTTTTTTTTCTTTTTTTCACAAACAATTAAGAGGGGGTTTGACTTTTATTTTTTATAAGAATAAAAACAAATTGAAGAAAGAAGAATAAGAAAATGTCTTCAAAGCTTCTTTAAAAACAAAAGAGACATACAACATAACGGTTTATTCATAGAAAAAGAAAAAAAAAAGAAAAAAATTGTTTTTTTAATGGTTTTATAACATAAAAACGCAACATTAACACAAAATGGCCTTGAAAACTTAAAAACAGCAACAACATGCCAAGCATTAATAGATCAATGGGTCAATAAAAAAAGAAGAAGAAAATTTTTAAACAAACCCTTTCGTCGCAGTCTAATAAAACAAAAAAAAAAAAAGAAATGGAAGAGGGAAAATGGAAAAATTTTCGAATAAAAAAAAAAAATCGTTAAAAAATTTACGTTCAAACCAATAAATTTCCTTTAAATTTATTGAGAAATTCTAATAATTTATTGCTTAACACTAAATAAAATCAAATTGAGTTAAATTCTTTATACAAAACCAAGTAATTTCATAAAACACTCCCTTTTATAAAGGAAAATAAACAAACAAACAAACAAAGGAAAAAAAACGGAGTATTTTCGTATATAAAAACCACTCAAATGGTAACACTTTTAATGTAAACGGGAAAAAACCTAAAGAGAGAGAGAGAGTTTTACTCTTTTCCATTACAACAAAGAAACACAATGGTAACAGAACAACGCCATATTGGTAGTAGCTTTGTTAAATTAAACCATACCACACAGTATAGTTTATTCATTCACTCCCTCGCTTACTTACTTACTCGCTTATGAAACCAACACACATAAGAAAATAATACAAAGCGATGTGCACATTTAAAACTGTAAGTGAGCAAGTGTATGAGCTTGGAAAAGAAAGGCGTTACTCTTCATAAGTAAACATAGAAAAAGAAAAAGAGTGTAACACCACTACACTACACTACTAAAGTAAACTACATGCATGCATACATACATTATCAGTTTACATGGCATGGAGGCAAAACAAAACAAAATAAACAATGAGAGTATTGTGTCAGGCCTTAATAAACAATGTAGCGGTGATTCTCATTCTCACTCTCTCTCTCTCTCTTTTTGTGTGATGTGTGTATGCATGTGTGTTTGTTGTTTTTGTTTTTTATTTGTTTCATAAACAATTTATTTCCCTTAAAATAAAATATGTCTGCAGACAACAATTGCTAAGTGACAGAGAGAAAGAGAGAGAGAGAGCGAGAGAGAGTGAAATTTTAACGGTTGTTTGCTGTTTATTGCTTACAGTGGGTAAATATAAGAAATTTCGTACCTAAACCAGGGAAATGTTTAGTGTTTTCAATGAAATTTTAAAAAAATCAATAAAAAAAATATTAAAAACAATACTTTTAAACAATAATTACAGAATTTTTAAATTATTTCTTATTTTAAAAGAATTTTTTTCTTTGGTTATTAAAGATTTATTGTGAGATTTTTAGAAATTATCAGTTTAGTGGTATGAAAAAGGTTGAAAATATTTTATAAAGGAGCAAATGACGAAGTTATTGCGGCGGTGAGTATAATACGAGTATACTCGTCCTTTACAAAAAATCCCGCACTGCCAAAACGAATATATTCGTCATACCTTAAATATTATTGTAACATGTAGACTTTTGAATTAGCAAATTTTTTTTATTGCCAATCGACAATGTGTCTGTCTTTTCTCATTTATACCATTTTCTTTATTTTATTAATCTGCATGATTTATTATTTGTTTTTCTGCTAAAACATAAGCAAAAAAGCAAAAAAAGATATCGTATCCTTCTGCTGCCTTCCTATTGCCAACGACGAGTATACTCGTCTTTGATTTTCTGCTTGCAAATCATTATGTATCATTATTTATGTGCTCTAATCAAGAAATAACTTTGTTTAGATAAAAAATAAATGGCAATGGGAATGACTTTACAGTATTCCCTCGATTTACGTCGTAGAATGTTCCGGAAAAAGGCGACGTAAATCGAAACGACGTAAATAGAAACGACGTAAATCGAATTTCAAAGAACTCATACTAACAGAAACATTTGTTTATGTACATTTTACAAAAAAAAAAAAAAACTTAGATAACTCTATCCCTGTCGTCAACATCACAAGTGATGCACAGCAAGTTGGTTTTATACGCTTGTGCATCACATGGACAAGGAAAGGGATAATTAAATTTTTAGGGGGAATTCCCCTGATTTGCTTTATAAACAACAGAGGCGACGTAAATCGAATAACGATGTAAATCGAAGTTGAAGGGAACACAATTTTTGACGACGTTAATCGAAAGAATGTAAATCGAGACGACGTAAATCGAGGGAATACTGTATTTAAGTTAGGCTTGACAGCAAATGTGATTTGCTGAACACTTTTGAGAAAGAATGAAACTTAGGTTCAGTGGTATCAGTTAAAAATATGTGCTAATAATACACTTATTCCAGTAAGGACCTTGAGAATTCTCTGTTATCGATAAGGTGGCCTTCTTTCTTGAGACTATTTCCAGAAAAATCTTCTATCAAGCGTGAATGGTGCTAGGATAAGAGGATAAGACCAATGGCCAGTTTCAAAATTTCCCGTCAAATTGGGCTTTAAACATCGCCAGAAATCGCTAAATTCAATTTTTAAACCGTCAGAAACCCGTCAAATAAATAATTTAAAAATTTTAAATTAACGTTAAATGAAATAAAATGTAAATAATTAAAATAAATGTAAATAATTACACATATTTTTTATTGAATTGTTTTTTCAATTATGTTTAATGATTTACAAACAAAATTAGGTATTTTCAAAAATATAGTGCCAGTCTTCTGGACTTTCGTTTCGAAACTTTTATGGATACTGAGGTGTCATAACTTTTTAAAAAGAAAATTCAATTTAAATGTACATTTTAAAATTATATTCATATAATTAATGTTGTAACAATTTTATCGTTTCTTGTCATGTACACTTAGTTCTGTTTTTACACGGTAGATACTTTCCAGAAAAACTCGTGTAAAAAATGACATGAAGTACATAGAAAAGAAGGGGATTTGTTCCATATCCATCAAAAAATGTAACAACAAAATAATTCGTTGGAAAAAACTAATACGAGAGTCTTTATAAAAAACTAAATTAAATTGAAGTCGCCGTGGTCTAGTGGGTAGTGTGTTGGCTTATTAGACGAAAGGCCCGGGTTCGTATCCCAGGTCAGACATCAAAAACGAAAAATATTTCTTCGGCGACTTTCTCTCAGCAGATTTCTGGCAAAGACTCTGAGAGTAAAAATTGCCATGAAAAGCTTCTCAAAAATCTGTCGTTCGGAGTCGACTTTAAACAGTAGGTCCCGCCAATCATGTATAAAATTAACGCACACAACATAAGTGGCGTGAGAAGCTAGGTCGTAATCCTGACTGAAGGGTTGTAATGGCCAATTATGTATGTATGTATGACAGCGAATGTGTTAATGTGATTTGCTCAACACTTTTGAGAAAGAATGAAACTAAGGCTCAGTGGTATTAGTTAAAAATATGTGCTAATAATACACTAACTCCATTACGGATGTTGAGAACTCTAAAGTTTCTGTTATCGATAAGGCAGCCTCCTTTCTTGAGACTATTTCCAGAAAAACCTTCTTTCAAGTGCGAATGATGTTAGAGGATAAGATCAATTGCATGGGTTATGTTGGCTTTGAGGTTGTTTATGGTTTATTCGTATACACTAGAGATTTAAGAAACCCAACCCATACAAAAAAAAGTTGACATTACCTCCGCGTTAGATGATCACGGCTTTAAATCGCTTGTGCAGAAAACACTATAGGTACGCTCTATATGGCACATAGAGTTGTACTATTGAAACTGCATGTCATTAGTGGGCAGATCATCCATCGCAGGTTAAAATAAGTTGACCTACAGTGTTCGCCATTTACAGTTATGGCCTGGCCAATGTCGCCCCTCAAAGTAATATGGACTGATGGACTCCACCAGTCTAAAAAGTACACCAAACACTGACTTTTTTGGTGTGCATTAAGCCTTATTTCTACTCGTTTGGATTGGTATCTTACCAAATTCGATAACTTTGTTCTCGTATCCGTTTTTCCCGAAATGGACCTCATCGTTAGTTTCAGTTGCCAACTGCTGCAGAGTCCCATACAGCAAACATATATCGCTTCCTGTTGGCAAAATAAACTAAATAAAAGTCAATTAACAGACAGTTAAGGCTTCAACAAAATGGCCGCCTATAAACACTTAAAGTTCGGAAGTGCCTGTTGCTAGCCCCGGATACTTTTCAAGCGTTAAACAATTCTGCATAAAAGAGTGACAAAAAAATACGAAAACAAAATCATCTAATTAGAGAACAAAAGCCAAAAAATAAAACAAAATTCATTCATAAAATTAAAGATTGGTTTTTTTTTTTGTTGTTGTGTAGACCTAATAGCAGCTCTAAAACCAGTAGAAAAACCGCGAACATCAATGAAATAAATTACCAGACTGGCTACTTTTCGAAACCCAAAAATAAAAATCGAATGTTTTTGTTGATTTTTGATTGACATTTTGGCTGAGACCGCAACGTCAAACGGACAAGAAGGCGTCATTTGTTAGAAAAACACAAACAAAAAACCGATAATAGATGAAATGAATGAAATGTGAAACTAATAATAACAAAAAAATAAAAAATTAAAAAAATAATAATTATTAGTTAACAATCTGTTCTTATCATCTGTGAACACCAAAAAAAAAAACAGAATATCAGAAATTTATACCGGATGTTAAAACAAATTTTTTTTTCTCAAAAATAATAAAAAAAAGAAATGAAATGAAATAAAAAAATGTTTGAAGTTAGAAAAGTTTCTCCGTTAGCAATGAAAAGTAAATATTTTGAGTTTTAAAAATGCTTTTCAATACACTTGCTGTAGCGCCTTTGCCAATAGCTTTATCATTTTACAGTAAGACCCCGCTTAATTCTGCTTCAGTATTACGCGGTAGTATTGGGAGTCTCCTAAATCGCACAATGTATTGATACTTGTGGTATACGTAAGCAATTGAAACGACCATGCATTAACCAAAAGTGGGGCACTATGTAGCGACGTTGTATACTGCGTATCTTTATCAACGCTCTTCTGTTAGTCTGTCCAGAATAAAATTCCAACTGTATTTTCCGTAGTTGCAATCACAGTTGCGTCACAGCTAATTAATTAGTTGTCACCAACGTTACTAGGCGTATACAGTTGAATGTGTTAAGTTGCCACGTTTAACGCAGTTTCGTTTAGCGCTGGAACGTATCCCCCGCTTTAAGCGGAGCTTTACTGTATTAAAGAATGATTACAAAAGTAGTCGAGAATACTCATTTACCGCCGCAATCACTTTGTCATTTGTTTCCAGGTTTGGAAACAAATAATAATCGCTAGGAGTTAAACTAGATGATTAAAATGAAATTGACACATTTTCCAATAAACAATCAAAATCCATCAAAAATTCGGAAAATTTTTGAACTAAAAGTTCATTTGATGAGATGATAAAATTCAGAAAAATGCATGAAATTTTTTTTTCAATCGATAGTATGGCCCAAGAATGATAAACTAAAAATTACGCCTTGATTATGATTTCCCGTTAGATGACGTTGTTGGGCTATTTTAAAGGTTTCCAAGTCTTTTTCATATGAACATTTCTTCTGAAAAGTGTATGCACTACGCGAAAGTAGTTGGCAGTCCTGCAATATAACCTACATTATCATTAGCCAATAGGAAAACAATGAAAACAATTTTCGTGACGTCATTGATTCAACATGTGCAGAAAGTTTCAATTTTGTGTACGTGATGGCGTAATTTTTAGTTTATCATTCTTGGTACGGCCAATATAATTTAATGTTTGAAGATTATTTCATGCAAATATTGACCGCGACTGCGCCTTAAATGGTCCATCCGCTTAGTCCAATTTTGGCATACTCTTGTCAACATTTTGGCCGGTATCTCACGAATAAATGCTTCAATGTTGTCTTCCAATGCGTCAATTGAAGTGACCTTGTCTGTATAGACATGAGATTTAACACAGCCCAACAAAAAATAGTCTAAAGGCGTTAAATCGCACAATCTAGGCGGGCAATTGACAGGTCCCGAATGTGAAATTCAAATGTTCACCGAACTCGCCTCTCAGTAAGTCCATTGGTAAGCGTCTTGTTGAAACCACATGTCATGCAAGTCAAGCTCTTGCATTTTGGGCAAAAAAAGTTGCATATCATCTCACGGTAACGCTCACCATTCAGAGTTACGTTACGGTTAGCAGCATGTTTGAAGAAGCGTTGTCCAATGATGCCACCAGCCCATAAACCGTACCAAACTGTGACTTTTTCTGGATGCATTGGGAGGTTTTGCAATACTTCAGGCTGATCTTCACTCCAAAATCGACAATTCTGCTTATTTACGTATCCATTGTACCAAAAATGAGCTTCGTCGGTGAACACAATGTTTCGATAAAGAAGTGGATCTTTGGCCAACTTTCCAAGAGCATATTCGCCAAAAATTCGGTATGTCGTTCGGCTTCAATTCTTGCACCAGCTACATTTAGAAAGGCTTCACACCTAAATTCTTCTGCAAAATTTCCCAGAGACGCAATTGCTGCGAACGTCAACGAATCGATAATTGATGGTCATCATTAATACTGGCCGATAAAGCTGCGATATTTTCTTCAGTTAGCACTCTACATAAGCCTGTTGGTGGTTTAATGTCCAACAAAGTAAATTTAATGCGAAATTTAGTCGCCATGGTCTAGTAGGTAGTGTGTTGGCTTATTAGACGAAAGGCCCGAGTTCGAATACCAGGTCAGACATCAAAACGAAAAATATGAAAACACTTTTTCGGCGACTTCCTCTCAGCAGGTTTCTGGCAAAGACTCTGAGAGTAAAAATTGCCATGAAAAGCTTCTAAAAAATCTGTCGTTCGGAGTCGTCTTTAAACTGTAGGTCCCGCCTCTTCTGTATAAAATTAACGCACACAACATTAGTGGCGTGAGAAGCTAGGACGTTGTACAATGGGTCAATTCGATCACCGGGTACTGTACTTGTCAGACTTTGACAAGTACACGTTCTCTAACCTAACCTAACGTAACCTAACCTAGTCACAATAGCTTGAATACCCGCTTCAGTGGGTCGATTAAACTGACCATAAAATGGAAGAAGCGGGGGATGAGCTTTCTTAACAGAACACGCGTTTTGATAATAAAATTCAATGATTTGCAAGCGTTGTTCGTTTGTAAGACGATTCATGATTAAATTATAGATCAAACTGAAGATGTTTGACAGTGAAACAAAACACGAAACATGCGTGAGCTGTTTAAATCAGTGTTGCCAAAAAGGTAATAGAGAAAAAATCATCCTTTACTATTTATGTAATAAATATGGTAATTTTTGTCTGATTTGATCAAATGATGACTTAATATCTTCACAAGAGAACGGACTTTAAGAATATTATCATTTATCCTAGATTTTTTTATTAAAGTTTGCTAGTATGAATGGACAAACTTGAAAAATATGAAAAAATTTACATTTTCCAAGTTTACCTTATCGAAACTCATAGTATATTGAGACAAATAATAGAAGTTTGTATATCGATTTAAAGTTCCTTCTCTCTCCTTTCTAACAAGATTTAAAATTTGGAAATCGGGTCAGAAATGTTTGAGTAATTCAAAAATTTGTGTATAAAGGCAAGAAAAACACAGTTTTTGTCAAATAAAAAAAGTTTGGAGGGTTCGGGTAACTGAACAACATGGACTATGTAGAGTTACTCGAGTGTATTTTCATTGTCGCATTGTGTTATTATTATACAAATTGTTGTTGTTGTTGTTGTTAACGTTGTATTGTTGCGTGCAAAAATGTACTACTTAAAGACAACAAACAATTTTCTTCAAAAAAATTTTATTTTTTTTGTTTTCAAAAGGAAACAAAAATTTATAAAAAAAAACAAGGTTTTCTTGGGTTTTTAAAAAAACAATTTTTAACGGTATTTTAAAGTAATTTTGATTTATTTTTTTTCTGAAATTGCTTGCGTTGTTGTTTTTTGGGGGGTTTTCTGTTTTGAATTTTTGATTTTTAAACAACAAAATTAAGTTCCAAATTAACTTTAATTCACGGTCAAAATTTTAAAGTTTTTTTGTCTTCCTCTTTGTTGATGTTACAACGTTCGTTTTCTTCTTACGGTGTTTGGTTTTCTTAAGAAGCCATGGCTGGCCTAAGCTGCAAGCAGAATAAGAAGACGAAGACAAAGAAAAAAAGATAAAAGAAATCCAACTTTTCATTCCGTCATTAAAAATCCATTTAAGCTGTCAATCATAGAACACAGAACAGCTTTTCGAAAGAGAATGAATTAAAAGGCCAAAGAAAAACAGTCAAGCATTCCAGTCCATTCCATTCACTTTACTTTGTGGATTTCTGTTTTAAAAACATCTTTACAGAAGTAGAAGAAAAAATAAATCAAAGAAGAAAAGCAAAAAAAGAAACAAAAAAACATCCTGTCGATGGTTAACAGACTGCCAAACTGCCAAAGATTAATTTTGATTTCTGCTATAAAATCCATTCCAAAGTAGTCAACTTTTTCTGCATCTTCGTGTATATGCTTTGCACAGGAAACACCACTTTCTAGGTGCTTAGAGGGATACCCTATGAACTGGAGAATGATTCAGAATTGTCTCCATATTGCCTAAATATGTGAACAATAAGTGACAATTTTCTCTTCGTAGACAAGCCAAGGCTAGTCCAGGATGGCTTTCAAAAAGTTATTTTGAAGTATTCAGGCTTCAGTTTGTACCTCTCCAGTAGTGGTTAGGCCAACAGCTGGCAAACTGCTAAAACCCATAAAAATATTGTATTTGCCTGTATTGTTATTGGATTGGCGATCAACATTACCTTCACACAAAAATCAAAAGTCAAGCTATACCACCAGCTTTGTCATAAGAACACATATATCCCTCAGGGGAAGATCATCTTCGGCTTTTCGTGCACATAGGGCACGAATATCAACAATGTTCGTTAAAAAGAGCGTAAAAATGTATTTAATTTGCTGGTCAGATTTCAATGAAGCAGGTTCTTGTCGCTTCTTTTTGAAATTTTTTTTTGTATATCAACCGTACACCCAAAGAAAAATTACAGTAGGATTCACAATTTTTTAATGAGGTTCACTAATAACAATGAGAAATGATCTCAAATTTTGGAAGAATATTTATCAAGTTAAATACCTAGGGACTTGGCGCAGTACATTTTCTATTTTCCACTACATAAACTTATTATTAGGTCACACTTCATTGAATATTACTAACAATTTTCCTCTGGTTTAAACGCATGCTTCTCGCAAATACACTCACATTTTTAGAAAGAGAACATTGTGCCGACATCTAGATAAGAAGCTTTCATTTTGGCTTTGTAGAGAAGAATTCTTTGAACAATTTTAAGAATAGTTAGTGTAAGTACAGTAAGACCCCGCTTAACGCGGGTGTTACATTCCAATAAGTTCCAGAATTAAACGAAACATTGTTAAACGAGACAACTTAGCACAATGACGGAAACACAGTTGGAACCTTTATTCTGGACAGACTAACAAAAGAACTTTGAAGAAGATACTTAGTATACGACCTCGCTATATAGTGCCCCGCTTTTGGTTGATGCATGGCTGTTTCATTTGCATACGTATATAACAAGTATCAATACAGTGTGCGCTTTAGGGAAGTCCCAATACTACCGCGTAATACTGAAACAGCGTTAATCAGGGTAGCATTAAGCTGGGTAGCATTAAGCGGGCTAGCGTTAAGCAGGGTAGCGTTAAGCGAGGTCTTACTATATTTGCTAACGTGCAGTTACTGATAAAAAAAATCCCGTTTAAACATGCAATAAATTGAACCCAAAGCTCATACCCGCCTAAATAATATTCCACAAGACGAGGAGCCGATTTAGTGGGTGAAGGTCCCTACGTAGGATGTGACGACTTCCTCTATGGTGCGGTTAAGGTACATTTTTTTTTTTTAATAAAACCAACACTCAGGGGATGGCCCCTATTCATGCAGTGCATTGGGTAGGTTTACGAAAATAGGTTATAGGAAGGAGGAAAGAGGGAGTAGTGTTTATGGACATTCGATTTAAACTCACCAATATCGTAATTGACGGCAAAAACTCTCGCAGGAAGATCATTCCACATGCGAGCAGTGCGGGTAAAAAATGAATTCTCCCTGTAATGCGTTGTGCGGTTCACTGGACAATCAACCACAAAAGGATGTGCTCTGTGAGAAGCTCGAGTACCACGTAAAAATATGTGAATATTGGAAACCAAGCCCCTTATCTCTCGAGAACACCTCCCATTATAGTACCGATAGAACAATGCAGCACACGGCACATTGCGACGATGCTCCAACGAATCAATAGAGTTGGATACCGTACTGTCATTAATAAGCACCTTCGCCCTCTCCTGTACGCGATCGAGAAGCTTCAAAATAGACTTTGAAGCACCGGCCCATACATGAGAGTTGTACTCCATGCGGGGTCGGATAAAGGTCCTGTAAATAGTAAGAAGGTCGGATGAAGTGAAGTATTTCCTGCACCGTTTCAAAAAACCAAGGCACTTGAATGCTTCCTTCGACACTCGAAAAATGTGATCGTTCCAACGAGCATCACAACTAATTCTCATGCCCAGAACATCAAGAGCATCCGCCTCCTCAATATTTACATTACCCATAAATACAAATGACAGAACACCAGACCCAGCATCACGCCGGTGTGTCAAAAAACAACATTGGGTCTTGCGCGCATTGAAATCGACCCTGTTCGCGCGGCCCTAGTCAGAGATTGCTATCAGGACACCTGTGAGTGCGTCATTCATGTTCGACCTCCTTGCCCATTCTCGCCGTAAAAAAAACGTATCTGTAAAAATCTGAATAAGGAGATGATGCAAGAAATCTTAGAATGTCAATCTTGTTTGTTTGTAAACAAGTCCATTGTTTTTGTTGGTATATTTTTATTTATTCGTTGATCACGTAAACAAGTTCATTGTTTTGTTTTTGGAGATTTTGTTCATTATTTTAATAACATAATTGCCGTTTTCGTAACAGTATGTCAGTTTCAGTAGTCCTGAGAGTGAAATAGTTTTTGATAAGGAAGCACAAACTTTCAAAGGTAAATGGCAACTCTATCATTCTAGAACCTTTTATAGAAGGCGATTAATTGCCTGATTAGCTATACAAACTTGAATAATAATAAAATAAGCTCTCTATTCCATGAAGACAGGAAAAGTTTTCCTTTTAAAAAATCTTCAATTCTCATTTCATTGCTTTAGTTGGACTGAATATTAATTTACATATTTTGTGGACTAAAGGCCTGTATTTTTTCTCTGATCTCTGTTCTCTGTTCAATATCATGTTTTCTGGTTGTATGCCATAGAGCGTTTTTATTTTACTAATACCTGCCTTCTTAACAGAAATTTTTGTTTTTGCCAATCGCACTAATTTGCCACAATTAAGTAAGACTTGACGTACTCCATCCCTTCCTCCTCTGTGTCTCTAAAACTTTTTTGTTTCTTGTTTAATGCCACGCATCATTTACATAAAAATTCTTTCCCTTTTTCTGTTTTTTTTTTGTTTTTCCAATTTGGGGTTACACTTGTTTAGGCATTGTCTGCTGATGCGGCTGATATATTGGACTGCACTCGACTGTACTGTTAAAGGGTCAAGTTTCTTAGCAGCAACATGATGATCACAACAACAATAACAACAACACGTTGTCATTCATCATTTTGGTCATCACCCTCTCAATTTGAATACATGTTGTATGTATGGACGTATGTATGTACACTTCGACTGTATCTCTGATCATTTGTTGTCATCTCTTTGGGTTGATCTGCCCGTGGCTTGTTGATTTCCCCAATTGAGGTTAAACTTATTTGTTGAGGCAATTTTCATGTTTTTTTTTTCACTTTTTTTCTGTGGTAATTGGTAGTAGAGCCCCTCCGTTCCGTTTTTTGTTATTCAAAAGGGAAACCCAACTATAATTTGTTGTTTTTCAGTTGAAATTTAATTTTAAATTTGGTTGTGGGTTCATCAAATTTTGAAAATTTATTCACAGAGATTTTTATCAAAATTTTTGATGATTTAGACTTACGCGTGGGTGAATAAAATTTTCTTAAATTGTGTTTAATTTGTTACAAATTATTTACAATTAAAGTCTTAACAATTAATTGATAATGAATATTTGAATAAATGAAATGAAAAATTAATGTAAATGAATTATTATGAAGTAAAGTATGTGGCACTTAAAATATGGACGCCTTACCATTTAATACTTTTCAACTTTTAAACCGAAAAGCATTGTCACCGTTAGACAAATTATAGTTTAAATTCTGTCAATATAATCAATCTGTAACAGTTTGTACCAGAATGAAATATTCCGAAACTTCTGATCGTTGTCCAAGCAAAAGCTTACATACATAAGTGATCATTACAACCCATCAGTCAGTATTACGACCTAACTTCTCAAACCACTTATATTGTGTGCTTTAATTTTATTCATGAGTGGCGGAATCTACAGTTTAAAGGCAACTCCGAACGACCGGTTTTCGAGAAACATTTCGCAGAAATTTTTTATTTACTCTCAGAGTTTTTGCCAGAAATCTGCTGAGAGAGGAAGTCGCCGCAGAAATATTTTCATATTTTCGTATTGATGTCTTTGAACTGGGATTTGAAATCGGGCCTTACGTCTAGTAAGCCAGTACACTACCTGTCTGAACATAGTATTATTGATTTCAATATTTCATATAAAATTTCAATTAATTATTGCGCAATAAATTCATAAATTGCTATAATATTGAGAAAAATACTAAATACAGCACTGTCATAAGTATGTACGTTCAGTGAGCATATTACAATATTCCGAACACTTTCAATTGATATTTGACAACTCAAATGTCAACGACTTTTCTGCAAACTTTTCAGAATTGCCAAATTTTTCTTCCTCATCCTTCTGAGAGAAGCCAGAAGTTGCTTCTACTAACCGGATTAACTCGGGGTTGCTGTTACACACTACTAGTAAGACCCATTCCAATGTTGAGTTGTTTCCTATTTTTTCACAAACTTTTTTAGAAACAGTGTTGTTGAAACAATCTGCTATTCTGTTTACCAGATGTCAACAAAAAAATTGCGTATATTATGTGTCTGAACACCTAAAATATTGTACGCAAATAAACGAATATTAACTCAATAAAAATGCCTGTCTGAACATAGTATAATGCCGTTTATTGCGATTTACTCAATATAAGTGTATGTCGGAACATAGTATAAGCTTTGTAACACAATTTAGTCGCCCTTTTCCTTCATTTAATTCCCACATTAATAGGGAAAATCGTTGGAAAATATTATTGCAGAAACTATTCCATGGTGTAAGGGGCATCATAGAATGTATGTATGTATGTACATATAGTTGGTATAAGAGTATGTAAATAAGTTTAAAGTTTTTATTTTCTCTCCCTTTAATGAAAATGTTTATTTTTTGTTTTTTCATTATTTTCAAGGCTCCTTCATTAAGGTTATTTATTTAACAAAAAAAAAAATAATTGTGAATATAAAATTAAAAAATTAAGTATAAATTATTGTAATTAATTAAATAATTTGCCATTGTAATAATTTAACAAATTATTGTTAATTTTTTTTTTTTGTTTATTAAAAACAACAAGAAGAATAAAAAATTTTATAACAACAATGACCTTCACATACAAATGCTCTCAGCGAGAAAATTACAAATTTTTTAAAAAAGAATTTTTAAAAAAAAATTATTGTTTTTCTTCTTTTCTGTAAAAAAAAAAAAAGAAATATTAAAATAAAACAACAACAACAAAAATATCATTATAAACAATTATTGTTTATAAACGATGTCTATCGACAGAGCTTGAGTTAATGAGATTGTTTGTTTAAAAAAAAAACGGAAAAAAATTAAAAAAAAATCGAATTAAAATTCAGCTGACTGACACATCTGGCACACTGCCATATATTCATAAAGCAGAGCGAATTCCAAGCACAAACCATCTTAGAGATGTCAAAAGACAGACCTGCAAGATCCGGAAATATCCCACAATGACTTCTTTAGTTGTTGCAATGAAAAGGAAGACGAGGAGCTCGCAATACATCTCTCCTGGCATTGTCCAACGTTTGGGAATCTGAAAATTTATTGAAATGAAGCGTCAAACCAAAAGTAGTTAGAATACCATGCTTGCCGACATAGGGGAAGTACTATCTATCTGTACTATGCTGTTAATTTAATGTAACGGAGTTGATATTTCTTACGAAGAAGTGTATACCGCTAGAAATCGACATCACGATATGCACTCTGACAACGTGGAAAGTGTTCCACTACCTTGGCATTCGACTGTACCCTAGAATTACGTTTTGGGTTCAGATACAACACGCTGTAACCAAGCCAGCTAAGATTACCTCCTTACTTAGCGGGCTTATGGCATATATTGGTGGTCCAATACAAAGCAGACGCAGCTTGATGTTAGCAATAACAGACTCTATTTTGCTTAACAGCAGTGAGGTCGACTGTGGAAGGAAAATTTTATCATTGGTACAGCGAACCGCTGCACTTAGAGTGGCATCGGCGTATAGGACTGTATCAGCAATACTAGTAATACCCATAGCTCTACACGCAAGCGAACGGAAGAGAGTGTGGGAGGCTAAAAACGTGTATGGAGAGAAAGTAAATGTCGACGACGCCAGAAAGCGAACCATACCGCAATGAGGATTGGAACACCGAGACGAGCGATAGATGAGCGGCAAAACTTCTCCCGGATATTACCCGCTGGATGGAGAGGAAATTTGGTGAGGTTAACTACTATCTGACACAATTGTTATCTGGACATGGTTATTTTTGTAAGATGACACAACCAAATTGCATCTATGATGATACGTCGATTGGTGATGCGTAACACATTTTCTTTCACTGTAAGCGATGGAGATTGGAAAGAAGGAATTTTGAGGCTAAAATCGGTGTCTGTACTGTCGGGAACTTCTGCGATAGGATTCTGAACAGCGAGCAAAATTGGAACAACTTAAGGAGCTACACTAAAGTTCCTCTGAAATCGAAGAAAATTGACTTGGATGAGAGAACTAGAGTAGATGTTTAAACATCTTTTCGTATCTTGTTGCGCAATCCGGACGTGGATATGAATGTAAAGGAGCCAAATGGCCAGACGGACTCCACTTCGTAGTAATACCCCTAAGGTAGTTCCAGAGTGGACAAAAGAAGTCCAAAAGAGGGGGAAATTTAGTGGTAAAAAAAAAATCGTGTCATTGAAATAGAAAATAAAGGCAATCAATAAAGACAGAATCTGCTTTTAAACTTTATATCGTAATTAAGGGGCTTCGATAACCACTTTACCACGAGACATTCACACCGAAGTTCACCGTAGTCTAGTAGGTAGTGTATTGGCTTTTTAGACGTAAGGAACGAGTTCAAATCCCAGGTCAGAAATCAAAACGAAAATATGGAAAAAAAATTTCTTCGGCGACTTCCTCTCAACAGATTTCTGGCAACAACTCCGAGAGTAATGAAAAGTTTCTTAAAAATCTGTAAATCCCGCCACTCAACGTATAAAATTAACACACCACAACATAAGTGCTGTGAGAAACTAGGTAGTAATCCTGACTGAAGGGTTGTAATGACCAATTATGTATGTTATGTATGCATTCCCACAGTTGGAATAGGTGAACTATCCCAATAAGGGACATGAATTGGGATATTAATACATGCGGGATTCCCTGTCAAAGTCGAATATACTCGTCCTACTTTAAATACATTATAACATGCAGGCTTTTGAATTAGCCAATTATCACAATGTGCCTCGTTTTATTCCATTTTCTTTATTTTATACGTCTGCGTGATTTATTATTCGTTTTTGTACTAAAACGTACGCAAAAAGTGCCTTAATATTCCCAACGACGAGTATACTCGTCTTTAGTTTTCTGCTTGTAAATGATTATGTATGATAATATATGCGCTCTTGCCAAGAAATAACAGGGTTTTGGTAAACAATAAACACTCAAAATATAAATGGGAATGGGAATAATTTCATATAATTTAGGCTTGGCAGCGAAAATGTTAAGGAAATTTTATTTTATTTCATAACACTTGCCACCTTAATGTTTATCATTCGGTTGCTTATTTTACTCTATTAGGTAGATGAATGCAAAAATCTTTAAAAAGTTTGTTTTAAAATCTTACAATTATGAAGTAGGGGCCTATTTCATATTGTGTGACGCATAAAAATTTCGAAAAATTAAAAACTTTTTCCACAAAAAAAAGAAACAAAAAATTACTATCATTGAGTATTTCATTTCTGTTTACAGAATAGGCCAACTATGTAGAAAGATTTTTGCGCGCGGGGGATACCCTATCTATCTAAGTATATCGCCTGTAAGAGAATATTTTTGTTTGCAAAAGTTGTGTGCGTGTCATCAACCTGGTCTAAAGTGGCAATGTTACGATTTAATGGCCGAATGGCTAAAGTTACAAATTAATAACGACGACAACGACGATGAACGCCAACAACAACAACAACAAAAAACGCAGGAAAAATCAAATGATAACAGTTCGGTTCAGTTATGTTTAGTTGGTCGAATTTGGTTTTAAATTTCTGTCTGTCTGTGTGTCTGTCGGTATGTCTAGCTCGTCTGTCTGTTTAAATCTTACTTTGCTGGCATTGCACAAAAATTGCTGGGGTTGCAATAACCAATTAGCACCTCTATTGCGTGGCTAATGCAACACACGATGCGATATCAAAACAACAACAACAACAAGAATAAACATTTTAAAAACGCTGTCACATGAAGGCGTCTATTGCCCCAACATTACGAATTCATGACGTTTCTTTCTTTTTTTCGCATTATGGCCTTTAATTACAACAACAACAACAACAACAACATACTGCAATTGCAACTGCAACTACATTAATAGTTGCCAACGCAAAATGACACCCCCTTTCATTATTTATTAGAAATTGAAATTTTTTCCTCACATAATTTGCTATTATAAATGCATAGAGCCTTGTATTGTAGTTGTTGTTGTTATTATTGTTTCCACATATTTTACAATTTAAATCGATTTGAATATAAAACGAATTGCCATTTAAACGGAAATTATAATGCAAAACTCATAAAGAGGAAGGAGATTAGAATAATGATTTGCTGGGAAAACTTTATAAAATGATAACCCAGTTGACATTTCTCTTGCAAAACACCGCAGTACAGTTTTGTATAAACCATACTACAATGTAAGAAGAATTCTCCTGAACAATAATAAATAAAATTGAAAATAAATTTTTAATTTTAAAGCTCAACTTATAACAGGCCAAAGAAGGGATTTGTGAAAAAAAATTTAATTTATTATGAAATCTGTACAGCCTGGCAAGATTTATTGCAGATAATAGGCTACCGGGCGGATCGCGACCTGCGAAGAGAGAGGTAGTGATGAGCAGTCTCTTAAGTTGGCAATTTCGAACAACTTGACAAGATCAGTAGGCCCATCTACCTTTGACTTTGTAGATTAGAGGGCGTGTACTTGTCAAACAAGACAAGTACAGTACCCGGAGGTCGTATTGACCCATTGTACAAATTTGTACATCCATGAGGTAATGTTTGTATTAACCGGTTAGCTTTATAAATCGGCGTCTCCATTATATAACGTTCTAAGTGTACTTGGAATGTTTTTAATGTTCTTTCATTTTTAAATTCTACGTTTTCTAACTTAAATTTATTTATTTATTATAATTTACATAGCACAACAAGATATGAATCTTATAAGTGACAGTGCTATGTTAGGAATCATTAAGATTTAAAAATTAATTGTGAAACAAAAATACATTAAACAATATAAAGAAAAAAATATAATATAAAGAAATTAAAAAATTAAAAAAGTAAGTAAGTAAATAAGTGAATTGAAAATATTAAAAATAGAATATTAAAAAAAATACCATTTATAAAAATTAGTATAAAAAAAACTGGGAATAAAAATATATCCTATATAGACTTATAAAATAAATCACAAATAGTAAAAGATTTTATTCATGAAAATAATTTGAATAACTCCTTGAACGCGTTTGCATTGCCTAGATTCTGGATGTAATTTGGTAGGGAATTCCAAAGACTAGTGGTGTTTATAAGAAACTGTCTCTGAGATAAAAGAGTCCTAAATCTTTGCTGAATAATGTTCCTACCGCGGTAGGATCTAGCAAATTTAATTCGACAAAATAAATATTTCGGCCGTCCCGTGTAAATTATCTTATGAAGTAGAATAAGGCATCTAATTTTCAGGAGATTATTAAATTTTACATTAAGAATCCGGCAAGCCAAATGGGAAATGTGATCACGACGCCCCTTCTGAAAGACATATGTAGCTATGTTACTAAATGCCAAGTTAAGTCTATGTTTATCATCCCTATCGCAGTTTGCCAAAATTTCACACCCATACAAAAGTAGCGGAATTAAGTACGTTCTGGCGAGTTGCATACGAATGACAAAAGGAGTCGAATCAATAACAGTCCACAAGTTCCTAAGCATACTATAAATTCTACCTACAACGGCACCAATATGGTTAGACCACGATAAACTACCATTAAAGACAATACCCAGATTTTTCGCAGATTTGACAAAGTCAATCTTATTTCCCCTGATGCATAATTCAGGCATGACAAATGATCTGTCGGTTCTCGAAAGTATAATACATTTAGACTTGGAGGGATTGATGCAAAGACCATTGGCCGAGGCCCAGTTGTCAATCCTTACCAAATCACTATTAATATAGTAAAAACAAGAATCAATATTCTCCCTTGGAGTACTAGTATAAAGCTGCACATCATCAGCAAAATGAAATACATCCGGCTAATGATATAGTTTAGATTGTGAGTTTTTTTAAGTAGACCTCAAAAATATTTTTTTTATATTTCACGAACCCTTGAAACTTTTTTCATTTGACAAAAACTGTTTTTTTTTATTTTAAGCACAAATTTCTGAATACTCAAACATTTCTGACCCGATTTGCGGAATTTAAATCCAGATAGAAAGGGAAGAGATGGACCTTTAAAACGGTATTCATATACCATGGGCGCCAATATGCCACCATGTTAAGCATCCCCAAATCACTTTATATTTTCGCCGCCATGTTTAACAGTTTGCTTCAGAAGGTATCTTTGACAACATTTTCCGGGTCTTCGATATCAGTACTGGTTTCCATCTGATTGGAAATGTGTTATCTAGTCTGATGAGTCCAAATTTAACCACTTTAGTAGAGGGTCTCATGCGAAAAAAGACTATCAACAGATTCTGCAAGCTCATTTTCCGAATTTTATGGAAAAATGTGATTATATGAAATGAAATGAATATGAAATTGAGGGTGAGCCGAAGCACACGGCAAAAATTGTAAAGTTATGGAGTGGGGAAACAAAATTTTCAATTAATGGAATGGCCAGCACAAAGTCCCGACCTCAATCCGATTGAAAATCTTTGGTCACTTGTGAGAAGCCGGCTCGGGCAGTACGAAACAGCCTTAATAAACGTGGATAAACTTTGGGCTCGTATAAATGCGGAATGAAATCGAATTCCGAAAGATGTTATCGAAAATATGGTAGAAAGCATGTCAAACCGCGTAAATCAAGCTATTTCTAATTCTAAGGGTCTATGGACTAAATATTGAAATTGGGTTAGTTTCTTGAATTTTCTTGAAACGTGCAAAATTGAGTTTATGTGGGTTATTTTCGTTTTTTCATTTAAACTCATTGAATTCATTTCAATTGGCTCAGTCATGTCGTTCGAACGGAGGAAGATGCTCCGGCGAGACGGGTATTTGATGCTGGGATCTGCGTAATTAGGCGAAGAGGACGACCTTGTATCCGTTGGAAGGACCAAATCGAGGAAGCCCTGTCATCGATTGGTGTGACCAATTGGCGTAGGCGTGCAAAAAGCAGAGCCGCCTGGAAGGATGTGTTACGGCAGGCCGAAATCAGTTAATCGGGTTGTTATGGCCCATTAAGTACGTAAGTAAGTAATCATTGTTTTTTTACTGCTATTTGTTAAGAATAAAATAAAAAGTTAAAAATATTTTTTTTTTTTTTGTATTTGCTTGTATAGTTTTGTTTTTGTGTGTGTTTTTGATCGTGAACGTGCACTCACTTCTGCTTGCCACTATTCGACTTTTTAAAAATCTGAATGAAGATCTGTAGTTATATTCGTATACAGCGCGCAAAATGCCTTTTTTTTATACGAACGTCCCGGCCTCACACTAACCCACCCTCACCCGACCGCGGAGGACTCGTCCCTATTACGCAGGGACACGTACACACCATAGTCCGGACTGTGGCGGGAAAGGGAAAAGCTATGGCAACGAGAACATAAAACAGCTACAGAACTTAATCACAAGCTGAATAAGGTAACAATAAAACGGATCTATCTAAGACAAGAACAAAAATACGTTTTTATACGATAATTTATAAACAAAGGCCAGTATACAAGCCACGCTTTACATTACAAACACTACAATTAAAATCTATAGAATCATAATGCAAATTAAAATCGTAACATAATCTACGAAAAGGAAAATTATATCCATAGTTCGTTCTATAGACGACACTTAAAGAAGAGGACGATAGTGCCGAGAAAATCTTGCTGGAATGCTGAAATTCAGGTTACAAAGCAAGAACTCAGAATCGATATCACCTTTAACCTGATTGAAAACTAAACAAACCCCTAAAACAGACCTTCTACGTTCCAAAGTTGGAAGTTTTATCAAAGCTAATCTATCCTCATATGACGGAAGCCCATTGGCATAATCCCATCCTAAACCACGTAAACAGAATAATAAAAACTGCTTCTGCACAGACTCAATTGAATTACTATGAGAACGATAGTATGGATTCCAAATCCGAAAGATGTTATCGAAAATATGATAGGAAGCATGTCAAACCATGTAAATCAAACTATTTTTACTAAGGGTCTATGGACCAAATATTGAAATTAGATTAGTTTCCTGAATTTTCTTGAAACGTGCAAAATTGAGTTTATGTGGGTTATTTTCGTTTTTTCATTCAAACTCATTGAATTCATTTCAATTGGCTCGGTCATGTCGTTCGAATGGAGGAAGATGCTCCGGCGAGACGGGTATTTGATGCGGGGAGCTGCGGAAGTCGGCGAAAAGGACGACCTTGTATCCGTTGGAAGGACCAAATCGAGGAAGCCCTGTCATCGTTTGGTGTGACCAATTGGCGTAGGCGCGCAAGAAGCAGAAGCGCCTGGAAGGATGTGTTGCGGCAGGCCGAAATCCGTTAATCGGGTTGTTATGGCCAATTAAGTAAGTAAGTAAGTAATTATTGTTTTTTACTGCTATTTGTTAAGAATAAAATAAAAAATTAAAAATATTTTTTTTTTTTTATGTATTTGCTTGTATGGTTTTGTTTTTGTGGATGCCGAAACTTAGCATCGTGAACGTGCACTCACTTCTGCTCGCCACTGTATTTACTATTCGACTTTTTTAAAATCTGAATGAAGATCTGTAGTCATATTCGTCTTCAGCGCGCAAAATGCCTTTGGAAACACCTTGAGTTACTTTATTTGGGCAAAAATGTCCAAATTTGCAGGGCAGTGTTATCGGTTACGCGGGGGAGAGGATTTAAACTAAAGTTACCTCTCCTTAGAGATCAACCTCTTTATGCTACAACTTAAGATCCATTAAATTTATCATTTATCAATTTCTTATTCTTATTCCCTTCATTTCCACATACCGTGAAGAAATACGTCGAAGGTCTATTCCAGATAACCATCAACAAAACCGTAAGGAACTGAGTGGTCAGTCTCACGTTGTGGTTATTGAGCGGAAACACAATTCTGGATGGATGTCTAAAGCCTCTTATTCAGACAATATTTTGATAAACTAACCTAACTTAACCTAACCTCTCCTCTTTCTATCTAAAACTGCAATGTTGTTTTATTTTCATAACCCACTGTATATTGTCCCATATAATTTTTGTTTTTTTTTTGTTGTTGTTGTTGTTTATATTTCTTGATGAATAAGTTTTAATTAAAAATATTTTATTGGGCCTTGTTTAAGAAAATTATCAAGCAGGAGCAGAATATGAAGAAGAAGAGAAGCGAATGCGGAGAAGGAGAGAGAGAAAGAGAAGAAGGAGAGGCGAAAATTCAAAGTGGTTTTCAGTTTTTTTTTCTTTTTCGTTTAAATATTTTACACGCAAATTATGAATAAATTTAACGCCATCAAATGGTAAAAAAAAATTGGAAAAAGAAAAAATAGAAAGAAAAAAAACCGGCACAAGCAGTTGTTGTTCAAAACACAAACAAATTTTTTTAAAACAAGAAGAAGAAGAAAAGGAGGAGAAAATAAAATCCAAAACCAAAATGAAGAAAATAGAAAAACTATGCGATAAATCATTAAAAATTACAAGAAAAAGTAAAAAAAAAAAAATTAAATTAAAAAATTAAAAGAAAAAACAGAGAGAGAGAGAGAGAGGAGAAAAGAGAGGGAAAGAAAAAATTATCCACTTGAATGAAATCAACAAAGAAATATGAAATGATGGCAGAAACAAAAAAAAAAAGAAGCAAAACAGGAGGAGAGAATGAATGGAATAATTGTGTTAAAAGCAATTTTATGTTGCATTATTAAAATTTCTTTTTCTTTCTTTTGTTTTTTTTTTTAATTTAAAAAAATTTTTTTTCCACTTTTTCAAGTTAAAATGCAAATTTCATTGAACAACATGAACAATAACGTTAAAGATAAAGAATTAAAAACAAAACAAAAATTACGAAAGAAAATAAAATAGAAAAAAAAGTAAAGAAAAAGAGTTTAAAATTAGATTTATAAGCCAAGATAATAATAATAATACAACCAAGTACTCAACATTACAATTAAAGGGTTATCAATTAAGTGATTTCAAAATTAACGAAATGGCGGCAAAGTTGTCTTTAGTCCTTTATTTTCGAATACACACATACATACATAATTAGCTATTAGAACCCTTTCAGTTAAGATTTACGGCCTAGCTTCTCATACCACTTATGTTGTGTGCGTCAATTTTATACAAGTGTGACGGCGGGGCCTACAGTTTTTGAAGTCGACTCCGAACGACAGATTTTAGAGAAGCTTTTCATGGCAATTTTATTTGAACACTCAGAGTTTTTGCCAGAAATCTATTGAGAGGAAATCGCTGAAGAAATATTTTTTCATATTTCGTTTTTGATGCCTGACCTGGAGTATACGAACCCGGACTTTACGTCTAATAAGCCAATGCTCTACCTACTAGACTACGTAGGCTTTAATAGAATTCATACATAATTGGTCATTAGAACCCATCAGTCAGGATTATTGACCTAGTTTCTCACACCACTTATGTTGTGTGCGTTAATTTTATACGTTAAGTGGCGGGACCTACAGTCTTAAGTCACTCCGAACGACAAATTTTATGAGAAACTTTTCATTGCAATTTTTTCTTTGCCAAAAATCTGCTGAGAGGAAGTCGCCGAAGAAATACGAACCCGGGCCTTTCGTCTAATAAGCCAACACACTACCTACTAGACCACGGCGACTTCATACTTCAATAGAATACGTATCGTAAAATGTTCTCGAATAAGCATCCGAAAAACGGTAAAAATTCATCGAAAAAAATGGCGAATCAATTGAGGCCACTTTTCAAGCATTAGGGGATGATTATGGTCACCGTAATCGATCTGTTTTACAAGGAATTGATAAGATTTTAAACCCATATGAAGAGACTGGAAGCATTAGAAATTTGATTAGAACCGCACATCATCCCAATGTACTTACTGCTGAAAATATAGCTTCTGTCAAAGAAAGTTTAGCGTTTAATGTCCAATGTCCCTTAGGGGAACATCATCTTCGGCTTTTTACACACATAGAACACGTACATCAACAATGTTCGTTAAGAATAGCGTAAAAATGCATTCAGCTGCTTGCCAGCTTTCAATGAAGCAGGTTCACGTCGCTTCTTTTTGATTTTTTTTTTTTTTTTTGTATATCAATTATACACCCAAAGAAAAATTACAGTAGGATTATGTATTTTGTAATGAGATTCACTAATAACAATTGAGAAATGATTTTCATTTTTGGAAGAATATTTGTCAAGTTAAATATACAGTCGTTAGGGATTTGGCACTGTATAGTTTCCATTTCCCATTTTCTCTTGATAGAATATTACTAACATTTTTCCTTTGGGTTATAAACAACAAATATCCTCCCACAAATACGCTCACATTTTTTTCAAGTTCTCTTAGTGCCAACGTCTCCTTATAATCCGAAATTGTCAATTCCAAAGTATTCTTGCAATTATGTACGCCCATAATGGCCATTTTAGACCGCTCAGACCAATTTGGAAAGGATACAAAGCCTAGCACGTATTGTTATAACCGGGGAAATGAAGTACACGGTCTACAGCTGTACTGGCAGTGAGGAGCGGAGCTGTAGAGTTTATTGTTAGGACTGACATCACAAAGCATCGTAACCTGACAAATTGGGGGACAGGCGATTATAGTTTACAATTTTGGGAAATGGGCCTTAAGAGAAGATTCATCCTATTTTATACGCTTGGCGTGAGGACAAATAGGACGACGAAAGCAGAGGAGTTCAAACCCAGATTGAAATATTTCGAAGCAGTAGTCGAAATATGTTCTCAATTAATCGCGCCCAGGAAGGGGACAAACATAGCAGTACCACCTGACTGGCCGGTGCACAAGCACTAGGCTCTTAAGTCTAAAGGAAAATGGAACTATATGGACAAGCTGAATCGGCTAAGCAGATCAAACCTCATGTGGCAATTTACGGCAAACAGAATACAGACAAAGTTGCTTGAAGAGGGTTTCCACGAATCTAACAAATTCAAAACCTTTTTAAGTGGAGTGGAAAGATTTGTTTCGAATGGAATATTTTGCGAAAGGGAAGAAAAAACGAAGATTCTTATCAACCCTAAGGGGTTAAAGGTAACTTAAGAGGTTCATTGAGATTTTAGCCATTCTTCAGATTATCCGGCAGAGAATGAATCATCAGAAGGAAAACATTTGTATGTGTATTAAGTATTAGGCTGGTAGTAATCCTCTCTGACCGAACAACAGCTAGAATATGTCATGGCAACAGGATTGGGGCAGACATTAACACATTAGCAGCCAAGGACGAGTACACTCGTCCTGGAAGTGTAGGATACCCTGTAAAAGCTATATTTGCACAAAAATGTCTAATTCAAAATACTGCATGTTATAACATATTTAAAGTAGGACGAGTATACTCGTCCTTTGCAAGAAATCCCGCACTGCCAAGACGAGTATACTCGTCATACTTTAAATATATTATAACATGCGGGATTTTGAATTAGCAAATGTTTCCTTTTGCCAATCGACAATAGTGAATTGTTAAGTGTTGTCAATTTTCGTAATGTGTCTCGTTTCATTCCAGTTTCTTTATTTTATTAATCTGCATGATTTCTTATTTGTTTTTCTACTAAAACGTACGCAAATACGAAAAAGGATATCGTGTCCTTCTGCTGCCATTTTATTGCCAACAACGAGTATACTCGTCTTTGGTTTTCTGCTTGTAAATGATTTTGTATGATTAAATATGTGCTTTTATCAAGAAATAACACGGTTTTGGTAAACAATAACACTCAAAATATAAATGGCAATGGGAATGACTTCATATAATTTAGGCTTGGCAGCGAATATGTTAAGGGCCACACACAATAGATCGTTTGATTATATTACTCTAGTACCACTACAAGAGAATTCTAAATTTCAAATTATATTGCCATTCATCATCTTATGTGTCTTAAACTTTCATTTTAAAATCACAAAATGGATAACCCGTTACAACTGGTAATTTAGTAAAGCAAAGTTTGATAATAGGGCAGCCAGCCAGCTAGCTAGTCAGCCAGTCAGCCATCAACTAAAATAACAATTATTAGCCGAGTTAAAAAGGAGCAGACATTACATTGCATTGCATTGGCTTGCATTGCCTTTCATTATTTGTGTTGATTACTGGGATTAGGAATATATGATAGAGGCTCTATAATTAAAATGCTAAAAATCGTTTCATTCATTCATAAAAAACAAAAACTCATTTTATTTAAATCATTGTAATTAAAAAAACTAAAAGCATACATACATACATACATACATACGTACATCATACAAATATAAGTAGCTGCAGATAAGCTTTTAAAAAAGAAACCTCAAAATTGCTTACTTAATAACGTACAATATTCCCAAGCATTTACTGCAGATGGCTTATTTTCCCTTCAAATAATCCATACCGGAAACCCTGATCTCTTCCCATCTCGGCCTTAGAGCCGTAGCAACAAATGTTATAGGAAATCTAATCAACATCATTTCTTTAGTAGAAGTACAACACTTCCAATAAGCATCGAGAGGAAAAGCATTCCCCAAAACTATTTCTAACTAAAATATGGTCTGCGTCAGCGTTACCGCTGGAAATTTTTAAGAAATCGCACAAAAAGGGGATTTTTGAAAAAAAAGTCCCACAAAAAGTGTATTTTGGCAGTAAAAAAGGGAAACATTTTTAAAAGAAAAGAAAATGTCTATAGTCTAGTCTAGTCTAGTCTAGTCTACAGTCTAGTCTATAGTCTAGTCTACAGTCTAGTCTATAGTCTAGTCTACAGTCTAGTCTATAGTCTAGTCTACAGTCTAGTCTCTAGTCTAGTCTACAGTCTAGTCTCTAGTCTAGTCTACAGTCTAGTCTACAATCTAGTCTCTAGTCTAGTCTCTAGTCTAGTCTACAGTCTAGTCTACAGTCTAGTCTACAGTCTAGTCTACAGTCTAGTCTACAGTCTAGTCTCTAGTCTACTCTACAGTCTAGTCCCTAGTCTAGTCTATAGTGTACCCTCTAGTATAGTCTCTAGTCTAGTCTATAGTCTAGTCTGTAGTCTAGTCTTTAGTCTAGTCTGTAGTCTAGTCTTTAGTCTAGTCTGTAGTCTAGTCTTTAGTCTAGTCTGTAGTCTAGTCTATAGTCTAGTCTATTCCATACCATAGTCTAGTCTATAGTCTAGTCTATTCCATACCATAGTCTAGTCTATAGTAAGTATATAGTCTAGTTATTGTCTAATACGTAGTCTAGTATATAATCTAGTCTATAGTCTAGTCTGTAGTCTAGTCTACAGTCTAGTCTAGTCTACAGTCTAGTCTCTAGTCTAGTCTACAGTCTAGTCTCTAGTCTAGTCTATAGTGTAGCCTCTAGTATAGTCTCTAGTCTAGTCTATAGTCTAGTCTCTAGTTCAGTCTCTAGTCTAGTCTATAGTCTAGTCTATAGTCTAGTATATAGTCTAGTATATAGTCTAGTCTGTAGTCTAGTCTTTAGTCTAGTCTGTAGTCTAGTCTTTAGTCTAGTCTGTAGTCTAGTCTTAGTCTAGTCTGTAGTCTAGTCTTTAGTCTAGTCTATAGTCTAGTCTATTCCATACTATAGTCTAGTCTATAGTAAAGTATATAGTCTAGTTATTGTCTAGTCTATAGTCTAGCATATAGTCTAGTCTGTAGTCTAGTCTATAGTCTAGTCTACAGTCTAGTCTAGTCTACAGTCTAGTCTACAGTCTAGTCTCTAGTCTAGACTCTAGTCTAGTCTACAGTCTAGTCTACAGTCTAGTCTCTAGTCTACTCTACAGTCTAGTCTCTAGTCTACTCTACAGTCTAGTCTACTCTACAGTCTAGTCTCTAGTCTAGTCTATAGTGTAGCCTCCAGTATAGTCTCTAGTTTAGTCTATAGTCTAATCTCTAGTCTAGTCTATAGTCTAGTCTCTAGTTCAGTCTCTAGTCTAGTCTCTAGTCTAGTCTATAGTCTAGTATATAGTCTAGTATATAGTCTAGTCTGTAGTCTAGTCTTTAGTCTAGTCTGTAGTCTAGTCTTTAGTCTAGTCTGTAGTCTAGTCTTTAGTCTAGTCTGTAGTCTAGTCTATAGTCTAGTCTATTCCATACCATAGTCTAGTCTATAGTAAAGTATATAGTCTAGTTATTGTCTAGTACATAGTCTAGTATATAATCTAGTCTATAGTCTAGTCTGTAGTCTAGTCTATAGTCTAGTATATTGTCTAGTCTATAGTCTAGAAAAAATGCTTTTTAAAAAAAGGGGAAAAAAGGGTCAAAAATCTTGAAAAGTGTCAGATTTAGTTCATTTTAGTAAGGAGGCACAAAAGTGGCGAGGTCGCTGAAAAAGTGTCAAATTGCAACTTTAGTCGCTCAGCGATAACGCTGGTCTGCGTTGCATTAGTTTTTGCAACTAGAAACCGATGCCTATCCTATTCCTTCTACAGTGATAGGCCAGGATAGAATAGAGTGACAGTTTTGTTAAAATAAAACTCCGCAGAGCACACGTAACGGCCCGTTGTGATAGCATATGAAATAATTTACCAGAACTAACTGAAAGTTTAATGAATTTTGGGATACATCTGGTATTCATGAAGTCGCCGTGGTCTAGTAGGATGTCTGTGAAGATAGATTTTAAAATCTAACTCCCCAGACGCAAACCAATCATTTAACAGAGCTCTGTTATGTTATTAACAGAACTCTGTTAAACAATTAATTTGAGGCTGGGAACGGAAAAAAAGGTAAAATTAATTAAATTCCTGGGAAAAATAAAAAAAGCAGAAAATGATAAATTAAGTCCCATAGTTAATCACTGTTACAAAATATTGCTTAAAAAACTAAAACGGACAAATAATCACATTGCCGAAAGCTATTGTAATCCGATAAATAAATCAATATTGTAAGAAAAGAGGACTGAGTGGGCAGATAAAGTAAATTGTTTTAGAAGCATTGGACGTCGTTTCCAGCCTCAAATTAATTGTTTAACAGAGTTCTGTTAATAACATAACAGAGCTCTGTTAAATGATTGGTTTGCGTCTGGGGAGTTAGATTTTAAAATCTATCTTCACAGACATCCTACTAGACCACGGCGACTTCATGAATTATGTATGTATGTATGTGTATGTAAATACCAATTACGCAATGATCTTTTGACCCCTACGAGTCGTGTTTAGATAGTTAGTACGCTTCCTACTTATTTTAAGCCAGATGAGCTGGATAATATAGCAAGACTGTGCCTTTGGCCAGGACTGTTCAGAGCCTTATAAAGAATCTAATCAGATCTGTATGCGGTAGGAATTGTGAATTGGATCACCAGCTACACAATTAGTTTCTGTAACTATTATCCTAAAGTTTAGAATCATTCGTATAGACTTCCATAGCATTCTTTTTACAACGATATTGAAATTAATTTTGCATTTCGGTATTAAAAAATTTATAAGATTGCGTTGCATCACTTCCCATATATTTTTTTTAATTTGAAAGGATTTTTGTTATCGTAAACACTACAGAATATCGATATGCCTAAACAAAGTAAATCAAATAACAGACACTCATTTATTCTGTCCACCCCGAAACTATTCGTAAACCATTTGATACTTTTAACATAAGATCAGACATCAAAACGAAAACTCAACGTATAAAATTAACACACCACAACAGAAGTGGTGTGAGAAGCTAGGTCCATAATCCTGATTGAAGGGTTGTAATGGCCAATGTATGTATGAATGTAACAATGTCTGCGTGCTGTCATATAGGTCTGAAAGCCAGGATATGAATATTGGAAGAACAAGGTACGGCCCCTTAAGCCCAAATGACAAGGCAATTGAGGACATTGTTCAATTCACGTTTCTCAGAAGTATTTCTGGAACTAACGATGGTGCTTAGGCAAAAGGAAAAGGTGCACTGAGCGCGGACACTGAGAGATTAGTAAACGGAAACGATTTTTGTATTAAATTGTAGAACAATGTCTCAAAAGTTGTACGTATAAATTCTTTATTATTTCGATATGTCGTTTTTTCATATTTACTTCTACATAATCGTACATACTTGTCTACATACGTATTTCAATACAAAATTGTAATCCTTGAAATTGTCGTTTGGCTAGGAGCACGAGTATATGCCTCGTAGACCACCAATAAACTGAAAATATATGCTGGTAACTACCCAAAAAAATCAAAATTCATCTGCACAAATATAAGCAAAAAGAAAGACGTTAAAAATAAGAACGTTTTTATGTTAAAACAGTAAATTAAAGCCAAAAATAATAAGAAATGATTTTTATTTTCAGCTCAACTACCCTATATTTTATTATTATTTTCACACAAAAAAAAAAAACACAATAAAACGTTCAAATAAGCCTTCATTCGGAATACAAATTAAGGCAACAACAAAAGAACAAAACAGAAAAAGAAGGACTTACCCAAATAATATTTCTCATCCACCACCACCACTAACTTTGACTGGGGACAATTGCCGCCACACGTTGAAGTTCAGCAAGTAATCCTTTGGAGTACGACTGGCAGTGCTGTTGTTACAGAAAATGGAACTAAAGTTTGCGTGTCCATGATTGAAATCTTATCTGGAATGAATGCAAAAAAAAATAAAACGAAAAAATTTCAAAAAAGTTGTTGGTATTCATACAGCAATACAAGAAGAAAATTGTTAGCAATTCATATTGCAGATATTAAAACAAAACCACCAGCAACATTGAAAAAAAAACTAATAATAAGGGCAACTAAATCTGTTCGAGTCAGAGCCTAATATGCTCCTACATTTGCTACTAGACTTGCATTCAATCACAGTTTATAAAAGCAAATCAATGGCCCTTAGAGCCATTGCGTTGGTCTGGTGCAAATCACGGCTCGTTCGCGAGTGCAAAGATTCGTTGAAGAGTTTTGGACCGGACCGTATTCGTCTATGCTGGGTTCCGCGTTACAGCAGAATACTGGGCAATGAGAGGGCGGATGCCCTCGCTAGGTTAGGTTCGCTTTCAGGTCGCGATTTGACAGTTGGTCCTGACCCCCCAGTCTGCCACCTCTATGGCCTCATCGATGGATGGGTCAGGACGGAATAGCAGAGCCGTTGGGAAAACGGGTCGGGTTGTTCTGTTTCTAGGCATCCAAGAACCTGCTGTGGACAGCAAGAGGACAGAGTGGCTGCTGGGCTTGGTTGGTTGTCGGTTTTATCACGGGGCACTGCGAGATTAGGTCGAAAACATTTTGTTGCTCATTTGAGGAAAATAATTAACTTCGTCTTTTATATCTCTGGTCTCAAGTAACGTTCGACCGTAAGGAAACATATTTTGTAATCCATGATACCATGGCCATCCAACCTAGGCTAGGCTAGGCTAGCCATTTCCTTCAGAATTCCATTTTTTATCCGATTATTGCCTGTTCCAGATCCCAGCCGGACTATTGCATGGTATGTTGAGATGAGGAGACGTTGGAGACTGTCGAACATCTCCTCTGCAACTGCCCAGCCCTTGGTAGGTTGAGGACCCTAGGCAGGACCTTCTTTGAGAGCTTGAGTTCTGTGTCAAGAGCCGACATCAAGGCTCTCCACAGATTCATTAGCAGCTTGGGCTGGTTGAGAGTTGCTAGGGCTTCATAAGTGTAGTCGCACTCTCAATCTCTTTTGTTTTGTGTCTGTTTCTTTACAAGTAATTCCTCCGTTTCCCATTCTCCCTCACCTTCCCTACATTCCTATATCCTCTATTTCCTTCCTCCCCTAAGGACAATGCACAATGGGCCAATTTCGACCTACGGGTACTGTGCTTGTCTTGACCGACAGGTGCACGTCCTCTAACCTAACCTAACCTAAAGCAAATCAACCCTGGTTTCATGCAAATCATATAGAAACCATCGCATAGAAAATTAGCTATGTGTGTGAAGATAAATTCGAATTTGAAAATCCAAGACGCAACCCATAAATTTTAGCACCGCCACACTTAGCGTTAACAGTGCACAATCTGGTCTAAAAAATGCACAATTTGATCTTAACAGAGCAAAATTTGCAGTTAACAGAGCACTGTTAACTGTTTAACAGTATCCATTTGAACAAGATCACTTGTTTAGCAAGTAATTTTAGGCCATTTAGTAGGTCTATGAGTACCATATAATACTCTAGGGATTGTTCCAATGCCTCTTAATATTATCAGAAAAAATTCCTATATGAAGTGATATGGTATCGTAAAAATTGGCTTTGAAGACATCAATTTTTTGATTGAAAATTCTCTAGAAGATCAGTGGCCATTTGGGAACATATAAGAAAATGTACCCCATACAGACTATATACAAATGGTAGCCCAGAGGGTCCTCTTTCCAACCGTGGTAGTGGGATAGCTGAAATAATTTTGTGAGTCGAGATATTGAATTTTAAAAAAATCGATTTTTTGGTCGAAAATATATGAGAATTCTCTAGAAGATCAGTGGCCATTTGGGAACAAATAAGAAACTGTACCTCATACAGACTACATACAAATGGTAGTCCAGAGGGTCCCTCTTTCCAACCGTGGTAGTGGGATAGCTGAAATCTGATCTTCTAGAGAATTCTCATATATTTTCGACCAAAAATCGATTTTAAATTCAAATCTCGACTCACAAAATTATTGTTGGCTTATTAGACGAAAGGCCCGGGTTCGAATCCCAAGTCAGACATCAAAAAAACGAAGAATATTTCTTCGACGAAGTCCTCTCAGCAGATTTCTGGCAAAGACTCTGAGAGTAAAAATTGCCATGAAAAGCTTCTCAAAAATCTGTCGTTCGGAGTCGACTTTAAACTGTAGGTCCCACCACCCATGTATAAAATTAACGCACACAACATAAATGGTGTGAGAAGCTAGGTCGTACGTAAACCTGACTGAAGGGTTGTAATGGCCAATTATGTATGTATGTAATTAACTTCGTCTTTTATATCTCTGGTCTCAAGTAACGTTCGACCGTAAGGAAACATATTTTGTAATCCATGATACCATGGCTATCCAACCTAGGCTAGGCTAGGCTAGCCATTTCCCTCAGAATTCCATTTTTTATCCGATTACTGCCTGTTCCAGATCCCAGCCGGACTATTGCATGGTATGTTGAGATGAGACGTTGGAGACTGTCGAACATCTCCTCTGCAACTGCCCAGCCCTTGGTAGGTTGAGGACCCTAGGCAGGACCTTCTTTGAGAGCTTGAGTTCTGTGTCAAGAGCCGACATCAAGGCTCTCCACAGATTCATTAGCAGCTTGGGCTGGTTGAGAGTTGCTAGGGCTTCATAAGTGTAGTCGCACTCTCAATCTCTTTTGTTTTGTGTCTGTTTCTTTACAAGTAATTCCTCCGTTTCCCATTCTCCCTCACCTTCCCTACATTCCTATATCCTCTATTTCCTTCCTCCCCTAAGGACAATGCACAATGGGCCAATTTCGACCTACGGGTACTGTGCTTGTCTTGACCGACAGGTGCACGTCCTCTAACCTAACCTAACCTAAAGCAAATCAACCCTGGTTTCATGCAAATCATATAGAAACCATCGCATAGAAAATTAGCTATGTGTGTGAAGATAAATTCGAATTTGAAAATCCAAGACGCAACCCATAAATTTTAGCAGCGCCACACTTAGCGTTAACAGTGCACAATCTGGTCTAAAAAATGCACAATTTGATCTTAACAGAGCAAAATTTGCAGTTAACAGAGCACTGTTAACTGTTTAACAGTATCCATTTGAACAAGATCACTTGTTTAGCAAGTAATTTTAGGCCATTTAGTAGGTCTATGAGTACCATATAAAACTCTAGGGATTGTTCCAATGCCTCTTAATATTATCAGCAAAAAAGTCCTATATAAAGTGATATGGTATCGTAAAAATTGGCTTTGAAAACATAAATTTTTTGATTGAAAATTCTCTAGAAGATCAGTGGCCATTTGGGAACATATAAGAAAATGTACCCCATACAGACTATATACAAGTGGTAGTCCAGAGGGTCCTCTTTCCATCCACAAATCGCTAACCCACAAATCGCTAATGCAGAATGTTCGTTGCAACATGTACGATGCAGCATTTTGATGCAATGTGTTTGATGCAATATATTTGATGCAACTTGTTTGATGCAACATGTTTGATGCAACATGTATGAGGTACAGTTTCTTATTTGTTCCCCAATGGCCACTGATCTTCTAGAGAATTCTCATATATTTCGACCAAAATCGATTTTTTTAAATTCAATACTCTCGACTCACAAAATTATTTCAGCTATCCCACTACCACGGTTGGAAAGAGGACCCTCTGGACTACCATTTGTATGTAGTCTGTATGAGGTACAGTTTCTTATTTGTTCCCAAATGGCCACTGATCTTCTAGAGAATTCTCATATATTTTCGACCAAAAATCGATTTTTTTTAAAATTCAATATCTCGACTCACAAAAATTACTTCAGCTATCCCACTACCACGGTTGGAAAGAGGACCCTCTGGACTACCATTTGTATATAGTCTGTATGAGGTACAGTTTCTTATATTGTTCCCAAATGGCCACTGATCTTCTAGAGAATTCTCATCTATTTTCGACCCAAAATCGATTTTTTTAAAATTCAATACTCTCGACTCACAAAATTACTTTCAAGCTTATCCCACTACCACGGTTGGAAAGAGGACCCTCTCCGACTACCATTTGTATATAGTCTGTATGAGGCTACAGTTTCTTATTTGTTCCCAAATGGCCACTGATCTTCTAGAGAATTCTCATATATTTTCGACCAAAATCGATTTTTTTATTAAAATTCAATATCTCGGACTCACAAAATTATTTCAGCTATTCCCACTACCACGGTTGGAAAGAGGAGCCCTCTGGACTACCAATTTGTATGTAGTCTTGTATGAGGTAACCGTTTCTCTTATTGGTTCCCAAATGGCACTGATCTTCTAGAGAATATCATATATTTTCGACCACCAAAATCGATTTTTTTTTTTTTTAAAATCAATATCTCGACTCCACAAAATTTATTTCAGCTATCCCACTACCCACGGTTGGAAAGAGACCCTCTGGAACTACCATTTGTATATAGTCTGTATGAGGTACAGTTTCTTATTTGTTCCCAATGGCCCACTGATCTTTCTAGAGACATTCTTCATATATTTTCGACCAAAATCGATTGTTTTTAAAATTCAAATATCTCGACTCACAAATTATTTTCAGCTATTCCCACTACCACGGTTACGGTTGGGAAAGAGGACCCTCTGGACTACCATTTGTATATATATGGCCACTGATCTTCTAGAGAATTTTCAATCAAAAAATTGATGTCTTCAAAGCCAATTTTTACGATACCATATCACTTCATATAGGAATTTTTTCTGATAATATTAAGAGGCATTGGAACAATCCCTAGAGTATTATATGGTACTCATAGACCTACTAAATGGCCTAAAATTACTTGCTAAACAAGTGATCTTGTTCAAATGGATACTGTTAAACAGTTAACAGTGCTCTGTTAACTACAAATTTTGCTCTGTTAAGATTAAATTGTGCATTTTTTAGACCAGATTGTGCACTGTTAACGCTAAGTGTGGCGCTGCTAAAATTTATGGGTTGCGTCTTGGATTTTCAAATTCGAATTTATCTTCACACACATAAATTAGCTACATTTCAAGAACGCCTACGACAGATGGACTACCTTCATCCTGGAGTTCATGTTAGAAATTTCACTAAGAAAACCACGACATACATGGAGAACGACAGACATCCAGTGACAGCCGTAAAGGGACTCATTGTCTAAGAAAATAAAAAGAATTTCAAAGAAAAGTCCATTACCTAAGAAGCATTGGTCCGGCCATTGAACTACTCTAACTACGGTCTGAATCCATTGGACTACCACTTTTGTAGACACATTAATGTGTTACATTTCCTCTAATGCCGGTTCAAAAATACTTTAAACCACATGGAAAAAATATGAAAATTTTTAATATTTAAACCTAAAATGATAACAAGACCCATATAGGGTACATTTATTGTTAGAATATGAAAAAAAGTATTGCTTTCCTTGACTTCCTATCAGCAGTCTGAGAGTAAATAAAAATTGCCATGAAAAGTTTCTCAAGTTTCTCGGTCGATGTTAAAATGTAGATTCCCCTTATCAGTCGTGTGAGAACCTAGGTTGTTATCCTTACTAAAGAATTGTTATGATCTAGACGTTAGAGTTTGTCTAATTTTGAGGAGGTCCAATGAGGTTTAATATGTATAAAGTTAGTTCTTTTTGCTGAAAATTTTATGTTAACAGGCACTGTTTATTTTAAAATCATTACATTAAAAATCATGGAAGAATCCTTCAAGACATAGGACAAAAAATGCAAATCATAGACCAAATCATAGCCCTCAAATAAATCTGAAATTTTTATAAACCTCGACTGGTATATTTTGAATTTTTAAAATCTGAATGAAGATCAGTAAAAAGCGGCCCCAAAAACCCTCTGAGTAACAATTTTCATGAAAATGTGATTAATTTTTAAAGTACGCGGAGGTCTTTTTCTCTTGCACCCCTTGACTTTAAGGGTGCATGCAATCAACTTGGCTTTGGGCTTATTTTAAAGAGCAAAAATCAATTGTCAATTGCTTCTGACAAAAATGATGGTTCTAGCACGTCAGTGTTTAGCTCTACAATTTTTCAAAAATGGCCAAAAACGCTATTTTTAGGGGTTTCAACCAAAAATGCAAGTTCTCGAATGAAGAAATGGAAGGCATCCAAAAAACCTAGTCATCGACAAAAAAAAAATTTAAGACGACAATTTTGCCAGAATTATATAGAAAACATGTTGTTGCTCATTTGAGGAAAATAATTAACTTCGTCGCCGTGGTCTAGTGGGTAGTGTGTTGGCTTATTAGACGAAAGGCCCGGGTTCGAATCCCAAGTCAGACATCAAAAAAACGAAGAATATTTCTTCGACGAAGTCCTCTCAGCAGATTTCTGGCAAAGACTCTGAGAGTAAAAAATTGCCATGAAAAGCTTCTCAAAAATCTGTCGTTCGGAGTCGACTTTAAACTGTAGGTCCCACCACCCATGTATAAAATTAACGCACACAACATAAATGGTGTGAGAAGCTAGGTCGTACGTAAACCTGACTGAAGGGTTGTAATGGCCAATTATGTATGTATGTAATTAACTTCGTCTTTTATATCTCTGGCCTTAAGTAACGTTCAACAGTAAGAAAACATGTTTTGTAATCCATGATACCATGGCTATCCAACCTAGGCTAGGCTAGGCTAGCCATTTCCCTCACAATTCCATATTTTTCGATTATTATTTCCGTATTTTTAGAAATTGAATAAATTAGCTTCATCGTCTATATCTCCAATCCCAAAAAATACCCCACCATAAAGAAACCTGTTTTAGAAACCTTGATAACATGGTTGTCCAGTCCACTACCTCCTTTTCCCCATCATTCTTTTTTTTATCCGATTTTGATCGATTTATGGAGTGTACATACATACATACATACATAATTGGCCATTACAACCCTTCAGTCAGGATTACGACCTAGCTTCTCACACCACTTATGTTGTGTGCGTTAAATTTTCTACATGAGTGGCGGCACCTACAGTTTAAAGTCGACTCCAAACGACAGATTTTTGAGAAGCTTTTCATGGCAATTTTTACTACCAGAGTCTTTGCCAGAAATCTGCTGAGAGGAAGTCGCCGAAGAAATATTTTTCGTTTTGATGTCTGACCTGGGATACGAACCCGGGCCTTTCGTCTAATAAGCCAACACACTACCCAGTAGACCACGGCGACTACAAGTGGAGTGTACATATATTTGATTAAATGTAGTCTAGTAGGTAGTGTAATGGCTTGTTAGACGTGAAGCCCGGGTTCGAATGCCAGCTCAGGCATCAAAACGAAAATATTTCATCGGCAACTTGCTCTCTGCAGATTTCTGGCAAAAATTCTGAGAGAAAAAGAAATTTTCGTGAAAAAGTTTCTCAAGAAAATCTGTCGTTCGGAGACGACGTTAAACTGTAGGTCCAACCGCTCATGTGTAAAATTAACGCATACAACATAACATATGGGAAGCTAGGTCGTAATCCTGACTGAAGGGTTGCAATGTGTGTTAAAAATCTTGATATATTTCAACTTTAATTTCAGTACACCGTTATAGGGTTAAAAAGGACAGTATTTTTAAACGAAACCAAATCTTATACAAAAAAGAAAATGAGGGAACATGTACTAACAAGTTAAAAGCCGCCATTGGGAAAATTTGTATTGTAAGCCTTAGGGTGAAAAAAAACCGCCAAACCAACAACAATAAAAACTGAAAAAAAAAATCTGAAATAATACACACGGAAAAAAATATAAAATTGGCTCAGATACTTGGGGCAAATGAATTTTTTTATTCTTTGACAACTACAGTATTCCCTCAATTTACGTCGTAGAATGTTCTGGAAAAGGGCAACGTAAATCGCAACGACGTAAATCGAATTTCTAATAACTCATACTATCAGATCCATTTATTTCTTTATATTTTACAAAAAAATAAAACTAAAACAATAAAATTTTTATTCAATGTATTGAATTTGTTTTTTGAAGAGGGAATTCCCCTGATTTCCTTTATAAACAACAGAGGCGGCGTAAATCGAATAACGACGCAAATCGAAGTTTAAGGGAACACAATTTTTGACGACGTTAATCGTAACAACGTAAGTCGAGTGAATACTGTACTACAATAACAATAACAATACAATAATAACGTATTCAATTTAACCTCATTATTATTATAAAAAAAAGAACAAAAATTTCCCCATATTTGTTGTCCTTTTTTCCTTTTATCATCGAATAACAATCGAAAAAGCCAAATGAAATTAAAATGTACTGGAGCAAAACAGCCAAACAGCAAACAGGATACATACACTGAGCGCCATAAATGAAGCAACACCCACTATAATTTAAAATTTTGCTATTTTAAAAAATCCGAACCTTTTGATGCCGGGCAAGGTTTCAGACAAGGCGATCCCTTATCATGCGACCTCTTCAACTTTGTCATGGAGAGTGTACTGCGAAAGGCGGGAGTGTATCGCAATGGGACTATTTTTCAAAAAAGTGTCCAGTTGCTTGCGTATGCTGACGACATCGACATCATAGGGCGTACCAAACGAGATGTCACTGCTGCCTTGGCTCCGCCGTTACCACCGAAAATGATGTCAGTTTGGGGATCAAGCGCAGGATTACTCTTGCCAACAGGTGCTATTATGGTCTCAATAGGCAATAGAGTAGCAGAGACCTCTCTCGCAAGACGAAACTAACACTCTACAAGACGCTCATACTACCCGTGTTTCTTTATGGTGCAGAAGCATGAACCCTATTAAGAACTGATGCAGCTGCCTTGAGAGTATTCGAGAGAAAAGTTCTACGTAAGATCTTCGGTCCAGTGCGAGTTGGCGATGATTTTCGCATCCGATTTAACAGTGAGCTGTATGAGCTCCTCAACGACATGGACGTTGTACAGCGTATTAATATCCAGCGGCTGCGCTGGCTCGGCCATGTCGTTCGAATGGAGGAGGATGCTACGGCAAGACGAGTATTTGATGCGGGGAGCTGCGGAAGTCGGCGAAAAGGACGACCTTGTATCCGTTGGAAGGACCAAATCGAGGAAGCCCTGTCATCGATTGATGTGAGCAATTGGCGTAGGCGCGCAAGAAGCAGAAGCGCCTGGAAGGATGTGTTGCGGCAAGCCGAAATCCGTTAATCGGGTTGTTATGGCCAATTAAGTAAGTAAGTAAGTATTATAAAAAATATTCTTGTAGCAATAGCAATAATAAATAAACGTTTTAAGTTTTTGGAAATTTATTATTTATTAAGTTTGGAAAATTAATTATTTTAAAGGTGTTTACTCACTTCTAGCGCTCAGTGTATGTATGTACAAGTACGTGCGTACGTCCATACGTATATAAAAAGTAAATATTACCCGATTATTATTCCCTCTATATGTATGTGTATGTATGTATGTATGCATGTATGTACATAGAAGAAGCATATGGAGAAAAACTACCAAAGATAACCTTTTATTATGGCCGCACCATCATCATCACAATCATTACAATTGGCAACAGCAGCAGCAGCAGCACTTCCTTTAAATTTTAAAAATTTTTATTCCACGAATCCTATTAGACCTGGCGGCAGCAGCAGCTTAATTCTATGCTCCCTTTTTTTTCTTCTTGTTCGTATTATTTCTTCGTCTTATAAAAATGGGCATCAATAATAATTGATTTGATTGATGGCTGATTGGAGATTGGCTGGACTGTATACAATCAATACAGACGCCTTAGCCAGGCAAATAACAAAAAAAAAAAAACATTTTCAAACTGAATGTTATTTTCTTATCGTCTTGTCGTCTACCTGTGTGTGCCCAACATGTCGATTTTTATGATGAAGGTTTTGTCTTGGTTTGGAACCGACTTCAATCATTGGCAATAATTTGCCAAGATTTTGTTTCGTTTTTTTTTCTTCTTTCTTCTTCGTTATTTTCTCTTCTTCCTTTTTTTTTCGGGAAATAATTGGTGGCTCTGCAAATTGGAATTTAATTGAAACTGAAATGGAAGTTAAAAAATGGCGAAATGCTTGCTTCGAAGAGGAAAAAAACGAAACGAATTATGCTACATCAACGGTACCGATTGAAACTGCCTTGCAAATCTCAATTTGTACTTTTGCAGTTATGAAGGATCTTCTCCAAAACTATATTAAATGGAAGCGCAATCTTCCAAACAATAATATCCAACTTCCAACGCTCTAGTCAACAAAGTCTCATTCTTAATTCGGCCTTCTAAACTAGCGAGCGTTCCAAATCACATCGTGATTCAGTTTGACAAATGCTTTCCCTAGGTTGCTAGGTCGGTTGTAGTTGGTGATAGCTTTGATACCAAAAAGGACGACTCCTCTAAGCTAGAAACCAGCCTGAAAATTTTATGAACAAAGCTTTAACCTTGATAGCAATGGATGATAAGGAATGAAGAATCTCGAGAGAGAGGGACATAAGGAAAAAAGTGGATAACCGTATCCCCCTCTTCAGCAGAACCACAGCCTCGGCAGCAGTCATTCGAAGAGAGCTGTATGTCTTTCCACAATACACCAATGTCCCTCCGTGGAAATTCATCTTCGACTTTTTACACACAAATAGGACATGAACAGTAGTCGCCGTAGTCTAGTGGTAGTGCGTTGGCTTATTAGATGAAAAGCCCGGGTTCGTATCCCAGGTCAGACATCAAAACGTAAATATGAAAAAAAAAATATTTCTTCGACGATTTCCTCTCTGCAAATTTCTGGCAAAAACTCTGAGAGCGAAATAAAATCGCCAAGAAGAGCTTCTTAAAAAAATCTGTCGGTCGGAGTCGACTTTAAGCTGTAGGCCGCGCCGCTCATGTATAAAATTAACGTACACAACACAAGTGGTGTGAGAAGCTAGGTCGAAATTCTGACTGCAGAGATATGTAATGACTAATTACGTATGTAGGACACGAACATCAACAATGTTAATTAAAATGACCGTAAATATGCAATCAGTTGCTTATCAGCTTCGTCGCTTCTTTTAGGAATTTTTTTGTATATCAATTATACACCCAAAGGAAAATTACAGTAGAATTCACTAATAACAATTAAGAAATGATCTCCATTTTTGGAAGAATATTTGCCAAGTTAAATAAGCAGTGTTTACGGAATTGGTGCCCTATATTGTCCATCTTCCACTACATAAACATATTATTAGTAAGTTACACTTGACTGGATATTACTAACAATTTTTCTCTGGCGTATACACATGGCTCTCATAAATGCTCTCACATTTTTATCATGATCTCTTTGTGCCGATGTCTGCCTGTGAGCAATGTCTCTGTGATCGAGATGATTAACCTTTCGATCGAGTTTGAGTTCGAGTTCATAGATACGGCTCCTATCCATCATGGTTCAAGTGAGTCTGGCAATTGACCAAGATTCCTCATTTGTCCAGGATATGTTTGCGTTCCGAAAGAATTGTTGCTCAATGATCACTTTAACCGAAGTGAGTGGCATACTCACGTCGTAGTCTAGTAGGTAGTGTGTTTGGTTAAGGCCAGGTCTGAAATCAAAACAAAAAAAAAAGTATTTCTTCGGCGATTTCCTCTCTGCGGATTTCCGGCAAAAACTCTGAAGGTAAATAAAAAATTGCCATGAAAAGCTTCTCAAAAACCTGTCGTTTTTAAACTATAGGTCCCGCCACTCATGTATAAAATTACCACACACAACATAAGTGGCGTGAGAAACTAGGTCAATAATCTTGAAACTACAATAATCCTGACTGAAGGGTTCTAATGCAATGTAATGACCAATTATGTATGTATGTACCGAATTCGATTGACGAGAGTGCCGAAAAAAGTGTGCCCGCTCTGGCAATTTCAACAGCCCTAAAATTACCAGAAATGTCCCTCTACCGGGAACCTAAGTCTTTGAGACATATTCCAAAGACTATTCCATGATGACACAATTGTGGACTTATGGAATCAGAATCCAACTTAACTTCTATGTCCCATGTCCATGAAAACTTGCATCTCAGGATGGTGTATTGGATTGCCCATTGGTCTGTAGCACGAAACGTCTCAATGTTACTGTGTTTGGCCAAAAGTTGGAAATGTGGAGATTGATTGTTAAAGATTTGTAGTCGCCATACAGTATGCTAAGATAGGTACCGGATTTTTGGAACATCCACTCTGCCTTCAATAAATACATGGCCTGTTAAGTTTTGCTCGTAGCCGTGGTCTAGTAGGTAGTGTGTTGGCTTATTAGACGTAAAGCCTGGGTTCGAGCCCCAGACCGGACATCAAAACAAATACAAAAAGTATATCTTCGGCGATTTCCTTTCAGCAGATTTCTGACAAAAACTCTAAGCATTAAAATAAAACTGCCATGAAAAGGTCCTCAAAAATCTGTCGTTTGGAGTCGACTTTAAACTGTAGGTCCCGCCACTTATGTAGAAAATTAACGCAGACAACATAAGTGATGTGAAAAACTAGGTCGTAATCCTGACTAAAGGGTTGCAATGGCCAATTATGTATGTATGTTGAGTTTTGCTGATTAGATCTTGCACATCTTCATTTATGCTTTTGTTATTCGCAATTCATAAGGATAATAATGCCGCTTCATAAGGATAATAATGCCGCTTCATAAGGATAATAATTGAATCTCTTCCAAGGTGTTGTGTTACTGTGACTGAAGCATTCGTTCATGTTTCAAATTTTCTTTGTCCAGAACGTAAATAAATGGCCTTAAATAGTTTTAAATAATTTCAAACGATAGTTTGCAACTATTCTTATGTCGCAATAAAATACAGTCAAACCTCGCTTAACGTTGTTACAGTATAACGGGGTAGTATTGGAATTTCCTTACATCGCACACTGTATTAACACTTGTTGTATACGTATGCAACAGCATTTTCTGTGTACATGTTGAGACAACTTAACATGAAAAACTTATTAGAACGTATCCCTCGCGTTAAGCGGGGTCTTACTGTATTTTAATTTGTTGAGTGAAAAAAATATTTGAAAATGTTGCAAGTATTTCAAAAGTTTTGTTTGTTTTTTTTTTGTATTGAGGAAGAATAAAAATGTTAATTTTCGTTTTTGGGAAAACCCAAATTATATTCGTTGGCAGCGTAAACAGCAGAAATTAACAAAAATATCACCGATATGGTGAAATAAATCATTTGACTGCCAACGACTAATGCCACATAATCACACGGCGACCGACGACTGGAAGAGAAGAAGATGCAGTCACAGCAGCCATACACGGTTACAGCCACAAGCCACAGTCGCAACCAGCCACAGTCGCAAACGAAACCTGTCATAATCCACTCACATATAAATATTCAATGTCAGCGCATTCCTGTCCTGTCCTCCTGTGTGAACCCTGTGAACATTTAAAATTTCATAGTCCACAGTAAACTAAAGACAGAAAACTCGACATGTTGTTACCTTTTCGTTTTACTCTTGCCAAAAACTCTTCGTCCCTCCCTCCTTCTTTATATGCCAGGCCAAGGAAAGAAAGACAGACAGAGAGAGAGAGAGAGGGAGAACGAGTACTCAGCATTTATTTGGCGCTTGAAAAACTTTTATCAGAAGGGAAATTTAAGCGGTTCCAGGTTTGTTTACCTTAAGATGCTGGATTGGATAACATCATTATGAGGATTACGTTCATGTTCATGTCATAATTTTCTTTTAAAGACACAACCAACTGTGCGGGACCTCAGCAGCAAATACAACAACAACAACAGCTACAATCATTGTAAGTACACGATAACGATGCCCAATATCGGCAACATTCCTACTTTAACAGCCAAGCAATGTGAGGTGCTTTGAAGGCTTGACATGGTTTGTTAGCATTTATCGCCAATACGATACAATCCGCGGCCTGATATACGAGATAAAGTTGCATTTTGTATTTTGATTTTTCCTTTTTATTATTTGATGTTGTTGTTGTTGTTGTAAATGTTGTTTATATTGTTGTATTTTCACAAAACAAACGAACACGACAAACGAACACAAAATCGAATTCAAAAAGAAATCCAAAACATAAAAAAGAAGAAGCTACAGTGAGTAATTAAACAAATATTTCACATTTTTTCAGATTGACAAAACAAAAAAAAACAGATTCGGAAATTAAAGAGGGTATTTAAGGGTTTTTAAAGCCAAGTGCTTTAATAAGGCCCTTCATAGTTGCATTGGAAATTCAGTTATAAGATCACCGTATAAAGCATTGGCTAACGAAAGCCTAAGCTAAAGTTTTTCAGTTACTTACACTGCAAGGTCTAGTAGGTAGTGTGTGGGCCTCAAAACCTCTGAAAGTAAATAAAACTACCATGAAAACGTTTCTCAACAAACCTGTAGCTCGGAGTCTAATTTAAACTCTAGAACCCGCCATTTATGTATAAAATTAACGCATAAGTGGTGTGAGAAGCTAGGTCGTAATCCTGAATTTTACACATGAGTGGAGGGACCTATAGTTTGAAGTCGACCCCGAACGACAGATTTTTGAGAAACCTCGTCCATTTTTAGTGAGTTTATCGATATCGACTCTACGAACTTACCCATCAAATTGCATTCGTTTACGGTCCCTAAATATTCAATTTTAAAGGTTTAAAGGACTCATTAAGAGCTGCTCCACATTATTGTTCTCTTCCAAGTAACTCCTCACTAACCATGAGGAGTGTTTTGGGCCATCTAAAACTCATCTTGCATATAGGACCAACGCCATGCCCAGAAAACGCTGCCAGCACTATCACTGTTCCCCAACCGTGTTTCTTTGTGTTAGAAGTGTGCTCTGCTCGTTAGCATTTGGAAAAGCCATCAGTTTTTTGGAAAAATGTCCGCTGGAGTGATGAACCAAAGTTTTGTAGATTCGGATCGGATGGTAAGAGTACACTTCTAAACCATTTAAACCTGATAAGCTTTCGAACAAAAAAAGAATGGTTGAAATCGTTTCAGTAGTTTAAGAGTTATAGATATCGCTTGAAGGGGGAGGGTTGTCACGCCAATTTGTGTTGGGATTGCCGATATCGGCTCTACGAACTTATCCACCAAATTTGTACCTCAATATTAAATTTTAACGATTTGCCATGCCCTCTTAACTTTTAGGGATATGAAAAATAAATCTTGTCTGATTATCAGACCTACCTGATATGCACACAAAATTTCGTGAAAATCGATCGATTCATTTCGGTGGAGTTTAATCCCTAACACCGTGAAACGAGAATTTTTTATATTAGAAGATAAATGAACGTTTTTATTTTTGGAAATTTATTCGTCTATTCCCGTTAAATTTTCTCGCTATCCTAAGAAAATGAATTATTTTAGTGGTGTTTACTTACTTCTGGCACTTAGTGTATATGTTTCACTAAAAGCGTATGTTGTTGAGCAGTTACAATGGTATGGCTTTAAAACCTTTCATTATGCGGATAAGCTGTGATATCAAGTACAACTCTAACAAGGTGAACTAGAAGATTTGGAGAAGACTGCTCTCACTTCAATTAAGGCATTATTTACTATACTCAATTGGTTTCCCTCCAACCTTCTACTGAACCAGGTTTCTGAACTGTTAGAGTGAGGCCTAATACAATTAATTTCTAGCCCAATCTGGATTCTCAACTTTCTGTACTACTCGAGAGCTATAAAGACATTCGAGGCGAGCATCTGATTTCTTACAAGAGATTTAAATTTAGCACGTCTAATCTGAAGATGCCGAGGTTCCCGATGGGCCCATATGATATAAACCGTTGGCTCCAAAATACTGGAAAAGTTTACTGAGGTTTCATTAAGGGTTCTAACATTAGAATTTGGAATAGTCAGCCCGTTAAAGAGAACAGTTTCTAGGCAAAAGAGATTAAATAGCTAAGCAGTATCAAAATTAAGGTTCGCATTACATGCACATTAACACTTAACACTTTCCGGCGAAAAGAGAGGACAAGCTCGATCTTTAGGTTAATCTATCCGAATCTTAATTAACCTAAGACGCTGTTAAGCAAAGTTTGGCTAAAATTAAGAGTACAGTAAGACCCCGCTTAGCGCTGTTTCATTAACACGCGGTTGCAAATGAAACGATCATGGACTAACCTAAAAAGCGGTTCACTACATAACGACTATGTATGTTTTTCAACGCTCTTTTGTTAGGCTGTTCAGAAAAAAAGATTCCAACTGTATTTGCCGAAATCGCAATCACAGTTGCTGATTAATTATTTGTCATCAACGTTACTAGGTTTACTCATCTGTACGTGTTAAGTTTCGTCGTTTAACGCTGTTTCGTTTAGCGCTGGAACTTATTGGAACGTATTCCCCTCGTGAAGCGAGGTCTTATTATACAAAGATGACCCTTAATAAACCACTGACCAGCTCTAAAATGTTTAAGATAAATAAACCCGGACTTGTGACGAAACAGACTGTTTAACATCGACAACGAACATTAAGGAAAGATCAAGGATAACCATTCGTTTTTCTAAAATATTGGAAAATTAGGAAAAGAAAATACATTCATGCATACATAATTGATCATTACAACCTTTCGACCTAGCTTCTCACACCATTCATGTTGTGGGTGTGTTAATTTTATACATGGGTGATGGGAGCGACAGATGTTTTGAGAAGCTTTTCATTGTTATTTTATTTGCTCTCAGAGTTTTGCCAGAAATTTGCTGGGAGAAAGTCCCCGAAGAAATATTTTCGCTTTGATGTCTTACCTGGGATTTGAACTCGGGCCTTACGTCTAATAAGCCAATACACAACCTACTAGACTAGATGGCGACCCGAAAATGAAAATAGAAGAGGAAATTGTTCCTGTAACTGTAAACATGTCCTGTGCTACATGGCAATTAAAATTGCGAATAAAAAAGTGATGAAATACATGGATAATGTTCTTAGGATAAAAACAATGATCATCCTGAATGCTGAGTGAGCACTCGCAATATTGTGGAATAAATATTCTGAGTCTCTAACCTCTGTGCGAGATAGTCTAGTGTAGGTACGTTTTTAGTGGAATCACCATATACAGTATGCAACGACATCTAGTAATGCAAAGAGATTTTTCTACCTCAAGCGAGAGACAGAAGGAAAAAAGGCCCTATTTTTTCTTAAACTACTGCTGCGGCTGTAGTTTTGCTAATATTTTTGTATTTTAATTGTTATTGAATAAAACACAAGATTCTCTGCTTCTGCTTCTTCTTCTTCTTCTGTTTCTTATTGTTTTACTTGTTGATGTTTTTTGTTATTGTTGTTGGTTTTTTGTTGCAATACAATTTATTGGTCAACATATTGATTTCAGCATATGCAATATGATGGCTTACAACAACAATATTTCGAACAACACAACACAACACAATACATGTTGTACGAACATGATGATGTTTTATGAAAGAAAACAACAACAACAACAAGAACCTAAAAAAAGGCACAATTTTTAAGTTTATACGGTAGTTGCCGACATAAATAGCAAAACAATTTAAACAGACACCACAAAATGTATACGATTTACAAACGTATGTACACGTATGCAACACAATGATACGCACATAAGGAGGGTGGGGAGGTTGGCCGGCAAATGTGGGGAATTTGGTTGCCTGTATGATGCAGCAGCTTAAACAAGAATCAAATTAATAACAGATCATATAACCCAAAAAACCATGGGGGGTTTTTTTCTTCGCTCTCATGCATGCATGCTCTTTGCCTTACACTCTTTACTCTTTCTCTTAGTGGTGTGTTTAGGTCGGACTTTACTCGTGTACAAAAGGTAGGGTAGGGTAGAGTAGACTTGTTTGAAAGCCAGCCGCAGTGTTTATACAAAAGCAAGTACAAACAGGGAAAAGAATTTAATTTCGTTTTTTCTTTTGTTTTTCTTGTGAAATTATGATTACAAATTTGATGCTGGTTGCAGCTACTTTAATGGAAATTAAAAAATTAATTGTTTTTTTTTCTTTCAACTACTGGGCAAAAGTAACAACTACAACAACAACAATAATAATAATAAAGAAAGAAAACAAAACATATTAAATTTTTGTAACAATTGTTTTAATTTTTAATGACACTTAAATAGAATTCGTAAACACATACCCGTAAACGTACTCGTTGATATACAGTGTAGAAAGAGAGAGAGAGAGAGAGAGAGCGAATGTGTTACATACCAGGGATGGAAAAGTTGATACAATTGTACTTTCTTTTTGGCACTATTTGTAAAGCAAAAACACCATAGCATCATAGCAATGACTTATTTAGCACTATTGCAAAATGTTCTCTACTTTATTACATTCAATCAAATTATTCTGTCTCATCAGTGTATAAATTTCTTGTTTTCGTTTCATTTGCATATGGCAACTCCTTGCTAACTTGACATATTAAGAGTTCTAAAAGGAATATTATCCGTTCCGCATTCATCTGCAATTGTAGAAAGGATATTTTCATATCAAAAATTTAATAAAAATCATACGGACAAATGGACTGTTTCCTTTGACTGTCTCTAATTTATTCGACACAAGGAATTTATTAGTGTTGCTGGTACAAAATTTATCATAAATAGTGATTTAAAATTTAGATCTCATTAACTTTTTTATTCCTTTATAGTTAAGTATTAAAAGAAGTTGTTAAGTTTACCTATATATAAAGTGCTTTTCATAATTATGGCACCACCAGCATTTCAATAATAGCAAACAATGATGAAAAAAAGTGGAACTTAGATAGACCAGATGGCTATCGATACTACTGTCGTGACCTTAGAAATTCAAATTTTGGGGATATAGTTTATTATGTGTGTGAAGATAAATTCGATTTTGAAAATCCAAGACGCAACCCATAAATTTTAGCAGCGCCACACTTAGCGTTAACAGTGCACAATTTGATCTTAACAGAGCAAAATTTGCCGTTAACAGAGCACTATTAACTGTTTAACAGTATCCATTTGAACAAGGTCACTTGTTTAGCAGGTAATTTTAGGGCATATAGTAGGTCTATGAGTACCATATCATACTCTAGGGATTGTTCCAATGCCTCTTAATATTATCAGCAAAAAAGTCCTACATGAAGTGGTATGGTATTGTAAAAATTGGCTTTGAAAACATTAATTTTTTGATTGAAAATTCTGTAGAAAATCAGTGGCCATTTGCGAACATATAAAAAACTGTACCCCAGACAGACTATATACTATATATATATAGTCCAGAGGGTCATCTTTCCAACCGTCGGTAGTGGGATAGCTGAAATAATTTTGTGAGTCGAGATATTGAATTTTAAAAAAATCGATTTTTGCACTTTTGTATGATTACATATGCCAATCATTATATAAAGAATGAGTATTTATTGTGACCACCGACTGCACGTCCAGCTATGTATGATGCATGCCCAGCAAGACCAAATTGTGCACTGTTAACGCTAAGTGTGGCGCTGCTAAAATTTATGGGTTGCGTCTTGGATTTTCAAATTCGAATTTATCTTTATTGCTGTGGGGTTATTTCTTTAAGTGGTTGCCTCGAATTTCAGTTTCCATCTACGCGAATGGATAGTACAGAGTACTTTACTGGTCTTAGCTGTAGTTTGCTCCTTTTCTTGAGAGAAAATAATGAAAAAAATATGTTTCTAATGTCAGCAGACAGAGGATGCAATAGTTCCGTAAACAATCTATTAAGATTTTATCGTGACCAGCTTGCTCTCCTGATATGAATATTATTGAAAACGTTTTCCCAAACGAATTGCCCATTCTTGTCCGAAGATTATATTCGAAATAACAGGCAATTTACCAGTACTGAAAATTTGAAATTAAAAATGATCGAAGAGTGGGTGAAAACAAATGGAGAAATATTAAATAATCTTTATAAGAATATCAAGGACCGAATATTTACTTTAATAAGGTTAAAACCTAGTAAACGTTTTAAGTATCAAGATTTTTGGTAAATAAAGCTTCTTATTGAACAAAAATGAGACTGGTGCTATAATTTTGCAAAGCCTAGAAAAACCTTAATTTTTATACTGAAGTCAAAACTGCGCTAACAATTTGAAAAATTTACCATTATTTTTGTTCTTTTACATTAATACTACACACAATGAAATGAATTGTCATTTATATTTTTATTTAATTTTTAATAAAAAAAAACTTTTAAAAAAGAAAAAAGTGAATTTAGTACAATTTTTTGTGAACGTTAATACAATTTGTTAAGACCAATTTCCCATCCCTGTTACATACATTTGTGTGTACGCAAGTGAGTGTACATTGTACTCCTTTTTCTTGGGTATGAGAGTATAAAAAGTAAATTTGTTTGTGTTTACATGTTTACTCCTTACTTTGTTCAAATGTAAACACAAACATATGCTGGGTAATTTATTTATCAGAAGCCCATCAAGTGACATGTGCTACAAAAGCAAATATTTTCAAAACTGAAACTACTTCACATACATACATACGTCTATAGTAGAAAAGCTGAATAAAAATAATAAAATATGATTGATCTGTGTTACATTTCATTTACAAAGATTAATTAAAGCACCCTGTAATTATAAATTCGTAAAAATAAAAAAAAAATTTTCGTTTTTCATCTTCTTATTTCATTGCAATTGAAATACAAATTCCATGGAATTCTGGTTTGTAAACAGACAAACGAATGGACAAATGAAATGGAATGAATGAATTACTGACTGACGGACTGACTGACACATTGAGTGAATGAATGAAATAAAAATTTATAACAATTATAAACGATTTTATTTTCATTTTCATTTTTCCATGCCATTACAAATGACAGTCTAAAGACCATTTTTGTTTAAGCTGTAAAAGATATTGATGATGTTAATCATCATTATCATCATCATCATCATCAGGCTTGATGATAATCATCAGAAATTGAAATCAACATACTTTTAAATGCTGGTTAATTTGACCAATAACTTGTTGGTTGATTTCTTAGAACTTTAGCGCTTCTTTTCTTCAGTCCCATACATTCGAATGCACTCTTACTGCCACGACACAAGAAAAAGAAAACCAAAAACGCTCTACACAAATTATTGTTTCCCTTAAAGCTGTCAATCAAAATGATTTATACAACTTCCCACCGTATATCATCATCATGATCATCATGGTAAACAATTTATGATGCATGAAATGAATACTAAAACTGTCTTCGGCATTCAAAAGCTGCCCCAAACAACATCTTGTTCCGACTGATCATACGTATCTACATACATACATATGTATGTACGTATGTATGTATATCTGTTGTTAATTTATTAGGCAACATCATCATCAACATCATCACCATCATCATCATCATCAACATCGTTCTCCTGCCTTGCTGCTGTTGATGATGGTGATCTTGTATCGTCTATGATTATAAAATATTTTTTCATTTGAATTCGTATTCATTTCAAATTCGTTTTCCCCTTAGCTTGTCCTTCTCACTCTTTCGACCTCTCTCTCTCCCTCTCTCTCTCTCTCTCTTTCTTCTCTCTCTGTGAAACTTAATTGATTGTTTGTAGTTTCGTTGAAAGTGGCGCTTAATTGTCGGCACTATAGATGACACTCTGGCAAGTGATAACTTTTGATGTTTACCGTCCGTTACCGATGAGTGAGTGAGTGAGTGCCTTTACAAATGGAAAAGGTTGATTAGTGAGTGAGTAAGTGAATGTACAAAATCATGTTGAAATTCCAAAATTAAAGGAAGACTTTTTTGAAATGTCACTGTGAGGAGACCCCCCACACTTTAAGAACGTTTATATCCGTAATTCCATATCCGGTACATATTAAAATGGCTGTTTTAAAATCTTGATAAGCCTATTAACTATACATACAACGAAAATATCGAATAGATTGTAAATGAAAATAATTTACAACAAAAACTAGTCAATGTCATGTCAATGACATGTTAATATCCCAATAACAATGGCCGATAATGTATCTTTTCGAATCCCAAATTATCCCTAGCACTAACTAACGTTGTGTAGTACTATTTAGTCGTAAATACATACATAATTTGGCCGTTACAACCCTTCAGTTAGGATTACGACCTAGCTTCTCACACCACTTATGTTGTGTGCGTTAATTTTATACATGAGTGGCGGGACCTACAGTTTAAAGTCGACTCCGAACGACAGATTTTTGAGAAGCTTTTCATGGCAATTTTTACTCTCAGAGTCTTTGCCAGAAATCTGCTGAGAGGAAGTCGCCGAAGAAATATTTTTTCGTTTTAATGTCTGACCCAACACACTACCACTAGACCACGGTCGTAAATAGTGATTACAAAAAGTGACCATTAGACCACTAGGGTGCACATCTTACATCTAAGATTTCCCTCGTATATTTAGTGTTTCAGAAGCAGATGACAAAACTTCAATCCTTGTATGGATTTTTTAACTCGTGGCACATACATATATTATAGTTTCTGACATTAGACGTTTGTATATACAGTGTGGTGCACAAATGAGTACATGTTTGTACTCTAAGCAATTTTAATTACATAAAAATAAAAAAGTGATAAAGCAATTAATAATTTTTTTTTGTTTACTTAACAAAATAATACAAAATTCAAAACAAAAATTCTCAAATTCTAAGAGGAAAGTAACTCGGATGTACTCAATTTTGCACCATTTTAAAATTTTAGGAAATACGAGCATTTATAATATTTAACTCAAAGACCCTAGTGTTACGCGACTCCACCAAATTCTCTATAATTTCTTTAGGAATATTTATCCATTCCTGATGAATCCGTTGCCAAAGCTCATCTAAATTGGTTGGGGCAGGCTCTGCCTCTTCACGATTGACCATAAATTCTCATTCGGATTGAGGTCAGGACTTTGTACTGGCCACTGCACTAATTGAAAATTTTGCTCACTAAGCCAGCCATTGTTGAATGATTTTTGAGGTGTGTTTGAGATAACCATGCTGCTGGAAAAGTACTTCTTGCGCCAGATAGACGCCCGTGTCGACAAAATCGAGAAGATTGCTCTACAATACTTTTTTTCATAATATTATTGATTCTTTGCAGTGGTCTGAGGCAACATGGTGGCAAAGCATTCTCATACTATGACGTAATCTCCACCAAGTTTCAGCATTTCCTTAAGGTTCAATTAGTCGTGACTTAACCATAACCTTATAAATCAGTTGTTTTAACCAACTTTATGGACATCGCTGTTTTCGATTATAGGTGACTTACCATAATGCCATAGTCATAACGATAACCATATGCACCAATTGAATTTTGGTTTTTTGCCATAACCATAAACAGCTGTTTGCTGAATTTACTTACAAGTATAGACATTTTTTTTTCTTTACTTTTGTACTTTTGAAAAACACATATGTGCAATTGACGTAAACAGCTGTTTATGGCCATGGCAGCACTGATTGCTGCTAATAGTAAATTTACGGTTATGGATTATATTACGACTACAGCGTTATGGTAAAGTCACGACTAATTGAACCTTTAACATGGTGTCTTTTAATTCTTTCCCCATGGCGGCGCCAGCAATATATGCAGCTTACCATTAGACTGAAAGCGCTTGAATTCTGATTCGTCTGACCAGATCACATAATTCCAGTCATCCACTGTCCAATTTTCTGTGGTATCTGACAAACTTGTAGTCCAAAATTGCAGGTTTTTTTTCACTGCTGACGTATAACCGATATCTTTAAGAGCTCTACTTGCCGTCCATCGACTAACGGTTTTCCCGCTTGCTAAAGAAGCTCCTTTTGGTGGTAAAAACTTGTCCCTGACTTGAGGCTTAATGACTCTGATGACTTCTGATTGACTAACTGGAAGTTTTTTAAAAATTTCCCTGCTAGAATAGCCACTTCCAGTCAAAGCTACAGTTGATTTCGTGAGTTTCTTCAAATTTTTTTTATTAGAAATAAATTTTTGTTCGATAAGTTGTAAAAAATATTCGCTCAACGAGATTAAGTAATTAATGTGAAACTATTTTCTCAAAAAAAAGTCAAAATTGTGCTAAAACATGAAAAAATATTCGTACTTTTTGATTTCGTTTTTGTAAACATATCATAAAAAGCAGATGTGCAAAATTGAGTACATGCGAGTTTGTTTATTTTATTCTTAAAGCTTGATGCTTTCCATTTTAAATTTTATTTTATTTTGTTAATCACTAAAAGAAAAGAAAAAACTTTTGAAGTTTTCTTTATTGCTTTTAGTTTTATTCCATAAAAGGTGCGTAAAGTATAAACATGTACTCATTTGTGCTCCCACTGAATATATCTAACCACAACAAGTTTTTCCAGGTGGAAGTCATGCACAATAGTTGTGTGATTGAATTTCCATAGGGACAGCCAGGAACAGCGGTGATCCAGTGCCTTATGAGCATCACCCTACGAATTCCGGCATTTTTTCTGATCAATTATTCTCTATCATCATCAACTATGTTGCCAGCATAAACGTATGTACGTGCATCATTGTTAGACTTTGCGGGACTAATATGAATCAGCAAAAGGAAACTTAATAGTATTTTGACCTCCTCTAATATATACTTGCCATACGAGCCATAGATACATAATTACGAATGGGAAAATCTCTGGATTTAAAGATTTCTTTTCACAACGTAAACTTATGTGACAAAACTTTTTCCCCATCACCAAATTCCCATGACATTAGCAATTAGATTTGAAACCAAAACTGTTATTAAATCGTAAATGTAAACGAATGAGGTCCCCAGTTTTAATAACACCCCTGATTCCATTTCCCATACCACCTTTGATTCCAACTGCCTTCTTTTTTTTTGTTCCAAATAATATGTTATGATGATGTGAATTTGTTGTTTTTATTATTGTTGTTGTAGTTTTTGTTTTTTTCTTAATAACAATCACCAATAGAAGTTAAAATAGTTATTAAACAACCATTTCACCTTGATGACATTGCTAAACAATAGCAAACTGAATATTAAAAAAAAAAACTTTAAATGCCACACAAAAGGAATTGAAAATGGCAACAACAACCATAACGACAACAACAAAACGATAAAAATGACAATAATATTGTATATTAAAGGCCTATTAATTGCATGCACAGGCAGTTAGCTAGGCATTGTCATAAATACATCGTACACTGTATTACAAAAGTTTACAAGCAACCGCAAAAATTTTATTTGAATATTTTAGTTTGTAAACTTCATAATAAATTAAGAAATTCTACTCACAAGGTCCCCAAATAGAAAGATCGATGCCGATTACCTGGCTGTCTCAACTAGAAAACTTAACCTACTGAGAGATGGTACCTCAAATGGAATCTTTTTTCATAGGAGAAAAGCCCTAGAATTATTCTCCCAATACAATATAACCAGACGTCGGCACCAATGTCCCTAAGAAGAAGATCATCTTCGGCATTTTTCACACATAAGGCACGAATATCAACAATGTTCGTTAAAAACAGCGTAAAAATGCCTTCAGTTGCTTGTCAACTTTTAATGAAGCAGGTTCTCTTCGCTTCTTTTTGAAATTTTTTTTTGTTTATCAATTATACACCCAAAGAAAAATTACAGTAGGATTCATTATTTTCTAATGAGATTCACTAATAACAATGAGAGTCACAATCTACATTTTTGGAAGAATTTAGAAGTTAAATAAGCAGTCTTTAGGGATTTGGCGCTGTAAATTCTCCATTTTCCACTACATAAACATATTATTAGTGGGCTACACTTTGAATATTACTAACAATTTTCCTTTGGGTTATACGCATGCCTTTCACAAATACACTCACATTTTTATCATGTTCTCTTTGTGACGATGTCTGAATATAACAACAGTGAGGAAGCTAAGTCGTAATCCCAACTAAAGTGTTGCAATGACCAATTATGTATGAGTTCCCAGAGGCCTGCTCACGATCTGACTTCTGATCGGTATATCCCACCACAGTGGAGTTCTAAACCAAAAAAATTCTACTGCTGATCTGTTCCTCGTTAGTTAATCAGCAATCTTGGCTTGATCCCGGAATTTAGTTGAAAAAAACATTCGTAAGATACATACGTCGCTGGAAGGACGTAGGTGGTACTGGAGAGCAGAGCTTAGCTTGTTAGATTAGGTCGTTAGATCGGAATGGTAGCTCTGATATCACAAACCTCAATTGAGCACTCATAGCGGCCCATTGTGATGTCACGGGTGAACTTAGTCCCTGTACTGACCAAGTTCTACTAAAATCAGGTAAGCGCAAGGTCTGCATAGCATCGCTTGTTAGGTGATGTAAGTTTTCCTTGAAAATCTTTTAATTTACCTTGCAAACGAGCTATTGTAAAATCCATTATGAAAGCCATTTCGACATCAGTCCTCTTCCATGAATTCCAATGGTTTCTCAGGGAAATTCCAGATCATTCCAAAAGACATGGGAATATCACTGTAGATTGCATTGGTGCCATACGCCTTTCGCTTTACAAGGAAATTCAATTTTGTTGGCAACACGAGTTCACGTGTAATAATGCTCGGAATGTAGGGGATAAGAAAAGAAGTGATTGCCTCCTTATATACAAACTTTTGTTAGACAGTGTAGCAAAAAATCTATACAAATGTGACAACAAAATATGGAAATAATAATCATTCCACGTACATTATGGTATTATTTTTTATTGTTATTGTAGTTGTTATTGTAGTTGTAGTTGTTGTTTTTGTTGTCTTTGCACTTAATAATTTTCTCGATGAATGATTTTCTGTGTGAAGGTTATGATGGGACGCATGGATGGCATTGTTCGATTTTGAAAAGAAAAAAATTTTTTTTTACACAACAAAACAAAACAAAAGAAAGACAAATTCACCTCTAAATACACACACTCACACCCAAACCCATTATGTTGGAGTCTTTTACCCCACAAGCTTCCCACATTTAATAGAGAACAAAAGGTGGCTCCCTCTCTTTAAAGATCTTTTTGTAAACGTTTAAAGTAAACAAACACACACACGTGGACAGCAGAACTACACGCATACACCATACATGCATTCACTTAAGGCAAAGGAAGGCAATTTAATAAACTGTTGACAGTGTTGCATTTATTGCAAGTGAATAGGTTTGAATAAACGGTACTTATTGTTACAGAGAGAGAGGGATGGAATGGAGAGAGAGCACAAGAAGCCTGTGGTATGTTATGGGATCATTTTAATTCAAGCATATATTCTCAGTGCAACAACCGGTCTTGGGAAATGTTCTTTTTGATTTATTTCTTCTTTATTTTCCAAAACTGTAGAAGAAGAAGAACAAACAAACAGAAGCAAATGGAGAAGACAATGCGTGCGTGTCATTGAAGTTGTTAAACCAGACGAAATGAAATTTTAAAGGAAACCTACGAACGAATTAAATTGCAAATGTTAGAAATTGTTCAAGTGAAGTGAATTCTTTATGCGTTTTTGCTTTAGACGAGGAAAAAAAAATGAACAGAAACTTTCAATTTCAATGTCATTGAAATATAACTAAACCAAGTGTTGTTATAAGACACACTTAAACTAATGAAATTAAGAAATTCGATTTTTTGTTTCTTTTCAAAAATAATACCGACAAGGTCGTTACTATTTAAATAAGCAATTGTGAATGGAACTTTACAATTTCACAACTTAATTGCATGAGAAATGTTTAAGAAAGGATATGAAGGCGTGGCACTGGCACTAGCACTAGCATTGGACCCAAGCGGCGGAAATTGTTAGGCCAGTTATTGGCTCTGGCTTTGTTTTTTTTTGTGGAAGATCTATTGAATAAGGTATAAAGACTTGCTGTCTGAATATTGTCAGAGTTAGGTAGGTAGATAGGGGTGGCTGCTTATCCAAGAAAAATTTAGATGGACTCATTTAGGCCGCATTGGGCTCATTGTTCTACCGCAGTTATTACTATCCCCTAGTCTCGAAACCACTCAGAGCTCCTGATTAAGCGATTCAGGCTGCCAATGTCAATCCTTGACAGTTCCTCCAGATCATCCATGTAGTAAGTACCCAAGTACTTTCTTCTCCTTTGACAAAGAGCCGGGCATGTACCCAATAGGTGAAGGACAGTCTCCTCTTCTTCCTTATCTCTGCAGCTTCTGCAGAAGTCGTTAGCAAGGTGTCCAAGACCAAGGCGCCTCGCATGAATACCCATAATTCAATGCCTCGTAATGACACCAAGCGCGCCTCTTTGAAGTTTAAGTAGACTCATTGTGCGCCCTCATCCAGTCTTGGCCAATTTTACGGGTCGTTATAACCGTGACTGAGGCGGGCCAATTATCGTTGACGGAATCGACGATCGCATTATCAATTATAAGCTTGTAGATCCTCATAGGGATGCCCAAATTTGAGAATGCATAGGAGAGTTCGATGGTATTGCACCGCTTGGCAATTTCATCAGCTCTGCAGTTACCCGGAATACCGACCTCGCATGCGTACCCATAACGCAATGCCTCGTAATGACACCGATCGCGCCTCTTTGGAGTTTAAGCAGACTCATTGTGCGCCCTCATCCAGCTTTGGCCTGATTTTACGAGTCGTTCTACCCGTGCCTGGAGCGGCCCACCTATCGTTGACGGAATCGACGATCGCATTATTAATTATAAGCTTGTAGATCCTCATAGGGATGCCCAAATTTGAGAATGCATAGGAGAGTTCGATGGTATTGCACCGCCTGGCAATTTCATCAGCTCTGCAGTTACCCGGAATACCGACACTTTAAATGTTTTTCGCCTTTGAAAAGGAGAAAAGTTTTAAGATTAAGACTAAATGGTTCCCGAGGTCATGCATTTCCCTGGCTTTAGTATACTCATTCAGTATTTAGCTTCGTAGAATTGTGGAAAACTTCCAACTGGAATTTGCCACCAACTGGGGGTGATTTTGTAAGGAATCTTGGACTGAATATTTTAAAGGCATTTGCTTTCGTGATTTATATCGTTCCTTCTTCTCCGCGTCAATGCTACTCCACAGAAAATGATTCCAGCTACTAAATATGTAAATGGATGGCAAGAAATGAAAAGCTACTACAACTCTTTGGGTCGGCATTGAAGACATGTGGTGAAAGGTAGTGTTTTCACTTTCTCCGATCAGCAATTTACGTTGAAGTCATTTAAGGGAATACCATGTCTTCAAATAACGCAGCAGCATGTAAGAACTGCAATAGTGTGTAATGGACAGCATGTAGTCAATGTCTCGAAGTTGCCATGGTATTCATAATTTGTTGTGCATGTAATAACGTAACAAATAGTTGCTCAAATTAAATCTTATCAACTGTCAGGCGTCATTGCATAAGGGGAAGGTATGCGGAGAAATTTTGCTTATCAGCGAAAGATTTGTGGCATCAAACCGGATCGCTACATACGTTAAAGTGAGCTTAAAACAAAGCTGCCACTCCCTCCTATTCTATCCTACGGTTGCCACACTAAACATTTTAAGTTCCATAAAACAAATCAAAGCAAAAACAAAAAAATGTCACTCTTAAAACCGTATTTCACGTTAGAAAAACGTTTTTAACCCGGATATGCTGGTTTTTTAATATTTTTTTTAGAATATTTAACGCCAGAGCTTTGATTATTTATCTTTGTGTATGTAATTTAGTTGCAATCAAATATTTAATCTGATAACGAATGAAGGAAAAAAAGCAAAAGAAACTGTTTTTAAACTCCTTTTTATTGCTTTAAATTTGAGATTTTAAAATCCAGATAAGAACAGAATAAATGCAGTACACAGCATAGCGACACAAAAAATGGAGGTGTGGTTAGCTAAAACACACACTCGCACATACAACTTGCGGGGCACATAAATATGTGGCAATATGCCCCCCCTAAAAGAGAAGGCAAAAAAACATTTCCAAACCCTGGGCTAATAAAGAATGAAATAAAATGGAAAAATTACATTTTTGTTGTAAAACAAAAACAAATAATATTTCACAAAAAAAAACAACAACAACAAGACCAATAAATAGTTGGCAACAAATCTGGGCCTGCTACATACAGTAGTAGCTTCATAAACAATAATGAGAAGCAAAAATTAAAGCGAAAATGAAAAAGAACTTTGAAACGGGCGTTGCCCAACACCACAACCACCACCATGACGATGACGACAACGACAACGACGACAACATCAAGGGAGAGTCTGGGAAATAAAAGGTACGACAAATGTACTGAAAAAAACCAAAAAAACCATAAAAAAAAAAAATGGAAACTACAAGCCAAAGTTAGACATACCGTGTAACCGACGCGTCGTCATCATTGTTTCGCTATACAATTGTGCGCGCGCGTCGGTCTGTAAATTACATGGCGCTGCTATGGAGCACAAAAATAAAAAACAAACACTGACTATGACTCCGAATCTGGCTGGCTGGCTGGCTGGCTGACTGGCTAACTGACTGTGAATCTGTTTTCTTTTCTTTGTTTTGTTTTTGTTTTTAAAAAACAATAATTTTTGTTGGTTTTTGTAAATGGCAGCCTAGACCAAACCATACCATAACCATACCATACCACACCATACCGTGCCATGCCATACTCTTACAATATCACCACAAAAATAAAAAATATGGCTGACATTTACAAAAAAAAAAAACAAAAAAACCCAAGGAAATACTACAAAGAGATGCTCTTTACCCCAAGCCTCAGCAACCATAAAGAACCACAGTAACAGCAACAAAGAAATCACATTTTAAATAAGAAGAAGACATAATTTTAAAGCCTGTCAGTGGTGGTTACAACAAAAAAAAAACCCCAAACACTTGTACAATTTACTCAGCATGTGTTACAACAATAATAATAATAACAACAACAATAACAATAACAACAGAAAAACCTACAAGGAAAAACCAAAAAAAAAAACCAACAACAAAAATGCCCAAAAAGGACTGCATAATCCTCTTTCTGTTGCGGATCTCAATGGCCATTAGCCAGTACAAGTGTTAAGAGGATTATAAATTAAAAGCAACACCAACAACAACAACAATATACGAGTACAATTAGTTTGTACCGACTTTAGAATAGCCTACACACACACACACTGGCAATACACAAACTCACAGAGAGTGTTTACAATCCCACGAAGAACGAAGAAATGCTTCAGGATTATCTATCTTTAAACTACGTACTCGTTTATGTTTAAGACCCCAAAGAGATTCATGGACATGCAATATGTTCGAAGATCTGTGACGTTCGGAATGGAATCAAATCTATTCTATCCGCGTCTTCAAGGTCAGGGTCCACAGGAATGGCTTGTGGTTAAATTGTGGCATTAGTCTGGATATTCTCAGTAGGAACCCACTTCCATCATTACTGCGCCTTACTATAGATACACATAAAGGATCCGCCAAATATCGTTTTTGTTTTTAAAATGCTTTAATTTCTTTCAAATTTCTTTTTTATTTGAAAGTACAATCCTTCCGATTAATAATGGAAAATAATTTCATTCAAATGGCTGCCTCGCCTGGCCATGCAGTAGCCTACATAAGCACATTATCGTTCGTATGCAGCTGTATTTCACCAATGCCTTCACGAATATTGTCCTTTAAAGCATCAATTGTCAGTGGCTTGTCGGCGTAACACTTATCTTTAACGGCACCCCACAAATAATAGTCCAACGGTGTCGAATCGTAGCTCCGAGGTAGTTAAACAACATCTACTCTGCGGCTGATAATGCGAGTGTAGCTACGGCTGTGTGGCACGTAGCTCCGTTCTGTTGAAACCAAATATTGCCAACATCCTCCTCTTAATTTTTGTGAACAAAAATTCGTTCAACATGGCCCGATAACGGCCACTCCTTGCTCATTTTCCAAGAAAAATGGCCAAATTATGCCTGTAGACCAAAATCCGCACCAAACAGTGACTCGTTTTGGGTTCTTCGGCTTTTCAATGTATGCGTGCGGGTTTTCTGTGCCTCCAATGCCACAACTTTACTTGCTTACATCGATAATGTGCTTAAAAATTGGACCGATCGTGTAGGCTACTTCATGGCCAGCCGAGGCAGCCATTTGAATGAAATTATTTTCCATTATTAATCCGAAGGATTTTACTTTCAAATAAAAAAAGAAGTTTGAGAAAATATTGAGTAGTAATTTGGCGGTCCCTTTTTAATAGCTTGAGTGTCTGCCAAATACAAATCTTGAACAAGCAGCAACAACACTTGGTAGCTTCCAGAATAAGTCACACAGGGCTGCAATGATGTGAAAGAGATAGAAAGATAGTTAATCTATGACGAGTGCTTTTTCACATTTCCGGGATATCATGTATTGATCCAAGAGACTTCCTGATTCTCGATTTAATGAAATGGCTTTGAGGCGTCCATAGCTTTCGGATGGTTAAGCAATGATTTCGGGATGTTTCTCTTCACGTTTTACTTCCATTTTTCTACACAATTGCCCTTTGTCTTGGGCGAAATGTTTTTCCGGAAAAATACTTTTCCCGCAATTATTATACTTAATCAGTCATCAGATCTAAACACTTTGTTTCTTACTTGGCTATAACAACCCGTTTAACGGATTTCGGCCTGCCGCAACACATACTTCCAGCCGCTTCTGCTTCTTACGCGTCTACGCCAGTTGGTCACACCAATCGATGACAGGGCTTCTTCGATTTGGTCCTTCCAAAGGATACAAGGTCGTGCTCTTCGCCTATTTATGCAGATCCCCGAATCAAATACCCGCCGGAGTATCCTCCTCCATACCGCTGGATATTAATACGCTGCACAACGTCTATGTCGCTGAGGAGCTCATACAGCTCGGATGCGGAAATCATCGCTAACTCGCACTGGACTGAAGATCTTACGTAGGACTTTTCTCGCGAATACTTTCAGGACTGCTGCATCAGTTCTTAAGAGGGTCCATGCCTCTGCGCCATAAAGAAGTACGGGTAGGATGAGCGTCTAGTTTAGTGGTACGATAGATGTCTCTGTCACTCAATAGCCTATTGAGACTATAGTAGGACCTGTTGGCAAGTGTGATCCTACATTGGATCTCCAGATTTTTTAATCTCTTCATTTTTCGTGGTAATGGCGGAGCCAAGATAAATAAATTCCTTGACTGTATCTAAAGCACAGTTATCGGCCGTAATCTGATAATCTATAAGCCGCACTTCTCTACTTGTCGATAACTTTGTTTTGCCCTCATTTACTGCTATATCCCATCTTAGTAGACTCCCGTTCAATAGCACTAAAGACAGCAGTAACATCTCGCTTGGTACGCCCTATACTGTCGATGTCGAAATTGCACATGCAATGCACTCCCGCCTTTCGCAGAACACTCTCCATGACGACGTTAAAAAGGTCGCATGATAAGGGGACACCTTGTTTGAAAACTTGCACGGTATAAAAAGGTTCGGAGAGGTTCCTTCCTATCTTGACGGAGCTGCAGGAATTTCTCAACGTCATTCTGTATAGCCTTATTAGCTTCGCAGGTATACCGAGCTCAGACATTGTGGCACAAATATGATCCCTTATGGGGCTATCGAAGGCAGCCTTATAGTCGACTTGTTTTCTGTGGAAAAGTCGTTAAGCTTAGAATTCTATCCCCCAGAAAATTTTTTCAAGCTGGCGCACCTGCTATGTCGTCTGATCGTTATAAAACTGAAGCTAAAGATCGTCGGGAAAACTGTTCATTTGTAGAGGGATCAGAGAGGTTCAAAGAGTTTCGACAACTATCTCTAACTCGACAACAAGGTTAACACATTCAATTCGTAAAGTTATCTACAGTCCATGTGAATATTTTAAGGTGAATATAGAATGAGCTGGTGTTGCAAACATTATCACAAACACAATATACCATCTACCACCACTGAACGCAGCGTAGGGTTTACTAAGCCAAGGATTAAAAACGCCTTTCAAAACCTAACTCAATATTGAACAAAAAAAAAAATCAATTCAATTTGCGGATATTCAATGCAATTCAATTCAATTGAATTGCCAAAGATTACAAAACAACTGTTCGCAGGGATGGATTCCTTTCGTTTTAAGACTTGGATGGAATGGTTATCCTTCGTTTTAAGACGTTAATTACGAAAATTGGGATTAAAATTTTCAATTTTCTTTTGTTAGCAGCACTTGAAAAGGGATTAGGAAGTCAATTATAATTCAAAACAATTATTTTCGTACAGACAATATTAAAACTGTGATGCCAGATCAATGCAAACGAGCATATGCATGTCAGGCTTGTTATTGAGCGTGAGAAACAATATGGGAAATATAAAACAGAATTTAATGTTATCAGGCGGATTTAGTATTTTAAGCTATTCGCTTATTCGCTGTTAAATATTTTTGATATTCCTTTTCACAAAGTAAGAAAAAAAACGTAGGGTGCAAGGAAAGGCCCCGGCGAGATTCGAACTCACGATCTCCTGTTTACTAGACAGGCGCTTTAACCAACTAAGCCACGGCGCCATATATCTGTACCGATTTTTTCAACATTTTAGACTACAATTAAATATAAAGGTTTTATATATAATTGGGGCCTTGTACAGGAAACAGGGTGCAAAAGAAAGCCTTTGCATTCAAGAAAATACTTTAAGGGACTTAAACTAGCAACAAAAGAAAGTCTAAAGTATTCTGGAAGTGTGTATGTATGGAAGTGTGGAAAAAAATCGTCTACAACTCAACAAGGCCCCGGCGAGATTCGAACTCACGATCTCCTGTTTACTAGACAGGCGCTTTAACCAACTAAGCCACGGCGCCTTATAACTCGACCGATTTTATGGAAGCTTTTAAAATATTGTTAATATGCGTTTAGAAAGGATACTTCCCTAGCCACTAAAGATTCCACAATTGACATAATTTGCCTTTAGAGGACGTAGTTCCTCTTCTCCAAGTTGTGTACCGTGTGGCGTCATTTGTCACTGACATGAAAAAAAATTTATTTATTCCAGCACGTTATGTTGCAATCGTTAACTTTATAATTCTGCATAACTTGTTTTAATAATAAAAATTAAAAAGTTGTAGAAACCTGCCAAAAGGCCCCGGCGAGATTCGAACTCACGATCTCCTGTTTACTAGACAGGCGCTTTAACCAACTAAGCCACGGCGCCATATATATGCCGTTAAATATCAACATTTTTTTCCCACTTTGGCAAGCAATCTGGCATCCTTGTATTGCTCTGCCTAGTGATAAGATGAAATAAATTTATAAGGCGCCGTGGCTTAGTTGGTTAAAGCGCCTGTCTAGTAAACAGGAGATCGTGAGTTCGAATCTCGCCGGGGCCTTACATACAGATGTCGGACTTTTTGAAATTTTATTATTTATTATATAAAAAAAAACTTCTTAATTATCTCGATAATAGATAATAAAATAAAAATTTCTTTGCAATTAATTACTACAATTCCTGGGAATGATGGACCGAGACAAGCTGATGCAGGTAGGAAAGATTTAAAGTTTCAAAGGCTTTTTAAGGATGTTTATTTTTTTATAATTTTGATACGATTTCCGTTGAAAGAAAAAGTACGATAGGATAAGAAGTAAGCGGCAGCATTGTTAAATAAAAGCGGCCCAATGAAGCCATGCCCCAGCACTAACTAACAAATCTAGGCATCACATTTTTGAGAGTCTGGCTGTAAAGTAAGGAAGCCTTAGTATAGTGATGATTTGCTTACTAGACAGCCTAACAGAGGTAAACCAGGAATCCAGATTAGACTAATAATAACTTACACAGGATTTTATTTTAGACTCATCATCTACCTGTGTGGCTAGCCATTAAACAAAATCGTCTTTTAATATTTTAACGCTTCATTTCCTTTAACAAAAACTGGCTATTGATAGTCCAGTTTTATATGGCAATCGGATATTGTCTTTCAAAGTGTCTTTGAATGTTATTTTTTCCTTATTTTTCGCATTTTTTGCTTCTTTATAATCTTCTCATGGCATGTTTATGTGCGTTTAGATATTTAAATTGCGAGTGATCGATCTCTAACTGACAATTTGATCGACATTAACTGCTGCTGCCGTTTTGGTAAATTACAAGACAAGCAACAACTGTTGTTGTTGATGCTGCTGCTGCAGTTGCTGTTGCACGTACACTCTATCAAAATGGCTAAAACCAATTTGTCTCTTACAATTTATTATCCAACCAACCAACAACGATCGATCGATCTAAACATCTAACAAAACTATCTACAGACAACAATAACAAAAAATACAAGTTTTATGCAAAAACAAAACAAAAAGACAAGACAACGTCAGCAACAAATTGATTGAATCGAGCAAAAAGTAAAAACAAAAAAATAAAAAAAAAAATCTGAAACTATCGTAACAACCAATTACATGTGACACTTTAATTGATGTTAATAAAATGCCATGAACTGAATAATTTCACAGTAATTTTATGTTAATTAAACAGCTTTGAAAATATCAAAAACAAAATAAATAAATCGAAAAATAAAAAAATTAATTAACCAAAATATAAAATAAAATTGAAAAAAAAACCTCAGCACAAGGCCCCGGCGAGATTCGAACTCACGATCTCCTGTTTACTAGACAGGCGCTTTAACCAACTAAGCCACGGCGCCTTTGATGCGACAGTGTTCAATAACGTTCAGGAATAGCACAGCATATGTTCAGTGTTGCTTTCTGTTTTGTTTTTGCCAGCGTAAACACCAACAGTAACAGCAACCAAAGTAGTGATAACAATGGTACTGGGAGATAAAAGTTTATTTTTATATTTCATTTGTCAATAATTCAACGTAGAATTATTTTTAATAGTTTAATTTAATAGTTTTTTATTATTTTAATTATTTAAATATCTTGTTAAACGAATTTATACACATAAGCAATCTTTTTTGATTTTTTATTTTTAACAATTTTTACGATATCATCAAATACAGTTACGGACAAAAAAATAGAGTAACCTATAACCTTTTTTTTCATATGGGTCCGCCAAATAATTTTTTTTTTTAAATGCTTTAAAAAAAACCACTGAATATTTTCTTAAATTTCTTTTTTTATTTGAAAGTACAACCCTTCCGGTTAATAATGGAAAATAATTCTTCATAGATTAACTATCTTTCTATCTCTTCCACATCATTGCAGCTTCTACAGATGTTAGATAATACAGTCCATTCCGAATGATCTCCAAGTCTATAAGTCCTGATGTGACTTATTCTGGAAACAATCAAGTGTTGTTGCTGCTTGTTCAAGATTTGCATTTGGCAGACACTCAAGCTATTATAAAGGGACCGTCAAATTGCTACTCAATATTTTCTCAAACTTCTGTTTTTATTTGAAAATACAATCCTTCCAGTTAATAATGGAAAATAATTTTGTTCAAATGGCTGCCTCGGCTGGCCATGCAGTATTCTACACGATCGGTCTAATTTTTAAGCCCATTATCGATTGTGTGCAGCTGTATTTCACCAATGGCTTCACGAGTATTGTCCTTTAAAGCGCCAACACTTATCTTCGACGGTACCCCACAAATAATAGTCCAACGGTGCCAAATCGCAGCTCCAAGGTGGCCAAATGACATCAGCTAACTCTGCGGTTGATAAAGCTATCTTCAAAAACAGGGCTCAAAACATCGAGTGTAGCTTCGGCTGTGTGGCACATAGCGCTGTCCTGTTGAAACCAAATGTTGTCAATATCCTTCTCTTAACGATCGCCATTGACTGTAACGGCCACTCCTTGCTCATTTTCACAGAAAAATGGTCCAATTATGCCTCTGGATCAAAATCCGCACCAAGCTATGACTTGTTTTGGATGCGTCAGCTTTTCAATGCATGCCTGAGGGTTTTCTGTGCCGCAAAAGCGACAATTTTGCTTGTTTACATACCCGCCGAGAACAAAATGAGCTTCATCTGAAAAGAAGATATTTTTTTGCCAAAATCGGCATCTTCTGTAAGTCGATTGCAGGCACACTTAGCGAAGCGAAATCGCGAATACACAACCATATTCATTCAGCGGAAGGATAAAACTAATTATCTGTTAAATCAGACATAAGCTAAGTGTTACCATTCACGAAATAAGCAGTAGTTGAAAAAAAAAAACGTTAGATGGCGGACCCGATATTTAGTCACTGAGGGAAATGACAATGGTCCTGTAAATGTAAATTTTTATTTGTTCTACTTTTCTTGGGTGTTTCACTAGGTGCTTCCTATCTTTAAATGTTACAAAGTGTGTATGAGATATGAGATCTCCGGATTTTTTTTATACGTTTAAAGACTCTGGTGCATAAATTACACTGAATTTGACTCTTGACATGAGTAACGTTGGTAGACACTGTAATAAATTATTGATTATCACTGTTAATACGTTTGTCAGAAAACAAAATATCCCCAGTTTAATTATTTAGCCACAACTGTTTAAACAGATAGTCTTACAGTGTTGCCACATTAATAAAACCAATATTTTCAAACACCTACGCTATTTCAAATTATGAATATATAGGCGAAAAATATACAAATTTATTTATTTTTATCGATCATATGTAGTCCACTGGGGGCCCATTAAAGATTTATAAATCAAAAAGTACTATTGAAAAGATAAAATTATCTTTTATCATAAGAAATTCTCAATAATAAAATTATATTTCTAACGGTAAATATATGGCGCCGTGGCTTAGTTGGTTAAAGCGCCTGTCTAGTAAACAGGAGATCGTGAGTTCGAATCTCGCCGGGGCCTTCGGAAAAGGAGACATCTGAGTTCCAATTTTTTAAAAATTTAAAGCCAAGGTTTGAAAATGAATTTATAATCTGTACTGTATAAAACTGAGTGGAAAAACTAGAAAATTTGTCGCTCAGTCCAAGAACTACAGCCTACAAGATATGTGCAGTTTTATATAGGCGTGGCATTTGCTATACCAAGTGAATATATCAGATAGTAGTACCACCTGCCTTTGAAATTAGACTGAAATTTCACAGAACAAGAACAATTTGGCATGTAGCAATAACAGATAGGAGATATGAGGATTTTAAAGTTTTATTTGGTACTCAGTTCCATAACTGGACCAAATTTATATAGAAATTTTGATTAAAATTTTGTATAAAAGTTCTTATAAAAAGATCAATTAGTTGAAAGTCATCAAGGGCGCCGTGGCTTAGTTGGTTAAAGCGCCTGTCTAGTAAACAGGAGATCGTGAGTTCGAATCTCGCCGGGGCCTATGGAAAGAGAGTTACTTACCTCTACCATTCTGATTTTTTAAATTCCTTTCCGAATCTCGGAAATTTTGTTTGGCGGTGGATCTGAAAGGATTTAAAAGATATGAAAAAGAAAGTATTTATGGCCTGGATATTAAAAATACAATTATTCCGGGGGGTTCTAAATATACACCTGAGTTTTTGAATACTTTGCATATTGTCCTACACTGTGTTACAAATTCGTAAAAGAAATTAAAAATTCCATTTTACGGGCAACTACGGTTGAAAATGTGCTGTATAACGATGTGTTTGATTTGAAAATTCCGGAGAACACATCCATTGTGGAAATCACTTATAATGACGCAGTCGATGTACAACCAGGGCACTTGGAATACTTGTAAGCATTATGGTGATTAAACTCTGTATGTTTATATTGAATTAAATCTATCGGAGAATAAAACAAAAACTTTTTTAAATCTTGCTATTGAGCGAAATCTACAAAGATCGATCTGAAATTAAATGAGGGCAAAACGGAGTAGGAACAGGCGTATTTCAAATCGCATGTTAAGGCGGACAATTATATTTTCGACTTTGTCCAGATATTTAGTTAACTATTTCAGTCCGGTGATCACATTATTATGGTCTATTGGGTAGCAGAAATCTCTCTCGAGCTAGTACCTACAGGTTACTCATCCACCCCATGCTGCTCCATGGACGCTGTTACTCACTACGTCAGTTGTTTTGGAAATGTTTGAGAGAAAAATTATATAAAAAATCTTTTGTCCAATGCGAATTGCCAATGTTGAGTGAGGTGAGTTCCCCAAAGATATTGAGGAATCCAACTGCTTCAGCCAGCCTCCTTTCCTGTCGTTCGGATAGAATGCCCTTACGAGCAGAGATTCTGTCAGGCATTGAAACTAAATGATCCATAAGGACTCGCAAACTTGAAGAAAGACCACGAAAGTTTCGAATTTAAAAAACCTGGTAGGGGAAAACCCGATTTAGTTATTTTTTTTTTTTTTAAATCTTTAGTATAAAGAAATAATTTATTTATGAGACCCCAACGGCGCCGTGGCTTAGTTGGTTAAAGCGCCTGTCTAGTAAACAGGAGATCGTGAGTTCGAATCTCGCCGGGGCCTTTGGAAAGTAAAAGTGGTATAAGTTCCAACTTTTTGAATATGTAGTGGTCCTTTATGTGAGGCTTGGAATATTTAAAAATAGATAATTGCGCAGTGAAAAGTGATTATAAATATTTGTATGAACTGAAGGCAATGCCAGTTGTAGTATAGTAGATATATCTCCTGAGGAGGTAGGGCCGGATCCATCGAAAATTTATAATTTTATGTTTAAATATAATGGCTGCTGCTGCTCAGAAACATGATAATACTGCCTGATAACTGGCGCCGTGGCTTAGTTGGTTAAAGCGCCTGTCTAGTAAACAGGAGATCGTGAGTTCGAATCTCGCCGGGGCCTTTGTGGAAACAAACCTTCTTCCGCAACGAAGAGGGTTGAGAAAACATAAATTTTTTGTTAAAATTATATGACTGAAGCTAAGTTATGAACAAGTTGCTGGAATAAATTGGTTTCAAATAACCTTGAAAAAGTTAATAACTTTGGCATGTTGTTTGTGTCAGGACACATTGCCAACCCCTAAAGTAACTGAAAAAAACACAACAAAAAAAAAGTACAAGGATCTGATCAATAATACCCCTGTGTCCTAACTCAATCAAGAGTTTCGATAAATTATAGAAGAAAATTTCCATTTTAATTAAAATATGGGGTAGAGTGAGTGATAAAATAAAAATTATGGCCTAAACACTCTAAACGCTCTCATGCCATCGTATGTATGAGAGCAGAAACAAAGAGGATCACGTACTATTGTAAACCGTATTGTCTCTGCAATTATTATTCTGCAACTAATTTTCTTTGAGCTGCAATTACAAGAGAATAATTTTTCTTTCTTTTTTTTTTTGTGGCAATACACGAGCATGTCAGTGCAATTTCTGTTGGATGTTACAGAAATTTTCTTTCGTTAATAAATTACACACCACAATATAGATTACACTGTTAAACGAATGTGAATGTACCCTACATTTACTGATAAATTTGGTTCGTTAAACTTTCACTAAAGACTGCCAAAAACTGATATGGCAACGCCATTATCAAAGCAAATTTTTTAGAAACGATGAATATTGTTCATTACTTCATTAAGGCTACTGTCAAGAAACAATATCATAACGTTTGAGAGAGAGAGAAATCACTTTTGAATCGAATCATCCGAGGAGGAAGAAATCGACAGCTTCGCCCGGCTCTCATTTGTAAGGAGACCCACTTGTTTCTATTTCTTAGACAAGTTTTTTTTCCTTGAAGCCGGTAATTATATAACTGTAGCAGTTTCTAGAATGCTAGGGTTGCCAACTAAATTTACCACAATGAGCAAAAATGATTTGAAGTTGTTGTTTTGGATGTAGTAATCACTGAGACCTCCTCGTTGTCAATAAACTTGAACTTGAACTTCCTGCGATGTTTGTTGTTGATGTTATCCTCTAAGGGAGTAAAGGGATGGAGGAGACACCACCATGAATGGATTATTTGGAAGGGGATTATAGTCTCTTAATTATTATTATAATCATTGTAGTGCAGAGATGGCTGCCCTGATAAGTTACGTGAAGTTGATTGATGTCCGCAAAGACAACTCCTTTTCCTAGAAATTGTTAAGCACCCAACTATTTACCCCCGTGAAGCAAACGGTTTTTCAAGGTCCAAGTAAGTGTTCTGATGATTCATTCTTCTCATCACGGAACCTACAAAGTGGGTTTGAAGCGATCCCTAACTTAATGCTGCTGCTAACAGCCTGTTGCATGAATCGAATCTCTTCTTATTGTAATTCCCCCTCGTTAGAGTACTATCGTCTCAATCGGCAATTGAGTAGCAAGATCTCTGTCGTAAGACAAACCTAATACTCTACAAGACGCTCATCCTACCCGTGCTTCTTAATGGCGCAGAAGCATGAATACTATTAAGAACTGATGCAGCAGCCTTGAGAGTATTCGAGAGAAAAATCCTATGTAAAATCTATGGTCCAGTGCGAGTTGGCGATGATTTCCGCATCCGATCCAACAGTAATCTGCTTGAGAGGCTGCGCTGGCTTAGCCATGTCGTTCGAATGGAGAAGGATGCTCTGGCGTGGCGGATATTTGATGCGGGGATCTGCGAAAGTCGGCGAAGAAGACAACCTTATACCCGTCGGAAGGACCAAATCGAGGAAGCCCTATCTTCAATTGGTGTGACCAGCTGGTGTAGGCGCGCAAGAAGCAGAGGCGCCTGAAAGAATGTGTTGCGGCTGGCCGAAATGCGTTAATCGAGTTGTTATGGCCAATTAAGCAAGGAAAGTATCGTTAGATTGTTTCAAACCTAGCTTCATTTTGAGTTACGCCATGTATTTTCTTCCAAGCGTCTCTTCCCACTCTACAGAAAGGTTCTAGTTAGACGATATCAACAGAGTGAGCTCTGAATAATGAATGAATGAGGTTAATAATTTAGAAATATTTTAAAACTGGACAACACTGTTTACTGGTCTATGTGGATATTATGGTACTACTGGACACTACTGGCACCATTTTCTAAAAATGAGAGGAGGCCTACAAAGGGTTCTGTTATCAGAAAACTTCAACGTATAATGCACTATGTACTGAAATCAATATGAGAACAATTTGATTGTAGGGTCACGTTTTGTTTTCGTTGCATAAGAAATAAGTAAACAAGGATACAAGGATACTGTAATAAAAGTAACACGAGTCCTTAACATCATCAGGTTGCTTTTCACAATATTACAGCACAAGTAAAGGAACTCCGTATGGATGTATTATGGAAAATATGATAAAAAAAGAATTTAAGAGGTTTTTAATACTGGGAGGAGGGTTAATTCGATCATTTGACTGCAGCTTGCATTCTTGCAACATGTCAAAATAATATTTCAGTAGCCCCTTGCCAGAGAGCAAAAGCCGACATTCCAACACTATTCCCCTTCTACAACAAGTGTTGTATGTATAGCGGTAGACAATAATGTGATGTGACCCCCTGTTAAAGTAATAACTCGAAGGGAACCCGTGAGTATATTTGTTTTTGTGTTTCGCAAGATTTTCCGCCTTATAAAATAAATGAAATTGAGCTGCTGCTATTGCTGTTGCTGCTATTGCTGATGTTTATTCATTAATAAATTATTTAATTTTTGTTGAATTAATATAGAAAGAAGAAGAAAAACAAAAAACAAGAACAAGAAGAAATGATCCAGTTCAGGACAAGAGACGTATGTACGTGACAGTTAAAGTATGAAAAACGAAAAATTATGCAAAGAAATGGAATGAAATAATTGAAGCATGACAAGCTGTAGCAGGCAGGTGTGTGGTAGTACTCACAAGTCCTTAGAAAGGATCTTTTCAATTTGCTAAACAAGCCTTATAATATGCGAAAATATCCTTTTTTTTTCTTTAAATAAATGAAGAGAGTAAAAGTTTTTGTGATTATTACCTTGGCACACTTATCACTACTCACATCACATTTAAGGGCCATTAATGAGGAACAGGTTCTACGTTCAGATGTCTTGTGTATGCGACTGTAATTATGAAATTATAAAATGATCCTTCCTTTTTGCTTTTAATTTTTCTTGTTTTTTCTTTTTTCTTCTTTCATTTATTCAAAACTTTATTCTAAATTAAATTCTATTGCAGATGAAAAGAAAAAAGAAATAAGAAAAGTTTTTAAATGAATGTCAGAAATTGATAATTAAGACCATCTTCGCTTCCAAGTCCTTAGTGAAAAAAGTTGAGTTAGAAGATCTTCAGTCATTTCGTCATCTGTGGGGCGCTTTACAAGAGAATGTTTGACGAATTGCATAAGAAAGCATAGTTGAGAATATGGAGTGTAGAAAGGTTATTAAAAAACCACCTCTAATCCATCTTAAAATCAATCTCAGACAGTAGACATAGAAAATTTCTAATGAATTCCGAGCAAATACTTATTGTAGTACCAGAAAAAAAAACAAAAATATACGAGATCCATTGAGGCTAAATTCACGTCTTAGGATCATTATTACAACTTGCCGTTAAACTAGGGTTTAGTTAAAGTTGCCTTCAGCTAAAGGGGACTGTAAAGTTACCATTAACTGGTTTTCGTTATTATAACTTACAGATAAAATAAAATTAAAATATGGCAGCGCCGGAGCAAAGTCCATGAAACTGCTCAATTAAAGAAGTTCTTTTTTTAACGCAGTGGCAACAGCGGCCTTCGTTTTTTTCATTGTATATGCTTATTTTGTTTACATTTGAAGTTGCCATATCGAAAATAGTATATGATATGGCAAGCTCAAACATAAAGTAATCTTTTAATGTTATATGATACTCATAATAATGAAAAACAATTTACCTGGCCTTTAAAATTCTCACTTTAGTTAACGGCAAGTTGTAATAATGCCACTTAAGGGTTAAGCTAGAATTAGGCGAACGTTCACGCAACCGGACAGAACATTCCACAAAATATCGTTTCAGTTGTAAGGAACTTTCTTGGTTTTGTGATGTTCTCAGTTCATCATACCGCTCATTGTGTTGTATTTTATTTTAGAATTTCCATCTCTGTATTATATTAAAGCCGGCTATTCATTTTCAACGCCTTTAATATATGGACTGAGTGCTAGAGCAATAATATTTCAATGAAGTTCTTTCAAATAAAATTTTCTTCAGTTTTTTCAGACTATTGCTCACTCGGTGGTTGTCTTGCTGCTTATGGAACTCGGTGAACTGAGAAGTGATTTTGGAACAGTATATTATGGTCTGGAGGTAATATTCAAGATGATGCCCTCTACACGGCACTACACTTTAGTACTACGACCATATGATCGTTTGTACTTTCCCCACTCACTTTATAGGTTATTGCCACAATGTCTCATGTCCAAGCCTATTATCCTGACAAACTTCAGGATGCTACTCGATGTCAAGAATGATAATTCCCTGCCCAGCACCTGATATGCACCCATGACTTTTCTTCTAAGATGCATAATTATCCTACAGCTAAGCGCCCTGGTAGTCTAGTGGGTAGTGTGTTAGACTATTAAGATGAGGGACGTGGGCTCGATTCCCAGCAAAGGCTCTGGTCTGTGACACTACACCGTGCATATGGTCGAAGTTAACTCAGCTCGTATATAATTAGAAAATAATTTGTAATTATATTGAAATTAATAAATATTTCACTGCTTCCAAGAAGATTTTTCGATGCTTCATTGTCACCATCACACCTACATCTACATTTTGGACGTGAAATTAATTCCTTCTGAATAAGTATATCCTGAGTTTACAATGCCCTACCAAAGGCACGGTTAATAATCCCAGGTTACTGGTGGATCGTCTGATGCACGACTTAGAGCTCTTATTATTGCAAAATTGACAGCCTGTAATTGAAAACTATGAACTGGATAGCATACGGTGACTTTGAGACATTGCCACTATGTACACAACACATTCGAAATTGGCTACATTTCATGATAAATTTCCAGAAGCGATAATTTAACCCTTTTAGTGTCACACATATTTTACAAGTTTGCCGGGTCAACTAGTGTTCTTATAAAAATTCCAAACAAATAAATTTAATTTCATTTTAAAATAGAAATGCTATGACAACCTAACTTAAAAAGATCGACTGCAGCTATCAATTTAGCAGCTTTCATTTGAATGACATGACGTTTTTCCTATATAGTGGCAAGGTCTAGACAATATAATGAAAATAAAAGTTTCACCGAACTTATCGCTTTTTATCTATGTGGTAGCATATGTACAATGAATAATTTGACAACGGCTTGCTAAAGGTCTTCTATTCTAGGAAGACAAACCATTTACTTGTTTTAATTAGAAGGAGTCTTCCCCTTTTAATTAACTATTTAAACATGGCATAGAAATGATCTAAGCTACCCATTACAATAACAGGGCTTTAATTTATTTTCTTATGGCGTTTTCATTTTTTATTTAATTTAAACCGTTAAATCTATATAATACAACAAATAATTTATGAATAAAATTAAATGTTAAAAACAAAAACAAAAAAAAAAACAACAATAACAACATTCAAAAGGCAACAGAAAAGATTTGTGGCTTGTGACTCACGATTAAAACGCTAAAAACGGCATTGGAGGCAAGTAAAGCTATGCTTATAGCACTTGTTGTTGAATTAAAACAACAAAAACAGAAACAAAAATAGAAATAAAATAAAACAAATGCAAAGAAGCATTTGGCAGCAACAAAAGTACCAGAAGCTTAAAAAAAAGAATCTTAGCCAGCTCATCAGATTTCTTAATTTAATTGGCTTTTTTGACTTTAAAGGAAGTTTAACAAATACAAAACCAAAGATGCAAAGCAAAAAAAAACAACAATAATAACAACAAAATTTGGTTAAAAAAATATACGAGAAGCAAGTACCTACCCCCTCTTATTCGATTTTTTGTTTTTTTTAAGTTAAAAGCTTAAAAGTTAAGGTTATGCCCAGTAAAAGTATACACAGACTGACAAACTGTATACGTAAGTACTTATGCGACACACACAGAACCTGGCCTATAGATGGAACAGACGAGACCAGACCAGACCATAGCAGATCATAGCATAGCACAGCATAGCTTAGGTTTTATCTTAAAGGTTGCTACAGACAAACTGTCTGCCGTTTGTAAAATATTTTGTTGGCTGTTGCAATAAGACGACGACGATGACGACGACAATTTCGTTTTTAGACACAATTCCAACACCTTGTTTAACTTATTGTTGATAGTTTTAACGTGTTCTTCTTCTTTTTCTTTCTTTTTATTTTTATTTTTTGTCTTCTTCTTCTTCATGTTGTTGATTTTCCAAAGCCAGAATTTTGCCATTAACACCTCGAATTCGATTCGATTCAATTTTTTTTCTTATTTTTTTTTTTTTGGTTTTCTTGTTTTTGGTCTCTTGATCAATGGATCAAATGTTGTTTTACGATGTTTTTTTTCTTGAGTTTTTTTTTTGTTCTATAAACAAAAAAGAGAAGCAAAAAAAAACCAAATAAAGTTTAAACAAATCCATATGGTTGCTTCTCTGAATATGTAAGTATGTATGAGGTACGTGTATGCAATTGTATTTACTCGTATACGATGTCATTTCAAATTAAAATACACTGGCTTGCTTGTTTACCCCATAATACTATACAATACTACTACTCATCCCACAAAATGTAAAAACGATAAACGATCTGCTTTTTTCACTTTTTTTTCTACTTCTCGTCCTCTTGCTCTAAAGCTGAGACTCTTGTAAGGCTCTACGTTAACACCTCGTAGTGTTTGCAAGCAGGGCATACTTTTTTAAGATTTTTTTTTATTTTGAAATTTTAAGCAGCTACTGGTCTTTAAATAAATGCAAAAAAAAAAAAACAAAATGAGAAAAACAGACTTGCAGACTCTTACGGTTGACGTTGTTACATTCATAGCACTTGTAAATTAACGAAAACGTGGGAATTTCTTCAAGTCATTTAAATGTATCTACAAAGTATGCATTGAGGCCTTGTGGCATTGACAAAAGTATACGAGATACCCTACTCCTTTCCAATAAGTAGCATACACAGGTTCTCAAAAAACATAATTTCTTTGGGGGGGTTCTCAACGTAGACAAGAATATCCACCATCCATGCATCGCTCCATTTGTTGCCCGCTTATATCTTTGAGCAGGCATTACTCCTGTAACCAGTGTAAAATCCAGAAGATTAAACTCAAGATAGGTACACGCGGGATAAAACTTGTATTTAAAACGACCAGCGTCCTTTTTAGTAAACTCAACGCAGTTAAAAAAGGAAATATTACCCTTGGATGCGCGCGTCCACAACTGTTTCAGCATAATCGATAACGACGTGGATAAAGATCAGACCACTGAATATCTTCTGTGTCATTGTCCAGCAGTTGAGAATCTAAGCGAAAGAATTCTTAAGCACCCAGAATTTATTGACAGAACATGCCCAGCTACGTCCACAACTACATAATTACATAATTGGCCTTTACAACCCTTCGATCAGGGTTACTACTTAGCTTCTCACACCACTTATGTTGTGTGCGTTAATTTTATACATAAATGGCGGGACCTACAGTTTAAAGTCGACTCCGAACAACAGATTTTTGAGAAGCTTTTTGTGGCAATTTTTACTCTCAGAGTCTTTGCCAGAAATCTGCTGAGAAGAAGTCGCCGAAGAAATATTTTTCGTTTTGATGTCTGACCTGGGATTCGAACCCGGGCCTTTCGGCTAATAAGCCAACACACTATCTACTAGACCACGGCGACTTCAACACAACCTCCACAACTGCTTCAGCATTATCAGTAACGACGTGGATGAAGATGAGACCACTAAATATCTTCTGTGCCATTGTCCAGCAAAGAATTCTTAAGTACCCAGAATTTATTGGCAGAACATGTCCAGCTAGAAATACTCCCAATAGAATTTAGAATAGCTGAGAGATAACAACCAAAAATTTCAATTGTATGACAAAATACTTAATATTGGTGTTACAACAGAACATTATAACATTAACCCAAGGAAGCCATGCCCATTGAAACTAAAGTCGCTTGTATGTAGAAGGCAATGTATACGAATAAGTTGTTCTCCTCATCACAGAATCTACATGGTGGGCTTGAAGCAATACCTATTCGGAGTTAGAGTTCATTTATGATAACTTTTTATGGAAAAGAAAATGCAAGTCATCATAAAGGATAAAGGATGCATTTTCTATAAAAAAAAACGTTATCGATAATTTGCATTTTCTTTAAAAAAACGTCATCGATGAGTTGTAGTATTGATTTGTTTCTTTTCTTGTTGTTTTATTATTGTAATCTGATCTTTGATCTATTTTAGTTTCATTCAAATGCTTTTTCTAGATGTTTTCCGAACAAACTTTTAATTTTTTTGTTCCGACAATCACAGTTAAAGTTCTTACTATTTTTTAAAAAAAAAAACTTATCGATAACTTTTTAGAAGAAAATGCCAGTCATCATAAAGGATAAAGGATGTATTTTCTATAAAAAAAAGTTATCGATGACTTGTAGTAGTTAAGTCCTGTAAAATTTTCTATTATAAAGTAATCGAAAACTTGCATTTTCTTTAAAAAAGTTATCAATGATTCCCATTTTTTATAAAAAGTTATCGATGACTTTAGTATAAAAAAAGTTGTCAATGACTTGAATTTTCTACAAAAAAAGTTGTTAATGTGTTGCATTTTCTTACGAAAAGATATCGGTGACTTGCATTTTCTATAAAGAGTCATCGATGACTTCCATTTTATATAAAAAAAAGTCATCGATGACTTACATTTACAAAAAAAAAAAAAATTATCGGTGATTCCAATTTTCTATAAAAAGTTATCGATAACTTTAGCATAAAAAAGTTATCAATGACGTGCATTTTCTACAAAAAAAGTTGTTAATGTGTTGCATTTTCTTACGGAAAGATATCGGTAACTTGCATTTTCTATAAAAAGAGTCATCGATGACTTGCATTTTGTATAAAAAGAGTCATCGATGACTTGCATTTTCTATAAAAAAAGGTCATCAATGAATAGAATTTTCTATAAAAAGTTATCGATGACTTGCATTTACAAAAAAAAATTATCGATGATTCCAATTTTCTATAAAAAGTTATCGATGACTTTAGTATAAAAAAGTTGTCAATGACTTGAATTTTCTACAAAAAAAAGTTGTTAATGTGTTGCATTTTCTTACGAAAAGATATCGGTAACTTGCATTTTCTATAAAAAGAGTCATCGATGACTTGCATTTTCTATAAAAAAAAGTCATCAATGGATAGCATTTTCTATAAAAAAAAAGTCATCAATGAATAGCATTTTCTATAAAAAGTTATCGATGACCTGCATATACAAAAAAAAATTATCGATGATTCCAATTTTCTATAAAAAGTTATCGATGACTTTAGTATAAAAAAAGTTGTCAATGACTTGAATTTTCTACAAAAAAAAGTTGTTAATGTGTTGCATTTTCTTACGGAAAGATATCGGTAACTTGCATTTTCTATAAAAAGAGTCATCGATGACTTGCATTTTCTATAAAAAAAAGTCATCAATGAATAGCATTTTCTATAAAAAGTTATCGATGACTTGCATATACAAAAAAAAAAAATTATCGATGATTCCAATTTTCTATAAAAAGTTATCGATGACTTTAGTATAAAAAAAGTTGTCAATGATGTATATTTTCTACAAAAAAAGTTGTTAATGTGTTGCATTTTCTTACGGAAAGATATCGGTAACTTGTATTTTCTATAAAAAGAGTCAGCGATTACTTGCATTTTAAAAAAAGTCATGAATGACTTGCATTGTCTTTAAAAATTTGTCATCGATGACTTGCAATAGTCAAGTCAGGTAAAATTTTCTAAAATGTTATCGAAAACATGTATTTTTTTTTAAAAAGTTATCAATGATTACCATTTTCTATAAAAAGCTATCGATGACTTTTATATAAAAAAAAGTTATCAATGAGTTGCAATTTCTTACAAAAAGATTTCGATAACTTTAATTTTCTACAAAGAAAAGGTGTTGATGACATGCATTTCTTAGAGCAAATTTAGAATAAAAGCTTCAATAACTAAATCTGTGACATAACGTTCGATATTCGTTCAATATCTGCTTTAAAAATAAACCGATTTCTACACATTCATTATGGCATGGGATGTGCTTTTGGTTGATTTTAAAAACTTGAAAACTGATTGTCAGCAGAATTCAATTCATTTGCGTTGTTATTATGGGTTGCAGTATTTGCTGATCATTTTCTTTCCAATTTATTATTAAAATAAAAATAACAAAAGAAACTAAAAACTGATTGTCACTTCACTCTTTTTGTTTTTTTGTTTTTGGGAATACCGAATCAATTCTCTCTAGCGTAATTACAACACACCTATTTTATGGTTTGTCAAAGGCATTACTGCTGCTGCTGCTTCAAATATTAAATGCTAACATTTTATTGAATTTTTTTTTTTTTTTCATTCATATTGTCACATTGTTGTTGTTGTTGTATGTTATAACGTATTATTTTTATAACATTTTAATGTTAATGTCAGTCATAGTTTTTAATAATAATTTCATTTTATTTCATTATTAAATAAATGCTCGTATAAATTTCATTTAATTACTGTTTTCACGTGCACCAACAGCAACAGTAACAGCAACAGCAATGGTCGGTCACTCATACAATATGAAGTTGCCATATTTTATTAGTTTTAATCGACGCAAACACATGTACGAGTACATGTGAATATGTATATGCGATTATGAGTGATGGCAGAGAGTGTATGTGCATGTATTTTAAATGTCACCTGTCTCTTGCATTAAAATGCTTTAATAAAATAGTACGTTTAACGTTAACCAACACTGACAGTATGTGAAAAAAGTAGAGGAGTACTTTGAAATAATTACAGGAAACACATTAAAGCGGCCTTTGTCAATTGATTTTTCCCAAGCATTGAACAAGCCTGTAGCTTATCAGTCCATTGCTTCTGCAGTAACTGAAGACTACATAGGCTTTAAAAACAGGACGATTCTGTGCTAAGCGAATGGATCAAGAATAGATATTGGATCAGAAAAGGGGACTTTTGATGAAATATTCCGAACAGATGGGGAAACGCCCTCAAGACCAAGCCGTCATAAGATGTACTCAACTCAATCTTGATAAGTAGTTCAAACGACAAGACATGGTAATCTGTCAACAAGACTTCTGCTCGTGTACTCTAATTCTATGAGGACAACTTGAAAATAGTATATGAGTGTTTGGCAGAGGAAATAGACTCACCTACTGCTGGGGAAACGCGCTCAAGACCACGCCGTCGAAAGATGTACTCAACTCAACCTTGATAAGTAGTTCACACAACAAAACATGGTAATCTGTCAACAAGACTTCTGCCCGTGTACTCCAATTCTATGAGGACAATTTGAAAATAGTATGGGAGTGTTTTGCAGAGGAAATAGGCTCACCTACCGCTGGATTCTGTAAATAGTTAGAATTCACAGCAGTGAATAGCAATTTGCCAGCCGCCGTAGTCTAGTAAGTGGTGACATCACAGGTCACAGACATCAAAACGAAAATATGAAAATGTTTCTTTGGCGGCTTGCTCTCATCAGATTTCTAGCAAAACCTCTGAGAGAAATTAAAAAAATTTGCCATGAAAAGCTTCTCAAAAATATATCGTTTGGAGTCGACTTTAAACTGTAGGTCCTGCTCCTCATGTATAAAATTAACGCACATAACATAAGTGCTGTGAGAAGCTAGGTCGTAATCCTTACGGAAGGGTTTTAATGACCAATTATGAAATGTGAATAGCAATATGGTCTTGCGAGTAGTGGAGCTTCAATGCCCCTAAAAAAACCTTTTTGTGGAATCACCACAACAGCGTTAATAGATCTCAGATGCAAACACTTGGATGCTTACAAAGTATTTACTAGAGAGGAAGTTAAGCTTACATCCTGTTTACATCCGTAACACCATTTTAGGAGATATTTAAAGTTATCCTTTATAGATTGAAGACCCTAAGAGTACGATCGTAAAGTCACAGTACTCGAATATTTCAAGGCAACAACAACAGAGTTAATGTGTCTAGGCTATGAGGACCGAAACTGACTTGATTTTTGGCAGCTTTTGATTGAGAATGAAATTACTTAAGTTATGTTACTAATTCAATAGATTTTTGTTGAATATTCGGAACTTTTAGAAAGTTAGAAAACAACCCTGTCTGATATCCTTATTTAGAGCATCCGTTTGAAGAATTTGGTTGTTATGCAAGTTACGACAATTATTGTCGAAACAAAGACTCTTTACTAGATTTTCAAAATCAAAGGACAAACAGTCGTAAACTATGTTAGTTTTTTTTTTTAAATTTAATTCCTTGTAAATATAATTTTGATACGCACTATACGTGTAATACGAAAACAAATCCGCCTGTGTAGACATGTAAAAAGAGTAGTTGGCTGCGCGCCACAATGGGTATCCACTAAATATTTATTCATAGGCATAAATTATTAAGTTTTTTTCCCCGTTTTTTTATTTTTATTTAATAAAACTGTAATAATAACAACAAAAACAACAACAACTGAAACAAAATAGTCATAAATTAATGCAAAAAAGGAGTATTAGGAATACAAAAAATAAAAACGGAAAAAAACGGAGAAAAAAAATGAGAAATGAAATGAAACATGATTAATTACCATGGCCAAGCGAACACTTTAACTGCATTTTATACTGCGAATTTAATTGCAAATTGCAATAATAAAACTTATAATAAAAATTGTTTGACCAACAACAACAACAACTACAACAACAATAAGTATGTAATTACAACAGCAATAAAAAGGGTCACAATATTAATTTTATTTCGCTTTTTTCGGTTGAATTTTTTTTACATTTTTTTTTTTGTTTAAATGTCGCCGTGACAATAAAACAAATATACAGTAATGGCAAAAAGTAATGGGAAACCGCAATTTGTTATTTTTGAATAGACAAAGTATCTGGTGAAAACTCTATTGAAATGAAAAATATAAAAATGCGGACTGGAAAAAATAGTTGGAATCTTATATTTATTCTGGATACATTAAGAAACAGCATGAAAGGCAAACAATAACAAATCAATAAAATAAAACAATCGACAAGCAAGGTTCTAGAAGTTGACAGACTGTCAAACATGCTGTTACAAGCATTATAAGTTTTTATTAATTGCTACCAACGATTTTTCAAGCATGATATTGCAAATGCATTGAATAATTAAAGATGCAGAAAACTTCATGATACATGACCTCACTTTATCCAGACAGAGTAGCCTAAACAACGAATACTGTAGGAACATACAGTTGAACAATGAGCACATTACTCACTCACTACTATAACCTATACATTGAGGATGAATTGGCCCGAGTTCTCTGCATTGACTATCCCATTAAGATTTTGCATGATTACAATTCCATTAATACATAAATAATTGGTCATTACAACCTTTCAGTCAGGATTACGACCTAGCCTTCTCACACCATTTATTTTGTGTGCATTAACTTTATACATGAGTGGCGGGACCTACAGTTTAAATTCGACTCCGTACGACAGGTTTTTGAGAAACTTTTCACGGCAATTTTTATGTATTCTCAGAGTTGTTGCCAGAAACTGTTGTAAGAATGTCGCCAAAGAAATATTTTTTCATAATTTCGTTTTGATGTCTGACCTGGGGTTTGAACTCGAGCCTTTAGTGTAACAAGCCAACACACTAACTACTAGATTTATAAGACGAAATCGACTGGAAACCACATAACCGGTCACTTCAGGGAAAACACCATTTCAGAATGGCAACGACGATGGAACGACGAGGATAGAGGAAGGTCGACGGCGAGACTCATTCCGGAAATAAAGCCATGGATCTGTCGGAAATTTGGAGAAGTAAATTTTTATGTTACACAGATGCTATCGGGCCTCGGATATTTTAGGAAATATCTCAACAGAATGGGCAAGACCACCTCCCCTTAATGCCTTTACGAAGAAGGGGAGGTAATAGATGATGTGGAACACACTATCTTCGAATGTGCACGCTGGCAGAGCTATTGCTCTGCACTGACGTCGATGATCGGAACGATAACGGCCGCTAACATTGTCAGGGTTATGATTGCGAGCAGAGAGAATTGGGCCTCAGTGGCGAATTATGTGGAGCGCATTCTGAGACTGAAGAAGAGAGATCTGGAGGCTGCGGAGCAGGCGGGCACGCCGGCATAGATGACACTTGCTCACGTGTCAAACGAGGTCCCAGTCGGGAGCTTGGACGGAAGGAATAGTGGAGACAATTAGAAGTCTCCCCAACCTTCATTACGCAGTCCGGACGCGGATGTGAGCATGAAGGCGGCCTAAGGGCCAAAAAGGATTCCACTCCGAAGTAATACCACCGTAGTTCCGGAGTGGACACAACAGTCCGCGGTACGAAGGGAAGATTTCGTGGGTGAGGGCCCCACACACGGAGGACGTGACGACTTCCTCTATGGTGCGGTTAGGTACATTTACCCCTCCTCGGCGTAAAAAAAAAAATAAAAATAAAAACTAGACTACGACGACTTCTACAATTGCATTAATAGATTTGATTAATACCACTTTGGCGCAAATAGATCTGAACAAGACTCAAGGAAGGTACACATGCATTCTGGGTACACATGCGAGGCGAAAAGGTCATGTATATGTAGCTCACGAGACATCTCCGGGACCTGAAGAGCCAAGGAAGAGGAACAAGACACTATTCTTCACTGCTTTGTTACAAACAGAGTGTGAAGCTGTAGCAGAAAAAAGCATCTAGGTTTCTACAATGATGTAGATGCTGACGTATATCATTGTTATGTAGAGAATGGACTTCATTAGAAGCTCAAACTGATTCTACATACATATGTCTAAGCGAAATGAAAGCCCATGAAATTAAAATTCCTAATACGAGCTCAAAATGCATCTATCCTATCGAGATGAAAGCTGTCATTATGTATTTATCTGCAATCAATTTGCAATTTGGTCACTGAGAGGGTTTTTTTTCCACAACGCCAAATGGTAACCCTAATATTCTAGAACTTGTTAATATAGCTAAAAAATCATGTTTAATGCAACTGTAATAATTAGAGGATGATAAAGAAGAAGAGATGCTTTGTAAGAGAAATTATGCAAACAAACGTTTTTATAACTTTTTGCACACACTGTATGTGTTTATAAATATTAAAATCTAATAAAGTGCCACCAGACCTATAAAAATACCAACATTTTGTTATCAAAGCAACGGAACAAAGCCAACAAGACTATTGCATTAAAGCGACCAGACCATTAAAAAGGAAACGAACGAATTCTGACATGTTTTTTTTTAAACTCTGTTGTTGTTGTTGTTTTTTTTGTTGTTTTAATGAAATATTTAACAAATATTTATTCGTTTTAATAACAATATACTGTTAAATGAAATTTCCATCATATTCAAGCGAATATTATTATTGCACTCTGAAAATGTCACTTCATTTGAACAATTTATTCCTCCTCGGGTAGCATACACGGCGGGGGTATACGAAGAATATGGTCGGTCGGTGGTCACAATTATTATTTTCTATTTGACACAGACCCGGTATGTGTCACAAAAAGGGGGACATGTTGTCACTTATTTTATTTTGTTTTGTTTTTTTTTTGTCCTTCTCATTCTCCTCTTTCACTCACTTGTTCCCTCACAGTGTTGTGATGTGTTTTTTTTTAACGTTAAATGACTGTTTGTTGTCCACCCTAAACATGTTAATTTTTTTTTTTTTGGTTTTGTTTTGATATTAAAATATTGATAAAGAAAGAAAAAATTTACAAGAAAAAAATGGAATGTTTTTTTGCGTTTTTTTTTTTTATGCATTTAAAGTGTTTTAATGAATAATAGACGTTGTTTTGATGAATGAATATTCATGAAAAGTAAACGACACATTTTCCTCAAACAACAATATGCCATAAATTGGCAACAACTTTTTTTTAATTATTCACTCCACATACCCTTCCATTCCTAATATGTATGGTTTAGGTGAGGCATCGACTTGACTTGACTTCTTGAATTTATAAATTCTACGTTCTCTAACTTAAATACTGTAAAAATTTGGTTATGATGCGCCGGTCCGTTCCGAAGTTATAGGGAAAAAATCTACTTAGAATAGCCTTATTGCGCGTGAAAACTTGAAGAGCTCATAACTCAGAAAACACACTTTTTCGACGATTTCTTGATAAATTTCCTGAATGTGAATTTATCTCCTCTTTAAGACTGTACCTTCAGCTATACTTTGCGATCTGCATTGTCTTGAGTACGCTAAAGATTCTAAACTATAGTCAGATAGTGAATTAGGAAGCCATTCAACATACAAATGCCCAAAGGCACCAGATCGAACAATCAGATCAAGATACTCGGGCAATAGAAGTGTAGAACCTTATGTATATTCGCTGTAGTCCAGTGAGTAGTGTGTTGGCTTACTTGAAGAGAACTCAGAAATTCAGACCTCAGCTGTAAATCTTATATAAAAAAAAACATTTCTTTCCTCAAACTCCCTTCCTATCAGCAGTTTGCAGATTGCGAATTAAGATCAAACCATTTTGAGGTTCAGATGAAGCTAAACAATATAAAAATGCCAAAAACACCAGGTCGGTTTATCCGATTAAAGTTCTCGGGCAGTAGAAGTAGGGAACCTTGTGTATATTTGCTGTAGTTCAGTGAGTAGTGTGTTGATTTACTTGAAGAGAACTCAGCTATGAAACCTTGTAAAAAAGAAATATTTTTTTCATCAACCTCCCCTCTCAGCAATCTTTCGGCACAAGCTATAAGAAGTAAATAATTACCATGAAAATGTATCTCTTTTGGAGTGCTTTCCTCTCCTCTTGGAGCGGATAAAAAAATGATTTTAGGCTGGAAAACTGTGCAAAGTTTTCCGAATCTGTATGAGTTACTAGTATTTCAATATGGATATCTAAATAGGGAGTTTAGGTACTTCGATACATAATTTACATAATTGGTCAGAGTTATTGATCTAGTTTCTCGCACCACTTATGTTGTGTGTGTTAATTTTATACACGAATGGCGGGACCTACAGTTTAAAGTCGACTCCTAAAGACAATCGTTTTGAGAAACTTTTCTTGGCAATTTTATTTACTCTCAGAGTTTTTGCCAGAAATCTGGTGAGAGGAAATCGCCGAAGAAATACTTTTTACCTAAGGCGACTTCAATCAGTTGGTATATATTTCGGAGGAGAACCTGGCTTCTCAGTATGTCCTATATTTGGTGTCGATGTCAAAACACCTGTACAGACGTACACTCAGCCGTTGCCTAGGAATATGTTCTTTAGCGTGTCTATGAAGCTGCTAGGGTCAGAAGTTTATCACATTCAACCTGATCGCCGCAAGGAAAATATCTGTGTCAGAAGAAAATCGATGCAAAGCCAATTTTGTATTACGTAAAGTGACCGTTTTAGTGTCGTCTTCAGAACCTTTATGAAATCTTGCAGTGGAATTGTTGTCAGTTCTACTATCTCCCTGAATAACCAAGATATGCATACAGTTAAACAGAGCTACAGTAAGACCCCGCTTAATGCGGAGGGAACGTTCCAATAAGTTCCAGCGCTAAACGAAATAGCGTTAAACGAGGCAGCTTAATACGTCCATTTGTAAATACTTTGCTACTTCGGAAAATAGAGTTTGAATCTTTATTCTGGACAGGCTAACAAAAGAGCGTTAATAAAGATTCATAATATACACCGTCGGAATATAATGCACCGCTTTTGGTTGGGTGCATGGTCGTTTCAATTGCTTACGTATACAACAAGGTTTCAATACATTGTGCGATTTAGGAGAATCCCAATCTACCGCGTAATACTGTAACAACGTTAAAAGGGGCAGCGTTAAGCGGAGTCTTACTGTACATGGGCTTTTCGCAGTCTTGCGAGGATATTTTGCTTCCATAAGATTGTTAAATTGTTGAGAAGCTAGGTCGTAATTTTGACTGAAGGCTGGTAATGACCAATTATCTTATGTAAGATTCTTTAAAACCGAATCTGATCGTGTGGCAAACGCTGAGGTTAATTTTCTGCAGCCTTGGTAGATGGATTAGTCTAAAAAAAATATCAGTCCAAAGCAAAACCAATATAATAACAATTCTTTTCTACTGACACAGTCAATAAGCAATCAAACGCAAACTTTCCCTGTTTAAATGTATTAAAAAAAAAACAACAACAAATTTTGAATTCTGAAAACCAATAACAAAAATACTCATTCTTTAGAAAATTACAAAAGAAAAGGTGACCAATTAAAGTAAAAAAAAAAAGAAACGAAGAAAAAGAAATTCATTCTTAAACGTTCTTACCATCACAGGAATTCTTGAATTCATTCACAAAACAAATGAAATGAAATTAATTTTCCCTTCTTAAACTAGCTTTTCATTCTGTTTTTATTTGGTTGTGTTTTTGCTTCTGTTGAATTAAAATAAAAATAAAAGTTGAAGCAACAACAAGAATAAAAACTAAAAAAAAGAAAACAAAACAAAAAACTTTAAATAATGAAATCTTTTCGCACAATCTCAAATTGCTCATTAACATTTTGTGTTGGGCCTATCACTTTGTGAAAATCATTAAGAAACCAACCAACAACCACAACCACAACAACAAAACGAAAACAAAAATATATCAGATGAAGAAGAAGACAAATGAATAAACCGAATATGTATGTATGTGGATATGCTTTTAAGCCGGGGTTTCTATGGATTCTACTTCTTCGTCTTCAAGATGTAGGGCTTACAATACCATTGTACTCTGACTGTGCTTCTGTTGCTGCTACCAGCTCCTGCATATTTACTACTCTTCCTTCACCATCATTCACCCATTCAAATGGATGTAGTAGAGCTTGGGATGCTTTATGCAATAGTTAGTAGCCAAAACAGTGGCTGTTTTTGGTTTTTTGCTTTTTTTTTATTACAAAACATTTGGAATGCAATCCAATGAACGTTGCTGTGGTTTAAACATTTTAACTTTTGTTTTATTTTATTTATTTTTTTTTTTAAATATCGTGGTTTTATTTTCTTTTAATTTCTCTCGTTTTTATTATTTTATATTCAGTTGCTTGAGCTGAAAAACTTATGGAAGGTAATGGTTTTTCGTTGCCATTCTTTATAAATTTTCCATTAACAAGTGGATTTTTGTTTTTGTATAAAAACCTTTTGTCAAGGTAAGGGGAATATTTGAAGGAACCTTTAGAATCTAGAAGAACTTCAGTGCCTTGGTGTGTCTCTTTAATTGTATTTACAGCTAAAGGGTCCGCCAAAAGTATAATCCTTTCGGTTAATAATGGGAAATAATTTCATTCAAATGGCTGCGTCGGATGGCCATGCAGTAGCCTACACGATCGTTCCAATTTTTATGAACTTCTCATGCCATAAACCCAAAATCGATGGTGTTATGTCGACATCTCCATTCTATAACGTTCTAAGTACACTTAGAATGCATTACGTTATAGGGAAAAATCTACTTGAAATACACATACAGTCGTATGTGGCGTGAAAACTTTGAGAGCTCATAACTCAAAACACACTTTTTCGACTTAGAATGTTATAGAACGGAGGCGTCGATATGATGTGCGGTTATAGCATTAGCCCAGCGTTTTATATTGACGATAACAGTTCTTCCAACAATATTTTCGAAAATATACGCGCCAAACTTGACTTCGAAACCATAATGACCGCCAACATGTAAACTTTGATAAATACAAGGACTTTTCCGGAATCACTTTTGGGTTTTACAAGCCCCATATGGAAAAATTTTACTTGTTGAATGACATTTCTCGGTATGTAAGAGAGTCTGGGTGGTTTAGAATTCATCCTAATGCTGTATATAGAATGAAATGGAACCTCACACGTTTTCATTTGTGGAGACGGCTCTTAATGTTAGTCATGTATAATTAACAATACAGCAATTGGGTGAGTCGGTCCTACTGATCATAGGCCTTTTAAGAAAATTGGAAGATGCCTATTCTTATGATTAATGCGAACACTGTAGACGTGAAGAGGCATTAGACGAGGGTCAGGTTTTATTTTTAAAATCCTGTTCTAATCATAATCCCTTTTTATTGTAAACTGTAATCGATGGTTCTTATTTTTTCGAAAGCTATTTTGAATTGATTGACGAATGACAAAAAGTTATTAAATAAAATGGGACATAAATATGGACATACATACACTGAACGCCAAAAGTGAGTAAACACCACTGAAATAATTCATTGACTTAGGATAACAAGAAAAGTATATGAGAACGTTTGACTATACATTTCCAAAAATAAAAACGTTTTTTTTTATTACTTATAAAATGTTAAAACAAAAACAAAAACAAAAAACAAAATTATTGTTGTGCCACAAGTTTATTTTTTTATAATAGAAAATTTCAAATTATAATGGATGTTGACTTACTTATCTCACTGAGTGTAAATCACCTGTGTTGTGTGTGTTAATTTTGTACGTTGAGTGGCGGGACCTATAGTCTAAAGTCAACTCGGAACGGCAAACTTTGAAACTTGAGAAGTATTTCGTGGCAATTTCTATTTACTTTTAGAGTTTTTGCCAGCAATCTGCTGAGAGGCAATTGCCGAAGAAATAATTTTTCACATTTCAGTTCATTGGAAATGTCAAGCTGGAGTTATAATCCTGGTCTCATGTCTAATAAGCTAACACACTACCTACTAGGGATGCCAAACGGGATCGATTTTTAAAAATCCCAGGATTCGGGATTTTGTAAACCTCGATCCCGAAATCCCGGGATATTTCGGAATGATTCGGGATCCAAAAATCCCGAAAAATGACTGGAAAAATCGCGATTTTCTCTTAATAATAAAAATATTTTGTTAACAAAATCATTTGTATTCCTATTGTGTATATCAGAATTATATCTCATTAAAAATAAAATATAAAAACAGTAAGACAAATTGTAACAAAAAGAAAAACTATTCGTACGTATGCAAATGCATTAGTTTTAAGAAAATTATTTGGATTCCAACAAAAAGTTTAAAGCATCTAACATGTAATCTGATAGGCTTGAACGAATTTTGTTGTCAACATACGCTGCCGTGGAAAAACACTTTTCGCAATCAACATTTGTTGGTAAAATAGTTTCAAGATAGCTGTGTATGCAGCTTGTAAATATTCACCTGTACTACCTCCTGATGTAAATAAATCTATTTCTTTGGACAGTTGAGCATCTAAATCAGCTTTTGCATTCTTCGATGCCATCAAATAATTTTTATCACTGGAAGTAGGGTTTTCCCCATCTAATATGCTATTATCGATGTCAAGTGATATAGAATTTTATTTTCAGGACCTTTTGTAGGTTCAAAATACATATGAATTCACAATCCCGAAAATCCCGAAAAATCCCGGGACAAGTTTTTAAAAAACCCGGGATTCGGGATTTTGTCAATCCCGGGATTTCGGGATTTCCCGATTGGCATCCCTACTACCTACTGGACTACGGTGACTTCAAAATAGTAGATATTTGATATAACTGATGCCATTCTAACTGTACTAAATGAAGGCTTTTATTGCCTTGATATGGTAGTACGGTGTAGCACAGAATTTATGATCTCGTTTGTTTCCATAACCCATGTCATGTACAAAAAATAAAGGGCCTGATGAGTTTGGGTCACATAAAGTAAGAAAATATACAATGTAGTAAATAAAAGAGCAACAACCAAGCATACATACGCCATTACAATGAATTCCTTGATGAGAATTTCTCGCCTTAATTTAAATGGCCGACCATAATTCATTTATAAAATATTTACTTTTCATAATTTAAAGTGATCATGTCTCGGGAATATAAGCAATTGTGAAATAAGCTTATAAGCTCAAGATATTATCGTGGTGATATTATATTATGCATATAATAATTAAATTTGGCACAAAAGAAAGGGTTAAACGCTCTAAAAAAATGGAGAGAGGGTCATTACTTATCAAGACAACAAAAATTTAAAAAAATACATACAAAGGGAAAGGGAAGCAAAAAGATGTTTTACTCCCTAAAGTTTTTTTTTTCTTTTGGAAAACAAATTGAAATTGTCTGACTGGCTGGTAAAGAGGGCATAAATATTCGTTAAGTTTCAGCTTAAATTATGGTCCGAACAATTTGAACAGCAACAACAATTAATGCGATTATGCTAATTGTTGGCTATTGTAAGGTACTCAACAGCAACAACAACAACAACAATAAGAAGAAGATAAGGGTTCTGCCATCTTCTTATAGAGAATGACATGCGCTGTAACCCAAAAATTCTTAAAAAAAAAATTATCTTTTGTTTCTTTGGTTTTGTTTTTTTTTTTTTTGGTCTTTGTTAATTAAATATGTTAATAATTTTATTTTGGGGCAATAGCAGACCCTCGTATACCATTAGTAAATGTCAATTTAAATAGAAAAACCATAAAATTATTGTTTAAAAACTATAGGAAAACTCAAGTCCATAATACAACTTAAGACAAATGCAAGGCAAGGCAAGGCAAGGCAAGACAAGGTAAAGCAAGGTGCAATATTTTAATCGAACAGCCAGCCAGCCAGCCAGCCATCCAGCCACTTATAAATGTTTTCCTTTCCTTTCGTCTTCCTCTGGTTTTATATTCCATGAATATGCATTTAAAAAGCAAAATAAGCTGCCAATTTATAACATGCAATACTAACTACACTTTCATACATTCATTCATTCATATGTAAGGTAATGAAACTTTGAATAAAAATGTTAAAATTACAGAAAAACATCATTTAAATTCGGTTTTTATGTGTTTTTTTTTTTCTTTAATTTTAATTTGTAAAATACTAGAGTATGTATTATTAGTTTAAATTTTAGGTTAATATTGCCATAAGATTTGCATAGAAAATTGCTATGACTTACAACAAAATAACAACAACAACAAGACTTTTCTTTAAAAAACAATTTGAATTAAAATGAAAAAATGTAAAACGAAGAGCATTTAAAATACTTTGTTTCATTACAAAAACGAAATTAAAGATAAAAGCCAGAAGATGTAAATTAAAACAACATTAACAACACAGTCTACCTCATAATTATTAGAAAATTTTTTGACCCGGAAGGAAAACAGAAGGCTGGAGTACTTAGATAATGCCGACTAAGGCACACAGGCATGGACACCTAAAGAGGAAAGCGGGTTACTAAATCGTTTAGCCCCATATGTGTCCTTATATGGACCAAAACAATGGATCAAGCAGAACCTATGGCATGGGAATTAATACAGCCTACAACACTTCTGCTCTCAGGATAATTTCTGGCTCTTCAAACGCAGCATTTGGTAATTCCAGGGATAATGTCGCCATAGATAGAACCAAATGTAGAAAGGACAAAACATTTATCGAAAAGAAGAAACTCAGTTAAGTGAATAATGTTGCTATGCAAAGATTCCTTTATAATTCTCACTCACACCGAGACTAGCGTAATGGAATAAAAGCAATCAAGGCAGGAGAACTTCAATTTGTTTCAATTTTTTAGCCAGTCACGGATGCTATATAGCACTTCTCTTTAGGTAAGGACACAACATCGATGAAATATGCTCAGGATCTAAAAAAAGATTAAAAAAAAACTAGGGAAACCATGGATCACGTGAGCTTTATTTGCATGCGGTACCAAAACAAGAATAGTTTCTTGTTGGAAAGAAGAACAGAATCTTAGGTAACCCCCAATATCATTATTAACGTAGAGCATGAAAATGAGAACAAGATCACCGGAACCAAACAGTATGAATATCGCTGAATCTTCACAAAGCCGTTGCATCAGGAAATAGTGTACACATGGCTTAGCAACGCCATTCATCCGAGACGTATCTGCCGAATAACCGAATTTTTTGACCTCTAATTGAAGTTTAAAAACTGTTGGTGACACATAACTTGACCGTGTATGATTTTATTGAGTGAGCAATTTTCATTTGACGCTTGGATTATTTGAAATCTAACATTCTTTAAGTTATCGGAGAAAAATAAGTAAAATTGATCAAAAACGTCTTTAAATAGATCAAATACTGCAACCAAATGCATTGTGGATACAGTAACTGCGCTACCGATTCGTCGCCGATGTCGCCACCGTAGGAAATCGTTGTTGCTTATCTGTCTATCCAAAGATTCTAGTCTCTTGTGTAGGCTTTTACTATCAGAGTTTACAGGTTTAATTATATCGGGCTACACCCATATATGGATGTACCTGCTGCTATAGAAAATATTCCTCAACACTACAACCAACAACTAACTCTAGAGCTGCAAAGTGTGCAAGATCCTGGTGTCCTGGTGTCGATCAGAGACTACGAAATTCACTTCATAAATGTTAGAACCATATCCTGATATTATATTTGTTTCCTTTTCCACAATTTTCGCTTCTGCAAAGACTTTCGCCTGAAAATCCCTAGCATAATTCGGTTGCTCATAAGCGCGTATAACTCTGCAGTGGTCAGAAAACGCCTAAGGAAAACCAACACTTAGTATCTAACAACTACTACCGCACTGCTTTCAAAAAAAATCACCATTTTTTTCTGTTTTACTTCTTATTTTATTGTTTAAAAAATAATAACAACAGCAACAGTAAAACAAAACAAAAAAAAAACGAATAGAAAAGAAAAAAACAAAATTTATGCCAGACATATTTTGTAATGGCTGATGGTTTTCAAAACACAACTTTGTTGTAAAACAAATCATAAAAAATGGTAAAAATTTACAATTTATGGCTTAATTATAGAGCTACAACAACAGCGGAGAAAATAAAACAAAAACAAAACAACTACAAAAACCCATAAAAACATACCCCTTCTAGCTACAAAAGAAAAAAATGTCTCTTCTACGAAGGTAGTATGTAAAGTTATAAGTTAGATTTGCTTACAAACAAAATCACCACTAACATGCCTTGGCTGTGTTGTTATCGGTCGGTCAGTAACGATCTAACAATTGTTGTTGTTTATTTCTACACATTTTAAAAGCTTGTCTAGTAAATTCACCTTTCTTCATTGTAATGCAATGAATTAATTTAAGGTTAACAAGAACAAGAAGAGAAAAGAGAAAAAAAAGTGTTCTCATCTCAAATATTTTAACTTTCAATGTCTGCTTATTAATGACATCGTTATTGTTGTTATTGTTTTTGTGATAAAACGTTACTTACAATTGCACGCGATGTTCCTGGTAATATTTCACCATAGCAGTTGCAATAGTGACCGTAGTCTTCGCTGTTGTTGTTGTTGTTATAACAGCTTTTGCCGGCATCGGCAAATAAACTATTGAAACAACACTTTTCCACTAAGCATTCACTGAACATTTTTTTTTAATACTTTTATTACACACTCACCCAGGTACACCCCAACACACACGGATTGATATTCTATTATTTTCAATTAAAATGAAACATTTTCATTAATTTTAATGCATAAAAATTATTATTTTTCACTTTAAACACTACGAAACAAATCACTTCACTTTGAAAAGCTTTTTATACTGTTGAAATGAAAAATGGCCAAAACCATCGTTAGAGTGGCAAAATGACAACAACTTTAGGGATGCCAGATTGTGTTTGTTTGTAAAGCAAGGGAAAAAAATCGTTAAGTTTTGAATGTTAAAGGAATTAAGAGATTTTTATTTAAAAAATTTATTAGCACGAATGTTTCAATGAAGCTTAACTACTCATAGTGGAAATACACTAAAGGTGGACAAATTTGTAACATTGTATATATGTGTATATTGTATATATGTATATATATATATATATATATATATATATATATAATATATTTATAATATTGTAATATTGCTTTTCCATTGCAATATACGAGAATCTATCCCAAATCCTTATCCACGATCTAACCTCGCAATATCCCGTAAGGAATCTACTGATCAGCCTTACGCTGACTTTATTCTAATTTAGCAACAAACTTGTTTTAATAACGTCTATAGTAGGCTTTGCCTGTATTATCATTAGTGGTGCCTTCCGCACTACACCTACGTCGGCATTGGAGATAATACGAAGGGACTCTAAAGGGTCTCCAAGCGGAATATCACAATGCTTTCTGATAACCAGGCGGCTATCAAGGCTCTAAGTTCTAACGTAGTGAACTCCAAGACGGTGTACGGCTATCGCAGATATTTCGACAAGTTAGCGGAACGATATAATATCTATATCATATGGGTACCGGGGATGGTATTCCGAGTAACTGCAGAGCTGATGAACTTCGAACTCTGCGATAAATTCTCGAATTTGGGCATCGCTATGAGGACCTGCAAGTTCACAATTGATAATGCGGTCGCCGATTCCGTCAACGACTGGTGGACGGCCTCCGACACGGGTAGAGCGGCTAGTAAAATCTGGCCAAGGACGGATGAGGGGCGAACAATAAATCTACATAAACTCTAAAGAGGCGCACTCAGTGTAGTTGTAGGTGTCGTTACAAGGCATTGCAATATGGGTAAGCATGCGAGTCGCCTTGGTCTTAGACACCTTGCTAACTACTTCTGCAGAAGCTGCAGAGATGAGGAAGAAGAGAAGACTGTACCTCCCTGCTGGGTACATGACCGGCTTTTTGCCAAAGGAGAAGAAATTACTTGGGTACTTACTACATGGATGATATGGAGGAACTATCAAAGATTGACATTGGCAGCCTGAATCACTTCGTCAGGGGCTCCGAGTGGTTTCGAGACTAGGGGATAGTAATAACTGTGACAGCACAATTGGCCACATGCGGCCTAAATGAGTCCATCTCAATTTTTCATGGATAGGCAGCCACCTCTACCCACCTACCATAATAGGCTTTAGACTCGTGATAATACAGCAAACCGATTTATCTTTCCTATGATTCTGCTCCTTCTCTTTGAACAATTTTACAACAAGTCCATGGGGGTAACAAATTAGAAATTAACCAGCTAATCTAGTGAGACCAACGCAGAACCCAGCAAACAGAAAACTGCTATAATTCTGCAGGATTCCTTTAAATCATATACCAATAGCGATTTATACTAGAACAATACAATAGTTCTGGGAACAGCCGGACCCTCAATGAAGGCTACATAAGAATCTAAATTTGAAGAAACTGGAACAGTTATGGCCCCAAGACCCTTCAAAATCATCTTCGTCATCATTTAATCAAAGTAAAGCTTTAGTCTAAGATCATTACAGAAAACCATAGTCCTAGTAACATAGTTTATGTTTTCAATTTATTTAAGCTGTTTTATTAAGAAACGGTAAAGTCTTCAGTATTGTGATATGGTGTTTTATAAGTCTGGTAAGTCCATTCATTCAGTTACGCGAGAAGATTGTCTCAATTTTGACATTTCACAATAGGAAGGAAAAGAAAGGCATTATTTTGGTTAAATTTAACTTCTTTTAAGTCGAAACAAAACTTTTATAATTTTTAAGATTATTTTTGTTTTTAATAAAAATTTATTAGCACAAATATTTCAAAGAAGCTTAACTACTCATAGTGGAAACACACTAAAAGTGGACAAATTTGTAATATTTTTATTAGCGATCATGTTGTATGAAACATCAAAGTATTGTTACGCAAGACAAACAGAGGACAACAAAATGCACACATCGTACGGTATACAGAATTACATAAACAAATACATTGGAATTTACAAAAAGGAGATTGCAAATAGGTAATGAGCTATTCATACTAAGCCTTTAGAGCTTCATCTCTAAAGGGCTCAGTCTAGTATCAATTAAATATGAATGACAAATATTACTGTTATCTCTAAAATGACAGCAGGTTATATAGAGAAAATCATTAAAATTTCAAGAGTGATAAGCTCGATGTTGTATGCCACATCAATGTGTTCTTAAGCAGACACAACGATCAATCTAAACGAAAATAAACAACAAAAACAAACCTAAAACAACAAAATACATAGATCATATAGTATACAAAATTGCATATACAAATACCCACGGATTTACAAAAAAGGAGACTGCCTATAGGTTGGATGTGAATGTAGGATTCACATTAAGCTCTTATAGCTCCATCTCTAAAGGGCTCGGTCTACCGTTAATGGAATGTGAATGACAAATATTACTATAATCTATAGGATAATAGTAGGGTTTGAAAGTTATATAGAAAAAATCATTAAAATGCTTAAAAAAAATAGGGCTGAACCTTGTGGTACCCTGAAATAATCTGATGGGATGCCATTCGGCGAGAGAAGTAACTGCTGATACCACAAACAATAAGCTTCCGTAAAAGTGAGAGTCCAAACTCTGAAAAAGATATATCATTGGATTGGCGTGTTCTATCTGTCGGAAGCCTATGGCTTACGGAAGGAGCATTGCCTAGAGAAATGAAATAAAATTTTAAACAATTCGACAATTTTTAGGTTGATTGAAGGAACACAAGGTTATTAGTGATGAGCGCAAATAAGATTATTCATCTACTAGTCATAATGAAATTCTTTGATTCACTTTATAATTTTTTAAATTCATCATGAAATTAAAAGTAATAAAACAATACTTGTTATTTAAATTCTGGGCCGGTTTTCCCAGGATGAATATTACATAAATATTACTTTTGAAGCGTACATGTACTCCTGCCATATAATTTCCTTCGTCAAAGTGCATGTTTTTTTGTTTTGCAGGCAATAACATGCATTTGGAAAATTTATTTCGTATGTAAATTTTTTTAGGCTAAAATTTTCACTGCACTGTGGTGATTTTTATTTTATTTCATAATTTTTCTTCTTTCTTTCCTTCTTAACTTGGCAGTCGTTGCAATTTATTATGCAAATTTTATGGAGTTAGAAAAACAAAAGAGACTGTCAGAAATTTTGATTTGTGGAAATTTACTGCAAGCATTACACAGTTTTTTATGTAAATTGTAAAGATTTTCAGTATATAATAGAATGTTTTATTAAAAAAATATATAAAAATTCCAAACAGTTAAACACAAAAAGAGTTTTAGACCCCATTAGTGTAATGCAAGGATTTTTTTATTTACAAAATATTATTTCGCAAACCATGGAGTAACAATTTTTAAGACAGTCGTTCAAGACTAACTGCCTTAAAACAACACGTAAAAATTTCCTGGGAATTTGAAAGAAAAAAATGCAAAGTGGCAGCACTAATATAAAAGTAAACAGAAGCACCGTTAGTTTTAATTAAGCGTTTAACGTTGTGACATTATACTGGAAGTAGTGTAGATCACTGTGTTCTCTTCCACGGATCTTAAGTTTTGCGGCGTCAAAACAATGCAACTACCATGAGGTGTACCATGGTCGCAATCCTTATCGCAGGCAGGTTTTCTTGATAACCATAACACAATAAGGAATATGCCAAAACATATTAAACAATAAATGAATATGGTGGCGAATACCTGCAATAAAATAATGAAAAGGATCTTTGATTAGCGAATTGTGAAAGCGACGTTACAACGTTAGATTTTCATGTGTAGCTTACTATTATAAAGCCGGCGAGTAAGCCTTTAACCCAATCGGGAATTTTAGATTTCTTCCACCACTTGAGATTGAAGCCAAATATATCATAATCAAGCATACCCTTCTTTGAACCTTGAACTTTAGCCGTAGAAGTTTTATACTGTGAAAGGTTAAAAAACAAAAGCAATTTATGTATGTAAGTAATAAAAAAACTTCGTCCATTCTGAAAGGCCCCGGCGAGATTCGAACTCACGATCTCCTGTTTACTAGACAGGCGCTTTAACCAACTAAGCCACGGCGCCTTATTACGTACCACGTGTTTCAAATGTGTGTTGAATCTTTATTTATTTTACTAAGTATTGATAAAAAGCTTTTTGATGTGGTAGAAAAAAGCTTTTATTTCTACAACAATGTTCCCAACTTGTATTTCTAAAAAAATGCTTTGGTTTAAAAAAAACGCGTTTTTTGTAGGAAATTACCACAAATTAATTTTTATATTCCCTTTTTTTCAACACCAGTGTTGCTAAATTGTAATTTTCAAATAGTATTGAACTATATAATTGAAAGAGTACCTTTTTTTTATTTGTTATTATACCGAATGGAATAGAGAAACCAACTTCTGCAAAAAAGAATGAATCCTTTCATAATTTTTCCAGATGTTAAATTTAGATCCGTACTAAATTATATGAAAATTAGATCAAACAAAGCACAAAGAATTACAAATATTTCAACAAAGATTTTCCAATTTTCAAAAGCATTTTTCTAATTTTAATTTTTTAGAATTATAAAAAGAATGACAGAATGGCAACATTGTTTTAATGCAGTAATCGGACATATCAGTGAATCCTTCCACCAACGGATGTGAAAGTTACTTATTCTAGACACGCACCATTCAAATCACGATATACAGTGCATGTATTCATGGTAACTCATTTCGAATGGCACTTTGGTGAGTTTCGATTTTATTAACCACCTCGGATAAATTCACCACATTTTGGAAGACTCACCTCCAGTTTAAAGTCGGCTTCGAATAACAGATTTTTGAGAAACGTTATCTTGACAAGTCGCCATAGTCTAGTAGGTAGTATGTTGGGTTATTAGATGTAAAGGCCGAGTCAAAACCCAAGCCTTGTTTAGTCAACCGTCGATGCAACGCAATATTAACTACATTCGTTTTTAGCATATGAAAAGCAATTCAAAAATGCTTACCGAATTTACATTACGGTTCGACAAACGTTTTCATTGCTTTTCGTGTTCTAAAAACCAATGTACGTTCCATGGACGTCTGGCTAACAGGGGATAAAACCTAATTCTACACTTGGCATTACGTTAAACATGTTGCTAATGCATTAATAGTTGAAAAGCGCAAAACATAAAAAAATATGTAACAATAAAAAAGTACTAAAAAAAGTACAAAACTACTGAATTTTTTAACACTGTTACGAATTTTGTTTATTAAAGCAACAACAACAAATCAAAACACGGTTAAGTGGCTTTCTCTCAATTTTCAATTTCAACAATCTAAATCATTTGCCCTACTAATTGTTAAACAAAATTAGGGAAATTTATATGATCCCTGTATTTATTTAATATTTGCTTTGAAACTATCACACCTCACTTATGTAAGTAAAGAAACATTATTTTTACTCACCCAATTTGCATTACACACGGGACTCCTTTTATGTGTGTTTTTAGTACGGCAAGCCATTCTGCTTAATCGAAAATTTATATGAAAAAACAATCAATTGCTGATGTATTCGTGTTTTCTTGAATCATTTTTTTCATACAAATTTTCAATTGACCAAAATCACTTGCCGTACAAAAACAATTTCTCAGCTACACACCAAACTAACAACTTTAACACACACGCACACACACGTACACGCACTTTTTTGAGACACCATTTTTTTCTCTTTCTCGGGAGCACCTCTCATAAGCATAATGAACTTTTTTCTTTTTTAAATTTCATAGCTTTCTTTTATTTTTTTCTTGTAAAACTTACGATATCTTATTCTTGATTAACTTAAATTACTTTTTAACACGAAATATTGATAAAAACAACCGAATTAAATGATAAATTTTTAATTTTCTTTTTAACGTACGGTAATAACATCCGACCTGTTGCACTTTTATTAAAGAAACTAAAAATGTCGCCTTTTTATTTCACAATTTCCCACTTTAGAACAAAAAATATCCCTTAACGCAATTTCTTTGCACAAACGAATAGGAGAGGGTGAGGTGGGGATATTGCATGTTTTCATGTGTTCAATGTTGTTGTTTTTATTTCAATGTTTTCAATTGCCGGTAACCTTTGTTTACTCCCTTCCCTTTTGTGTGTGTGATCTCTTGCTGTTGATATCGGCGAATGCTGTTGCTCATACGTACGGAGTGTGTATGCGTATATTTTGTGTGTGTGTTTTTTTTTTCTACAGCATTTCTCTTGGGATATTTTTTTTTTTGATTTTGTTGTTGACACCGGGTAATGCTGTTGCTCATGCGTACGTAGTGTGTGTTTGAGAATATTTTGTGTGTTTTTTTTTTGATTTATCCATGGGTTGCATTTCTCTCTGGGAAATTTTTTTTATTTTGATATTTAAATAAATAGTGATTGTGTTGTTGCTATTTTACATTAAAATTTGGAAGTGTTTCTATTTTTTTTTTGCCATGTTTAGTTTATGCGAACGAAATTAAAGGGATATTTTTTGTTCTAAAGTGGGAAATTGTGAAATAAAAAGCCGATATTTTTAGTTTCTTTAATAAAAGTGCAACAGGTCGGATGTTATTTCCGTACGTTAAAAGGAAAATTAAAAATTTATTATTTAATTCGGTTGTTTTTATTAAAGTTTTGTGTTGAAAAGTATTTTAAGTTCATAAATGATAAGAAATCATATGTTTTATATGGAAAAAATAAAAGAAAGCTATGAAAATCAAAAAAGAAAAAAGTTCATTAAGCTTATGCACCCCGAGAAAAAGAAAAGATAAAATGGTGTCTCAAAAAAGATGCGTGTGTGTGTGTTAAAAGTGTTGTTTTTGTACTGCAAGTGATTGTGGTCAATTAAAAAGTTGTATGAAGCGGAGTTAATTAAGAATACCTGAGCAATTGTGTGTTTCTTCATATAAATTTTCGTTAAGTAGAATGGCTTGCCTTATATAAAACGCTATGTGTAAGGAGGACTTCCGTGTGGTGTAAATATGGTAAGTCATCATTGTTTTTCTTTACTAGCTTAAGTCGGGTGGCATGCAAAGCGAACACTAAATATAAAGAACATATAAATTTCCTTGTGTTACAAAAACATCACTTGAGAGAAAGACTTTTATTAATGTTGCGAATTGTTCTGTTGTAGTTTTTTTTTTTTTTTGTTTTAATACAGAATGTAGTGTGTGTGTGGTGTTGTTACAAAATGTTTAGGGGACAAATCAATTACATTTGTTATGAGTTAATGTAGAAGCGAGAATATTTATTAGAAATTTTCTGCAACGAGTGAAAGTTTCAAGTTTAATTAAGAAAATTGGATTATCTATGGAGATTACAAATTCCAAAGAAGTTTTTTTTGTTTGTAAAATAAACCACATTCATTCATTCATTCCCTCTCCATTTATATTTTTCTTTTCGTTTTGTCCGAACCTAGGGATGAACCCGGGCCCTACACAATCTTACACACACATAATAATTAAGACGTTATGTTTTTTGTTTACGTTTTGTCTGACTTTGTGTGGAACTGTAGACGTTGGGCGTCTACCTAAATAAGGCTACTGTAACTTGTAACTACAGATAGACACATAGACCACATAATACATTAAACAAACGGGGCCTAAGTTAAATACTTTTCCTTACTTATACTTACTAGTGAAATTTTTTCATGATCCCACCCATCAATTTCACCAGGCTTTAAATAAACAACATCTTCATCGGACAAATTTACTATGACATCGCGACATTCATTAGTAAAGGCATCATAGACCTGTTTTATTTAATAAAAAAAACATAATAAATAATTAATAATATTGCTATCAATTACTAGTATTCTTGAGGCTTACCTGATAAGATTCATCACATTTGGGCACCTCTTCACACATTTGAGTCTTTTTATTATAAAAATTTCGCAGGCCAAAGTAACGTTCCTCACAGTCAACTGGTGTACAGTTTCTAAAATAGTCTTGATCCCAACTTTGGCATTCCTTTATATTTTCTACAAAATAAAAGTAAGACTTACGGGGCACTTCTGTTTCGTTGTTGTTAATTTTAACTTACTTTTACGGATTGTACGTTTATCAGGATCTAAAATTTCAATTCTAGTATCGAATTTAATTATTTCCTTAATAATACGCTCCTCACTATCTAATGTTCTTGTGATAAGCGTAATGGGACATAAACCCACGCGATTATACAAAGACTGAAATACATTAAGAATTCGACAATAAAAATAAAACTTAAAAAGTCCAAAAAGACAATACCGCTGTTGGCCATATAACTGAAACCGTTTCAGTAGCGCCCGGTTCAATAACACCATAATTACCGCCCATCACTTGGCCCATCTAAGCATTGCAATTGCAAAAATTGTAATAGTTTAAAAATACTTTAATTTTTTTTTTTTTTTATTTTTTGAACATACCTTATCCGCAACAACTTCCGGCGTTACATTAACTCTACAATAACCTCCCGATTCAATGATTAATGCCAATGGTTCTTTAGCGTTTTTACATTTATTTTGAACGGTAACATCTAAAAATTTGTTTTCAGGAAAGTAAAATGTTATCATTCGAAAAAGTCACAAACAACTTAGTCTCGAACTTACCAAATATTAAGCCAAGATCTTTTGGTTTCGGCATCCTTGTTGTTATTTTAACAATATTAAGATGACAGTTTACATTGTTAAATAAAATCAAAGTGATTAGAATTAGAAATCTGAAAATAGAGAATAAAATTCTTAAATTCCAAGCTCTAAACTCAGAAGAGCCTGAAGACAGGAAGGATAAGAGCTTGACAGAGAACCTCATTCTGCTATGACAACCTCATTCCACTATGGGCTTAACAATTACAAAGGAGATGTTCCCTAGTAGCTAACGCTTTTCCATTGCAATATACGAGAATCTATCCCAAATCCTTATGCACGATCTAACCTCGCAATGTCCTGTAAGGAATCCAGTGATTAGCCTTACGCTGAGTTTATCCTAATTTAGCAAAAAGCCAGTTTTAATAACGTCTATAGTAGGCTTTGCCTGTATTATCATTAGTGATGCCTTGCGCACTACACTTACGTCGGCGCTGGAGATAATACAAGGAGACGAAAGGGTCTCCAAGCGGAATGTCACAATACTTTCTGATAGCCAGGCGACTATCAAGGCTCTAAGCTCTAACGTAATGGACTCCAAGACGGTGTACGGCTGTCGCAGATATTTCGACAAGATAGCGGAACGATATGATATCCATATCGCATGGGTACCGGGGTACAGTGGTATTCCGAGTAACTGCAGAGCTGATGAACTTCGAACTCTCTGATGAATTCTCGAATTTGGAAATCACTATGAGGACCTGAAAGTTCACAACTGATAATGCGGTCGCCGATTGCGTCAACGACTGGTGGGCGGCCTCCGACACGGATAGAGCGGGTGGTAAAATCTAACCTAGGCTGGATGAGGGGCGAACACTGAGTCTACATCAACTCCAAAAAGGCGCGCTCAGTGCAGTTGTCGATGTCATTAGGAGGCATTGCATTATGGGTACGTATGCGAGTCGCCTTGGTCTTGGACACCTTGCTAACTACTTCTGCAGAAGCTGCAGAGATGAGGAAGAAGAGAAGACTATACCTCACCTGCTGGGTACATGACCTGGCTTTTTGCCAAAGGAGAAGAAAGTACTTGGGCACTTACTACATGGATGATATGGAGGAACTATCAAAGATTGACATTGGCAGCCTGAATCGATTCGTCATGGGCTCCGAGTGGTTTCGAGACTAGGGGATAGTAATGGCCACATGAGGCCTAAGTGAGTCCATCTAAAATTTTCTTGGATGGGCAGCCACCTCTATCCACCTACCGTAGTAGGCTTTAGACTCTTGATAATACAGCAAACCGATCTATCTTCTTACGATTCTGCTCCTTCTCTTTGAACAATTTTACAGCAAGTCCATGGGGATTAGAAGCAATCTTTAAGAAATTAACCAGCTAATCTAGTGAGACCAACGCAGAACCCAGCAGACAGAAAACTGGCCTAATTCTGAGGATGCCTTTAAATCATATACCAATAGCGATTTATACCAGGACAATCCAATAGTTCTGGGAACAGCCGGACCCTCAACCAAGATTACATAAGAATCTAAATTTAAAGAAACTGGAACAGTTATGGTATCAAGAGCCTTCAAAATCATCTTCGTCATCATTTAATCAAAAGTAAAGCTTTAGTCCAAGATCCTTACAGAAAACCCTAGTCCTAGTAACATTGTTTATATTTTCAATTTATTTAAGCGGTTTTTATTATTTTAGTGTGATACGGGGTTTTATAAGTCTGGTAACGCCATTCATTACTCATTCATTTAGCTACGCGAGAGGATTGTCTCAATTTTGACATTTCACAACAGAAAGGAAAAGAAAGGCATTATTTTGGTTAAATTTATCTTCTTTTAAGTTGAAACAAAACTTTTATAATTTTTAAGATTATTTTTGTTTTTAATTTAAAATCCTACAAAATAAACACAAAAGAATTAAATCGCAACCACTAAAATGGAAGAGAGTTTAGAATTTCGTGATTTTAATTTCCTAAAAACCTTTAAATTTGATGACGAAAAGGTCTCAACGATAACTTCAAGGGAACAGGTGAGTAGTAGCGTTCATGGTTTATTGGTTTGTTGTTCGGTTTTAATTACCACATTATTATGCTTTTATTTTTGAAAATATACGATTCATCAGCAAAAAACTGAAAATTCTGTGGAAAAATATTTTGATCGCTTTCAACAAGCCAGACTATTGGACAGGCATTTAACGCGCTATTATCGGCAGGAGCATCAACGATTTCTAGAGAGTATGTTGCATCGTTTGCCCAGCAATTACGATTGTTTAGACAGCAGCAGGCCCTGGTGTATTTATTGGATTCTACAGGCAGCCCATGTTTTAAATTTTACCTTCTCTCCTGAAACTTTAGAGCAAGTAGTGCAATTCTTAGAAAAGTAAGTCGCGTTTACACGCAACATATGTTGTAAAAGAATGTTCTGTATTTTCTTTGTTTTTTTTATGAAAGATGTCGTCACCCTGAAGGTGGTTTTGCTGGTGGACCTGGCCAATATGCTCAATTGGCACCCACCTATGCAGCTGTTAATAGTTTAGCCATGATTGGTACACCCAGTGCTTTTAAAACCATCGACAGAGACTCTTTGGAACGTTTTCTCTTTGCTGTTAGAGAACCGGATGGTTCGTTTAGACTGCATGTAGACGGTGAATGCGATGTGAGAGGTGCTTATTGTGCAGTTTCAGTAGCTAAACTAACGAACATGCCAGAAGCAACATTAAGTAAATTGTTTAATAAGACTGGAGATTGGATTGCAAGCTGTCAAACGTATGAGGGAGGTTTTGGCGGTGCACCCGATTTGGAGGCTCATGGTGGCTATACGTTTTGTGGCATAGCTGCCTTAGCTCTGTTAAATGAAGGCCACAAGTGTGATCAGGAACAGTTGTTGGTAAGAAAATGCTACTCTCTATATCTGTAATTAATGTGTAGTAAATGAAAATCCATTATTTTTGTGGCAAAAGACTTCAATTTAATGCCCCAATAAAGGATTTCTGTCTACTACCACTTTTGTTTAGATGTAAAACTATATATTGTAAAATTCTTTCTCTTGCATACAACAGAAATGGACATTACAGCGTCAAATGGCTTATGAAGGCGGTTTTCAGGGACGTACTAATAAATTAGTTGATGGTTGTTACTCATTTTGGGTGGGTGCCACTATACCCATTACACAAGCCATAATGGCCAATGTTGGCAAACCAATTTCAAAAGCTTTATTTGATGTCGGTGCTCTGCAAGAATACATACTATTGTGCTGTCAAAAACCGAATGGTGGTCTTATTGATAAACCTGGAAAGTAAGTAGCTTTACTGTTTATACAACTATTTTCTTCCATTTTGTTTAATATTAACTTATTTATTAACTTATATATTTTTTCCAAGGCCTCAAGATCTTTATCATACGTGCTATACTTTAAGCGGTGTAGCTATAGCTCAACATTCAGAATCAGCTTTAAATCCTGCCATTTTGGGAGATCCTATTAATGAACTAATGCCCACCCATCCTTTATTTAATGTATCACCCCAGGCCGTGGCTCATAGTACACATTTTTATGAGCAACTAAATAAATTACGTTCCTTTACACATTTAAATAATAATTCAGTTCCGCTAGATGCTGACATTAATGAAGATCCCATCGAGGAGACTTCTTAATGCATTTCTTTTCTTTTTGTTTTTAACAGCATTAATGTTAAATTATAAAATAAAACATTTTAGAAAATATTTTTTCTATTTTAAATGGAACCACAACAAACAAAGAACAAAAAAAAAGAAATATTAATAAAAAAATATATATTTTTACCTGCATTTTATACACTGCATACTTTTGGGGCAGTTTTGAACTCGGTCTAACTCAAGCAAAATGTGTACATAAAACGATTTTCTAAATGTTAAAACAATTACTTAAGTAATATAAATGAATGGAATGAATGAAGCTTTTTTTATTTATTTAATAATAAAATACACAAAAAATAAAAGGATTATAAAATAATTGATATTCTTGTAAATGTTGAATTGATTGATATGATATAAATGTTGTTTAATTTTCTTTTTAAAATCAAATTGACTTAAAATTATAAAACCAAAACAAACAAAAAATAAAATAATGAAAGAAAAAATGCACAAGTTTTTTTTATCGTAGAAAAAAAGTATTTGAATAAAATTTGGCAATCGTCAGAATATCAACTTTCTTCTACAAAGTGGTACGGTGCTTACAAAAAAATGTAATTTTGGTCGTCAACTAAGAAGGCAATTGAAGTTCCCTTGCTATTCACAATAAACACCATTTACACTCCATTTTGAAGCGCAATAATTCTCAAGGTTTAAAAAAGCAAACGATTTAAAGCAAATTTTATTTGAGTTCAGCTTATCTACATTCTGGACAAAACAAGCAACTCAATATAAACTTTCTTAAAAATTAAATTTATTTCCTTTGCTTATTTTAATGCCAAAAAGAATAAAAAAAGACAAAGAATTTCATGTATTTCCATTTTTTATGGGATATGCATCAGGAATATGCCATTAATTAATACTAAAAATTAATAGAAAACATGATAAATTTTAAATGTTCTGCAACTGCTTTATTATAGCCTAGCACATAACTAACGCCTCTTAACTTTACCGCTCTTAACTCTCCGCAAAGGACTATCCTTTTCCTTGTTGCTGGCCGAAGATTTCTTTTGGGATTTCTTTTTAGATTTATTGGTCTTTTCATAGACAGAAAAGTCAATAACATCATCCTCATCATCATCGTTACCATACTTTGCCATTAATTTATCCATTAAAGTGTTGAAACCATTCTCCCTTGACTGTTGTCTCGCCATAATAGCTTGTTCTAGGCTACCGCTACTATCCATTGCCGCCGTCGAACCGGCAGCAGAAGATTTCCTTTTATTCATTGCAACTATTTTGGCTTTGATTTCCTCAGCTTCTTTAGATTCTCTGGCATATTTCTTGTGTCTCCTTTTGCGTTTTTGCTCTGGTTCCTGCGTAAATATTTTGTATTCCGGTACCTCACCCGCAGCAATCATTTCTCCTACAATCTCTTGCATTCGTGGTTCATCGCTTACCTTCATAAAAGGCACCGAATTAATCATGTGATTAATACAGCCTTTGCCATTTAAATAAGCCTTTTTAATATCCGTCCTCTCCAGCTCTGAACCCACATAAGATTTTTCATAATTGTTTATGTCCTCTTCAGTTAGGGGCTTGAACAGTTTTCGCCACAACTCCAACCAGTTGTTCAGTTTTCCTTCTAAATTCTCATCGTCATCATCAATTATGCCCTGCTCATCGTACAAAGCCCGTTTATCTTTGTCCGTTAAGGTTTGATAAAGTTTCGAAAGCAACTTGAATTTTTCGGTGGCCGTTTCTTTTTGAGATTCGGGTACACGATCCGGATGCACCAGCAAGGAGATTTTGTAATAAGCCTTCTTAATCTCTTTTTCGTCGGCAGTTTTTTCCACACTAAATAATTTATAAACATCGCGTGTGTCAAAATATTTCTCACATAATTCCAAAGCAGACATTTTTTTTTTCGTTTATTTTCAATTCTATTTAAGAAATACACAAATCCCGTAGTAAACAAATGCTCGAATGCAATGGCGCCAACGTGAACAGATGTTTTGTTGCTGTTGTTTTTGCGAAATGGTGAAATAACAAAAGAGGCGATGATTATTTACATGCGCACAGTTGTATTTTAAGAATTGGGTATTGCCAGACGTTTAATACCTATATATTCAGCCAAAAGCCGAAGAAGTATTTCTTCATTTATCATTTTGTTGGAGAAATCTGACCTGAACCTACTACACTATGGCAAATTTCAGCAATTTATAAATTTAAAATAACGTTGTTAATAAAACCGTTAAATTTCAATAAAATTCCAATCGAAAACTGACCGCCAATTTTGGCGTCAGCAGCACTTTGCTTTGCCAACTTGTTTGCAGCAGACATCTAATAGGTAGTGCTACCAAGTTGAAGGCAATTAATATGGCACCCCTACTAATTCTGCCATAATTCTTGACATTTTTATGTAAACAAAAGCAAAACTAAAAAACACTGCGCTAAAGAGTTACAAATTTTAATTTATAATAAAATTAATGTTTAAAATACTAATAAAATGAGTGCAAAAAATATGGTCAAGTGCCGTTTATGTTTGGTGGAAACGGAAATTAACAAAACCTATGAACTATTTAAGAATAATGACGAAGTCATGTTCAAAATTGAGGACGAGGAGAACGATGAATTTAGTAATCTTAAACTGTATGAGAAGGTGGAATACTGCTGTGGTGTGAGGGTAAGTAAACCGAACTAAAAATAAATATTTACAAATTCTTATTAATTTTTATCTAATTTTAAAGCTACACAACAAAAAACAAATGCCAACACGTATTTGCGGCAAATGTTTCAATACCGTACACATGTGGTTCAACTTCCGCCAAATGTGCTACAATTCCCAAGTGTTTTTAACCACACAGTATCAGGAAGTGGCTGACATTGACCATGAACTAGAAGACCTAAAAACTATACGTTCCAATCTTAAAGCTAACAAAACAGAAGATGAATTGATCGAATGTAGCAACCCAACCGTTATAGATTTTGAGGCCGATGATTATATTGAATCACATTTTAATGATGATGATGATTTTGTCGAAGATGATATCGATAAGAAAGAAAAGCAATCTATAGATAAAAACATTGAAATAGATACTGATAATATTAAAACGGAATACGTGGACGAAATTTATGTAGATCATGGTGATCTTATGGAATCTCTAACGGCTGATGATTTCAATGAGGCTATGGCTTATCTGAATGCAGAGGACGACCAACTATTAGAGGAGTTTATTGAACACTGTGCCACCAAAAATTTATCCATAAAACAACTAAATGCCAAGGCAATGACCAGATATAAACCAAAAGTAACCAGGCGTTCCTTTTCTACAAAAGCTGAAAAAGATCAGAAAAAAGCTGTCAAATTACCGAAGCCTTCAACATTTATGTGTAACATCTGCGGCAATGTTTATGGCAAGAAGCCTTTGTTCCAACATCACATGCGCATGCATTCCGACGTTAAGCCCTACCAATGCGAGTAAGTTAAATAGAAAGACAAATTTAAATAAAGTTTATATTAGAAGCTTAATTATGCTTTACTTTATAGAATTTGTAATAAATCGTATCGTATTATGAGCGATTTAAGAAATCATATGTATCGCCACACTGGTGAAAAACCGTTTAAATGTAAATATTGTGATCGTCACTTTATGGATCGCAGCTCCAGGCATAGACACGAAAGGTATGTTATTTATATTTATGAATAATGTTATAGGCTTAAATAATTTATTCTCTGTCCCATAGAATTCACACAAACTCGCGTCCTTACAGTTGTAACATATGCAATAAGAGCTTTTCTTATTCAGCTATACTGAAAAATCACTTAAAATTACATTCAGGAGAAAAAGACTACGTGTAAGTAAATATAAAAACAAAGTTGAATACAAATGAAATAATTTTTTTTTTTTTTTTTCATTGTTTCTATGTTATTTAGCTGCACAATTTGTAACAAATCATTTACTTTGGCTCATCAGTTGAAAGCTCATATGCTAACAATATCACATAAACAGAAAGAAGCTGCATATGAGGCTTCTGGTTATAAGATTCTCTATGAAACCACCGCACCCGACGTTTAAACGGTGTACATCCAATTTTTAAATGTAAAATATTTCCCTTGAAATAAAGTGTTTTCTTTTTTAGACTGTATATAAACCATTAAAAATTTACAATTAAAATAGCAAAATAGCAATATTTTTTTAATTAAAAAAAAAAAAAACGTATGTCTATTTTAAATATATAATGAGCTAATAATACTGTTTACTTTATATCAATAATTAAAGCTCAAGTTGAGCTAATTGGGCCTTATGTAGGGAAGTGGCTCTGTGTGCCTTTAGTTGATGGGATAATTTAAATGATTTCCCACAAGGATCACATCTGTAGATAAATAATGGAATGTTAATTTTTTAAGAATTTATTCAAATTTGAAAAGTAATTACCTATATAATCTTTCGCCAGTATGGATTTTCATATGTTTCTTAAGGGTAGTAGCCAAAGAAAATGCTTTTCCACAATCATTGCACTGATAAGGCTTTTCATTGGTATGAATTCTGGTAAAAAAGGAAACTAATTAGGAAGAAAATAGATATTAATGTAAACTTCGAATACCTTTCATGTCTCAAATTAGAGCTACGATCACTAAAACGTCGACCACAGTATTGACATTCAAATGGTTTCTCACCCGTATGTATGCGCATATGGGCCTGGAGATTACACGCAGTTATAAAACGTTTTAAACATAATCTAAAAAGTAATTAAAAATAAACTATTAAAGAATAAGGTAAAACGCAGTTTTCAAAAATACCTACTCGCATTCATGATTCTTTTCCTGGCGATGAACTTTCATATGGGCATTCATAAGTTGGCGAGTACCGAAATGATTACCACATATATCACAAACAAATATTTGGGGCACTGTTACTCTACTATTATACGCTGTTGAACTAGAGGCTGTATTTTGTCGAGCTCTACGATTTGGCAATATAACCTGTGTACGTCTTTTATCTGATTGGCTTACGACATTTGCCAGTTTTTTATTAATTACTATTGAATTCGAATTTTTTACAGTTAGGTTGCTATCCGAATCATCTATTAAGTATTCATCTACGATATACTCAGTGGCAAGCTCATTTGTTTCATTCGAAATATTAGAGTTTTGTTCCTGAATTTCTATAAAGTCTTCTTTAGTTTCAACTGTCGAACTAACTTGAGCTTGACTATCGTCCGTTTCGGATTCCAAATGTAACAATTGGTCTTCATCCTCTTCTTCCTCAGGCAAGAATTCCACATTATCATCCGGTACTTGCGTTTCTTCATTGATTTCATTAACTATATCTTGTTGATTATTTTTTCTTGGAGTTTCACTTTCATCTTTTATGCCTTTAAGCAGATAATATAGTTCTTCGCTGTCGTGTTTGAAATTTTGTTCATCATTTGCTTCTTCACTTTCATCAGAATCTTCGATCTCATTAGCAGATATCTTGCTGTAACCAATATGTACTTCTAAATCTTGTAATTCCTTTAATTCTTTTTGCTCTCGCTGAGATAGTTTATTACTGTCAATGTTTTCTGTGTTGTCCAAAATTTCTTCAATTTCCACCATTTGACTTAAGTCAGTTTCTAGGGTTTCTTCTGTATCATCTACTTGAGTTATTAAATCTTCAGAATTTTTCATATTATTTTCTGTTGTTGAGCCTCGTTCTATTTGTAACTTTTTAAGGGTTTGTTTTTCCTGGGAAAGGGAGGCCTTACGTTTACGCAGAGGCAAATGTTCTTCTATTTCATCGGGTTTAAAGACTGGAACATTGTTTTCCTTCCTATTCGTTTCATCTTGTCGTTCTTCATTGTCATGTTTAGTTTCATCATTCATGATGGTTTCATCTAAAAACTCTAACGAATTCTGTCTCTCGGGCTTGAATAAACTGCTGGCTGATTTGGTTCGTTCCAATATAGACTGTAAGTAGGTGTCAGAGCTTCTACAAGTTTTACGAAAGTTTGCTGCATTTTTAACCATAACAAAACACTTTTTACAAATCTTTTCAGGCAAACTGTCATTGGGCTTCATCTAAAATATAAATGTGAATGATCATTTAATTCGTATAAAGAGCAAATAAAAGATATGTTTTCACAATAGGAACGGAGATTAGTTAATAGCATGCCAAAGCAGTCGGAAAACTAATTGCAGCTTTAAAAAAAAAGCAGGCTAGTCAAAATCGATCCGTCCTTATTGAAATTTACCACATTGTAAAAACAGACCATAATGCCGGAACATTCATAAATTTGTTTGGCCAATAGCTTGTCATCGCTGAAAATGTGTCGCATTTGTTGTTCGCTGCCTGTCGTCGGTGGATGATTTTTTGGTTCCTCTAATAAACACACTCTGCATATATTCCACGTAATATTTATTTCCATTTTTGATAAATATTTTATTATAAAATCTATTGCTTTTTACAATATTTTTTTTAAGAATTTAATGCTCTTGTAGTAAATATTTTCACTAAATGAAGTGACGAATGATAGGTGAAAGATAAACTTGAAAAATGAAAACAATGTTAATGATTACACGCGTCTGTTAACATACAACTAAAACAGGGATGTTAAAATATACTGCAGTGGTTATTAAGGCGCAACATATTTATTTTATTTTATTTTTTTTCTTCAAAATTGTTGGTTTACGCATAAAATGCTTATAAACGTCATAATCGCTGAACAGATTTGTGTTGCGTTGACCGCTGATGACTTTTTAAATGATGCGGCAATTTAAATGATTTTCCACAAGGTTCACATCTAAAAAAGGATATAAATAAAAATTGTTAAACTAACAGTCATTAAATAATAAGGATTTAAATCTGGGTAACAAATCTATTAGGATTGGAATTGTGTTTTGAAAGCAAGAAGGAGGATGGCGGGAAGACTAAAACCGTGGTTGACGGTTCTTATTAAAAGTGTAAGTGGCAGCCAAGTAATTTTATTAAAATATTGTATGTAATCACCTATAGGAACGCTCTCCTGTATGTATCTTCATATGATTTACTAAAGTTGTGCCCAAAGCAAATGATTTATTACAATTTATACATTGAAACGGTTTCTCATTAGTATGTATTCTGAAATTGTAAATATTAAAACAGTTTGCTTAACATAAAAAGATTACACAATTTTCGGAGTCTTTATGTACCTTTCATGTCTTAAATTTGAGCTACGATCATTAAAACGTCTACCACAATATTGACACTCGAATGGTTTTTCACCCGTATGTATGCGCATATGAGCCCGAAGATTACTGGCTGTAATGAAACATTTTAAGCACAACCTAAACTCGCAAAGGTAACATATTTAAAAATTATTAAATGAAAATTCAAAAAGAAAAATGCTATAATACATACCCACATTGATGATTCTTTTCCCGACTGTGTACTTTCATGTGTAATTGCAAATTGCGACGATTTTTATATTGTTTACTGCATATGTTACAAGTAAATACTTGTTGTATATAACCTCCATCAACACTATTTGAATTATAATTGAAATGTTTAATATTGCTACGGCTTAACGCAACTGTTGTGGATCTAACAGTTATATTTCGTAAACCTCTCATTTTTCTACTTTCTGTTTGAATTTTACTACAGGTTGCTACATTATTGTCTTCTGAGGACAATTCATTTTCAGCTTCATTTATGAATTCTTCCTCTACATTGTCGTTTTCCTCTGCGAAGTCATTGCTAGCATTCGTTAAGTTTGAATTTTCTTCAAGTCGTTCTATATACGTTGAACTGTCATGTTCCTCTAAGCGTAACCCTTTAAAATCGTGCATTTCATCGTTATCTTCTTCAATGGTTGCGTATTCAAAATTATCTTCTGATATTATGTTAAGATTTTCATCTTCATTGACTTTTTTATCTTCAGGAATATGACTGCTCCACGATAAAGCATTATCCTTAACGGTTGTTTTTACACTTAAATTATCAATTCTTTCATTGTTATGTTCTAAGGTAAATGATAAGTTATTTAAGCTAGACTTCTTAAGGTATTTTGGTTGTGAAATTTTCGTTTTAAGGATCTTAGTGCCGTTAGCAACATCAATTTTATTAATTTCATCAATTTGATTTTCAAATTCTTCAGAAGAGACATCAAAATCATATGTATTTGAGTTTAAAATATGGTGTAATTGATTTAATTCTTTTGAACCTAAAAGACTTTTCTGTTTAAACTCTTCTTCGGATTTACTTTCACTTTGTGTTAAATATTCTATTTCCTCAAAATCTTCGTCACCGGATTTATTATAAATTTTTTCGTGTTTAAATAAGTTAGAGGCTGAATTAGTACGTTGCAATATGGATCGTAAATAAGCATTTGAAGTACGGCAGGTTTTGCGAAAATTAATTGCATTATTTACCAATATTAGACATTTCTGGCATATTTTATCTGGTAAATTATCATTTGGTGTCATCTAAAAAATTAAAGCGAATACGTTACGTTAGGTGATGGCTGTGATATATTGTATATGATTTTATAATAAAAAATGTCTTTAATTCAGAATTCTTTGAAAGCATGCCAAGAAAGACTTCCAACAAGTGTAATAATATGTCCCTCTTCTTTCAGAAGTCTTCTGGAAATACCTCTGCGAGTAGATAATTGTAGAAAAATAGATCTTAACATTGGTTGCTTAGACTTGACATGGTAGGTGCATCCATTGGCGGGTAGAATTAAATCCGGAGTACAGAAAATAAATCTCACCTTTATGCCGGAACAGTCGTAAATATGTTGAACCAACTTTGTGTCTCCATTGAATATGTTTCGCATTTGTTCTGTATCATCGATTCCTTTTGTTTCTACTTGTAAACATATTCGACAAATATTCCAATTTATTCTCATATCCATGCTTTTTTCTGCATTTATTTTAAATTAATTTTATTATTTAAATTCACCTATTAAAGTAAATAGGAATTATTTTTATACATTGCGTTTACTATGTAAATAAAAGTAGAAACTAAAGTCAAAGAGGAATACAAAACAAAACAAATGTTAAAACGGCATTGCTTTCTTTATTAGTGCAAATATTGTCTAGTAAGTAATTGCTCTGTTAAGTAAGAATAATCGGTATTCATTGTTAAAATTTTGTATATTTCAAGTTTTTTTTTTATTTAATAAATTAAATTAAGTTTATTAATGAAAGTAAAACTAAAAATAATAAAATTATAACTTTAAAAAATAGGGCACAATGGAATGGTGGGGTACTCCAGATGGGTATACCCATCTTCTCAGATGGGTCTAAGTTATGTTGATGTACAGGTGCTGGGGTTTTCTGTAGGGAACTCGGTCTTGAATTCCACTTCAGGTTGAATAATGACTGCAGCGTTTTTCTGGCGGAGATTTTCGCAATATTGAAGGCTTTTGAGGCCATAGCTGGTGGCCCATCTTCGGATTCGGAATCTTACATGACCTTCGTTGACAATCAGGCTGCCCTTAGGGCCATTGCGTCGGTCTTATGCCAATCACGGCTCGTTCGAGAGTGCAAAGAGTCGTTAAGGAGTTTTGCACCAGACCGTATCCGTCTATGCTGGGTGCCGGGTCACAGCGGAATACTGGGCAATGAGACGATGGATGCCCTCGCTAGGTTAGCTTCCTTTTCAGGTGGCGATTTGACAGTTGGTCCTGACCCCCCAGTCTGCCACCTCTATGGCTTCATCGATGGATGGGTTAGGAGGGAAGAGCAGAGGCGTTGGGGGAACGGATCGGGTTGTTCTGTTTCTAAGCGTCTATGGCCTGCTGTGGACAGCAAGAGGACAGAGTGCATGCTGGGCTTAGTTAAGGCCAGCTTAAGGTTGGTTGCCGGTTTTATCACGGGGCACTGCGAGATTAGTTCGCAGCCGGACAATTGCAGGGTATGTTGCGATGAGGAGGAGTTAGAGACTGTCGAACATCTCCTCTGCAACTGCCCAGCTCTTGGTAGGTTGAGGTTAAGGACCCTTGGCAGGGCCTTCTTTGAGAGCTTGAGTTCTGTGTCGAGAGCCGACATCAAGGCTCTCCACAGATTCATTAGAAGATTGGGCTGGTTGAGAGGTGCTAGGGCTTCATAAGTTTAGTCGCACTCTCACTCTCTTGTGTTTTGTGTCTGTGTCTTTATGTGTAGTTCTCCTCCGTTTCCCATTCTCCCTCCCCTTACCTACATTCCTATATCCGCTATTTCCTTCCTCCCCCAAGGACAATGTACAATAGGTCAAAGGAGACCTCAGGGTACTGTGGTTGTCTTGACCGACAGGTGCACGTCCTCTAACCTAACCTAACTTTAAAAAACATTTTGATAATGTTAAAAGCAAAACATGACATAATATGACATGATATGACAATGATACGGTTGTGGTTAAATGTACACATTTTCGTTTGATAGGTTAGGTTAAGCTAGGTTAGAGGACGTGTACCCGTCAAACAAGATGAGTACAGTACCCGGAGGTCGAACTGACCAATTGTACAGCGTCCTAAAGGAGGGAAGGAAGGAAGGAGGGGAAAGGATGAAAGGAGGAGATATGAAGGAGAAAGGGAGGAAGTGGGAAGCAGAGGAAATCACACAAACCAACACAGTAAAAGGGTGGAGAGCGCATTAGTTTGATAGGTTGAGGTTAGGTTAGGTAGTAGGACGTACTGTCGTTAAACAAGCAACCAGGTCCAAATGACAGTACATTGTCTTAGGAGAGGAAAGGAGAATAGGAAATAGGAAGGGGAAGAGAATGGAACAAGGAACACACACCAGAAAACCGAGGTGAGAGTGCATACATTATGAGACCAACCTCTAACCAGCCCAAGGTAATGAATTGTGGGCATGTCGGCTCTCGACACAAACTAGTTCTCAAAGAAGGCCCTGCCAAGGGTCCTCAGCCTCAACCTACCAAGGGCTGGGCAGTTGCAGAGGTGATGTTCGACAGTCTCCAACTCCTCCTCATCGCAACATACCCTGCAATAGTCCGGCTGGGATCTGTTCCAGATCCCCGTCAGCGACCTAATCTCGCAGTGCCCCGTGATAAAACCGACAACCAACCTTAAGCTGGCCTTAACCAAGCCCAGCAGCCACTCTGTCCTCTTGCTGTCCACAACAGGCCACAGACGCCTAGAAACAGAACAACCCAATCCGTTCCCCCAACGTCTCTGCTCTTCCCTCCTGACCCATCCATCGATGAGGCCATAGAGGTGACAGACTGGGGGGTCAGGACCAACCGTCAAATCGCCACTCGAAAGCGAACCTAACCTAGCGAAGGCATCCGCCGTCTCATTGCCCAGTATTCCGCTGTGACCCGGAACCCAGCATAGACGGATACGGTCCGGTCCAAAACTCCGCAACGCCCGTTTGCACTCGCGAACGAGCCGTGATTTGCACCAGACCGACGCAATGGCCCTAAGGGCAGCCTGACTGTCAACGAAGATCGTGTAAGATTCCGAATCCGAAGATGGGCCACCAGCTATGGCCTCAATAGCCTTCAGTATTGCGAAAATCTCCGCCTGAAAAACGCTGCAGTCATCATTCAACCTGAAGTGGAGTTCAAAACCGAGTTCCTTACAGAAAACCCCAGCACCTGTACATCCACCTAACTTAGACCCATCTGTGAAGATGGGTATACCACTCTGCCCCTGGAGTACCCCACCACTCCATTGTGCCCTATCCGGTATGAGTATTCTCAAACCAGGTAGGAACATAGCCTCAGGCACAATATAATCAGTGGCTTTTTCCGAAAGTCCGTACCTTCCGTCAGGAAAGATGGTATTCAGAACTCTGGAGTGACCTATCGAGCGCTGTTTCCAACAGCCCGATTCCCTCAGGCGTATGGCACTACGCGCTGCACACCGCTTGACATATAAGTCAAGCGGGGTCAGACAGAGCATAGTTTCAAGAGCAGCCTGAGGGCAACTTTTCCTCACTCCAGTGATACTCAAAGAGGCAATCCGCTGAACCTTATCCAAGATTTTCCGTTGAAAACTCTTATCTAAGGCACACCACCAGACAACACAGCCATAAGTAATAACCGGTCTAACAATCGCCAGATATATCCAGCGAATGGCTCTCGGCGGAAGACCCCAGTTCTTACCTATGGAGTTCCTACACTGGTAGAAAGCATTTAGTCCCTTCTTCATTCTTTCCTCGGTGTTTCGTTTCCAGTTCAGCTTACTGTCCAGGATAACACCCAAGTACTTGACCTCAGAAGACAACGGAAGCTCCCTACCAGCTAATCTTGGCAACCTGAAGGTTTCAATCTTGTACCTACGCGAGAACAAAACGAGGTCCGTCTTATTTGGATTTATCCCCAGACCACACTTTGTCGCCCAAGAGGATAAAATTCCAAGAGCAGACTCCATCAGTTCCCCCAGCGTTGGCAAAAATTTACCACTCACAAGAATAGCCACATCGTCGGCATATGCCACAACCTTAAAGCCCCTACTTTCGAGGAGCCTGAGACCAACATTTGCAACCAAGAGCCACAAAAGAGGGGATAGGACACCCCCCTGTGGTGTACCCCTGGTCGCACGCTTGACGACAGAACATCCACCCAGATTTGATCGGATTAGTCTATTACCCAACATGTGGGTGATAAACCGCACCAGAAAATCTGGGGCATGTATATCCCTTAGTGAATTCTCAATAGAAGAAGTGGTAACGTTATTGAAGGCCCCCTCTATATCAAGGAAGGCCGACAGTGTGTACTCACCCCTAGCCATATTCGCCTCAACAAAACCAGTCACTTCATGAAGAGCGCTCTCAACAGACTTACCCTTAATGTAAGCATGTTGCGACCCACTCAACAGAGACCAGTCAATGTTTGACCTTAAATATAGATCGATAAGTCTCTCCAAAGCTTTCAAGAGAAAGGATGAGAGTGATATCGGTCTATAATCCTTAGGGCCGATGTGACTGGGTTTACCAGCTTTCGGTATAAACACCACGAGCACATCTTTCCAAATTTCAGGTATATCACACCACCGGAGACAGTCTTTATACACGTCCACCAGATATTCGTGTAATATATCACCAGCATGCTGAAGCAGAGCCGGAAAGACACCATCCGGACCAGGCGACTTGAACGGCTCAAAGCTACTAATAGCCCATTTGACCTTATCTCTGGTAATGATGTCTTCCAAAACCGGCGTAGTTCCAGCATCACAGAAGGGATCAGCTACACCCAACGGATAGCTTCCTGGATCCTCACAATCGGGAAAATGTGTACTCAATAGAACCTCTAGGGTTTCTTTTCTCGAGGATGTCCACATGCCATCGTTCTTTTGGACGAAGCCTAGGACTTTGGGGTCCTTCGACAACATCCTACGGAAACGAGCCACATCAGAAACATCCTCGATACTACTGCAGAAACTCATCCAGGTGGTTCTCTTTGAGCGCTTTATTGCTCCCTTATATTCATTAAAACTGGATCTATATGCAGACCAGTCCACATCCCTGCCCGACCTCTTAGCCTTATTAAAGAGTCTCCTGGTACAACGGCGGAGCCTCTGGAGTTCCGGATTCCACCAGGCAGGCTGGCTCCTCTTACCCGGGTAAGTGAGAGGACAAGCATCTCTATAACAAGACAACAAAATATCCGTCAAAGATCCAACTCGATCATTGATGCCAGGAGTGGAGCGTCCCCTAAGGGCTCTAAGCTCCCCCTCCACAGCCCTTTCATACCTGATCCAGTCGGTTCTTCTTGGATTTCTAAAAGGCCTGTTAAGGCCCCCAGATAGATTAATACTGAATGATATCAGTTGGTGATCAGAAAAAGAACACTCATCTGAAACCCTCCAGTCCCTAATCATAGACCTATCCATGTTAGTGAGCGTAATGTCAATTACCGTCTCTCTAACACGGTTTCTAAACGTTGGCGTGTTACCAGCGTTACAAATGCTGAGCCTATTAAGAATAATAAAATTCAAAATAGACTCACCTCTAGTATTTATGTCAGCACTGCCCCATTGGGTGTGATGAGCATTGGCATCACAACCCAAGACAAGCTGACATCTTTTCCTCTTTGCATGCTCCACCAGTAGTTCAATTAAGCTACCAGGAGGGGATGCAGCCTCATACGGCATGTACACAGATGCCAGCATCAAATCGATCCCATGGTCATCTCTGTAGGCCACAGTTGTTACGTCACCTGTACAAAAGGAAGGAGTGATTAACAAGTCCAAACCACTTCTAGCTAAAATACAGGTCCGTACCTTATCACTTGTTCCAGGAACAAGTAACCTATAGTCAGGATCGCTCAAACCCAGGATCCTATCCCTAAGGATCCAGGGTTCCTGGATAAGAGCGATATCAGCTTCAAGGCGGCGCAGGGTGGTTAATAGGTTGTGTGAGGCGGCTTCGCAGTGATGCAAATTAATCTGCACCACTTTTAGCCTCCTCTGGGTCATCTGACACCGACTATGTCCGGATAACGGAATTTCAGACGTGCCAACCCACATAACACTACACCACCCCTTGCCCTTAGCCACTGAAGGGAATCCTGATCAATAGCAATCCTAAGATCGCAGCCTTTCCTACCATTACCAGTCCGGGAGTTGACAACTACCCATGAGCTGGTGTTCAATCCATCATTCTGCTTTCCAATAAGTTTTGGTATGACATTCACCCGCCTAAAGGTAGGCGGGACCCATACCTTCGCTATTGGACGTAGAGGGAGGTCGGATTGAGGGACCACCTCCAACCGAGCACCAGGCCAGAGTTCACCAAGGCGCTTCACTGATTCCACAAGGAACTTTACAGTTCCCCCGTTTTCACAGTTCACTACCTTGATGCCCTTGGACCAACCTATAGAAGATATGCGGGCATTCATGCCATCGCAACTCTCCTCCAAAATGAATTCAATATTGATGAACTTGTTCCTCAAGGTAGGACCGTTATGCTACTTTTAAGGCGATATAGAAGGAATCACCAAACCCTCGTCTTAGTTTGATAACTTGTTAACATTTTCAAGGTAACTTCGTTATGCTCTTTTCGTAGAAACTCTCGTCTATTGGTAAAAATAATCATTTTATACAAATTTGAACAACGGCAAATTGGATTATTTGGTTGATGTAGAAGAAAGTCCCAATCAAGTTCCTGGCATTATCTTAATGGAACAAGAACCAAGAGTTTGAAAACAAAGTTATTAATTTTTAAAGCTTTTAGAACTTCTATTAACTTATTGGGAGTCCTTTCCTTTTTCCAAGTATAAACTCGAATTTATAATGGTGGTATCAGAAAATTCGTCCTAATTTGGTAAATCAAACTCGATGAAAAGACGTTAATATCCTCAAAGGATTAATCAATTTTTTTACTGTAAATCTCAAACGAAGGGGCAAGTTCTTAAGGAATATAATGAGAGTATTTAGCATGCTATACATTTTGAAAATATTCAATTAACGCTATCAAAGGAATGTTTCATTTTCTTTAACATCGTTTTTAAGTTTTTATATAGAACGGTATGATTCATTTTACTTTTTAATTGATAGCCTGCCCTCGTATCACGTAATCATTTCATTAAGGCTTGTAAATTGTTTATGCCGGCGTATACAAAAATGAATTTATCTTTATCAGTAAGACATACATACATACATAATTTTTTAAAGTTACAAACAAATTTGTAAAACTCTCTTTAAGAAATTTTTAACATCGATCTCTATACTATATGGAACATTCTCTTTCTCTTAACTTAAACAAATGTTGCTCTGATACACACTATTGCATTAACTTTAAATATAATGTGCTATGACTTACACCATCTTGATGGGTTTAAGCCAGGTTAAGAATGTTTTACCATTCACTACACCATAGCTGGAAATCATAAGACAATAGAAAAAAGAAATAAGCAAAAACCATACATACACGATACCAGATAACTAAGGAAAGAGAGAACACCTGTGGCACAAGTCAGTCTTGGGAGAAACGTGATTAAGTAAACAACGTCAAAACCGGTGAAGCGCTCAAATTAAAATTTCTTGTTAACGTAAAGAAAGAAGTGTATGGGTACATAAAATAAAACAGAAAAGAAAAAGAAGAATTATAGGAGAAAAAAAAATATAATAATCCTAAAGCGCAGTTAAAGCTTAAAAAAAAGTTGAAACAAATATTCAATAAGTTTACTTTAGAAAATAATATAACGAAACAAATTCTGCACAGTTTAAAGAGGAAATAAGAAATGTAAGAAAGAAAATTGTTTTCAACTTTAAAGAAATAAATTTTCTGCTTAAGTTTTATGAGACAAAGACTTTCACTAAGGTGGTTCAAAGCGCAACAAACTTCAATTTAATAATTAAAAAAACAAAAAACGTAGACACTGGTTTTAACTCTAAGGGCTATACACTTAACCAAGTGATGTGAATAGTGTGTATAAAATAAGTAAAAGAAAAATAAAAAAAATTAAAAACTGAAAATATTCTCACATTAAACTAAAATTATCAACGTCTTTCAAGCACACAATAATGCACGACTGGTGCAACAAAAGCTTTACAAAGTCAGTTTTGCATATAGTATAACAATAATTAATTATAGTTTTAAAGTGTTTCGAAAGAAAATCTGTTGTGATCATTCATTAAAAAAATAAAGGGGGAAAAAAATAAATACATAAATCACTGCTAAAGAAATCAAAATAATATACATGCATACATACATATGTATGTATTTATATCATATACAACGTATGCATACTATATACATATGTATGTATAGGTATACGTATTTTTATTTTTTAAATTAAATAATAGAAACAAAAAAATATTTAAAAATTTTGCCATCTTTATAACATCACATAAAACTCACGCTCATTAAAAGCAAAAGAAAGACAAGTACAACAAAAAGGCAATATTAGCATCATTGGATTTATTTTATTTAATATTATATTTTGGGTTTTTTTTTCTCCTTAATACACGTCTCTCGTCTGTACAAATAAACTTATGCATGTGTATGTATGAGTATACATATATGTATGCATGTATGTACTGAATAGCGCAATAAAAAAGTTATTGTACCGTTAGAAGTGCCCATTTATGTAGTGTATGAGATTTGAAATATGAGAAATTTATTCATAATTGCCTTAAAGTAGGAGCTCTCTCCGTGTAAGCGTATTAGTAAACATCTTAGCAAACAATAAGAGCAATCGTAGAAACTGTGCAACATGGCAGATAATAGAGACTAATTCACTACACTACAAGAGAAAAACAATAACGACAACTGAACAAGAACAAAACAAAAAAATAACAAAATAAAAAAAAACAGATCACTGCAGCTGTTTTAAGCTACAATAACATTGATTTTGTACATGCATACATACGTATTATACCCATACCACAAGAACAAAGAGTAGATTAGTGCAAACTAACCAACAACAATCATTTAGCAATTGTCTCGAGTACTCACTCGTATGTAATACAACAACCATTATTGTTCAAACTTGGGAGAGGCTACCAGCAATAGATGTGGTAGGAAATAAAAGAAAGAAAAAAAAAAAGACAAAAAGAAAACCTTGGTGGAAAAGTAGTTAATGGAATACCACTTGCATGCATGCATGCATGCCATACATCCATACGACACAGATGCATACATACATACATTCATGCCTACATGAATGCAGTTAAAATAATGCAAAAAGAAATCAACATGGGAAATCGCTTAAATAACAAAATTTTTGTTGTTATGCCATCACTAAATTAAATATTCTAAAATATTGTTTAACGACTTGCAATCTTAGCTGCGGCATAGTTGCATTTTCTTTCTTTCTTTCTTAAATTCACATTGGTATGTCCACACATACAGACGAGCATACATACTATACATGTGTATGGAAGCAATTTAACGAAACATTTGTCATTAGAATAACGTAGTAATGTAATGATTCTAATTAAACAATTATTGACTATTATTATGCATTCAAAATGGTTAAAATGAAAAGAGCACGGACATTGGCATTAGCTAGCTCTACCAGTAAATGCTACGGTGGTGGCATTGTACTAGAATAGTTAACGAATGATATTCATTAATAAATTTCTTTTTTTTTATTGAAACTAACGGATTGATGTTTTAGAAAATAAAATATTGTTTCCTATAAATCTTAAAATTGTTAACTCTGCAGCAGTTTCTATCATGGCATACAATTGTCACAATTAATTTCGATACCTGATTGATTATTCTAGACATGCTGAATTCTTACTTTGTATCTAGCTAATCGAGATGGAATACAAGTGAAACGATGCTGGTACAACAGAAAAACAGAATAAGAGTTACTTTGATAGCACATTCTATGATTATGTAGCACCTCTTGATGTAGATCAAACGATTATCATCGAACGTAACTGTTAAACCGTAACTGTTTTAATAACTATCCGACTCCACAAATATGATCATGATTGATTGACGATTGTGAGACTGTAATACTAATTCTGAGTTCTAGTATTAACTTGAAATTGGTTGTTAGATTGGAGGTAGAGGACCACTATCTAATAAAATCGTCTGTTCCATGCCTTATCTACCATTTGTCTAAACCGTCATACCGTTGTGTGTTCACTAACGATGCCAACCATGACAAATTCTTAAAATAATTTGGGTAATGCATGGGTCACAATGAATCAAAAGATCTCTGTGTGAAAGCGTAAAACACACTATGCTATGCACATATACCTATGGTATGTCTTTTCAATTTCTTCACATCCATTAATAATGATAAAAGTAATGTCCGTGAAGTGTCATCATCAATAAAGTATTGGCATCTCAAGTGCCCAAAAACTGCAATGCAAATGCAATCATCGTAGCGGACTCCACTCTACATGTACTACTGTATTCGCCGTTATTAGTCGAATCTATGCGTCTCAATTGCACCTGTATAGACGAGTGGAGGTCGCCATGGTGTAGTAGGTAGTGTGCTGGCTTATTAGACTTAAAGCCAGGCTTCGAGTCCCCGGCCAGGCATCAAAATAAACATACAAAAAGTATTTTTTCGGCGATTTCTTCTCAGCAGATTTCTGGCAAAAACTCTGAGAGTAAAAATAAAATTGCCATGAAAAGTTTCTCAAAAATCTGTCGTTCGGAGTCGACTTTAAACTGTAGTTCCCGACACTTATGTATAAAATTAACACACACAACATAAGTAGTGTGAAAAACTAGGTTAATAATCCTGACTGAAGGGTTGTAATGACCAATGTATGTATGCATGTATAGACGAGTGCCCTGTAACATCTTCTATAATCGTGAACAGTTCACTTTTATCCAGACTTAACAGGTTCATTCTGTTTTTCATATCAGGATTGATTGAGATGTCCTAATAATTCTTTTTTTTTACCTAAAGGGCTTAGACTTTCTAAGTTTTGGTTAGAATTTCATAACCATATTAGCTAAATCATTCATCTCGTTAATCGACTTTTTTCAGTTTAAAACACCTTCGGGCATATTGCCCCTTTAACGAGTAGCCAGAGTTTATAACAATTTGAAATATCAAAGATATTTTTTAATTCTGCCTGTAATTTACTATCCCACCACTAAGTATCACCGTGTTTATTGAATATTAAATTGCATTTCGAAGCGGGAGATTCTTATAATCATATTCAAAATGGCAAATTAGTTCATAAATTGTTATAGACAATATAATACAATCTAGTTGCATAAATATTTAAAATTATTAGAATTACCGTTATTTAAGTTGGACTACTTTTTTTTTAACATCACATTAAAAAATTCAATAAAAATTAGAAAGCTTAATAACCAGTAAGAACTCTACACACCATGACGCCAACGTAATAACTTTAGTCTTCTTAAGAAATTCTTTCTTTTCATTTATATTTTATCTCTTTCATATTCAAATAATCAATTTATATATTTTTTTGGGAAAAACAATTTAAATAGCAATGACCTTCCAAAGCACATCGAAAATAAATCAAATCATAAATGTTATCAAATAATAAACAAAAACCCCAACACATCATGTAGTCATCCAACAATTTCTTTTCAACAAAATTTTGTAAAACAAAACTTTAAAATTTTGCCATGCGGGTTGTCACTGGAACACAAAACAATAGATTCTATAATGTGAGATTAAAACAGAAGAAAAATAAATAGAATGTGTTCTGTTCTGTTCTTAGACCCATTTATAATGAACGCTGGCCTTAATTAACATAATAACAATAAAAGAAAGATCATCGAACGTAAGAACGAATGTTCATAAAAAATAATAATAACAATAAGAAATATTGCAAATAAAAACAAAAACTCTTAGTCTTTATAGCGTTTTAACAAAATCTCTATAAAAATGTATTATAATTATAATTGGCACAGATAAATTACACCGTTTGCTTATGAAAGTCGAATACAATAGAATGGAATTAAAAAAAAAAAATTGCCATTTTAATTAATTCATAAAAATAAAAGAAACATATCAGGTTGAATCGATTGTCATATTATCAACGGAGAAGTTAAATAAAACCCACATAAAACTATAATTGCGATGAAAGTTTTATTTCATTATAAAGCTTCGACCTTGTCCTTACATATAAAATAAAAGTAATTTAAAGCAAAACCTCTGGATTGGTTCCCGTAGGCCATATTTCGTGTGATAGGTCGTTAGTAGCTTGACGTATGTATGTTGGACACGGACTTTAAATTGACGTAAAATTACTTTTGTCCACTTCCATCTGCAATTTGGATTTCCCGTATTAAGGGCTTTTTTTTTAAGGTTGTCAATACTAAAGACTAAAACATGCAGATTATTCCCCTCAAATAGCAATTTATAAAACCTTGTGCACCTGTATGCACACCGCTTAAGGCATGAGTGTAATAACTTAACCTAAGAACTGAAATCGTCTGCCTAAATATAGGCTGTCTTTTGAAAACGTAATGAATAAAGCAAACACTTCCAGTAGATAGTAAACAAAACTCAGAATATTGTAAATCAAATCACCCACTTAAAATAGATTTTAATAAGTTTATAACGGACTGAAGTCATAAAATTCTTTTCTAATACACATAAGTACATATACACATGCATATACATACATATGTATTATTATATAAATTAACATATGTATTCTTTCCAATAGATAGATAGAATATAAATTCAACATTTAGTAGTTCTTATGTATATTTTTATGAGCTTAAATATTGTATATAAACTCTCGAAGATGGGCGAAGAACATCTTTGAATGATGGTTTTCAATCAACCAAGAAAATATACAAAAATATTATGAAAAATATTTTAGCATAACAATGGCTTAAATATTCTTCTTGGCACACATAATCCACACACAGGCTGGGACAGAAATAAATGCCGTTAAACTGTTATTAAAGTTGACACATGCCAAGATAATACTTAAAATGAATGAAAGAGTAAGAGCGGGAGAGCTAATGCTTAGGTTTAACACCACCATAGGTTAAAGAAAATTTTGAAAATTAATTAAAATTTTTTTATGATCGTTTTTACATTAATTTATGAATTTTGAAATTTTTAAATTAAAAAAAAAAATCAAACATTTAATGTACATTGTGTAAAGATTAGAGTAAAGAGAAGTTGGAAGAAATAAAAAATATTATTTAAACTTAAGCGTATAAGTGTTGCTGATAAACATTAACAATATTTTTTATGCCTTTTTTTGTTTTGATTTTCTCTTCGTTTTCTTTTTTTTTTTTACAGCATACGCTACGCAACGAACGCTACGCATTGAAACAAAACCGGTTAATAGATAATATTACTCTTACTATTCGCAGTAGCAGCAAACAAAAACAACAACAACAACAACATTAACACTAGCATACTAGTAATAACATGGGTTGGAAAAACGCATGAAAAATGTTTCTTCAAGTTAAGCGTTGTGCCGTTGATGATCTTGGCCAGAGAAATCAATGAAAAAGAAAGTGAATCTTTTTTTTTATCTGCTTGTCAACTTGTCAGAAACGGGTAATAAAAATAAAACTCAATAATAACAACAACAACAAATGCAAAAATAACAAAAAAGGAAAATTATTAACAACCAGATTTTTTTCTTATGCAAAAACAGTTTGGAAAATTCAAGCAAAACAAAAACAAAATTACGTTAAAATTATTACAGACGTAAGAGTAATAAGCACTGGCTGTTCAAAAACAAAAAAAAAAGAGCGAAAGAGACAGAAAGAGAAGGAGAGAAATTTCTAATTATAACGAAAGACTTAAGACACAAACCTTTGGTAATTAAGTTGTCACTTTTACACGCCAAGCTAATCAATTTTTAATTCTACAAGAAAAGTGAAAAGTTTCCATTTAACATATCTCACGCTTAGGCTTTCTGGCAGCAAATGTTTAACACGATGAGAGAAGATGATATAGAATTTGCCATTAAGGTGGTTATAGTGGGTAATGGCGGTGTGGGCAAATCTTCGATGATACAACGTTACTGTAAAGGCATATTTACTAAAGACTATAAGAAAACCATAGGTGTAGATTTCCTAGAACGTCAAATCGAAATTGATGGAGAAGATGTACGCATAATGCTGTGGGATACAGCGGGCCAAGAAGAATTCGATGCCATCACCAAAGCCTATTATCGTGGTGCTCAAGCCTGCGTTTTAACCTTCTCGACCACAGACCGTGCTTCATTTGAAGCCGTTAGAGAGTGGAAACGTAAAGTGGAAAACGAATGTCAAGAAATACCCACAGTGATAGTCCAAAACAAAATTGATCTCATCGATCAGACGGTGGTAACGGCGGACGAAGTTGAAACACTAGCACAACAATTAAATTGTCGACTCATTCGAACCTCTGTGAAAGAAGATGTTAATGTGGCCTCAGTATTTCGTTATCTGGCCACGAAATGTCATCAATTAAGTCAAGCCTCATATGCGGAACAGCAACAACAGCAAACTGGCTCACAAGCAAACGGTTCGCATAGTCATGAAAATCACAAGACCATTAGTGCATTTAGTCCCACATTTACCAAATCAAAGTCCACACCGGGCACCATAAAATTGCAAAAATCAACAACGGCACGAAAGCGTAAAATAATATTGAAAAAATGTGGCATAGTATGAAGAAGAACAAAAAGAAAAAAATTATTTAAAAAATTAATACCCAAAAATGAAGCACCACTACTTATTATTATTATTTTATCTCAAGAGTATGATGAAAGCGGCCAATATAAATAATTAAACAAAAACAAAGCATAATTACAAAAAAACTAAAATATTACTTATCTCAATTCAATTCATTAAGAAGAAGAAGAAAAAAACATTAAACTTAAAATCCTACATTGATTAATTTAAAGTTTTTAAAAATTATTGGAGCATAATTAACACCTCAATCATGTATAACAACAGCCAACTACTACAGACAAATAAAACCACAACTTTTCGAAAAACTTTAAAAAAGAAATTTTGGTGAAAGAAATTGGTACGTTTATTACAATATAAAAACAATAGCAACAACAAAATCATTTTTATTTTTAATAGTGTGGCCAGTTTGAAAAATGTTTAAAAGTTTCTAGAAATTATGAAATCAAAGCAATAATCAATTTAAAATTTAAATTTTTTCTTGAAGCCTATAATATGTATGTACCACACAAATTTTTGGACGAATAGGCTTATATTGCTTAGGTCTGTACATAAATGCAACATTTGCTTGACCATCAAGGTAGCATTAAAAAATTTATATCGTAGTTTAAACTCGTCTATTTCTTTAATAAACTGCACAAGGAAATTGCAATTTATTTGCTTTATTTATAGACAAAAAGAAGACAAATAAATGTATTGAAGACGAAGATCACGGTAGATTTATATACGGTAGCCTCAAGTGAACAGCTGATGAGGTTTAAAATGTAAAAATGTTGTTGTTTTTTTAGTGTTTGTTGTAACCATTTTTATAAATTTTTTAAAATTTTTCTTTCTATTGTTATTCGTCAGTTAGTGATGAATACACTTGGTCAGCTGTTTTTGACATTACGCATACTCTTTAACAAAAACAAAATCCCTGTTGTTTTTGCATTGTTGTATTTGTTGTAGAAACGTTCCTACCTGTTATATAAATCTACCTTGACAAAAATATTGTGTTATTTGACGTTATCGGTCTAATGTAACGAGCAACTCGCTTCATTTTTATATGTTTGTACGCTTAAACATTTATAAGAACATTACATAGAACATAAACAGTAATCATCCATGAGCCAACCGTCGATCTACGCATTAAAATTCTTTTTCAGATATAGCCACATTATTAATTTCGTTTGTTACATTATTTATTTTTCTTCCTTTCTTAAATATATTTTAGGTTTAAACACAATAGATATAACTCGCAAGCCAGAAACCGCTTGACAACCCAAATACTCTAACACAGCTTTCCCTGACGTATGTATGCTTTAAGAAAATTAAAATAAATCATAATACTCGTAAGCGGTTTTGAGTGGATAGACTGATACCATTTATAAATGTTACTACTAAAAACTAACAATTACTACTTTTTTGACTCACTGTATAGACATTATATTCTTTTTTTTTTAGCTTATTATTTAATTAAATTAATATTTCTCTGTGCAATTTTTATTAAATTGTAAACGTTTACTGTTCAGTTATTAAAAAAAAATAATAATAATTAATATAAACAAAATTCCTAAAACATTATATTTTATATTTAAAATACTTGAATCAATATGTATTATTAAAAAAATATTAATTTATGATTAAAAGAAAAACAATGCTTGTTTTATTTGTTAATAATATGTAGAATTCCGAAGGGATTTCAACTTTAAACTTAAAAAAATTATTTAAAATTTACGATTATGACACGAATTTTACTTTATATATACAATATGTATGTACATCGACATTTGGAACACTTCATTTGTTTTCCTTTCTTTCTTTTATTGTCACTTAATTAAAGGCACTTAATTTAATTTCCCATGGTATGCGATATATATATACATACATACATAGTTTATTATTAAACTAGTTTTAAAAATACATACATATGTACATACATACATATGATGATGCATTAAAACTTTTCACAGATAAATGAATTTTGTAAACGAGGTATCTATCTGTATGTAAGACTGACTCTTCAGTTAAAATGAAGGCATTAATTCGCACATCTGTCACTTGTTGTAAAATTTAAGCACGATGTGATTATGATGTAATTCGACTGCACAGTCTAGTCATTTATTTCTTATAAAAAGAAAACTTAGCTGTTGACGACTGCAGCTTAAATAAAGATGAAATATTTTACATAGAGACTTTTTAACATCCAAAGTGATAAATGGATAAATAAATACACTTGCAAGACATATGATAAATATCCCATATAAGGAAAAATTCTTTTCAAAACTTTAATCTTTATTAGTTAAACATACTAACTAATGCATTACGAATTTGTTTTCCAGATGGAAATTGACAATGGATATGATAACTTTTGCACAAAATGCATTCAATACCTGTAAAACTTAATAAAACGTAATAATTTGGAAGCAATGTGTTGCTGCTACACATACAAACTCATAGAGGAGCGTTTAATAAATTTAAAAAATCTCTTTACCAGAGTTCACCTACCTACCATCCGTCCTTTTAATACAAACAGTGTAGTTAAAAAGGTGAACATTTTTCAATACCTTGATCTTTAGCATTTAGTTGGACTAACTACTCAAAAACTCAGTTTGCTTCCTGGTAAAAGGCAAAATCGATTCCAAACTAATTGAAATCATTTTTTCAACCCCCTTTTTACGTACATTTTCTAAAATCTTTTCATATTCTTGTAACCTTATCTACTTATTTATTTACTAGCAGATTGTACCCGGCGTTGCGCGGGTTATTTTTTCACCCCTTTTCTCCTTTTTGGACCCATTTTGGTCCAACGGAATACCAAATGGAAACGGAATACCCCCAACAGCTATTTGGGAAACTTAACCAAGCTAACTCGGAAAAAATTTCCTATTACCATTTTTTCTTCCTTCGTACCATTTTTTCACTCCTTTTAGCCAAAATTTTTAAAAGATTTATAGCCCATAACCTGCACCTACAAAAGTTCGATCTAAATCCCAAATTTCAAGAAAATCGGTCCAGGCGTGATTGGGTAACGAACTAAACAACAAACATTTGGGAAACTTAACTACGCTAAATCGTAAAAAATTACCTATTACCATTTTTCACCGATTTGTCCCATTTTTCTCCCTTTTGGTCAAATTTTTAGAAAGATTTATAGCCTATAACCCCCACAGACAAAAGCCCGATCTACATCCCAAATTTCAAGAAAATCGGTCCAGGCGTTCAGGCGTGATTGGCTAACAAACAAACAAAAAAACAGACTTACAGAAAGATTTATAATATATATTAGGATATTAGGATTTATAGGTAATTTAAAGGACCTTTTCAAATCCCTTTACATGTATCTCTTCAAATCTTTCTCAAAAAAGTCCCTTTTCAAAGTTTTGCAAATAGTTCCTAAATCAAAATATTTTTACTAGATCGTCTTAGACAATAGAAGAGGATTTGATCCAATTCTAGGCCACACGCAAATATATCGACGTGTCGTTGTCCGTTTCTGCTTATGGGGAATAATTTTAATGGTATTTTCGTTGGAATAGGGATGAGAATTTCTATGACATACTACGGCTGTGTTCAAAATAATAGGAGTGCTATTCTAATGGTAGTTACAACGATATGTAAAAAATAAAATACAAAAAAAAATTCTTAATAACTTTAATAGTTGTGATGAAATTGATTCATTTCAGTTGATCTAAAAAATAAGGGTGCGAGTGTTCTTTTAAAAATAAAAATATAACAGCATCAAAGAATTTTAAAAAAAGTGAACAGTGAGTACGGAAAAGTGTAATTAAAACCTTTTCAACAGTGATTCACATAAATTTTTCTAATAGTGGGGCGACAAAAGCCCTTTACTGAAGAAAAGAGAGAACTAATTAAAAACCTTCGAAAAAAAGCACAGCTTTATAAAAGAACTTAAGAAAATCTTAATTTACTCACAAACGTGGGCCCAAGGGCAAAACATCAACTGTCGATGACCGCCGAATTGTGCGATTATAGCAAAATAAATCGTTCGGCATCTTCAGAAAAATTCAAAAGGGTCTGAATCTTCCCGTCAGTGGCCCTACTACTCGTAGGCACACATCAAATATCACGAAGCAAAATGAAGAGGTATACTGTGGACCGACGATAGCAAAATTATTTTATTTGGTGGCACTGGGTCTGGGCAGTATGTTGGACGGTCTGCCCAGCACCAAAAGATAATTAAACATGGTGGTGCAAAACTAATGATATGGAGTAGCTTTTCATATAATGGTGTAGGCCCAATACATCCAATTTGAGACATAATGGATAGGACGTCTATGTCGGCACTTTGAGAGAAGTGCTGTATTCCACGCCTCTAAAATGGATATTCCAACAAGATAATGACACGAAATACACCAATTGGAAATTGAGAAAAGGGAGGATTCGGGTTAATGGAGTAAAGATTATAGGCGTGGCCAGCTCAGTTTCCTGATCTTAATTCCATAGAACATCTATGGGGGGATGTTAAAAAGTAAACTGCAGAGAAACAACCTTCAAATGGATCACAGAGCTCGAATGCGTGGCACCAAAGTCCTTTAAACAGATGCCAAGATCTTATTCACTCAATGCCTCGTGGATGTGCTGAAGTCATTAAAAGCATAGGTTATTCAACCAAATACTAAAATAGCGTTACTATTTTAAGACAATATTAAACTTTTGTGCCTTTTGTTTAAAAATTATTATTAGGTTGTGGCTAACAAACACTCCTATTATTTTGAACAATTAATTTTGAAAATAAGTTTTATTTACATATATTTTTTGTTTTCGTAGTTTTAACTAACTAATAATAAAGTGTTAAAAAAATTAGAAAATGGTTTAGAAAGAAATTTTACGTCAAACAAATTTGATATTTATTTACTCTTTTATTTTTCCTAATTTTTAACTTTGCTTTTAAATGGCAGGCCTATTACTTTGAACACAGCTGTATGCACGACAAAATATAAAATGATCAGTTTGTTCAATTTCCACAATTTAAGGGCGGCTAAAAATTAGTACCCGCATTTTTTTCTAGTGAAAATGGTATTATCAATAATATGATGGTTGTACAAAAACTGGCCTGCCTACGCCGTTATGAAAATTGGAAAAAAAAGCTCTCATACCAATACCGCGACCATTGGTTAAACAACTTGGCTAGTGTTTCTCTTTAAGTATGAGTTATATATATTCTACTCTCTCTTTGGTTGAAAAAACAGTTAACAATTTTAATTAACTTAATCCTATGGAGGAGGGAGGGCGGGGGGTGATGCTTCAGCGAGAATGGTATTGATGCGGGCATTGCGGAAGTCGGCGAAGAAGACGATCTCGTATCCGTTGGAAGGATAAAATCGAGGAAGCTCTGTCATCTATTGGTGAGGCTAACTATTGTAGGTAGGTCCGCAAGAAGCAAAGGCGTCTGTCTGGAAGGATGTGTTGCGGAAGGCCAAGCGGCTTGTTATGGGCCAATTAAGGAAGAATCAATCTGTGACTAACAGTAGTATTTTATACTGATTATTTATTTACCTGCTTAAAGTGCTGTCTGTGTTGTAATTAATTAATTGAATGCTTAGAAAGAAGCTTCTGGTTTTTTATATTTTGGCCATCATCCATCCAAAAAACTCCATTTTGTTAAAAGAGTTATAATTTTTTTTTGCTCTTTTTAATTGCACCTTGGTTGTTCTTAATTAATAAAAAAAACTTTAAATAGTCTGAAATTACACTTGGCACCTTATTTAATTATAATACTTTAAATAAATATAAAATAAATTTAAAAAATTAAAACTCGTTCTCTCATTTATTTTTTACACTCTTGGACGCTAAACTATTTACAATACAGTGTTGAAAAATTCAGTAGTTTTCTATATTTTTTCAGTCCCCCGCCACGCTTTTTAGTACTTTTTTCATCAAATTCGTTCAAAAAATATTTTAAAAATGATTCGCAAATTCTTTTTCCGTTTCCGTGTTTATTAAGTAAAAATTAAACCCGTTTGTTTGATGTATATGGTGTGGTCTGTCTGTCTAACAGGAAAGGTTAGTTAGTGTTCAATCAAAGAGGGCCGCTGTTCAACCCCCAGGTCAGGCAAAAAACGAAAACGAAAAAATAAAGGCTATGTGTGTGTGGTTGTTTGGGGGGTGGTAAAACAAAGCGCGCCAAAAAAAGGTGGCATCCCCGGGGGGGACAAAACAAAAAATGGCTTCTGTGTGCGGATTGCGGGTGTGGGGTGGGGTGAAGAAAAAAAAGGTGTTAAAAAAAAGCCGCCAAAAAAGTAGCGGACAAAAAAAAAAGAAATAAAAAAATTATTTTTTATTTTTTTAAGTGTGTGGGAGTGGTGAGTTTCTAGTGTGGTGAGTTTTTACAAAAATGTGGTGAATTTAACAGGTGTGGTGAATAAAATCGAAACTCACCAAAGTGCCGTTACTCGAAATTGGTACTGTATCATTATAAATACATGTACTGTATATTGTGATTTGAACGGTGTATGTCTAGCATAAGTACAATCCACGCCTTTTAGTGGAGACATTCACCGATATATTTTAACGACACTGTTGTTTTTATTCGAAATAACTATAGAGTTGCATTGAATATTGTTCAAATACCAATCATTCCCATTGCTGTGAGCAACTACATTATTTGTTACATAGTGTTTGGTTTGGTCAACTATTACAGTTTTTATCTTCTTTTCTATTAATTGTAATCGCTGGAAATTCGTGAACACTTCAATAACAGAAACCAATAATAAATTTAACGGATCTAAAAAATGCCTGCAATTGATGTTAGCAATATGAAGGTGAGTAGATTGAAATATCCAAAGAAAAAGGTATAGAACTAATGACATTAATTTGTAGGTGGCTGACCTAAAGCGTGAGCTTAAGGTTCGTGGCCTGTCGATAACTGGAAACAAGAATGAATTACAAGAGCGTTTACAAGCTGCCATGGAAGGTGAACCGCTGTTGGAAGACAGTTCGATAGCTGGCGAAGACATACTCGATGAAGAAGGTGTTTTGTCGGATGAAGAAAAGATTTTGGGTTCCGATGAAAATGAACTTTTAAAAAGCCCCACCACAACACCTACAACAATATTAGGAAAAATGACAAGCGCAGATAATAAAGATGCTGTCATAGAGGACGACATTTTGGAGTCCCCTACAATTGCAACCAAAAAGGTAGTTTTAAAACGCAAAAGTTCTCTAAATAGTGGAACTGCCTTGGAAACAAGTAATACAACCAAGGAAAATACAGAACCTACTCCATCCAAGGAAAGAAAAATGAGCGAACGTAATCCTATAACTATGGGAGATGAGGAACAAGGCGGTACAGCTCCAGTAAAAAAACTCAAAGAATTGACTATGCAAGAAAGATTAGAATTGAGAGCCAAGAAATTCGGCATTGATGCTAAGACACAAGCCAGTGCTGCTACTGTAATGACGGCAAAAGAAAAGAATGCTGCCATTTCGGTGGCTCCTGTTGTAAGCAGTGAAAAGCAAGTGGAATTATTAAAGAAGAGAGCAGAACGTTTTGGTTGTGTAACATCAACAAATTTAGCCAAATTAGATGCTGAAGAACGGCTACTTAAGCGCAAACAGCGCTTCGGCGGTAATGTTGAGACAACTCCAAAATCTACAGAAGTTACTAGTAATAATACCTCTTCCACAGCGGTGAAAGTAGCTCCCGTCGCTAATGATGAGTGGGCAGAAAAAGCACGTAAACGTTTAGAACGTTTTAAAGCAAATTCTACGCCAACGGTTACTGTAGCAGCTACAGCTAAAGTCGAAACGTCAGCTTCAACTATTGCCGTTAACACTCCTAGCACTTAATAAATGTAATCTGTATTTTGCACCCTGTTAAGTAAGGGTTATATGAATTTTTTTTATATATATATATACCATATATATAAAATTATATTGTGTATATTTTATAGACGAAGAAAAACAAAACGTGTTTTCATCTTGTATCCACTCTTTGTAACAAATATTTTTTAGCGTTATTTTCTAACAATAAATGAATGACAAAAAAAAACTAAGAAATTAACTTGCAAGTGCTCTTATGAATCGAAAGTGTCACAGGATACAATAAATTTTACCCTTCTAGAGCGGGAATTTCGAAAAAATGAACAATTTGGCAAACAAAAATTCACTCAGTAGATATTGGATTATAGGAATGAAAACTAAACTTACCAATAAATACAAAACACTGTCTAAATCGTGTTTTAATTGCATATAATTTTGAATATAGAAACTGTTATTTTAAGCAAAATTTCTGACTGCATAGAAAAAATATAATTCTGTCCAATGAATGAGAACACAATTTCAAAATTTTTCTTTATTACATAATTTATTTTGGGAATCACTACTACTGCTCAATTTTAAATACAATATATGTATGTATATTTAGATATTAACGTTTTCAATTGTGGTGAATAATGTTGTTACAATTATTTATTGAAGAGAAGACTTCGGTAGGTTTTCTTGCACATAACTTTATTTTAAAGTGAGTAAAGTATGTATATTTAAATTTTTTTCCTTCTTTATTTATCGATAGTAGTTAAAATATTTAAAAATTTTTCTTATGTTTAAACTTATAAAAATAAATAGAAAAAAAGAAAAACAACAGATAGTAATAGAAATACAGTAAAGATCGTCGTGATAATTAAAATGAAACGAAAACCTTTAAACAGATCTTGTTAATAAAAACAAGTTTTCGTTTTCTATTAAAGGAAAGCAAATTAAAATAAACGATAGAGACGAAAACTAGTCAGCGGAATTGTGAATAAATGTAAAATTAGACATTAGCATACTAATCAAGTCAGAAAACGATTTATAATAAAGTTAAATCATCTTCATAAACTGTGTTTTAAAATATTAATACAGGTGTGTGTGTTTTTTAAATTTTATATTGAATTTATTTTAAAAATATGTTACTTTAATGGTACGGCCATCCATACGAGATCCATCCATAAGAGCTAAACGTAAATAAATGAAATACATTTATGAAAATAACTCAATTTCTGTTTGTTCAAAAGGTTTATTTACCGATGGCTAGCTCTGCATCCCTTTCTTTAAAGAAACGTACGACTCCCACATCATTACCACGAATTTCAGCAAATTTTACTTCGCCCACGTCTCGGAATTTGTCACGCAGTGTCTGCCAAGTGCAACTTAATGGAATCTGTATAGTTTGAGTAGTTGTTATTGAATTATCCTTAAACTTCAAGCATTTATTTTCGAAAAACTTACATTCTTGATTATAATTGTATCTGACTTGCGTACATTCCCACCTGCATTGCCGGCATTATTCACACCAGAACCTCCACCACCTCCATACATGTCGATGGCATTGCCAGAATTGTAATCATTATCGAGGCCGCCACCGCCGCCGCCACCACCTCCGCTAGAGCTATTATAGGAATTGAAGGGCACTCCCCCTCCTCCGCCGCTACCGCCGGCCTGTGAACTAAAATTTGACGAACTGCCACCGAATCCCGAACTGTAGTTATTGCCGCCACCAGTGCTATAGTTGTTGGATACAGCAGCATTTGCTGACGACATTGAATCATCATTGCCGGCTCCTTGATTTCCTCCCAAATTCAACCCCAAATTGCTAAGAGATGAAGTTAGCAAAGGATTGTTAAGAGCTGCACCCAATCCTCCGACGACATTTGTCAAAGCAGCCAAATTAGAACTGTTCAAATTACCCAAATTTAAATTGTTCGGATTCATGGATTTACTGTTGGGTCCAACGGGCGCTACTGGACTCGGTTGCACAGCCGGATTGTTGCCAAACATGCCGCCTACATTAGAATTTCCCATACTCATGCTGCCACCTCCTCCCATATTGCCGCCCATGCCGCCTCCACCCATCATATTTCCAGACATTTGGGATTGGTTTTGATTCATGTTTGGCAAATTACGCGAAACATCCTTTAAGGGTTCACCATTAGGACCCAAACCAATGCCAACACCACCCAAGCCTTCGGGTAATTTCAGTCCTTCGCTCTTGTCGGGTATGCGATCTAAACGTACAGTCATACGGCGATCGAATAGCATCTGGCGATCCAGCATTGATATAGCCTGTACAGCTTCAACTGGATGGTCGTATTCAACGACCGCAAAACCACGGCTGTTACCATCTTTGTCCAACGATAAATCTACGCTCTGCACTTTACCAGCCAATTTAAAGACTTGCTTAAGCTTCTTTGTGTCCACTTTATAGTCAAGCTAAAGTTTGGAAAATAAACCATAACATACAACAAAATATTAGTAATACGTATTAACATTATCCCGCCCACACAATATACATTGTGTCATAATCTTTTCAACTGACTGACTTGCAAAGCTTTGCTAAAAAAAAAAGTGTAACAAAATATAAATAAATATTGGTAAACTCAATAAATGGGCCATAGAGATATTGACAAGTTTAATTTTGAATAACTCTTATGCGCAGAGCAAAAAATTTTACATCATTAAATTCTGTAGAACAGTTTCCTATCTAATGCTTTTCACAAAAACTATCAGTTTACAATGATTCTAGCAGTACATACCATTATCCTAAGTACCATAAAATGCTAAAAACTTCGAAAAGCCAAGACAAAGTTTTAAATGATTCCTTACTTCTGCCGTAAATATAGTTTGTGTGTAGGCGTCTATAAACAGCACAATAATTATAAATTTATAATAAAAATAAAACAAAGCGATCTGAATGACAGAAATTCTTTCTCCCTTTTCTTCAAATTCTACAGAATCGTAAAAAAACAATCTATCTATATACGTGTTTAAACTGTAATATTGTTTTAAAACCAGCAGCGAAACAACGATCACGACATAACGGAGACACAAGCAAGAAACTATTTCGATTTATACAAACTGTGATTGTAAATACGTATTCAAAAAATAAAAAAATCTGTTTTCAATATTTGTACATAGATATCAAGCAAGCCCCGTAGTTTAAAGAGATGCCTACGAACGAATATATAACGAAATAGCAAATATTTGTGATCATTTCAGCAGCCAGTAGTTTATGAAAGTAAAATATGAAGTTAACGAATAATCGAAATTCCTACTTGCCCCATACGTAGTATGCTCTACACTACAACAAAGTTGTCGAAAAAATCTATAAAAGATGTGGCCCCAATGAATTGTTTCTTTTAAAATCTTTCCATAACTTATATTCAAAATACAATTTTTACTATGAGTAAAATACAGATTACTATTAAATAGGTAGTCAAACAAACAATCAATCAATCAACGAATCAGTGATTCAATAAATCGATTTTTTTAAATACTCACATTAGCAACAAATACTTTATTATGCAAAGGTCCAGTAATGCCGAGACTCTCCAAAAACGAAGCAGAAAGACCATAATAATTATAATTCCCTTGTTGATTATTAAAATCATTAGACATCATGTTAAAATTATTACGACCAGATCTAAAAGGAAGAATTCAACAATGTTTAAACCATCAAAGAGAAATCGCAATTTTGCAAACGCAGCATTATCATCATCATCATCAATCAGATACCATTCGTAAATATTTTACATAATTTGTGCTTTTCTTTTTCAATTCGTTTCTATGTTGGTTATACTCGTGATCAAAAAATAAACACACCAATTTTAGAAGATTAGAAAGAAATATAGCATATTGTTTTAACATATTCTGGTAGGTAGGGTAGGATTTATTATACTTACAATACTTTTTTAAATACGCACGATATTTTTCATTATGAACGCTTAAAAATTCTTTCTTTTCCAACGATTTATGATAATGAAGCAATTAAATTTGTCGTCCTATTTCATTTATTTTTTTCTTTTAAATCTTTTCAAACACAAAATAAAAAAATGGTTAAAAGTATTTATAAAAAGTACAAACTACAACAAGAAAGAATCTTAACATTTTAAAAACAACCATACAAAGGATAGAGCAGTATGAAAAAAAAAAAAAAAAAACATAAAAATAAAATGAAAATCCAGACCGAATGCAATTCTGCAAGTTATTTGGAATTGTTTTGAAAGAGATTTCCAAAATATAAATACAATGTAAATTCTACAATTTCGTTCTTGTTGTGTTTATACTTTATTTCATAAAGAAGCGTCTTGGAAGTTTTTAACTAGTAACCTAGGAATTTGAAGCAGTTTATAGTTGTTAATGCGGAACTACGTACTGTGTGAGAAAAGTTGTAAGTCGACAATTTTATTTTTAAGCGAAACAAATTCCGAAACAAAGTACTTTTCTTAGGTTTTCATCTCTCAGCCTATAAATAGATATTTAATTATGGCAAGTATTTCTCCATAACTGATAATAAAAAAGAACAAAATTTCCATGCAGACATTTAAACTAAAAACCAAATAATAAAGGTGGAATTTTTCGTCAATGTAGGCCCAAAATCATCGAAAATATCTTCTAATAGGAAAAATAAAGCAACAGTATAAATTAACATTAAAATGTCAACATACAATACAGACCGACATTTAAAATAAAAGTTAAACATCCTTGAGACGAATTAACATTATTTAATAATAAAAAAAATAGTTTAACGCAGATTTTATAGTAGAATTTAATTTTAAATTATTGCAGTTCCGACTTAAAGGAGCTCAACTGTACATAATTCGTTAAGAGCAAAACATAGACTGTGACAAACTTCTCATTCATATCTGAACTGAAATGCCGGTTAAGCGGCTAATTAGAAACGAAATAAACGCTAAATGCAGAAAGAAATTTTTGATTGTTTTGTTTAAAGCCGAAGTTGATTACAATTGCTTAATGTGAATTTACGCGCTATAAGGATCTATTCATTATGAGTCTGCTTTTAAAAGGTTATTGAATAAATTTTATTTAAATACTTACGATCGATCATCATCACGTCGAGAAAATCCGCGATCACCGCCACGGTCTACTGAGCCACCACCGCGACCGGCTCCATTACCACCACCGCCACCACCACCACCACCAGCGCCATCACGAATTATGCGACCATATTGGTCTCGTGGTTCGCCATGGTCCTCTTTAACAACCAATTCACGGCCATTCACCTCATAACGATTCATCTTTTCCAAAGCCTTTTCAACGTTATCCGGATCTTTGAACTCGACAATGCCACAACCGCGAGCTTTTCCATTTTCATCATGGAATAATTCAACATATTCCACCGAACCCACAACACGTCTGAAAAGGTCTTTTAGATCTTGCCAGCGATAATCGTATGGTATATTTGAAATATAAATGCGGCAATTCCGTCTTTCCCGACTGCGATCGCGATTAACGCTGCCGCCTCCATTGCCACTGGTACTGCCGGGGGCATCCGCATCAGAGAAACGGGAACCACGTGCCCCACGACCTCGACGATCACGCTCCTTTTCGCGATTTTCAACTAAATTGCTATTATCCATTTTCTAAATTCTCGTCTTCTGTTAAGTAATAAAACTGGTATATACAAAATATACATACGAGGTTAAAAAACCGACGCTAATCAAAAAGATAAATTGCCATTTCTACGTTCTTTTGGTGTACGAGAAAATAAAAATGGCGTTTTTGCTTCTTTCATACACATTGCTGTAGCAATTAATGTAAGAAAGGTATCAACGAAATCATTCAATACTTACATTAAGACTTGTCTTTAGGCTGTTGTTATTATATTTTTACAACTTAAGTAATTTTTAATAAAATTTGTAGTCAATTATTACACTTGGAAGATTAACAATTATTTTATCTTGCCGACGAAATGCAAATAGTAAAATAAGGTAAAAACATACAACAGCAGCTAACTTCAGTGCATAAAAATGGCGTTCATTTAAAAAACAGGGAGGTTTCAACAAACTTGCGCTTCCATAAATAAATAAATACGGCAACACAACACGCAGCCAATTATGGAATATTGTACATAAGAAAAATATTCTTTAGTTAAAAGAATCTTTTAATATTTTTAAAACCCAATAGTTAGAAATCTTTAGCACAAAACAATAAATCACACAAATAGATTATAAAAATTGCACGCGTGATGTTTTTCTTATAAATTTTAATTAATCACACAGAAGACACTGCTGTCTGTACAAGACAAAACAAAAACATCAATGAAATTTGTAATAGATTAACAATTCTTTATCTACCCGGAGTTTTTTATTAAATCCGGCAGTACTGTATCTAGTTACAGCTGTTTTACATGTTTTCCTTTTGTGCTGGATTTTATTTAACAATCGGTGGATGAAAAATAAATACCCGCCGGTTTTATTAAAAAATTAAATAAAATGTCTGGTTTAACGAAGGTAATAAACGTCTCACAAAGCGTTAGAAACTTATGCTATTCCTTGAGCAATGTATCTTTACAACATGCCAATAGGTCATTCAAAGTACCGAAGTAAGTTTGTGTTTCAATCTTTAGCACTCAAATTTATATAACAAAAACAAGTCCTTTGCAGAACTATCCTCAGCTGGCAGCAAATAAATACCAATTCTCTAGTGGCGGTGGTAGCCACTCGGCAATTCTCCACTACCCAACATAATAAGAATTTAATGGAGTTTTTTGATGATCCCAAGAATTGGTGTGAGAATGAGGTTAAGGTCGGTAGGGCCTGGAAATTGGATGAGCTGCGTATTAAATCGAATAAAGAACTGCATCAGTTATGGTTTATTTTGCTGAAAGAGCGCAACATGCTGTTAACCATGGAGCATGAATGCAATGATAAAATGGAATTGTTTCCCAGCCCCGAACGTTTGGATAAAGTAAAAATATCCATGGAAAATTTAGAAACAGTGGTAAGGGAACGTAATAAGGCCTATCATCTGTTAGAAACTGGAGAAACCGGTGAAAGACCTCAACGTTTAGTAGCCAATAATTTGGGCATACGTTATATGTACAAGTAAGATGTGGACTTATTTGCATTATTGATAAAGAGACTTGCAAGAAAAACTGTCAAACTCTTTCTTGATAGTCTGTTCCCTGTTATATATTATTTTATTAATATTGCTTCAAAAATTTCAAACTAATTTCTGTTTTGCTAAGGTATTGTGAACACGTTTTACCACCTCAATTGAATGTTAAATGGATTAAGACACGTTCGATTGGATACGGCGGACGAGCTGTGCGCAAATTCTTGTTGCTATATCGTGAAAAGTTATACAATGAGAAACGTAAAGCCAAGAAGTAAGCAAAATTTAACAAAATTTTTATAAAAAGACAATAATAACAATATAATTTTTCTTTCAGCCGTTCCCGCAATGAGGCTATGATGATTCTACGTCGCAATCCTAATATGGATCTTGAGCTTTTACGTCGTAAATTCCCTGATGTGAATATAGACAAACTTATTAATAATGATAAAATAAGAGGTCATTATATACCCAAAGTCCAAGCTTAAAAAGAAATAAAAAAACTAAGTTTTTGTTAAGAAAAGGAAAGGAGCAATATTTTATTAGTCATCATTATCAAAAGTAATTTTCTTGCCTTGGAAGGCTGTTATAGTGGGCTTTAATTTTTGTTTAGCAGCCCAGGAAGGATGCAGAGAATCTTGTTTGCTATCATTTGTTTTAATAGGTGTGGATCTGGTATTTTTAGTTGGTGCTAAGCTACTGTGATTTGTACTATTGTCATCATTTTCACCAAACGTTATCTTTTTACCTTGGAACCCAGTTATAATAGGTTTTAATTTTTGTTTTGCCGCCCAAGATGGATGTAAGTTTTGTTCATTTGTTTGGCTTTGAGATTTTTCATAATCAAAGTTTTTATTTCTGTGATCCTTTTTCTCTTGAGTTCTATTTGCAGTCAAATTATTATTGTGATTGCCACTTTTAGACCATTTATTTGGTGTTTCCTTTTGCCAGCGATTTTTATTTGCTGCCGCATTGTTTCTAAAATCTTTTGAATTTTTATCCCACGATTGTTGACGACGATCTTTAAAATCTCTAGGTTTTTTGTCGTAGTTATTCAATTTAATCATATGTAAGTCTCTATGTTCCTCAACATTAACATCATTTTCATTGTGGTTATTTTTAACTACTGCGGTAGACAGATAGTTTTCACCAGTTTCTGTTATAAAGAAGGGATCAACTACTAAAGCTTGCTCTACTTCTTCCTCCGAACTTTCACTTTCTACTTTTTGTTCAATGTCTTCTTTTTCTACATTTGCCACGATTACTGTTTCTTCTTTTTCCAACACGGTTTCTTTTTCCTGTTTTTTTACAGAGCTTTTCTGTTTCTTATTACAAACATCAGTTTTCTTAGATCTATCTGTTGCGGGTCTTTTAAGTGAGGTATTTGTACTGGTTTCCTTTTGATTTTGACTTTCATTTGATAATTCTTCTATCTCCCAGTTGCCTGTCGTTGATATGTTTAATTCAGTACCATTTGCCTTGCCTTCAACATCCTGTTTCTCACAATTTTGCTCCAGCCACTCTTGTCTTTTACGGCCCATGGCTTTCTGTTGTTTCAATTCTAAACGTTTTTGTCGTTTTTCTTCTGTGCGTTGAATTTTCAGTTTACGTTTGCTTAGCTCCATTAGAACCTGTTGCCACTCATCTTTTTTAGCCTCATCAAGTTGTAATTCTGTTTTAAATCTTTTGCTTAAGCCTTGCATGATTTTATTCATGGATAATAATGCTACTGCTACCTCATCAGGTGTGGCTAGACCATTGGTAATTATGGCAGCTGGAGGTTTATCCATTAGCAGAACTTTCTTCATTATATCTACCCTTTTGATTTTCTATATAAAAAATGTATTATTCCTGAAGACTGCCTTTAACGTAATTCTATAGTTTACCTTTAACAGTTCCATAGTTTCTGTTGATTTCCTTATACGCTCTTTACATTTTGCATCGTCAGGATGCTTTTCCAAAAGCGTCTTCAGTTTTCTTATCTTATGCACGAGTTTGTTAATAGTTTGTATACGCGACTGTTGTATACCCTTTTTATTGGATATTACCTAAAACAGTAACGATTGTTTAAGTTATTTATGGTTCTAAATATTTATTATTACTTACTAAATTATTAAATTTTAATTTATTAAACATTTTAATTAATTTTCTAATTTATTTTATTACAAATACACTTTTCCAAAGCGTGCTTTATATTTTGTTATCACGTTGCGTATGTTCAGTTAAAGAATTAAAACAGCTGACATACAGGAAAGTTGCCATACGGTTATGTTTTCAAATGTTTATTTATATTGGGATTGTTTTTTAACAATTTTAGAGTAACAACCATACGGTATAAAGCCATTTAATTAAAACAAAAATAGTTTAATATTTTCATTAGTTAAAAGATGGATATTTTATATGAATAATTTTAATATGTTTTAATATACAATATAAGTTATCAATGAGTATTTAGAAATAAGTCTGGCAGACCAGAAAACATAACCAAAAAGAAGTTGGCAACTCTAATCATAAATTGATTTGCTTTTTATTTAGTTTTTTTTTTCCTCTATGAAAAATAAATTTTGATTTACAAATTTACTGAAGAATAGTTATAAACAATTAGTCTATCAGCCGCAAATAACATAACAAACATTTAAAAACTAAAGAAATTATAAAATACAATGCCGGTTAGCAAACTGTGTCGTATTTGTTTACAAGAAGATAAAGGACGAATGGGCATGCAACCATTGTTTGATGAAAATAATGCACGCTGTGCTGAAATAGTACAGCGCATCGAAGAATGTGGTGGCATAGTAGTAAGTACACAGACAGCTGGAATATATATGATTAGCTCTAAATTTAACGAAAAACTTTTTTAAACTGTTTTAAAGCTCAAGCATCATGAAGAATTTCCCACCATGATATGCCTACAGTGTTTGGCTTCCCTCAACACATCCTATAAGTTTCGTTCAATGTGCCAGGCTAGCGAACACGCTTTGCTGGACGCTATAGTTAAGGTATATATATAATTAAACATAAATTAATTGTTATTATTTATTTGGTTAACATTTTTCTTCATAATTATAGTCTGAATTTAAAATAGAGCCACAGGAGTTGGCTGCGTCGAGTCAAACTAAACAAAAGCATGATGAGGAGGATGAGATTGATGCCGATGAAGACGAAATGTTTTTCGATCTACATACAGAAGATTATATTGACAACCAAATGGTGGATTTTGATGAAATAAATGATACAAAAGATGAATATGTAGAGGATGGCGTAGAAGATGATGATGAGGATCTGGAGTTTTTTGCCATTGAAGAAACCGATGAAATTGAGGGTGAAGAACATTTAGACGACAGTGATACAGACGATGGCGAAAAAGGTTTTGATGGCGAATTTGTACCAATACCGAAGAAAATCAAAAATTCAACAAAAGCGAAAAAAGATAAACGTTCATCAGCGAAAAAAGAAAATACTAAGGAAAAGGTAAAACGTGGTCGTGGCCGTAAAAAGAATGAATCAGAACCTGAAACAAATATTTGTGAAATTTGCGGCAATATTTACTCCAAACGTAGTCTATTAAATATGCACATGAGACGTCATCGAGCAGAAAAGCCATTTGAATGCGAGTAAGTTTCAATACTTATTTTTTAGTTTAATAATGTTTGCACAATTGGTTGACACAGTCCGAGATTAATATTTAGGTTTGATAATTAGAAAAAAAAAATAAATTTTATTTGTTCTAAGTAGGATTTTTATTTCATTTGTTATATAAAGTTAATAATAAGTACTGTAATTAAAAACGAAACTATTTATTTTTTTAGAATTTGTGGAAAACATTTCACCTGCCCCTCAGAAATCAGTAGACATATACGTATTCATACCGGAGAAAAACCGTATGTTTGTCGTTTCTGCGGACGTACATTTGCCGATCGCAGTACAAACATAAAGCATGAAAGGTAAATTGATATAAAAACAAGTAAAAATATTTTCCAATTTTTTAATACGCTTTCCTTTTCTAGAATACACACCAACGAAAGACCATTTACATGTCAAACCTGCGGTAAATCATTTACGTATTCAAATGTCTTAAAAAATCATATGTTAACCCACACTGGTGAAAAACCATTTCCGTAAGTATATTTCGTTTTTTGTAATGAATTTTTATTTGTAAAATTTTTTACTTTACACTATTTTTCAGCTGCATTCCTTGTAATAAAACATTTTCCCGTAAACATCAATTGGATCAACATTTAAGTACAATAACTCATCAGCAAACTGTTAAGAATCTTATGCCTCAACAAGTTACAGAGGGATCAGTACATGAATTTACTGTGCAAATAACAAGTGATAATCATCCTCATATTATACGCCAACAGCATTGATAAGCAATTTTCTTTTTATACTTTTCTGTTTTAATTCTTTTGCTTTCGTTTAAAACTTGAATTAAGTCTTAATTAATAATTTAATATATCGTATATGAATTTTTTATATAAAATATTTATAAGATCGGTTCATGCAAATTATGTTGCATCTAAAGGAATTAACAAAATTAATTTGAAACTGAATGTTTTATTAATAGTCGTTTGCTTTAAATTGTTTAATACTTTATTTCCCTCAAATAGCAATAAAATAGTATGTAATTTGAATATAATATTGTTACAAGATTTTCTATTCTCATATAGGAATTTAATAATAATTCGAATTATTATTCTTATTCAACGGTCAGTTCAAACAAAAAGCAGTCTAATTAGGTGAAAAGAACTCTTCAAGTTACATTAGGATTTTAATTATGAATAAATAGAATTTTTCTCAAAAAAATTTCACTCATTAAATAGACTTCTAAACGACAGAAATGTAAGGAATGATTGCCAAGAATAAATAGAAATTGAAATAGAAACTGTTTGTTGGTATGCAAGCACTGTTGTATGAAATTTTGGAATCAGTAGAACAAAGGTGGATACATAATTTAGTTCCATGTAGGTACATATAAGTAAATATGATTTATTGTGGCAAATGGATCATTTACAATAGCGTTAAGTGGAAGCGGTGTTAAATTTAGGGTAAAGCATGAGAATGGTTTTGCTGAATGTTTCGTAAATTTGAGATAAAACTAGTTGTATCTACTGGGAATTACTTCCATGCTTCTATTTTTATACTTCAACTTCCCATGCTCGTGCAAATATCTTTCCATGTGCGTTTCGTTTGTAAGTCTTTCTACAAATTTTAGATGCCTGTTTCCATAGTGTGTGTCGTATTCAAATCTCCCTGTTCCTCTTTATGTGCATTTATTCTTTCACTATATTTGACGCTGTTTCTTTATGGAAATCTATTATGAAGAGTATGATTGATTCACCAGAAGTTGTAGGAATTTTTCTATCTATAGTTTGATACGAACCTAGGATTATTTGATTAATTTTATGGCTTGTTTACAAATATTTATGATAGGAAAGATTTGCTTCATAGGAGAGAGATACAAACGGACAAAACATGACGTGTTTAGATTACATAGAATACTTCCAAGTTAAATAGGTTTTTTTTAAATGTTCTGTCAAGACGAAAGTTAATATGTTAGCATCTATGTGATAAGCAAACAATTAAAAAAATTCGATAAAGTTTAAAAAGAACAAAAGAAAATGAACTAACTTTAAAAAACTTTAGTTTTAAATATTTATTTTATTTGATTTTTACCTTTCGCTTTTACAATTTTTTTTATAATAATAATTTTTCCATTTTTTTTTTTTTAATTAAAGCAATTATAATTTTTAAATTTAAATTGTTATTTATTTACATACTCTGTTTTTATATATGATACTTATTATTTTTAATTAATTACTCAACTAACTTTCTTGTAATAGACAAAAATAAAAAAATAATAATAATAATTAAAATGTAAAACAAAAACTATTTACAAATATGTTTTGTAATTTTTGTTTTCATACTTCATTTTATAGTTTTTTTGTTTTTTTTTTTTTAATTTCAAATTTTATTAAATTTTTATTTTTTTTTTTGAAAAATATACTGTATTATGTATGTATATTTGTATATATTCATTTATACATACTATGTGTATATGTATGTATATATTTTTAAACTCTATGTTAATCAAAATAAACTCAAAATTTAGTTTAATGTAAAACTATCACTTTGTTTATTTAGTTTTTATATGTTAAAAAATGTTTTATTAATTTTAATATTTTTTTTTTGTCATCTTCTTCCAAAAGATTTAAATTTTTTAAATAAATTTTTCTTGGATTCCATTGTTGAAACAGAGGGTTGTTAAGAGTAGGGGGGAGGGAGGTGTGTTAAAAGTAACATTTAAAACTTGTTGTTTTTTTTTTTACTTACTATTGTTAATATTAATATGTATGTATGTATGTATATAGATTTGTTTGTAAAGCAAATGTATACATATATATGTATATATATATACCATATAGTATATGAATGTGTATATATATTTATTATTTTTATAATAATTATTAAAAATTAATTTAAATTTAAAGTTAATGTAGAAAAAACTTTTTTTTAATTTATTTGTTTTTGTTATTGTTTGATTTGTTTCTAAACTAAATTGTATTTTTTGTTATTTGATGGGTAGTGTTGTTGTTAGTACATATTCCTTTTAGTTTTTTGTTGTAATTTTTATTTAAGTTTTTATTTTCTTTGTTTAAAAATTATTTCTTATCATTGTTAATTAGTTAACAATAACATGGTGTATTATTATTATGTCTGTGTGTGTGTGTGTGTGTGGGGCATTTTCTGGTGTATTTTGTAAAATTAAAAAAATAACTCTTGTTTCTATTAAAAGATTTTGTTTTTTTTTTTGTTTTGCTTTTATAAAAGAGCTAAAATTAGTGATTTGTTGTTGTCTAGGTGTACACATTTAATTATTATTTATTTTTCTTTTATTTTTTTTTTTAATAGAGAAATATAGAATTTTAAAAATAAAACAATTAAATACTTAAAATATTTGTTATTGAGTGTCTTCGTTTTACTAAATTCTTTTTTGTTTTGTATTTGTATTGGACAAGAATTTTGTAATATAAGTTTATTTAGTTTCATTAAAAGTTTCTTTTTTTTATAATTTTTATTTTTATTGTTAAAAAAATAAAACAAAACACAATTTGTTGCTTTCAAAATTTTTAACAAATACAAGCATACCAGACAAATTAAAAGGATATGAATTTTTTCTTTTTTTGTTGTTGGATTCGAATGTAAGTTCGCCAACAGACATTCCGAGTTAAATCTTCAAAAAAACGTGAAAGTAAATTACCAATGACCACCTTTGTATATTTTTGTTTTTTTCCCAATGCGAAAATTTATATTCCATTCTGAAGAGAATACTCGACATAAATAGTTTCTAAAACGAAAACATTTTAATTACAGTCAAGCTTCTATAATTTGAACTCCTATTATTTGAATTTTCTATAAATTGAAGCACAGCCACAGCACCTTGGAGAGAAATTCTATTAGGTTTTGCTTCCTTCTTTAACCTGAAGAGTCTATAAGTTGAAGTTTTTTTCTGGATAATGGTGATTCAATTTATAGAAGTTCGACTGTAGTATTATTTATAAATTTTTTGTTTGTTTTATATTTAATACTAATATATATATAAACTAACATAAAAAAATAATTTTGAACATTAAAAATTATATTTAAGCGTTAAACCTAAATGTTTAAGGCCGTTCCTAGTCGCCTTAGTCTAGTAGACTAGTGTGCCCAGGATTCAAAACCCAGGTCAGACATTAAAACGAAATTGTAAAAAAAAACATATTTTTTCGGTAACTGCCTCCTCTAAAATGATTTTGGCAAAAACTCGGAGAGTAAATAAAATTGTCTTGAAAAGTTCCTCAAAAATCTGCCGTTCGGAGTCGACTTTAAACTTTAGATTTCGATTTTGAGTGAGTGTGAGAAGCTAGGTTGTAATCCGGACTGAAAGATTGTAATGTATGTTTTAGTCCGTTCACATACCAGAACGTTAATAGATTTAAAGTATTGCTTACATTCTAAAGCAATTACATTTTTTTTAAAACATTTATAGAGATTTTTTTTTCAAAATAAAAACGATTTTATAAGAAATATATTCCTTTCATATAAAATAGAGTTTCTTTTCTAAATTTACTACATTCTAGATATACTTAGCAGATTTTACAAGTGCAGTTAGTACTTTTCTTCTTATTGCATAAGTAAATTCTATTTAAATTTGACTTACTGTGTGATGTGTTCCCTTAACACAATTTGAAAAAATATTTTAATTTTGTTTAAAAAACAATCTTGAATAAAATTTCCATGATAAAACAAATAAATTAAGTCTCTGACTTCCTGTCTAAACTGGTTGGCTACCTCCTATTGGCTAATGTTTTTTGTTTTTGGTGAAATAAAATAATTCCAATTCAATTTTGTGACATAGAAAAATGAAGATTTATTGTATTAAAAAAAAAATGAAAGGAAATAATTTTATTTTTTTTTTTGTTTTTCTAAATATAATTTTTTTTGTAATTGTAATATTTAAAATATGTATACGTTTGATGGTTTACTTCTTAAAAGTATTTAAACTTATAGATACACACATACAATAAATTTTTTATATAGAAAAATAATTTTGAAATTAAAATAAAGGCTCAATTTTAAGAGAATCATAATTTATTTAATATAAGAATATATGTTTATATCGTTACTTAAAATATAAAAGGGCCTGGAGGAAAAATAAAAAATAAAATAAAACAAATGAATTTAGTTACTTGGCCGACAGAAGAATTTAAACTCCATCCACTAAAATTGTAGGTAGACGTCGGTAATACGGTTAAATGTAAAAGTTAAATTAGATTTTTTTTTATTACGGTTTAAAGAGTTTTAGTTTTTTGTTGTAACACAATTATTTAATTAAAAAAAATCGATGATAATAGATAATTGTTATATATAAAAAAAGGTAAATAAATAAATTTCTTTTTATAAATAACATTGAAAGCCTAAAAAGATATTGAATATAAAAGATCAATTGAAAAAAAAATAATCTTTAAAAGTTTTTAATAATTTTTAATAATTATTAAAGTTTCTATTACAGTAGGACGTTGATTAGCCGTGATGGTCGGTACCGAAAGCATTCCAGATAAACGATTTTCCCGGTTGAGTAGCAATTTTGTTTCGTTTTTTAATAGATATTTTTGTTAGTTAATAAATGAATATGTATAAACATATTTATATAAAAACTAAATAATTCAAAAATATAAAAAACAATGCTTTTGTCAGAAAATAGTGAAGAGTTCAAAATAATAGAAAAAATGTTTGCTTATAATCATGGATAATAGAAATAATCACGTTTAAACGATGCAGAAAAATTTAAGTCGGTCCAAAATAAAATTAAGGCGATGCAAAAAATTTTCTTTTTCTATCCCGGATAATCAAGGTCCTACTGTATATTATTTATTATATATGTATTCTTTATAATAATTATTTTAAAATTTTTAATTATTTATAACTTTTTTTTTTGTTTGTTTTGTAATTTTCGGTTTTTCTTTTATCAATTCGAAATACTTTATTTTCGATAATGTTTTAATTTCCATTGCTTAATTAAATAATTGGCAATTGTTATTACATTTTTTATTTTTATTTGCATTGCTTAACCCAGTAAAGCCAGTCGAAAGGTTGTTATTAATAAAAATATTGCTCTTAAGAATATTTTTATAGGTTTGACTGTTAAATCTCCGTTAGCTGGGAAATAATTTAATTTTAAAATATTGAAAATAAAAATAAACAGCTTTTGCAAACAAAAAACTTTTTGTTTTTGAAATTAACCGTAAAAATGTTATTAAAAAAAAAAAATTAAATTGATTAAATTTATAATTATAAAATTGAATTAATTTGAAAAAATTTTTGGAAAAATATAACGCATTTCTTTTATTTGTTTAATACATATATTTTTCGTTTTTTAATTTTTTTTTATTTTTAATTTATTTATTTATTTATTAAACATTGTTTTCTTCTTTTGCCTTTCAGAAATTTCAAATTCTTGTTTTTAGTTTACTTTTAATATTTTCATTTACAAACCGCTCCTTTATTGCAACATTGTCATATCTCAAAAAAACAAAAAAAAACTTGAACTTGGCAAAATCCGATTTAAGTTTTCAAGACATAAGTCGTATGATCTAATTCCCGCAAACATTTTTGCTATAACTTCGGTTCAGCTTGGGATATAAAACTGATTTTTTTTCAACATGTACAGAAGGTCTAAAAGAGCAGTTTTGCTTAAGTAACTACAAATTTTTAATTTCTTGAGATATGATTATGTTGCAATAAAGGAGCGAAACGAATAACCAATACAAAATATATCCAAGAATTTCCATGAACATGAAAGGCTATGTTGTAGACGTATTTAAAATTTTTCTATGAAATTTTTATTTACTTTCTATATATCGTTGGTCTTATGTGGAAAGCTCCTAATCGCATATTTTTTTTTTAATTAAATTTTTATTGGGAGGTATGTGTATTTATGTTAAATGTACTGGAATCACAAAACAAAAAAATCAATTTCGAAAAAAGTGTGAGTTAGGGCCTTTCTACATGAGAGCAACAATATGACAGAAGAGTAGCTAATGCATAAATAAACAAATTATTGGCTTTGGCTCTGATGTCTTGATATACCAATGGTTTTATGCCAAAGGTAGATAATGCTCCATTTGTCAGTAATAACTTAAGGAGCATAATCCTTAAAAAAAGTATTAGTTTTTAAGGCAGAGAAACTGTTACTGAACATAGCATCAGTGTAGTGTAGTTTGAAAATTTATAGACTGGCCATTGTATAATTCGTTTTATAAGACGTCTACTATATTTTTTTTTTTTAATTTTATTTATTTTAAATAATTTCTTTTCACTTTTTTGGTTTTTGTTTTCAAAAATTTAAAATGTTTTCTTTTTTTAATTTATATTTTTTTTTAAAAAGCTTTTGCAAAAATGTTTGTTGAAATTTATTCAAACATGACAGTGTAGTTTGAAAATTTAAAAACTGTCCGAAAAGGTTTTGTAATTTTATTATTTTTTGTTTATTTATTATAAACAATTTCTTTTCACTTTTTTTTTTGTTTTCAATAATTTAAAATGTTTTCTTTTTTTTAAATTAAAATTTTTTTTAATTAGCTTTTGCTAAAATGTTTGTTGAAATTTATTTAAAAAAAACTCATATTCTTTTTCGTTTTAAACCAATGTATTATCATATTAATATCTTCTTACATATTGCCCGCCATGAATAATGTTTCGAAGATAGAATCATTTAAATCACTATTTATTAACTCTTTGATTTTTGTTTTTTTTTTGTTTTTTAATAATTTCGAAATGTTTTAAAGAAATTTAATTTTTATTTGTTTTTTTCATATTTTCTTTTATATAAAATCATTTTTTTTTTTGTTTTCAATAGTTTTAATAATTTCATGAAAGAAATTTTTTCAAAAACACAAAAATTTTATTGGGATTGCCTTGAATAAACGTTTCGAAAATAAAATCCTTCGAATTATAATTTTTTGAACCATAGATTGCACATTTGCTTTTTTAATTTATAAAGTCTTCTCTTCTTTTTTTGTTTTGTTTTTTGTTTATGTATTCTCAAATTGTTCACTTTCTAACATTATCATCGTGTTTGTTTTTAAACTACTTGTCTATCTGTGTCGTAAGAAAATTCGAATTTGAATTTGTAAGAAAATTTTTTTTGTTTTGAAAGCCTAGTAATCTGTCTGGTTGCTTGTTTCTTTTAAGTTCTTTGTTTTTTTTTTTTGATTGGAGTTTTTAATTTTTTAACTTTTGTTTTTTGTTTATAATTTATTTATTTATTATTATTCTTTAGTTAATGTTTATTTTTTTTTTTGTTTAATAATTTTGTAAAATAACTAATTAATTATCATTAATAATTTTAATTTTTTTTTTTTTTTTAGGTATTGTGTTATTGTTTTTGTTTTTAATTTTTTTTTTGTTTGTTTTACATTTAAAAACTTAAACAAAAAAAAAAACTTAAAATTGAGTTTTTTTCTTCTTAATTTTTTTTCTCGGTTTTTTTGTTTTGTTTTATTTTAGCAGCACAACATTTATAAGGAGGAGTAGTAATAATAGTATTAAATAATTAAATTTAAATTGTTTGTTTCTTTGTTTGTTTGTTTCTAGATTTAAATTTATTTTGTTTTAGAATTTTTGTTTTGTTTTGTTTGTTTTTGAGTATCCTAACAAAAAAAACAACATTTTTCTTTTTGTTATACAGTGGAATAGGAGTACGGGGATATTTGTGTTGTTCTTCTGTGTATTGGTCAAGCATAGTTACAAGTCATCAAAGTAATATAGGATTTGTTGTATTAATATTACTAATAGTATATTTATAAACTTCATTATCATAATCATTGTTATTGTTGTTGTTGTTATTATTAATCGTTATTATTATTATTATTATCATTATCATTATTGCAATAGAATATAAAATTGAAATTTGTATTTACCCACCATTCCGAAATTGTCTAACAGATTTAAAAGCAATATTAAGAATAATAATAATAATAAAAAATTCATTTGATTTCAACACTATTCGGAAATTGGTAGATCGGCGGCTATTGTTGGAAAATCGTTATCATCTTTAGGTTCCAACGATCTATATTCATCAGAATCTTCACTAGTCGTACCCACTGAGGTTGGCACTGAGTGTGAACTCTTGTCGTTTATTTCGAATTTTTGTTGTTGATTAGAAGACGGTATAAGTATAGCTTCAGATGGTGTATTATTAGCGGATTGTGTTAAGAGAGATGTTGATGTTGTTGCTGCAGACGTTGATACAATAATTTGTGGTGTTAGGCTGTCGTCATCATCATCACCGTCTTGATTACCAAGGCCAGTGTTACATGTTATCATATCGTCTGGCATAAAGGAATCGGTTATAGTGGTATACGTTTCGTTATCAATACTAATTGATGTGTTTGTGGTATTTTTATCGCCAGAGGCGGCCAACAATAAATCTAATTCCAATTTGCTGGCTGTAGCTGTTGGCTGCTCTGTTATCACAGTTGTTTGTTGTAAATGTTGTAAATTTTGTATGGGTTTCGAAGAGCTAATGGCTATTCCGTCACCATCGGCATCACCACCACCACCACCGCCGCCAGCTAAAAGATTTGCATCTTCCTCGTTGACACTAATATAGGGACAACGTTCGCTTAATAGCGATACCGGTTCATCATCCTCTTCGGTAACACTGGTTATACTTATGGTGCGTTCTTTAAACGTATGCATTCCTGCTGCAGCTGCTGCTGCTGTTTTTGCTTGTTGACTGGCTGTTGTTGTTATTATTGTAATGGGTGACGTTGCCATTGGTATTGTAGCGGCAACGGTTGTCGCGCCATCTACACTATCTTTAGAGAGGCCACCAGTGCCGTACGTAGTATATGTAAGAGCAGGAGAAGTGCCCGTTACAGCAGTACTAGCCTGTGCTGCACTAGAAGAAGCCTGTGAAGCTTCACTATGAGACTCACATTGTGATATCGAACGACTGATAGAAGTAGAAAAAGCTACAAACAGAAAAACGACGACAATAAATAAATGTAAATAAAATTTTACGAGATATAGTAAAATGAAATTAATTATGTAGTTTGAAAATGCTTAGCATTAGAAAAATGGAAGAGACAAGGAAAATAGGGAGTCATATTGCACAAAATGGGGTATATTTGCTCTGAACAAAGCCTTCAATTCCATGTGAAAATAATGAATTTCTTTATCAGAAAAACTTACATTCGTAACGATCCCGTCTAATTGAATGACGAGAAGCCAATGGTAACAATTTAATGCGGTAAAATTTGGAGCCTCTGTTAACACGGTAACGATTTTCGTCCTAGAAAAAAAACAAAAAAAAAAAACATGAAACGTTTTCCAAACGATGTGAAAACATAGATTTCTTTACCTTTCGAGCTTGACAATATTCCTTTTCTATTACCCTTCCAATGGCGTAAAAAGGTATTGGTACAGAAGGTTCTTCACCGGCTGCGGGTATACGTAGATTCAGACCAGGCAAACTGTCGCCATGAACAAAATAGAGACTGTTTGAGTCTTGTACGACCATAAATTGACGATGGCGTATGCTCCAGACTACAAAGACTATGTCATCTTTGGAACAGGACTCTAAAACAATTACCCTATGACTAGAGCCGCTGGATTTAGAGCGTGGCATCGGCAACTGTTCATAAGTTGAGCTGAAATATTATAAAAGTACATACGTTAGAAGGCAGGAAACTTTATTTTTGTGTTTATGTTTCTAATTACCCCTTGAGAGCAGCAAATGAAGTTTCCATTTCTAAGCGTTTCGATTTCTCTTGGTTGAGTTCTTCTTCCAAACGACTTTTGTCGCGACTCAAATAATCAATTTTCTCTTTTAGCCAGCTATTGCCTTCTTCGTTGGTGAGTGTTTCGAGACGTGTCTTCAATTGATAGTTTTCTTTAGTTAACATGAGATCTTTTTGGCGCAATTGCTCCAATTGCCTTTCTTTATCCTCTAACATTTCCTTAAGGATACTAATGTTAGCCATCACAGATTCAGCATTTAATGGGAATATTTTCGAACGCTCCAGTTCGATGGCCGCCCTTATGGCATTTTCCTTTTCGGCCTCCAAATCGCTGCGTAGTTGAGATAGAATGCTTTCGTGCAAGTGTCTTTCGATGACATTGTCGCCTAGTGGATTTGTTTCCAAACTGAGATCCGAAGGTGAACGCTCCATGGAAGTCATTAATTTGAAACGTTGTCTTAAGGACTCTATTTCAGTTTTATGCTCATGTATCAGCTTTTCACGGGCCTCTAATACCGCCTGTTCCTTTTCGTTTTCGTGTAATTTCATCCGCTCCTTAAGCTCTTCTAATTCGGCTTCCAAAACCGCGCATTTTGTTTTCATAGATTTGGCCTCGTCATTTGACTGTTGTCTTGCCTGTTGTAAATCTTCATCTCGTTCTTGAAGTTGTTGCGTAAGTTTTAATATTTCCTGCTCTTTTTCGGCTTGTTGTAGACTGATCTCATGTTCCTTAGCCTCACATTGCATACGCAACAGATTCCATTTGTCGTTTAATGTTTGCAAATCGGATTGTAAGTCTTCCCTTTGCGTTATCGAATCCTGGCGAAATGTTTTCAAATTGCTCCGATGTAATTGTATGCATTCTAAGGCCATTGTAGACATGGCGCCCATCATTAAACGCATATTTGTCACCTCCTGCTTAAGGGTTTCAGCATTTTCATCTGTTAAGGTTTCGGCACTTCGAGTTATTAACTGCTCAGTGAGGGTGCTTTTCGTAATTAATGCCATCTGCTGTAAATTTTCACTAGTCGACGTAGCTACCGATTGTTGACTGTTGGGGGGAACTTGTTCAAATTCGGTTTCGGTATCTGTTTCTGATTCTTCTCCTCCGCCTGCGCCTACACCGCTTGCTGACCCTGATCCAGACGCATCTTTACGCAATTCACTTAGCCTAGGATTTAAAGGCATTTTTGCACTGCCCGATTGTTCATCTTCAGCCGATATTTGTTTTAATTCTTCGACAGCACGTTTCTGTTTCCGCTGAAGCAGTTCTTCGAAACGCTCTCGCTGATGAGTACCCGAACGGGAGACGAAAAAATATATCACAGGTTCCATATCGGGCAACTGTATTTGCGAGGCCATTTCGGGCAAGTGAGTGGTTAACACATCAATATCCGATCTGGTAATATTCGGTAGACGGACATCAAATATTAAGGGATTCTCATTGGCAAAAGCCGGCGGCATATCGGACATGCCGGGGAATAATATATTAAGGAAATGGCCCTCAAAATTGTTATTGAACTCTTGACGTCTGCGCATTTCTTCGCTGTGTATCGAATCGAAATCTTCGGCTAATTTTGAAGCCCATAAACGGAACTCTGTGGAGAATATCTTGCGGCGCATTACTTCAGTTACCGCGGCCACATACATGCTGGGCGCCTGATGGATCTGGTCTATGATGTGTATGTGACGTTCGGCACGTCTCAGACAACGATGGTAGAACAACAAACGATTGTCAAATTCACTCATTGCATTCTCTATATACACGATACGTTTGAGGCGGGCATTAAGATTAATGCCCAACTCATCCTTTGCTTTCGATATAATATGCCTGATGTCACGTATCTTTTTGTGGTTCTGCAACATTACCAGCATCTGCGACTGATGCGATTTACAGAGGTCGGGTAGTATGGAGTTATCGCGCAAATTAATTGCCCTCGACTGATTCTGCTGAAAAGCGGTCGATAGCTCCCGTTGATCCTTGACAAAATCTTTGATTTTATACTTGAACTCTTCAAGTCTGCAGAGGCGTTCGCCTAAGCCGCGTATCTCTTTAACTGTACCCTGTTCGGCAAATTTTATAATATTTTGTACTTCTTTTTTAAGTGTTTCATAGACAGTCTCATTGAATGCGCTAAGGCCTTGGATGCATTCTTCCGACATCGTTCTTAAGACGTTGTGGTTTTCCTTAGACGTTATCCATTGGAGTAAATTTAAACGACGTGCTGTATTTGAAGTTGTCGAGGTTTGTGAGATGCGTTCCTCGTTCGAATCATTCGCCATTTTAAGTTTTTTATTGGGCGACGTAGAAGTTGACGATGAGGTCTTATCATCACTATTTTCGTTACTGGCGGAGCATGTAGCAAGAGCACCACTGTCCGCTGTAGTATCACCGCCAGCTGTTTCTGTTACTGTTTCAGCGTCAGCGTCAGCGGTTGTATTAGCACCAACCATTAATACCGATTGTTGTTGTGGATTTGTTGATCTGGAAAAGACATCGTCGTTTTCCAAAAACTCATCGAAGCCATGAAAATCGGCTTCGGCTAAAGGCATAAGACCCGGCAATATGGGTATGCGTGAAAGTTTCGACAAGTCATCGGAGAAATTTTTTAACAATTCTAAATAGGCGGGTCGTCGCTCTAAATGTTTATCGAATGACTCGCAAAAATTACGAAATCGTATACGAAACTCTTCCGTTAAATCCTCCAAATTCGCTACAACGGCTGACCAGCCCTGTTGCTGTAAATGTTGCTCGTGTACCAGACGTTCACACAGACGGTCTTCTTCGCGGGCCAAGTCATACATGCGTGACGCCAGTTGAGCCCTTCTGCTTACGGTTTCATAGACAGCCGGCAGCTCCATACAGCGGTCAACTTGTTCTGCCAAATCCAAATCAGCTTCCAGGGGCGGCATTTGAGATGGCAATTTAACATCTCCCGTTAAGAACATATAAATGGGATTTGTATCCGTGCCTGCGGAATAGCATGAGACCTGTGTGGTATGTGTCAACATCTCACCACCGCTGACCAAGAGCACTATATTAGCCGCTGGTATACCATGCAGGCGCTCTATAGTGTCTTTGAGGTTTTCGACAGAGGACAGTGCAACTGTCATGTCAAAGTTCAGCATGCGACCCACATCGACGTGGAAAACGTACAACATTTTGGATGATTATTAGGAGGTACGAACTTCTGCTTCTGCTTCTTCTACTTCTTCTATTATTGATTTACTAATTAAAGTTGTGCTTAAATTAAGACTCAATATTTCTTAAGGCTTTTGTTTTTTTGTTTCTTGTTTTTTTTTTGTTGTTGTATTTCTCGTTTTTCTTTTCTTTGTAGCTAAGAATCTATGACAGTTGTAAGCGTTTCACCTTAAAGAGCTTTTTTGTTTTTGTTTTTTATTTTTTTTATTTAAAAATTGAATTGGCAGTGTTGCTTACGCTAACGCTTAGGCTTTAATCTTACGATTATTGCTACTGCTGCTGTTGTTTTGTGTGGCCCGAGGGGAAACGTTCCTCCCTCTTTTCTTCATTCAAAGCATTTAATTTTCAACATTAAATCTCTAATAGAGGCAATTATTAACGTGTGTGTATGTACGTGTGATTATCGTTTTATTTTTATTTTTTTTATTCACTTTTCGTCACAAGGAGCGAAGAGTCACAGACTCTATTCATTCATAAATTATTTTAAAAATTCCAAAAAATCTTTCAATATCTGAAATGAAATAAAAAGAGAAAGAAACTAAGAAAGTGTTCACTTATAAAAGATTAATAATGGCAACCTATTTTAAATTGGATGAAATGTTATGAATATCTTTATTGTAGGAACTACTAGAACTAGAAGGTAGATATTTCATGAACTGTTGTCAGTATACATATGGCCGGGTCTTTTACAACTGCTCTTCTAACCACGAGATGGCCACAAGTCTCCTCTATATAAATACTCCAATCCAACAGATTACAGCATATTACGGGGACAGGGTGGCTTGACCTAAAGGATATGAAATCATTGCCAAACCCGACTACAAAACCCAGATCAGATATGCAAAACAAAAATATGAAAATATTTCTTCGGCGACTTCGACTTCTTCTTACCGGATTTTTGGCAAAAACTCCAAGAGAAAATAAAATTGCCATGAAAAGCTTCTCAAAAATCTGTCGTTCGGAGTCGACTTTAAAAACTGTAGGTTCCGCCACCCATGTAGGAAATTACCAAACACAACATAAGTGGTGTGAGAAGCTAGGTTGTAATCCTGACTGAAGGGTTGTAATTACCAATTATGTATGTATGATGGTATACGCATGAATCGAAAAAACTTTATGGCGTAAAAGTAAGATTAATAAACAGCTCACTGAACAGAGAACTGTAATCGTATGATAACCGACTCTCTTTTTTTTGGTTTGCATATGAACATTATGAACTGGATGGTGTTTGTTCTCAACAAGGCAATATAAAAATACTTCTGATTTTGTTCTTAATTGATGGAAAGCTTTCAGAAGGAGTAATTTAATTTCTTGGCAATGCTAAGCGGCCACCAAGATCCTGCATTTTTATGCTTTTCCTTTGAGTCTATGTTAAAAACAGGGTATAAACGGGTAATCATTGAAAGTTAGAGCATTTGACAACCAACATTCGTTATGTTTTAATCACTCGAAATGTAAGACAGATAGGCTAAGCCCTACTTCAAATAATATAAACAGCTGTAACCTTTTAAGTCGCCGTGGTCTAGTAGATAGTGTGTTGTCTTATTGGACGAAAGGTCCTGAGTTCGAATCCCAGGTCAGACATCAAAACGAAAATATGAAAACACTTTTTCAGCGACTTCCTCTCAACAGATTTCTGGCAAAAACTATGAGAGTAAAAAATTGCCATGGAATGCTTCTTAAAAAATGTGTCGTTCAGAGTCGACTTTAACCTGTAGGTCCCGCCACTCATGTATAAAATTAACGCACACAACATAAGTGGTGTGAGAAGCTAGGACTAGAACCGGGTACCGTACTTGTTAGGATTGTCAAATGCACGTCCTCTAACCTAACCTAACCTATTAAGAGGAGCGTTTTTTAAATGATTATTATATTTCGTACATTGCAGCAAGTTCCAAGCACTATATACAGTTGTGGCCTTATAATTAGTAACGACTTAGCAACTAGTATTTTTGTTAATTTCTTTTCAAAACTTTTGTTACTTATTTTAACTTAAACTTAAAGTTAACGTGTTGTATTGTCTTTTTTAACTATTAGTTTTAAAATGAGTAACGAAAGTTTCGAAAATAAATTAACAAACATACAAATTGCAAATTACATTCGGATTTATCACGGGGCACTGCCAAATTAGGTCGCTGACGGTGATCTGGAATAGATCCCAGCTGGACTATTGCAGGGTATGTTGCGATGAGGAGGAGTTAGAGACTGTCGAACATCTCCTCTGCAACTGCCCAGCCCTTGGTAGGTTGAGGTTAAGGACCCTTGGCAGGGCCTTCTTTGAGAGCTTGAGTTCTGTGTCGAGAGCCGACATCAAGTCTTCCCACAGGTTCATTAGCAGCTTGGGCTGGTTGAGAGGTGCTAGGGCTTCATAAGTGTAGTTGCACTCTCACCCTCTTGTGTTTTTGTGTCTGTTTCTTTATGTGTAGTTCCTCCGTTTCCAATTCTCCCTCCCCTTACCTATATTCCTATATCCTCTCTTTCCTTCCTCTCCTAAGGACAATGTACAATGGGTCAATTTAGTCCTCCGGGTACTATGCTTGTCTTGACCGACAGGTGCACATCCTCTAACCTAACCTAACCTACAAATTGCTAAGTCGTTTCTAATTATAAGGCCACCACTCTATGCACAGTATCGGACAAAACATTTCCGATAATATTGAATTTTGATTACTGTCCAGTAAACCAATGGAAAAACATTCTTTTCAGAGACGAATCAAAATTCAAATAATCGCCAGTGATGGCATAACTCGAGTTAGGCGACCAAAAGGAAAAGGAGTACAAAAAGAATTTTGTGTAAGGCCCGTCAAACATGGAGGCGGTCGATTCATGGCCTGGGGATGTTTTTCTGCCAATGGTTTGGGCCCACTTGATCGTATTGATGGAATAATGGATAAATGGTCGTACAAAAACATCCTTGAACAGATTATATTGCCATATGCTGATAGGTAAATAATGCCTTTACATTGGACGTTTCAACAAGACAATGATCTGAAACACACTTCTAAGGTAGTAAAAACTTGGTTTAGGCAAAAAATATTAATCTTATGGAGCGGCCATCTCATTCATTGGTCCTGAACCCAATAGAAAATCTCTCGTCAATTGTAAAATAGCGGATTGATCGCAATAACGTCCAAAATGGTGACGAGTTGCTTTATTGGATTAAAAATGCGCGGCATGCTATTCCACAGGCTACTATTAATCATTTAATAGAGTCGATGCCACAAAGATGCAAAACCATAATAGATAGTAAAGATTCCGCTACGAAATATTAAGCAAAAAAATATTTTACCGTGAAATATTTTACCGTGAAATATTTTTTGCAATTGTTTTGTCTTACAGAAGAAGTGACTATTTTTCTTTTAAATTTTAAAAATGTCTATCTATAGAAGAAATTAAATTAATTTTTATTGAATATCGTAGATGAGGTTCCTTTTGTCTTGTAAGTAATATAAAAATTACAATTTGATTAACCCGTGTCTTTTATTTGAGTTAATTATAAAATCGCTATAGTAGTTGCAAATGTTTTGTCCGATACTGTATATGTATAATGAAGTAACCTTATGTGAGTAAGTATTTTATTTAAATTCCCTTTCGATCGGAAATCGCAAAATGGATGATTCTTTTATGAGGAAATTTTTTTTACGTACGCACTCCTTAATGCCATATGCCAATTCTCTGAATTATAGAGTTGACAAAAGGGTGTCGATTTTGCCAGATATGGCCGTTAACATCAGCTGCCTTTTTTTAAACATTTTAACATGCAAATACACACATTCATAGTCTCACCCCCTAAAATAATAGAGAAATCTGGTTGCCATATTGCTTTTTAGTATGGGGAAGTTGTAAGTTGCCAACTACTTTCCGTACAATTACGGTAATTTAAGTAAAGAGAGAATATATATTTTAAAAAAATAATACCTATGTACATATATGGGGTATTTTTTTATTTTTGCACTTTTGCGTTGTAATAGAATAAATTTTAAATCATTTTTACAATGATTACGAATTTTCTTTTTTACAACTCATGCCATTAATTATTGCAACGTCTAGTCTAGAAAATATTTAGAGTTTACCTAGACAAAACAAAAAAAAAAAAACAAAACAACAAAAAAAAAAGAACTAAGAAAAGGTTCAATAATAATAAACAAAAACTGAAAAATATACTGATAACAACAAGACCTCATACACACAATTTAGAAAGAACAAAAAAAAAAAAAACAAAACAAAAATACTAAAAAAATTAGACGATAGCGTCATTGTTTTTAATATTTCACAACAGAAATAATAATTATAAATACAAACCAAAACAAACTATTACTTATTACTTAACAGAAAAAAACAAAACAACAAATGTGAACAACAACAACAACACGAGTTTAATAATATTTTTATAAAGAGTGTTGCTGTTGGTGTTGTTTTTTTTTTCACTTTTTCTTACTTCTTTCAAGAACGTGTTTTTGTGCGTTGGTCTTGAATTATTGAAACAATGAAATCAAAACAAAGAAATAGAAAAACTAATGTTAATCACAACAACATCAACACACACACACACACACCCACATACTTAAAAACAACACTCACCACACATAATAGACTACTTAAACACGCTCTATTAAAGTAAAGCAGCATACACATACACTTTAACGGAAACACGACGCATAATATACTCTCTCTCTCTCTGAAGAAGACAAAACGAAAACCAAAACAAAAAATAACAAAACCCCTCAGTACTTTGTTTTTTCGCCCTCTCTCTCTCTCTATTACAAATTATACTATATACTATAAATTTTAACACAAACAATTAATATTAAAAAAAAAAACTATAATAAAATAAATTATGTACACACACACACACACACACACATACACAAGTGACTTACATATTCTTTCTTCTTTTTTTTATTTACTTTTTCAAATCACTTTAAATTTTAATATTTTTTTTCTATGCTCCTCTCAAGTAATTTCACGTTCGCTTTGCCAAACGTTACAATTGTAATCCAACATTGCTTTGTTAAAAAAAAGAAAACAAAAACGCGTAGTTTAGTTGTTTATTTATTAATTCGCTGTACACGTGTAGATAATATTGGAAACGTTACCAACTCCAAAACGTTGTTTAACTTGTGATTGCTCTTTAGAGACTGAAGAAAAACTGTTTCTATTGATGGAACATTAGCTATTAGCATGAAATAGAAGAAGCAATTCATAGCAGATGAATATACCAGCTAATGATCATTAACAATAATAATTGCCACCATGGTTGGGTTCATAATAAATAGTAGACGAAAAAAACAACAAAACAAAGCAAAAAAACACTCAATATATGATCAAATCGAATGTTTTTTGTAAACATTCTGAGTTAAAGTACTTAATTTAGTTACTTTAGAGAGAAGAAAAAGTACTTTTACCATCACTCCTCTGTCAACTGGGAATATGAGGCAGGTTCTAATGGTCTATTAGCTCCAGAATATAATGAAATGAATTAAAGACGCCATATTCTATTAGATTAGTTTGGTGGTTTATTAGACGCGAGCCCATGGTTTAAATGCCAGCCTACTTTCTGTAAAATTGTAAACGTTAATAAAATTGCACTGAGAAGTTTCCCAAAAAAACTGTAGTTAGAAGTCGTTTTTAAACTGTAGGTCGCACAACTCTTAGGACCCATAACATAACTTCGCTTGAGGGCTAGTTGTTACACAGTGTGCACAGAACTAAAACCAAACCATGTTTCCGCCTATCTGACCATAGATTAGGTTAGGTTAGAGGACGTGCACCTGTCGGTCAAGACAAGCACAGTACCCGGAGGTCGAAATTGACCCATTGTACATTGTCCTTAGGGGAGGAAGGAAATAGAGGATATAGGAATGTATGGAAGGGGAGGGAGAATGGTAAACGGAGAAATTACATGTAAAGAAACAGACACAAAACAAAAGACGTTGAGAGGTGCTACGGCTTCATAAGTGTAATCGCACTCTCAGCCCAAGCTGCTAATGAATCTGTGGAAAGCCTTGATGTCGGCTCTCGACACTGAACTCAAGTTCTCAAAGAAGGCCCTGCCAAGGATCCTCAACCTACCAAGGGCTGGGCAGTCGCAGGGGAGATGTTCGACAGTCTCCAACTCCTCCTCATCGCAACATACCCTGCAGTAGTCCGGCTGGGATCTGTTCCAGATCCCCGTCAGCGACCTAATCTCGCAGTGCCCCGTGATAAAACCGACAACCAACCTTCAGCTGGCCTTAATCAAGCCCAGCAGCCACTCTGTGGACAGCAAGAGGACAGACGCCTAGAAACAGAACAACCCGATCCGTTCCCCTAACGCCTCTGCTCTTCCCTCCTGACCCATCCATCGATGAGGCCATAGAGGTGGCAGACTGGGGGGTCAATCTGACCATAATACGATTTGCAAGTCGGATGTATGGCAATTAGGAAATGTGTAAGCTGGGCCTAAGTAAATTTTATTGGAATGGTTCTCAATATTTTTAACGACAACCAGATTAAGTCCAAGGGCAAAAAGTCTACGACTGTTTTAAACGATAAGGAAGCAATTAACACTTTATCTGATATGCGGGTTATTTGAATCCTAGTCGTCAGTGAGTGATCGGCAATTATAAGATGAATTTCCAACTTACTTCATGAATCTAGGGGATTTAGTTGCTTAGAAAACATAGTTACAGCAGGGGGCGAAGATTATGCGATGCAATGGAAGAGCGACGGCTCAAGTGTATGCCAACGTTTCTTACAGTGCAATTATTATTTTTCCAACAACACATTGGCAGTTTTAGTTTCCTTTCACAACCCCTAAACTTGTGCACCAAAGTAAATAATTTTATTACGGGCCATATTTCCCTTTTTGTACCAAGCATTGCCGTTTGAAGTTACAGGCGTATCTACCCTTAGTACTTTGGAAAATTGAATAAACAAATACGTTGTTACACATGTGGGGATTTACAATAACAAAAAAAAAAATTTCGAATTGTGACAAAGATTTTCGTTTATTTTTAAAGTAAATATAACCTTGAAAATTCTGCATACTAAACTGGTTCTTCTTTGTGTTCTTACTACCTGATCTCTCTGTAACTCTAGAATATAATTTCACTCAATCGTAACTTAATAATGATGATGATAATGTGTAATTTACTACCTGCTAATGCTGAAATTCTCAAAATTTTTCCTTTCCCCTTCTGCCAAACTTAATAATGACGATCGTTAAACACATTCCGTACACGCACACACTACTACTATGACAATTTGTTACTTCATACTACAGTTTTTGTTGATTCTCTCAGCCAGTAACTGAATATGTGTTTGTGTATTTACTGTGTATACGGGTGTGTATTAACACTGAAAGAAATTTATTGAAAATTTAAATTAAAATATTTAGGAAATTTCAAAAACATTTCAATTTCAATAACAAAAATTTATTTAAAAAATTTTTAAATACAAAACTCTCAGCAGTAACTCAATATTTGTGTGTTTACTGTGTATACGGGTGTGTATTAACACTGAAAGAAATTTGTTGAAAATTTAAATAAAAAAAAAATTAAAATATTTAGGAAATTTCAAAAATATTTCAATAACAAAAATAAATTATAAACTGGAATAGAAATTTTATTTCTTATGCTATTAAACACGTATGAGACATCAAATGTTGCGCGTCAATCTAACAAAAATAGCATGCTGGCATGTATATAGAAATTATTATTTTAAGGGCAGCGCGCCAACAAGCGCCGATGCTGCTCCTGCGTATTTAGACAAATTTCTATTTTTGCTCGCATGATATAGAGATTTTAAAAACGTAATACATACAATACAATACTATTAAAAACAAAAGAAAACATTTGTAGTGTCACTATTGATAATTTCAATTTGACTTTGACGCTAATCATAAATATTTTTAAAACTACACTCGTAAACAGTGTAAATTGTTCAAATATTTTAAAAATAAAAATTCTTTCAGTGTTCTTTTAACCACAATCACCATAGTACGTATACACAATACATATGTAAAGTAAAGTAAGTGATAAAAAACAAAAGGAAAGGAATTGAAAAATTTTCTAATCTTTGTTTTTTTCTCCCTTTCACTAAATAATACAACGTTAGAACTTAGGTACCAAGTTCTGATACTTTTGACAGCTGCTGTCAAATAGCGTGGTCACTAGTAGTAAATAAAAACATATACAAGCATACAAGCATTTGTGTACATTATGGCAGTTACATTAAATGTATGGAAAAATGTATGTGAAGATAATCATTTGACAAAACATGTAATGAAATACTAAGGCAAAATGCTTAGAAAAACATTGTCAAAAATGTACGTTATAATTAAAGCGTTAGACGCAACATTAAATACAGTAGTTGCTCACAAATTAGAACCGCTTTTGTTTTTAATTTCTGTTCGTTCGTACCAAATTTCACAAGTAAACTACATAAATGCGACAAAAAAGAACATCAAACACAAAAAACCGTATAAAATTTGGTGATTCCCCTTTTTAGTTTTACAGAATTAAAAAGAATTTGGGGATTTCTTGTGTTAAAATAGCAAAAAAAAAAAACGCTCGGATTTTAGAATTTTATTTATGAATTTTAGAGCGTATAATGTATTTCAAGAACTGATTCCAATTTCTGGAATTTCTAATTACTGGAGATTCTAATTTGTGAGCTTCTACTGTACTTTCATTAGATACGAGCGCAAGTAACAAAAATTTTATGAGGTCGCCGTGGTCTAGTAGGTAGTGTGTTGGCTTATTAAACGAAAGACCCGAGTTCGAAAATAATTTTTCGGTGACTTCCTCTCAGCAGACTTCTGGCAAAAACTCTGAGAGTAAAAAATTGCCATGGAATGCTTATCAAAAAATGCGTCGTTCAGAGTTGACTTTAAACTGTAGGTCCCGCCACTCATGTATAAAATTAACGCACACAACATAAGTGGTGTGAGAAGCTTGAACGTAGTACAATAGGTCAATTCGACCACCGAGTACTGTACTTGTCAGAATTGACAAGTACACGTCCTCTAACATAAACTAACAAAAATTTGCAAAACAGTAGCATGGCTTTGTTTATAAAAGGTTATCCATTTAATGGTTTCAATTTAATCATAGCTATCTATCGGCCTAAGTCCATGCATTGTAATGAAACTCATACTTTGCCGCGAGCAAAAATAAAAATTAATCTAAGTAGCAGCAGTCGCACCGATTTCGAATACATCCAAGTATTCTAATTTTGTTATGTTTAATGTGTTAATCCTCGTTCAAACATCAAAAACGAAAAAATATTTCTTTGGCAACTTCCTCTCAGCAGATTTCTGGCAAAAACTCTGACAGTAAATAAAATTGCCAAGAAAAGTTTCCCAAACATTTGTCGTTCTGTAGGTCGCGCCACTCACGTATAAAATAATCACACACAACATGAGTGGTGTTAAGAAACTAGGTCGTAATTATGACTGAGGGGTTGTAAGGCCAATTATGTATGTAATGTGTTAAAGCATAATGATGTTTGTTTTAAGCTGGAGGTCCACACCACGCGTTTTCGCGTCAAAGCGTTGCGTGCGTTTCATACGTTCTTCGCGTTCTACGCTTCCAATTACATGCAACGCTTTTTACGCGCCAATGTTTGTTTTGATCAGCTGTTAACAAAATAAAAACATTTGATTGAAAATACTTGAATAAAACATTTCGTAAAAAAATGGCAAATGAAATTGAAATTTTTAAAGAATTTATAGAATTAATTGAGTTTGTGAATATAATATTTTGTGCCACAAGTGTGTACAACAAGCTCCAAAAGAACAAACGACGATTTTGCTGATATGTCCCACTAGTCTTCATGGAATTCTGCAGCTACTACCAGAGGCATGATTGCTCTCCGCGCAATCGGTCCCTCAAAGTTTTCCAACGAGATTGGCAAATGTTCTCTAAAAAAAGCAATATGAAATACCCTCCTAAATACTTCCTCGGCAATGGACTTCCAAGCAGCTGCTATTTTAAATTAATTCCTATAAATAAGCGAGCTTTTTTATATAGGACTTCATGTTTTTTTCACGGCTTCGTTTGATCTTACCTCCATTGTTCTTTGAAAAATTTAAATAAATTAAAACAAAACAACTTGTCAAAGTCAGCTGTTTTGTACGCCCGCCGCTTGAGATGCTTACAAAAGTAGAAAGTAGATTTAATTTACGCGTTCTATGCGTCATGGCATCCTACGCTTTTGTGCGTGTAACTTGCACCATATAAATACATTAATTTTACTTTTTTGACAGCCGCGTAGAATGCGAGAACGCGTAGAACGCGTGGTGTGGACCTCCGGCTTTATTTAAAAATGGAAAGCGCTTTAAAATTCATCGAGATTTAAAAAAAAAAAAATCGCTGCAGTCGCATTATGTTCCAACGCTTACTTCACTGGCATTTCTTTCAGTGTATTTAAATGTTCTTTACTGCTAATGCTTTAAAATGAACGAAAGAGAGAGAGAGAGAGAGAGAGAGAGAGGGAGATATGATCCTTGGTTTTGTAATTTACGAATTTCATCACCATGTGTGGAAATGTTTCTTATCTTATTTAGCACTCTTTGTTATTGTTTTAAAAAAATATAAAAAAAATTTACAAAACAATGTGTTCCTTCCTATCTACCAACTTCTATTGCAGGTAACAATAATAGTGCAAGAATTCATTGTTTTTTGTAGAAAATTCGTCGATAGATTATTTTAAAATATATTTCAAGAATATCTCTTCTATACCTCTGACTAATCATACGATTCGTATTTAATTGCATGACTAATGGGCTTCTACAAGCGGATTTTTAATGCAAAAATAAAAGAATACTAGACTACTGGAATAGAATAATTAATAGACAGTCACAGCGAAAGAGGAGAGAAAGATAAAGAGATTGTTAATTAAGAAAGAGAGTGAAATTTATCCAGGGTTATGATCTTTAGTTTATTTTAGTTTTTATTTTTTAGTCTTGTCATTAAAAAAAAAAACTCTAGTGTTTATAAAAGAAATTTAGCGGGTTATTGAAGTGATACATTTAATATTTCCATAGAGAGATCAATTTGATACGGCATAGATAGAGGAACATGAAGTTGCCATGAAGCCTGTGGCTACTGCTTCGACGACTGACTCTGACACTCTTAGTCGACTTTAAACAGTAGATTCCACTACTCATCGACAGAATTTAACACCCACAACTTGGGTGGTGTGAGAAGCTAGGTCATAATCCTCTGGGGTTGTAATGTAAGCACCCATTTGAAGTAAGCATCCAAGATTTCTCTTTTTGTGTTCTTATAAAGACATAACTCCACTTAATTGCGGACGACATTCTGTCGTTTGTGTTGAAGTCGCCGTGGTCTAGTAGGTAGTGTGTTGGCTCCCAGGTCAGACATCAAAACGAAAATATGAGAAAAGTTTTTCGGCGACTTCCTCTCAGCAGATTTCTGGCAAAAACTCTGAGAGTAAAAAATTGCCATGAAATGCTTCTCAAAAAAAATGTGTCGTTCGGAGTCGACTTTAAACTGTAGGTCCCGCTACTCATGTATAAAATTAACGCACACAACATAGGTGGTGTGAGAAGCTAAGACGTTGTACAATGGGTCAATTCGACCACCGAGTACTGTACTTGTCAGAATTGACAAGTACACGTCCTCTAACCTAACATAACCTACAGGACCCGCAGGACGCGTATAATATGTGTGTAAAACTAATTTCATATTTAACTGGCGAATACACAAACCCTCCCTCGATTTACTTTGTTGCGATTAACGTCGTCAAAAGTTTTGTTCCCTTCAGCTTGAGTTATAAAATCACAACGAAAAGTGGCATTAATTTTTATATATTAGAAGATATCATATCTGTTCTTCCTCTTTATTGAAGATTTTTAAATCAACACATTAAATTTAATTTTAAAAACCATTGTTGTTATTAATTTTTTGTTTTTATTTCCTTTTTTTTGGATGACACAATTAATAAATTATGAATTGCCAAAAATCCTCCCATAATAAAAATTATCCTTCTTTAACTTAACTTATATACTAAAGCTGTGTGTTATGAAACTATCACTTGTGTAACGACCATTTTTGTATGTGATTATATTGTGTACACACGCACACACGCAAATGATAGTGTGGCCATCTTATGTTTGATGATCATTAAGCAGTGTTGACATTTTAGCAATTTTTAACGTCTTTTTTTATAACAAATTGTGTAAAATCAGATCAACAATATCTAGAATAAAATAAGCAACACAATTGGTATGTTATGAATGTGAGGCTTAATGAAAATCGGTGTTATTATACTTGGACTGATATAAAATATATTTTGTTTTTGTTTTTTATTGTTATTGTTATTATTTGTTGTCTTTGTTAGTATTTTTCAATTTACTTGTCTTAATGCGATGCGATATAATGGCTGTTGTTGTTATTTCTCTGTGTGTTAATAATAATAATAATAATGCCTGTGTGCTAAATTGAAATGAATACACTTTTAAGTGGGTTACAAGCCATCAAGGGTTCACAACAAACAGAGATAAACCGATCAACAAAAAAAAAAAAAAAATTATAATAAAAATTATATACAATACATACGTACACATTGTACATGTCCATATGCAAATACAGTGGTCAACAAAAGTCTGTAAGCATTGTATATAGCCCGCAGTATAAAGAGAAGACATGTGACCTAATAATGTTGGTTTACTACACGCTTTAGAAATAGGTTGACATCGATTTGTCGATGGAAATTCTGCGTTAATTCCATAATTAACAGCTATGAAGTCTCATATAGAGAACATTTCGAGGAGATCCATGCATTGCATAATTTAAGCGAGAAGCTTACAAAAAATTCGGGCCAGAAAAGTTAGGACTTCTAAGTTTTTGTTTAAGAAAAAGTGCCCGTTGGATCTGAGCCCGTTGAATCTGATAGCAAGTACGCTAACTATAGAGACAATGTTTATGATAATGGGAGGCAAGTGTGGCACAAGATTCGTCAAGGGATATAGGTTAGGTTAGGTTAGAGGCCGTGCACCTGTCGGTCAAGACAAACACAGTACCCGGAGGTCGAAATTGACCCATTGTACATTGTCCTTAGGGGAGGAAGGAAATGGAGGATATAGGAATGTAGGGAAGGGGAGGGAGAATGGGAAACGGCGGCATGTAAAGAAACAGACACAAAACAAAAGAGGTTGAGAGTGCGACTACACTTATGAAGCCCTAGCACCTTTCAACCAGCCCAAGCTGCTAATGAATCTGTGGAAAGCCTTGATGTCGGCTCTCGACACAGAACTCAATTTCTCAAAGAAGGCCCTGCCAAGTGTCCTCAACCTGCCAAGGGCTAGGCAGTTGTAGAGGAGATGTTCGACAGTCTCCATCAAGGGATATAGTGACTTGACAAATTGCCAGTTGCCGCTTTATCTATACCCTGGACAGTTTACTCTGTGATTTTGATTTGAATGTAATAATTTGGAGGCTGTGAACTCTTTTAAAAGAAGGACCATTCTGTGATATACAGATGGATCGTGGTATAGGGTGGCAAAGTAGTGGAACGAAAAATTCGAAACCCATAGGGAAATTTGCGGAGATATTACATTTACATACATAATTGGTCATTAGAACCCATCAGTCAGGATTATTGACCTAGTTGATCAAACCACTTATGTTGTGTGTGTTAATTTTATACATGAGTAGCGGGACCTACAGTTTAGAGTCGACAACGAACGACAGATTTTTTGGGAAACCTTTCATGGCAATTTTATTTACTCTCAGAGTTTTTGCCAGAAATCTGCTGAGAGGAAATCGCCGAAAAGTACTTTTTTTTCGTATATTGTTTTGATGTCTGGCTTGGGACTCGAACCCTGGCTCTTACGTCTAATAAGCCAATACACTACCTAATAGACCACGGCGACTTTTTATGCATTTGCTGAATTCAAATAGAATAGGGAGTAGGGATGCCAAATGGGATCGATTTTTAAAAATCCCGGGATATTTCGGGATAATTCGGGATTCAAAAATCCTGAAAAATCATGGAAAAACTGCGATTTTCTCTTAATAATAAAAATATTTTGTTAACAAAATCATTTGCATTACAATTATGTATATCAGAATTATATATCATTAAAAATAAAATATAAAAACAGCATTAGTTTTAAGAAAAGTATTTGAATTTCAATAAAAACTTGTGATCTGAAAGGCTTGAACGAATTTTGTTGTCAACATACGCTGCCGTTGAAAAACACTTCTCGCAATCAACATTTGTTGGTAAAATAGTTCCAAGATAGCTGTATGCAGCTTGTAAATATTCACCTCTACCAGCTCTTGATGTAAATAAATCTATTGCTTTGGACAGTTGAGTATCTAAATCAGTTACTCTATTAATTCGTTTTATAGGGTTGGTTTTGCATTCTTCGATCCCATCAAATAACTTTTTATCAATGGAGGTAGGGTTTTCCTCATCTGAGATCTATTATCGAAGTCAAGTGATATAGAATTTTTTTTCAGGACCATTTGCAGGGCCAAAATACATATGAATTCATAATCCCGAAAAATCCCAGGACAAGTTTTTAAAAATCCCGGGATTCGGAATATTGTGAATCCCGAAAATCCCGGTGTTTCGGGATTCGGAATTTCCCGATTGACTTCTCTAGTAGGGAGTAAATTCGATGCAATACTTCTCGACTTCTACACTTGACAGTATGTACTATCTGGGACAGTACAGAACTATCTGGGAAAGCTACTAGCAACTTAGAATTCATGACAATGAGCCAACAGAACATTTCTGTGGAGTGGGAAGAGACATTTAGAAGAGCATACTGGTCGAAAGAGAAGATAGAGAGCAGCGAAACCTAACATCAGGTTTAGATTCCGGAAACGCCATCAAACAATCGTAAAGTTTGTTAGGACAACAGGATAAAGAAAAGCATTATCGGAACATCTTACATAGGCATAGAAGTCGCCGTGGTCTAGTAGGTAGTGTGTTGGTTTATTAGACGAAAGGGCCGAGTTCGAATCCCAGGTCAGACATCAAAACGAAAAACATTTCTTCGGCGACATCCTCTCAGCAGATTTCTGACAAAAACTCTGAGAATAAAAATTGCCATGAAAAGCTTCTCAAAAAATCTGTCGTTCGGAGTCGACTTTAAACTGTAGGTCCCGCCACTCATGTATAACAATTAACGCACACAACACGAGTGGTGTGAGAAGCTAGGACGTTGACCCATTGTAGGTCAATTCGACCTCCGAGTATTGTACTCGTCGCAGTTGACAAGTACACGTCCTCTAACCTAACCTAACCTAACCTTACATATGCATGAGGGATTACAACAGAGCACTATCTATCTTTTAAGAAATGTTAAGCGTTTTTCTTTGTATTTACTTTTGTCGCATACTGTATTTATTCATCATCATCACCACCATACATACTCACACACATATATGTATATGAATGAAGAAGAGAAATTATATGTAGATGTGCATCGTCGACGACTATCTTTCATCATCATCGTCTGCATCAGCATTATTTATTTGTTTGTTTGTTTGGTTGTTTGTTTAATGAATATATTACTAATATTAGTATTCGAAATACAAGAAAAAACGCTTGCATTTATGATTATATTTTAATTTTTTTATTCAGTTTTTGTACCTGCTGCAGCCACCAACAATAGCACCAATACCAACACCAACACCATCACCATCACCAGTGCCATTATGATGATTAGCGAGCGAGTATTACCACCAACGTGACAGATACAATATTAAATAGCCGGAGGGGTCTCTATCTATCTATTGCCGTGCATTGTATTGCATTTGGGATATGGTTTGGTTTCGTTTCGTTTCGTTTGATTATTGCAAAATTTGTATGAATTATCAATTAAAGTGAAATGTTTACATACACACAAACACACACACACACACACACAGGTGTACAGATAGATGTAGATGGATTTATAATTTATTTATAAAATATTATTTTCTTCTTTTGTTTATTTAATGTATTTTTTTTATTATTTATTTTCGATATTCAAATAAGAATGAAGCAACTGATGACATTGATGTACATTCTCTGTTGCCGTCACTAGGAAAAGGTCACGTTGAGTAAAAAAATAAAATTGAAATCTACATGGACTTACTACAACTCTTTAGTTAGGATTACGAAATAGCTTCTCAATTGTGTGAGTGTTAATTTTGTCCATGAGTGACGGTACACATACATACATAATTGGTCATTAGAACCCATCAGTCAGGATTATTGACCTAGTTTCTCAAACCACTTATGTTGTGTGTGTTAATTTTATACATGAGTAGCGGGACCTACAGTTTAAAGTCGACTCCGAACGGCTGATTTTATGAGAAACATTTCATAGCTAATTTTATTTGCTTTCAGAGTTTTTGCCAGAAATCTGCTGAGAGGAAATCGCCAAAAAAATACTTTTTGTATTTTGTTTTGATGTCTGGCCTGGGACTCGAACCCTGGGTTTTACGTCTAATAAGCCAACACACTATCTACTAGACCACGGCGACTTATAGTGACGGTAATTATAATTTAAAGCCGAATCCGAATGAAATTTCTTTTGCAAAACTTTTCATATTAATTTTATTTACTCAGAGTTTTTGCCGGAAGGGAAAAAGTCACATAAGAGTAGTTTTGTTCGAGCTTTCTGAGGCAGGGGTAGAATTACAAACTCTCATTTAATAAACCAAAACACTAGCTACTAGAATACGGAGACTTCTTACACGAAATGCGTTAATTTATTCCATTGAAGGCGATTGGCTTGGAGCATACAATCTATAAACAATTTAGTAAGTTGCTTACATAGTCCACCAGCTAGGCCATACCTAGTCCCAAACTATTTTCGGGCAGAGTTGCTGCTATGTCCCCCCTCTTCCACGTTTACTTAAGCAAATTAGTAGATTTTCTTTTTTAAGAGTTTCCGCGAGTTTACCATTGGGCTTGAAATCTTTCACTTTAATATCAAAAACTCTCACTTCTATCCCAAGGTATGTACTTAAGCCATCCGCTTAACACAGAATTTTCTATTTTTTTAAAGAGTAAGAAACTTCTAGATTATCTTTGTTAAGCATTTCCCCATAATTTATTGACTTTATACATGGACAGGACAGTTAAAGAGTAATTAGGTCACGAAGTCGCCGTGGTCTATTAGGTAGTGTATTGGCTTATTAGATGTAAAAGCCAGGCTTCGAGTCCCAGGCCAGACATTAAAACAAAATACAAAAGGTATTTTTTTCGGCGATATCCTCTCAGCAGATTTTTGGCAAAAACTCTGAGAGTAGATAAAATCCCGCTACTCATGTATAAAATTAACACACACAACATAAGTAGTGTGAGAAACTAGGTTAATAATCCTGACTGAAGGGTTCTAATGACCAATTATGTATGTAGGTCACGATGTCCCTTACTAAACATCTTGTCTGACTTGTTTGCCATTAAATCCAACAGAGCCTTCGGTATCCTTGTAGGGCACATACTAATTGCCCCGTTTATACCGACAAATTTTAGTCCCTGTATTTAGGTTCTATATTTTTTTCTTTATTAATCCTGATAACAAAAATTTTTGGCTCTTTTTTTAATTAAATTTTTTAATTATTAAATAAAAATAACGGGTTTTTAATGCTTGAGGTAAATTTCTCTTAATCTAAAATCGTTTGCTACTTTTGCGTTCTTTTTCTACTAACACTTAACAACACTGTAAATATTTCCCATTTAATATAACATCTGGCAACTCGCCCCATTAACGAATGCATTGTACGATAGAAAAAAAAAGAAAACAAAAACATGAAATGCAATGCAATTATATTGTAATTTGAAAGCAAAAAAAATTAAAATTGGAAAAATGAAAAATTCATTTGAAAAATTATCAAATGCATTACAATGAATTATAATTTACAGCATGACGTAGTCAAACAATTAATTTTGAAAGGTTAAAATTCTTTATACGCTTACACTAGTAAGAGAGCAAAAGAAAATTAATGATTTTGTTTTTTTTTTTTGCTTAAGTAAAATACATTAAATAAAGTAGAATTAATAATTTTTTTTATTGTTTATCAGTTACTTACCTTCTTATTTTAATGTTAAACAACGCAGTTATTATTATTATTATTGTTGTTGCAGCTATTATGGGGATTAATTAAATGATTTTTTTTTTATTATAATTTCTCTTTAAAGAAATAAAGAAAAAACAATAACAACACTTTACAAAAAAAAAAAACTGCAGTTTTCAATAAACAGCAGTACTGGCATATATGCTGGCCAAACACTTATAAACAAACCCTCATTCACTCACTATACACAATAAACACCATAACACCACAGTACAAGAGTTGAAGTGAGAGAGAGAAAAAAACAAAAATATAAATGACAAAAAAAAAACATTTTAAGTTAAAGAATAAGTAAAGAAAAATAAATAGAAGAAAATACAACAGATTGTATATAAAAACAATAATGAAGACAACGACTACGGCTACTTTGGCGTTGGCGTATACGTTAGCAGCACTTAACAAGAAACAAAAAAAATAGCCACAAAGCGCGAGTTAAATATGAAGCTCGTTCGTCGTGTATAAAATCAAACAACGAAGATACGAAAAAAAGCAATTTCTGTTAAAGTAAAGTCTTGTTGTTGTTGTTGTACAACACAGCAAAATATTTTGGTTATTTTTCGTGTTTTACTTTAATATTTTGATTTGTTGTATTTGGATTTGTATTTTCAACAGAAATCTTATTGTTGCTGATTTTTTTTTCTCTCTCTCTATCTTTCTTGCTCCTTCGTTTTTTAGGACTCCTTAAATTTTCTTGATTCTTTGTTTAACAAAAAAAAAAAAAAAGAAAAAATTGTATTGGCAAATTCGTTGTATTATTTAAACACTTTAATTTGTTTTAATGGCGTGTTTTTTTGTTTTTTTTTTTGTTTTCTTATTCTTTTATACAATTTTTGTATTTGTATTTTTGATTTTCTTTATATTTTTTCCACCAACCAAAAAAAAAGAAAAACATACAAAAGAAAAATACTCTCTCTTTGTCTAATTGCGTTGTTTTGTTTTACATAAAAAAAATCACTCGTTTTCTTTAAAATTCACATTTAATCATTACCGTTATTGCATTGCTTATTTGTTAAATTTTACATTTTCATTATTTTCATAAATATTAACGTTTCAATTTTCTTAATATTACAAATGAAAAAATCGAATATTTTTCTTCTTTTTTTCCTGCTGCTGCTGCTTAAAGGTTGAATATTTCTTTTTTTCTTCTAGTTTTTCTTTCTTTATCTTTGTTTTAATATGTCCAATACGACTATTGTAATGAAAAAACACACACAAACTGAGTAAAGAAACTGTGTTTAGGCAACATTGTTATTTACGAACAGCTGTTTAGTTATTATTCGCCATTGTTTTCAATGTGACACTTGTTTTCATTCGATTTTCTTGCAAACTGAAACGTTGGAGATGGGAGATGAACTGTTTTTTACAGTAAGACTTGTTTATAATGAATATATCAAGAGTTTGTCAAAGTAATCTTTGAAATCGTAATAAAAATCTTAACCATTTACATTAAATTTCCTTTTTGATCTTTCCGTGTAGTTCGCTTACAAAAGGGAAGACTTAGTTATGTAATGACAAATAAGGACAAGGAATCCAGCATTGGCGACAGCTTTTCTGTCATTGCTTGACCACTCCAAATTTATTGATTTGTATCGAATTTACATTTTCATAAACCTGCCGGGATAATTGAAAAATACCAACCAAGAGTTAAATTTAAATGGCGGAATATGTGTTTTGGTACTACAACGGTACCTAAATAGAAAAAAACAAAGGAAACTAAATTATCAAAATTATTCATTGATTTTGATCATTTGATTTGGAATATTTAAATTATTTTTCAGTTGCAAACTCAATTACAAACTTCTTCTGGGTTTTAAGGGTCCAGTATATCCTTATTGGGTTAATTTGTTTTCTTAAACCTAAAATTTCCCTTTTTTCACACCATAAACGGGTGATACAAATAAGCATTAAATACTAGACTGCTTAAGAAACATAAAAACTCAACACTGAGTTCAATAATTCTGTTGTCGTTTTGCCATTAAATTCGTAAATAAGCGACAGTGTTGCATACGAATGGACCATTGGAAGTACAACGGGAATGCAACACTAATAGTTTTACTACGAAAATTTTCTCTTCAGTCCTTTTTCGAACATCAATGAGAGCATACGTACAGAGTGCCATACGCAAGATAGACGAAAGAATAGAAAAAGAAGGCAAAAGAAAAAAAAATATAGAAACGAAAACGGCCTAAAAGCTCTAAAAATCTTTTTATTTTTTAATAAATTTCTTATAAAAACCAACGAAAAGTGCGAAAATTTAATGAAATTAACAAATTTATATGTAACGCATTACGAATTTAATGAAATAAAACGGAAATTTTAAGGTTTTGCAAGTGAATTTAGCAGTTGAAAAAAAAGTGATTTTCAATAAATTTTGTGAAATTTTTGTATCTGTGTGTGCGAGAGTAAATGAAAATCAGCGAGAAGAAGAAGAGGAAAGAAAGAAAAAGTAGCAACAACAAAGTTGAGAAGAATAAGAAGAAGCATAGTATATAATAATACAGTATTGAACACATCGTGTTGTACGTACGTATACGTAAAGCCAAAATAAAGAAAACGAAGAGGGAAAATAAGAAGAAAAAGAAAAAACGAGTAATAATTTTTTTTTTCATTTCGTCTTCATACCATACTCTCTGTGTGCATTCTCTTCGGTATTTCAGTAGTTAGTATATGTGTATGGATGTATGTGCATATGAATATGTGTAAACGAGTTTTTATTATGATGGAAAAATAATTGAATTGTTGTATTGGTTTGGTGTGAATAGGTGTGCTTATATTCCTTTTTATTTGTTGTTTTGTTTTCATGTGTGTATTAAATTTAAACGCATTAAAAACAAATCGTTAAATGCCGTGAAAATATTGCCAATCAGCCAGCCTATAAGTAAAATTCGTAATACTTTTTCTTCTGTTTTATTAATTATTATTAAAATATTTAAAATAAAAATTATAAAAAAAAAAAGAAAATAGTAAATAGTAAATAAACTGCAACAATAATTGTGTTTTAAAGAAAAAAAATATTAAACAAAAATATTTATATTATCGACCTAGTGTTTATTTGTGTGAATTTCTTGGATTACCATCATTTTTCCATTTTTTAAAAGGTAAGTTTTTTGTTTATTTATTTATCTGCTTAAAAATTATAATTAAATTTGCAACAAATTACTTAAAAATCTTGTCAACTGTTCGTATTTTTTCATTTTTCTATCACTAGTTCAAGTTTTTGTTTTGTTCGGCTTTTTTTTTCTTTCGTTGTTGTTGCTTTGCTTCTCATACATTCTACATTTTGCTCTTTCTCATTTTGCGTATAGTTTTGATAAATGCGAACGAACATTGTTTTGTTTGTGTGTTTACCGTTTACCGCGAGAGAGAGAAAACTTAAGAGCAAACGAAAACAACAAAATTGCCGCAAAATTTTTTTCCATCTTTTTTCTCCCCGTCTCTTAGTTTGTTGTTTCAAAACAAACGAGAGAGCGAGAGAGCGAACTAAGAGCGACCAATTGTAAATACACTGAAAACCAGTTATACGAGGATTAATTAAAGCATTTCATTGCAAACATTAAAATATTCGCATTCAGGAAGAGTTTTTTTCTGTTTTGAATTTAATGAAAATTATTTTTTGTTTGGTTTATGAAGAAAGGGAAATAAAATTTGAATTGCTTTTTTAACTGAATTTGTTTTCGTTTTTAATTGATTTTTGGCTTACCAATAAAAAAAAAGCGGCATCTCTTGATAGTCGCCGTGGTCTAGTGGGTAGTGTGTTGTCTTATTAGACGAAAGGCCCGGGTGCGTATCCCAGGTCAGACATCAAAACGAAAAATATTTCTTCGGCGACTTCCTCTCAGCAGATTTCTGGCAAAGACTCTGAGAGTAAAAATTGCCATGAAAAGCTTCTCAAAAATCTGTCGTTCGGAGTCGACTTTAAACCGTAGGTCTCGCCACTTATGTAAAAAATTAACACACACAACATACGTGGTGTGAGAAGGTAGGTCGTAATCCTGACGGAATGGTTGTATTGGCCAATTATGTATTATGTACTTATGTATGTATCTCTTGATAAATTGTATTGAAAACCGATAATGGGGTTTTATTTATTATGTGTTACTGCTCTAGTTCAAATTCATATGTTTTTTAATTGGAAATCCATTAAAAATCTACAATTTATGATTGTTGCTTATATTCCGTGATCTTAGGTGGTTGTCCAATCTAAACACTTTTTAAAATTAAAACTAGAAATAGTGGTCATTGTCCTGTGCTCTTTGCCAATGCTTCCATTGTGTTCAGTGAGGCAGTGGAGCCAACTGCGGACAAATGTGATCAGTTCCTATTTACTTTGCCCCGTGACCGAAGTTCCACTAATCACCTATTATATATGAGCTCTATTTTGGCCAGTTTAACATTTCGGACGATATTTCAGAGATGACTTGAGCGTTGGTTTTAAATGCTCCAACGTTAGGAAAGCGTGGCACGTAGAGTTTTGAGGGCCATTGATATCGTTAAAATATGAAATTAGTTTTTCTCGAAATTTTGGATGCCTTGAAACCGAAATCGGTGCTTTTGTTTGCCCCGTGAAACTATCTAGTTCACACCATTTATTGTGCAGCTCATAATTTTCATTTAAAGGCAAAAAAAAGTTCGAATATGGCCAAATGACGGTATCAGGCTATAATGCACCGGGAGCTTGGTGTTCTAGCGCAACATAGCTGCGGTGTTGTAAGTGGTGAACTGTGGACTACCAATCTCTTCAATTTCACCAATTATTTTCACTGTAAATAGTTTATGACACCCATAATTATGATCACTTTTCAATCCCCACTTTCGTAGTAAATTTTAACTACACGTTCTACATCTTCGCTGTTAAACGATTCTTATTCGTAAAATGCATAATTATCCTCCATTAAATGAAATCTACGGTTTAGAAACCCCTGTGTGGTTAACCCTGAATTACCATAACCATAGCATTAGGTGCAGTTATTTCCCAACCAGATATTATACAAGATTATAATTATTATAAAAAAATGTATCGCAAGTAATTGGTTTTTTTTTTGTATAAAATTACTGATGAATAATATCAATTTGTTTAATATTTTTATCACGTAGTTTTTGCTTTTGCACAGAAATTGTAATGAATTAATTAAACAAAGCATTTTGCGTTAATTGAGGCTGCGGTGTGTGTGAATGGTGTGAATTTTAAATACACATTCATTACACCACACTTCACCGCAATCCTACTTTTTGTTTTGCTTTAAGGCTGTGTTTTTTGTTGTTGTTTTTATATTAAAAATTCATTCCCGACATAACATCAGTACAGCACAGCAGAGCACAGCATCAATAAATCAAATTTACATTTGTGCGTTTGCTTGCTTGGGCATGTGTGTGTGTAAGACAAGACAATAAAAACAGCAAACCCGAAGGCATTTAAAAAAAAAAAATAGTAGACGAACGAAAAAAAAGCAACAATTAAATCAACACCATTAAAAACAAAACAACAAAACTAATCTTATTGATCAAAACATGATCATAGTTGTTATTGCTATTTACTGCTGTTGTTGTTGTTGTCGTTTTTGTTTGTATAACACTTGGGCATTTCGTTGGCTTGATTTGTCTTGTCTTTTTGTCTGTTGTCTAGGCTCTGTTTCAAGTAAGCAAAACAAACATGCACACAGTGTCTCTCTCTCCCTCTCTCTGGCACACATACTCTAAAACAAATAAATTACTTTGTGTACACACATGTACCAACACTCCACACCACTTCACTTCATTTGTATAATTGAGCTGACTGAGTGGCTGTCTGGCTGGCTAGTAAAGCTCTGGCAAGTCAACAAGCAATTAAAATTAAATCGGTTATTAAGTTAATTGCTGTTGCCACTGTCATTATTATTTTATTATTCTTATTAATTCTTGTTGTACTCTTTTTTTGTTTTTTCTTTTGTTGTTTTGTTTTATTTCAGTTTTTATTTATTTCGTTTAGTCGATATTGCTGTAATTTGTATTTTGTTGTTGTTATTGCAATCGTTTTTTAAGATGAGAGAAGTGCAGCAGCACAAAGTGGGTAACAATTTAATAAAAAAAAATGTTCTATTAAATTAATAGAGTTGCCAGGTTTGGTAGATTTTTAAACGAATCGAATAGGAATTAAATTGAAAAAAAGAATTTTACATTTTTTTAATTGTTTCTTTAAATTTAAATAGAAAAATAATATTTTTTATGCATATAATGCTCTTATATAAAAATTTTTTATTAATTTTTTATTACTAAAAGATGTAAATTCTTGACTTTACATTTCTAGTTTTCTGTTTTAGTACAGCGCTGTGTAAAGACTTTCTTCTTTGATTGTAGGTTTGAGTTCTTTTGCTAAATTTTTGAATAAGGTTTCCCTCAATTGGAGTCCAGTTGATGACAGAATGTCTATAATTTTCATCGGTTATTGTGGAATTCCTCTTATGACATCAAATGCTAGCTGTCATTGGTTGCGCAGTATCCCCTCGATTTATGTCGTCTCGATTTACATTGTTTCGATTAACGTCGTCAAAAATTTTGTCCCCTTCAACTTCGATTTGCGTCGCCTCTGTTGGTTATAAACAAAATCAGGGGAATTCCCTCTTAAAAAAAAAAAATTCAATACATAGAATAAAAATTTAATTGTTTTAGTTTATTTTTTGTAAAATGTACAGAAATAAATGCATCTGATAGCATGAGTTATTTGAAATTTCATTTACGTCGCCTTTTTGCGGAACATTCTACGACGTAAATCGAGAAAATACTGTACAATATTCGTAATAAAGTTATATTGTCGCCTAGGGGTCGCCGTGGTCTAGTAGGTAGTGTGTTGGCTTATTAGACGAAAGACCCGAGTTCAAATCTCAGGTCAGACATCAAAACAAAATTTTTAAAATAATTTTTCGGTGATTTCTGGCAAAAACTCTGAGAGTAAAAAAATTGCCATGGAATGCTTCTCAAAAAAATGTGTCGTTCGGAGTCGACTTTAAACTGTAGGTCCCGCCACTCATGTATAAAATTAGCGCAAACAACATAAGTGGTGTGAGAAGCTAGGACGTAGTACAATGGGTCAATTCGACCACCGAATACTGTACTCGTCAGAATTGACAAGTACATATCCTCTAACCTAACCTATATTGTCGCCTTACGTTTAAGTCCAGTTATGTCTTAGCTAATGTGTTTGACGCAAACGTCAGCAAACATAAGTAGAACTTAAAGTATTGCGTACAGTACAAATGACAATCAAAGAAATTGCAAAAACAAATAAAAAAAAAAAAATTCTTTCAATCAATACAGTGAACTCGCGATAACACAAACTAATTTTTACCAAGGCAGTTTACATTTACGAGTTTGTGTTTACGTTATCGAGTAACCAAATTTAAAACAAAAAATAAAGTAATATGAAAAAGTAGTAGTAGTAGTAAAGTAATATGAAAAGTTATATTTTAATAAGAAATCATCAGTGTCACCTTTGCCCGTAACTAAATTTAAAATACTTTTTCAGCAATTTTTTAAAATTTGTTACGAAATTCTGCTCCATATTGAGTCCAATTTGGCATAATTGCATCTTTTATTGTTAACAGCTAGAATAGAATTTAACAATTTTGTTTGTTTTCAAGGCACTAATGCCAAGAGGCTGTTTCTAGGTTAGAGGACGTGTACTTATCAATTAAGACAAGTACAATACCCGGAGGTCGAATTGACCTATTGTACTACTGTTACTATAATACAGTTTTATTATTTTAAAAACTTTCTAGTCCGTGGGCTGAATTCACAATGTGAACAAATAAATCCGTCATCAGATATCAAAAAATTTTTGATGTCATCCATGTTGACTTGAAGAATTCGTAATTCACTTCACAAGTAAAGTTTTTGAAACTTCGTGGACTTTTAGATTTCACAATTTCCAACAAAAAGTCGCCGTGGTCTAGTAGGTAATGTGTTGGCTTATTAGACGAACGGCCCGGGTTCGAATCCCAGGTCAGACATCAAAACGAAAAATATTTCTTCGGCGACTTCCTCTTAGCAGATTTCTGGCAAAGACTCTGAGAGTAAAAATTGCCATGAAAAGCTTCTCAAAAATCTGCCGTTCGGAGTCGACTTTAAACTGTAGGTCCCACCACTCATGTATAAAATTAACGCACACAACATAAGTGGTGTGAGAAGCTAGGTCGTAATCCTGACTGCAGGGTTGTAATGGCCAATTATGTTATGTACGTATGTATGTAATTTCCAATAAATTAAGTTAAGTTTGTATGTCCCTGACCCATTTGAAACCATCCGCTCTGGTGTTAAAACCATGATCATTTTCTTTAATTTGATCGTGAATTTCTAAAGATTTCACAATTTAAAAACAGATTAAAAGGAACAAGCAAAATATAGAAAAATGATCACGTTTTAGAGCTTTCAGATTTTGTTCACATTTTAGAATAATCGGTGGAAAAATAAATTTGTTGTTCACGTTTCTGAGACGTTCACACTCACTTTCGAGTGTTTACATTTTCGCCAGTTCATTGTATGTCCATATTTTAATGCAATAATTTTGGGTCTTTCTTCAATTGTTTTCCAGATGATATTAATATCATACACTGGCAACACTGTTTCCTTTAAGTACTCATCTTTTTTCCCCTCGCCCTCTTGTATCTCTTTTTGATTTTGTCATGTCTGATATTGGTGTCATCTTTTTTATTTTGTCTCTCTCTCAAGCTCCCTCTCTCTGTCTCTCTTTCTTGTTTTGGTTTTTAACTGAAATAAATATTACGTACGTACCTGAATATTTTTTTTTATTGATATTTTTGTTGTTGTTTTTTTTTAATACATCTCCCACTGTTTTGGGTTTTTTTAACTCATTTTTGTGGCTCTCATTTTAATTAAAAAACAAAAGAAAAAAATTTCGTGTGTGTGTGTGTCAGTTGTTCATTGCCTTCTCCCCACTACTACTCTCCTCTCACTGTTTTAATATCTTATTATTTAAAATAATTATTATTAGTTGAAAAGCAATTTCTTTTGCTTTTTTTTGAAATAAATCGCAATAAATTTTTATTTTTAATTTTTTATTACGTACATACATACATACACTGAGCGGCAAAAGTGTGTAAACACTACTGAAATAATTCATTTTCTTAGGATAGCGGGAAAAGTAAATAAATGAGAACGATCGAATAAATTTTATTACTTAGAAAATGTTAAAACAAAAACAACAATTCAATTATTATTGTTGTGCTCTAAGTATATTTTAAGTATAAGTATATTTTTTATAATAGAAAATTTCAAATTATAGCGGGTGTTGATTCACTTATGGGGCTCAGTGTACATATGTAGAATCTTCTTTTTGTTTGTTGTTACTTTTGTTTTTGTTTTTTTTTTCTATGTCAATTCCTCCCTCTACAATAAGAATAACAACAATGTGAATGTGTATATTGAAATGGATAGTGTGAGCAAATTAAACTAACGAGTATTTATTTAGTAAAAAGAAAAACACAATCCAACACAATACAACAAAACAAAAACAAAATATATTTGCTTGAATGTATGTGTCTGGGGCTCTGTGTATTGTATTGTATACAGAGGAGTATGTGTAAACAAATAATATTTCATTGACGTTTTAATCATTGTAATTTTTAAAGACGACATTGGATAATTAAAATAATAAATAAAAATTTCAGTGAGAAACATATTAAAACATATCCTTCAAATAAATTCATTTTTTTTTCTCTTAATTTATTTAACTTAGATTTAAAAGAAATTTTAAAAGGAATAGATTTAATACGTAGTCATTAAATGCCATTTATCAAACGATTTAGAAATAAAAATCCCACAAAAACTGTTTAATTATTTTTCCCTAGGGAATATTTTGTATACCACCACAGTTGCCTTACGTCAACTGGCTGTGTTGTAAATTTAATGCATGATTGATTCCTTTTTTTTTCTGTAGCACTGCAACACTATTCCTTTACAATGGTGCAAGCAAATTTTTTTCACCTCTAATGGTTGATTTTTCTCAATTAAATTCATACATTCTCTCTCCTTTTCTGTCTTTCGCTCTTTACCGTAATTGTTTTCTTTTGTAACAGCCGCGATTTTTATTGTGCACATTTTAATGTATGACTTGTAATTGTCCATTTATTGTATTTGTAATAAATTTCCTTTTTTTTTTTCTCTCTCTCTCTCTCTTTTTCTGTTATCGTTACCGAATAAATAAAAGAGCTGTTGTTGAAAACAACGCTTTGCAAACAATAAGAGGGAAAAAAGCTCGCTCTATTGTTTCGTATGCCAATTTATACTCTCTTCTCAACAGCATGCAATGCATACTCATTACATAGTTGGTGGCACTGGTATTTTTCAATTATGCTTGCAAGTTTAATTTTGTTCTTGTTGTTGTTGTTCTTGTTGTTTTATTGAAAAAATTTCCCATAATAAAACGCATGCGGTGTTTACACATCATTGATTTTCTTTTTATTGCCTACTCACTCGCATAATTTGTTGCTGTTCAGTTGTGTTTAGATGTAGTTTGCTATTGTATTGGTTTGGTGTAGGACAAACACAGCATGTTTGCAATATGTTTCTTCTTCTTTTTCTTTTTTTTTTAACAATTTTTTTTAGACTTCATGCATTCCATATGATGATGATGATGGTGATGACAACATGATATCAAATCAAGATTTTTTTAGGCAAACATTGCTGTGTTAATATAACATACAACACTGAGAGAAATTCTATTGTTTGTTAGCATTAAAATTGAGGAAAATTATTTAGAAACACTTGAAAATAAAGGGATTTCTTGATTTCTATTGTTTTTTTATAATCTTTTTAACAAAAAAAAAAATCTTGTAATTTTTTTATATTCAGTCAAGTATATACATAATTATGGATTTGTGTATTGTTTGCAACCCTTGTAAGATTAATTTCAAGTTCAAAAAAGAAAATAAAAATGGAACGAAAAGAAAAAAAATTAATCCCTTTTTTGTTCTTTATGAGTGTATGTATTGAGTATGACTTTTAACCCTCTTATTATGTCTTCCTGTACAATAGTTTAATTATTTATTTGTTGTAGATGGTTTATTTCAATTCTATTGGTTGGAAATGGTGCTTAAATGTCCTAAAAAGGAGATAGCTTTGCATCTAATATTACAGGAAATGAAAAAAAGAAATACAAAAAAATTTAGTGAAAACACTGCTAAGTTGCTAAGCGTTTTGCAAATAGCTTTTCCTTAAATTTTGGAATTTTGAAGGAAATTTATGGAGACCTCATTGTTTATATATCATAAATACGAAATAGTATATGCATAAGTACTGTAGCTTCCGCCACTCAACGTATAAAATGAATGCACACGACATAATTGGTGTGAGAAGCTAGGTCGTAATCCTAACTGAAGGCTTGTAAGGGCCAATTATGTGTGTTTGTGTATGTATGTACCTGCTTAAGTTTTAGAAGTTAAATTACATACAATTCGTTTCTTAATCACATTAATGTGTTATTTTTAAATTCTTCCCCTTGGTAGCATACGATTTCCGCAAATCAGTTTCATTTTACACGCTTTTAAGGGTGTTGTTTTCGCACCTTCACGTACAAGAATGCATTTTTTTTAGTTATTGGAGTACTTATTTACTTAATTGGCCATAACAACCCGATTAACGGATTTCGGCCTGCCGCAACACATACTTCCAGGCGTCTCTGCTTCTTGCGCGTCTACGCCAATTGGTCACACCAATCGATGTCAGGGCATCTTCTATTTGGTCCTTCCAACGGATACAAAGTCGTCCTCTTCGCCGACTTCCGCAGATCCCCGCATCAAACACTCGTCTCGCCGGAGCATCCTCCTCCATTCGAACGACATGACCGAGACAGCGCAGCCGCTGGATATTAATACGCTGTACAACGTCCATGTCGTTGAGGAGCTGATACAGCTCACTGTTAAATCGGATGCGAAAATCATCGCCAACTCGCACTGGACCGTAGCACTTTTCTCTCGAATACTCTCAAGTCAGCTGCATCAGTTCTTAATAGTGTCCATGCTTCTGCGCCATAAAGAAGCACGGGTAGGATGAGCGTCTTGTAGAGTATTAGTTTCGTCTTGCGAGAGAGGTCTCTGCTACTCAATTGCCTATTGAGACCATAATAGCTCCTGTTGACAAGACTAATACTGCGCTTGATCTCCAGTCTGACATAATTTTCGGTGGTAACGGCGGAGCCAAGGTAAATGAATTCCTTGACTGTATCCAAAGTATAGTTATCGGCCGTAATTTGAGAATCAATACGCCGCACGGCTCTACTTGTCGATAACATATACTTCGTTTTGTCCTCATTTACTGCCAGACCCATCTTCTTAGACTCCCGTTCAATAGCACTTATTGGACTATCTTGCGCTTATTTCTTAAGCTTTAAATACGCCTCTTTACCATTATATTAACGGCTTTCCTTTTGTTGACCGTCCCAACGCACGTTTAGTATGTTTCAGTAACTTTTTGCATCGCACTGTATTTACACAATAGTTTTCACAACAAAGAACGTAATGAATTTACACTTACCCTTGCCCTTTGTCCTATAAACTCAATAACACCATTTCTCTCTCATACATACACAAACTCTAGTGCATTTATGTTTAGACATCTGCTTTTTGTTGGTTTTTTTCTATTTTTGATTTTGTTTGCGGGACTCTCTCGTACTTAAATGGCTACAAATGTAAACAAAGAGAGAGCATAAGAAAGTGCTGTTGTAACTGTAAACAATGAAATGAAAGTGAAAAGCAAAAACAACACAAACACACGCATTTACTTTAAAAAAAAACTTAACAGCAGGCACTATTTATTTACTAAACCGTTGAATAGAAATTGTAAAGAATGCCTTAGTGTAAGTACATACGTTTGTATGTGTTCTGAACAATAAAAAAACTGTAATCCCAGTCCTCTTTTTTTTCGCAAAAATCCTTAAAATTATCAGCCGGACACATAAAAAATAAACTAAAAACAGCAAACAAAAGTAAAAAATTCAGACAGGATAGTAAAATTACAATTGCCTTACACGCCATATGAATATACATACACACATATATACACACACTAGTGTGTTTAGTAAATGGATCGTTTAGTTTTTTACTGTTTCATAGAGCGGGTGTTTTAGTGAATGGGGAATGAAAATATGTACTTAGGGAATAAAGCAGACAATAACAGAAAAAGTATTTAAAACTACAAAAATTTGAAATTTTTCCTTTGTTTTATTTCAATTTAAAGTTGTGGATCTTCCAAAAACAAATTTTATTTTTCATAATTGAAAAGGATTCCCTAAGTTTTGTTAATTTTTTTTTTTAATTTCACCACATTTTTTTCTTTCTAACGATTGTGTAGGCTTCTAATGTTAGTTTTATTACAATTGGCAACACTTGAAATGATGATGACTAAGGATAAATATCATATCATATCCATGACACTACGTCACCACTTTGCAGAAACTGAACACAGTAAGGGAAGATATAACAATAAAATTCCTTATATGCAGACACACGCACACACATTCATACTCAAAAGTATAATACAATACAAATAACCCGCTTAATAAAAAGAATTCATGCCTGTTCCTTTCGCTTTTTTTTTTCAATGCACAATTCATACAAATTTCCAATGTTTATGACAGTTTAGAGCAGCTGCTGTCAATACACAACGCAGTGGTAAGTTTTAACACGCATGCATACACACACATGTATATATATGGTCACGAAGGAATGAATTTTCAAATACACGTTTAACACTTTGATGTTTGATAGAATGAACGAAAACTCAAAAAAAATAAAACGAATTGCAACGAACAAGAATCATATGTATTCACACACACTACAAAGTACATTCGGTTTTTTTTTTCTTGTAGAATCAACGAGAACTTTATAGTATAATCTTATAAAACGAAACAAAACAACAACAACAGCAATTATAATTATAACGACCACAAATGGCAATATAAAAATCCTTTTTTAAAAGTGATTTTACTAGTACTCTTACTTATAATAACATTCGTATTTGGTCTCTTTCTCTCTCTCTCTCTCTATAGGATTCGTTTTTTCCCTCTTGTACTTTACAATACTAATACAGTAGACACATTTGTGTTAATTTCAACGCAAATTGCATGCACACACACACACATACACACACTACAAACAATTTAAACAAACTAGGAGTGCAATAGGAACAATAATAACAATAGCAAAACAATGATAATATAAAATCTTTACAATTGTTCAACAGCAACAACAATGAGAGACAGAGAGAGAGAGAGATTGATGAAATAATTTAATACACTGTTGATGTGGTGTGTTGTTAATTGAAAAGAAAATTGAGTACGCATTGCATTTTTAAGGTGTGTTTAAAGAGAAAGAACGAGAATAAGGTTGAAAAAAGCAAAAAAGAAAACGGATCTTTTAACAGCGTTGCCAGTTTGTTATTTGAAAAATTTATGTTTCTTTTTAATTATCAAATGGTTTTAAAACATTTTCTTACAAGGAAACTCTATTTGATGATACAAGCTATAGGGTAGGGAAAACAAATTGTGTTTGCAAAATGTTTGCCAACACTGGTATTATTAATTGTATTAGAGAATACTAAAGTTTGTTTCAAGGTTCACAGTTTACGATTCATTGCGTTGTCAGACATTATCAAATGTCTTATTCTGTTATTCGGTCTTAAACATGGATGAAAACTTCTTAACAGTATTGACATATTTTTATATAATGTCCCCGACAATATACATACCCCCTTCATCCAGTTTTGACCAGATTTACTGTTTCATTCTGCCGGCGTTCAAAACTATCAAATTACTGCCCTTTAACGGATTTTCAAAATTCCCAAAGTCGAGAATTTATCGAAGAGTTCAATGGTTATCATGTCACAGCTTCAGATATTCCCAAATTCTTTCAGGATTGTTGCGTGTAATGTGTTGAAAGTAGGAAATATGGTTGTGATAGCCAGGAAAAAGTGTCTATATATGTACATACATATGATCGACTTGTGCCTGTCAATTCTTAATTATTTAATGACTGACATGAAATAATTCAAAGTTAATTAAACACAAGCTATTTGCTAAATAATGGAGTAAGGAATGAAGAGAAGAAGAATGTATGGTTTATTGGATTTTTATATATCAGACATCCAACACTCAGGAAGGCCTACCTTGAGAGTGTTACGTTTATTATCAACATGATAAATTGCTTAAATTTAACTTGATGTTAAAGATGATTTTCTCTCACCTCATTACATTGTTTTTATTTTGTAACCCCCAACAATCCCTACTTATTAATCACCGACATCAAATCACCTCATCTGGCAACCTTGTTTTGCTATTTTGTCATTTCTTTTTTGCAATTGCTGAATATGAATTAGAGTGTGAGTAAAACAAGAAGCCTTTATTTAACAGCAAGAACTATGCAAATGTAAAACAATAAACACACAATACAAAAAGAAATAAACAACAAACGTAACATCAACAGCTATTATATATACTATGTTAAAATAACAATAACAACAAAACTATAAAAATTAAACATGACAACACAAACAATTAAACACGACGAACATGCATATAAAAAAAAAACCGAATGCAGAAGTTGTACTAGACTACACAACACAATACAACACAGCCAGTCATGTTTATTTTATTTCATTGACACCGCTCGCTGATTGCCATTGTTGTTTTTATTATTATTATTATTATTACTGTACTATTTACACTTGCCGACACACATATACCCACAACTAATTGTGTATTGAATAATATGGAAAAACTCCTTTTTCTTCGTGAGAGAGAGCAATCTCAATGAATACAGTTATTCTTTTTAATGTAAATAGGTAAACAAATACATATGTATGTATGTGTGTACAGTACATATTTTACATAACAATAAGAAGTAAATTTATAACGATTATTATTTTAATTGTTTAGGGTCAGGTTAGGTGGGTATTTGTGTTGGTTTCTTGTTATTGCTCTCTGTTAAAAAGAAACACAATACATACACTCATAAACAATAGCTTAATTAGACCTTTTTAATTGCTTAAAGAGACTGAATGTATAGAGCTCACTGCCACCATTAATGCTGTCGTTAAAGGCTTTACTTCGTTAATGAGTGTTTAAAGGTTTGTTTGTTTGCTTTACTTTTGAATTCTTTTCTCTTTGCTTTTAAACTGTTATATTTTGGGGGGGGGGGGGTGTTTAAAAAGAATTAAATGAGTACGAATTGAAGGGTTTTATTATTTTATGTAAATGAAAGAAGGGTTATTGCCTGTTGGAAAGGGACAGAAAGAATTTTTACTGAATTTTTTTGTGTGTGTAACATAAAGAGAATTACTTCAAGTTCTCGAGTCCACTTGAAATTGCTTTTGTTAGAAGTGTTTGGTAAACAATTCAACACAACGTTAAAGTATTCTTTTGGGCCTGTGTGTGTGTGTGTGTGTTGATTTTTAATGTAGTGTTAATTTGTATTAAAATATTGTTTTGAATTGTTTTATTTTTGTCTGTAAATTCTCTTGTTAAGATTTGTTTAACATGATGAATATAAAAAATATTTTTCTTCCTTTTTATGATTGTTGGCAATGAATTAAAAACAAAACTTTTTTTTTTGTTTTTTATCAATATACTTAAACGAAATTAAATTAACACTCAATTAGTCAAAACAAATCTTTCACTTTTTAAAGCAATAAAAAAGCACAATAGGAAACAGTGGCGTCAACACCCTTTAATGTTAGTGTTAAAACAAACAAAATATGGCGTTTTTTTAAGCTTAATTATTATTTTTTTCTTATAAATATTGAGATCAGGAAACAAAGTGCAGTTACTTTTTTACATATACTTCTTTGTATAACTTTCCGGAGAGCAGGTGAATTTATTTATTTGAACACCACTGTTGGGTAAATGTACCTAATGTCGGCATGTACCAGTCGTCGGTAGTTTTTGTAAAAAAAAAGTGCAAATAAATAAGAATAGCGACCTTTATTTACTAAAGTTAAAACTAATTTTGGTAGAAAAAATAGTTTTGTTCTCTTATGAAATGAGTAAATTTGAGTGGGATGAATACTTTTGTCAATATTTGTCCTCATGCAGTGATGGTTTTTCAAAAAGTGCAGTAGTGCCATTTTTTTTTAACAAAATTTTTAGTTTAGGTGTCTCCTTAAACAAGCAAGTTTTATATTAAATTAAGTGTTTTTGAAAAAAGTAAGTGCTTTTAATGAAAGAAAATAGATCAAATATTAAATTAAGAGTGAAAATTAAGGATATTAATATTATTTTATAATTTATATTGCTACCGGCATTAGGCCGGCATTATATGATTTCCAGTAGTCGGCACCTCCCTCCCTTGATTTACCCAATAGTCGGCATAGCTTATAATAAAAACACTGAGAGCTGCCGAGAATTTAAAGTCAGTATTCTTGCATTTATATAACTAGAAGTCCTATAACATGGACAAAAATTCGTGGTTTAGTAGGCATAATAGGCTGTTCTTTGAATTTCAGGCAATATAAATTCATTAATATGTCCAGCTACGGCAAAATGCTCATACACTAATACTCCCAAGAATCCCTAAAATGTGCTTTAATAGAAGTAAGGAATAGCACATCTACAATATTGGGTGCAAGCAAAAATATGGAGTCCCGCGTTCCACCATACAGGACAGAATTCATTCTTCGGTTGATGCCAGACAAATGGGTCCACAAGCAGTCTTGACTGAATCAGAAGAGGAAGGTCTTGAGATATGGTGAAAAGACGTAGCAAATTGTGCATTCCCATTAAAAGCTGAAGACTTGATAACTGCAGTTCAAGCGATAATAGTAGATGATCAAAGACCCTTACTGTTTACGTTTCCTAATAGAGCAAAACGCTTTTGACATTTTGAATGATCCATCGCTTTAGTTTATGCTCAAAACCGGAAAAGTTCTAAACTCAAAAGGATATAGAAACGTTTACAGTATCCAAATGGGAATTGAAAAGAAAATAGTAAAAGTGCTCCTGGGTTTTTCAACAAATGTGCTACCACCTAAAGATGTAATAAACAGTTTTCGATAGCTATGCCGAATTCTGTTGCCTTGATTTCTTTATTAATTTCGTGTGCAATGCCAAGCATAGCTCCAAAACTTATTTTCTTTAACAAAACTGTTTTAATGTCGACAATAAGATCATTTTTTTGCCGAATTTAGGAACACATGTGCCGAGCACTGGAAAACTCGATGATTTGAAAAAAATATTTCAATTACTTATAATTTGCTTTTTTAATGTTCAAAGTTGGTAAATGGATCTAAAACTAAACTTATTACAGAATTGTAATAACTAAACATCATCTCAACACTACTTTCCCCACTTTTAATCAGATCAGTTTGAAAAAGAGAAACAAATAAAACTGCCGACTACTGGTACGTTTAATCTATTTGGTCAAAAAAGCTTACATTTTATTTTTATCAAATTTATATCACAACTCTTCCCAAAACCAATATACTAAATTTATCGGTTTTAAATTTGTTTTTTATTTTTAAGAAATTCGCCTTTCAAGTTCTAATTCGAACAGTTGTAGTTAAATTTTTTTAAACAACACTTGAATTTGTACGTCAAAAAAAAAAGCGCTTAAAAAACACATTAAAAATATCTCTGTTAACTCCACTAATCTTTGTTCTTCTCTGCTTTGTTGTTTTTTAACGGCTTATTTGGATTTTATATGGCGCTCAATTACCTTTATAATTGGCTTCCATTAATTCTTTTAGTTCTCTACACCCTTCTCTACTCTCTTCATTAGCATCAATATCAATATGATGATGCATGCCTATGTCTCTGTCTGTCTAAGCAGCTGTCTCTTCAACTGCTTCGTACATACTACATATACGATATCAACTATTACTTTATGATTGTACTCGTTTAGTATGGTTTTCGTTGTTGTTGTCAAAAACTGTCGTGGAAAACTGGTTTGTTGGTTGTCTCGTGAATGATTAAAAACAAAAAAACAACAACAAACACACAAGTAATTTAAATATAATTTAAACATGACTCTTTTAAAATCAACCGTGTACAATTTATATCAACAACAACAACAACAAGAATAACAACAACCAACTACTATTAAAATATTTCGGTTATTAAAGTTTCTCATACATTTCAGGTTTTCTTACTGTTATAAAAACATACATAAAGCACACTAATTTATCTTACATCTACATACACACATGCATACATCGTACAGTATAGTAAATAAAAAAAAGAGATTTTTGTTTTGCAATTACATTGTGTGGGTGAGAAGACGGGAGGCTTTACAATGATGATGTTTATAAGCTTGGTTGTATAAGAATAGTAATAACGTATGTATGCATACCGTATAAACAACTCTTTTTTGACTGATTTTCATTGTTTCACTGTAAATTTGTAAATTATATTCTCTCAGTGTGATTTTTCTTTTTTAATCTATTATGGACGACAGACAGTAAAAGAGCAAATTTGTTGTGTACGTGATAAACGAGAATCTGAATAATTATCGAGTGATAATTGATTTTAATTGCTTATTTAATTGTTCTTGTTGTTACGTTACTGTAATTAAATTAATTACCGGATTGTTTAACCATTTAAATAAATTATTATCATCATTAAGCGCCAAAGGTAGGAGTGCTTACGATTCATTTTTTTTGAAAACTGTTTAATTTCAAGGTCATTTAATAACAAATCAGGTGTAAGTTGGGAGATTTTTTCGTTTTTTCTTATTTTGTTTCTGGTCAATTTTATTAACCGATAAATAGTTATTATATCTATAGATTAATTTACTATTAAAAATTATATTCTAACTAGCAGATTGTACCTGGCGTTGCGCGGGCTATAAAAATCCGGTTTCGAAACCGGCTTGTTAAAAAAATGTAATTTTTCAAATTATTCGGAAACCAGTTTATCAATCAACTCCGTTTTTTAAATACTCTAAGTCCTAAATATAAACGCATGCAATTTGCCCATTTTTCGTCCCTTTTGCCCTTTCTGGACCCCTTTTGGTCCAACTTTTTAAACATAACAACTCCAATAGCTATTTGGGAAACTTAACCAAGCTAAATCGTAAAAAAATACTTTTAAAACCCATAAAATACAGTATTTATGCATAAAGCACTAATTTTTGCCCTTTTTTCTCCTTTTGTCCCATTTTTTCTACCCTTTGGGTCAAAATTTTTAAAAGATTTATAGGCTATAACCTGCACGGACAAAAGCTCGATCTATATCCCAAATTTCAAGAAAATCGGTCCAGGCGTGATTGGCTAACGGACAAACCAACAAACATTTGGGAAACTTAACCAAGCTAAATCATAAAAAATTACCTATTACCATTTTTTCCCCATTTTTCCCATTTTTTCTCCCCTTTTGGTCAAAATTTTAAAAAGATTTATAGCCTATAACGTGCACGGACAAAAGCCCGATCTATATTCCAAATTTCAAGAAAATCGGTCCAGCCGTTCAGGCGTGATTGGCTAACAAACAAACAAAAAAAACAGACTTACAGAAAGATTTATAATATATATTAGGATATTAGGATTATATACGATCTGAGTAACTTCGACCACATGTTTGGTGAAGTGTCACAGACCAGAGTCTTTGGTGGAAATCGAACCCACGACCCTCACGTCAGTAGTCTAGCACACTACCCACTAGACTAGCAGGTCGCACCATTAACAGATTAATTTATTTTAATTATTAATTTATTTATTTTTAAATTATACGTACATATATATGTGTTAGGTTACCTCGTTTAACGCTGTTACGCACGGCCAGCCACTTAAGCACATATGGTTTAAACGGGTATTCACCTTTTTATATACTATGGCTTATAAACTGCTGTTCTTAATATTTTTTTTTTCCAACAATAAAAGTTTTAATATTTCAATGCAGTAAAAAAATCATTTGTAATTATTTACTGTTATATATTTAATTTAATTTAACAGAACTTGACAAAAATATAATTATCGTAACGAAAAATATATGAAACAGAACACAACTAATTAATGCTATAATTTTTTCCAACACTGTACATTAAAAAAATATAAAATTTTCAGGTTACCCTGTTACTGCCTTTATTCAATCATTGACAATTACTCTTGTACTGCACTGCTGATTGATGCCTCCATTAATCTCTTTAGATTTCGATTTTGTGTTGTTTTTTATTTTTATTTTTGTTTGTGTTTTTAGTAATTTTTGTTTTTTTTAAATACATTTTTTTGCGAAATATTATTGATTAGTCAAGTTAAGATAGTTTTGTCGTTTAACATTTCGCATTTAATTTTGTACGCCATTATTGAGGAGAGTTTATTTTTGTTTTTTATTCACCTCCATTTCAGCACACGAGTATGTGTATGTGTGCATATTTGTTGTCTTTTTTTTATTTTATTTTATGGCCCGAGTTTGTCTGTTGTCGTCGTTGTTGTTGTTTTTAATAAATATTTCTCATACTCTCAAAGCAATAATAAGCAACAATAACAATAACAACAAACTTAGATAAATATTTACATACTCGTGCTGAAAAAAAAATTTTGTGTTTTTATTTTTGCTTTATTAATGTACGTCTATCGAAATGGTGTATGGAAAGAAAACAGAAACGAGAAAACAAATCAAAATTATTGAATAGATGAGAGAGAGAGCATTTTAGCAACAATCAGAGAATAAAAGCTAGAAAGAGAGAGAGCAATCAAACCAATAAATGTAAACAAGAGGAAGCAACTCAATATACGAGCAAATAAACAAAAAAAAAAATCTTGTGTTTTGTTGTTTACCACCACCCTACCATAACTATTTAGGGTTTGTGGTTAACTTTGTGGTTGTCTGTCGTACATATATTGTGCGGTGTTTTCTTTTAACACAAGTTCTTTAACTATAAGGTGTAGTAAAAAAAAATCCATTTTGCAATTGTACTTTAATTCAATATGAACTGTACCCTTGAATTGAAGTCATGGTGTAGGGTATCATTACAGTCGCATTATAACCGCTGTGAATTCTTTTTGTTGTTGTAGTTAATTTTAATATTCTGTTTTTACCTATAATTTGTCGTTTTATTATTTTGTTCTTGCATAATAAATGAAAATGAATGAATGGGTATCAGTATTTAGAGATGATGGACAGTGGGCCGACTCTGGGTGAAAAAAGAAATGAAAAAAAAATTTTTTTTTATATAAAAAAGGTCGCCGTGGTCTAGTAGGTAGTGTGTTGGCTTATTAGACGAAAGACCCGAGTTCGAACCCCAAGTCAGACATCAAAACGAAAATTTGAAAATAATTTTTCGGTGACTTCCTCTCAGCAGATTTCTGGAAAAAAAAACTCTGAGAATTGCCATGTAATGCTTCTCAAAAAATGTGTCGACTTTAAACTGTAGGTCCCGCCACTCATGTATAAAATTAACGCACACAACATAAGTGGTGTGAGAAGCTAGGACGTAGTACAATGGGTCAATTCGACCACCGAGTACTGTACTTGTTAGAATTGACAAGTACACGTCCTCTAACCTAACCTAACCTAAAGAAAGAAAAAAGCAGCCACAGGCAGTTTTAAGGATAAGCGGCATATTTTTTTTCTTGAACGCTGCACATCGTATCTTTGCAGTGAAGAAATTGTACTTGGTAGGTATGTGGTTAAGGCACTTTCTCCCCATGGTTTGATGTTAATAGACAACATAGTAACATAGGTACCTGCCCGCGTGGTCCTAATCTCATGGTCCTCTCCGCACAGGTTGAAATACAATGCGTTTACCAACGCCCCCAGATGTTCCAGACTGCTATACGTGAGTACCAATTCGAAGTCATGTATTTGGACATGACTTCCCCCTTGGTTAGGAGCGGAGCCTATCTAAAACGCCTTTCGATCTTTGGGTTACGGTACCCGGTTGAGAAAGCAACTCTACACCGAATCTAACTAGACTCTTATCACAGTTTGGGTCCAAATCCACAGCCACCATGATACTCCCAAAAAGGGGCCTCACCAGCTGTCAGGCTGGAACCGAAGTTCTAGGGGCTCCTGACTCCCTTGGTACCAGAATTAAGTCTCCGGTCAGATCTCGTAATCTAATCGATTACTACCAGTTGAACTCCAAACAGTTTGGGACTCAATATTTTTTTCCCTTGTGCATAGGGAAAAGCCAGCCCAGGATAACAACATTACTAGCTACCTATTGCGGAGGTGAGATTCGTCGCCGTTAAATTTCACGTCATAAATCTTTAAAATTATCAAAATGGTGGAAAAACTAGACGGCGGGCTATACCTATATTAAGGGTATGGATATTAGACTTATCTATAACTTGTCTGAACACTATAGGGATTTTCAGGTCGCAATCCGGCTTATTGAAGGGATTGCGGCCTGTATTAAACTTGGTAATTTTTTGTCGCTTTCTGGGAAGTATTAAATTTGTTGGAAGTGCACACAATTTTACTAGAGTCGATGGATCGATATGGATTAGGAGGAAACTTGTTGTCTTCTATCCTTAATTTATACGGTATTCCATTGCATTATAACGATTCTTATCGGTCATTAATGATAGACTTCACATTCCAACAAGTAACTTTTGTGGGACTATATTTTACATTATATTTCAGTGACCGGCTCTTGTTATTAAGAGATGAAGGTTCTTACTACAATTAGGGATGCAAACGATATATCGATATTATCGAAATATCGATGTTTTACACATAAATTTCGATGTTTTTAAATGAGTTTTTCTTTTAAATAATATGTTTTTAGTACTTATCTATATGAATACAGTATTCCCTCGATTTACGTTGTAGAATGTTCCGGAAAAAGGCGACGTAAATCGAATTTCAAAAAACTCATACTATCAGATCCATTTATTTCTTTATATTTTACAAAAAAATAAAACTAAAACAATTAAATTTTTATTCTGTGTATTGAATTTTTTTTTAAGAGGGAATTCCCCTGATTTTGTTTATAAACAACAGCGGCGACGTAAATCGAATGGCGACGCAAATCGAAGTTGAAGAAAATAAATTTTTAACGACATTAATCGAAACAACGTAAATCGAGACGACGTATATCGAGGGAATACTGTAAAAAACATCGAAAAACATTGATGTATCGATGTTTTATCACATTTTTTTTTATTCATCAGTGTTGCCAACATCGATGATGATTTTCTTAACGATGTTGCATCTCTAAATACAATAGCGATATTGCATTTATTCATTTAAAATAAATTTTTTATTAATTTTTTTTTTTTGAAAATTTTTCAATTTCGTCCCACTGCTACACCCATGGAGGATCGTGCATGTAAGTGCTGTTGTTGTTTGACTGTGTGTCTTATTTATTAGTTTTTGAATTTCAATTTGATTTTAATCGGATTTATATTGTGTGCGATTTTAAATACCAACATTTAAATCAACTTAACGACGAATATATACATACACTCTTTCCTTCACACACACACACATACACATGCATTAGCAAATACACTCAAACTAATATCCAGTTCCCCTCTATGCATACATGCTTACTCACAGGTCATAACTATTCATCCATAAACGTTGTTTACTGTTGTAAGTCAATAGGTTTTTAAAGTGAAGGCGGCGGCGTGTTTATAACGTTTTTTTTTTTTTTGTAGTTACACTCACTCACTCACTCACTACTCTGTGTTTAATTTAATTTAAATTTTTATTGTTTTTAATTTAATAGCCATTGATTTGATTTTTTTTCGAAATAAATCTTTGTGAATATAATTTTATTGCTGCCCCTTTAGCGGGGGGATGAGTGTGTGTATTCTGTAAGCAGAAAGTGTTTTTTTGAAAAATCTTTGTGTTTTTTTTTCTTGTTTGTTTTGAGAAAATATTTATTGATTGTGATAATAAAAAATTTTAACGATAAAAAAAAACAACAGCCACCATAACAATAACAACAATAAATGTAAAATTTTGTTGTTTTAATTTAATATTAATAAAACAAAAAAAAAAAGAAAACAAAAACTGATTTATTACGTTCATTCGTTCGTTTGTTTACTCGTTTAATACGAGCATGCCTAACAGTACATACTCTACTCTCGTGAATGAGTGAGTGTTGGTATTCGTGTGTTTTTGCGTAAGGGTGTGTGAGTGTAAGACACTTATTTGCATAATATAAACAAAACAGAACGAAACAATAAATAACAATTTTAGTAAGTAAATTAAATATGTACAAAATAATACACTTTTATTGCTAAAATCGAGTGATTTAACAGCCATTAAATGTTTCTCTTTCTCTCTCTCTCCCTCATTCTTTCCTCCTTTGCTTGTTTACAAATTATTTATGCTTTGTTGTTTTGATTTAAATAGTGAATACCTATTTGTTTTGGTTTTAGTGGCCTTTAGTTATCGATTATTTGCTTGTTAAAAATAAATAATCGTTTAATAAGTCATAATTTGTGTGTAGAAAATGACAATTTAAATGTCAATTTAATTGAAAAATACCGTCACTTTGTTCTTGTTGTTTTTGTTGTTGTTGTTGTTGTTTAAATTATAAATTCTGAGTTTTATATTGTAATGATCACAAATCAGTCAGTCCAGTGTTGTAAAATTGAAATTTTGAAAGAGTACCTTTTTTTGTATCAAATGTGTACTTTTGTAAAAAAAAATACATACATACGTACATACGCATTGGCCAATATAAACCTTTAATCAGGATTATGACTACTTAACTTCTCACACCATATACGTACATATTTTATGTGTGTTAATTTTATGTATGAAAGGTCGGAGACTTACAATTTAAATACCACTTGGAACGACAGACTTTTGAACAACTTTGTCGCGACAATTTTATTTACTCTCATAGTTTTTGTCAGAAGGAAGTCGAGAGACAGAAAAACTAGCGACTTATTCGTCTACCTCAAATACAAGACAAAAATAGCTGACTCAGAACGTAACAAAACGTAAAATCCCAGTTTAGTAGATCGTCGATGGAATGTAATCTAACATATGTTCGGTTTAAGCATATGAAAAGCAATGAAAATGTTTACCGAAATTACTTTACTGTTCGGCAAGCGTTTTCGTAATTCTACTTTATCATTGCGTTGAACATATTTCGAATACATTAATATGTAGTTGAAAAGCGCAAGTCATAAAATATGTAAAAATATTACGATATTTTTGAAATGAAAAAGTACTAAAAGAAAGTACAAAAGTACTGAATTTTTCAACACTGTTACGAATTTTATTTGTTTAAGCAACAACAAGCTAATATGCCTTTCTATCAATTACAACAACCTCTCTATTAAACAAAATTAGGGAAATTAATATGATCGCTGTATTTATTCAATATTTCCTTTAACACTACCACCCACCTCACTTATGTAAGTAAAGAAACATTATGTTTTACTCACCGAATTTGCACTTCACACGGAACTCCTTTTATGTGTGTTTCGTAGTACGGCAAGCCATTCTACTTGATCGAAAACTTATATGAAAAAAACACTAAATTGCTCATGTATTCGTGTTTGCTTGAATCATTTTTTTTTTCGTACAAATTTTCAATTGACCAAAATCACTTGCCGTACAAAAACAATTACTCAGCCACACACCAAACAAACACTTTTAACACACACACAATTTTGCTTGAGACACCCTTTTTTTCTTTTCTTTTTCTCTTTTCTTTTTCTCGGGAGCACCCCCTTATAAGCATAATGAACTTTTTTCTTTTTTGATTTTCTTGGCTTTCTTTTATTTTTTTTCATATAAAACTTACGATTTCTTATAATTTATTAACTTAAAATATTGTTTAACAAAAAACTTTAATAAAAACGACCGAATTTAACAATAAATTTTTAATTTTCGTTTTACCGTACGGGAATATCATCCGACCTGTTGCACTTTTATCCAAGAAACTAAAAATGTCGCCTTTTTATTTCACAATTAATTTCCCACTTTAGAACAAAAAATATCCCTTTACGCAATCTCATTCTTACATAGTTATGCACAAACGAATAGGAGAGGGTGGGGTGGGGATATTGCATGTTTTCATGTGTTCAATGTTGTTGTTTTTATTTTAATGTTTTCAATTGTTGGTAACCTTTGTTTACTTCCTTCACTTTCGTGTGTGTGTGTGGGATCTCGTGCTGCTGATGTCGGCGAATGCTCCCAGTTGGCCAGATCGTTATTGACGACGTTTGCATCAATGATGTCTGCAGGAATTTATCAAATTTGTCCTGTATAAAATTCAATTTAGGACAACTTTAATAACAAAGTCGTGTAATTTGTCGCGTTTTGATCTTAATAGTAGACAGCATAATGACAAATTCTTGAAGCTATAACAGCCGTTGCTCATGCGTACGTAGTGTGTGTATGAGAATATTTTGAGAGTTTTTTTCCAAAGCATTTCTCTTTGGAATATTTTTTTTTTTGATTTTGCTGCAGATACCGGCGAATGTTGTTGTTTTTTTTTTTTTTTTTTCATTTCTCTTTATGAAATTTTGACAGTGTTGTTGCTATTTTATATTATGATTTGAAAATGTTTATTTTTTGTTTATGCACGAACGAAATTAAAGGGATATTTTTTGTTCTAAAGTGGGAAATTAATTGTGAAATAAAAAGGCGACATTTTTAGTTTCTTTGATAAAAATGCAACAGGTCGGATGTTATTTCCGTACGTTAAAAAGAATGTTAAAAATTTATTGTTTAATTCGATCGTTTTTATTAAAGTTTTGTGTTAAAAATGAATTTAAGTTCATAAATTATAAGAAATCATAAGTTTTATATGAAAAAAATAAAAGAAAGCCAAGAAAATCAAAAAAGAAAAAAGTTCATTAGGCTTATGAGGGGTACTCCTGAGAAAAAGAAAAGAAAAAATGGTGTCTCAAAAAAAATGTTTATGTGTGTGTGTGTGCGCGTGTTAAAAGTATTGTGTGTGCATAAGAAATTGTTTTTGTACGGCAAATGACTATGGTCAGTTGGAAATTTGTATGAAAATAACTCAAGCAAGAATACATAAGCAATTGAGTGTTTTTTTTTCATATAAATTTGCAAGTAGAGTGGCTTGTGTTACGGTAAACACAGTATGTGAAGGGAAGCTATGTGTGTGGTGTAAATGGGGTAAGTTAACATTGCTCTCTTTTACTAGCTTAAGTCAGGTGGTATACAAAGCAAATAGCAAATGCAGGGAACATATAAATTTCCTTGATTTAATTTTAACATGTGAGATAGAATACAATGTTGTTTTTGTACTTGGATTTACAATAGCGAGTTGAGAGAAAAACTCTCAGTAATGTTAGGAATTGTTTTGTTGTTGTTTTTACTATTTTAATAAATAAAATTCACAACATTGTATAGAATGTAGTGTGTAGTGTATTAATGTTCTATTATTATTTTAATAAACAAAAAACAAAAAAAATATATCAAAAAGGAAAAAACAATGTTCATAATGATTAAAGATTAAATAAAAACCAACAAAATTTAACCAGAAATAGAAAAAATTACAAATTAAAGCTTAATTGCATCGATTCACTATAACAATCACAACATTATTGGTGCCCTCTTTAGTATTCGTAGTATTTCGTATTCTAAAAACGAACGTACGTTCTGTGGACGTTTGGCTAACTGGGCCTAAAGCCTCCTAATTCTACTTTATAATTGCATTGAACATGCTGCTAATGCATTGATAGTTGCAAAAGCATAAGACATAAAAAATTTACAAATACCACAGTATTTTTTAAATAAAAAAGTACTTAAAAAGTACTAAAAAAGTACTGAATTTTTAACATTGACACAAACGTTAATAAACTTAAGTATTGGTGAAGAAGAGAGTACATAAGTGAGTGGGGCCACGTTAATGTGAAAAATGTGTTACCAAATCTTATGTTTTGTTTGCTATTAGTAACCTAAGGACCACAATACAAGATTAATTTTAGAACAAAACCTTGTAATTAAATATTCAAACACTGTAATTTCATTGTTTACATTTAATTTCGTTACTTTGTTGCCTTATTTTGTGTAATCATTTCGTTTTGAAGTTTCTCTCTTTAATTTAATGTTTCCGGGTAATCCCCAAGAATGTTGTGGGTGCGATAACAAGAAAATTTATTAAGCATACTAAAGTGTGTACGTCAGATAAATAGTTTTGAAATTGTTAACACAATAAGATTAATTGTGAAATACGTTGTGAAATGCCATAATATGTATGGGGCGGTTAATTAAATATTTTCTGCAATATTTATAATTCAAAAAAAAAAGTGAAAACCAAGTTATTGCAATTGTTATAAAGTAAAATCAATTCTTCGTTTCTTTATAGCACTGCTATTATTTTGCACACACATCTACACATGCCATAAAAGGTATTAGATTTGTTTTAGCAAAAACACTTACCGCACAATTGACTTTCTAAGACTCTGATTCTTTCTCTACTCCATGCATCTTTTTTATTTATTTGAGATATGTATCTCTCTTCCTAACCTATAATTGTCAAAAGTAAATATGATGATATTAATGTGATTTAAATCTTAATTTATTTGTTTAGTTTTTTGATCTTTTTTTTTTGTTTGTTTGGTTCCCAAAATAAATTTAAATTATTATGAATACACTTCACTAACACCCTGTATTAGTTTTTAATATTTTTTGTTTTCTCGTTCATTTCATTTGTTTTTATTGTTATTTCGTCGCCCGTTTAAATCATAATTTTTTCAAGGTGACATAGTATGAGACCATGACTATGTGTGTGTGTGTGTTTGTAAACGCATGTGTGCGTTGCTTTTGTTGTATGCGTACTATTCAATATTTCTCTATTTTTTCATTTTTTTTTGTATTTTTTTCTGTATCTATTGTTTTAAAATAAAAATAAAATAAAAAACACACACACAAAAACGTAATTCATTATAAAAATATAAAATTTATTATGTATAAACAAAAACAAAAAAAAAAATCAATTTAATGCCTAAAATAAGCCGACACAGATGGAGATGCTTTAAAAGTGTTGCCAATTCAATATACAATTTTTTTATTATTGGGTGTTCGGAATAGTGTTTGTAACAAATTTTACCGATTACACAACTCTGCAAATTTGGCGTTGTTTGTAGGTTTTCCGATAGAATTTTGCGTGCTGAACACAAATCTGAGTTCTAAAACTTTCCATCATGTCAGGTTTTCGAGAAAAAGGTGGTTGAAAGTCCTAAAAATAGCGTTTTTGGCCATTTTTGAAAAATTGTAGAGCTAAACACTGACGTGTTTTGCTCTTTAAAATGTGTCCAACGGACAACGTATTACGTACGTTCCTTAAAAATTAATCAGATTTACTTGAAAATTGTTATATGTCTGGGGTTTTTGGGGATGCTGATTACAGATCTTCACTCAGATTTTAAAAATTTCAAAAGTGTGGATCCAATATACATACATACACAATTGGCCATTACAACCCTTCAGTCAGGATTACAACCTAGCTTCTCACACCAATTATGTTGTGTGCGTTAATTTTATACATGAATGGCGGGACCTTCAGTTTAAAGTCGACTCCGAACGACAGATTTTTTGAGAAGCTTTTCATGGCAATTTTTACTCTTAGAGTCTTTGCCAGAAATCTGCTGAGAGGAAGTCGCCTGAAGAAATATTTTTTGTTTTGATGTCTGACCTGGGATTCGAACCCGGGCCCTTTGTCTAATAAACCAACACTACTACTCACTAGACCACGGCGACTTCTAAGCGATCTAAGCGGACCCAATATGGCGGCTGTAAATCTGATTAATTTTTATAAACCTTGATCTGTAATTAACGACACCAAAAACCATTCATTTTAAAAAGCAAAGATCAATTGTTTAGTTCTACAATTTTTCAAAAATTGCCAAAAATGCAAGTGTTAGGAGATTTAACCCAATTTTCCCCAAAAACTTGTCGAAAACCAGACGTAATGGAGAGTTTTAGAACTCAGATGTGTGTTCAGCGCACAAAATGCCTTCGGAATGTGCTAAATATTTGAAATTAGTGTTATCAGTCTTAATATGTATTGTTTTGGACGATAACATTTGGCCATTTTTTGGATCAGAGTTATTTTTCCATCACTTTAGAACTTTAAGGCGTTTGCGTCTATGACAATTTAAATTTACATCATTAAGAGATCAACACGAACCACTATCTATCTGGCTTTGCGAAACTTTGCCCTTTTTTGACTGCGTGATATACTGTTCATCACCCGTGATAGTTCGCTTCAAAAAGGAACCTTCGCCTTGATAATAATCGAAAGCATTTTTCTCATCTCTAATTATGCAGCATAGAAGTCGCCGTAGTCTAGTGGGTAGTGTGTTGGCTTATTAGACGAAAGGTCCGGGTTCGAATCCCAGGTCAGACATCAAAACGAAAAATATTTCTTTGGCGACTTCCTTTCATTAGATTTCTGGCAAAAACTCTGAGTGTAAAAATTGCCATGAAAAGCTTCTCAAAAATCTGTCCTTCGGAGTCGACTTTAAACTGTAGGTCCCGCCACTCATGGATAAAATTAACGCACACAACATAAATGGTGTGAGAAGCAAGGTCGTAATCCTGACTGAAGGGTTGTAATGGCCAATTATGTATGTATGTAATTATGCAGCATTGTCTTCGTGAATATCACAAACATATTTCCACACTCGCAAATTCGCTTTACATTCTTGTCTGGTCTATGTAAATGAGAAATAAAAAATGTGGCGGTAAAATTCAGAATTTTCATTTTAAATAATTTAATAATGTCTCCTAATAAACTGAAGTTTAATGATAAATTTGGCTTTCAAATAAACTTTAGTATTCCCATCTATCAATATCAATTCGTAACAAACTTTTTTGAACACCCAATATATCCTTCATTATTATTTTTCAATTACGTCTCCTCAAACAAATGCTATCATTTTATTAAGAAAAAATACCTCAAATAAATTAAAAATAATTTGCAAAAATTGTAAATTTAGGTTAATTGCCATTGTTATACACACACACACACACACACACGCACATCACCTTAAATAATCATGTCATCAAATCAAGAGCAATAGTAACAGTAAATCGTACATTTAATGTTAAATTAATAATGACACAGGGTGTAACAGCTTAAATAAAATCCACCACCACTAACAATCCAATCCAATTCTCATGTATTTTTTATTATAAGCCGTCATAGACGTCATCCATCTATTTCTATTTTCATCACTTGATTGTTTCACATTCTTGCTGATTTCTTTTCTTTTTTTTTGTTGTTGTTTTTTTTTTTTACATTAAATGTTTAGTTTAGTTTTTTTTTTATTTCCATTTTTATTTGATTTATATTGCTATGCTTTGTTGTGCTGTCTATTTTATCTTAATTTGCTTTTAATTTTAATAGAAAATTTATTTCTTTTTTTTTTTTGCTTTAAACATTTACTCCGTCTCTTTGCCTTATTTATTCTCACTCTCTCGCTCTCTTCCTCTTGCTATGTGGTGTTAAATGTTTGTTTGTTTGTTTATTTTGTATAGCTTTATTGTTGTTGCTGTACAGACACATTTTTAATCAATCATCTCCTCATACTCAATTTAATTTCTCTTTAGTGTTTTGTGTTAAAATGTTTTCACGCTTTTATACTCGTGCGTTACATACATGTATGTACTCGTGTACTTCGTGTACAAGTGTTTTATTTATTTGTTTATTTAGTGTGAGTGTGTGTTTTATTATTGTTATTGATGTTGTTGCTCTCGTTATTATGTGGTGTTCGGTTCGGTTCGTTCGTTCGTTGTCTTGTGTTGTATTTAGTTTTGTTGTCTATTGGTTACGCTTTACAGACTTTTGTTGTTTGTTTGTGTTACAAATTGTGTCGCTAAGCAGGTTATTAAAAGAATGGCATCTCCAAAACATTGGAAAATAATACAATTTTGCATGGAATTCTAAAAATTGTTTAAAAATAAAAATGCAAACATTTTAAATTAATGGAGTTTTCAAATGTTTTGTTTTTTTTTAACTGTAATTCCATAATAAATAAAAACCTGTACGGGTCTCGTTTTATGCAGATTTTTTATGCGAAATCGAATTTATGCGATTTTAAATGTGAAAATTTTTTTTTATAGATTTTAAAATGTTATGATTTGTTTTAAACTTTCGCATAATTTTTAAGTTAAACCAAGTTTGTACCACTGATGTAATCATTATTTTCAACCCTAACTGAAGAGTTGTAATGACCAAAACTGATGAATCAGAAAGCGGCAGTAATTTCCCTGCGGTTTGAAAAGCTTTTTATATGGGAATCTCTTGTAGTTTGAGCCTGACACCTAATACAATGGCGAATATTTTGTGAAAATCAATCGTTCTAGTTTGTTTCCAATTGGAAAGGCGATTGATTAGCATTAGATTGTTCTTACTATGCAAATTAAAGCTTTCAAAACTCAATCTTTACTTATGTTTAAAGAATCTTTTATTTAAAGGAGCTGCTCCTTTTTAACAACTGTCACTTTAATAATCTTATTCAGAAGAAGCAATTAAGATTTCTACAAATTTTTTGATTTAATCCCCTGCAAAATATGCGCATACATATGCACTACCTGATAGGTATTTAATAATGAAAAGTGAAATTAATTGATCGTACATTTATAATAATAGAATTCAGTTTATTATTCATCCTCATCTCGTTTTTTTATACTTTTCTTGATTTTTTATGCGATTTTGCTTTTATTTTCCAATTAAAATTTGAATTTATGCGTTTATTCAGGCTTTTGGAACGAATCATTAATTTTTATATGAAGCTAGAGTATCGTTTTATGCGAATTAAATTTATGCGATTTTTTTAGAACACATCTATGGCATTAAACTAGCATTGAGTGCATTGTTTTCTTGCTAAATGAGGCAATACAGTAGTTTTCCGATTTAACGAACCTATATGTTCTCAGGCCTGTTCGTAAAATCGAAAAGTTCGTTATATTCAGTACTAACTTCAATGTGGGTTTTTGGTATGAGAATAGGTTAAAAGTCCATAAAATATTTTTATAAATGTATTTTATACTCATGTATAAAATTAACGCACACAACATAAGTGGTGTGAGAAGCTAGGACGTAGTACAATAGGTCAATTCGACCACCGAGTACTGTACTTGTCAGAATTGACAAATACACGTCCTTTAACCTAAATGTATTTTATAAAAATTTATTATTTTTTTTTATAAAAATAATAAAAAAAAATGGTAATTCATATTACATTAGTACACATAAAGTGCAAAAACATACAAGAAAAATTCCTTGAAACAAATCTATTTAAAAAATTGATTTAGGAATGTTTATTTTTTTTTTGGTGTAGAAAGTTTCATTTTTATTGCTTCTTCTTTGAGCTTTCTTAAAATCATTGATTTTGAAAAATCAGTATTATTTTGCTGCGTCCATTTAATGCAGCTTTCAAAATACTTGACTGCATCCTCATGTCTTATTTTGGGGTCCATGTTTTCGACAACATCCACCCCACCAGGTTTTTTTATGTTCGATGTTCGGAAAACTACTGTACATGAATTTTTTATAAAGTCCTTGTAGCCGTATTTTGAAAAAATGAAGAGAAAATTTTTCCAAAACATTGCAGTCTTTTAAAATACTGCCTCAAATAGTTTGATGCCGTGTATGTTTTCTAACACTCATTCGCCACCTAAACATTGTTATTACATAGCAAAAGAAGAATAAGAAGAAGAAAAATAAAAAGAACAAACAAAAGCACAATCCACCAAACGAAACACTTAAAATCACATTCAAGAACAACAACACAGCTAGACAGCATAATAGCCATGCATGTTTTGTACTCCACTACACTTTGTCTCTCCCTAAACTCTCTCTCTCTCTCATTCATTCATTCACTCACTTGCTCAATTCGCTTTAATTCGCTTTGTTTACATATATCCAATTACAACAAATTTCGAACAAAACTAAACTAAACCATACCATACCATACCAAACATGGTTAATAAAAGAAACAAAATAAAAAAAAAACAAAGCCTTAAAAAGAACAACAGCAACAACAACAACAAAAATACTTAAAGAAGGAATGTAAGAAAACAAGAACAACAACAATAATAATAATAAAAATAATATCAGAAATATTGAAACAAATCGCGTACAGTTGACAAGATTAACAAGCTTTACTTACCACCATCGTTTTTATAACCATCAACAGCAAGAATAACAACAACAAAAAATAAAAACCGAACAACTTGATATACAATAACATGATGTATAACCATTACATTAAAATAAACATAAACATACATACACACACAGTTTATTATTATTTTTTTATTCATTTCTTTTCCTTTTAAACAAGATATAACATGTCTTGCTGCACATGCATGCTTATAAAGCTTACACACACACATGCATATACACAACATAACATACACAACTTATGTTTTTAATTTTTTTTTATTTTGTTTCGTTTTTTAGTAGCTTGCTTGTTACATTAACTAATATACCCCCCCCCCCCCCCCCCCCCACCTACCTCCTTTTTCATACTCATTTCATTATTACATATTAGCGTGTACATACATAGTTGCGTTGTTATTGCATTAAAACTTAACATACCATTCTCTGTTCTCTTACTCTATTCAATTTCCTTATTGTTGAGCTCCCCTCTCTTTTTTTTTTTTTTGTTGAACATGCATTTAAAACAAAAGGAAAACTCAAGAAAATAAATCTCCCTCTCTTCTGGTTTGTCAGGTTTCCTTTTGTTTTGAAGTTGCTTTTTTTTCTTTTCACAAACATTCACTCTATAAAAAAAAACATGCGAATTACTCTCTCATTAGTTTTACTCTTTAAAACAGTTTCTTACTCCTTTTTAATATCACATATGCAGGGTGCTCAGTAAGGAAAATGTTTTTGTCACTAGAGAGAGAAATAATAGTGAACTTAGTGTTGCCATTGTGTGTAAATCTTTTATATTTCTGTAATACTGCACTAAAAAAGCTTTATAATACAGTTGAGTTATGGAAAACTATTGAAATATTAAATAAATGCGAATAATTTTTTATTTCTTTAAGGAATTTTATTATTTCTATAATTAATTTCATTGTCTTTAAAAGGAAAGAAAAAACAATTTAAAACTAAAGCACAAGAATTCATAAAAATGCCTTCAAAATCATGTTTTTCTTGAAATATATTTTCTTTTAAGCGAAACGTTAATTAATTTTCCACATTTTAAGGATAAAAACCATTATGTCCCTTACGTAGAAACCCTCCTTCTTATACGAGTCAATATCGTTGGACATTTAGATAATAACTCCATTGGAATAGTACATACATACATAATTGGCCATTACAACCCTTCAGTCAGGATTACGACCTAGCTTCTCACACCACTTATGTTGTGTGCGTTAATTTTATACATGAGTGGCGGGACCTACAGTTTAAAGTCGCCTCCGAACGACAGATTTTTGAGAAGCTTTTTCATGGCAAATGAATAGTAGTGGCATTGAAATAGTAGTCAAAATTTGACGATCAGTATATGATCTATGCAGGAGAGTTCAGCAGCCATACCAGCTGTTTTTAAGGAGAAAGAAGTAATGTAGTAGTATGAATTCTAATACTCAGTCAGTTGCCAGATTGTTAAATAACAATGAAAACGATGATTTTAACCTCCCAAAGAAGTAGGGAACAGAATTTTTGACCTACTGGAACAATGTCGAGTGTTACGTCGCAGAAGAAGGAAGCAATTAGACTTCTTTCTTGCAGTTGCAGGGAAGATAATTATCATAATGAGCTGCACTAGCCTTTGTCAGTGTGACCTTTGCGTTGACTGCAGAGATAGAATCAGTTAGTAATCCCTTGGTGCCTTGTGGATAAATCTCAACCAAATACACCGAATTTCAGACGCCCTGGTGGAAAAGCTCATTCACGGTAGATGGATATTGTAATTGACATTTCATTCATTTGTACACAGTTATTGCTATTCGGGCACGACAGTTATCGCTTAACACATTCGCTACCAAGGACGAGTATACTCGTTATTGATAGGGTATCCTGTACTGCTAAGACGGGTATACTCGTCCAACTTTAAATATATTATAACATGCAGGCTTTTGAATTAGCAAATTTTTTTTTGCCAATCGACAATAGTGAATTTCTAAGTGTTGCAAATTTTCGCAATGTGTCTCGTTTTATTCTATTTTCTTTATTTTAAACATCTGTGTGATTTATTATTTATTTTTCTACTAAAACGTACGCAAATACGAAAAAGGATATCGGGTCCTTTTCTGCCTTCCTATTGCCAACGATGAGTATACTCGTCTTTGGCTCAAAATATAAATGGCGATCTGAATGACTTCATATAATTTAAGCTTGGCAGCGAATGTGCTAATATGATCCACTTTTAAATACCTGTCACTATCCACTTTACAAATAAATAGATTTTGTTGAGATTCAATAGTTATTCGCATGTAGAAACTCAGTCCATAAGGTTTTTTCTATAACGAGTAAGGCATCTATACTAACTTAAGCAATTTAAAACGTCCTGGCAGGGTTAAAATTACCGCATTGGAATCGACGAAACCATAGATTGTAATATGATCACGATCTTAAGTGAGTTTAATTTTTGGTTTCGCCCTTATCGAAGAAGTGGTTCAATTGTGAGTTAGGCAATTATTAAACCTTGAAAGAAAAAAAAATCCTTTTAAGAAAAATTAATCTATGAAATATTCCAATTACTTTTTACTTTTCGTTTATTATGCTTTGCTTTTTAACAAATTCTTTTTCTTTAGTGTTTAGAATTAAAATTTATTTAACTTTGATTTCATTACTTTTCTTTTAATTTTATTTTAAAAATTATTTACATACTATTTTTTACAACACTGTATGTACCTACATAAATATATTTAAAATCTTTTTCTCCCCCAATTTATTTACTGTGTTGGTACCTATAAATAATAAGTAAAAGAAAAAAAAACAAGTTTATTTCCTTTTTATTTTTGGGTATTAAAGAAACGCAAATAAAAACTTTATTTTACACTACTTCCCTCCCCAACAAAATTTGGTTTTGGGAAACAATTTATTTTTTTAATTTTTAAACCACTACTAGCCACCCCATTATTTTCCCCCTTAATAAAAACACTTAGGCACACATGCACACAACACTCACACCAATACGATTTATGAAAAAGGAATACAAAAAAGAAACTAAATCGACAACAATAAATTGCTACTGGCTTAGTCATACATTTGGTTGAACAAAATAAACACACACACTTACTTATACGCTCACTAACTTATACACATAAGTACACCAGTGCTATCATCATCATTATTACTAACACATGCTTCACATCGTCATTAAAAGATGCATGCCATCTTTAAGTAAATGATCATTATTATTATATTTTATTGTTATCTGCTGTCATCATTTTTCTCCATCAAACCAATCATACCAACATCACTTTTTCTCCCTCTTTCTTTTGTATGTGTAATGCTTCAAAATGACCAACAACAACAAAAATAACAACGTAAATCATGAACATGCATTTTCCCGAAAACCGACGAAACATTATCTCTTATACATACTTTTAAACTCTCTTTAACATCCCCCCCTATCCACCAACACCTATTAAATTCAAACACAAATTAACATCTCTTCACATCACATCTTCATAGTCCATCAACACACTTGCACACACACACACACACAAACAAAAAAAGAAATAAAAATAAAACGAAATTAAAACCGAAAACTAATGAATATTTTCTTTGTGTTTTTTGTCTCTTTTCTTTTTTTTTAATAAAATCTATGTGATACCGTTGTCGTTGTCGTCGCCGTCGTCCTCGTCGTAATTTTCTTCGTCTTTTATCGTCGTGATGTAAATTAATAAAATTGTTTTGTTGTTGTTAAATTAAACTTCTTAAGGGTTATAAAAAAATGTTTGTAACAAAACGTCGTCTATACTTTCATTTGTTTTTGTGAAACAAAAAAAAAAGAAATGGAAAATTAGATTTAAAACGCAAAACAATTGAAAAGAAAATGCGCAAAAAATAAAAATAAAAAAAAAAACCGAAAACAACAAAAAAAAAATTCATTAAAATACGCAACAACATTAAAACTAACGCAACGAATACGACAAAAAAAAGCTGAAAAAAGAAAAATCCCCATCACTAAGCGAAAGAACAGAAGAAGAAAAAAAAAAAACTTAAAAAAGAAAGAAAGAAAACAGGGAAAATTTAAACACACACACGCTAGTATAAATCAGCAGCAGCAGCAGTAACAACAGCAGCCATTAAATATAAAAGAAAAGTTGTTTTTCTCATTCGTTATTATAACACGTAAGTGGTACTCTCTTGACAAAACTTACCGATGGGATAATAAAAGTTGAAAAACCACTTGAAAATCAAATCAAACACACGCACACACCACACATGCATACATACGGATATATTGTATGTATATGCTTACTCCTTCAAACAGCAGCAAATGCAATCATTGAACAAACAACACAAGGCAGCACAAGGCAGTTTAAAAATCAAATCGACACAAACAGCAGCAGTGTGCAGTAAGTAAAACAGTACTCTTGTTATTTATACACCTATACATGCATACTATTAAAGAAAGAGAGACGGTTATGAAGAGAAAAGTGTGCTTTTTAAAGAGACACATGCATACACCCATACATGTGCTCTTGCTAATGGACAATAGTAAGAGAACATCACCATGCATTGGTTTGCTGTAAAAATAAAAGAAAAAAACAAATAAAACTTGTGACAACAATAAGAAAGCACGTGCAAAAACAGAGAGAGAGAGAGAGCAAGATTTTTGTTTACATTCGGCAAGAAGAATATAGAAAAGTAATGTCAACTGAACAATTTTAAATAGTCAAGAGGGCGGGCAATGCAGTGGACGTTCGCTGGTACGAATTCTATGTTTTTAGGCCCTTTCGTAGTAACGAAAAATTCGTGTTATTGAACAACGCATTTGTATGTTTTATTTTGAATTTATTTTTTCTACTTAAACAGGCATGGAAGAACATACTAATGCATGTACATACCAGAGATCAGCAATAAGCATTCAAAACCATTATTCGAGTCATACTTATAACATACTCATACTATTCATATTCAAAGTTTGAAATATTCGTCGTAGTCATACTTCACAATACGCATGATGTTGTTGATTTTGACTCGCCTCTACTCAACATTTACACGAAGCACAAAATAAGTATGATTCGAGTACGAACACCACAATACTCGCTAGAAGGTTGTGTGTTTGTTTCGCTTGTTGTCTTTGTCTTTTATTTTTTCTTCTTTTGTAAATGCAACAACAACAAATTTTGATGAATGATTCGAGTCACTTAAATCGTTTATAAGTATTATAAGTATTTTTCAAAATTTATGAATTTGAATGAGTAGCCTTGTGAATCAAACATATTTCGAATGTTTGATGAGTTTGATGTCAACGTTGTATTTATATTCATTGCAAGCTGTACTTATAAATCAATGTTGTAGCGAGTACGAATGAATCAGAGTAGTTGAATTTTAATACTTATACCCAAAACTGCATGAGTGCTTATGAGTAGCGAAAAATCATTTCATTGCTGATCTCTGGTTCATACTAGTGGATTTGAATAATCCATATTTATTTGAAATTTTAAACAACGAAATTTTTAATTTATCTTTCAAAGAAATTGTCTTTTTTACATCGTTGTACTTGCAATTTTTTGACATTTAAAAACACAAAACTCTTAAAAAACAAAAACTTCACCATAACTTCGTTAAACGTGAATGACCGCGAAAGAATGAAGTAAAAATGTAATAAAAATTTCATTCATACGGAAATAAAACAAAAATTCTTATAACAAACCACCAATCGCACCATCGAATAGAAAAAATGTCCATCTATTCGTACTATAGAGAGTAGTCAATGCAAACATTTTGCCATTCGTATTATTGCAAATTCGTAATAAAGAGCGTTTGCATTACTGGACGTCCACTGTAATAAGTCTAGGAGATTATTTCTCTTCGTGGCTTTTCTCGGTTATTAATAGGCTTATTTGTATAAAAGCTTGCTTGTAGTCTTGAACTTTTTCCGACATTTAAAATTTAAATTTTTAACATTTTGTTTTTAAGCTGACGTTTGAATTGACGTATGAGTTGAGAACAGGTTAATTATATGGTTCATTACAACTACCTTAATAGTACATTTGATTTTAGCTTTCTAATTATGATCAGTGGAACTCTTGAAGTTAATAGCGATTAGGGGTTCCGATATTAAAATTTCGTATTAGCAGCTTGCACACTACAGTGTTTTCTATGCCTAGGGTTTGGGATTGTGATATTAAACTTTCGTATTAGTTCCTGAAAACGGCAATGTGTTCCAGGCCGCAGTCATAACCACCATATTGAAATAGGCATAATGCTTGTTGGGTTGCCTCTAAACAGCGATTCTCACAGACATCACAAAGTTTTCACGCGTCATACGACTACATGTTTATTCTAAGTAGATTTTTCCTTATAGCTTCGGAACGGATGGGCGCATCTTAAACAAATTTTGACAGTAATTAAGGTAGCGAACGTAGAATTTAAAAATGCAAGAACAGTAAAAACGTTCTAAGTACACTTAGAACCTTATAGAATGGAGGCGTCAATATGTATACCATTTTAAAGGCCCATCTCTTCCCTTTCCAACAAGATTTAAATTTTTGAAATCGGGTCAGAAATATTTGAGTAATCCAGAAACTTGTGCTGAAAAATAAAAAAAGCGTTTTTGTCAAATAAAACAAGTTTGGAAGGTTCAAGAAATATAAAAAAAAATATTTTTGAGATCTACTTAACAAAACTCACAGTCTACACTATGTCATTAGCCGGGTGTATTTAATTTCTTTTAATTTTAACGCATAGTGTAATTAAAGATTTTTCTTTTATATTTAAGCGACAAAAAACGCTTTATTACTTTAAAATTGCTAATATACATAGTTGACATTACTTATTGCTGCTTTTTAATACAATATGATTCTCTTAAAAGTGTATCGTGTTCTCTTTATTTTCATGTTTTCATAAAATTAGGATTTTTAACAAATTATGTTTGTGATAAAAAAAATTGTATACATAAATATGTGTAGGTATGAATAAATCTTTTTGTACGCATGTATAAGTGTATTCCATGTAAACAATTAGTTTAAAGGTGTTTCTTCTGTTTTAAGGCTTTCAACAACAACAAGAACAACAACAACATCAACCTTAACATAATCACCATACAGTATTTAAATTAGAGAGAAAAAAAAAGGTGATGCTTAAAAGTGGTGGTGGTCACGCAACACTTATAATAAAATAACATCAACAACAGCAACAATAAAAGAAAAGAACCGAACAGAAGAGAACAGAACAGTAGAGGAAGGAAAAGCAGCTGCTTTGACACACAAACACACACTTATGCAAACCTAGTGTGTTGTGTAGAGCATAAAGAATTGAAATTGAAAACAACATTGTTGCGCTTACTCACATTCCTTACTGAAGAATAAGAATAAGAAAAAAAGTTAAAGAGAGAGAGAGTGTTGTTTTGTTTTTGGTTTCAATTCGCCTTAAGAACATAAAGTTTTAGTTTTAGTTATGGTACAAAAAAATTGTTGATTTAAGAGGCCCTCTGGGAAGAATAAGAGTTTAGTTTGCCAAAGAATAACAAACAACATGGCCATACTTTTAGCAGCAGCAACAGCACCAGTAGAATGTGAAAATTTTGTTTATATTTTTAATTCGAATTTTATTACCAAAACAACAACTACTACAATTACTACTGATTAAGTGGCTACAATAATAATAACAACAACAACAACACTTTATTTTTATACTGCAAAAGGAAAAAAAAGAGAGAGAGAAAGGGAGAGTGTGTGCATTGAAAACCGAAAAACGACTAACAAAGAGAGAGAGAAAAAATTTCGCGCCAAATGCAAAGAATAAAACTATTATGGGTCGTTCCAAGTTTCCTGGGAAACCATCAAAATCGATTAATCGTAAAAGGATAAGCGTTCTACAATTGGATCCAAATAATACTACAACAGCCAGCCATGGAACAGCAGGAGCAGCAGCAGCAGCAGGAGCAACAACAGCTGCCACAACTGTGGGCACTACAACAACTGCTGCAACCACCACATCAACGTCATCATCATCATCATCCACAACAAATTCTGTGGCGCCTGCGGCCTCAGCAGCGGCCACCAACAATGAAGACGATGAGGAGCAGCAGCAAAAGAAAGCGGAGGAAAATTTAAGCGGCGATTCATTTGAATTGGAAAAACGTAAAAATGGCAAAAAGGAAGACGATGACGATGAGGATAACAATAGAAGGTCAACATCTTTGGGCGGCGGTAGTAATGGAAGTAATGCCAGAAGTATTAATGGTAGATCAGGTTATACCGGCACAAATAATCACAATCACCAACAACAACAACAACAGCAACAGCAACATCAAAATAATGGTGGTGGCCACAATACTAAACAACAGCATCTTAAAAATGAAAAATCTCTTCGAAATTCTCTTAATAATGCTACTACAACAACAACAAAATCAACAGCAATAGCTACAACAACAACAAAACCAACATCAATAGCTACAACAACAACAACAACAAAAGAATTAAAGAAAACAAATAATCATCATTCAAAAGGCCTAAATGGATCCACCTCAAATACTTCTTCTTCCTCTTCCTCCTGCTCGTCCTCCACACCTACTTTGGCAACGGGGGGACAAACGGTGCATATAACAAAACGTCCGTGTAAAAAATTTAAAAATTTAAATATTCATAAACCAGAGGTTATGTTGCCGTCTTCAAGTAAATTAAAATTACAACAACAACAACAGCAGCAGCAGCAGCAACAATTACAACAAAAACAACAAGAATTAAAAAATAATAATTCCACCACAACACCAGCAACATTGTCATCATCCGAAACATCTCAAACAATAATAACAACAACTACAACAATACCCGCCCTACAAATTGCTAAAGCTACAGCAACAACAACAGTAACAACAACGACAGCCAGTACAGCAGCAACAGCATTAACTCCAACACCAGCTTCAACAAAATGTACAACAACAACAACAACCGCAGCGGCAAATGCAGCATCAATAAATGAAAAACAAAAACAAAATAATTCCTTATCTTCAACAACAACAACAACAATAAATAACAACAATTTAATGACGACAACAATGTTAGCCTCCTGTTCCACTATGACCAGCAGCATCACAACCACAAGCATCATCACCACCACCAGTAGCAGCAGCAGCAGCAGCAACAACAATAACGATAGCGATACGAAGGAATATCATCATAAAACGGCCATCTTACCAAGCAGCAATAACAACCATACTATCGATCATAAAACTAATGATGGCAAACAACAACAACAGCAAAATAATAATAATAATGATCATCATCAACAGCATCAACACAATGTTGTTAACAATAATGACATTGTCAATGGTGATGGCAGTGGTAATAATGATGACGTTGAAGCAAATTCCAGTTTGACATTTCCAACAACACCAACAGCATCGGCGTCAGTGTCATCAACGGCCACAAACAGTTCTCATCATCATGATATGATGACGACGGTAAGTGTTGTTAAAATTTTTAATTTTTATAAGAAAAACACAAAAAAAAAAAACGCCAACAATCAGAACATATCTCTTCTTAATTGTTGTCAACATTGTTAAGTGCAATTTTGAAGGGGATTTAAAATGATTTTCTCTCTATTTTTTGATCAGGGTACGGATTTATTAAAATTTTCAACTTTTTAAATTTAAACTACTGTCTAGGTTAAAAGGTTTCGTATGGTACAATGAACTCGCGACAACGTAAATACACAAAAGTAGTGTGAACGTCTCAGAAATGTGAACAAATCTTTTTTTTCCATAGAGTATTCTACATACATACCTAGCTTCTCACACCACTTATGTTGTGTGCATTAATTTTATACATGAGTGGCGGGACCTACAGTTTAAAGTCGTCTCCGAACGACAGATTTTTGAGAAGCTTTTCATGGCAATTTTTACTCTTAGAGTCTTTGCCAGAAATCTGCCGAGAGGAAGTCGCCGAAGAAATATTTTTTCGTTTTGATGTCTGACCTGGGACCGGGTTTGTAACCCGGGCCTTTTGTCTAATAAGCCAACACACTACCCACTAGACCACGGCGACACAATATATTCCTACAATTTTTAAATTGTGAAATCTAAATGATCGTGGTTTTAACACCAGTAACAGACGGCTTCAAAAATGGTGTTCGCCTTCTTAAAATTTCCGGAGAAAAGCTTTCTACACAGCCGCAGAAACAAAAATAAAAGCAAAAATGAAAGAAATCTCGCTTTGTGAACATAAGCTTTATAATGTTAATGAATCTGATTGATATTGGAAGCTGTTGCCATATAAAACATATTTGTCATCACTGGCGAAACTGGCCGGTATGTGGAAAACCTTTAAAACCACGAAGTTTCAAAAACTTTACTTGTCCAGTGAATTACAAAATCTCCAAGCCAGCCAGCATGGGTGCCATATAAAATTTTTTATGACTGGATCTATTAATGTTTTGTTAAAGAGGTAGACTTCAACTGACAAATTTAAAACTGAAAACTTTGTTATAAATTTTGGCCTTAGGCTACTGAGTTCTTGACTAAAAAGGGCTACCGGTAAACGGTAATTTTTTGTATTAAATTTGTGAACTGCTTTGGTAAAACTCAGTTCTCGTTATCGCAAGTTCACTGTATTTTCAAACTACGCCTGTATGGTCAAACATTTTAAACATTTTTACACAGAAACGTTATGACATTATCAGAAGCATAGAAGCTTCCCCTTTCTTTCTCTCGGAACCCTGTTCTTGAGCTAACCTTATATAAGCAGGTTGCTTTTAATTTTACCATTTGAAAGGAGCACAACTTTTGATGACGTATACATCATGGAAATATATTTTCAAGTTTACCCATGGGTTCTGAATCTTTCTCCCTGGGTCCGGGCACCTCGACTCTCTATTCTGTAGGCCTTTGAGTGTTTGTAACCTGCAAGCAATTATCGTCGGCATTCTGCAAGTAATTTTGATTTTGTTACAGATGCCACAGTATGATGGCTAGTGCCTTTATATTTGTTTATTGTAAAACAGTATCCAGTTCGTAATAGGGGAAGGTATCCCACTGTGATAATAAGTTTTACTCATAAACAAACCTTTAATATACGTTTCTGATGACCAGACGTCGGCATAAAGAGAACACGATAAAAATGTGAGTGTATTTGTGAGAGGCATGTGTATAACCTAGAGGAAAATTGTTAGTAATATTTTCAAGTATAACCTAATAATGTGTTTATGTAGTGGAAAATGGAAAGTGTATAGCGGCAAACACCTTAAGGCTGCTTATTTAACTTGACAAATATTCTTTCAAAAATTGGAAAGCATTTTTCATTGTTATTAGTGAATCTCATAATAAAATATTGAATTCTACTGTAATTTTTCTTTGGGTGTATAATTAATATGCAAAAAAATTTCAAAAAGAACTGATGGGAGCCTGCTTCACTGAAAACAAGCAAGCTTTTGAACGAACAATATTGATGTTCGTATCCTATGTGTGTAAAAAGCCGAAGATGATCTTCTCCTAAGGGACATTGGTCTATTGTTTTTTTTTTTTTTTTTTGCATTTCCGCACCCTGCCTCTTAAAATGACTATTTCTTTACTTATTATGCATCTTCCTCTCCCCCGCTCTCAAGTTAATGATAATTAACAACTGGAATATTTATACACACACACACACACTCTACATGTAATAATCAAATTGTTTATGTTTGTTGTGTGTGTTTGTGTGGCTTTGTTTTCATTAAAACTTTATTTTTTCTTATATTTTTTCATTTTGGCAGGCAGGCATGTGTATGAGTGTGTGTGTGTCGTGTAATTCCTTTAGCCATTCGTTTTAACGAAATACAATACACGAGCCTGAGTACAAATATGTATGTGTGTGTGTATGCATTAATATGGTCTCCATTGCATATGCATTTATTGACAAAGTTGGCAACTCAATGTTATTATCGCGTTTTTTTATTTTTATTTTCAAAACGATTATGGTTTTATGGAACAACAGATTTTTAAAGCTTTATTTCCAAGTCTTGTTTTTTTTAGTATGTTTAGACAGTCTGATTCAAATTTCGAGTCAATTTCAAAAGAGCAAAGTCCTGGGATGAAAGCTAAACTGTCAGATACATTCATAATTGGTCAGTACAATCCTTCAGTCAGGATTATTGACTTTCTCACACCACTTATGTTGTATGTGTTAACTTTATACATAAATGGCAGGACCGACAGTTTAAAGTCGACTCCGAATGACAGATTTTTGAGAAACTTTTCATGGCAATTTTATTTACTCTTAGAGTTTTTGCCAGAAATCTGCTGAGAGGATATTTGTTTTGATGTCTGGTCTGGGGCCCGGACCCTGGCTTTATGTCTAATAAGCCAATACACTACCTACTAGACTACGGCCACTTTCTGTCAGATGGTATTGCTTTATTCCGCTCTGTATACTGGCCTTTGCGTTGAACTCATTTTCCTAAGGCAGAAACTTTAATTTGGTAGATACTTACGAATTTCTCTTTGGGTTCCGAATACTCTGGGCCTTCACCTCTCACCCTGTGTCTGTCCTTGACTCATGACTACATTTACTTCTTCGTATTAGGTTACTATACAATTCAATTTTGGCGTCTTTCTCTATATTAATACCAGGTTAGGTTAGGTCGTAGTGGTAGCTTTGATATCACAAAGCTCACTTGAGCACGCATGGCGGCCCGTTGTGATGCCACGGGTGAAACGCAGTCCCTGTACTAACCAAGTTCCGCCAAATCAGGGAAAGGAAGAAGTAGATCAGCGCAAAAGCACGACTACCCCGTGCTGGAAAACTAGCCAGAAAATTTAATGAACGAAGCTATATCCATGATATCAATAGATGATAGCTCCGTTAAGCTAACAAGGAATGGGGAGCCAAATAACCTATATCTACACCTAACAAGAGACGGACACCGGCAAAGAAAGTGAATAATGCTTTCCTCTGCTTCAGTGGACCTGCATCCACGGCAGAAGTCGTTAAAAGGGAGCCTCATTCTCTCGGCGTGCATCTTGGAGCCGTTACTATAAATTAACAAAACGTTTAGAACATATTCCAGGACCTTAATTTTCAGAGTTACTGATTAAAAAACGATCTCTCGGGAAGTGCTAAATAAATAACATTGGATTTGCGTATGTATGTATGCGTTTTTATGTATATTTTAGTATCGTTTTTTATTTCTGCAACTGAATCAAGTTGGCAACTTTGAATTTTTAACCTCACTCCTCAATTGGATTTATCATACTCTCTCTCTCTCTCTCTCTTTCTTCCTTCGTTGAGTTGTTTCTTGTTGGTGTTCGCATTCCTTACGCTCACTTTACAATCTCCTTAAGCATTTATAGATTATTGTGTGCACTTGTGTGTGTATGTATGGGATAGAGTAGATATAATTGTTTATTATTTTAAAGCCTTCTCTTCAAGTCTTTATTATTGTTGTTGTTGTATTGCCATTACTTGTACTTTTGCTGTTGTTTGTTGTGCTATGTATGTATGCTATGTTGGGGTTATATTTTTTAATGCCATTTTTTTTTTTTTGTAACGTTGCACCTTTTGACGATTATTACTGGCAACAAAAAGGTCTTAATGCCTGTCGTTTTTTTACGATTTTTTTGTTTTCTTTTTCCTTAAGCCAGCTTTTTTCCACCTTAGCACAATAGCACTCGCACACTTACTCTCATTCACTTGCTTTAAGTTTCCTGCAAGAGAGAGAGAGAGTGAAGAAGAGAATTTTTTTTTAAAGATATAGGAAAGAGAAAAGAAAAAAAAATTAAGAAATATAAACACTGGCATGTATAAACAACATATAAACTTGCTTTTTAAGTACTCGACAACAACAATAACAATAACAAAAACAATAGAAATGACAACCAGGAACAGTGGTGCACACACACTATTGCAACAGAATTTCAATGGATGAATGTATTATCGTAAATTAAAACGGAATTTCGTACAGAACGACAGTTTAGTTTATTTGATTAATTAAAATTAATGAATTTAACTTAAAGGATGTTTAAATATTGAATATTAAACTCAATAGAAAGAATGACAATTTTAGTTGTACTGCTCTTATGTTGTTAAACTCTTAACAACTGTGTACCAAGAACATAAAGAAGACATTTATGGCGATTAGTATGGGGGCAATACACAAAGTGTTTATTACACTTGACGAAATCAAACAGAAATATGAAAAAACTAGATGACCCGGGCGAATATTTCGCACCGTTAGTTGTAATTTTTGTAACATAAAATAAAATTAATTAATAGAAATTTTATTTAAACAGTATTATCATGCAGTTCTATATAAAATATAATTTTTATCACTGAAAATATTAATTGTTGAATTTCTAATTATTTTTCGTCATTAGCGTTAGATATAAGCTTTAAAATGAGATATCATTCATTATATTTGATGCGGTGGTATGCGAGATATTTGCAACCGACAAAAACAAAGTGCTTTAGACATAATATATATGATATTCCTTTGACGATTTCTGGCGAAAACTCAAAGAGTAAATAAAAAATTGTCATGCAAAAGTTATAGTGTGTTGTAATGGTTGTAATGGCCAATTATGTACAGTGGGGAGCACAAATGTGTACATGTTTATACTTTGGATGCTTTTTTTATTGAATAAAACTAAAAGTAATAAAGAAAACATCAAAAAAAAACATTTTTTTTTTTTTTGACATTTAGAGATTAACAAAATAAAATAAAATTTAAAATAGAAATCATCAAGCTCTAAGGAGAAAATTAAAAAACAAGGACAAATTGCATGTACTCAGTTTTGCACGTCTGCTTTTAATGGTATGTTTGCAAAAACTAAATCAAAAGCTAACGTTTTTTGTTTGGGATGACTGGGAGTGGTTGACTGGAAGACAGACGAATCAGAATTCAACCGTTTTCTGTTTAATGGTGAACAATATTGCTGGCGCTGCCAAGGGGAAAAAATTCAAAAACGCCATGTTAAGAAAATGCTGAAACCATGTTGCCACGGAACACTGCAAAGAATCAATAAGATTTTGAAAAGTTAAGATTATTTGAGAATTTTGCCGACCTTTCTTCCCGATTTTGTTGAAAAGAGTGCCTATCCCGCTCAAGAAGAAGACGCCTCCATAATTGTTAGAGAATAGGCTAGTGAGCAAAAATTTTTAATTAGTGCTGTGGCTAGTACAATACAATTGAGAATTTGCGGTCAATTGTGAAGAGGCAGTCGGAACAGTACCAATTTGGATGAGCTTTAGCAACGGATTCATCAGGAATGGACAAATATTCGAAAAGAAATTATGGAGAATTTGATGGAGAGCGTAAATGAAGTTTTATCTTTGAACTAAATTCCCTAAAATTTTGGAATGGTGCAAAATTGAGTATATCCGGGTTATTTTCCTCTCGCTTGTTTTTTTTTCTCTCTTAGAATTTGATAATTTTAGTTTTGAATTGCTTTATCACTTTTATTTGTATGCAATTAAAATTAATCAGAGTACAAACTTGTATTCATTTGTGCACCTGACTATATGTGTGTTTTGTAACAGGACTACCATTTTTCTCAGTGTTACTTTAAAGATGTGTTAAGCCTAAGTCGTCGTCGTCGTCGTCGTCACTGTTGTGTTTAAGACTCTTTAACATTTGCATTCTCTCCCTTTATATTATTGTTGTTACTACTCGTACAAAACAAAATGAAACCAAAACAAAAATAATGTTTTTGTTTGTTGTGTTGGCAATTGTTTCTGGCTTGTTGACCACTTTATGTTCTTGTTTTTTATTTTTGTTTTTGTTTTTTTGTGTCTTGGATGGTTGCTTAGCTGGGCCTGGTTGACTGCCTGTCGTTGTTGTTTGTTTTTCTTTTTTTTTTGTGTCCACAATTTTCCCTCAACCTTCTGAACATACAGAAAAGAGTTTGAGTGACAGGCTGTTGTTTTTCCTCCTTTAAAATGAGAGAAAAGACGAAAAAAGAAAATGAAAGAAAATAATAGAAAATGAATTTGAGGAGACGTTGTTCAAAAGTAACAACAACAGCCCATAACAATGTATATTTTTCAGGTACATTATTGTTGTTTGTCGATGTTGTTTTTGTTTTTTCTTTTTCTTTAAACTTTTGATTCTTTTTAACTCGTTTGATTTGATTTTTAGTTGCCTTTTCTCTATCTATACACAGGCAGGCCTGTTTTCATAAAGAATTTTACTCGATAACTCCTCGTTATTTCTCGTTTGTTTTTTTACAATTGATTTGCTTGCTAGTTACTGCTGCTGCTGCTGTGGTTGTTATTAAAAGAAAAATTCCCCATTTCCCCCCCTTTTTTTTCCTATTTCTTATGCGGAATTCTTTCTAGTTTTTTGTGTTTCTAAACTCCTTGGTTTGTTTATTGTGTTGTTTTCGTTTTCGTTGTCGTTGTTGTTGTTATTATTATTATTGCATTAACGATAATTCCATGTGTTATTTGTTGTTGTTGTGTTTTGCTGTTCATCATGTAAGCGGTTTACATGACTGCCTGCCTGCCTGTCTGTCTGGACTATCATTTGCTTGTGTCTCCCCAATATTATTAATGTTCGTTCTCCACATTCATTAATGTTGAGTTAGTTGTTAGGGCCCAGAACGTATTAATTGTTGGAAATCTTTACTTAAGGATTTCTTAAGTTTTAAGACTACTTCTGTTGCTGCTGCTGTTGCCGTTGTTTGTTTTATGCTTCTTGTCTTTTTAAACGTGCATTTAATGGTTGAAGGGTTGTGTTGTGTTCTTTCTATTAATGCTGTTGTTATTGTTGTTGTGTCTTAAAGTTCTCAGGTTTTTCTTTTAGTGTCTGTCTATCTGTCCGTCTGTCTGTGTGTGCCTTTCTTCATTTATGCCAAGAATATAAAATTTATGAATTAATTTTTATAATTAAATTTCAGGGAGGTTGTTTAATAATAATGGTCTCGTCTGCATAATTGTAAACATGTTCCTGTTTTTCTTCTTGTTCTTCGTCTTTTTCTTTTTCTTGTTTTTGTTCTTTCAAAACAAATTTATGCATAGTTAATGACTGATTTGGAAAATCATACATTTTGTTCATTACAAATACACTGAGAAAAAAGAGAGAACATAATAAAAATTTGAGTGTATTTGTAAGAGGCATGTGTATAAACCAACGGAAAATTGTTAGTAATATTTTCCTATGTGATCTAATAGTGAAAAAATTGAAAATATAAACAGTACCAAACCCCTAAAGACTGCTTATTTAACTTGATAAAAATTCTTCCAAAAAATTCAGATAATTTCTCATTGTTATTAGTGAATCTCATTAAAAAAAAACAAGTAGTGAATCCTACTGTAATTTTTCTTTGGGTGTATAATTGATATACAAAAAAAAAATTTCAAAAGAACCAACAAAAATCTGCATTAGGTTAGGTTAGAGGACGTGTACTTGTCAATTCTGACAAGTACAGTACTCGGTGGTCGAATTGACCCATTGTACAACGTCCTAGCTTCTCACACCACTTATGTTGTGTGCGTCAATTTTATACTTGAGTGGCGGGACCTACAGTTTAAATTCGACTCCGAACGGCACATTTTTTGAGAAGCATTTCATGGCAATTTCAATTTTTTTACTCTCGAGAATTTTTGCCAGAAATCTGCTGAGAGGAAGTCACCGAAAAAGTATTTTCATATTTTCGTTTTGATATCTGACCTGGGATTCGAACTCGGGCCTTTCGTCTAATAAGCCAACACACTACCTACTAGACCACGGCGACTTCTTCAAAAAAAAATCTGCTTTACTTAAACGAAAATTGTTGATGTTCGTGCTCTATGTATGTAAAAAGCCGAAGAAGATCTTCCTCTGAGGGACATGGGTCCTGGGTATTTCTTCTTATTTCTTTGAAGCACCGACTGACGATGTAACGATGGTGTTCACATTTTGGAAGAATTATGTAACCCAAGGATTAAAAATGGATGTGAAAACTGGAGCAGTGTTCTTTTGAAAGGTCGCATTATAGATATAGAATCGTTTATCTTGTTCATTTTTACTTGGCAACAGGGTCTCAGATTGGTGTAAGTTACCAGTTTTTTGTAACTGTAAGGGCTCTAATAAAGACCTTAGGTTACGTTAAAGGACGTGTATTTGTCAATTAAGACAAGTACAGTACCCCGGATGTCGAATTGACCCATTGTACAACATCCTAAAAGAGGGGTTAGGATGAAAGGAGGGTATGTAGGAAAGGGGGGGGGGCTAAGATATAATAACTAATTTTTTTCTCTTAGGTCTCGAGTTTTGAATATCGGGGTCTGCCCATAAGTCTCCTCTCTAACTATAATGGACACATTGGGGAAAGGTTTAGGGAGAGGAGAGATTTTGAAGTTGCGTGACCACGGAACTTTGACCCTCCATTGATGATGGATGTTGTAACAGCTGTGCAGCTGTCTCCCTTGGAAAAAAAACTTCCGGTTGAAACAGCTTTTGCTGGGTTAACAATCCTTGGCCGATGAGTAATACGGTTGTTCCGAAGCTTAGAACCGATTGATGATGGTGGCTTCAGTTACCTGTTGCAATTTTAATAAATTAAGCGTCAGACTGGTGACAGAGTTCATTACGGAATATTGTGATGTTAGATCGCTAACAAGTAAGAAGTCGCCGTAGTCTAGTAGGTAATGTGTTGGCTTATTAGACGTAAAGCCAGGGTTCGAGCCCCAGGCCAAACATCAAAACAAAATGCAAAAAGTATTCCTTCGGCGACTGCCTCTTAGCAGATTTCTGGAAAAACTCTGATAGTAAATAAAATTTTGCCATGAAAAGTTTCTCAAAAAAATCTGTCGTTCGGAGTCGACTACAGTTTAAGTAGGTCCCACCACTTATGTATAAAATTAACACACACAACATACATAAGTGGTGTGAGAAACTAGGTCAATAATCCTGACTGAAGGGTTGTAATGGCCAATTATGTATGTATGTATGTAGGTCGCTAACAAGGCTCCGAATTAGGTCCCAGGCGAACTATTACAAAGAAAGGCGAGATGAAGAAGAGTTGGAAACTGTAGAGCTCTTCTCTTGTAAATATGTCCATCTCTTGGTAGGAAAAGATCATTGTGATATTTTGTCGCTAAAAAGGCTATGAATTAGGTCCCGGGCGGACTATTACAAAGAAAGTCGAGATGAAGAAGAGTTGGAAACTGTAGAGCTCTTCTCTGGTAACTGCCCATCTCTTGGTAAATACCATAGGTAGGATATAGCTCAAGGGTGTGAACGCGTAAGCCGGATATTCGGTATTTCAAAGATATATAAAGGAATCTTACTTATCCGTTTTCTGTTAGTTTATTTTAGATGAGCTTCTTATGCTATCTTGATTTCTATCACCTTTCTTTGTTCTTTCCTTTTCTGAGAGCATGGTAATTGCCCTAATGGCTGTACAAGCTCTTGAATCAGTCAGCCAATCAGTCCAACAGAATATGAATCGTTGGAAGACAATCTATTTCATCTGTGTTAACAAGCGAATCTATATCTTTTTAAATTTGTTTTACAAACTAAATTTCTTTCAGTGTATAGTTATGTTGCAATATTTTTTTACAGATCAAGGTCAGTTGCTTATTAAATTTATTAAAAATACGAGCAATGAAAAATAAAATGCACAGAACAGAAGGGGGAATCTTGTTTATCACTCGCCCATACAAGACAAGTTTGTCGGCCTATTACAATAATGTTGCGTTTTTAATTTCCTGCGAAAAGCTTTAACAAGTTAAGTTTACATTTGTAATTCGTGATTATGAAACGCAACTAGAATTTCGTATTCATGAATGGGAAAATACAGACAACAAGTGCAAGTGCAAGTGCAAGTTGAAATATGCTAATGCAAGTGGAAATATCGCATTAATATTCCACATGCAATGCCTTTTTTTTAATTATTGTAGCATTAGGCCTTCATCATTATAAATCAATTTCTGAGACTGTCTTTGTATTTGAATCGTCCGTAGTCGCCCAACTTAATGTTATGCTTGTAAGGATTGTTTAGAAATTTGACTTGAACATAAATTATTTATTCCTCTACAATTTTTGTAACAATTCGTAGAGCCTACATGCCTAAAGCCTATTCAGCTTTGCAATCTTTATCTCCTTATCTGAATGCAACAATCTGTGTCCTTTTCATGAATACTTTTAATTTTAAAAATAAGGATAATAATCTATAGATAGATTCATAATAAAGCCATGAACTCGCTCAAATGCCTAGAATCCCTCTCGGCAAAAGATTATCAACTCTGTTGCGGTAATACCGACCCATTCATTGAGAAAGCTTCCGGTTTATGAAATTGATGTTTGTTGATAACGCATTTTAATGACAAGGGTTCGCCGTGGTCTAGTAGGTAGTGTGCTAGCTTATTAGACGTAAAGCCAGGGTTCGAGTCCCAGGCCAAACCTCAAAAATAAAAAAAAAATACAAAAAAAAGTATTTTTCGGCGATTTCTTCTCTTTTTCTTCTTGAAAAGTTTCTCAAAAATGTGTCGTTCGAAGTCGACTTTAAACTGTAGGTCCCGCCACGTCTGTATAAAATTAACACACACAACATAAGTGGTGTGAGAAACTGTGGGCTTCTTGGGGACGATTGCTGTAGACTGTCTAATGGTGAAGGTATAGCACTGGCCATTTTATAGTCACCAGCAGCAACTCATTCCTTACCGTTCGCATCTTTCCACCTTTCCTAAACCTGCACAATGCACTGCATGAGTAGGGGACATCCCCTGAGTGCACGTTTAATATAAAAAAAGAAGGAGTTAATAAAAAAAATTCTTCCATTGCATTGCAACTTTTGCCAAAAATCATAATACGGAAGACATGGTCCTTTATTATATCGGGTCCGCCATCTAACGTTTTTTTTTTTTCAACTAGTGCTTATTTTGTAAATGGTAACACTTAGCTCATGTCTGATTTGACAGATAATTAGTTTTATCCGTCCGCTGAACGAATATGGTTAGGTTAGGTTAGGTTGGAGTGGAAGCTCTGATATCATAAAGCTCACTTGAGCACGCATCGCGGCCCGTTATGTTACCACGGGTGAACGCAGTCCCTGTACTAACTAAGTTCCACCAAATCAGAGAAAAGGAAGAAGTTGGTCAACGCAAGGGCTGCACAAATATGGTCGTGTATACGCGTTTTCGCTTCGCTAAGTGGGCCTGCGATCCGCTCACAGAAGATACCGATTTGGCCAAAAAAAATCATCTTTTCAGATGAAGCTAATTTTAATCTTGGCGGATATGTAAACAAGCAAAATTTTTGCATTTGGTACACAGAAAACCCTCAGGCATACATTGAAAAGCCGATGCATCCAAAACGAGTCACTGTTTGGTGCGGATTTTGGTCGAGAGGCATAATTGGGCCATATTTCGTCGAAAATGAGCAAAGAGTGGCCGTTACAGTCAATGGCGATCGTTATCGGGCCATGTTAAACGAATTTTTGTACACAAAAATTGGAGAGGAGGATATTGGCAACATTTGATTTCAACAGGACGGCCCTACGTGACACACAGCCGAAGCTACATTCGATGTTTTACGTGTTATTTTTGAAGATTGCATTATCAGCCGCAGAGCTGATGTCGTTTGGCCATCTTGGAGCTGGGATTTGCCACCGTTGGACTATTATTTGTGGTGTGCCGTTAAATATAAGTGTTACGCCGATAAGCCAGAGACAATTGACGCTTTAAAGGACAATATTCGTTAAGCCATTGGTGAAATACAGCTGCACACAATCAATAATGTGCTTAAAAATTGGACCGAGAGTGTAGGCTACTGCATGGCTAGCCTAGGTAGCCATTTGAATGAAATTATTTTCCATTATTAACCGGAAGGATTGTATTTTCAAATAAAAAAAGAAATTTGAGAAAATATTCAGCAGTTTTTTTTTTTTTCGTTTTAAAGCATTTAAAAAAAAAAGTTATTTGGCGGACCCTTTATGTATGAAGTTAGCTGCGAAAGTTATTTTTTACAGTGGCTGTTAAGTTAACAGAGACTGTTTGTTAAATTAATTTAAAAGTTTGGTAAAGTATGTACAGTGAATTCGCGAAAACGTGAACACTCGAAAGTGTGAACGTCTCAGAAACGTGAAGAAATTTATTTTTCCACAGGGAGAAAATAAGGAAATGTTAAAAAATGGGGAAAGGTTAGGTTAGGTTAGGTTAGGTTAGAGGACGTGCACCTGTCGGTCAAGGCAAGCACAGTACCCGGTGGTCGAAAATGACCCATTGTACATTGTCCTTAGGGGAGGAAGGAAATAGAGGATATAGGAATGTAGGAAAGGGGAGGGAGAATGGGAAACGGAGGAATTACGTATAAAGAAACAGACACAAAACGAAAGAGGTTGAGAGTGCGACTACACTTATGAAGCCCTAGCACCTCTCAACCAGCCCAAGCTGCTCATGAATCTGTGGAGAGCCTTGATGTCGGCTCTCGACACAGAACTCAAGCTCTCAAAGAAGGCCCTGCCAAGGGTCCTCAACCTCAATCTACCAAGGGCTGGGCAGTTGCAGAGGAGATGTTCGACAGCCTCCAACTCCTCCTCATCGCAACATACCCTGCAATAGTCCGGCTGGGATCTGTTCCAGATCCCTGTCAGCGACCTAATCCCGCAGTGCCCCGTGATAAAACCGAAAATGGAGAAAAAATGATTAACTTTCATGGGCTGTTCAAATTCGCCGGGAACTCACAAACTTAACTCAATTTACTGGTAAATGGAAAATCAGTGAATCAGAAATTCTCCAAGCCATCATGGATGACATGTAAAATTGTTTATGACTGGTTTCATTAATGTCTTGTTAAAGAGGTAGACTTCAACTGACAAATTTAAAACTGAAAACTTTGTTATAAATTTTGGCCTTAGGTTACTGAATTCTTGCATAAAAAGGGGCTACAGGTAAACGCCCTTAAATCTCAATTGATTTCTGATGACGGATTCATTTGCGCAATGTTTTTACCATCCTACGTTTTTTAAAATAACAAAATCGTTTTATAGAAACAATACTATAATGGGTCAATTCGACCTCCGGGTACTGTACTTGCCTTGAATAACAGGTAGACATCCTCTAACCTAGAAACAGTGGCTGGAAAGCAAACGAGAATTGTTAAATTCTATTAAGATGTTACTATAAAAGATGCAATTAATCTTTTGGACTCAATATGGAGTAGAATTTCTCAACAAATTTTAAACAATTGCTGGAAAAGTATTTCAAATTTAGTTTCGGACAAAGATGGCACCGATGATTTTTTTTACTTATTAAAATATGTATTGTTATTCATATTAAACTGAACTGCCTTGGTAAAAACTGGTTCACGTTATCGTGAGTTCACTGTATATACAAAAATAACGATTAAAAAATAACTAGATAACCCATGCGAATATTTCGCACCGTTAGTTGTCATTTTTAAAACATATAATCATAATGACAACAGTATTATCATGCTTTTGTATAAAAAAATATAATTTTTATCAATGAAAATATTAATTTTTCAATTTCTAATTATTTTTTGCAATTAGTGTTAAATATAAGCTTTAAAATGAGACATCATTCATTAAATTTGATGCGGTGGTACGGGAGATATTGGCAACCGACAAAAAAAAAGTGCTTTAGATGTTTAAAAATCAGAAAAATAAGAAAAATGTTGAAGAAAAAGCTAACTTTAGACACATTCTTTTATTTGGTAATCCTATTTCCAAAACGTTTATTTATATTGCAAAACTTTCTTTTTCTGTTGCAGAAAAAATGCTCTAAGACGACCACAGACTTGATACTACCCAATGGTACCAGTGAATTATCAAAAGAAGACTCCTCCCATAGCCCTAAAACTAAAGATGACAACAGCAGCGGTTTAATCAAACAATCGACATTAACACCCATCAGTTCTCCAACTAGAACTATGGATAATAATAACGTTAATGGATCTATAACGTCATCACCGTCTAGAACATTATCGACAACACCAATGTCCACTTGCTTGGCAGCAACAACGGCAACGGCAACGGCAGTTGCCACATCATCAACAGCGGCTTTGAATACAAATTCGAATTCATCGTCGTCATCTTCGACAACGAGTAGTGGTGGTGGTGGTGGTGGCGTTGTTGATAAGAAACAAAAGAAAACGGTCACATTTAAAAACGTTCTCGAAACTAGTGATGATAAGAGTGCGGTTAAGAAATTCTATAATCCGGATAATCGTAAGCCTTTGGTTTCGATTATCAAGAAAGAATGTCTAAATCGTCCCTTTATGTATACGAGAAACAGTGATTGTATTGTCAGACCATCGAGGCTAACCGAAATACTTAAGAATAATTCAAATATTGATAAATTGAATTCATTAAAGTTTCGCTCAAATCCATGCCTCATCTTCGTCATCGTCAGCAACATCAACAACAACAACAGCATCATCCGAAAGTTGTTCGGTATTGGGTGGTCCATTGTCGAGAGTATTCGGAGCGCCCAGTGAGGAAGAGGACAATAAACACCAGCAGAATATAATAAATTTCCGCTTAACAAAGAAGCAAAGCGATGATGAAGACGACAACGACGATAATGATGATGATGATGATGGTGATGGTGAAGAGCATGATAATGAAGATGATAAGGAACAACAGGCAGCTGTTGAAAATCTAGACGAAGAGAAGAAATCCATTAAGAATGGGCCTCAGGCTGTTAATGGTTCGACTAAGTTGGAAAGCGAGCCAGAAGATAAACTCAAGCTTAAGATTGGCAGCGAAGATGAGGACGATGATGATCAACAGATGATCGTGGATAAACATTTCGTTTTGCCCAAGCGCAGTTGTCGTAGCTCTAGAGTAATAAAACCGAATAAACGTTTAATCGAAGATGGTATTATTTGTAAGAAGAGTAGCCTTAAAACATTAGCCAACCACAATTCCTCGAATGCCGCTTTATCCGCATCCAAAGAAGATAAAATTGCCACCGCCGTCGCCGCCGCTAATACCACCGTTGCCGCCTCTTTAGCTCAACCGGCCAATTATTTTGGCTTGCCCGACTATAATGCCAAGGAATGTAATGGTTCTGGAAGTAAGTTTTCATAGTTAAAGTGATTCATAAATAAATTTATTACCGTTTTGCCTTTTCTGTTCTAGTTTTAAAATCTTCAAAAGATTTAAGCCTTGAACCATCTAAACTTTCTACGACATTTTCCTCGGCCGCCTCATCGACAAATGTTTTCTCGAATTTTGGCTGCAATTCAACTACGCCTAGCAGCAGTAGCAATACCAGTGCTAGTGGCAGTGGTACGGGTAGTAGCAGTGCCAGTGGCTCCTTAAAGCCCAGTAGTTTTGTTTTAAGACAACCCCGTTTACAATTTGAATCCTTAGCAGCCTCAATCTCTACAACCAGTGAGCAACGCAATAATGCTTCTAATGTCGCTGCAGCAGCGGCAGCTTTAGCCTTAACCGCTTCCTTACCCAAATCCCTACAGCAGGCCATATCATCCTCAGCAGCAACAGCAGCCGGTTTAAGTAACTCCAGCTCTTTGCTGTCACCTTCATTTTCCTTAAACGGCACCAGTTCTATGAAAGCCAACAACAATACAACCGGTAAGTTTAAAACTTTTCAAGGTTAAATTACAAGAAATTGTTGCAAGGGATTGGCAAATTTATGAATTTAACTTTTTTTATGACAGTCTTATCTGTTACGGGCGCCAATCAATGTGCTGTTTGCTCTTCCATAATACAAACGAAAAATTTACCCCAAGCCAATAAATATGTGGAACCAAGCTGTGAGCAATGCCGTAAATTCATATCGAAAATTGCCAAGAAATCTCTTGCCATGAAAAATTCAACCACAATGAAAAGCGTACAATTCCAATGCAAAGCAGATGGTAAGTTTAACCCGTTTCTACTCCTTAAGACAATCGATTTTTAATCATACTTTCCATATATCTTTCAAGGAAATTGTATGATTTTACCACTTAACAACAAGGCGGGCCATTTGAAAAACTTTAAAAAAGTTTACAAGGAGCGTTGTGGTTACTGTTGGCTGAAGAAGTGTTTGCAAACGTTGCAATTGCCAAAAGTGAGGCTAAATGCATTGCTGCCAGTACTGAGTCAAGCCACCGCCAGCAGCAAATCATCTTTACAGGATATAAAATCAAAACGATCCGACCTAAATGACGACAATGCCAAACTGTTGTTAGCTACCGCTTCTAATAGCGGCATCAAATGGAAGCCTTCGATGGATTATTTAATAAATGCAACTAATTCTACTTCAATTCTACCCGATAGTTTAAAATTGAATCTTAAAACGAATCCATTGGTGGAGAATAATGTTACATTTGGCAGTGTGCCTTTGCTAAGACCGGCTATATTGGAGAAGCCTTTGTTTTTGAAAAGTTCTTCACTAGACCCCAAACAGGAAAAACTAGAACGTAAGCCTTTGGATGTTCTAAGCGATCTTAAAATGGAGAAAACCGAGCCTATTGCAGTAGAAACTGTTGCTTTGCCAACGTCTCTGTCGGCCTCAAGCAAATCAAAAAAGAAAGACAAATCCCTGGAAAAGGAACGCAAGGAAGTGAGAATTAAAGAAATGCATTCGCCCAAAATCGAAAATGATAAATCAAAAGACATTAAAGACAAACTGGAGATGACGCCATTCATAGATTTCAAGGATACGAAACTTGATGAGACACCAAATTCCACTACAGCAATAGCAGCAGCATCAGAAGCAGCAACTAATTTATGTTCACCGACAGCTCGCCCCACTACACCTACAGCTACTACAACTACCCATACAGCCAGTAGCAACAATAGTTCTACGTCTACTTCTACAACAGTTACAGCATCATCCAGTGAGAAACGTCAACGTATTGATCTTAAAGGTCCTCGTGTAAAACATGTTTGTCGTAGTGCTTCCATTGTTTTGGGTCAACCTTTAGCCATGTTTGGCGAGGAAGGTGAAGAAGCTCCAATGACCGAAGACCAACAAATGCAAGAAGCCGAGTCTCAACAACCAACTGCAACAGAAACCAAATTAACTCTAACCGATGAAAATGATAATTGTGCCTCGTGTAAAACCCAGCAACAGCAACTAAACTCAACAGACGATTCGATTACAGAACCTCCTATGAAAACGGCTAAAATTGAAACGAAAAGCGAAAGCATCAATACGACTAAGATGTTACAGCCTGTATCGAAATTGTCTCAGCGGCCTCATCACTACAATACCCAATTGACTGCCTATAAGAAGCAGATAAACAGTCAAATAAATCCATCGTTAATGGCCTCAAGGACACGCAAAGAACTGCAAATGAAATGTAAATTGCTTATCTCCATAGATTTTTGGGAGAATTATGATCCAGCTGAAGTATGCCAAACTGGTTTTGGCCTTATTATCACAGAAACAGTGGCGCAGCGCGCTTTATGTTTCCTCTGTGGTTCGGCGGGTCAGGAACCTTTAATATTTTGTTCATGCTGCTGTGAGCCGTACCATCAGTATTGCGTCCAGGATGAGTTTAATCTTAAACATGGCTCTCTAGACGATACGCTACTGCTCAATGATAGTTGTCTCAGTGTGACGGGCTTAAGTTCCAACACCAATACCGCCATAGCCAAACTCAATTGGCTGTGTCCTCGCTGTACGGTGTGCTATACATGCAACATGTCTTCCGGTGCTAAAGTGAAATGTCAAAAGTGTCAGAAGAACTATCACTCTACCTGTTTGGGTACAAGCAAACGTCTGCTTGGTGCAGATCGCCCGTTGATCTGTGTTAATTGCCTCAAGTGTCGTTCCTGCTCCACAACGAAAGTCACTAAATTTGTGGGCAACTTGCCAATGTGCACCAATTGTTTTAAGCTACGTAAAAAGGGCAACTATTGTCCGGTGTGTCAGAAATGTTATGACGATCAAGACTTTCGATTTGAAAATGATGGAATGCGGCGATTGTAATCAGTGGGTTCATGCCAAATGTGAAACCTTAACCGATGAGCAGTACAATCTCTTAAGTACTCTGCCCGAATCCATTGAATTCATATGCAAGAGATGTTCTCGTAAGTCGCAAGATGCTAAACAAAGAGCCTGTGAATGGCGTGAAGCTGTTAAAGAGGAATTCAAGTCGAGCTTGTTAAGTGTTCTCAAGCTTTTAAGTAAATCACGTCAAGCTTGTGCTCTCCTAAAGCTAAGTCCACGCAAACAAATGAAATGTTCTTGTTCTAGCTCAACGGCAAACAACAAATTCCAACCGAAGTCCTTACATTTTAATTCTCAGCAACTACAAAACTCTTTAAACTGTGATCAAGATACCCTTACGCCCAGTCCCAATATAGACATTTACGAGTTTGACGATCGCGAACGAGATCAGGTCACTTTAAATCATTCCTCATTGGATATGCAAACGAAAAAGTGTATGTGCCAGTCCCAAATGAATCCCAATGAAAATCACCTGAGCCTGGTAGAAATAAAACATAAAATCTCAAATGGTTCTTATGTTTCATTGGCCGAGTTCAACTATGACATGAATCTGGTCATACAACAGGCGAATTGTGATGATCTGGTTATAGCCTACAAAGAGATTTTAAGCGAACAGTTTCCTTGGTTTCAGAACGAGACACAAGCCTGTACCGATGCTCTGGAAGAAGACATGTATGAATCGTCTGGTGGAGCCTATGGTCTCAATACCTCGATTGACAGTGAATCGGATTACAATATGGATTGTTTGCCATCGTCGCAGGATCAACAAGATGATCATGATAGATCAGTTCTATTGGCTGAACTTCCGCATGATCTCGATGATCAATTGTACAACATAAAGTCGCGACAAGACTCTAGAATTTGTTTATTTTGCCGGCGTACAGGAGAAGGTTTGCCGAGCGAAGAGTCACGCTTGTTGTATTGCGGTCACGACTGCTGGGTTCATACCAATTGTGCTTTATGGTCTGCTGAGGTGTTCGAAGAAATCGATGGTTCTTTACAAAATGTTCATTCAGCTGTTGCTCGCGGGCGCATGATAAAATGTTCGGTGTGCGGCAATAGGGGCGCTACGGTGGGCTGTAATGTTAAGGCATGCGGTGAACACTATCATTATCCTTGTGCTAGATCTAAAAATTGTGCCTTTCTAGCCGATAAATCCATGTATTGCCCACAGCATGCCGCCACCTCACAGAGCAATGGCAAGGTAAACTTTGAAACGCAATTCGAAGTCACCCGGCCAGTTTATGTTGAGCTAGAGCGCAAGCGCAAAAAGTTAGTGGAGCCCTCTAAGGTTCAATTCCACATAGGTTCCTTGGAAGTCAAGCAGCTAGGTCACATATTGCCTAGATTTTCGGATACCTATGAAGCTCTGGTGCCTGTCAATTTTCTATGTTCTCGCCTATATTGGTCTTCGAAAGAGCCTTGGAAAATTGTAGAGTACACAGTACGCACCTACATCTATAATTCTTCCTCCTCAACACTGTCTAATGGTGCTATAGATTTGGGTAAAAATTTTACCGTCGATCATTCCCAAAACAATTCGACCCTGATACAACTCGGTCTCTCTCAAATACAACAATGGCATTTAAGTTTGTCGAAAGGCGACTATGAAACGGCCGAGGAATATGACTATTTAAATAATATCTCTCAACATTCGTCTTCGTGTTCGGCCAATAATAACAACCAAGAAACTAATGCCACCAATGATGAGGAGCCCCAAACAAATGCTGATTTATTACCGCCTGAAATTAAAGATGCAATATTCGAAGATCTACCCGGTGATCTATTGGAAGGCATTTCTATGCTGGATATCTTTACCAAATGCATGAATTACGAGGACATGGCCCAAGGGGAACAATCCAAAGATGGTGTTTCAAATCAACAACTGTCTGATGAAGACACCATGACCTCAATTGGTGCATTTACCAAACAACTAACAGCCGAATTGAATGGTAATTGGTCCAATACAACAAATCATAACAATCATAATCATCATGTAGAAGATGCCTTGTTAAGCACCCCTATGGTGACAGCCGCACAAGCGGTGAAACTACAAAAACTGAAAAAATCATCTTCGCCTGTCATCAATTGTGATGTGAATACGAAAAATGCCATCAAAAGAAGAAAATTATCGGAAAATATGCTGATATCACTCAACAATCATCAACGTTCACAGAAAAAGGAAGTGAACTCGGTTACGCGTCGCTTAGATTTGGAGGCCACAAATAAAAGACCCTTTACTTGGAGCGCTGAGAAACGATACAATCTGGACTCTACACAAACGGAAAGCAAAATCAAACTAATGCAAGTCGATGGTGTGGACGATAGTATTACCGAATTTCGTTTTGTTACACAGGAGGCTTCGCAGACGGTGGTGAAATGTGAAAGATGCCAGTGTACTTATCGAAATATTGACTCATTTCAGCGGCATTTAAATAATTGTGAACCAATGTCTTCGTCCACAAGCGAATCGGAATCGGAACACAACTCTCAAACACCTGATGTAACACATTCTTCCGCTCAGGCCTTAACTTTGGAGCAGTTACAGGAATTAAATAATAAATTACAACAACAACAGCAGCAACAACGAACCACACAAATGCCCTTTATACAAAGCATACCAGCCCAGACACTATCCCAGCTGCAAGGCTTGCAAACGGCCAACATTTTGCAAGGCGTTCAATTGCAAGGAGTATCGAATTTACAAAATCTTCAGAATCTTCACAACATACAACAGTTAGCCCAGCCACAAACCTTAGGTGGTAACTTTTTTATTTCAACAACACAACCGGAAATAAATCAAACCGCTTCGGATTTACAATTGTATGCCAATACGTTGCAGGGTTTGACGGCCAATTTAAATGGCACATTCACCCTACAACCTACGCCGACTCAGTATGCAAATGCTAATCAGCTGCAACAAAATCAACCGCAATTAATAGCAGTCTCAACGAATCCGGATGGTACGCAACAGATAATACAACTGCCGGCAACGGCAACACAACAACAAAACACACCAGCAACATATCAAACACTGCAGGCTACCAACTCGGATAAGAAAATCGTATTACCGGTAACCCAAGGGAAGCCACTAAAAACTATGGCTACTAAAGCGGCCCAACAGGCAGCTGCTAAAAATAAACTTAAAGCTACAACAGTAGTTAAGCCCATACAATCGAAAATAAACGTGACGGCCGCTACCGCAACCAATCATATAACACAACAGCCACAAACCGTAAACGCTACACAGCTATTAAACCAACAACTTTTACAGCAGCTACAACAGCAGGCCCAGCAGAATAATACCCAACCGCAGCTACTATTTCAGACCACGGCTCCAGCTCATCAACCGCAACAGCCGCAGATTATTATGCAGCAGCCGCAAAATATAATATCGTTTGTAACAACAACTAACGATGGCTCCCAACAGCCACAACTACAATATGTTACGCTGCCGACAGCACAACCGGCAGCAGAATATAAACCGCAGACGCAAGCTTCACTGTTCACCACAGCTAACACTCAGCCATTATTGCAGTCAGCGTATTTGCAAACAGACGCCAGTGGTAATTTGGTACTGACCAATGCACCACCACAAACAACCACTCCTCTGCAGTTGCTGACAGCACCTCAAACACCACAAGTGATTGGTACTCTAATACAACCGCAAACCTTGCAGTTACAAGGTGGAAATGTAATAACAACTACAACTACAGCGACAGCGGAAGGCGGTATACCCCAACAGGGTACGGGTCAGGCACAACAGCAACAGGTTATAATCAGTGGCAATCCAGCTGGGACAACAAACGGCTTGGAAATGCTAACAGCGGCTGCTGCAACACCACAAGTCATACTGGCCACTACCACTCAACCTATGTACTACGGCTTAGAGACCATAGTACAAAACACTGTCATGTCATCACAACAATTTGTCTCGACAGCTATGCCAGGAGTTTTAAGCCAAAATGCCAGCTTTTCGGCTACAACAACACAAGTTTTCCAGGCCAGCAAAATAGAACCGTTGGTGGATATACCAGCAGGCTATGTATTACTCAACAATGTGGATGCCAACAACGCCTTAATGCAATCGCAACAGGCTACAAATGCTGCCAATACGGCACAACAGCAAGCTAACCAAAACAGTTTTATACAAGCGGCATTACAACAGCAGGCACAGGCTATGGCTGAACAACAGCAGCAGCAACAACAGCAACAACAACAGGCTCAAAATAATGTCTATCGTATACAAACGCCACCGGTAACAACGGCTCAAACTTACCAACTGCAAACTCAGCCACAAATAATGGTGACTCAACAACAGCAACAACAACAACCACAACCGCAACCAACACCACAACCTGCTGTTGCTCAAACACAATTCATAGAGGCTACCAATCAGCAACAACACCAACAGCAACAGCAACCAAATGTACAATTGATAAGTGCTAAAATTACTCCAGTCGCTCAAGTGAAAAGAAATAAATCTACTACCCCCGTAGCAACTGTGACTAAAGTGCAACCTCAAGTTGTTAACAAAGTAATGCCGAATGTAATACAAGTGAACGGCATACAAACGCAACCGCAAACACAAAAATTGAAACTACAAACGAATGCATTGCAGCAACAGTCAACACTGCAGGCAGCTGGACAAAGTTTGAAACTACAGGCACAAACTGTAAATAGTAACAGCATACAACAGCAACAAGCGGCACAGTTACCAACGGCAATTAATGGTGCAACGGCTCTAATTGATGTCGTTAAGCCACAAATTGTAACAGTAACGGCAGCAGCAGCAGCAACAGCACCCCCAACAACAGCTAACGCAGCTATTACAGTTTCAACAACACCTACGGCAACAGCAACAATAACTACAACAACACCGACTGTGGTAAATAAGAAAACCAATATGATTAGGCCTTTAAATAAAATGGAAGTCAAACCGAAAGTAATGAAGACAGCCACAGCAACTGTTGTAACGAAACCAACCAACAATACCATCAACACTACCAGCACCCCGCCTCTTATACAGACTGCAAACACTGCAGCAAATCCAAACAAGATGATCGTTTTAAAGCCACAGCAGCAGCAGCAGCAACAGCCAATAAATCAAACGTTACAGCAACAAACAACGCAGCAGCAATTATCTGCAATTACCAACTCTACAACAAATGTAATCACCGAGGAACCAGCAGCAGCAGCCACTATAATACCCATTAATAGCATAACGGAGTCCACAGAAAATGGTGAATTTATGAATTTGCAACATGTAGCCAATACCCATCAGCAACACTATAATGTAGCGGATGCCCTATTACTTGACGACAGCTCACAGGTGCCGCAACAAACCCTTTCACACTGCAGCTTTTCGAATACAACGAACAGTTTTGAGACAACACACCAGCCCAACCATAACACTTCAACGGACAATATAAGCAACATATTGCCCACCATACAGCGGATGCCCCAATACACCAACATCAATATAGTGAATCCATTGCAGCAATACTCGACTACAAATACATTAACAACCTCCACATCGACCAGCAGCACGACTATAACACGACCCACGAATCGTGTATTGCCAATGCAACAGCGTCAGTATGAACAACATCAAAGTCAAACTACCTGCAGTACCGCAGCCTCTGCCACCTCCTCTACAGCAGCGGCAGTGGCAACACAATTCCCAACGCATATTACCACAACCAGCACCATTAACGCTCACAATACTCAGAATCAAAATCATGTAATGGTCTCTTCGATGGAGACTCAAGATTCTGTCAAACATAAAACGAATGTTAATAAGGTTGCATACGAAGCCGAAGTGAAACAAATGTTGCTGCATTCACCGCAACCTCAACATGAGATACAGCAAGGAACTCTGCAACAGCAACAGCAGCAGCAGCAGCAACAAGTAATTCATATGCAGCAGCAATCTCTTCAACATAATTTGGCAAAAATGTCTCCACCACCACTTAGCTATGATCTGGGAGAAAAGGACCACCAGCAGAATACAGGCAACAACAACAACAACAAAAACTGTTTACACGAAATGAATTACGTGCATAACGGTACTGTATTGGAGTATGTAAATACTACACCTGAAGAATGTCTCATAACCGATCCGAAGTTTCCACCCGAAGGTGAAGTAATACTTGGTAACGATTGCAGTGAAACGAATGAAGAAGATGCATTAAATTCCACTCAAACCGAAGCGAACGATGACCAAGGTAACGATGCCCAGGATGATGATGAAGACGATGGCTTTAGTTTGAAAATGCCGTCGGCCGATGGTTCCGATAATCTATCAATGGACAGTGATGAACCCGCGGTAAAAGAGAAAATCAGTAAAATTTTAGATAATCTAACCAACGAAGATTGCAACGATTCCCTGAATACCAATACAACTCTAGAGGCTCAAGTGGAAATGGCTTGTCAAAATCAATATCTCAATACGGCTTTACAGACAGCAGACACGTGCAATAATGAGGCGATAGTAAATCAAACACAAGAACCCAATCAATATTATACACCCACTACAGAAGAAACCTCAGCATTTATTGCCGCTCAATTGGTTGCTGAAAATATGAAGGAACATCAAACGGCAGCCGAAAGCTATGGTATAATGGAAAGCCAAACAGACAGAGATAAGCTACAGGAAGAGGTAGAAAATACGCTTAATTCGAACTATTTGCCAAATTGTCAAGCCAATAACAATTTGAATAATGCCTTGGATCAGCAAACATCAACGACGAATACAACACATTTTGTGGCACCATTGACAATGGCATCGAATCAAGTACCTCCTCAGCCACCAGCAAGAGATCCCAAACGTTTAATGGGACCACATTTGCTGTATGAAATACAAAGTGAAGATGGCTTCACCTATAAATCCTCGTCCATAAGCGAGATTTGGGAAAAAGTATTTGAGGCTGTACAAGTGGCACGCAGGGCTAATGGCTTATCACCGCTTACCGGAAGGACCTTTGGCGGATATGAGTGGCGTACAAATGATTGGCTTGAAAACAAATGCTCTAAAGTATCTCATTGAACAGTTGCCTGGAGTTGAGAAATGTAACAAATATACACCGAAATATCATCGTAAAAATGGCTCATTATCGCCCCGTAGCAACTCGATAAGCAGTTGTTCAATATCCTCGTCATCTTCAATGAATGGTAATGCTTCAGTGGCAGCTTCATTGGACACGGACAGCAATAGCATGGATTATACATCCGATCAAGAGGATTTAAATGAAAATCTTTATGAATGTGCCCGTTTGGAACCCTATTCGAAGCGTTCAGAGTATGATATGTTTAGTTGGTTGGCATTCGCGACATCGCAAACAACCAGGTACAAGTGTTTGTACAGCCATCCGACAATGAATTGGTGCCAAGGTAAGTCGGATTTTGTACTTGTAGGAGAAGAAAACAAAGTTTTCTTCAATTTTTTTTTTTTTTGTAATTATTATAGACGTGGCACAGGCAGCAATTTACCCATGGCAATGAAATATCGCACGTTAAAGGAAACCTACAAAGATTATGTGGGTGTATTCCGTTCTCATATACATGGCCGTGGTTTATATTGTACAAAGGATATTGAAGCTGGTAAGTAGGAGGGAGGGATTAGAGGGAAAAATTTAAATTTTTTTTTTACGAATTTTTTTGTTTTTTTTTATTATTTTAAGGTGAAATGGTTATTGAATATGCTGGTGAATTGATACGTTCAACATTAACCGATCAAAGGGAACGTTATTATAATAGTCGTGGCATTGGCTGTTATATGTTTAAAATCGATGATCATTTGGTGGTGGATGCAACAATGCGTGGTAATGCAGCCCGTTTTATAAATCATTCTTGTGAGGTAAGAATTTGTGTGTGTGTGTTTTTTTGTTTTGTTTATTTAAATTTTTAAATTAAAATTTATTTTTATAGCCCAATTGCTATTCGAAAGTGGTTGATATATTAGGCCATAAACATATTATCATTTTTGCCCTACGACGTATAGTTCAAGGTGAGGAATTGACTTATGATTATAAATTTCCCTTTGAAGATGAAAAGATACCATGTTCGTGTGGTTCGAAAAAATGTCGCAAGTACTTAAATTAAATAAGCGAATCGAATATACGCGTAAAACAAAAAAAAAAAAAGTAAAGAAAACATGGTTAAAATGTAAAGCATAAAGTGATTCAAAAGTGATTATTTTATTATTATTTTTTTTTTCTTGCAAGCGAAATTTAATTATGTTTTTTATATATATATACATATGTATGTGTGTAATTATTATATACTCATAGTTTAAATATTATTATCATTACTATTATTGCTATAAAAAAAAAATAAAAAAACAATAGCATTAAAATCTTAAACTATTAAACTATAACGAATTCAGTAATAATAAAACACACTTTAAGTAGAAAGAAGCTAAAACAAACAAACAAACCAATCAACCAACTATCCAACCAATCAACCAACAAAACTAAAACAAATTACAAGAAATTTATCAACGAATATTGTAAAAGAAAAATTCATAATTAAAATAATTTTATCATGAAAATAATGAAAAAACCCTTACTTGTGAATGTTTTTATACATTTTAGGGAATTTATAATTTATTATTAAGATTTATTTTTAAAGGTTTTTTTAAATTCATTTCATTCATTCATTTCTCTTATCATTTTTTTGCTTGTTTAATGGAATTTAAAATCTTAATTAATGAATGCATTCGAACTTCTATAAATTGAATTACCATTATCCAGTAAAAAAAAACTTCAAGCTAAAGAAGCAAAACCTTACCCTTACCTATTGTTGCTGTGTTTCAACTTATAGAAAATTCATGTAGTTCAAGAAGTTCAAATTATAGAAGTTCCCCTGTATTTGAAATTTTTTTATTATTGTTTTTGCTTTATTAACACATTCCAATATTTATTATAAAGTATGTAATTTTTATTTATATTATTTGATATATTTTATAAACCGGAAATGTTTTTTTTTTCTTTGACTAGGACCTCAAAAAACAGTTTATAAATTATTTTTTCCATGGGGCTTGTTCTTTTTCTAATGCATGACCATTTTTGTTTAGTTTTTCTTTCCCTCATAGTTTAAAAGGTATTGGCAACTCTGAAAAATACAAATCAAGTTTAATTTCGAATATTGTCTGACTTTCTGGCATGCATTACTAATATAGTAAGGATAGGTACAAGGATAGGTAGATAGATAGGTACAGGTGGACACCCATCTAAGAAAAATTCTTAGATGGACTTAGGCCGTTTGTGCAGCCCTTGCACTGATCAACTTCTTCCTTTCCCTGTTTTGGCGGAATTTGGTTAGTACAGGGACTGCGTTTCACCCGTGGCATCACAACGGACCGCCATGCGTGCTCAAGTGAGCTTTGTGATATCAGAGCTACCACTACGACCTAACCTAACCTAGTTAGGCCGCATTTGGCCCATTGTGCTATCCCCTAGTCTCTAAACCATTCGGAACTCCTAATGAAGTGATTCAGGTTGCCAATGTCAATCCTCGACAGTTTCTCCAGAACGATCATCCATGTAGTAAGTACCCAAGTACTTTCTTCTCCTTTGGCAAAGAGCCGGGCATGTACCCAGTTGGTGCGAGACAGTCTGCTCCTCTTCCTCATCTATGCAGCTTCTGCAGAAGTCGTTAGCAAGGTGTCCAAGACCAAGGAGCCTCGCATGCATGCCCATAATGCAATGCCCCGTAATGACACCGACAACTACACTGAGTTCTCTTTGGAGTTTATGTAGACTCACTGTGCACTCCTCATCCAGCCTTGGCCAGATTTTACGAGCCGTTCTACCCGTCCCCGAGGCCGCCCACCTGTCGTTGACGGAATCGACGATCGCATTATCAATTATGAGCTTGCAGGTCCTCATACGGATGCCCAGATTCAAGAACTCATCGGAGAGTTCGATGTATGAACTCGGGTGACACGTTCCAATAAGTTCCAGCGCTAAACGAAGCAACTTAACACGTACATTTGCCAATACATTACGACTTTGGAAAATAGAATTGAAAACTTTATCCTGGACAGACTAATAAAAGAGCGTTCAAAAAGCTACATAGTATACATCGTCGCTATATAGTGCACCACTTTTGGTTGGTGCATGGCAGTTTCATTTGCATATACATATATACAGCAAGTATTAATACAGGGTGCGATTTTTTCACCGCATAATACTGAAACAGCGTTAAGCAGAGCAGCGTTAAGCGGGTTCTTACTGTAAAAGTAAAAAAATAATCATGTTTTAAATGTTAGATGCTGTTGTTATTAAACCAGCATCGTTTTCTTATGTCAAAAACAGATTCTAAGCGTCGTAAATTTTTTAAATGAAGCTGGCCTTATCACCTATAAATTCTTCTCATAAAACAGATTTGTGGAAATGTATTTGGACATAAAACATAGATCAAACGGTTTAATAATTTTGCATGAAGGATTATTAACTGATACAAGTGGCATACGAATGATTGGCTTAGAAGCAAACGCTCTAAATTGTCTCAAGCAAACTATAGAAAAATTCTTGATTTCCTAACCATTTTTTTTAATGATCGTACTCTCTACCATCATTAGCAGCGGGATATCCAACTCGATTGTATATATATACAGTGGATGACAAAACAATGGAATCTTTTTCAAAATTGCACTTAAAATTAAAACTATTCTTAAGAAATTCGCAAAATATTTGTGCTGTTTATTAATAAAAAACGATTTCAATGCTAAATTTCAGCAAAAAAAAAAGAAAAATATGTGATAAATATGAACTTAAAAAATCAGAACTTTCAAAAATTATTAGAACTTTTTTTGAGTTAAGAACTGTAAACACTTAACATTTTTGAGAAGGCTTCAATACTTCAATAATATAGATTTTTTTATATTTTGATGCATACTAATGAACTGCAATTTCCAATTTTATCTGATTAGAACATATAAATAAATTTTTGAAAATTTTTAATTGTTTTGTCACCCACTGTATGTACTATATATATTTTATACTATACTGTAGTGATGGTTATTTAAGAGGAGATCTTTCTTTGAGTTTGTACTCCCATAAGTATAACTTTCTATAGGATATTCTCTACTACGAAAGGACTTGTTTCAAATCTGTTAGAAATTTAAAAGCTGATCATATCGTTCTAATATTTTCTTTTATTCCCCACAAATTGTTTCTACTCGAAATCTATTTTTTTTTATATTTCTCATTGTCAAATGTTGCTTCTCGTGTACATCACATTTGGTTGATTAAAATTTGTACTATTTCAATATAAATTAACACAATATTAGAGTCACTATAACATGAATCGAAATAAAATGGGTCTCTAGAAGGCCCTGAGCTAGACTATTAGCGTGAGGGTCGTGGTTTCAATTCCCACCAAAGGCTCTGGTCTGTGACGCTACACCAAGCACATGGTGAAAATTACTTAACTTGTATATAATTAAAACAGGGACCGGAAATAACTGTTATTTTTGAATTTTTGTTTAAAAAAAAGCAACCACAAGAAAATGTCGGAGAACAGACCTAAGTATACCATTTTGATTGTCTTGGACCAAATTTTTATAAAATGGGATGCTTTTTAAAAACCTGATTTTTATTTTTTCGAGCAGAAATAAAATTTATTTCTATTTTAATTCATGATGAATTCATAATATTTATTAAAAAATTCTTTCAAACAAAGTAAATTATGTTAAAAAAATTTTAGAATTAAGTTTTGCAATAAATGTTAATAAATATTACAAAAATAACTTTTATTATTGCTCGAAAAAATAAAAGTCATGAAATAACTTTTATTCAAACCAGGAAAAATAAAAGTCAAAAAATAAAGATTTTAAATTAATTCTTATTTTGTGACTCTTACGAAAATAGTGATAACGATTACGGTCCCTGAATTAAAATGTAATTTGTAATTGTATTGTAAATTGTATTAAAAATAAATAAATAAAATAAATGCCTGTCGATTGAGATAAAACAACCGCCGCAAAGCTGAGGACTGAATAAACTTCTAAGCTTGAATATCTCCATTCTTGATTTGTAAATTGATTTTTTATATGGATTAGATATTTTTAATATTTTTCACCAACAATTATTGATTAGTCCTTGCAGCAGTTAGTGTATGTGTGAATAAAATTTGCAAATAGTTTCTCGTATTATTGGTCGTCAATTGTCTGATTGTCTTTTACATCACACAAACCTTTCTTATCGTTTGCATTCGCTTGATCTCTAATTTTTATTGTGTTTGAAAACCTTTAAGAAAATCTTTTAAATTTTAATTATAATTTCTTTAAAATTTACAAAAACAATAATGATGAAAAGAAAAATGAATAAAGTTTTCCTTTTCTATAAATTTTTAATTATTGTAAAACAACCACTATATAAGCGTGATGATATTATTATTAAAAAAAAAATAAAATAAAAAAACAAGCAAATAATATTTAAAATTATTATAAATTATAAAAACAATTTTGTTAAGTAAGTTATATATTGAAAAAATAAAACAGTATTCATTATATTATGAAAATATATGCTAAACAGAAAACAAATGAAATATAAAAATATTTTATTTTTTATTATTAATTAATTATGTTAAAAAATTAAAAAATGCTAAATAACTGATAAAGAAAAACTAAAACTTACTTAAGCTTATTAAAAAACAAGAAAAAATAAAAATACAATAGCTTATAAAACAAATCTCTTAAACAAAAAAAAAAAAAAATTTTAGAAACAATAAAATAAAAAATATAATATTTATTATCAACTAATACTACTAAAAATAATTGTTATTAAGTTTAAATATATTATGTTTAAAGCGATAAAAAGAAATAAACAAAAACAAACTATTTAAATTAAAACATACACAAACAAAAAACTTTATAATGTTTTATTTTAATAATAAAAAAGAATATAAACAAATAATAAATCTATATATAAAACAAAAATATTATTTTTAAATAATAATTATGAAAACAAAAAAAAAATATAAAAATTAAAATCAAAAGAAAGTGCAAATTATTTAATGCTTTCACTACATACAAACATACATACATACATATAATCAATTAATTATATACACTATCGTATAATATTTTATTTTATTTTTTAATATTACAATTTATTATTGATAAACAAAAACAAACAATAATTGTTTTTAAATGTTACATTAATTTTATTTTATATATACAAAAAAAAAAAAAACAAAAGAAAACTATTTGTTTCTTTTAAAATAAAATAAAATAAAATAAAAGTTTTACAGGGGTTTAAGATTAAAATAAAAGTATGTTACAAAAAAAAAACATAATTTGCTTGTATATAAAAAAAACGAAAAAATACTAATTTTATAATACTAATTGTAATAAAAATAATTATTATGTATTTTTTTATAGTATATAACATTTTGCATATATTTTAATTATATAATCTACCTATGATGATAATAATATATAATTATAATTATAAAATTTAATTATATAAAAAAAAAATTATATTTTATTTTTGTTAAATTGAGAAAATATAAAACGGAAAATTATAAATATTGTGGAAAATACATCACATTTTATATTATGGCATTTTTTTTTTTTTCTTTAAAAAAAATATTAATTAATTAAAATATATTTTCTTTACTTTAAACTTATTGAAAAATTTATATTTTAATTGTTTCTTCAAAAAAAAAAAAAAAAAAATCAATAAAATTTTTATAAATAAATTCAACTTTTTTAAATAAATAAATAAAAATTAAAACATTTTTTTTCAAATATCACGCAATTTAAAAATTTTATTCAATATTTGTTTTTTGAAAATATGAAATTTAAATTAAAAAATAATTACATTTTTTCATAATTAAAAATATATATTTTTATATATATATAAAATTTATTTTTATAATATTATTATAAAGATATTTAAAAAAAAAATTTAATAAAAGAAATATTTCAAAAAGTTTTAAAACCAAGAATATAATTTTTTGTTTTTATTTTTAATGCAAAAATTTTACAATTTAATTTAAAAAAAAAAAATAGTAACAGTTTGATATACATTAAGCATCATAAGTGAATCAACACCCACTATAATTTTTAATTTTCTATTATAAAAAATATACTTGTAGCACAACAATAATTTTGTTTTTTATTTTTGTTTTAACATTTTATAAGTAATAAAAAAAGTTTTTATTTTTGGTAATATATTCGAATATTCCCATTTACTTTTCCCGCTATTCTAAGAAAATGAATTATTTCAGTGGTGTTTACTCACTTGTGGCGCTCATTGTATTTTAGTTAAAAAAATTTTATTTTTTTTTTTAGCTAGGAATATTAATTTTTTTAATCAATTTTTTCAAAATTTTCTTGTTAAATAATAAAAAAAAAAATAAATTTGCAAAAAAGATTTTTTAATTAACTTAAAAAATATATAATTATTTTTCAACTTTAGTTATGGCAGTTTATATTTATTTTTACTAAAAATTTAATAAAAATTTTTGTTCTGTTTTAAATTTATCGCAATTTTTTTAAATTTCAATTTTTAATTTTAATTAACTTAAAAAATATGTAATTATTTTTTAACTTTAGTTATTGCAATTTTTTTTTCTAAAAATTTAATAAAAATTTTTGTTTTGTTTTAAATTTATCAAATTTTTTTTTAAATTTCAAAAATAAATGAAATACAGTGCACGCGCGCTAATGTAAATACCGCTTAATGAGAACATTTTTTTTTTTTTTTTGCTTCATTGACTATATTCTGACATATGATTAAAAAAAATACATTTTGAAGGAACAATTTTTGATCTATTTATTTAATATAATCAATTTTAAATAAAATAATAATTCTTTTAATATTTTTAGTTACAATTTTATTTAAATAAAATTTAAAAAATTAAATTTTCTGACTTCAATTATTTTTTTTTTTATTAAAATTTTAATTTTTTAATTTCAAAATTAAGTAACAAAGAATGAAAAATAAATTTTAAAAAAGTTTTTGAATTTTAATTGAAAATAAGTGTACAAAAAAATATAATTAATTTATTTTTTAATTTTAGTTTAAAAAATTTACAATTAGTGGCACAAAAAATATTAAAAAAAAATATTCTTTTATTTAAAATTAATTGATCAAAATAAAAAACAAATATTTGAATAAAATGACTTTAATTTACTATATCTATATATACAAAAAATATGTACAGTAACACAGGAAAGTATACATACATCCCCACGAAAAAAATGATTTTCTGTAAAACCTGAAAACTGAATTTTTTTAATTTTTAATATAGCTTTTTATTTTTTAAAAATATTAAGTGGTTGGAAAATATTTTATTTATTACAAGGAATAATACGATATAATTTTTTTATCTAAAGCTTTTAAGGTTTCACAGAAAGTCATTTCTTTCAAGGGGTATGTATGAATACGAATGTATATCATAAAAAATTGTTTTAATTTTTATATCGCCGATTTTATTTAAAAAAGTTGATTTTTTTTTAAATAAACTTGTTTGTAAAATATTTTTAAAATATATAAAAAAATAGAATTTTTTTTTAATTAAAATTTGTTTTAAATAATTTGAAAATAAATAAATTTTGTATTGCTTAAAGATATACATATTTTTATATACAATTCTCAAAAAAAAATAAATTTTTAATTTGTCATTAATTATTGTATTTATTGATTTTTTTTTTAATCAAATCGTATATAAATTTATTTTAATTTCTGTTTTAATGTATTATTTTTTAACTTTAAGCTAAACTAAATCTTACATATAAACACATTTATACATACATACACAATATATAAATATATTTTTATTTGTCTAAATTGTATAAAGTTTTTGAGATATTCGTATATTATAAAGAAGAACAGACAGAAAATAAAATGAAAATTAAATTAAAAACAGTATCTTTAAAAAAAAAAATTATTATTACACCAATAAAAAATAAAACAAAAATAAAAAAATTATAAATATTAAATAAAATTTTAAAACTTTAACTTATATAAATGTAATAAAAAAAAAAACACAACAACAACAATAAAAAAATTAAAAAAAAATAAAACAAAGTCTCTTTTACGTTTTTTCAAGCAAAAAAATGAAAAAATTAATTAAAAATTAAAATTAATTAATTAAAAATCACGCACGTTTCGTGTTTTACTTTCATTGTCAAACATCTTCAGTTTGGTCTATAATTTAACCATGAATCGTCTTACAAACGAACAACGCTTGCAAATCATTGAATTTTATTATCAAAATGCGTGCTCTGTTAAGAAAGTTCATCGCGCGCTTCTTCCATTTTATGATCAGTTTAATCGACCCACTGATACGGCTATTCGGGCTATTGTGACTAAATTTCGCACCAAATTTACATTGTTGAACCTTAAACCACCAACACGCTTACGTAGAGTGCGAACTGAAGAAAATATCGCAGCTGTATCGGCCAGTGTATCGATTCGTCGCCGTTCGCAGCAATAGGGCCTCTGTTACTCAACAATGTGGTAAATTTTGTGGAAGGATTTAGGTGTGAAGCCTTTCAAAATACAGCTGGTGCAAGAATTAAAGCCGAACGACTTACCGCAACGCAGAATTTTTTTGTGAATGGGATCTTGGAAAGTTGGCCGAAGAATCACTTCTTTAGCGAAAAATAGTGTTCAGTGGTGAAGCTTATTTTTGGCCCATTGGATACGTAAATAGCAAAATTGTCGATCTTGGAGTGAAGATCAGCCAGAAGCATTGCAAAAGCTACCAATGCCTCCAGAAAAAGTCACAGTTTAGTGCGGTTTATGGGCTGATGGCATCATTAGACCGTACTTCTTAAAAGATGCTGCGAATCGTAACATAACTGTGAATGATGAGCGCTACCGTGAGATGATATCCAACTTTTTTTTTGCCTAAAATCCAAGCTTGACATGTGGTTTCAAGAAGACGGTGCCACATGCCACACAGCACGCGTAATAATGGACTTATTGAGAGGCGAGTTCGGTGAATATTTTATTTCACTTTCGGGACCGGTCAATTGGCCGCCTAGATCGTGCGATTTAACACCTTTAGTCTAATTTTTGGTGGGGTTATGTTAAAGCTCATGTCTATACAGACAAGCCCGCTTCAATTGACGCATTGGAAGACAACATTGAAGCATTTATTCGGCATTTATACCGGCCGAAATGTTGAAAAGAGTATGCCAAAATTGGTTTAAGCGGATGGAATATTTGAGGCGCAGTCGTGGTCAACATTTGCATGAAATAATCTTCAAAAATTAAATTTTATAAACTCAAATAAAGATTTCATGCATTTTTCTGAATTTTATGTGTTTTTTTTTTTGAAAAATTTTCCTATAGCTTTTAAAAAATCACCCTTTATATAGGTAAATGAGGGAGTTTACTACATATTTTTTTTATTCTTATAAGAATTCAAAATAATGCATAAGTGTGTTGCAAATTCAGGAATACGTTTCGAAGTTGCTCAGTTTTTTTGATGGAAGTCGTCAGTATTTTTTAAACAAATTTTCAGGAACAGCAAACTCAGACATGTGCAATGAAGAAATTGCTATCATCTGGTCCCAACATGGAGAGAAGTAAGGTTTCCTTTCTTGTATATACAGCAGCAGGCTACACTGAACTGATCATTTCTTGGCATATGTTTCAGCACAGCTACACTGGCTGGAAATAATAGTCCAACAGCAGCTCTTATTCATAAAATAAATCTTTTAAATTGACTCTTCCTCCCATCTCTAAGAATTTTATTATTTTTGGTTTTATAAGTGTGGCATCCAAAAATTGAAAAAAAATAATATTCGTACGTCAAATTTGAAGTTTCCCATAAATTCCATACACATCGTGAATATATATTTTCCTAATAGGATATTTAAAAAGAAAAAAAAAGAAAACTTAGAATGAAAATATTTTTATTAATGATTTATGTGGCACATCATTTACTAATCATTACGGAAGGCTATGCTAACAATCAGGTATGTGAACCATCATTATTTTTCATCTCAATGGGTAAAAAGAAATAATTCTCGAAAATCTGTTTTTGTTTCTTAAGCAAAAGTACGTCAAGCGGATGATACCGAACTTGTATTCTGATTTTGCTTTAACGGATGACAGTAATATTGCGCCTAGAAGTGAGTCAAGAATTAGCGAACGTGAGTGTCAAAGTAATGCTGGTAGCTGTAGTTCGGGACTTGCTAATAAAGATTCCGGTAGCAAGAAGGCCATTAATATCGCTCAAAAGGCTGCCCAAGAAGCAAAAGCCGCTTCGGAAGCCCAAGCGGAGGCAGGACAAGCCGCCTCACGTCAGGTTAAAATGCAATTGGCTGAGAAGGCAATGCAGGCAGCGAAAGCAGCTGAGGCTGCTCTGGCTGGTAAACAGGAGATGGTAGATACACTCGAACAGGAAGTCAAGGAAGCCGAAATTGTTTTACAGGAACAATCTGCTTCGCTACAGAACGCCCAACAAAATGTCCAAGCAGCCATGCAAGCATATCAGCAGGCTCAATCGCAATTTAAAACGTTAACAACTGCTGTACAAATTGCCCAATCGAATGTTGGCAATGCAGAGCAGGCAGCTAACGGTGCCCAACAGGAATTAAATGAAAAGAATCAACTTATGGAGGCGGCCAAATGTCGTGTTGACCAGTTGATGCGACAATTGAATATTGCCCGTTCTGATTTCGCCAGTACCAAACAAGCCGCCTATAAAGCAATCTGTGCTGCCCGTGAAGCTGAGGCTAATGCCAGCCGAAATAGACGTCATATGATGCAAAGACATGCATTTTTAACACCACAGCAGCGACAACAACTGCTGGAACAGCGTAGAAAACGTCATGAGCATTTAGTTAGAGGCTTAAGTTATTGATTTAATAATATCTAGTTGGTAAGTTAGGAGGATGGTGGTTACGCTCAGATCTATTTTTTTTATTCTTTATTTTTTTATTGAATAATTTATTGTCGTAGGCTTTCGATAACTATCGTTTATCGATCTTCTATTTTATATTTAATGTTGTATTTTATGAATAAATATACCGAGTGTTTCTTAAAAAATATTTTAAACAAATGTGTTTGACAGATTTTCAACGATTGGAGCTATTCTACTATAAAATCAATAGAAACCAAAAACTATTTGGAAATGAAGATTAACAAAACACTAAAAAGTTATCGATTATGGGGCTTCCTTTCGAAAATCATATCATTTCTGCATTTAGAAATTCTTAACATTTCTTAATTGAAAAAGTTATCGATTTAGTCAATTTCTATAATCAGTTTTTTGATTTTCTTTAGAAAAATGTTATTTATTTGATTTCTTTGATTTTCTTTAAAAAATCTTTTATTTTTTTTTTTAGTAAAACAGTGATCGATTTTGCTATTAAATAGAGCGATTTTTCTTTTTATTTAAAAACTTTAAAATGTCCACACAAAAAACTTATCGATAATATGATCGCCGATAGAAAATCCAATATTTTTGTGTTCCTTTCTTTTTGTATTCAGAAAGTTATCGATTTTGAAATTTTTACACAAAAAAAATTTTAAAAAACATTTTTAGCGTCTTTAAAAATTTATTGAATATTCGTTTATATTATTACCGTTAGAAAATTCAATGTTTTTGTGTTCTTTTTTTTGGTATTCAAAAAGTTATCGATAATGTTTCTACACAAAAAAAATTAGAGACATTTTTAGCGTCTTTAAAAATTTATTGAATATTCGTTTATATTATTACCGTTAGAAAATTCAATGTTTTTGTGTTCTTTTTTTTGGTATTCAAAAAGTTATCGATTTTGAAATTTTTACACACAAAAAATTTTAAAATACATTTTTAGCGTCTTTAAAAATTTATTGAATATCGATTATATTGATTGCCAATGTTTTTGTGTTATTTTTTTTTTTATTCAGAAAGTTATCGATAAATTTTCCACACAAAAAAAAACAAAGTAACATTTTTAGCGTCTTTGAAAACTTATTGAATATCGATTATATGATTGCTGTTAGAAAATCCAATGTTTTTGTATTCCTTTTTTCTCAGAAAGTTATCGATTTTAAAATTTTTCCAAACAAACAAACATTTTTAGCATCTTTCAATATTTATTAAATATTCGATTATATGATTACCGTTAGAAAATCCAATGTTTTTGTGTTCTTTTTGGTAATCAAAAAGTTATCGATTTTGAACTTTTTCTGCACAAAGAAATAAAGAAACAATTTAGCGTATTTAAAAATTTATTAAATACCGATTATCGATTATATGATTGCTGGTAGGAAAACCAATGTTTTTGTATTTCTTTTTTTTTTTTTTTGTATTCAAAAAGTTATCGATTTTGAATTTTTTCCATACAAAAAAATAAAGAAACATTTTAGCGTCTTTAAAAATTTATTAAATACCGATTATCGATTATATGATTGCTGGTAGGAAAACCAATGTTTTTGTATTTCTTTTTTTTTTTTGTATTCAAAAAGTTATCGATTTTGAATTTTTTCCATACATAAAAATAAAGAAACTTTTAACGTATTTAAAAATTTATTAAATATTCCGATTTCTTGAAAATATCTTATTGCATAGTTATTTCCTTAGAAATCACGATGTTTTGATTATTATTTTTCTCTTCCTCTGATATGAATTATGAAAATTTTCGTATTAAAATTTGAGTCTATGTATGTACCGATATGATTTGATTGCTGTATATCAACGTTTGTTATTTCCAAAGTTATCGATTTGAATTTCCATACAAAAAAAAAATAAGGAAATATTTCATCTTTAAAAAATTAAAATATTCGATTTCTATGAAAAACACTTTTTGATATTATGATTTTGCATCACATACACAACTTTTAATGATTAATTTTTATCTTCTGTATTGAATGATGAAGTTTTTTTTTAATTTTTCTATGTTGTTAGTGATTTCCTAATACGTTGCCACCGAAATTAAAATTCCCACTGCAGTACTACATAAAATAAGGAAATATTTCATCTTTAACCGAAGAGATAGTGATGATGATGATGATCAACACAATAAACGTATATTTACCTTTTGTTATGTTTTTTTTTCATTTTATTTTTTTAATTTTAATAAATAATAAACAAAACATTTAAGTCAACAATTGAAATAAAAGAAGACAAAAAAAAATTCGAAATCATGACTTAAACGACGATTACAGAAACAAAATATTAAATAAACTTAATCATACTAATAGATTGATTGGAGTGTGTGTGCGTATGTATATATGTATGTATGTGTGTGGCATGTATAAAAAAAAAAACAAAAAGAAAACTGATTACGATAGTAATTTATGGCTTTTTAATTTTCTCATTGGGAAAACGTCTCTTCACAATAGCATGCGCTGCATCATGTAGATGATGTTGATCGTTATCAGCTTGAGCCTCAAGCAAATGTGCATGTGTTGTTTCGCCCGATGCTGTATGCGGCTCACTTTGCAATTCAACATTTGCATGCAGTGCGGCATCGTTGGCATTGAGTTGAGCCTCTTGAGCTGATAGAGTAGCTTTCTCGGCGGCATCTTTAGTCTCCTCATAGTCCAGGCGTGCTGTATAGAGTTGAGCTTCAACTTGTTCCAATTTGCCTTTCGCTTGAGCCACCATATCGATTTGAGAGGCCAATTCGGCAGCTGCTTCAGAAGCTGATTTCTGTGCCAGTTCAGAGGCTGACTGGGCATTATTTAAGGCCGCCGTCAATACGGAAACATGATTGAGTGCCTGTTGGGCGGCATATTGTGCCGCTTTGGCTGAACGTTTGGCTTGTTGCAATTGCTGTAATTCACCTTGCATGGCCTTGACAGCTTCAGCGTTTTGTTCCTCTAATCGTTGCAATAATACCTCCTTGCCTTTGAGTACCGCTACTGCGGTGCCGGCCGCCTGTGTGGCTGCCTGGGCCAAGGTGTTCTTGGCTACATATGCCGCCTGTCGGCCAGCAGCATTTTGTGAAGCCACCGCTGAATTAGCCTGATCCGCTGAACCCTTTGCTATACTTCGCAAACCATTATCAACCAGATAAGTACCACTTAGTATAGTCTGTTGACCATAGTGATCCGCAGGTCCATAATTTTCGTGTTGATGGCCATAATGTTCAACTTCATAATGTTTTCGTTGCGGTGGTGGTGCATTTACATACTCGTCCAAATGTACTTCTTCGAAATGGTATGGCTGTTCGGATGGACTAGCAGAGCGGGTCTTTTGTGGTGTTTGTGGCGGTGACGGTGACGGTGGTTGATGTGTTAGCACATAGTGGCCCTTTCTTTTGATTTTACGAGCCGTTGTTAAGCTAGCTATTGAGAAAGGAAATATAAATTCTAAACAAGAATTAAGAACAAGATTAAGATTAAGGGGGTAGGGATTTGTTAAACTCACGTATTAGTAGCACGAGTATCATGCATCGCACTTGAGAAATATTCATGATCTGTAATGGAAAAGAAAAAAGATACAAGTTTATGGATGGTGAGTGATAATGAGTGAATAGTTCGATTGGGTTATGTTAGGTCGGAATGGTAGCTCTAATATCACAAAGTTCACTTGAGCACGCATAGCGGCCCGTTGTGATGCCACGGGAGAACGCAATCCCTGTACTGACAAAGTTCTACCAAAATCAGGAAAGAGGAAGAAGGTGGTCAGCGCAAGGGGTGCACTACAGAAGCACGACTACAGCGCACTGAAAAACCAGCCAGAAAATTTGAAGAACGAAGCTATATCCTTGATATCAATAGATGACCGTCAAGCTGACAAGGAATTGAGAGCCAAACAACCTATATCTACACTAGCAAGAGACTCTTCACTGACAGACAGGACACGTCTCTCTTTCCAGCGGAATCCAGCGAAGTCGTTGAATAGGAATCTCAATTATTTGCGCTGTCTACCCTGACGCTGACCTGTAGCACGGCCACTGTAGCGAGATGACTCACGACCAAGCCTAATGTTGCACTCATCTAACATTAGGCAGGTGATCGGTGGAGTGACCCTTAATCCGGACCCGTTATATTAACCAGGACTATTGGAAAAGCGTCAAATTTCCTAGTAAACTCTGAAGATAAATAGGTGATTTCAGTAATTCTTTCAATCTGATTAGGAAATGTTTAACTGAAGTCCCCGCTATTTTGATAAAATTAATACGTTCCAATATTGGATAACCAGATTGATTCTATTATGCTTGATTAGGAAAAGCTGCCAGAAGCTTGTGAAAGTTAAATAGGCAAAAATAATAAATTTTCTAATAGCTGATTGGAAATATATGATAAAAGTATCCAAGAATTTTCTTTGTGGATTATTGCGTAATAGGCCTCTATTCGCTAAACTGTTCAAACTTGCAATACTTTAGGAATTAAAATTCTATGGGGCTAGCATAAATTTGTATAAATTTAATGGGTGACTATTAGATAAGTTTAAACCATTAAATAGGCCCACATTTATAAAAAAATCTTCAATCTTTTAACAAATTATGTATCGATAGAAGGTGAATTAAATATTTTCATACACTTTAACATATGAGTTAAATAGGCCCCCTACAAAAAAAAAAAATCAAAAATAATTGTATTTAGCACTTGGACAAATTTTTTCATAATAGGCCTCTATTTACCAAAGTGTTCATGCTTGCAATACTTTAGGAATTAAACTTCTGGTGGGGCTTCCATAAATTTGTATAAATTTAATGGCTGACTATTTGATAAATTTAAACAATAAATAGGCCCACATTTATAAAAAAAAATTCAATCTTTTAACAAATTATATATCGATGGAAGATAAATTCATAAACTTTTCGTAAGCTAAATAGGCCCCCTACAAAAAAAAAAAATCAAAAATAATTGTATTTAGCATTTGCACCAAATTTTTCCTATTCATTTTTCAAACATTAAATAGGCCTACTATTAGAAAAAATTTTATTTGATTAAATTAAATTTTATTTGATTTTTTAATTGTATTAAACGCACTTGGCCAACAATTGTGGTAACACAGGTACAACTTTTTTTTTGGATTGAGTCTCCTTTTTCGTTTAAAATGTAATTTCACTTTTAAACCTTGAAATTGAAACACTTTTGCACACTTTTATTCACAAGCTTGTTGTCTTATTTAAAACCGAAATATAAAAACGTCCTTAACGCTTGGAATGCCAACAACTTCTGTGCATGAAGACAACATAGCCAGTGATTCAATCGAAACAATTCGTTTGGCTTACCCAATAAGCCAACAGGTTGTCATTGTAAATCAACGAAAAAAAATTGTTTTTTTTTTTTTCAAACGAAAGAAACATTCAATGTCAGTGAACAACAATTGAAAAAAGGAGAGAGAAAAAAAAACTGGAAAAGCGCTTTTACTTTTCATAGCGTTATAATAATTTTCACGTAATGTTAACAAATGTTGTTGTTATCGTTGTTGTTGTCGGAAAAACCACTTTCAGTTGCCAAACAAAAAATAGAAAAAAAAACTCGAAAAAAGGAGAAAAAAAACGAAAAGCCATGACTACCATAGCCTTAGAAATGAAGCTGTAGCTGGAGCATCATACGATCAAATAATAGTGGCAGCCTTTGTTCACGACAGCATACCGGATATGAAAAATAAATACGAAAACTTTTTTTCTTCAAATTGCTTACAAACGAAATTTAAATGCCACAAATTAATACAAGTCATGCCGAAAGTGCCACTGATTGTAGCTTTGGGCTTTGCGATTTGTTGTTGTTCAGTTTTAAGTGAAGTTTTCCTTTTGTTCAGGGTGCTAAGCAAGTGAAAAGTGTGAAAAGTTTACGAAAAATTCGTGTCTCTCCATTTGTTTAGATAGCTGCACGAACTTTCATAATTTTTAATCATTATTTAATCAAGGCTTTTTTTCAACTATTGTTTACTTTAATAATGTTAAGAAAGTGTTTTTTTTTTTTTCATTGGTTTTCTAATTTAAAAATTTGGTATTCGTAACATCTGAGATATCTTTTGCAATTCGTATGTGGCTTTGAGAACGTACATATCAGCCATTTTGGAAGGTATACACAAGAGTCGTTAAACCTCACTTAATTGCAGTCACTATTTTGTTTCGATAAGATCCAGTTTTGTTTCAACGCCATAAACTCATTTGCCCGAGCTCTTTCTCTTTTCGATTCCTCACGGAAGTCTCACGTAATTGTAGTCACTATTTTGATTCGTTAAGGTCCAGTTTTCTTTCAACGCCAAAGATTCATTTGCATGAGCCCTTTCTCTCTTCGATTTCTCACGGAAGTCTCACTTAATTGTAGTCACTATTTTGATTCGATAAGGTTCAATTTTGTTTCAACGCTAAAGACTCATTTGCACGAATCCTTTCTCTTTTCGATTCCTCACGGAAGTCTCAAACAATTGCAGTCACTAATATGATTCGATAAGGTCCAGTTTTGTTTCAACGCCAAAGATTCATTTTCACGAATCCTTTCTCTTTTCGATTCCTCACGGAAGTCTCACGTAATTGTAGTCACTATTTTGATTCGTTAAGGTCCAGTTTTCTTTCAACGCCAAAGATTCATTTGCATGAGCCCTTTCTCTCTTCGATTTCTCACGGAAGTCTCACTTAATTGTAGTCACTATTTTGATTCGATAAGGTTCAGTTTTGTTTCAACGTCAAAGACTCATTTGCACGAATCCTTTCTCCTTTCTACTTAACCTATGCTTTCCAACAAACGAACGCATAAGTGGCGATTTACAGCCTTGTCAGAAGGGTTCACAGGTGATGAATCGAATACACCGTGACGAGTATTGTAAACACAGCAAGAAGTTTAAAAATCAACGGCCTAGCAACGGAAGCAATCATTTCTAAACGTTTACAAACCCAACTAAAAGCAAAGAAATTATTGGACAAGCAGGGTCTCATCTATTAATGAGTACAAGCAGGAAGATTCAAATTCCAAATGAATTTCCAAGTTGTTGCACGATTTTGGATGCCATATCATAAAAATCAAACCGAAGTCGCCGTAGTCTAGTAAGTAGTGTGTTGGCTTATTAGACATAAAGCCCAGGTACGTACCAGCAACGAGTATTCAAAACGATGAGCAGATTCGAGTCATACTTATAATTTCTGATGCTTATACGCATTCAGACTTATTTTAATATGATACTCATACTACTTATACTCAAAGTTGGAAGTACTCGTCGTACTTATAGTTCATACGCATGGTGTTATTAACTTCGTCTCGTCTCTACTTAACATTTACACGAAGCACAAAATAATTATGATCCGCGTACGAGCACTGCAATACTCACAAGAAGATTGTGTGTATGCTTTGCTTGTTGTCTTTCCTTTCTTCTTTGTTTGCATATACAACAACAACAAAGGCTGTAAATTTTAATGAATGATTCGAATCACTTATAAGTATTTTTCTAAATTTATGAATCAGAATGAATCAAACTTATTTCGAATGTTATGAATTTGATGTCAACGTAGTACTCATACTCATTGTAACCTGTACTTATAAATCAATGTAATAGGGAGTACGAATGAATAAGAGTAGTTGAATTTCAATTCTGTTGATTCACAAATCCTCAAAATTGCATGAAAACTTATGAGTAGCGGAGATCGCTGATACGTATATTAATATTTCTTTGACGATTTCCTCTCAGCAGATTTCTGGCAAAGACTCTGAGAGTAAATACAAATTGCCATGAAAAGCTTCTCAAAACATCTGTCGTTCGGAATCGACTTTAAACTGTAGATCCCGCCACTCATGTATAAAATTAATGCACACAACATGAGTGGTGTGAAAACAAAACATCATTCGAAACTTAACTGACTAAACGCCATACCCGTGGATATATGGTCTACAATAGATTAGATTATAAAGGCTCCGCCAAATAACTTTATTTATTTAACTCTTGAAAGTACAATCCTTCCGGTTAATAATGGAAAATAATTTCATTCAAATGGCTGCCTCTGCTGGCCATGTAGTAACCACACGATCGGTCTAACTTTTAAACGCATTATCGATTGTGTGCAGCTGTATTTATATTGTCCTTTAAAGCGTCATTTGTCTCTGGCTTGTCGGCGTAGCATTTATCGGCATTAACGGTGTCAAATCGCAGCTCCGAGGTGGCCAAACGACATCAGCTCTGCGGCTGATAACGCGCTCTTAAAAAACAGTGCGCAAAACGTCGAGTGTAGCTTCAGCTGTGTGCCACGTAGCGTCGTCCTGTTGAAACCAAATGCTGCCTCCTCTTCAATTTTTGTGTACAAAAATTCGTTCAACATGGCCCGATAACAATTGCCATTAACTGTAAGGGCCACTCCTTGCCCATTTTTGAAGAAAAAAGGCCCAATTAAGCTTCTGTTTACATAGTCGCCAAGAGCAAAATGAGCTTCATCTGAAAAGCTGATTTTTTTACCAAAATCGGCATTTTCTGTAAGTCGAATACGCGTATACATAACCGTTCAGCAGAAGGATAAAACTAACTATCTGTCATATCAGACAGTGATACAATTCAAGAAATAAGCACTGGTTTAAAAAAATGTTATATGGCGGATCCAATATTTCTGTTGTCATTGAGATAACATTGAAAATACTGCCAGATGTACTGAAATAGTGCATTGCTTGTCTAAATGGAGGCATTCTGGTAATCTATATTCTAAGCGTATTATTTTGTATAGCTTATATATCGGGCCCTTTTATATCACTAAGAAACGAAGACAGAAGATTAGTTATACCGCAAGAGTAGCTTAAGACATAAGTCCTGTGGTCTAATTGCAAACTTTTTTTGCCATAACTTCGGTTCAGCTTGGGATATAAAACTGATTTTTTTTCAACATGTGCAGAAGGTCTAAAAGAGCAGTTTTGCTTAAGCAACTACAAATTCTTAATTTCTTGAGATATAACTATGTTGCAATAATAAATGTTGTTCGCGAATGCAAAGAGTCGTTGAGGAGTTTTGGACCAGACCGTATCCGTCTGTGCTGGGTTCCGGGTCACAGCGGAATACTGGGCAATGAGACGGCGGACGCCCTCACTAGGTTAGGTTCGCTTTCAGGTGGCGATTTGACAGTTGGTTCTGACCCCCCAGTCTGCCACCTCTATGGCCTCATCGATGGATGGGTCACTAGGGAAGAGCAGAGGCGTTAGGGGAACGGATCGGGTTGTTTTGTTTCTAGGCGTCTATGGCCTGCTGCTGGGCTTGGTTAAGGCCAGCTTAAGGTTGTTCGTCGGTTTTATTACGGGGCACAGCGAGATTAGGTCGCTGTTCCAGATCCCAGCCGGACTATTGCAGGGTATGTTGCGATGAGGAGGAGTTAGAGACTGTCAAACATCTCCCCTGCAACTGCCCAGCCATTGGTAGGTTGAGGTTAAGGACCCTTGGCAGGGCCTTCTTTGAGAGCTTGAGTTCTGTGTCGAGAGCCGACATCAATGCTCTCTACAGATTCATTAGCAGCTTGGGCTGGTTGAGAGGTGCTAGGGTTTCGTAAGTGTAGTCGCACTTTCACTTTTTGTTGTTTTGTGTCTGTTTCCGTTTCCCATTCTCTCTCCCCTTACCTACATTCCTATATCATCTATTTGTTCCTGCCCTGAGAACAATGTACAATGGGTCAATTTCGACCTCCGGGTACTGTGCTTGTCTTGACCGACAGGTGCACGTCCTCTAACCGAACCTAAACTATGTTGCAATAAAGAAGCGATATGACGTGCTGAATTGCCAGCTTAGTTTATCCTTCATTCAGGACTCATAACGACTATAACTTTATACGTATTCAGTTTTTTTTTCTATTAGGTAAGGTGAAGTCGCTGTGGTCTAGTAGGTAGTGTGTTGGCTTATTAGACGAAAGGCCCGGATTCGTATCCCAGGTCAGAAATCAAAACGAAAATATTTCTTCGGTGACTTCCTCTCAGCAGATTTCTGGCAAAGACTCTGTGAGTAAAAATTGCCATGAAAAGCTTCTCAAAAATCTGTCGTTCGGAGTCGAATTTAAACTGTAGGTCCCGCCACTCATGTATAAAATTAACGCACACAACATAAGTGGTGTGAGAAGCTAGGTCGTAATCCTGACTGAAGGGTTGTAATGTCCAATTATGTATGTAAGGTCACATTTTTCACAGTAATGTAGGATACAAACAAACAATTTTGTTTTACTATTTAAATTTGTATTTTATATTTTATTGTAAAACAAAAAATATATATTTATATAATGTATATTGTATAATAAATAATTAATATTATCCACAAGACAAAAAACAAAAAAATACAACGAATCCTTATTACATAATATAATTATTAATTATTTGAACAAATTATACAAAGATTTAACTAAAGCATACATTACGATACTAAACGATACAATAAAAGCATACTTAAACTTAAAAAAAAAATTAGGAAATCTTAGGGAAATCATTTCAAAAAATATGTAAGCAAACAAACAAGCAGACCTAAAAAAATAAAACAATGAAATATTAATACATTTAAAATGGTTACTAAAAACAAATGACTAATGTATATATAGTAATGAAATTTTTTTAACGATTTCCGATGATTTTATCTTTCTGCCGGAAGTTTGTTTTCTTTGACACAAAAGAGAGTTGAGCGTTTACACTTAAAAAGATTTGAACTAAAAACTAAATTCAATTAAACTAAAACTTATGACTCATTTAATTGTTGATGCTCGTCTTCTACAACATGATTATGTTTTGATGATGCTGCAGCTTCTGCTGCCTCTTCCGCATTTGAGTTGCGATCCACATTATCCATAGATTCCCTTAGCGTTTGTATATCTAAACCACCATCTTTATAGTCTCCTTCTGAATTTTTATTCTGATGATTAAACTTGGAGAAGTAAGTTAAAGATTTCATCAATTGATAACTCTTTGAAATTGGTATATTGGAATCGTAAACACTTTTAGATGCTGCACAATCCACATAGAACCACCAATTGCATTTCAAAATAGTCTGATCGAAGAGAGTATTTTCGGGGCAAAGGAAAGATTTGCGTACCATGCCATCATCGGTAAGGGCACATACATGGAAGACCTTAAGAAAAAAACAAACGGAAACATTTAGAATTAAAAAGCGAAAGACTTTATTTAAGCCTACCATGCAACCCAAATCGGTATCAGCATATAAGCCGGGAAAATGTTTTTGTTTTGCACATGAAAACGAAGTGGGCGGCAAATCTACTTTAGATTTGAAATTGTCATCAAAGTTTTTATCATAGCCAACCGGGTAGTATTCTTTAGGAGCATTCATTACCTGTAAAAAAAAAGAAAAAACATAAAAATTCAATTTAGAATTTCCAGAAATCAGTTCGTTTGTTAATAATACTTTACCTTCGACATCTTATTTCCGCTGAGTGTGTTTGTGGTATCAATAAATTGCACCAAGGGTCTGGGTGTTGTTGTTGTCGATGTTGTTGTTGTACTGGTAGTTGAGGTAGTAGTTGTTGTAGATGTTGAAGTTCTCATGAATTCTTCTCTTAATTTAGCTGCCAACATTGCTCTCTGTTCGGCCCGCATTTGTTGTTCCCTTACATAAATGGCATGCTTAATCGTATCCACACTAACATTGGCTGCCCTGGCTAATTCGTCAACCGAGATATCTTTCAAATCGAATTTGGGTTCTTCAAATTGTAAATAGTTGGGATGATTATTAGTAGGTATGCTGAATTGTTCCACAGGAACGGGTACAACTGCTGGGGTTGGTGCTGGTGAGGGTTTCAAAACTGCTGTGATTTTATTAACCGAATCGGGCATAGCTTGGAAAGCAGGCACAGCAATGGGTTGCGAAACTATGGGATTATGAGCATGGAAAGTGCGATTTGCAAGCATTTGTTGGTTGTACATGTCCACCACTCTATTGTTTATGCTCATTTTGGAATTGGGCGTGTCAACTGCTATATTAGTGGTTCTTCTTTGGGCTGTCTGCAGAGGTAAAGGTTTATTAGGTATGGGACGGAAAACTGGTACCCCTAGAGGCAAGGGCCGAGCTTCGGTCATTAGAGGTCCCTGATTAGCTTTTTGTGCCTGTAGTTCGGCCAAGGCTGCTTGGCGAGCAGCCAAATCCATCATGGCTGCCTTTTTCGCCGCCATTTCCGCAATAGCATTTTGTCTGGCAAGCATATCAGCTGCTGCAGCAGCTTTGGCTTGTTTTGTTAAAGACTCACGCAGTTCAGGACTTAAAACCATAGGGGAACGGGATATTATACGCTTGTCAGTAAGGGATTGTTGGTTAATCTGCAACAGGCAAGAGAGGACCATAAATGTTTAATTTTATTCGCATTATATACAAACATACCTGTTGATTTCCCGGCAATACACCAATAGCATTGGGCGGCGGTCCATTTTTGTAGCCAATTGAACGTCTTCGACCACCTTCCACATTTCCGAGAGACTCTGCAAAACCCAATTCATCGCCTAAACTAAAACCTGTTAACAAAAACATAAAAAAATAAATAAAATTTCATTATGAAAAATCTTTACAATTAAAAACACATCTTTTCCCACATAAATTAACAAATTAAAGCCATTAATTTAGTCTTAACAAAGAGCCCGGTAACCAAATACTGAATGTAAACAATTCACCTCTTTTAATACAATTAACAGCACCAACAACAATAACAATAGCCCATAAAGCAACACTTCACTTTTTGGAAAATACTACACAAACAAAATGCAATTGAAACACAATAACACTATGTTGTCTTATATACATAAGTACCCTCTTCTCTCACACCCTTAAAAAAAAAGCTACTAATATTTTGTTAGTGCAATTCCAAAAATTTTTGCACTCACTTCAATGAATTTTAAAGTATGGCCGAAGCCTATTAACAACATGGGATGAAAAGAGATGAAAAATAACATAAAATAATTGTAGAAAATCCAGACATCAGTGTTTTTGTTGGCAGAGTAAAAGAAATGGTGTTATATTTAACAACAACAACAACACATACATAAAAGCATTCATAACAATGAGAGAGATTTTAAAGAAAATAGCAACAAAGCATAGTAAAATTGGCGCCATTCTTGCAGAAAATTGTCTTTGAAATGTCATTAATACGCATAAATGTAAAAGCCAAGTGGTTTAAGTGAAAAAAAGTGGAAAATTATTGAAAATTAAAAAATAATTAATAAATTGTGATCAGAAAAAAGTTATTCCTTATACAAAGTGTTTACATAAATGTGTATTGAATGCGTTGTCCATTAAATTATCGTTGGAAGTGTTCACATGATAACCATTCATATAATTTCAATAGCAGCGTTAAATATTGTTTCTTGCAAGTGAATATGGAAAATTTTCAATTTGTTAACATAAATTTGTTTAAATAATAACTCCGGCAGGAATTATTTGTTTCCGCAACAAATCTTTTAAGGTATGCGTAAAAGTTTCCCAGGTAAGAATATCAAATACAAAAGACTTCACTACAGAATTCAACCATAACCTCAAAAATATTTGCAAACATTTTTAAGCACAATGTACATAAACACATACATATACTGGTATTTGTGCAAATCTAAATTTTATCTTATAAATTTAAAGAAATTTACAGCTTTTAGGCTCTAATTAATTGTAGAGTAACTAATTAACCATAATTTAACACCTGGAGGCCATTGCCTTGCCACTTTTTTTTGCAAGCAACGCAATGCTTCTTGAGTCATGAGATTTTCTCTGGATTTTCGTATGGCGGAATTGCTGTCAAGTCTCTTACGTGTGTCCGTTTGCGTCCAAGATCGCGGGAGATTTCTCTGACAGTTCAAAATTCTTATCGTCAGAAATTGTGTTACTATTGGACTAGTCAGGTTTGGTATAGGATACACAATATGGTACAGGGCATGAATGTTACGATTGCATCAGTTAAACTGGGTATGAAGTGAAATTTCAAATTCAAAGGTAGCATAGGGTCATATGTACTAATGCTGTTCTGGATAACATTGTCTTCTTTCTATCTACCAGTTTATTTTCGTTCTTCCAGGTCGCTCACCCATTGGTAGGCAAGCAGAAAGGTTTTCCATTCGCTTGAGTGATTTTTGAAGGACCTGAGGAGAACGAGATTAAACGTCAGTCCTAGTATGAAAAGGCAGATATTCTCAATTCGTGAAATCTCCAAATTAAGGCAAAAGTTATTTATGTTTGGGGCCGGTGTGGTTTGCTATAGGGATTGTATGATCCTTACGTTTGATCTTGGTTTGCAGTGGGACACTCTCTTTACAAAAAGGTATCACCATCTAAGCCATTAAAAAAAAGAGATACAAAAATGCAATATTATATACTATACTGATATTACATAGATTTTTATCAAATGATCCTACGATTTATTTCCTTGGATCGAAATTTTTTATGAAAACAATTCAAAATTAATTGAAAAGTGAAGTGTGTTTCATATACGGGCCCGTTTCTATGGGACAACCGTCTTCAAACGATCAACAATTCAGTATGTATGTTTAAAGCTCTCGAATACATACTTACATACATACATACATAATTGGTCATTACAACCCTTCAGTCAGGATTACGACATAACTCTCACACCACTTGTATTGTGTGCTGTAGGTCCCCCACACAGCGTTACCGCTGGAAATTTTTAAGAAGTCGCACAAAAAGGGGATTTTTGAAAAAAAAAGTCGCACAAAAAGTGTATTTTGGCAGTAAAAAGGGGCAACATTTTTAAAAGAAAAGAAAATGTCTATAGTCTTGTCTTCAGTCTAGTATATAGTCTAGACTATAGCCTAGTATATAGTCTAGTATATAATCTTGTATATAATCTAGTCTATAGTCTAGTATATATTCTAGTCTAAACTCTAATCTATAGTCTAGTATATAGTCTACGTAGTCTAATCTATAGTCTAGTCTACAGTCTAGTATATAATCCAGTCTATAGTCTAGTATATAATCCAGTCTATAGTCTAGTCTATAGTCTAGTATATAATCTAGTCTATAGTCTAGTCTATTATCTAGTCTATAGTCTAGTATATAGTCTCGCCTATAGTCTAGTCTATTGTCTAGTCTATTGTCTAGTCTATAGCCTAGTCTAGTCCATAGTCTAGTCTATAGTCTAGAAAAAATGCTTTTTAAAAAAAGGGGAAAAAAGGGTCAAAAATCTTGAAAAGTGTCAGATTTAGTTCATTTTAGTAAGGAGGCACAAAAAGTGGCGAAGTCGCTGAAAAAGTGTCAAATTGCAACTTTAGTCGCTCAACGGTAACGCTGACCCCACAGTTTAAAGTCGATTCTGGACGATTTTTGAGAAGCTTTTTCATTACAATTTTATTTATGCTTAAAGTTTTTGCCACAAATCTGCTGAAAGGAAAACGCCGAAGAAATATTTTCATATTTTCGTTTTGATGTCTGACCTAAGCGTTTGAACCGTGGCCTTACGTCTAATAAGTCTACGACTAGAATGCTTAAACAAATTTGAGTTGTTTCTTTAAAATACTCAAATTCTTATTTTATAGAAATCTAGGGGTCTTTATGCCACAACGGGCCACTATGCGTGCTCAAGTGAGCTTTTGGTACTACCACACCAACCTAGGGGTTTTTATGCAATATTTAAATTAATATTTAAGATGAAATACAATTTTTAGAATGTTAGTGATATTCTATTTATTTATAGTATAAGGCTGATTAAATAATAAAATTAATTAAGATTTTAAAGACAGTATTACTTATATTGTACTTAGCCTTAAAATGAAATAACCATCACCATATTTTTAGTTTTTTTTTTTTGTATTTTTTCTTGAAATTTAATTGATTTTAGAATCATAGTTTACCTAAACCAAAGTGCGCTTTAAGGCCTCCTAAATTTCTTACACGAAATAGTCCAGATTTTTTGAAGTTACAATTGAGTATAAAACCAAAATCGGATTCTAAAACACATGTCCCGCAAGCCAATCCTAAAAATAAAATAAAAAAAAACAAACACAGAAAATATTATAGGAATTTATAGAATTTTTTTTTTAGTTTTCATCTTTTTGTTTTTGTTTTCGTTTTTCTTTTTTTTTTTTTTTGTATTAATAAACAAGAGAAGTCAAAAGATTTAAGGATGGATGGTAACAAATTGCGTACCAACTCATTACTTCAAGGCGATTATGGTGATGGTGGATGGGTAATGGAATCATGAATATTGAATGAACTGAACGGATGTAGGTGTAGGTGGGTATGGTAATGTGAAATGTTTTCTGTGTTTGGTTTTTTCTTTCTTTGTTTTCTTTTTACAAAGTATTTACAAACTAAAATAATTAAAAGAAAGTTGAAAAATATTTACAAAAGAATTAAAATAGCGTATTAGTATTAATTTTTAATTAAAAAAAAAACAATTTTTATTATAATAATATAAGAAGACTTGGTTTACATACATATGTATGTATGCCCATGCTTATTATTTTGTATTTATAAGGCGTAAAACTTGAGAGTGATGTGAACTCAGGACAATTTACTTCCAAATTTAATAATACAGGGCTAGCAAATTTAATAAAAATTCCAAGTAAAAGAAACAAACACAGTATCATGTACTATTTTTACATAAATTGCCTTAGAATTGTTCAACAGCACCATAAAAATTGATTCTAACAAAAAGATTACGTGACTTTGAGCTGCTGTACTAAGTCTTACTTATTCGAATGAAGCCCATAAATTCGTAAAAGGATAGTACGGCCCACCAGAACTTATAAAAGGTTCTCTCTTCATTTTTTTTATTATTTCTTTAATTTGTTTCAGATTAATTACTAATGTTTTCCAGCCAAGGAGGTGATGTGTCTATTGCAGCAGGTTCTAAGATAATAAATTTGTTATAATTGCAGTTTTTATCCCAACCAATTGTATATGACATAAACTCTACCGGATTAATATATCCTAACCGTAAATTACCATAGTCTAGTAGATAGTGCGTTGGCTTACTAGACGTAAAAACAGGGTTCGAGCCCCAGGCCAGACATCAAAACAAAATATAAAAAGAATTTCTTCGGCGATTTCCTCACAGCTGATTTACGGCAAAAACCTGCAATGAAAAGTTTCTCAAAAATCTGTCGTTCGGAGTCGACTTTAAACTGTAGGTCCCGCCACTTATGTATAAAATTAACGCACACAATATAAATGGCGTCTGAAACCTGGGGCAATAATTCTGACAAGGTTTGTAATGGCCAATTATCTGCATATGTATGTAACCGAGAAAATTTGGGTAAAACTTAACTAACTAAAGACTTTGTTAGTTTTTAAGAGCAGTATGGCCCTAAAAAAAGTGAAAGTCTGTTCCTTATTTAGGTCATAAAAGCTACGACTCTAATCTAACTTCACAATTATTGCCTAGAGATAACATTACCTACCAAAATATATTTTGTTATTATATTAATTGTAGTACTGAGAAACTTTTTTGAATTGAGAAATAGCTCTGCTCGACCTCCTACCTCCTATGACATTCGTTGTTAATATTTAAAGCTCTGTGGGAGATCTGTAGTCAGTTATAGATTATTCTAAACAGTATTTTAAATGCAAAGCCATGATGAAAACTTGTCTGTCTTCTCAAGGAATGTAGCAGCCTTGTTTGTTTAAATTTTTGAGCAAATAGTTTAACCACTAGACCATTATTCACAGTTGCTACAACAGAAATTAAGCTGTCTAAACTAGAAGCATACCAGATTGGCAACAATGTATTAAAAACTACTAAACATATCTGACCTTATTGGAATCATGCTAATTATGCCTTCAATTTCATGCAAAACTAATGGATTTAATTTTATTACTTTTGTGGAATAGCATTCATGACGAAAAACAAACATTGATTTTTGCACTTCATTGAAATTGAATCAACTTTAGAAATATTTTTTCTTTAATTATATTTTCTTTAAAATATGAACGTAAATTATAATTGATTCCAAAAACCTAATAATAAGCGGGTATAAAGCTATTTAAACTTTAACACTCACTCCATGCTTATAATAATATCATTATAAAATGAAAACAATTAATTAAAGTATGTAAAAAATTTATTAAAATAATTACGATTATTTGTTGCTTGAGTTGTTGTTTTTTTGTTTATATTAAATTAAAGGAATTATAAATTCGCATTTAAAATACGTGAACAATGAACACATAATTATTGACAGCAAATAAATAGATAAACAAACAGAAACGCAGTTTGATAGGCAAACAGACAAACAGGCAGATAGACAGACAACCGATTTAACAGAATATAAATTGATGATTTCCTCTTAATTTCGAACAATATTTACAATGTTGAATAAGAAACAAAATTAAAATTTAATTTTCTTAGATAATGATGTCAATTATTATAAGCTACACTTGACAGTGAAAGATACCAGAGACAAAATACCGACACACGTACATCGTTCGTAGACTTCATTTCATACAAAACTCATATAAAAAATTTAAAATTTTTTTTGCCAGAGTTACCACGAAATATGTATGTATGTATGTTTCTGTGTGCAAAATATGTGGGAAAAAAACGGTTTAACAACAAATTATATGCTTATTATTATTATTATTATAAAAGCAACAACAATAACAAATAAAATAAATATTAAAAAAATGATAGTGTTTCTTTTTCCCTATGTTGTTGTTTTTTTTTTTTGTTTTCCTTTCAACACATACAATTTTTAACGTAATTTTAAAAAGAAAACAACAAATTATTTTGCACTTAACTTCAGTTAATAAAACGCGTTCTTCAACCATCAAAACTGACAATACAATGACCCTACAATAGGAAACTGTATTATGAAATTCAATAAAGTTATCCGAACTATAGATCCTTAGGTTTAATATTATATATTCACTACCTGACCCGGCGAACTTTGACGCGCTCAAAAAAATTAATTTTTTTTATTGCCCAAAACTGGTCACATTATATATTTACTAGCAGATTGTACCCGGCGTCGCGCGGGTTATAAAAATGACAATAAATAAAAATTTGGTTTCAAAACCGGCTTCTTAAAAAATGCAGTTTTTCAAATTATTCGGAAACCGGTTTATCAAACAACTCAATTTTTTGAGTATTCTAAGTCCTAAATATAAATGCATGCAATTTGCCTGTTTTTCGCCCCCTTTTCCCCTTTTTGTACCCCTTTTGGTCCAACTTTTTAAACAGAACTGCTCCAATAGCAATTTGGGAAACTTAACCAAGCTAAATCGTAAAAAAAATACCTTTAAAACAAATAAAATACAGCATTTATGCATAAAGTAGTAATTTTTGCCCTTTTTTCCCTTTGTTTCAAAATTTTTAAAAGATTTATAGCCCATAACTTGCACCGCCAAAAGCTCGATCAATATCCCAAATTTCAAGAAAATCTGTTCAAGCATTCAGGCGTGATTGGTTATGCTCTTAATTTGACCGTTTTTCACCCCTTTCCCCTTTTTATCCAACTTTATAAACGGAACACCTCCAACAGCTATTTGGGAAAGTATTAAGTACTAATTTTTGCCCTTTTTTTCTCCCTATGTCCCATTTTTTTCCCTTTGTTTCAAAATTTTTAAAAGATTTATAGCCCATAACCTGTACCGATAAAAGCTCGATCAATATCCCAAATTTCAAGAAAATCGATTCAAGCGTTCAGTTGTGATTGGTTATGCTCTTAATTTTCCCGTTTTTGGCCCCTTTCCCCCTTTTTCAACTTTAGAAACGGAACACCTCTAATAGCTGTTTGGGAAACTTAACCAAGCTAAAGCGTAAATAAATACCTATTACCATTTTTTCTCCCTTTGTCCCATTTCTTCTCCCCTTTTCGTCAAAATTTTGAAAAGATTTATAACCAATCGAGCTCCGACAAAAGCTCGATTTATATGCTATGCACTCTATTTTCCCGTTTTTGGTCCAACTTTAGAAACGGAATACCTAAAATAGCTATTTGGGAAACTTAACCAAGCTAAATCGTAAAAAATTACCTATTACCATTTTTTCCCCATTTGTTCCATTTTTTCTCCCCTTTTGGTTAAAATTTTTAAAAGATTTATAGCCTATAACCTCCACGAACAAAAGCCCGATCTATATCCCAAATTTCAAGAAAATTGGTCCAGGCGTTCAAGCGTGATTGGCTAACAAACAAACAAAAAACAGACTTACAGAAAGATTTATAATAGCACAAAAAATGCAACGTTGGGTAAAATTATCTTTAAGTGCGATAATTTTAAAAAAATGGTGACCAGTTCAAAATATTTCTTTGGGTTATTAATCCCTCCAGTTATAGATACCTATTATCAATAACATTATGTAAATATTTTTAATTAATGATATATTATTTTGTCATTTATTAAAAAGAGTGCGAATTTCATGGGAGCAATAAAAATGCAACAGCATAAATTTTAATGTGTTTATTTAAATTAAATAGTAATTCGTACAAAAAAAATCTTAAAATTAATATTTAGTGGCGTAGCCCTTATTTTTTATGACTTCTTGCAACCTAGAAGGCATAGAGTCGACTAAAGCTATTAATGTGTTAATGGATATTTTCTCCCATTCACTTTTCAAAATTTCTTCTAATTGCCTCTTATTTGACGGATGTTTCCTCATAACTTCCCGATCTAATAGCTCCCATAGGTTTTCTATGGGGTTTAGATCGGGAGACTGTGATGGCCAATCCAAAACATTGACATCATTGTCGCTTAAAAAGTTTCGAGCTAAGCGACTTGAGTGCTTTGGATCGTTATCCTGTTGGAATATGCTACCAGGAGGCATTTTTTCCCGCAGATGAGGAAGCATGTGTTCTCCAAGGATTTCACAGTACTTCTTGGCGTCCATTTTTCCTTCGATTTGAGTTAAGCGACTTACCCCATCACGGGAAAACGCACCTGTAAATACGTGACGTAAAATCAATAATTTTTTTTAAACATATCGTTCCTTACCCCACACCATTATTGATCCACCGCCATGTTTTACGGTTGGAAGTTGATATCTTGGAGAATATCTCTGTCCAGGCGGTCTTCGAACAAAATTTATCCCATCGGAGCGAAACAAATTAAATTTGCTTTCATCGCTCCACAAGACTTTAGCCCATTGTTCATTTGACCAATCCTTGTAACGTTTTGCAAATTCCAGGCGCTTCTTTTTATTGATTGCACTGATGAGAGGTTTCTTTGCGGGTCGTCTCGCATGCAAATTAGCCTCTTTCAACCTACGGCGAACATTGTGAACGCCTATAGAGACTCCTATTTGCTCATTTGCGAAATTAGCAACGTCCACTGCGGTCTCTCGTGGATCTTTTTTAACCAGTGCAATCATCTGGCGGTCTTGGCGAGAGATAGTTTTTCGAGGATTACCACTACCTGGTTTCCTTTCCACACTATTTCTCAAGGAAAATCGAGATTTAATCCGACATACGGTTGATTGATTTACACCAAAGAGGTGTCCAACTTCACGCATGGATTTTCCTTCTTCTAAGGCTTTAATGATGCAGTTTTGCTGTCAGTTGAGAGCTGCTTCTATTACAAAACACATGTTGTATAACTTATTTAAGAAATTTTCAATTATAATTAAATAAATAACTTACTTTAACTATTTTTTTATTATGTTGCATTTTTTTTGCTCGCTAAAAATTGGCACTTTTTTCACTAATTCAAAAATATTTAACTTTTTAAAGCAGAATTTGGAATAAACTGTGGTTACTTTGAAAACTTATAATTGAAAGAATTAACAGCAAAAGAAAATAGATAAATTAGTTACCGTTATTTTGAAACAGATCTTATTAAAGATCATATGGCACAGTGTTGCATTTTTTGTGCTCGCTACTGTATATTAGGATATTAGGATTAGGATTGTAATACGTTGCATAAAGCGCTGACGAAGTTGTAGTTGTTGTACTAGCTCCAAAATAAAAACTAACAGACATACATGTTATATATGTGTGTACAATGTACTCATTTTCGGTGAGTTTGTTGATATCGACTCTACGAACTTACCCACCAAATTGCATTCGTCTACGATTACTATGCCCCTAAATATTCAATTTTTAAAGTTTGCCACGCTTACTTTTTGCTATGTCGATTTTTTTAAAAATTATCTAAACCTGATAAGCATTCAAACAAAAAAAAAATGGTTGAAAACACGTCAGTAGTTTAAGATGTGTAGGTATCACTTGAATGAGGGGGGTAGGTATTGTCGATATCCGCTCTACGAACTTGCCCACCAAATATTATTTGCCTACGATCAATAAGTACCTAAATATTAGTTTTTAACGATTAGCCACGCCCTCTTAACGTTTAGCGATATGAAAAAATAGATGTTGCCCGATTCTCAGACCTACCCGATATGCACACAAAACTTTCATGAAAAGCGGTCGATTCATTTCGGAGGAGTTTGACCACTAACACCGTGACCACGAGAATTTTATATATTAGATTATTATCACAACACAGACACTTTGATCCAAAAGTTCCTTTACGTTTTAGTTTAGTTACAAATGATGGATCAAGTGGTCATACCTGCACAGATTTTAGCCAAAAGAGATCAACGGTCTATATATACACCAAAAACGTTTACTTAATAAAAAAAGCGATAGCTTCAAAGGTTCGGATTCAAAAAACAACTTCACCTCATTCCGAAGGCGGTTGCGTATACCTTCAATAGGAAGAAATCTTATTTACACCGAATTTAATTGGTACCAATTGAAAATATGCCCCGTGAATTCTGGCTCGTTCAGACATTGTCTGCTTTCTGTCTCAACCAGGAGACTTAAGCTATTCAAATGATATCTTAAATTACATTCTCCTACTATGCTTCCAATGTTCGCCTTCAAAAGGATGAAAATACCTCACGATAACTACTGCAGATGTTGTAATAATAAGAAGGAGAGAATGTTTTCTCTAAATTGGTAGGATATTTTAGATCTGGAAACAAAAGATTTTATCAAAAAACGTGAATAGCTTCAGCTGATTTACATAAAATCCAAGCCTTCATAAAACTACCACACCTTCATAAAACTATCGCGCCTTCGTTCAATGACATTCTAAGTCGAAAAAGTGTGTTTTGAGTTATGGGCTCTCAAAGTTTTCACGCGCCATAAGGCTGTATGTGTATTCTAGGTTGATTTTTCCCTATAACTATGGAACGGATAGGCGCATCTTAAAGAAATTTTGACAGTATTTAAGTTAGAGAACGTAGAATTTAAAAATGCAAGAACATTAAATGGAGGCGTCGATAACACCTTTTGGGAAACGACCGCTGCACTCAATACTACAATTCAATACATTTCAAGAAAGATACTATTTCCGTGCAACATCAAATGGTAACTATATTAACTTAGAATTCTGCCACCTAAAACAAAAAATTAAAAAGAATATATTTTAAACGATTTCAAAAGGCCTCTGCATGAGAGGTGCATGCTACTGAAAGTTCTTAAGATCCTCCGTCGCTTTATTTCAAAATCGATGAATACTGATCACTGACTAATCAATGTAAGCGCGAGAAAATGTGACACTGTGACTTCTGCAGTGAAGGTAGAAACACTTTTGAGAGAGAGAAATTTTTTAAGTCACACAATTTAAATTCTTGAGGGTGCATTTTTCCATCTCCAAGATTTTTGTGTTTAAAGAACACAGAGCTTTGTAGGACAATATGTCTTCATTTGTTTTGAAATTGAAATTGTTTTCCTGGAGGTCCATTTAGTTTTCATTTTCCAACGCAGCTATGAGAGTTTCATAATTTTTTTATTAAGTTTTCATATCATCTCTTAATTAAAATTCATATTACGCACTATATGTATGTACTAGGGATGCCAAATGGGGTCGATTCGGAATTCGAGATTTTGAAAATCCCGATCCCGAAATCGCGGGATATTTCGGGATACAAAAATTCCGAAAAATCACGGGAAAAATCGCGATTTTCTCTTAATAATAGAAATATTTTGTTGAAAAAATCATTTATATTCCAATTATATCAGAATTATATCTCATTAAAAATAAAATATAAAAACAGCAAGACAAAATGTAACAAAATTAAACAAAAATAAATTGACAAAAATAAAAATTTTATTTTCAAGAAAATTATTTGGATTCCAACAAAAAGATTAAAACATCTAACATGTGATCTGATAGGCTTGAACGAATTTTGTTGTCGAGATAACCTGCCGTTGAAAAACACTTCTCGCAATCAACATTTGTTGGTAAAATAGTTCCAAGATTGCTTTATGCAGCTTGTAAATATTCACCTCTACTACCTCCTGATGTAAATAAATCTATTTCTTTGGACAGTTGAGTATCTAAATGAGTTACCCTTTAATTCGTTTTACAGGGCTTTTTTATTCTTCGATGCCATCAAACAATTTTTTATCCATGGAAGTAGGGTTTTCCTTATCTGAGATGCTATTATCGAAGTCAAGAGCTATAGAATTTTTTTTCAGGATCTTTTGTAGGGTCAAAATACATATGAATTGACAATCCTGAAAATCCCGTGACAAGTTGTTAAAAATCCCGGGATTCGAGATTTCCGGATTGGCATCCCTAGTGTACATTAAAGCTCATAATGAATAATTCTTTTCTAAACCTCCTCAGAAGCTTAGCATTGCCTTCCTCCGATTGATTGTTGATTGTGGTATCACAGTGTGCGTAAATGATAGTCTAGGCCTCTTTTTTTTACTTAATATTTTAGGGACAATATTTATAAATACAAAAGACATCAAGTGATATAGAATTTTTTTCAGGACTTTTTGTAGGGTCAAATATATATGAATTCACAATCCCGAAAATCCCGAAAAATTCCGGGACAAGTTTTTAAAAATCCCGGGATTTCGGTATTCGGGATTTCCTGATTGGCATCCCTAGTATGTACCCATTTGTTGTAGAGTAAAATAGTGTTTTTATAAACAAAGATAAAAAAATATAAAAAAAAAATTTTTTTTTCAAAAATTAAATAAAATATTTAAACAAATAACGTGTAAAAGATGCGACACACGCAAGGTAGTAGTATATCGCGTTAAACCAATGAACGAGTGTCTTTGTAAATAAAATGTTTAACCTTTGAAGGTTCAACGTACATAGTTATTACAAAAATTCATAAAAATTATTTCCAACAAAAAAAAAAATTAAAAATTAAATTTGATGTCATCTTGTTTGTCTCCGCTATTTATGCTTTCAAAATCGTTTTATTTTATTTTTTTGTTTTAACCAAACCCTGCTTATAAGACACGCATTGCATACCTTCTCATATGTTGTCTTATTTAAGATATCAAATTAATTTGTGTTTTTTTTTGTTTTTCTTATTAACAAGTGATATAAAGCTAAAGAGAAATTGTTACATTCATAAGTAATAGTCTGTACTCGGCATGTAATTACTCTTATGTATGGATGTTGGCTAATTAATATTGTCATCTTTTGCATGTAAGCATCACAGACAGATTTAATTACTTTCAGTCAAATCTGTTGTTATTTAATGTGTCAAAATATTGTATAATAATTATTTTTCAAAATTGTTTACATGATCATTTTTATATGCTAATTGGGACAAAAAAAAAATGAATTTAAAATTATCAGGGTGTGATTAAAAAGTACTTCTTTATTTTGTTATACAATAGAAAGTGATATGATAGCACAGAAATTTAAATAAAAAATTTCAAAATTTATTAAACAAAAATACCATTTTTTTCTCAAAAACATTGCATGTTTTTAAAAAAATATAATTTGTGTAATAATCTCTTATATACATAAAGGGTGATTTTTTAGCTATTATCTTTTTGCCAACACTGGTGTAAACAGCTTACACACGTTTCGTGTTTTGTTTCATTGTCAAACATCTTCAGTTTGGTCTATAATTTAACCATGAATTGTCCTAAAAACGAACAACGCTTGCAAATCATTGAATTTTATTATCAAAATGTGATTAAATTTGAAGTGAAAATCAGTCAGAAGCATTGCAAAAGCTACCAATGCATCCAGAAAAAGTCACAGTTTGGTGCGTTTTATGTGCTGGTGGCATCATTGTTTCGTACTTCTATAAAGATGCTGCGAATCGTAACGTAATTCTGAATTGTAAGGGCTACCGTGAGATGATATCCAACTTTTTTTTGCCTAAAATGCAAGAGCTTGACTTGCATGGCATGTAGTATCAACAAGACGGTGCCACATGCCACACAGCACGCGTAACAATGGACTTATTGAGAGGAGAGTTCGGTGAACATTTTATTTCACGCTCGGGATCGTTCAATTGGCCGCCTAGACTGTGCGATTTAACGCCTTTAGGCTATTTTTTGTGGGGCTATGTTAAAGCTTATGTCTATACATACAAGCCCGAGACAAGCCATTGAAGCATTTTTTCGTGAGATACCGGCCGAATTGTTGGAAAGAGTAAGCCAAAATTGGACTAAGCGGATTGACCATTTGAGGCGCAGTTGCGGTCAACATCTGCATGAAATAATCTTCAAACATTAAATTATATGGACCGTACTATCGATTCAAATAAAGATTTCATGCATTTTTCTGAATTTGATGTGTTTTTTTCTGAAAAATTTTCCTACAGCTCTCAAAAAATCACCCATTATATGTATGTACAGTGTTGTACACTTAAATTTTTCAATATATTTTTATATTTTTTATTTAATTTTTCATAAATATTACAACGTATATACGTTAAATTAAACGTATTCAAATAGTTTAACTAATAAAATAAAAATAAATGACTAGTTTTGTCAAATTTTAAAAAAAAAAATATAATTTATTTGAAAAAAGTTCTTATTTAGTTCGACATTCTAAAAATAACCCCTTTATTTTATTAAATAGTATTAAAAATGAATTGTGTGCTCCAGTGACAAGTCGAACAATAAGAAATAGTCTGCAGGAAGTCTACTGTGAATAATTAGCATGTAACGTGCTAAAATTTTTGTCCGGTTATTTTGATTTTACCAGTATCTAAAAAAAGGTCAAGTGTGGTATGCTTTCTCTTTTACTTCTGCTAATGAGCTTGAACCGTTTCACAATGTATCGCATTCTTTAAATAAATTTGCGCCTTGTCGTGACAGACAATCTATCATCTGATTACACTTATAACCCACAGGGCTGCTGACATTATTTATCAGTTTGGATCGCTCGGTATTCAAAACCTTAGAGCTTTACCTGAGTTTGTTATTCAGTTTTCACATTTAATGACGGCTTCTGAAGGAAAACATTATAATGACTTGAGGTCATCGTCTTGAAAAACCTTCAAGAATCTCAAACGTACCGTAATACCGTTTTTGTGTTTATAAATTCCATTTTGTCTCAGGGCACAAGTAAGAATTTCCTTCTCAAGGATAATTGATGCGGTGGGATGCCAGAAATAAAATAATGGAGCGTCGTTCAGTCGTCGTCCTATTGCATCGTTACACCGATATAGACGGTTTGATTCCGTTTACCTGAAAAGGTAAACCAACCAAAAGGTTATTCTGGGATACCGATTCCAGTTCAGGTAAACATCTGCTGAAGGTGAGTGTTCCTAATTACGGGTTTGAGGATCAAACGGCGATTATTCGGATACCATTTGTTTATTAGATTTAGAGTTTGTTACATGAGGTCCAAGGTGATATTCCTTCCTACATACAGTAAGACCCCACTTAACGCGCGGAATTTGTTGCAATAAGTTCCAGCCCTAAACGAATCAACGTTAAAAGAGGCAACTTAACACGTTGATGACAACTAATAAATCAACTGTGACGCCGGAAAGGTGTATTCATACTGTGATTGCGACTTCGGAAAATATAGCTAGAGTCTTTTTTTCGGAACAGGCTAACAAAAGAGCGTTAAAAAGGGATAGATAGCATACACCTATGTAGAGCATAGATTTAGGTTAGTGCATAGCTGTTTCATTTGCAACCGCTTAATACTGAAACAGTGTCAAGCAGGGAAGCGTTAAGCGGAGTCTTATTGTACTCAGCTGTAGTTTTCTAACACCTAATGGTAACAATTTGCAATTATACTTAAGACACACTAAAGTCAGCTATTGGATACGACGACTTCCTCTCAGCAGATTTCTGGCAAAAACTCTGACCGTAAATAAAATTGCCATGAAGAGCTTCACAAATAAAATCTGTCGTTCGGAGACGACTTGAAACTGTAGGTTCCGCCACTTATGTATAAAATTAACACACACAACATAAATGGTGTGTGGGAAACTAGATCGTAATCATGACCGAAGGATTGCAATTACCAATTATGTATGTAATAATGAAACAGCGTTAAGCGGGGTCTTACTGTACATAAATACATACATACAGCATAGCTTTAAACTTAGCAGAAGTGGTGAATAACGCCCTGTGGAGAAGCTTTTGAGGCTGTGATAGATCTGACCACTGTCTATCATAGAGCCTAATATACTCAGGATCCACCTAATGATTGTTGGAGTTATACTCTGCAATTTAAAGGAAATTATTCATTGAATCATATAAAGTATTCTTAAAACATACCTCAAATTTGCAATTTGTTTCTACTCGACAGCATATGCAGACAGTAGCAAGGCTGTGTAGCTATCAGAACAGCATTACGTGAAAGGATTCCCATTTAGAGCCTATTGCTGGCGAAATACCACACATTTGGATGGCCACCGTTTAAATTTCAAGACATTTAATGAACGTTATTCTTTAATATCATATATGCTACAAGGAATTCGATTTACAAAGTCTTTCTTACAAAATCAGTTGTACCAATATGATTAAATTTCCTCAACAAAAATTAAAACTTAAAAAAAAAACTGAATAACAGTTTAAAGTTATTAATTTCAATTCGTCATAGATTATCGTAAAAATGATCATTTTAAGGAAACTCTTTAGCAACACTGTAATAACAATACAACCACAATCTCTTGTAAAATATCGCATAAAATTGCATTATAATTGCAAAACGTATAATAAATATCGGAGAAAAAAAATGAAAATCTTTTGTTTTATGCCACACAAACGTTTTATCCCCAATATAAATCATAAAAACATTATAATCTTTTGCCATTTGGCAAGAGATAAAAATGTTAACTTTTTAAATATTTAGTAATGGCCACTGCCACTGTTTACTTGCATTAAAAGTGTCCATTTTTTTTTTTTTGGTTTTTGTTTAATACCTAATACATACGATAAGTTCCTGATTTGGTTTCTTTTGAAACGCGTTAGAAGTATGGCTTAAACATACATTTCAGGGCCATTTTCAAGGTATTTTATTTTTTTGCTTCTCTTTTAATTAAATTTATGATTTTATTTACTTTTTTTTCCACATGGCTTTAATATTTGATTCAACATTTTGTGGCAATTCTTGTAAAGCAACTTTAAAATGCTTAATAAAACTGGTCGCTCCTGTATTTGTTTGCATCTAAACAATGATTATTTGAATTTGAATTTTGTTTAGAAAAAAAAAATCTCTTTCTATTCCACTTGTGGCTGCAAATAAACAAAAAAATAAAAATAAAAAAAAATACTGAAATAAAAAAGACCAGTTTTTATTTAATGTAACAGCTTTTCTCATATGCACGTAATTCTTGTCATGGCTGGCAATTGTTTTAAGCAATTACATAAAAATCGTTAAATCGAAATAAAAAATAATAATTGTCATGCAAAATATGGCACTATGTATGAACTGTAACATTAAAAGATTTTAAAACTAAACATATATCGGCTCCGCCATCTAACTTTTTTTTTCAACCAGTACATATTTCGTGAATGGTAACACTCTTAGCTCATGTCTGATTTGACAGATAGTTAGTTTCATCCTTCTGCTGAACGAATATGGTTATGTATACGCGTTACGCGTCGACTTACAGAAGATGCCAATTTTGGCAAAAAAAAATTCAGATGATTTTCATTTTGTTAACAAACAAAATTGTCGCATTTGGGCCACAGAAAACCCGCACGCATATATTAAAAAGCCGACGCACCGAAAACGAGTCACTGTTTGGTGCGGATTTTGGTCCAGAGGCATAATTGGGGTATTTTTCCTCGAAAATGAGCATGGAGTGGCCGTTACAGTCAATGGCGATCGTTATCGAGCCATGTTGAACGAATTTTTGTTAACGAAAATTGAAGACGAGGATATTGACAACATTTGGTTTCAACAGGACGGCGCTACATGCCACACAACCGCAACTACACTCGATGTTTTATTCCCTGTTTTTGAAGATCGCACTATCAGCCGCAGAGCTGATATCGTTTGGCCACCTCGGATCTGTGATTTGACACTGTTGAACTATTATTTGTGGGGTGCCGTCAACGATAAGTGTTACACCGACAAGCCAAAGACAATTGACGCTTTAAAGGACAATATTCGTGAAACCATTGGTGAAATATAGCTGCACACTATCAATAATGTGCTTAAAAATTGGACCGATCGTGTAGGCTACTGCCTACAGCCGAGGCAGCCATTTGAATGAAATTATTTTCCATTATTAACCGGAAGGATTGTACTTTCAAATAAAAAAAAAGAAATTTTTAGAAGATATTCAGTAGTTTTTTTTGTTTTAAAGCATTTTCAAAAAAAAATAGTTATTTGGCGGACCCTTAATATGCTGCTATCTTATTCTATGTTGCGAGTTCTTAAGATTACCCGCTAATTTAAATTTCTAATCTGAATACAAGAAAAGTAAAATTTCGTTTAATGAACATATACAGTGGACAGCAATCTGGTAATCAATCTGAAATCAAATCAAATCACTGGCTTATGATGCATTTTTTCTTTCGTTAAAAATAATATCACAATGGTAACTCTACCACTTTTTTTTGGTCACTTAAATAAAAGAAACATTTCGGACAACAAAACTAGCGGCTATGGGGTTTATGTATACAAAGTAGTGTCTAATTGGATGCAACAATGACAGAATGACGAAGAAGACTTTTATCTTCTCTGGATTCTTTCCTTAGTACAGTAAGACCTCGCTTAACACGGGGGATACTTTCCAATAAGCTTCAGCGCTAAACGATGCAACTAATAGGCGTAAATATGTATACACTAGGGATGCCAAACGGCATCGATTTTTAAAAATCCCGGGATTCGGGATTTTGTAAAACCCGTTCTCGAAATGCCGGAATATTTCGAGATAATTCCGGAACAAAAAATCCCGAAAAATCACGGGAAAAATCGCGATTTTCTCTTAATAATAAAAATATTTCGTTAAAAAAATCATTTGTAATCCTATTATTAAAACAGCAAGACAAAAAGTAACAAAAAAACGTAAACTAACAAAAATAAAAATTATAGTTTTAAGAAAATTATTTGGATTCCAATAAAAAGATTAAAGGATCTAACATGTGATCTGATAGGCTTTAACGCATTTTGTTGTCAACATACGCTGACAAACACTTCTAGCAATCACCATTTGTTGGTAAAATAGTTCCCAGATAGTTGTATGAAGCTTGTAAATATTCACCTCTACCACCTCCTGATGTAAATAAATCAGTTACCCTATTAATTCGTTTTATAGGGCTTCTGAATTCTTTGGTGGGATCAAATAACTTTTCATTAATGGAAGTGGAGTTTTCCTCATCTGAGAAGCTATTATCGAAGGCAAGTGATATAGAATTTTGTTCACCTTTTGTAGGGTCAAAATACATATGAATTCACAATCCCGAAAAATCCCGGGACAAATTATTTAAAATCCCGGGATTCGGGGTTTTGTGAATCCCGAAAATCCCGGAATTTTGAGATTCGGGATTTCCCGATTGGCATCCCTAGTATACACCTAGTAACATTAATGACAACTATTAAACCAACTGTGACGCAGGAAAGATACGTTCCCACTGTGATTGCGACTTCGGAAAATATAGTTAGAGTCTTTTTTTCGGAACAGACTAACAAAAGAGAGTTAAAAAAGATACATAGTAGACAACGTCACCGCTTTTGGTTAGTGCATGGCCATTTCATTTGCAACCGCGTAATACTGAAACAACGTTAAGCGGGGTCTTACTGTACTCAGCTGTAGTTTTCTAACATTACCTAATACCATTTACTATTATAGAACCTAAGATACACTAAAGTCACCTATTGGATAATAAATAATAGAAAACATACTTTCAATCCCATGTTTTATGTTTTAAAACTCAAGTCTTATCATTTTAAAATCTTTTACAGTTTAACGATTGAAAACTAAACCATGCTATCGTTATAAGACCCATGGGTATCACTTTTAAAATGTTTTAATTAGTTTTAATTCAACTAATTTTATCATTCATTTTATTTGTTTTTTTTTTCAATTTTATTTAAATTTCCCTTCAAACCGGAAATGCTAAATAAAATCATTTTTTTTTATTTTTTACCCTCTTTTTTTTGTAAAAAAAAAAAAAAAGTGAATGTGTTTGTGGTGTTTTGAGTTTATCAATGAATCTTTATTATAAAAAGAGCATTTAAAATCTGATTATTTATTATTATTATTCATACAAAATATATTATCGGATAATCGGTCACGGTCAAAATAATAAATACAAAAATAAAATGACCAAAAAATTGTAAGAAAAACAAAAAAAAAAACACAAAACCAGCAAAAACTTCCAAACTTCTTAAACAAATTTGGTTTGCAAAAAATCTGCAGGCGTTAGAAATAGTAAAAATGCTTTAAAAATAGCAAAAAAAAAAAAAAAATGTTTAATTTTACAAAAATATTTTAACACTACAAAATAAAGACACGCTAATATGACGTTAATTAACATAAAAAAAAAACTTATTTATACAATACAAGACGTCAATCCGTCTAAACAAAATTCCCTCTCTTTTATGCCTGACAACTGGCATTGTCATCTTAGCGTACATTTGAAAAAAATATTTTAAAAATTTAAACAAAAACCATCTCAATGCGCTATATTTGGTAATAAATAGTACTCACTCATAAACGCTTAAAACATACAGTCACACAGATAATTATAAGTACATTCATAATTAATGAACTAGTTCCTCACACTAATTATGTTGTGTGTATTAATTTTATACATAAGTGGGGGACCTACAGTTTAAAGACGACTCCGAACGACAGATTTTTGAGAAACTTTTCATGGCAATTTTATTTACTCCCAGAGTTTTTGACAGAAATCTGCTGAGAAGAAATCGCCAAAAAAAAATACTTTTTATATTTTCTTTTGATGTCTGGCCTGGGACTCGAACCTTGGCTTTACGTCTAATAACCCAGCACACTACCTAGTCGACCACGACAACTTCAACCACTTGATTATAAGTACCCCCTCCTAAAAATCATTTTTTTTTTTTAAGTAATGGACGGAATGTAATATTTAGTGATGAGAACATATCAAGGCCTCCATTCTATAACCGTCCAAGAACATTTAAAACGTTTTTAATGGTTTTGCATTTTTAAATTCTACGTTCTCTAACTTAAATAATGCCAAAATTTCTTTAAGATGTGCCGATCCGTTCCGAAATTATGAGTCAAAATCTACTTAGAATACGCATACAGTCTTATGGCGCGTGAAAACTTTGAGAGCTCATAACTTAAAACACACTTTTTCGACTTAGAATGCTATAGAACGAAGGCGTCGATATATAATTTGTGCGCCTGTAGCTTGAAACACTTGCCCATATATTATTGGGCAAATTTTAATCGCTTTTTTCTGTTGTTGTCTCTAATAAATGGCTTTTTTCTCAAATCATTCTTTCTCAAAACACTTCGTAGTGTTTCGAAATGCACAATAACATTGTACTGATTGCTGCTAATAGTAAATTTACGGTTATGGATTATGTTACGACTACAGCGTTATGGTAAAGTCACGACTAATTGAACCTTAAAGTCGTGCGTATAAATTTCTTTGGTTGGCTTAAAACCAACTACAGTCACAAATTCATAGATTTTGGGAATTTTTTTTCTTTATTTAAGTAAATTTGTCATTACAGACGCTAATGTAAAGAAATTTTAGATTAAAAGTTCATTAATTTTTAAAAAAATGATTTTTGGTGAGCGTACTTAAAATTATCTGTGTGACTGTAGTTTTAAAAAATTTTCTTGTCTTAATATTTTTAAAGTATTCAAAAATATGAGAAAAAATCAAAAAAGAATTACGAAAAAACCCAAAAGAAACATGAATCATTGAGATTATTTATAACAATATATGTATAATAGATGTGTTACCATCATGTTACCTTTTTGAAGGAAAAATAATCAGCTAAAAACGTTCTCAAAAGTTAGCCGACCTAACACAGAAAAAGCAACAAGTTTGTGAAACTTTTTCTTTTACTTCTCAATACAATCTGTTGAACTGTCCGTCTAGGCTTTTGTCAAACCTTTTGCCACCAAATCTTTTTCCCAAATTTGAAAAAGAAAACAATCCATGGAGGCTAAATACGGCGAATAAAGTACAATTTGAAATACAGTGAACTCGCGATAACCTGAACTAATTTTTACCTCGGGAGTTCACATTTTCGAGTTTGTTCACGTTATCGAGTACCCAAATTTAAAACAGAAAATTACCCTATTTAATATGAATAACAATACATATTTTAATAAGCAAAAAAATCATCGGTACCATCGTTGTCCGAAACTAAATTGAAAATACTTTTCCAGCAATTGTTTAAAATTTGTTACGAAATTCTTCTCTATGCTGAGTCCAAAAGATTAATTGCATTTCTTATAGTTCACATCTTAACATTCTGGTCTATGGGTTGGATTAACTATGTGACGTAGGTTGGCAAAAACAGTGCACAAATGAATCCGTTATTAGAAAACCATTGGTATTCATTCGGATGTAAAGGTGCATTGTCTATTAATAGAAGGGCGTTCCCCGCTACCTCCTTTTTAGTCAAGAAGTCAGTAACCCAAGGCCAAAATTTATAACAAAGTTTTCAGTTTTAAATTTGTCAGTTGAAGTCTACCTCTTTAACAAAACATAGATGAAACCAGTCATAAAAATTTACATATCATCCATGCTAACTGGAAGAATTTGTAATTCACTGGACAAGTAAAGTTTTTGAACCTCCACCTGGGTAACAATCTTGTCGCGATGTGGGGGCTTAAGTGTACTTCGATCCACTCTGTGACCCAGAGTGGATTGGAGTGCATGACTAAAGGTTACCCTAATATCGTGGGAAGACTTTGCTCCGGATTGACGTCGTATTCTCTCTTTTCGGACCGTCGGATCACGTATATTTCTTATACCCCTAATCCGAAGTGTTAAGCGACCCGTGCTTATCGGATGGTTTGCAGTCGGGGGTCTAATCTGACTGTATTATAACGGAGCCTCACTGATACCTGGGCGCCTCAGTGAGTATTAGGTTTTCTACCAAGTCCTTGTCATGCTAGCGGGGGCTATGGCATGATTGACCTCCTTTCCCCCTTACTCGTGGGTCCTATATGAATTATGGATTTCCCAATTTGTCTTTTGACTACGGATTGGATGTGACCCAGCTCATTGCGCAAATCCAGGCGAGTATCGTTGATAACAACAACGAAATCGTCAGGAATTTCGCCCCAGCTGGCATGAGGATCATGACTGTAGAGGAGATCTTTAGTGAGGCGAATGCTTTGGCAATCCCCACTTCGACGGAAGATATGTGCGTGGAGTCAGACCCTGTCTCCCCACTATCGGATGAAGACGGTGACAATACAGTCATCGAAAGGCTCCCCTTCACTCGGGTCCAATTTGCTACTGGGAGCAATGAGGTGGGGTTTTTCCCTTTAAGGAACCCTCTTGTGGGACGGGATGCTTCGGATCCCACCAATGCATCGGTTTTGCATTGCGTGGGAGGAGGTGATTCGTCTCACAAGGGGGGAAGGACGGGGCGGAAACGTTCCGCTATGTACACTGAGAGGAAGTCGTATCGCAGGGCTTGCACGGTCTTGAGGAGATTCGCAAGCTGCGGTGTTGATTCCCTCTCTGTCAAGGAGCAGAGGATGCTGACTCGTCACAGAGGCACTGTTTCGCGGTATGAGTCCAAATACCCGGGCAGTGACCTCTCACGAGGCGCTGACTCTGGAAAGGAGGATGGTCCCTTGAGTGCCGATGGGAGCGTGATGCCAATTGCATCTACCTCTCAAGCAGCAAGCAAGGGGCATGAAGGTTCTACACCCTTACCCCCAACTGGAGCAAAGGAAAACACCAGGGTTTTCAAACCTCCGGAGAAGAGAAAGGGTGATGGTGTTCCTTCTACAATGGATAAAGGAAAGGAGGTAGTAAATATCGCTAATCCTTTATCACTGAAGAAGGATGTAAGGTTGGGGGCGAAGGAGGTGGAGGGGCAGTTTTCAGTAGATATGTCTTCTTTGCAGGTTTCTCGCAAGAGGAATCGCATGAAGAGAGGCAGATCTGATGATGAGCCTTCCTCCAGCTCCAAGCGTCCTAAGAAACAGGATGACCTGGGAACTAACCCTTCCCTTCAGCTGGCTTTCATCGACAGGTCGGATTTGGATGGCAAAATCTCTCCTGAAAGGTGGAATCTAGTTGAAGAAAGGTTAATTGAATTCATTTTGGAGGAGAGTTGCGATGGCATGAATGCCCGCATATCTTCTATAGGTTGGTCCAAGGGCATCAAGGTAGTGAACTGTGAAAACGGGGGAACTGTAAAGTTCCTTGTGGAATCAGTGAAGCGCCTTGGTGAACTCTGGCCTGGTGCTCGGTTGGAGGTGGTCCCTCAATCCGACCTCCCTCTACGTCCAATAGCGAAGGTATGGGTCCCGCCTACCTTTAGGCGGGTGAATGTCATACCAAAACTTATTGGAAAGCAGAATGATGGATTGAACACCAGCTCATGGGTAGTTGTCAACTCCCGGACTGGTAATGGTAGGAAAGGCTGCGATCTTAGGATTGCTATTGATCAGGATTCCCTTCAGTGGCTAAGGGCAAGGGGTGGTGTAGTGTTATGTGGGTTGGCACGTCTGAAATTCCGTTATCCGGACATAGTCGGTGTCAGATGACCCAGAGGAGGCTAAAAGTGGTGCAGATTAATTTGCATCACTGCGAAGCCGCCTCACACAACCTATTAACCACCCTGCGCCGCCTTGAAGCTGATATCGCTCTTATCCAGGAACCCTGGATCCTTAGGGATAGGATCCTGGGTTTGAGCGATCCTGACTATAGGTTACTTGTTCCTGGAACAAGTGATAAGGTACGGACCTGTATTTTAGCTAGAAGTGGTTTGGACTTGTTAATCACTCCTTCCTTTTGTACAGGTGACGTAACAACTGTGGCCTACAGAGATGACCATGGGATCGATTTGATGCTGGCATCTGTGTACATGCCGTATGAGGCTGCATCCCCTCCTGGTGGCTTAATTGAACTACTGGTGGAGCATGCAAAGAGGAAAAGATGTCAGCTTGTCTTGGGTTGTGATGCCAATGCTCATCACACCCAATGGGGCAGTGCTGACATAAATACTAGAGGTGAGTCTATTTTGAATTTTATTATTCTTAATAGGCTCAGCATTTGTAACGCTGGTAACACGCCAACGTTTAGAAACCGTGTTAGAGAGACGGTAATTGACATTACGCTCACTAACATGGATAGGTCTATGATTAGGGACTGGAGGGTTTCAGATGAGTGTTCTTTTTCTGATCACCAACTGATATCATTCAGTATTAATCTATCTGGGGGCCTTAATAGGCCTTTTAGAAATCCAAGAAGAACCGACTGGATCAGGTATGAAAGAGCTGTGGAGGGGGAGCTTAGAGCCCTTAGGGGACGCTCCACTCCTGCCATCAATGATCGAGTTGGATCTTTGACGGATATTTTGTTGTCTTGTTATAGAGATGCTTGTCCTCTCACTTACCCGGGTAAGAGGAGCCAGCCTGCCTGGTGGAATGCGGAACTCCAGAGGCTCCGCCGTTGTACCAGGAGACTCTTTAATAAGGCTAAGAGGTCGGGCAGGGATGTGGACTGGTCTGCATATAGATCCAGTTTTAATGAATATAAGGGAGCAATAAAGCGCTCAAAGAGAACCACCTGGATGAGTTTCTGCAGTAGTATCGAGGATGTTTCTGATATGGCTCGTTTCCGTAGGATGTTGTCGAAGGACCCCAAAGTCCTAGGCTTCGTCCAAAAGAACGATGGCATGTGGACATCCTCGAGAAAAGAAACCCTAGAGGTTCTATTGAGTACACATTTTCCCGATTGTGAGGATCCAGGAAGCTATCCGTTGGGTGTAGCTGATCCCTTCTGTGATGCTGGAACTACGCCGGTTTTGGAAGACATCATTACCAGAGATAAGGTCAAATGGGCTATTAGTAGCTTTGAGCCGTTCAAGTCGCCTGGTCCGGATGGTGTCTTTCCGGCTCTGCTTCAGCATGCTGGTGATATATTACACGAATATCTGGTGGACGTGTATAAAGACTGTCTCCGGTGGTGTGATATACCTGAAATTTGGAAAGATGTGCTCGTGGTGTTTATACCGAAAGCTGGTAAACCCAGTCACATCGGCCCTAAGGATTATAGACCGATATCACTCTCATCCTTTCTCTTGAAAGCTTTGGAGAGACTTATCGATCTATATTTAAGGTCAAACATTGACTGGTCTCTGTTGAGTGGGTCGCAACATGCTTACATTAAGGGTAAGTCTGTTGAGAGCGCTCTTCATGAAGTGACTGGTTTTGTTGAGGCGAATATGGCTAGGGGTGAGTACACACTGTCGGCCTTCCTTGATATAGAGGGGCCCTTCAATAACGTTACCACTTCTTCTATTGAGAATTCACTAAGGGATATACATGCCCCAGATTTTCTGGTGCGGTTTATCACCCACATGTTGGGTAATAGACTAATCCGATCAAATCTGGGTGGATGTTCTGTCGTCAAGCGTGCGACCAGGGGTACACCACAGGGGGGTGTCCTATCCCCTCTTTTGTGGCTCTTGGTTGCAAATGTTGGTCTCAGGCTCCTCGAAAGTAGGGGCTTTAAGGTTGTGGCATATGCCGACGATGTGGCTATTCTTGTGGGTGGTAAATTTTTGCCAACGCTGGGGGAACTGATGGAGTCTGCTCTTGGAATTTTATCCTCTTGGGCGACAAAGTGTGGTCTGGGGATAAATCCAAATAAGACGGACCTCGTTTTGTTCTCGCGTAGGTACAAGATTGAAACCTTCAGGTTGCCAAGATTAGCTGGTAGGGAGCTTCCGTTGTCTTCTGAGGTCAAGTACTTGGGTGTTATCCTGGACAGTAAGCTGAACTGGAAACGAAACACCGAGGAAAGAATGAAGAAGGGACTAAATGCTTTCTACCAGTGTAGGAACTCCATAGGTAAGAACTGGGGTCTTCCGCCGAGAGCCATTCGCTGGATATATCTGGCGGTTGTTAGACCGGTTATTACTTATGGCTGTGTTGTCTGGTGGTGTGCCTTAGATAAGAGTTTTCAACGGAAAATCTTGGATAAGGTTCAGCGGATTGCCTCTTTGAGTATCACTGGAGTGAGGAAAAGTTGCCCTCAGGCTGCTCTTGAAACTATGCTCTGTCTGACCCCGCTTGACTTATATGTCAAGCGGTGTGCAGCGCGTAGTGCCATACGCCTGAGGGAATCGGGCTGTTGGAAACAGCGCTCGATAGGTCACTCCAGAGTTCTGAATACCATCTTTCCTGACGGAAGGTACGGACTTTCGGAAAAAGCCACTGATTATATTGTGCCTGAGGCTATGTTCCTACCTGGTTTGAGAATACTCATACCGGATAGGGCACAATGGAGTGGTGGGGTACTCCAGGGGCAGAGTGGTATACCCATCTTCACAGATGGGTCTAAGTTAGGTGGATGTACAGGTGATGGGGTTTTCTGTAAGGAACTCGGTTTTGAACTCCACTTCAGGTTGAATGATGACTGCAGCGTTTTTCAGGCGGAGATTTTCGCAATACTGAAGGCTATTGAGGCCATAGCTGGTGGCCCATCTTCGGATTCGGAATCTTACACGATCTTCGTTGACAGTCAGGCTGCCCTTAGGGCCATTGCGTCGGTCTGGTGCAAATCACGGCTCGTTCGCGAGTGCAAACGGGCGTTGCGGAGTTTTGGACCGGACCGTATCCGTCTATGCTGGGTTCCCGGTCACAGCGGAATACTGGGCAATGAGACGGCGGATGCCTTCGCTAGGTTAGGTTCGCTTTCGAGTGGCGATTTGACGGTTGGTCCTGACCCCCCAGTCTGTCACCTCTATGGCCTCATCGATGGATGGGTCAGGAGGGAAAGAGCAGAGGACGTTGGGGGGGAACGGATTGGGTTGTTCTGTTTCTAGGCGTCTGTGGCCTGTTGTGGACAGCAAGAGGGCAGAGTGGCTGCTGGGCTTGGTTAAGGCCAGCTTAAGGTTGGTTGTCGGTTTTATCACGGGGCACTGCGAGATTAGGTCGCTGACGGGGATTTGGAACAGATCCCAGCCGGACTATTGCAGGGTATGTTGCGATGAGGAGGAGTTGGAGACTGTCGAACATCTCCTCTGCAACTGCCCAGCCCTTGGTAGGTTGAGGCTGAGGACCCTTGGCAGGGCCTTCTTTGAGAACTTGAGTTCTGTGTCGAGAGCCGACATCAAGGCTCTCCACAGATTCATTAGCGGCTTGGGCTGGTTGAGAGGTGCTAGGGCTTCATAAGTGTAGTCGCACTCTCAACCTCTGTTGTTTGTGTCTGTTGTTTTTCGTTCCTCTGTTTCCTATTCTCCCTCCCCTTCCCTATTTTCCTATATCCTCCTTTTCCTTCCTCCCCTAAGGACAATGTACAATGGGTCAATTTGTCTCTCCATCTTTGCGCCTGAAGCACTTTTCGCCAGTGATGACAAATATGTTTTATAAGGCAACTGCTTCCAATATAAACCGGATTCATCAGCATTAAAAGGCTGATATTCACAAAGAGAGATTTCTTTCATTTTTGCTTTTAATTTTTCCTTACGCCTTTCGCCGGAAATTTCCGTTTCTGAGACGTTCACACTTTCGAATGTTCACGTTCTCGCGAGTTCACTGTAGCTTCAATTACAATTTCATGACTTAGGCCGTTGCCATTGTGAAAGCGTCAATATGTGGGGAGTCTCAATGAGGGAATATAAAGGAGAGCCAGCGTAAACCCTTTAGAAAGAGTAGGATTTAATTAACAAAGCCTATCAACACTGTATTCATTACAAATTTTTTTACATGTTCACGGCGAATGTTGTTTTCAAGGAGATATTGTCCCACATTTAAAAAAAAAAAGAAACAGGATGTAATCATTGAAACCTTAAAAAAAATGTTCGAAGCATGAGTACTACACGAGTTGTAAATAGCTGGAAATTCCAATTGCTGAATCATAATGAAAGATGCATCACTTACGACAATGTCAGAAGAAAACGGTTATGCAGATAAAGAAGAATTATGTGCGGGAACCTACCTATTGTAATATCTTTTCAACCATTTACAAAAGAAAAATTACAAAAACTACAAAGTGAATGTATCTGCAGAGTTTAAACATAAATTTTGTATTTGTCATCGTCATCATCATCATCATCATCCTTAAATCATTTTGTAGTTTCAATGTAGGTAGCCAGTCAAATTGGCAAATAATCAATAATAAGCTATCATTACAATATCTTTTAGACACCGCAATACCTTTATGGTTTAAGTCTCTGTAGGTTTTCCCATCCCTATGCGTTTTAAAATATAATGTCGTCACTGTTAATATAAATTGCATCAGACAACGTAATAGGCTTTACTTTGTTAAAAGATGAACGAACAAACGATTAGTGTACATACTGCATACATACATACATAATTGGGCATTACTATCCTTCAGTTAGGATTATTGACCTTGTTTCTCACACCGCTTGTGTTGTGTGTGTTAATTTTATACATAAGTGGCGGGACCTACAGTTTAAAGTCGATTCCGATCGACAGATTTTTGAGAAGCTCTTCATGGCAATTTTATATAACCTCAAAGTTTTTGCCAGAAATCTGCTGGGAAGAAATCGCAGAAGAAATATTTTTTGTATTTTGTTTTGATGTCTGGACTGGGGCTCAAACCCTGGCTTTTCGTCTAATAAGTCAACACACTACTTCCTAGACTACGGCGATTACTACTGCAGGCTAATCTGAAAATGGATTCTTCTGGTTCTTCTGACAGAATTCACATTTAGTGAGGCACTTAATGGAAGTACAGAGGCCCACCTGCATTTTTTATCAATGGAAGTTCCTTATCTGAGATGCTATTATCGAAGTCAAGTGATATAGTTTTTTTTTCAGGACCTTTTGTGGGGTCAAAAAACATATGAATTCACAATCCCGAAAAATACCGGGATTCTGGATTTTGTAAATCCCGAAAATCCAGGGATTTCGGGTTTCGGGATTTCCCGATTGACATCCCTAGGGCCAACTCACCTTGTTGATGTTGACCATTAGACAAACATCAACTGATTGTTCGTGAGATCACTTATTCGCGAGCAAAACTTTAAGCCGTCCTGTTGTCTACATCACGGCACTTTGAAACCTCCAATTCAAAAAATTCCGTACGACAATAATCAAACCTAAGCGAATTAAGATGAAACTTTGTGAACATTTGCAAAGCCAGGATTAACGCCAATGGTATCCTATAAGTCTAGTGGGTTTGAATTGTTTATTAAGAGCTTCTATTAAAAGCACAAACGATTGTTTATGTTCTCAATAACTAACGCAATGTAAGCAATCAATTCAATTATAATTGTCGGAGAGTGCCCTGGTAGTCTAGTGGGTAGTGTGCTGGACTATTAGCGTGAGAGTCTTGGTTCAATTCCCACCAGAGGCTCTGGTCTGTGGCATTACACTCAGCACATGGTCTAAGTTATTCAACTCGTATATAATTAGAAAATAATTTTTAATTTTGTTGGGGCCTAGTTATTTCTAATAAAATCTAATATATTAAGTTCTCGTGTCACGAGTTAAACTCGTGGTTAAACTCCTTCGAAATGGGTCGACCGATTTTCATGAAATTTTGTGTGCATATCTTGTAGGTCTAGGAATCGGACAACATCTATTTTTCATATCTATAAATGTTAAGAGGGCGTGTCAAATCGTTAAAATTTAATATTTAGATACATATTAATCGTAGACGAATAAAATTTGGTGGGTAAGTTCGTAGAGCCGATATCGACAATCCCAACAAAAATGGGCGTGACAACCCACCTCCTTCAAGTGACACCTATAATTCTTAAACTACTGTACCGATTTCAACCATTCTTTTTTTGTTTGAAAGCTTATCAGATTTAGATGGTTTTAATAACATTTCGTCATAGCAAAAAGGAGGCGTGGCAAATCTTTAAAATTGAATATTTAAGGATATAGTGATCGTAGACAAATCCAATTTGGTGGGCAACCCATTCCCTTTAGGGTATATCTATAAGTCGGCTTATTCGATGTATATCTGTTAGTTTTTGTTTTGGAGCGAGTCGAACAACTACAACTTCGTCAGCGCTATCCATGATTCGGACCTCTTATTGTTATTCCTTGTATGCCTCACCTGAATAACGTGCTGACTTCGATTAAATTTTGAATTAGATAGACTTGCGTACCGTAGAAGACATATATGGTTTACGTTTTTTTTTTTCTTTTTAAGAAGTACTCATAGGGGGTGGAACAGCGTATTACAGTAAATATATAATGTGAGCTGTTTTAAGCAATAAAAAAAATCAATTTTGGATGGAACGAAATTCGTTGGGTTGACTAGTATTATCTATACAAAGTTAAACAAATTTTATATTAAAATATTTCGATGACACAAAATTGAATAAATTTATTCCGAATTATTTCTAAGCTTTGTTTGTATACAAAAAGTTTATTGACAAACTGCATTTTAAAAACAAATTATTGCACAATATTTTCTTTGATTCGAAAAAGAGAAAAACAAAAAATGAATAATTTTTGTGAAATCCCCATTGAAATTTAAACTTTTACAAACGATACTCATATCTGTGAGTCATGAAATTCCCATCGCTTAGTGGTTGAAGAAGATATGAGTGCACAATTAAAATATTTTATTTGAAGAGTACGCCAACAGCCTTATAAGTCTACATAAGTAATGATCATAATTTTTTTTGTTTCCTTTAAATCACATCCACACCTATTTAACTCTTAAAGAAGAGAAAAAGAAGAAAAAAATATGGACTTTTATAGTCCATATAAACCATTTAAATGAGATTTTAATCAATTACAGACATACAATGCTTTGAAATTTATTCGGTATTATCAAGTGATCAAATTTGTATTTTAAATGCAAGAAGTACAACAAATACTGACCTTAGGTTGTTAAATAAAATAAAATAAAACAAATAAAAAAATAAAAAAAAACAATAATAATTACAAAATGTTTAATACAAGCGAGTAGGTTTCATACAATCGTCTTAAAACATTCACGAGTATTTTTCTTAAACAAAAAAAAAATAAACCTTCAAGTGATTTACGGCCAATTTACAAGAGGGTTATGGTAGTTTGGACTTGTAGTTTTATTTGATATTATTTTCAAATTCTATAACAACATATTGTTTAATATTTAATTTAATAAAATTTAATATTCCTTTGTGCCCTATTAATTTAAAGTATCATCATTAATCACTTTTATTTTTGCATGCTTAATAAAGAATCTAATATTTAATTAGAAATGTTTTGCCCATTATGAAATTTAAATTATTTTTTTGCTTTTTTATTATTATTTGGCAACATGTTAGATCTCTTAACAGTTTAATTTTATTAATTTAAAAATTATTTTAATAAAAGAGATATAGTTTTCTGTAAATTTATCGTATATCGTATTATAAATTTAAAAACTGGTTTAATAATTTTCATTATAATTTAGAGTTCACTAGCCAAAGCCCGGTATGCTTTGCTAAAGCTATTCTAACTAACTTTTAATAAAGAAATAAATTGCATTTCTGGAAATACTTTTAACCCAAGAATGATACACAAGAATGATACGCTGTGGTCTAATAGGTAGTGTGTTGGCTTATTAGGCGCAAAAGCCAGGGTTCGAGTCCCAGGCCACACATCAAAACAAAATACAAAAAGTATTTCTTCGGCGATTTTCTCTTAGCAGATTTCTGGCAAAAACTCTGAGAGTAAAAATAAAATTGCCATGAAAAGTTTCTCATACAATCTGTCGCTCGGAGTCGACTTTAAACTGTAGGTCTTGCTACTCATGTATAAAATTAACGCACACAACATAAGTGGTATGAGAAACTAGGTCAATAATCCTGACTGATAGGTTCTAATGACCAATTATGTATGTATGATACACTAAAGACATCATATATATTATTTCTAAAGCACTTTTTTTTGTCGGTTGCATATATCTCTCATACCACCGCATCAAATTTAAGGAATGATATCTCATTTTAAAGCTTATATCTAATACTAATGGCGAAAAATAATTAGAAATTGAAAAATTAATATTTTCATTGATAAAAATTATATTTTCTTATAGAACTGTATAATAATACTGTTGTGTTTATGTTTATATGTTTTTGTTCAAGTGTGGTAATACAGGGTCGCTTAATAGTAGTAATGCAATTCTACATAATATAGTATGTATTAAAATCCATTCTGGCAATGCCGCTATTTACTATAATGCCGTTTATTACTAAGTCAGTTATATATAATATGCATGTTATACTTTGCAGTAGTTGTTAGATCAAGTGCGATAAACAGGGTCGCTTAATTGTAATGCTATTCCACATAATAGTATATAAAGTTGTATAAGTTGTAAAAGTCATGGTATTGTTTGTTTTATGAAGTGTAGTAATACGGTGTTGATATATTATGATTTCTACTATTTTTATACTTTTAATAAAATTTCTATTAATTATTTTGATTTTACGTTACAAAAATGACAACTAACGGTGCGAAATATTCGCACGGGTCATCTAGTAGTTTTTAAATAAAAAATAAATTGCATTTCTGGAAATACTTTTAACCCAAGAATGATACACTAAAGAATACAACAAATTTGACGAAAAAAAATAAGATAAATTTTTTCTTATATTTGAAACGAACTTTACGAAACCAAATGCATGCCATTTTGATTAATCACAATCGATGTAGAAGTTCTGGATTTTCTCGGCAATATATTGATCCAATTGCTGACCCATGTCATATGCCAAACAGGATTGATTTTTAAAAATCCCGGAACGATTTTTGTTGTCAACATACGCTGCCGTTGAAAAACACTTCTCGCAATCAACATTTGTTGATTAAATAATTCCAAGATCGCTGTATGCAGCTTGTGCAGCCCTTGCGCTGATCAACTTCTTCCTTTCCCTGATTTGGCGGAACTTAGTTAGTACAGGAACTGCGTTTCACCCGTGGCATCACAACGGGCCGCCATGCGTGCTCAAGTGAGCTTTGTGACATCAGAGCTACCATTACGACCTAACCTAACCTGTATGTACCTTGTAAATAAATATTCACCTCTACCACCTCCTGATGTAAATAAATCTATTTCCTTGGAAAGTTGAGTATCTAACTCAGTTACCTCATTAATTCGTTTTATAGGGCTTTTGCATTATTCGATGCAAATAACTTTTTATCACTAGAAGTAGGGTTTTCCTTATCTGAGATGCTATTATCGAATTCAAGTGCTATAGAATTTTTTTTCAGGATCTTTTGTAGGGTCAAAATACATATGAATTCACAATCCTGAAACTCCCGAAAAATCCCGGGACAAGTTTTTAAAAATTTCCGGATTTCCGGATTCGGGATTTCCCGATTGGCATCCCTAGTGTACATTAAAGCCCATAATGAATAATTATTTTCTAAACCTCCTCAGAAGCTTAGCATTGCCTTCCTCGAATCGATTGTTGATTGTGGTATCACAGTGGCCGTAAATGATAGTCTAGGCCTCTTTTTTTTACTTAATATTTTAGGGACAATATTTATAAATACAAAAGACATACGAAAAGTGTAAGCTGCTGTCAACATTTCAGTAGCGGCTTCTGAAAACATAGGTTTTACACACATTTAGAGGGAGAAGATCGACAAATCGAACGTTTATATAACGATTTCATATACATAATTCGAACGTTCTTTCCAATAATAACGAAACAGAGACAATAAAATGACATATAAACATGGCCAGCTACAATCCTCCCACACATAACGTAATTGGTCTTTACAACCCTGCAGTCAGGATTACGACCTAGTTTCTCACACCACTCATGTCATGTGCGTTAATATTATATATGAGCGCCCATCAATTCAATTAAAAAGCGGCAATCCAAAGAAAGAGATCAAAATCACCCCGACTCACTCATATACTAAGCAAAGCCCTTTATCCAAAGCCTAGATACTTTAATCAACGATATCAAGAAGGGGGTGGCCTAGACTATTAATAATATACTGTGAGGGCAAAGTTCACATAAGAAATATACTATAAACAGGAATGGAAGTTTACCATAATTTCCCAACTAATAACAGTTATCCTTGAGTCACATAACAGGGCTAGTAATCTATCATTTTCCAGAGAAACAGACAAATTTCATGGACAAGCATAAATGTCATGGCCAAAATACCCTATGAATCCTTCTGAGACAACGCTCTTCCCTTTCTGTTGTATATGTATGCTCTGTGAACGACCAAGCCTCTTAAACTTAGAGAACCACACAGAGAATGTAGACGTTGAATACATTGTATGTGTGCCCGTAAGATAGTTCTATCACTTTAGGTGTTATAGTTTCACAACTTCTTGTTCAAGTTGTGTTTCCAGTTAGGTTTACGACCTAGTTTCTAACACCACTCATGTCATATGTGTTAATTTTATAATCAATTTCGAACGACAGGTTTTTGAGAAACTTTTCATGACAGTTTTATTTACTCTCACAGTTTCTGCTAGAAATCTGCTGAGAGGAAGAAATATTTTTTTCATATTTTCGATTTGATGTCTGACCTGGAGTTTGAATCTAGGCCTTGCGTCTTATAACCCAACACACTACCTAATACGACGACTTCAACAATCCTTTCGTTTGTGCTAAAAATGAGAGAGGATTCTGAATACATTTAATAGAACAGTCCTGAGAATAATATATGGTCCACCTTATCTTAAAGGTGATATAACCACTGCCAATATAAAAATAAAGGTGCAAAAATTGCAGAACGTAGAGCACAAATAGTAGAATAGCAAGCTTTGCACAAGAGTATATTCAAAAGCAAGATAAAGAGTGAAAGGATTGTACCGAGGAAAAGTTGTTGTTAATCACGGCAGCCTATATTTCCAATTAAAGAAAAAAGGCATTATGGTTGGTAGCGTAAAAAGCAAATTCTTGTAATTACACAACCTGGAGGCATTTGGTTTGTAAAAATTTTGAAAGACTACAGTCGAACTTCTATAATTTGAACTTCGCTTGAATTTTCTATAAGTTGAAAGAGAGAGTTGGAGAGAAATTCTATCAGGTTTTGTTTCTTTAACTTTCTTTCTTATAAATTTCTATAAATTGAAGTTTTTTTTTTTGATAACGGTGATTCAATTTATAGAAGTTCGACTGTATAACCATCACATTCTGGAATTAAAAGCCCAATTGATTTAAAATCAATAAAAACTTGATGCAGTAGTCGCCGTATTATGGCCGTGGTCTAGTGGGTAGTGTGTTGGCCTTTTAGACAAAAGGCCCGCGTTCGAATCCCAGGTCAGACATCAAAACCAAAAATATTTCTTCGGCGATTTCCTCTCAGCAGATTTCTGGCGAAGACTCTGAGAGTTAATAATTGCCATGAAAAGTTTCTCAAATCTGTCGTTCGGAGTCGACTTTAAACTGTAGGTTCTCCCGCCACTTATGTATAAAATTAACGTACACAACATAAGTGGTGTGAGAAGCTAGGTCGAAATCCTAACAATGGTTGTAATGACTAATTGTGTATGTATGAAAAAACTTGATGTTATTTGCTGATATCAAAATGTTTGTGTATATACAAGTTGTCTAAGTTAAACAAACTATAATAGATGTGACGAAGCTTAACGGGCTGTGGCTAATAGATTTAAAATGCAAAAGTAATTTAACCCTCCTAGTTTTAATGTTAATCGTTTTAATACAAAATTTTTAGAAAAATACAATCTTTATGATGAAAAATTGTTTCTGTTTCTGTTTTTTTTTAATGATTATTAAACTGTAGACTTTGTTAACGAGAGTTCAAACTTTAAACCACAACTGAAACATGTGTTATTTAATGTTTCATTATGTATGTACATAAGTATGTGTATTGTTTGTTGTTGTAAATATTTTATTACAAACAAAAATAACATATTTTTCAAATTAATGTTTAAAATTAATTGCCTTTTTTATTAAAAAAAAGAAAAAAATAAAAATTCTTTATTTAATATTCATTTTAAAATCAGTCTAATAAAAACAATAATAAATTTAAAATATTTTTTTTTTTTTGTTATTGTTGTTTTACAATAGAAAAAAAAATGGCAAAACAATTAAATATTATTGTATTCTGTCTTGTATTGTTAAACGATTTCTTTAATTTGAAAAAAATAAAAAAAATTAAAAATTTAGTTTGTTTCACTAGTCTTCACCTTATTTTCAAGTTCAACTTGTTTAGTTATTAAATAAGTTTTTATTTTATTTTATGCAAACCAATTTAAATATTAATAAAATACAATATTACACGATGGTACACGTACGTACGTGTACTCATTTTAATTTTAATATGTACCAGCAATTATAAAATAATTAATATGATTTGCAGCAGTTTCTTCAGTAAAAGTCTTCTAATAGTAAATAAACTTATAATTTAAATTCCATTTAAAATAGAAGACTTAATAGAATAATATTCAATTTAATTTAATACAATATACAGTGGGTGATTTTTTAAGAGCTATAGGAAAATTAAAAAAAAAACCCATATAAAATTCAGAAAAATGTATGAAATCTTGATTTGAATCAATAGTACGGTTCATATAATTTAATGTTTGAAGATTACATACATAATTGGCCATGACTCTTAGAGTCTTTGCCAGAAATCTGCTAAGAGAAAGTCGCCGAAGAAATATTTTTCGTTTAGATGTCTGACCTACGATACGAACCCGGGCCTTTTGTCTAATAAGGCAACACAGTACCCATTAGACCACGGCGAAGATTATTTCATGCAAATCTTGACTGCGACTTCGCCTCAAATGGTCCATCCGCTTTGTCCAATTTTGGCATACACTTTACAACATTTCAGCCGGTATCTCACGAATAAATGCTTTAATGTTGTCTTCCAATGCGTCAATTGAAGCGGGCTTGTCTGTATAGACGTGAGCTTTAACACAGCCCCACAAAAAATAGCCTAAAGGCGTTAAATCGCACGATCTTGGCGGCCAATTGATTTGCCCCGAACGTAAAATAAAATGTTCACCCAACTTGCCTCTCAATAAGTCCATTTTTATGCGTGCTGTGTGGCATGTGGTACCGTCTTATTGAAACCACATGTCATGCAAGTCAATCTCTTGCATTTTGGGCAAAGAAAAAACGGTAGCGCTCCACATTCATAGTTACGTTACTATTCCCAGCATCTTTGAAGAAGTACGGTCTAATGATGCCACCAGACCATAAACCGCAAAAAACTGTGACTTTTTCTGGATGCATTGTTAGCATTTACAATGCTTCTGGCTGATCTTCCCTCCTAAATCGGCAATTCTGCTTATTTACGTATCCATTGAGCCAAAAATGAGCTTGGTCGCTGAACCTAATTTTTTGATAAAAAAAAAGTTATTCTTCGGCCAACTTTCCAAGAGCCCATTCATCAAAAATTCTGCGTTGCTTTAGGTTGTTCGGCTTCAATTCTTGCACCAGCTGTATTTTGAAAGGCTTCACACCTAAATCCTTCTGCAAAATTTTCCACGTTGTTGAGTAACAGAGGCCCAATTGCGACGAATGCCGACCTATCGATAATTGATGGTCATCATTAATACTGGCCGATACAGTTGCGATATTTTCTTCAGTTCGCACTCTACGTAAGCGTGTGATGGTGGTTTAATGTCCAACAATGTAAATTTGGTGCGAAATTTAGTCACAATAGCCCGAATAGCCGCTTCAGTGGTTAATCGACCCACTGGCCATAAAATGGAAGAAGCGCGCGTTGAACTTTCTTAACAGAGCACGCATTTTTGCGTTAGCTATTTAAGCCAGTGTTGCCAAAAAGATAATAGCGCTAAAAAAATCACCCGTTATATCTAAGGTCTTAAATAGCAAAACTTAAAGAAGAACAAAAAAAAAAAAATTTGCTGGCTGGTACTCTAAAGCGAAAAACAAAATCTATGCCTAGTTCAAGGTATTCACAAGATTTACTTTTAATTGCTTTTTGTTAGAGATCAACTTTTCGATTTTGATTTTTGTATTCGTTTTATTAGTTTCTTCACATACATATTTATGAATTGTATGTACAAATTGTACATATGTATGTACAATAACAACATTATATAATTACAACAATAACAACAAAAAGATGCCAAAGTAATTTACATAATAATGCGTGCATAGGTTAGGATCAGTTAACTGGTATTTGCTATCTTAAGTTAACATTTTTTAAATACTTTTATAATGATTTAAAAGCCAGCCAATATGAATGTTAATTATTTCATTAAATTCATGTTGCTTGTTTTTTTTTAAACACAATAAATCTATATCTTTAATGATAAAGACCTCAGCCCGTGATATTAATTATGACAGTTGACCAAATCTTTTGTAATTGCTTTGTTATGTTAGTTTTCCCCAGCACTTTTATAAATTCTACAATTAAGCGTATAAAGTTGTCGGCTTTATTTCAATTATAACCTCAATACTCGTAAATTAACGTTGGCAATAAAATTTATTTTTATTTAAGACAAAAAAAAAATACGCACATTAACTATATTTAATTTAAAAAACAGATACACATACGTACATTATATGCCACTACCACCCTCGATCAGAGTTATCGCAATCCAATTACATGTTTACCTCTTTAGAAAATCTTCACATTGATCTTAAACCGATTCCAACTCTAAAAAAAATGTACCTTGACTCTTTAGTGCTCGGTCGAAAGACCAGTTACCATCCTCAGTCTACATTCGAATTTTCTCCTATTCCAATTACCCAGTCCAAGTTTTGATTCTTTCAAATTCGAGGACAGCCTTCGCCTCCATGCATACAGTATTTTATCCCCAGATATATACATCCATATGCACATACTTGATCTTAAATTGATAATTAAATCGGAGAGATAAAATTAATCAAAGCCCATTAATACCACTTACGAGAAGGAAGAAATTTTAGAAATGGAAGAATATTCGTGAGATTATATCAAACAAAATAGGAAACCATAGACGCCGTAGTCTAGTAGGTAGTGTGTCGGTTTATTAGACGTAAGGCCCGGATTCAAACCTCACGTTAGACATCAAAATGAAATTTTGAAAAAATATTTCTTCGGCGAAATAGGCAAAAATTAGTACTCTTTGCATAAATGCTATATTTTATCTGTTTTAATATTAATTTTTTTCGATTTAGCTTGGTTAAGTTTCGCCGTGGTCTAGTGGGTACTGTGTTGACTTATTAGACGAAAGGCCCGGGTTCGAATCCCAGGTCAGAAATCAAAACGAAAAATATTTCTTCGGCGACTTCCTCTCAGCAGATTTCTGGCAAAGACTCTGAGAGTAAAAATTGCCATGAAAAGCTTCTCAAAAATCTGTCGTTCGGAGTCGACTTTAAACTGTTGGTCCCGCGGCTCATGTATAAAATTAACGCACACAGCATAAGTGGTGTGAGAAGTTAGGTCAAAATCCTGACTGAAGGCTTGTAATGGCCAATTATGTATGTATGTAAGTTTCCCAAATGGAGGTGCTCCGTTTATAAAGTTGGACCAAAAGGGGTCCAAAAAGAAGGGGGAAAGGGGTGAAAAGCGTACAAATTGAGTGCATTTATATTTAGGAATTGGAGTAATCAAAAAACTGGGTTGTTTGTTAAACCAGTTTCCGAATAATTTGAAAAATTGCATTGTTTAAGAAACCGGTTTCAAAACTGGTTTCGAAACCGATAAAACGGTATTTTATTTATCGTTATTTTTATAACCCGTGTAATGCCAGGTACAATCTGCCAGTTTTCTATAAGTTGAAGCACAGCATCAGCATCACGGAGAGAAATTCTATCAGGTTTTGCTTCTTTAATATGAAGTTTCTATTCAATTTATAGAAGTTCGACTGTAGCTGCCGTCCGATAGAGCGAAAAGCATTGAGCACAGCCGCCTGTAGGCGACAAGCATGAATTAAAGCACCGGCGTGAACGTATTAAGCCTGATAAGCAGCCTGACAAACTCATCATTGCGCACGAAATTAAAAATCAAATGAATGACATGAACTCGGTATTCTCAAACTCCTCGTATTCCCAAATTTTTTCCTGCACACTTTCTTAACTGAAAACCAACTAAGAGTTGCCATTTAATAAAGAGAAGAAAGATGTGATCGTGAAAAAACAAGATCCACTCCTCATATATTAATACGAAGTGATTTAGTAACGAAATGAAATTATAATAATAATTACGTTACGTTACGTTACGTTTTCGCTTTGGTTGGTTTTAAACCAGGTTTATATACACATGTTTTGAAAATTTTCTTTTAGTTTTTTTGCAGTTATAGTGTGTGACTACTTACACGAATAACTGTTATTAAGGTGAAGTGAGGCATGGAGTGGTGATGGTGAATGAAACGCATTGAGTTGATATGTTTGTTTAACGGCTTTCACTGTCACATATTTATGATCGATCAGCCATGTTTTAATGTTTTTCGTTGCCAGTGTTGTTGTGCTTTAATAGTGTTTCGAGAAATAAAATTTAATTTTTGTGAAAAAAAAAACAAACAAAAAATCTTTAAACAAAATAAAAAGATTTGTTTAATACTTCGTTTTTATTATAATAAAACTATTTGCTTTAGAAATATTTGTAAATATTTAAAGAAATTGAAATTAATTTTCTTTCTTTTCACACAAAAAAAATTTTGAACTTTCTTTAAAGGAATTTAAACTTTAGTTTTTAACTTTTTTTTTTTAACTTTTTTTTTTTTGTTAAAGAGAAGGGAAATTTTAATTCCTGTTACCTTTCCCTTATGTTTCAACAATTTTGAATGTTTAAATTTTAAAAAAGTGGGTCAATTTTAGAATTTATTTCTCGTTTTTTTTTTCTTGCAAATTTTTCATGCCAATATTAGGCAGACAATGTGTTTCAAAACTTCATGCCGCCTTTCTGTCTTCTCTTCTGGTTTTTAAAGATTTTTTTTATTAATAAATTATGCGTACATGACATCTGGTTTATGAGCCTTAAAACTCTACGTCCAATAGCTTCATATCATGCATAAATACGTACCAGCACCAAATCAAAGTCTGCCTTATGACTGTTAACCAACCACCAGTTACCACCATCAGACAACAATAATAAAAACGGTGTAGAAAACTAAAGAAAACCTTAACCTTTATCATCATTCATAAAGTAATTTTTGTTTCTTATTATCTCTCGTATTCAATTTGTTTCATTTCGTCCAAGTGCTGATAGTTGATTGGCATACATGGCTCTCGTATAGGCTTTTTGTTGTTAAAATTTGTACATTTTGTCACCTTTTGTTTTGTTAAAATTCATTAAACGTTTGATTTTTTTTTTGTTTAAAACAATGAAAAAATTTTTTTTCTCTTAAATTTATTAAATAAACCACAATGATGGCAATAACTTTTAAAGTTGTAAAGAAATAAGATAATAAAATAGCATAAAAACAAAACAAAAAAAGAATATTTTTATAATAATTTATTTAAAAAAAAAAAAAAAACATTTTTTTTTGATTGATCTATTTTCCAAGGTTTAAACCGATCTATATTGATGTATTTAAATTGGGTACAATAAAACGATTGTTTAAATATCAATAGATTGTCCATTTAAATATGAAAAAAGAAAACCTTTTTTATGGTAATAAATTGCGGTCACATTAAGCAAATATTTGCTGAAAAAAAAACGTAACACAAATATTTTAAATTTAAAAAAAATCAGCACACATTTTCAATCCAATTAGGCTTCTATTGAAGAGGTCTCACTTGGTGGCAGTAGGGCAAAATGCAGTTAACTCCTGTTCCAACCTGACATGATGCTTCAGTACTAAAAAGCTATAGATGATATATTCGAGTTGATTACACGTTTTTTATAATATTCTCTATAGGATTACAACAAGTGAGTTCTAGTCTGACATATCTGGAGATTTCCAACAATGCCATTGACGTACGTACATACTAGGGATGCCAAACGGGATCGATTTTTAAAAATCCCGGGATTCGGGATTGTGTAAATCCCGATCCTGAAATCCTGGGATATTTCGGGATCCAAAAATCCCGAAAAATCATGGGAAAAATCGCGATTTTCTCTTAATAATAAAATATTTTGTTAAAAAAATCATTTGTATTCCAATTATATCAGAATTCTATATCATTAAAAATAAAATATTAAAACAGCAAGACAAAAAGTAACAAAAATAAAAATTCTTCATACATAAGCAAATGCATTAGTTTTAAGAAAATGATTTGGATTCCAACAAAAAGATTAAAACATCTAACATGTGTATGACAGACTTGAACAAATTTTGTTGTCAACATACGCTGCCGTTGAAAAACACTTCTCGCAATCAACATTTGCTGGTAAAGTAGTTCCAAGATAGATCGCCTAATGTAAATAAATCTATTCCTTTGGACAGTTGAGTATCTAAATCAGTTACCCTATTAATTCCTTTTATAGACATTTTGGCTTCTTCGATGGCATCAAATAACTTTTTATCAATGGAAGTGGGGTTTTCCTCATTTGAGAAGCTAATATCGAAGTCAAGTGATATAGAATTTTTTTTTTCAGGACCTTTTGTGAGATCAAAATACATACATATGAATTCACAATCCCGAAAAATCCCGGGATAAGCTTTTAAAAATCCCAGGATTCGGGATTTTGTCAATCCCGGGATTTCGGGATTCGGGATTTCCCGATTGGCATCCCTAGTATATACGTACATACTGATATGTCCCAAATTCTGGACGTATAGATTACCTCGACGTCTCCATTCTAAGTACACTTAGAACGCTTTTAATGTTCTTGCATTTTTAAATTCTACGTTTTCTAACTTAAGTAATATCAAAATTTGGTTAAGATGCGGTCATTGGTTCCGATGTTATAAGATAAAATCTACTTAGAATACACATACAGTCTTATGGCGCGTGGAAACTTTGAGAGCTTATAACTCAAAACACACTTTTTCGATTTAGAATGTTATAGAACGGAGGCGTCGACCTGATCACTGCAAATTATATTGAAAGCAACGTACTGCTTTTTGGATGATGAGATTGTTTCCGACAATCCCCTGATTTCAATTCTCTCACGAACGTTAACTCAATGTATATACTTATCCACGAATTCTGAGAATTTCTCAAGAAAACTTCAGATCGTTCAAAGACAGCCCATATAAGAGTTCCAGACCATAAATGGATATAGTCAGAAATTGCATTATTGATGAAAGCTCACAACTATGGAAATGTTACAGCTGGATCTGGATAAGATTACTTTTGTTTCTTAGATAACATCGCCAATTACTATTTTCACAGCCCTCAACCCTATTGGAAGTCATGCCTAAAAGATGTGGCATGATTATTGCCCTAGCTATTAATCTCATGAGAAGTCGCCATAGTCTAGAAGGTAATGTGTTGGCTTATTAGACTGAAGGCTCGAGTTCAAAACTCAGGTCAGATATCAAAATGAAATTATGAAAAAATATTTCTTCGGCGACTTCCTCTCAGCAGATTTCTGGCAAAAACTCTAAGAGAAAATAAAATTACAATGAAAAGCTCCTCAAAAAAAATCTGTTTTAAGTTGACTTTAAACTGTAGGTCCCGGCACTTATATACCAAATTAACGCACACAACATTACTAAAATGATGTGAGAAGCTAGGTCGTAATCCTAACTAAAGGATTGTAATGGCCAATTACGTATGTATGTTTTAATCTCATGAAGAGGAAAAGACTGTGTTTCAATGCCCAAAGCTTGATACGAAGAGATGGAGATTTTTAGTCACCTTTTTTTTAACCCTGAACGATGAAGTTGCTAGAACAGATACGCTCTTACCAATTACCCAGGAAAATAGGTATACTTGTAACCTCTTTTAAATCATTTATCAGGCAAAGGCATCCATTAGGAAAAGCCTTGTTTTGTGGCAAAACTCAACTGGTTTAAATTGCATAAAAAGAGATTTCCCATACCTTCTAATAATTTTTGTAAAAGTAATAGAATGGATGGAACAAAAGAGTTTATATTCTAAAGGTCATTTTTTGAGTGGCAGTTTAAGCTCAAGGCTAAATTAATCTCCAGTTAAATTTAGTTTAAAATTTAAATTTAGTCTTTAGTTAACTGAATTATGATTTTTTGAGTGGGAGTTTAAACCTTGTAGAACTACCGTATATGTAAGCAAAAATTGCAAACTATTTCACAACAATTTGCTTTTGTACAGAACAAAAACAAACAAAAGCTGAATACTGTTGATTTTTTAAGGAAAAAATATATTTTTTTTTTTAAATAATTAAGACCGTCTATTGTCATTTTGTGTTTTATACAATTCAATAATCACTTAAATATTTGTCTTATTCGGTTTTCTGTTACTTAAAAGCTTTATTTTTAAATAAAATTTGTCAACTACCTTTGATAGTTAATCTTAAGTTTAAACCATCAACGTTATTGGTTTCAACTTAAGATTAAACCACCAACGTTATTGGTTTAAACTTAAGATTAACTGCTTAACCGTAAGGTTGACCTCAAAATTAAACTCGCACTCAAAAAATGGCCCTAACTTAGCTCAGATTTCTCTCATTTGACTAAGGCGTTCCCTCGATACATTAATAGAGGTATCGTTGCGTGACATCAATTTGCGATGAAGAAAATGATTCACTAGAAGGTATTCTTAAAACCTTATACACACGACATCAATGCACCTCAGAAGGAAACAGTAGAGGGCCATAAAATGTGTGAAATAGTTGGCAAATACTCACAACACCATATTCAGGTGCCCCCAATGTTCATAGCAATTTTTATTTACGCTTTGTAACAGGTCTTCGTATCAAAATCTGTCGAGTGCTTAAGCAACATCGATTCTTTGAATACCCTTCTTTGCTTGCATCAAACCGTGGGTTTTTTCAATAGCGCTGAGTTTCCTTTTCATTTCTCCGGTAATATAAAGGTTTAGATAGCCTTTAATGACAAATGTATAAATGAATGTTTGTCTAGGTTATGAAAAACTTTATAACTCTACTTACTAAGTAATCATTTGACAACAATTCCTTGACATTTTTGACTGTCAAAATCGCCTCCACACCCTTAAAAATGTTTCTAATATTTTTAAATTGATAATCAATAATAAATTATGCTGATGTATTGACGTTTTTATGGATTCAACAGTAATTAACACGTTTTATCGCTATTAATTAATAACAAAAAAAAAACCAAATATCAACAACAACAACAAAAAAATTTTTAATAGATCTGCAAAGTAAATTCATTGAACAATTTAATGAAAAAAACAAAAAAAAACAAACATTTTATCTGATAATTTGTATGCAAATAGTAAAATTTCACTTAAACAACCTTCGACGGAAAGACAAAAATTTTAAATATTAACACATTAAAACATTAAATAAAACTTTCTTGATTAAACAAAATCCATTAAACGCAAGTCCATTAAAATGTCAATAACTTCTGCCCTCCTCTATCGCTTGCAATATAGGCATGAAATCTGAAATTCCCTTCACTTGTAGTTTTCTTCCTATAATTGAAAGTGAAAATGTATATTGGAAAATCGTTTATACAAAATAAACAAATATTTTTTTATTTTATTAATAAAAAAAAATCTCGCATGTCATCTCTTAAAAATAAGAAAAAAAAAAAGGAAAATTTTGCAAAACTAATGAATTTGTCATTAAAAGATGTGCATGATGACATGACATGGCAGAAAATGAAACAAAAGTAAAACAAATATTCGTTTTAAAAAGCTTTTCTCAATTAAAAATGCAAATTTAAATTTAAGAAAATTAATTTACAAATGTATTTAACACGTTGACTGTCAACTACGAGATAACTCGTCGATTGCGTTCCCTTCTAGGGTGTCACTAAACCTAAACTAAATCAAATGGTAATTTTTGGCCAGATTTTTGAACATTGCCGTGGCAATCAACGTGTTAAGATAAGTAAGATTCGAGTGTTAAGATAAGTAAGATTCGAGTCTGAATTCGAAACTGGCATCCAATCCAATTCTTATATTTTATGGCAATACAAAAGCAATTGAAGATTTCGTTCCAATCCAATTTTTCAATTTTATGACAATCCAAAAGCAGTTGAAGATTTCGTTTCCTTCTAGGGTGCCAACTACGAGTTATCTCGTACTCACTAAACCTAAACTAAATCAAATTGTAATTTTTGTCCAGTTTTCTGAAAATTGCCGTAGCAATCAACGTGTTCAGACAGATAAGATAAGTAAGATTCGAGTCTGAATTCCAAACCACAATCCAATCCAAAAGCAATTGAAGATTTCGTTCCCTTTAAGCGTGCCAACTACGAGTTATCTCGTACTCACTAAACCTAAACTAAATCAAATGGTAATTTTTCGTCAGTTTTCTGAAAATTGCCGTGGCTATCAACGTGTTAAGATAAGTAAGATTAGAATCAGAATTCCAAACCGGCATCCAATCCAATTCTTATATTTTATGACAATCCAAAAGAAGTTGCAGATAACATTAACACCAAAGTTAAGAGAATATCATTTATTTAAATCGGTTATTCAGATTCAGTATTTAGTGATTTCAAAACTGCCGGTCTGAAGAGATTGTCAGCTAAAGCATTATTTGCTTGATGAAAGATTTCTAATTTTCAAGTATAGGTCGTTTCTAGAACGCGTAAAAATATTTAAAAACTGATTTCAAAAGCGGTGATCCAAACGTGGTCACAAATCAAGCATTGCGAGGTGATTATGAGCAACATAACCGATCCGATTGATTGAAGATTTTAAAGAAATTTTTAAAAGATTTGTCTAGGCTTGTGCATTATCGCAATAGCTTCTGGTTAAAAAACAGTTGCGGATAATCCAAATTGTTAGATTCCATGTGCATCTTCAGCATTTGGCGTATTTTGCGTTTCTTCATCTATATAAAGTCCTATTCATGGAATTGTTAAAGCCGGCTGACCATTTACAAGAAGCTTTCACAAAAAACCCGAAGAAGGGGAGGATCTACCCATTAATAGAGGAAAACTCTGAGAGTAAATAAAATTGCCATGAAAATGTTTCTCAAAAAATCTGTCGTTCGGTGTCGATTTTAAACTGTAGATCCCGGCACTCATGTATAAAATTAACGCACACTTTTGGTCTTCTCACGTGGCAAAATCCATCTGAATTTAATAAGTTAAATCTAGATTCATCACTAAACAAAACAGTTTTCCATTTGGATGTAGTCCAACCTAAAATAAACAAAAAGCTGAGAAAATCAGAGACTACGTTGCAATCAATCAGACAATCCTCTTTTTTTAAATGCTTCTTAGCCACCATAGGCTTCTTAGATGGCCTGAAGCTTCTTAAGGGGTGGCAATGTGATGGTTTGGACTTGTTGGTCCCTTTGTAGAAATTCAAACAAAAATGTACCGTGTTGTTTACAGAGACATTTTAGCCACTGACATGTTTAACTATGTTGAGTGGGAAATGCCACTTCGATGGGTGTTTCAGTATGACAATGAACCAAAACACTCATCGAAGTTGGTCAAGGATTGGTTGGTTATCAAGTCTTGGATTGGCCACCTTAATCACCAGACTTGAACCTCTTCGGCATTTTAAAACGGAGAGTTAGAACTCGACGCTTTAAAAACAAACAGGAGTTGATGAACGGTATAAAATCACTATGGGAAGCTATCAAATCTTATTGAATTTAAGCTATGCCCAAAAGATGCGCTGAGGTCAGAAGCAAGGATATCAAGGATATCATGCCTAATATTAAAAGTTGCTTAGATTTTGAACAGCAAATTTTTGAGTTAATTTTGTTTTTATTTTATTATAACTTCCAAAGAAATGGCATCGAATTGTTGTTGTTATTTTTAGGTTATAGACCGACACATTGTGTAATACATAGTAAATAAAATAAATATTTTCTATAAATTTATTTAAAGAGAAAATATGATTCTATTGTTACTTAGTGGAAAAGAGTTGCGTAGGTTTCGAACAATGCTGTAAGTGGTTTGAGACTCTAGGTTGTAAACCTAACTGAGGAAACTATGTTATCAGCATTGTTACAGCCCTTGGGTCCACATTGAAACAATGGAATACTAGATCTGAAAGATGTTAATTTACAATAAAAATAAACTAATATTTAACACAAAATTCCATTACCTTAACAACCCTCGTACTTCTAATACTTTACTTCCGTTTCAATTTTCTTTGTAGTACGTAATGTTAACAATAGAAACTCACATACTATGACGGACACTACGGCCACATTTATTTTTAGTAATTCAAGTGTTTGGCAACGCCATAAATTATGGTGGAGGGTGGGGGGGTTTTCAATTCTTTGCGAATATAAGCCGAAACAAAAACGCAAACAGAAACAGAGAAAAACCCAAGCAATTTTGTCTTACATTACCCCACAAAACGTAGAAAATATTAATCAAAATTGGCAATAGCGTTTGAAAAAACTACAATAAACTATTTGCAAAACAATTATATTTTTAATGGAATTACTATTTAAAGCAACTAAAAATAAAAGTACGAGTATTAAATATCGTATAATACAATAAAATACAATTTAAGTTAGAATAAACAATTGAAAGCTTTATCAATTGTTCTTTTAAAGATAATTTCATAAATAATTTGTTTATATTGTTTCGCCTAAATTTTTTTAAATTATTGTTTATAGATGCGTAAAATTAAGTTTCAGTCTCCTGCAGTTGAATTTAAAAATGAAGTAATAAAACTCATAGAAGTAATTCTATCACTTCAAGCATTTTGTGTCATAAACAAGCCGTCATTGAAACTTGGCTTAAACAAAACAAAAACAAAGTTTTGTTAACAAGAACACACGTAAAGTGGAAACTAGTTAGTGGCTGATTTAAGTACGAATACGAGTACGGCTATGTATTACAACATTTAATTTAGAAGCCCACTACATACTCTCGAAGAAGGCATACATACGTTCAATTTTACTTAATTTTGTTTTTGATTTTTTTTTTTTTTTAATACACTACGAGCCTCTGCTAATGTAACTTTGATGAGGTGTTTGTAGTACAACGTTAAAAATATTTCATAAATAAATATTAACCGGAGGATTATAATGTAAAATATACAAAGAGATGAAAGAGAATATGAAATAGAAAAATGTTCATTAAATTTACATATTAATTGAAGGTTTGCCCAGCAAACCATTATTCTTATTTTTTAATCTGATGTTTTTCTAATGATAAATAGCTAACCTGAAACATAACATAGAGTGAGAGCAATCCTACAGAGAGGCAAACACGAATGTGACTATTTACAGAAACGCTGACACTGTAACACAGTTTATACAGATTTGGATAGATCTAGGTGAAAGTTTATAAGGAGACACAGACTCGTTCAGACCGCTTAACATACCCTAGCGTACACAAATGAAATGTAGCTGTCACAAAGACTATATATATACCTTGATATGCTTTTGTGGTTATAAAACAAAAACTCACTTTCCTACCCTATGCTAAGGAGCCTTCCCATCACTGGAAAGATAGGGGAAACCAACAAGTGTGAATCTCTCCAGTTTCCTCCTATAGAAGCTTTTGTTTAATGAACTGTTAGTGGACAAATCGCCTGTGCAACGTTATCTATGCTAAACATATAGTCCTTACAATTTCGAACTGATCTACAGGGATATGATGCATTTAAATCTAAAAAAAGTCAATGAGTGAGTATCTGAAGTGACTTGGGTGTAAATCCCGAAAAACACAGGTGGTAGCTTTTACCAGAAGGTACAAACCGTCACCTTTTCTTTCAATGAAGCTTTTTGGATCGCACTTTAGAGGCACTTTCAGCTTAACATTTATTGTAAGGCCTTAGCGGTTGAATAGTTGCTTGAATCGTCTGTTGGTCACTCGAAGATCTTGAAGGAAAATGAATCAACGATTTTATAACTTAACACTTTTTATTCTTAGGGACGTAGAGTACTTCCAAACGGAACTGAATAGATGTATGATTGGAAGTTCTTTCAGGCGGAAGTATAGCCAGGCGACTGCCGACTTCTTATATAATGGCGTCTAGAATGATTTTCTGGTTTAATAGATGACAAAGCGCCATTACATTCCCTTCACATATAGTTACAGGAAACTGCAAAGCGGATAAATTAGTTAGATGTGGATTTACAAGCTTAAAATTGACGATGTGAAAATAAATTTCCTTAATGCAGCATAGGCAGGATAGTGCAACAAATCCGTCTGAATTTAGCAATACGACACAGGGGAAATACTTGTATGAGGCGCACAAATTGCAAAAGTATGCAGATAATCTCACTTAATGCCCAGAATGGACATTGGAAGACTAGGTGCCTTTATCGACAATAAAAGGCAATATTCGACCTTTGATAAACTCGTTCAAAATGCAAAGATTTTATCAAAATTTTCCTTTTTTCTCTGTCTCTCTCTTATGATAAAATATTTAAATTAAGGTCATTTGTTGAATACTGATAATCTCGTTATAACGCGAACTCTAATGCCAACACAAATTCAATTAGCTATGCAGTCACATAGATTAAATCAAATATTTGTTTGAATGTTTTCAAATATTAAATTTTGGTATCACAAATATTTTTGTGATTTTTTTATCTTTTTTGTCTTAAGTTAAACAACCTTCAAAACATAGTCTGCACAATTTACAATTCAGCTTGTCACTAAACACACGCTCACATGATTAATATTTAAATAAAAACAAAACTAAACTAAACAAAAAACTTTCACTTAAAATTGTCATTATTTATGCCAATTTCTATGCATAGTTTTATTTTAATGAGAATTTGAACATTTTTAGTAGCTTATATACACATGCATATGTATATGTTGTTGTTTCTAGAAATGCCTTTTATAACGATAATGTTTGTTGGGTTTCTTATTTATGGCGATTAACGGTTAAAATTACCTCATCTTAAATTAATAACAGCGAAAGAGTGTTTAGAGGAAGGATAAAACGATGTTGCCTACTTGCAAATTTCAAAAAAAAAAAAAATAATTAATGAAATAATTATTTTATAAAGCTTATGTACAGCTGTTTTCTTTTTCATTTTTCGTTTTTTTTTTTTCAAGTAAGTAAATTTAATGAAACGATAAAAACTAAAAAATAATTTATAAATATTACTTACGTGCAGCCTGCATGATTAACATGCCAATCACAATGAAATTCATATTGCCTTTATAGGATTTTCACGCGTTTGCTGTTAAAATAAACAATTACGCTGCCTTTTTTAAATCGATCCACTTTTGTATGTATTCCCGCTTAAAATACGTGTGCCAATTTGTTTCAATACTTAAAAATGAATCACAATCATATGCCACAGTATAACAACAATAACAACAACAATAATAATAATAATAAAAATTTTAAATGAAATCGAAATTTCTTCGAATAAATTTTCTATGGGAGAAATAAAAAAAAGAAGAAGAAGATGTTAAAAAAATAAAACTGAAGATGATCATAAAAGATAAACAAAATCATGTTATTATTTAATACTTTTTTTCTTCTTTTGGTTTTATTACTAATTTTTTCTTTTGCCAGAAAAGAAAGAAAAACACGCGTGTTTGCGGGTTTCACATACACACACACACACAATATAAAATTAAACCCGAACCGGTGTAAATTAAACTCAAAAAGTTAAATATCCGTTCGACTAACTAAATGCAAAGTAAATTTAGTCACTCTCTCTTTCTACTCTCTCCTTGCTACACACATTTATTTACATAGTAAGTGTATGTGTGTGATTTTTTTTTTTTCAATATTTTGTTTTCATTTTGTAAAGGTATTGTATTATTGTTGTGTGCATGTTGCCGTCGATTGTTATTGTTCTTGTTGTTGCTAAAGTAAAAGTGGTGTTTATAGCAACAGCAACAACAACAATAAACTCTTCAATATACATATGAATTGATTGTTACGGTATTTTTTTAACATTTTGTTTTTATTTAATTGTTATTATTGTTGTTGTTGTTATTATTATTATTGTATGGCATAGCTTTTTTAAATAAGAAGTTTTCTGCAGTAGTTTTGTCACACACACACACACACACGCACGCATTCATATTGGGTTGCCATAATGTGTTGAAGATTAATTCATGCGTTACAGGTGGTGGTGGGTCTTGTTTTTGAAATTCGTAGGTAGTTTTAGGGTTTAATTAATTTGTTGTATAAATTGTATTAATTATTTAAATTATATTTTCTTTTTTATTTGATTAAAGTGCTGAAAATATTTTCCTTTTTGTTATTGTTGTTGTTGTTTATATATGATTTTGGGTAACACTATTTTAATTCAATTAGCATCATTTATTTAAAAATATCCATTTTTTTTATTTTTCTTAAGTAAACAATTTCACTTTCCTTAACAAAAAAACTTTTTCTTTTTACTTTTTTGATCATATTTTTTTTTATATTATTTCTTTTATAACCACTTCATATAAACCATATACAATATTTGTTATGATTTTTAATAACCAGCTAATTTGTAAAAATTATTAAAATCGTGTGCTTTTAAAAATTGATTCCGAAGGTTATTATATTAGTTTAAATGCAGTTCGATTTTGTTTTTGGGGATTTTTCTGCTGTTATTTAGTTTTCTTGTACTCTTTTTTTCTTAATTTTTTTATGTGTTTTTGTTATATTTATAACACAATTTATTTGTTTTTATTTTACCTTCTCGCTCTTTTTTAAACAACTTTTAAAATGCAAGAAAAAAAAATACGTTTAAATACTTCGTGTTTTCCTTTAAGCCACACAAATAAAATACGAAAGAAGCGTTTCTTTAAGCCAAGTATATTCTTTTAAGTTTATTTTACAACTAAATACTCTTTGACTAGCTTCGACTTAACGTAGCTTGAAAGATACGTTACCAAAAACTATTAACAAGAAACACACACGCAATGTTTATAACACGCTTGCGCCACCTTTTGGTATTGCCATTCATTATTTTACTCCACTACTCATAACAAATCTCTCATTCCAACTCTCTTGACAATATTCAAAAGCCAACGAACAGCCAAATGGAAAGGTTTTCGTTCATTTGGTTTTTTCTGTTTTTTTTTTTTTAATTTTAATTTTATGTTCATATGCTTATGAGTTTTAATTCAAAATACTGCTTGTATTCATGAGTATTGAATATTTTCTTTAATTTCAAGGCGGTCCCATTTAACTACAAATGGTTTGGTTAGTTAGTACAAGCTTTAGTTTAAACACGATGTATGTACACAGGCCCACAAAAGTTTACATACGATTAAAAAATTTCACAAATTTCTAAACCAATGCAAAAGACCGTCTTAAAATCGAAGAAAGTTGTCTGTCAATTATGAAGATTGTAACGAAAACGGATTGGTTAGAAAATTTCTGAAATATGTTAACAATATGTATACTTTTGTGGCTGAGTGTATGTATACTTAAATTTTTTAGGTAGGTAAATGGATTGGTAACACGGTATTTTTAAGCATGTATGTTAAAAGTTGAGTGAAATTGGTAGTCATCCAGACTTTGCTTGGCAATACTTGCTTTAGTCCTTGATCATTCAATTACTCCGTTGATTTGTTGCGCCACCAGATTTTTCTTTCCATTGTTAGTTAACTTAAGTTCAAATTTTAACTCTGCAATTTTCTTTTTTTTCGCCGTGGTCTAGTAGGTGTGTGCTGGCTTATTAGACCTAAAGCCAGGGTTCGAGTCCCCGGCCAGACATCAAATTAAACATACAAAAAGTATTTTTTGACGATTTTTTCTCAGCAGATTTCTGGCATAAACTCTGAGAGTAAAAATAAAATTGCCATGAAAAATTTCTCAAAAATGTGTCGTTCGGAGTCGACTTTAAACTGTAGGTCCCGCCACTTATGTATAAAATTAACACACATAAGATAAGTAGTGTGAGAAACTAGGTTAATAATCCTGACTTAAGGGTTGTAATGACCAATTATGTATGTATGTAATTTTCTTCTCTTTTCTCCCGCCAGCTATTCCTGTCAAATTGACCCTAATCTAGACATGAATACGAAAATAGCTATCCATTTTATTTTAAATTCTCTAGTCTGTTTAATTTTGACTGTCGAGAAAGGGCCATTGGTAGGGCCTAGTTTGAACTTGGCACACCCATCAGCACCATTTTGCGAAGTTAAGGGTCTTTCCTCATCGCCCTGCTGCCAGAGGTTCATGGCGAAAGGATATATTGGTCAGCTGGTAGTGGTCCTTTCCTACAAATTTCGCCTTGAAGTTGACCATTTTTTTTTTAAATTGTCGGCCCAGATATTTTGTTCTTTTGTCTGTTATTATGATTGTTATCTGTTTGATTTTCACAAGTGTAGAGGAGAGGTTATATAGCGCACTGAACTGACAAGATCAAAAATTATCCACCGAGGTGACAAGATATCAGCGAGTCTTCATTCTTGCCTAAACTACTTGCCAGCCGGGCTATTCTAAGCACGGTGAAATTTTCAAAGGACTCAAACACACATTAGCGGCGTTTGTCCGTAAAGATCGTCCAACTAACTCTACTTTATTGGTAGAAACTTGGTTGTTAGTTGGCAACGCTCACGAATTTCGGTTGCTGCTTATAATATATCAATTATATATTGAAACTATTTTCTTTCCATTACAAGTATTCCCCGAGTTACGACCGAGATAGGTTCCTGGTCATCGGTCATAAGTCGATTAAATCGTAATTCGAATTCCATATAAAAAAAATGTAAGAAAAAAAATTACATACCGTACTACTAAGTTTTAGGGTCAGGAGAAGTGAAACTACCCAATATTCATATAATTCAAATTTAATTTAAAATAATAATATATTTTTAGGGATTCCCCGCAAATACATATTTGCTTTCTTTAAGTATTTTTTATGAAAAGAATTGGAAAAAATGGTCGTAGGTGCCTAACGGTCGTAAGTCGGGGACTACCTATATATCATATCCAAGTGTTTAAAATTCAATTTAGAATTACGTTTTTGATACCTTTCTATACAACTTTGGTTGTACTGGTTGTGTTGACAAACAACAGCTGACGTTTGTTTTCATTTGTAACACATTGTTTTTATTTTTTTTAACAAATTTCTATGAAACTTTTTAAATAACTTTAAGCCAAAACCTTAATATTTTATATTTTATGAATAATTTTATTAAAAATGATGTCAAATTAAATAACCGCTTTGGTAAATGAACGGAGTAACATCAATACATCAGCAGGCAAATAATGTGGCCAGCGGCGTTAACTCGCCTGCTAAAAAGACGACTTGTTTATATTATTTTAGCGATAATAATAATCGTATACACTGTTAAACAAATATTCCATAAGGTAAATTAGAATAGATTTGCAATAATGAAGAAAATTTTACTAAAAAATTTACTTGGTGCTTACTTTAAAGCGCCCTAGTCTACACCTCTTAGAATCCGAAGTGCTTTCAGTGGAACGTACAAAACCATTACTTTGGCGCACTTTACAAGAGCACGTTTTACCAAACGACACCGACTATCATACAAATCCGCCACATATAAGCTGCCGTAATTCAGAGCAGGGAAAGTATCTTTTAACCGATGATCGAGGTTTTGTTTGCAATGCCGAGCATTTGCTTGAGAATGGTTGTTGTAATACCCAAATGGAAACTACAAAATACTATACCTGTGAGAGCTGTAACCACACTACACACTGTTGCGGAATTTATGAATACTGCATATCCTGCTGTTTGCATCCCGATAAAAAAGCTATACTTGAGTTAGCATTGGATAATATTAAGGGTCGTCAAGCATTGTTGTACGCCCAGGTGAACGATCAATATGAATTGTGTTTATTCAAGTGTCGCACTAATTCACATTCAGTTGAACATGAAAATCGTTACAGAGATGCCGAGCATCGGTTTTGTTATGGTCCCACACAGGCTCATGAATCACAACTGGAAGTATCAGGCACTGGTTCATAGCTGTGATTTAAAGAATATTTATTTATAAAGAAGTAAAACTGTCAATAAAGGCCTTTATACTCGTTAGTTAAGTGAAATTTTAAATATAAGTTTAAAAATTTAATAGATTTAAGTAAAATCACTGTTTAATGCTGTAATTGCATACTCTCTATAGTGTATACATACTACCAATAATTTTGTAAATATTTAAAACAATTTTAATACAACAATTTTTATATATAGAATTGAAAGTAAATCAAAAGAAAATGTGTTTTATGACTCGATTATTTATCTGGCAACTGAACATGAATTACATTGGCTGTTGCGTAAAGTGATGAACTTTACTTGTGCTTCTTTCATTCCAGCTTTATTCAAATGGTTGACATCTGTTTGGTTTACGATCCGGTTCTTCTCAATTTTGTACCTTGTGTCATCGATTTATAGGAAGAACACCCAAAATAAATGTATATTTTAAATTAAACTGTTTAAGTAATTATACAAAACTAGCAAAACCGGCGAACTCCGTTTCGCCACCAGATGGCTTTGTTTTATGTAACATTTCGTTTGGTGATTAGAAGATGCAGAAAAAATTTTTTTCACAACAGTAATGAATTCATTTCGATTACAAAAATGAAGTGTTACTTAGTTGAACTTTCTAAGTAAATGAAAGTGAATCCAAAGTAAATACTGAATCGAAGCGTTATACGTGTGCGCAAATTTTTTCTTTCATTAAAATGCTCTTTGGTAAACCACATTTTTTGTTTTTCGGTCTGACGTTAATACAAACAAAGCGGATGGTTTCCCAACACGTAAACACGCAACGTATTACTGCAAACTGGAAATTGCAATCGTTTGAAATCAAACGGAAGATCAGTCGGAATCATTGGTATTCGAGGAATACATACATTTTCACCTGCGTACATTCCGTTAATAATTGTTGCCTCAATCAAATTCGGCATAAGTCTTTTTACCGAAAGTCGTGTACCGTTGCAAAGTCGCGGTGGATTCAAATTACGCAATATTATAATAGCTGTACCAACTTTGAGATGAGCAAGTTAAGTGGTGGAAATCCGGGTAACTTCAGAGAGTTCAAAAACTCCGTTGGATAATTTATTACATCATCGGGATTTTTTATGGAATCAACGGATTTGTATTTTTGATTGAATGGTGAAATTCAGTGCGTGTACATCATTATTCTTTGCGGCAAGAATTGCTCGTTGACTTAACCAAGCATAATTCTGATAATTCTCACTAATGTTTGGGAAAACATTTTCAATAAGAGCTAATAGAGAGTCTACAAATCGGCAAAAGTCGTTGGTAAGAGTAATTAATCGCATCAACTGGGACTTTTCCGTTTCCAACAGCTAACAATTGTTTGGAAAATTGTGCAGAGCTTTGATCATTTTGAAGTTGAACTCTGAATTAGTGATTAGCGATAATGTTTTTACGTTATTCCATAAAGGTGATGCCTTCAGGCAAGCATTCAATTCATCTGCAGACATTCCACGGGAAATTACTGACAATGTCTACCTGAAATCGCCTGCCAGCAATATCATCAATCCGCCAAATATGTTGTTATTTCGCCGAAGATCCTTCAGTGTGAAGTTAAGTGCTTCAAGTGATTTCTTATGTGCCATTGTGCACTCATCCCAAATAATGAGCTTGCATTGCATTAATAATTTTCCCATTGCACTGGATCGGGAAATATTGAATATTGGAGAATCAACTGATTACGCGCCGGCGCCATATACTTAAAATATTGGTTTGTAGTACATGCTCTGTATTAGAGATGGCGCTGTATGTGAAAAAAGATTTTCCCGCTTTTCTGTTGAGATTTTTCCTAAATTTTCTTTGCTATAAACCTCACGGAGCCCGAGACCTTTCCAACGAATGCAAAACCGTGGAAATCGGTTCGTGCGTTCTGGAGTTGTAACGTCAGGAAGGAAACCCCGACTTATTTTTATATAGTAGATTAATCAATTACAAATATTGTTTTAAAATCTTTAAAAATATAACCAAACATTAATAACAACTCTGTTATTAGCGTACGATCATCATGGTTGTACTTTAAGGTATTGGCTGAAGAACACCTTAACAATACAGCTGAGTTTGAGACTGATAAGACTAACGGCAGCCAGTAATAGTTTTGTTCAGTGTGTGTGTAGAGTTTTCGCAGGTGGATTGTTGAATTTTATTTAATTTTTATTAGTTTTTGTTTAGAATTAAGATTTTAATAAAATGTTTACACTTTTATATCGTAATGTAAGGTAAGCAACACAAGTTGATTAAAAATAAATAAATAAATGGATGTGTTCAAAGGTTCATCAATTACGGAATGCTTAAGTTAAGAAACTTTGGACATGTTTTTTTTTTTTTTGTTACATAAACATGCATTAAAAAAAAACAACAACAATTTAAATATCAGATTTTTTTTATTTTGATATTGCAGGTCCTATGCTACGCAAGCAACTAAACGAACACCTGTAGTACGGCCAATTAACAAAATCTTGATTGCTAATCGTGGTGAAATTGCTTGCCGTGTCATTAAGACCGCCCGTAAATTAGGCGTACGGACTGTTGCTGTCTACTCGGATCCTGATGAAAAATCTCTGCACACCCAATATGCCGATGAAGCCTATCGTGTAGGTGAAGCAGCCACAGCTTCGTCTTATTTACGTGCAGATCGTATTATTGATATCGCTAAGAAGTCTGGCTGTCAAGCTATACATCCTGGTTATGGTTTTCTATCGGAGTCTGTGGAATTTGCTGAACTATGCCAGAAAGAGAATGTTGTGTTTATGGGTCCACCCAGCTCGGCTATACGTGATATGGGCATAAAGAGTACAAGTAAACATATAATGGATGCTGCCGGCGTTCCTATAATTAATGGCTATCATGGTGAAGATCAAACGGATGAACGTTTACAGGCCGAAGCTAAAAAAATCGGTTTTCCGTTAATGATCAAGGCTGTACGAGGTGGTGGCGGCAAAGGTATGCGTATTGCTAATACGGAAGAGGAATTCATGACCGCTTTAAATTCGGCTCGTAATGAATCACAAAAATCTTTTGGTGACAGTTCCGTATTGTTGGAACGTTACGTTAGATCGCCGCGTCACGTTGAGGTGCAAGTTTTTGCCGATCAATATGGTGATGCTGTGTACTTGTGGGAAAGAGATTGCTCAGTGCAAAGACGTCATCAAAAGATTATTGAAGAGGCGCCAGCGGTAAGTAAATAAAAAAAGTTCTTTATACAATTTCAATTAACCACAAATGGTGTGAACCGTACTGCCTTTATCGCAAATCATAGATAAAAATAGAATTTTTAGTTATTTTATTATAAAAATATACAGAAGTTTAGAAAAGCCAGCAGTTTCCGATAGAAAATTAATTAATTTGAATTAATTTATTGTCAAAGAGTCTTCAAACAAAATCTTCAAACTTGTTTTTCAAATCAAGACTTCTGTTTGATCAGAATCATGTAGTGAATAGTCCTTTTGAACGCCTTCTGTATGTTAGCTGACTCCTCGCTTTACTTGCTGGATTTTGTTTTCCTTTCAAGGAAAAATTTTAGATGTTTAGACTAAAAGATCCAAAAGGTTGCAATGCACGCCTTAATTTATAAACTCTTCTTAAAATCCTTATTAAATTATTTATAAAAAGAGAAAGCATAAGATGTAATAATTGATATTTCCCAATAAAAATCGTGAATAACGTGAAAAACGCAAATTCTTCTAGTAAATTGTATGCTCCCGAGTCGAAGAATTAATTTTCGCCATTTATTGTCAACTTTCAGCCTGGTTTGTCGGAAGAATTACGTCGTGAATTGGGTGAAGCTGCTGTACGTGCTGCTAAAGCAGTGGGTTATGTTGGTGCTGGTACTGTTGAATTTATTATGGACAAGGAGGATCTTAGTTTTCATTTTATGGAAATGAATACTCGTTTGCAAGTAGAGCATCCCATTTCGGAAATGATAACGGGCACAGATTTAGTTGAATGGCAGATACGCATTGCGGCTGGCGAACCATTGCCCGTTACCCAGGAGCAAATTCTGCGTAAGGGTCATGCTTTTGAAGCTCGTATTTATGCTGAAAATCCTCGCGGTGGTTTTCTACCAGGCGCTGGTCCCCTACGTTATTTAGCTACACCACAACCCAGTGAAGGTCTTGTACGTGTTGAAACTGGTGTACGCGAAGGTGATGAGGTTTCTGTCCACTATGATCCAATGATTGCCAAATTGGTGGTATGGGGAGAAAATCGCACACAAGCCCTTAACAGTCTAATAGCACGTTTGGGTGAATATCATGTGAGTTAACAGTTTTCCTATTGTCTAGTCCATGTATTGTATGTAATGAACGTTTTACTTTCTTTAGATTACTGGCTTAGAAACCAATATTAATTTCCTTATTGATTTGGCTTCCCATCCTGAGTTCCAAGCTGGCAATGTTCATACCGGTTTTATTGATCAACATTTCGATACATTATTCCCTCCTTTGCAAGATCACGACACCGATTTGTGTAAAGCTGCTTTATCAATTGTGTTCAATGAATTCCAAGCTAACAAATTGAATAGCATTAGCAAAACAGATCCCTTTATCTTCTCACCCAATTTACGCCTAAACTATGATTTAGTTCGCCAATACCAATTAAAAAGCAACGATAAAGTGTACAATGTCTCCTTGAAATACGATTCCGATTCAAATATTCAAATCAAAATCGACAATGGCAATTGGTATGATGTTAAAGCTGATCGTATTGCTGATGGTGGACGTCTAAAGATAAGATCCAATATTGCCAACAATATATCAACTTACAATGCTCATATTGACGAGTCCGAAATTACAATATTCTTGGAGAATGGCAAAAAGACTTTCGAATTGATTCAACCGAAATTCTTAAATGCTGCTGCTGATCAAGGTGGTAGTGCGGGCTCTAAGATAGTCGCCCCCATGCCTGGTGTATTGGAAAAGGTTTTAGTTAAACCCGGTGATAAAGTAAAGAAAGGTGACAGTTTGGCTGTTTTGATTGCCATGAAAATGGAACATATTCTAAAGGCTCCCAAAGATGCTGTTGTCAAGTCTATTGGCGGCGCTGTAGGTGCCAATGTAGCCAAAGGTGCTGCTGTTATTACATTCGAAGAAGAAGACGAAGAGAAGGCCGATAAGTAAATAGATTTTATTTGATAAAAAATTTTTAGCACTTTTCAGTACCAGAAAAAGGTTGCATTTATTTTTTTTTTTTTATTATGTAGTTAAACTTTTTTGTAGTTATAAATAGAAAAAAACAATTGGATTTACTCTTTATTATTATCGTATATTAAGGCTTAAAGCTTTATTGTTAATTTTTGTTAAAACAAATAAAATTTGTCCTTTTTTGTCATGTAAAAATATTTTAATACGACTATGGATTAATTTGTTTTGATGATTAGCTATGTATAGTGTACTATTTGTGACCGTAAGCTATTAAAGCATAAAGATATTGGGACTGGAATGCATGCTAACAAGGCAAAGCTTCTGACTGTGGCCAACATGGCGACCACCAGGGCGATCCTTGTCTTGCTGTGTTCAAGTTGACACGCAGCCTCCTCGTGGCCCCTCCTGGATGGCATTCTAGCACCCGCTAGATGTTAACTAATGCATGCAGCGAGGTCCAATCCCCTGGACGTCAAATTCGGGTTGTGCGTAGGGTTTGGAACCCACCACGTAAAAATTATATCCAATGAAAGCCAATACAATAGCCTCTAAAGTTGACGACCACGGCAAACGTTTCAAGGACAACGATTTGAGAGTAGGCACATGGAACGTCCGCACCCTTTATAGGGCAGGCGCTTCCGCCCAACTGGCGGATGCCCTCATGAAATGTAGGACGGACATCACTGCCATACAGGAAATGCGATGGATAAGACAAGGATGCAAAAGGCTAGCATCTTGCCATGTGTATTACAGCTGCCATGTTGATAAGCACGCATTCGGATGCGGATTTGTGGTTAATAAGAGACTTCGTCACCTTGTCTCTGGGTTCACTCCAGTGAACGAAAGGATAGCCACAATCCGCATCAGAGCAAAATTTTACAACATCAGCCTAATTTGTGCTCACGCCACGACGAAAGAAAAGGACGATGTGGTTAAGGATGCCTTCTATGCTAAACTCGAGGACGTATACGATAAGTGCCCGGCCCATGAAGCCATAATCATCCTCGGGGATTTTAATGCGAAGTTCGGGCGGGAAGTTATCTTTGGTCCCACTGTCGGACAGTTCAGCCTCCACGCAAACACTACCTCCAATGGTATGAGGCTGATCGATTTCGCCGCGGCGCGTAACTTGGTACTATGTAGCACCAGGTTTCAGCATCTCGACATTCACAAGGCCACTTGGATGTTCCCTGATCGATCAACATCCAACCAGATCGATCATATTGTGATTGACGGAAGGATACATGCCTTCTAGATGTGCGCACATTTAGAGGTCCAAACATCGACTCGGACCACTACCTTGTCGAGTGCGCATTTGCGCCTCGAGGACTGTACGCTCTAGTGCACTGCGAAAACTGGACGTTAAGAAGCTGCGATCACAAAGGACAGCTGAGACGTTTTCCGCTCAACTCTCTGATAAGCTCCGTCATTCCCCATCCAATCTCAGCGACATTGGCGGATTGTCGGCCAACATCTCCCACTCTTTGCGTAATACTGCGGAAACAGTCCATGGTTTCGAGCGCCCACCCCAACGAAATCAATGGTACGATGAGGAGTGTCGCGAGGCTGCTGCAGCGAAATACGCCGCATACAGAAAGACGTTGCAGTCGGCCGCTACGCGAGCCATTGTCGAAAATTACAGAGAGAGGAGAAGGGATAAGAGACGCCTTTTCAGACGCAAGAAGAGGGAGCAGGAAAGGCGTGAGCGTGAGGAAGTCGAGATGTACAGATGTAGGAATGACGCTCGAAAATTTTATCAAAAGGTTAAGCGTCTGACCGAGGGGTATAAGCCCGGAGCGTTTTCCTGCACGAATGAGAATGGAAACCTGGTTACAGATCCGCAAGGGGTGCTGAGGTTGTGGAGGAAACACTTCTCTACTCTTCTGCAAGGCGATGACGACATCAATATCGCCTCTAGAAATGATGTTCCGAACCCGATCGATGATGACGGCGTGGAGATTCCGCCGCCTAGCCATGAAGAGGTTAAAGTCGCGATTATGCGGCTTAAACACAACAAAGCGGCAGGTCCTGATGGCCTCCCCGCTGAATTGTTTAAGACCGGATGTAATGAGTTGGTAGGGCGCATGTACCAGCTCATCTACAAAATATGGCTAGAGGAAAGTATGCCCAAAGATTGGAACCTCTGTGTCCTCTGTCCCGTCCTGAAAAAGGGAGACCCTACGATATGCGCCAACTACCGGGGTATAAGCCTTCTCCCTATCGCATATAAGGTTCTTACAGGTGTATTGTGTGAACGACTGAAGCCACTTGTCAAAACGCTGATTGGACCTTATCACCAAGTCCACCATCGACCAGATCTTCAGACTACGCCAAATCCTGGAAAAGACCCACGAAAATCAAGTCGACACACACCATCTTTTTGTCGACTATAAGGCTGCTTTAGAGAGCCCCATAAGGGATCGTGTTTTTGCCGCAATGTCTGAGCTCTGTATACCTGCGAAGCTGATGAGGCTATGCAGAATGACGTTGAGCAATTCCTGCAGCTCCGTCAAGGTAGGAATGGACCTCTCCGAACCTTTTGATACCGTACGAGGTTTCAAACTCTTAAGTATTTATAAATCGAACTTAAGGAAGATGCTGAAGTATGAATTTAATGATTATGTTTGTGTATGTACGATTATATACAGAGCGTAATGATGACGCTATCATGCACATAGCATTTGACGGGAACAACAAATACTTGCACCCAGGTGGTGTATACGTGAAAAATCAGGCGTAAAATAAAATATTTAGATACAGCAGGATGTATAATCTTACCCAATAGGTAATTCTATGTGTCTATGGCCGGCTGTGTACACTAAGAGAACCGGTTGGTTGCTGGGCTTGGATAAGGCCAGCTTAAGGTTGGTTGTCGGTTTTATCACGGGTTACTGCGAGATTAGGTCGCTGACGGTGATCTGGAACAAATCCCAGCCGGACTACTGCAGGGCATGTTGCGATGAGGAGGAGTGGAAGACTATCGAACATCTCTTCTGTAACTGCCCAGCCCTTGGTAGGTTGAGGGTACTTGGCAGGGCCTTCTTTGTAAGTTTGAATTCAGTGTCGAGAGCCGACATCAAGGCTTTCCACATATTCATTAGTAGTTTGGGCTGGTCGAGAGGTGCTAGGGCTTCATAAGTGTAGTCGCGCTCTCACGCCCTCCTTGTTGTGTCTGGTTTGTGTGATTCCTCCGCTTCCCATTCTCCCCCTTTACTACATACCCTCCTTTCGTCCTAACCCCTCTGTTCTATTATCCTTTCCTCTTTTTAGGACGTTGTACAATGGCTTAAATCAACTTCCGGGTACTGTACTTGTCTTAATTGACAAGTACACGCCCTCTAACCTAACCCAATAGGCCACCAGGGCCCAAAAAAAAAAACTTTTAATACAGTTTCTGATTAAATAAAATGTATTTCTTCGAATTTTTTATTGTTGGTATTATTATAACATTTAATTTTGTTGTAGTTTTTTTTTATTTTTTTCTTTCTTATTGATTTAATTTTTTTTTATACTATTTTATTATTATTTATTATATAATAAGAATATTTAAGATTTTTTTTTCCTTTTATAAAGCGTAGTAATAATAATCATTGTTTTTATTTTTATTATTTTTTATCGATTTCCGTTTGTTTTTTTTATATAACATAATTATTTAATCATAATAATATACGTTTTTTTCTTTAATTCAATTTTTATTTCCTTTTTTTTTATTTGTTTATAAAAAAATAATAAAAATTTATTTTTTTTTTTTAATTATTTACGTTTAAATATGATTTTTTTTTAGTAAAAGTTACAAAAAAGATTATAAAACAAAGTGAAATTGTTAATGTTAATTAAAAAAAAAATTAATCATATTTAGAAAGCGATACAATTTATATTCTTTACATATATCATTTTTTTTACACAATTATAGTTAAAAAGTTTAATTATTTTTTAATCTAAAAAATTATAGAAATTTATTAAGTTATTGTTTTAAACATATAAAATCAAACGAAGCAAATATTTGTGGAAAACATTGAAACATTCAAAACATTATTAAAATATTTTCTCTTAAGCAGAATATTAAAATATTTTTTTGAATTTCTATTTTCCTATTAGGCAAATATTTGCCTAGTCTGTTTGTACCTTTAAAAAGGGAAAATGTAAGGAAAGGAAAATTTATTAAGTTATGCTGTTTATTGCATGTAAATCTCAACATTTTTATTTTAACCTGTAACATACTCTAAGAAACGAGAGAAAAGTTTTCGATCAACATCTTGTATGCAAATCATTCAGCAATCTGGGACCGATACCTAGAGAAAGCAGTGGAAATACTGCTATATACACAAGGGAAACTTTTACAAAATTGCGCTAAAAATTAAAAATATTCTTAAGAAATTCGCAAAATTAATAAAAAATGATTTCAATGCTGAATTTCAGCAAAAAAGAAGCAATATGTGATAAATTATTGCAACATTTTTTGAGTCAAGAACTGTAAACACTCAACATTTTAGAGAAGGCTTCAATAATATAGCTTTTTTTATATTTTTATGCATACTAATGAATCTGCAATTTCCAATTTTGTCTGATTAAACCACATAAATAAATTTTTGAAAAACTTTCAATTGTTTTGTCACCCACTGCATGTAGAGCCGAAGAACCTTTTGTTAAAATATCAAACGTAATAAAAAACAAACTAATTTATTAAAATATTGTTTGATGGTACTTTTTTCCTTTTACATCTTTCTAAATTGAAAGAAAATTCATTCGAATTTTAGTTGGGTTGTTAATCATTGAGCTTTGAACATATAACCCCTCATCAAGCTAATGTTCCTCAAAATCGAAAGAAAATTCATTCGAATGTTAGTTGCGTTGTTAATCATTGAGCTTCAAACATATAACCCCTCATCAAGCCAATATTTCTCAAAATCAAACTGTCCTGTCACTCATTATTGAGTGATTAAATCTTTTTTTTATCTTTAAAAGTGTTATAGAGTCTCATTATCGGAAAACTCGTACAATCGAAATTAAATTCGAATTTAGTTCGATCACCGGTCCTGTATTAGCTTCCTTAATTTCAACTTACCATTGCACAAAACATATTCTCAATCTATTTATTATCCTTTGCTATGTTTCAGTTTCAATAATTACATTATTGAACATAGCTTAGCAGGCACACACATACACGCATTATTGGCCTTTACAACCTTTAAATCAGGATTAAAGCTTGATATCTTACAACTAAATAGGTATTTCAGAAAATCTTTAATGTGTTGCATACACTTTGAGAATAAAAATTTTGCAGGTGATATACATACATAGAGTCGAACTTCTATTACTTGAACTTTTTATAAGTTGAAGCACAGCAAACAGCATCATGAAGAGAAATTCCATTAGCTTTTGCTTCTTTAACTTGAAGTTTCTATAAATTGAAGTCTTTTTTCTGGATAATGTTGATTCAATTTATAGAAGTTCAACTGTATGTATGGCTCCTCTCCCATAGAATCACCTGCTTAAACATTCATTGGGAGTATAGAGGACTCTTCAGTTCATGCAACCATGTATCGTATGGAGTAAATTTCAAAGCAAATATTCAAACTTCATTTAAATTGGAGTCAAGTTAAACAGCATACATCAGATCGAACCCGACTGAATTATTGTTATTATAATCCTATGTTCATAAAATGCAAACCTTAACAGCACTGCAACTGTCTAATGTTCGTAAATGCAACATTAAAGCATATTGTGCGCAAATAAACAGAAAACTCTAATCATAAAAATGACTGATGCATTAAATGAGTAAGTACAAAGAAACATTGTAAATTTTTGTTTTATTATTTATTTTACTCCTTTTTGTTTCGACTTTTGTCATTTGTTTTATCGTCTAGTTCAAAAATCAAAATTTATTAATAATTTTTTCCATTTCTAAAGTGTTTCTTCGTTCGTTAATGCAAACAAATAAATCAGCAAAAAGCAGCGCATCAGCAATATATCGCTCCTTTATTGCAACATAATCATATCGCAAAAAATTAAAAATTTGTAATTACTTAAAGAAAACTGCCCTTTTAGACCTTCTGTACATGTTGAAAAAAAAACTGTTTTATATCTCAAGCTAAACCGAAGTTATAGTAAAAAGTGTTTGCGGCAATTAGATCATAGGACTTATGTCTTGAAAACTTAAATCGAATTTTGCCAAGTTCAAGTTTTTTTGAGATATGACTATGTTGCAATTAAGGAGCGATATGATTAGCAACGTGAGCGCAAAATAATCATATTATGTAGCGTAATAATGCATTTACGAACTGGCCAATTTCTTTAATAATAGGATTACTAGTAATTACAATCAATAGGAGAATAAGTTTATCAAAAAGATAAAATTTAGAAAATTGATGAAATGTTGTCCTCCTCCCTTTCCTTCATTTTCCATAATCTAAATTTAATTACTGAATTAATTTTTTTTTTTGTGTTTTTGTTTTTATAAGTGTTGAAAACTTTGTTTAAATTTGAAAAGAGTAAGAAGAAAAAAAAGAAAGTGAAGTGAGTTTTTAAATTTTATTTTATAAGTTTTGTTTTGTTTTGTTGTTGTTGGATTTTATGTTTTATTTTTTTGTTTGTTTTCATTTTAAATTTCTGGTTTCTGGTTTTGTTTTTTTTTAAATCTTTTTCTTCTTTTATTTTTATATATATATATATTTGTTGTTGTTGTTTTCAATGTAATTTTAATTATAAATTAATAATTATAATTATTTAATAATATTAATTATTTTTTTCATTTTTTTTGTTTTAGGGGTTTATTTATTTTAAATTTTATTATGTTTCTTTTCTTTTTAATTATTTTTTTTTTATTTAATTAATTCTTTAGTGTGAAAAAAAGAACATTTTTGTTTTCTTGTTTTTATTTTCTTTTCTTTTTTAGTTTTTTATATAATTTTAAATATTTGTTGTTCTTGTTGTTGTTTAAAAAGTTTTAATTTTTATTGTTTACCGTTTTTTTCTCTGTTGTTGTTTGTTGAATTTAAATAATATTTCAATATTTTTAAACTTCATCTACGTTTTTGTTGTAGTATTAAGTTGTTGTGTTGTCGCATCCATATCAACCGTGCCCATTAATATATTGTGTTGGTCATTTGTTAGTATTGCTGTATTGGCAATATTATTTGTTGTTGTATTTACAGATTGTATATCATCGGTATTATTTGTATTTGTTGTTGTTGTCATCGTTGTTATTGTTGCTGTTGTTGTTGTTGCTGTTGTATTATTTAAGACATTTAAAACATTTAAAAGATTCAAATCATTGTCCTTCTTTATTGTATTTCCTGTTGTCATTGCTGCTGTGGTTGTTGCGCTGGTGGCGGTGGTGGTGGTGGTGGCTGCCAATGTTGCCGGCGTTTCTGAGTTAATGACGCCGCTGACGGACTAATTCCAAGTAGAGATAAAAGAAAAAGGGAAAAATAGAAAATATTTTCAATTAATTTAATATTATTTATGAATTTTTAATTTTTATTTAGTTTTTTATAACTAAATAATCATCAATTTGTAGGTTTTTTGGTTTTTTCATTGATTAAAAATAATGCCAAGCGCAACAGTGAAAAAAGCGTTTTTATTTTTTTAATTCTTTTAAAATATAAAATGATTTCGTTTTTTTTTTTTTTTAAATATATTTCAGTGAAATTGATATATGTGAAGCATTTTGATTGTATTTTTTTTTTTTTTTGAGTGTAAGTAAGTTATTGTGTATATTTTTTGCAGTGTAAGTATACATAAAAAAAATTAAGAAAAAGTACATTTTCAAGCCGTTGCAAGATTTTTGTTTTGTTTGCTTAAAGTGAGTATTAAAAAAATAAAGAAATAAATAAAAATGTTGAAAACAAATCGTTTGTTATTATTTTAAATTATGTTTAGAGGTAGGTAGAAGTAGCTAAGTCCACTCAAGTAGTATTAGCAGAGACACTTATGCTCATCATTGTGATATTAACTTATGTTTAATTAAATAAAGAAAAGTAAAAAAAAAAAACTTGAAATGACTCATAAATCAAGAATGCTATGGTTAAGCCTTTTCACGAGTATCAGATATAGATTTTACTACTCAGTGTTGAACGAATAACCAAAAAACATTCGAAAAGAATTTCTTTTAAATTAAGAAAATAAGACAAAATCTCACTACCGGAACGAATATCGAATGTAATGCAACATTCAAGAGAAAGTTCTTCAGACATCAGACAAAAAAAAACTGAAAACTTGAAACAACAAAGCAATATCTGTACATACATACGTCATTTCGTTTTGGCCAATTTTTTTATTTTTTGTTCTCGTCTGTTAAGATCAGAAATGTATCCTTATTGATCAAAGAAAACCCAATTGACCGAAGTTGGGGCAAGATAAAGAGATTGAGGGTAACGTGATCACAAATGAAGTGACTTCACAACATTTAGATGGTTCATCAAGCTGATCGCTAAAGGGATCAAACGGTGAGTAAACATGCTATTTCGAAATAAGAGAGATTATAGAACATCTAAGCTAATATGATTCTGGCTGAAATAACCTAGAACGTTCCTAAACCATCGTAGCGAATCTCTTTACGGCAGTTTTTTGAGTACATTATGCTCCGAGAGTGACAAACAATTTGTGTGACATAGGCAAAACAGTTTTTTTTTCTAGAGTGTATAGTGATATCTGCAACTATGTAGTGGCATTCAATGGCGTAAACGCAGCGTCTACCAGATTTCTGACCTAGAGAGATTCATTTCGAACATTGAATGTCTGGTGAGATGAGATATACAATTCAGTCTTTATCCTCTATCTCGTATATCAATTTGTACCCCAAATTTTATAATTGGGTTCTTAAGAGTTCATAACTACATCGATGTATTCACATGCCATGAAAATGTTTCTCAAAAATTTATCATTTGGTGTCGACTTTAAATTGTAGGTTCCGCCACTTATGTATAAAACTAACGCACACATCATAAGTGGTGTGAAATGCTAGGTCGTAATCCTGACTGAAGGGTTGTAATGACCAATTATGTATGGATGTTGTAATAGATTGGATTATATTTTGGTAACATCTAAAGTCTTGCCTGAAATACTGAAATAATGTATGTAACGTCCCTCAGGGGAAGATCATCTTCGGCTTTTTACACACATAGGACATGAACATCAAAATTGTTCGTTAAAAAAAAGCGTAAAAATACATTCAGTTGCTTATCAGCTTTCTATGAAGCTGGTTCTTTATTCGAACGTCGCCGCCCTCAAAACTAACCCACCCTCACTCGACCGCGGGGGTCTCGTCCCATTACGTAGGGACACGTACACACTACAGTCCAGACTGTAGTTGGTAAGGGAAAAGTTATGGCAACGAGAACATAAAACAGCTACAAAACTTAATCACAAGCTGAATAAGGTAAAAACAAAACTGAACTATCTTGTCGCTTCTTTTTCGAAAAGTTTTTTTGTATATCAATTATACACTCAAAAAAAAAAAATTACAGTAAGATTCACTATCTTCTAATGAGATTAACTAATAAATAACAATCAGAAATGATCACCATTTTTGGAAGAATATTTGTCAAGATAAGTACGCAGTGTTTAGGAATTGGGCACTGTACATTTTCCATCTTCCACTACATAAACATATTATTAGGTTACACTTGAAATTATTACTAATAATTTTCCTCTAGTTATCTTGATTGAGAGGTACATGTTCTCTAACCTAACCTAACCTTCCTCTGGATTATACACTCACATTTTTATCATGTTCTCTTTGTGCCAACGTCTGGTTGTAATGACCAATTATGTGCGTATGCATTGATTATGAATGGTCCTGTGGAGCAAAGTAAAGTTTTAACCTTTCACAAAATTGGAACAACACAGATTATGTCTCTAAGTATAAAAGTTATAGATTGAAAATGAATATTTTTAGAATAACAATACAATTCCTATTTGCAATAAAAAAAAGAAAATAAAAACGGAAATAAAATTTAATGATGTTCAATAGATGACGAAAATTATAATTTTTTGTGAAAATTGATTTATAATTAACGAATGTTAATTGCTTTTGTTTTTGCTTATGTTTTATATCTACAACAATGATGATGACTAATAATAATAATAGGCTGGTTTCATAAGACAATTTGTGCAAATTTATTGATTGGTTGGTTGTTTAGTTGGTTCATAGTAATTTTTATTGCAAGCGTTGTTGACTAAGGTTTAATTAAAATTTTATTGCATAATTAAGTAAAAAAAAGGAAAAAAAATTAAATATTAAGTTAATATTTAAATTCAATTCATTGAAAAACTTTTGAAAAAGCACGAAAAACATAAAAAGGCATAAGACATGTGTGTATGAAAGAGACAAAATAGAAGAAATGTGTTATTGATGACACAGGAAAGCAAACACAGTAATCAATGCATGGATGGATGGATGGATGATTTATAGAGAGAAAAAAAAAAACAGATAGAGAGAGAGAGTTAAATATTTAAGGACAATTTTGTTTAAGGTTTAGTTTTGTATATTCGACAAAAACAAAAAGAAATTAATAAAATTTTAAAACCAATCGTTAAAAAAAAAAACAAAAAAAAAATGAAGAAAAACTAAAAAAACTAACTTGGCAGCAAATCATACTAAACGGCTTGAAGTGTTACCCCTTTGTTGTTTTTGTTGCTGTTGGAGTAGTTGTTGTTGATGTTGCTGTAATTGTTGTTGATGAAGATGTTGTTGTTGCTGTTTACTGTTGCCCATTAAACGCTTTTGGTTTTTTTTTTATTATTTTTCGTTATCGTTTAATTAATATTTTTTTTTTAAGATTTAAACATTTTTTTTTTAACAACAAACAAACAAAATAAAAAAAATATTGGATTTGGTTTGTTTTTTTGTTTAGAAGAAAAACATATAAAAAGATTTCGTTTTTTTGTTTTTAAGGGAAAAGAAGAGCCAAAAAGTTGTTTAAAGATTTTTATAATAAAAATTATTATAAACCAAATACATAAATATGTATGTAAGTAAGTAAGTAAGAAAACCTACTCATCTAGTGTTTTAAATCAAAAAGCGTAATAGGATACGACGTTAAGGAAAGTAAATAGAAGCACTTACCGTTTTTTGTGATAGAGTCATCTGTTTTAGGTTACTATATAGGCCATTTAAATCCAATTCATTTTGTGTTTCAGTCATGGCAGCTGTAGATGACGATGATGTCGATGATCCTACCGTTGTTGCAGAGGAGGAGGTATTTGTAGTTGAAGTTAATGCCGCTTTACTTGTCGACGACGTATCACTGCTAGTAAAAGTTTTTGTTTTCCAGTCTATCGATGAGCCAGGAGCTAGACCAACAATAATTGTTGATTTATGTGGGGTAACATTGGAAATGTTTAAATTTTCACCTGTTTGTTGTTGTTGTTGTTGCTGCTGCTGTTGTTGTTGTTGTGATGATGTTGAATCCTCACCGGTCATATTGTTTCGCATTAAATCTGCCATATGATTTAGTTCCTGTTCCTTTTGCAACTCATCAGTGCTTTTTGCCGCTGTTGTGACAGTTGTATTGGCCTGTTGTTGTCTTTGGGTTTCGTCGATGGGCTCTACGTCCGATTCATTGGTTTCTTCTTGTTCCTAAAACGTAATAATATAAAAGGGAAATGAAAAGTAATAACAGAATTACTATAAAGGATATTATTTGTTCTTCCATTTAATTTTAAGTAAAATAAAACTATTTAAACACGCGTTATATTATCAACTACAATCTAAGAAGGAAAAATGAAAGTTAAAATTCAAAGTAACGATGAAGTCACCATAGTCTAGTATGTAGTGTGTTGCCTTATTAGACGTAAGGGCCGAGTACAAATCTCAGGCCAGGCATCAAAACGAAAATATGAAAAAATATTTCTCTCAGCAGATTTCTGGCGGAAACTCGAAGAGTAAAGAATATTGCCATGAAAAGCTTTTCAAAAATTTGTAGGTCCCGCCACTCATGTATAATATTAACTCAAATAACATAAGTGGTGTGAGAAGCTAGATCATAATCCTGACAGAAGGATTGTAATGACCAATTATGTATGTAGGGGTATAAAGAAATACAGAGGCGGTGAGAAAACGAAAACAGAGATTCATTTCAACCGGCAACGGAATGTGAACGCGTCAGATATGAATGATATAAGCGGTGGGAAAACGAAGACGTAGTGTTATCTCACCATCTATTGAACGCGAACAGGTTATAAATGTAATAGTAAATTGAATCTACACCTCAGAATTCCCGGCAGACGTTGTTGTTATGGTAGCAGTTCGGCTGTTGTCTCCGGAAGCTTTTTCCTGTGTGTAAGACAAAAGTTGATTTGTAAATATAGTTGTATGGCTGTGTAATTTGAAGGACATGAATGAAATTAGAGACGGAGGTAATTTGTTGGTTGATTGTATGTGTACGTTGTCCGATGTTAGGTGGTTGATAGTCCAAGGAAGTCCGCTGTAGTCGTTGGATTCAGCCACAGGTATATGGGTCGTAGGGCTGTCGGCTTTGCTGGACAGCTAAAAATGTGCACAGTGTCATGTGGTGCCTGGTTACATAAAGGGCAGCTATCTCATGTTCCAGAGATGATCCTAGCCCTATAACTATTCAGTGTGTTTGAATATCCTGATCTAAGTTGGGCAAGAATGGCCCTGGTAACTCTTGGCAGTTGCCTTTCGAAATCGGAAATAGGTGAAGGATGCCGGTTTATGAACCTATTGTAGCTGAGTTGATGTCTGGCTGTCCCAACCGTTGTCTGATGTAGGGAGTTTTGCGGCTTCCTAACAGACTGAAGGTCAACTATTGATGGTATCAGGTGGGTAATGTCCGGTTGACCGTTTCTGTGTTCCCCCTTGTTAAAGCGAAATCTGTAAGGATTGCCTGTCTTCCGCAAAATAGTCGTATTAAAACCTAACAACCTAAACTTCTAAAGACTCTTTATATACGCTTTTCTATACTGAGACAAAGTAATTTAAAGGTTCTAAAATATAATACATTTTCTAAGTATACATCTACTTTTTGTTTTATCGAAATGACTAGAAAAACTCATCAGCAAGATAAGTTTACATGTAAATAACCACGAACTATTTGAACTATTTTTTTTTTTCGTATACAAAAAGATAACATCTATTATTGTTGTTCAATTATTTACCTCTTCGGGACACAATTCATATGCCATTGACCACGTATTCTTGGCGGAATGTGATCTCTCCAACATATAGCCATTTGTGTTGTCATTACTTTGTGCCGGTGGTGACCATGAATACGAATTGTATTGACAACCAATGCCACGCTGACGATCCAGTTCATCTTGTAGCCATTCAACCGCTATAACCCAATGTCTACCAATGGAGGGATTTGAATTTAATATTTGTAGTGCTACGGGCGATTTATGGAATAATTGTGTTAAACATTTTATAATTTGATAGGCTCGCTTTTGATAATGTGTTTTCGATCTTTGTATTGTCTCCAACAAACCCTCACGTTCTTCGGCAACACCGTTCAATGCATTGTGAATACGATGCTGTTGCCATGAATCTTCAATGAGTAAAATATGTAACAGCAGTTCAGTGTGATGGCGCATATCGTGACAATAGGCAAAACCACATTGCCACAGGAGTTCAGTGAGAACAGAACGTGAAAAGTGAGGATTCTCCCAACTGCAATACTGTAATAGTTTTAAACCTTCCTCACCCACATTTGTATCTTCTATGAGTTTTTTAATGTAACTGCAAGCAAAAGTAAGAAAGAAAAAAAAAAAAAATAAAATTAATAATAAAAATATAAAAATAAACTAGTGGTAGGTAGTAACTTACCCCGTTCTATTTAACAAAATATCAACACATTCTGGTGTTAAAGGCATCAAGTCTTCATGTCTTATACTGGGCTCTTTATAGGGATTTGGTAAAGGTCTGCCATTTTGATTCGATGATTGGCATCTATCCGAGATATCGCTACAACGTATCAAATGCGATACCACTTGATGTAATTTACTTAATTCGGGATATTGACATTTTATAGAAGGACCCGGTCCCTCATCCAAAGCCACTTGCATAAATATAACGGGAACATTTAACTATACAAATACATAAACAGAATTATTATTGTTGTTGTTTGAAGATAAAATAATTTCAAGTTTTTGTAAAGAGGAGTTACCTTCAAAAGTTGTTGCCTCTCCTGTATGCCTAGTCCGACATACATGCTAAATAAACTAAAGTAGTGTGGCAAATGTTTACCATGATCGGCAACCTCACATTTTAATAATTTAAGAACACTTATCAAGGTTTGTTCACATAAATTACTACCATCATAGCCAGCCAGCGGTTCATCATTGATGGCAAAGTGACAAAAGAATACAACTAATTTAACAAATATAGTACGAACTTCTGGTGATGGTGCCATTAGTATGTATTCACCCAAACGTGAGGGTGGACTTAATAATGCATTGCTAGCAAACCATTTCCTAACAGTCGATGACAAACGTATATGATGTGATAGTGTTTCATACCTAGAAAATATTTTAAAAATTTCCATTTAAGAAATTTCTACAATAAAAGTTTAATAGGAAATGAAATGTTTTCATTTACCATTCAATAACTGGTCCACGTAAAGATTTTTTGGTGCGAAAACCGGTATGAAATAGAAATTGTGATGCCAATTGAACACCAAGTAATGATAGTTCTTCAGCGGCGGGTGTCTAAAACAAAAAAGAAAAAAGATAAAATTTATATTTAAGTTTAAATTAAAACAGCCTATAGTCTTACCATTTTGTCAGCCCTTGTTGATGGAATACTGCAGCTAACCAATTTTTTAATGAAATTGAAAAATTCTACAGAAAATATACTCTTTGAATGCAGAAAACGTATGTTTTGATGTCTACAATATAGAAAAATAAAAGAAATGTTAAATAAACAGTAAGAATATATGAATTTTAGTTTTGATTTTAATTTTAATTTACCTAACACTTCGTTCGATTGGTTTTGGCATTGGCAATACAAAATTACGACTTTCCGATAACGAAAGCTGCTCTACACTTGCTTCGAATTGTATAGGCTTTTGATCACAACGTGTATAGAATAGCATATAGGCATTCCACCATCGTTTCTGACGACGATATTGCATACGCTTTAGATTGCTATCGTAAATCTCACCCATATAATCACCGCCAAAGCATTGAACTTTCATTTCTTCATCTTCGTTCATTTTACATTCGGTCACTTCACCATCATCGAATTTATACCATTGTTCCTTGCCAGTGGAGGGATTACTATGATAATAGAAAAATTCACATAAAATACTTTGTATTTGTATTATTTATAGTAATTCCATGATAAAGACTTACTTTGAACGTATGTAACTAAAATAATGACCACCAGATGCTTGACCACTATGTACGACTATGCCAGTCAATTCATATTTGGTACATTCGCCATTTGATTGACAATTATCACCGACTTCAATAACTTCACCCTCTAGTTTGGCTAGGCCAGATACTATAAATATGAATTATTGCAAAACGTTGATGTTATTACACACGTTATTATACAAGTACGCGATTATATGTTGTAAATCTTACCAGTATAAGGCTCCATATCCAATAATCTGGGAAATTCAAAGTAATCGTTGAATTTGATCGCACACACTCGTTCATAATCATATTCAAAACGTTTCAATTGTATGGCTAATACGGGTGGTAGTTTCTTAACACACAACCGCTTAATTGTTACTACCTAAATAATGAATGTACACATGAAATGTTGTTTGTTTAATTTACTGATTGATTGATTTACCTTTTTATCACATTTATCACAATGGTAGGCATCAGCGCCCTCCAAGAGTTCACCCTTAACGTACTGTTCTAGAGATTCAGTTAACGAGCTATGATTACGTATATCAACACTAAAAACACTAAATGGTTCCTCTTTTGAATAACGATGAGGACATTCCTGGCATATTTTCTGATCACTAAATGAACCGCCTAGAGTGTTATTCATTAATTGCGATTGACCTAAAGCTTTAAGACCTTCATCTAAACTCTCGAACAGTGACATGAAAAATTCAACAGCATCTTGTTGTTCACGTAAATTAACGGGTTCACCTTGAAGTCTTTATGAAATGGAATAAAATTATTCAATTAGTTATGAATTTAAAATTGGAAATTAAATGAAAAACATACTTAAAATGTGTCCACAGGCCACGTGGCACATAAAACTGTAATGCACTGTGTCCCAAATGGGCAAATATTGCCTGTACATGCTTTAAAATGACAACGTGATAGTTTTTTCGCACATCATTGTTATCATTGTCACTTGAGTTAAATAAGGCTGAGCCCATGACATTGGTTTCAGGTTCACCACTAAAGTCTTCATTTTCATTTGTTGCAGCTCCTTCGGCTTTAAGTATACCCACCCGTATGGAGGGAACCATATAAAGTTGTTGCAACACCGAGTTCATATAACAAGTGGCACCAGCATTTTTTAAACCACAAAAGCCTTTAATAGGCCTTGCTCCAACAGGTGGTAAAAAGTCCCATTCACGCAAAGGATCAGTATCTTGAAAATAAAATTAAAAAAAAATAAAAAACCCACACACGCACATTTCCATCTCCCCTTTTTATACAATGTACACCACACAGAAGATTATATAAACTTACCAGTACAAACAAAATCTGTTATGGTATTCGTTAGCAACTTCATATTAGGAACGCAATTCTGGCATAACGCTATTAATAGTTCACAGGCAGCTGCAATCGTATGCGGGCTACGACACACTGGAGGAGGGGCAGTTTCAGTTTTTAGCTTACCATGCTTACGTAAATGCAAATATTCTCTCGAGGCTGTAAACAGAAAAACATCGATTAGCTCATGTATCAAATCGTTTAGTTGAGCTTTCGTTTCGGGAGAGAGGAAAAACATCAATTCCTTAGCCAAACATAAATGGCCTTCAAGCAGGTCTTCGTGTACTTGTATATCGCCGGTGTTTGTGACACTTTCTCGAATCTTTTGTAACCATTTGATTTCTTCAGCCAGCAGTCCTTCCCCAACGTTTAGTGGCCAATTGACAACACAGCCGTACGACAGAGTGCGACATAGCAATTGAAAGAAATCAGCACAGGTCGCTTCATGTTGGGGCACCAAAGTCTTAAGAGAGCTTACAAGTAGATTAACCATATAGGCAAATGGCCGTCGATCCCCGGCACAATATGTACAGGTAAGAAATAGTTGTTCAGCTGCTACTTGCCTAACGTGACGCGATTGATTTTTTAGAATTAACGATGTGATGAACTTATTCCATAAGGGATCAGCACTTAAGGCTTCATTAGCACTGGGATTTAAAACTAATGAGATGGTTAGCACCTCTAGAGCCTCTTTACAAACAATAAAGTCTTGACTATCGGGCATTGATGTGTCATCAGCAAAATCGTTTTTCGTGCCCAATGCTTGTAAATTGCCGCATGATGAGGCCCATGCTAATTGGACGACAGCTTTTATCGTGGAAATATCGGGGCAGGACCACTGTAGTGTAGAAGCGAACAGGAGACGGCATACCTCACCTTCAGGACTGGCCGATAACATTTCTCTAGCCAAGTTTTCAGCCAGTTTCTGTGAAATAGCCCTTAAAGTAATCTCTGAGGTATTTGGTATGGAGGTCAATATTTGCTTAAGTATTTCCACTTGTGACCTCGAGTCCATATCGAAGTCACAAAGCATTGGTTCATCACCCACCCGCGATAATACACAGCCTACGATGTACAGAAACAGTTTGGCCAGTCTCAATACGCATAGGAATGATGCACGCTTCGTATGCATGTCGGCATTGGGTAGGAAATTATTCTTGGTTAACAATTCAAGTATAAAATGGGCACAGCCTGAATGCAGCCATGATGATTGAATTTGTGAAGCGTTTTCACCATAAGGATCCAGGGCGGGTATGAGCAAACTATTCAGTACGCATAAATTATAAAGTACCTGGGCTGGGGTGGGATGCAGGAAAAGCATTTCTGGAGTACAATCACTTGGATTGATCTACATAAAAATATAAAATTATTATTATTATTTGAAAGTATTAGTACATCTGCATTGTACTACTAACCGTTTCATTGGTGGTGGAACTGCCTTGCTGTTGTGTTTGTTGTTGAGCACTAGCTGCTGTTCCTCCACTTACTCCTACCACAGCTGGGACATTTGCAGCAGACGTATCTGCTTCCTCTTCTTTGGCTACATTAGATTGCAATTGCTGTTGAATTTGTTGCGACGGTGACATGCCACACATGATTTGTAACATTTTCACCGTTTGGCGATCACTTGGCAACAAATGTAGTAACATTTTAGCGGATTCCCTTAGGCGACCATGTTCTAAATCACTACCTAGTTGATAGAGTTTAAGGAAAAACTCTATATAATGGAAATTTTGTGAAATTATGACACCCGGCAAAGTGGTCTCAGATTCGACACGTTGCATATCTGGACAAGGTCGTGGAGGAGAACCAGTACTGGAATCGCTAGACGTATCCGGACTACTGGCTAAACCAACGCCAATTGGCGTCAGTTTGGCAGTTAATATCATCTTATCCCGTATCGAGTACTGGGACAATGGGTTTATTTCGTCAGTAATATCAATCAATTCGCCATTGTTGTAATACAGATCAACTTTAATGTTGGCTGTTGAAGTACCTTTAATACGTTTAAGTAAGTTACGCTTGAAGGAGGAAACCATTTCATTGTTGTGTGTTGTAATTTCTATATCGTCGATATTTCGTCCGGGATATTGGAAACGTATATAGAGACTAGTGTATTTTCCACGCGTTGCTCTTACTAAAGGCAATATGTAACGATCCCCGTTAAAAGAACGATCACACTCTTTAATATACTCTTGAAGAACTTTAAGAATACGGCACATTTTTTCAGCTTCTATAAAACGCATTTTCGAATCTTTTGAATCGTTTTGGTCCGCCTGATTGGCATCATCTACAACAACGGGCACAGCATTATTACTGCCCAAAGACTTGCCCAGTATCATTATATTTGTATAGTGAGTCCGTAGACGTTCACAGCATTCACCGATGAACATTTCATGAAAGTCGCTAATGTTCTCCTGTAGCCGGGGGCCTAGTGCTGTGGAAACCTCTTTAAGCAGATCAATGGCTTTATTGGCAATTTCCTCGCCACCAGTGGTTATAACCCGCCAAAGGTAGTCTTTGCCGATTAAATCCTCGTTATCCAAAATATAACCACGGTGTATGGCCTTAAGTTTATCTTCTTTGGAATTCACTGCCTTAAAGAAACGTTCAAAGCATTTGATACCACTTTCGGTCAGAAGATGTGGATCCAACTGGAGTATATTGTTCTCGAAAAAGTCTTTATTTATGCCAGGATCAAGATCTGGCTCTTCGCCCATTAGTTTACCGAACCAGCGGAAACATTCTTCACGATCCGAGGGAAAAACCGCATTTACTGCCAAGCAATGCCAAATTTGTTTAGCCTGATCGGCACACAGCCACAGTTGACCATCCTTTAAAAGAAACTTCAGAAAATCTAAACGTTCTGAAATTTGCATGTTATGATGGTAACGTCCATCTATACACAATGATGAGGGATCCGCGTTTGGCATATCGACAATCATAGAACGTATTTTATCCATATACGACGTTAGGCTATTAGTAACTAAAATGACTAAAGAGTGATCGTTTTGAAGCCGTTCGATGACTTGTTGACGATTAAGAGATTGCTGTGATCGGGGCGCATGACTGGGTGATGATTCATAAAGGCAACATATTTCACGGATCAAACGTAACGCTGGTAATACCCACGATTCACCATTTTTCAACTCAACAACACACTTGTCCAGCCAAACGATTTTCTGAGCATCGCGTTCTTGTGAGCAGCTATAATCTAAAATTTTAACATGAGCCGCTAAGGCCTGATCAAGCACTTCGGGCGGTATCTCAGAGCTATGGGCCAAAGTCCAAAACAGCTTTAACACCTTTTGGGCCATAACACCGTTTTTGTCATCTTCGGCTAAGCGTCGTATTAATTCCAAAAGTCTTTCTCTTTGGCGTTTATTTGCAGTTGTCATGCTGGCCTAAAAGTAAGCAAAAAAGAAATTTTTAATTTCACAATTCTATTGTATTTTTTTGCATTTTTTTTTACCTGGAATGATTCAAATAAATGATCTAACTGTTCGGGCGTAAAATCCCAGGCTAATTTCGCTAATAAATCATGAACATTCTTAACAATGGCCTCATGTTTACCAGCCTGTGCTCTCCACACAGCATCCAAGTCTTCAAGGGTCAATGCATGCTCCTTAATCAAAAATCTTATGATTTTTTCCAATTTCTCTACATATTGTGGCTGATGCAAAGAGTCTTTCAGCACTATGCCCAAGACATCGGATTCCTTAATCCAGGCCTGAAAATTCATAAGTAAGTTTTCAATTAGTAAAGGATGTTAAAATTTCTGTAGTACAGTCTTAACATACCGCCATTCTTTCAGCTGTTAACCAATCTAGATCATCGTCCGACATGCAATGTGGCAATTGAGGTGTTCTATGAGCATAGAATGACACTGATGTCAAAACCTTATTGATTTCGTTCAGAGCATTCATTTTGCCATTAAAACTGGATACTTGCAATAGACGTAAAATCAATTTCAAACGAAACATTTCCAAATTACGTATGAGTTCCTCTTGGCCGGGCAGACGACTAGCTAAATAACGGGCAGATTTTACAATGCCGTTTATATAATCATTACGTCCCTCTGGTTTTGCTTCACGCTTGAGTTCTTCATCTGAGAAACTGTCCAGTAAATCTAGGACAACATTCCATATGGGCATGAAATATTTCGATATAGTAGTAGGCGTTAACAGCTCATAACACTGGCCAAACGGTCTCAACAGGCTATAGATTAGGGCAAGCGTCAGTTTATTCTCTTGCTCTGGATCCGGTTGTAGCATGGCTCTAGAGCCAGCAGGTTTGGCACAACCTGATGCTACGGCAGCAGCGGCCTGTTCTTGCTGTTTACGCAACAGCTGGAGGCCACGATTGAAACGTTCCTGCAGATTGTCAAAACCGCCCAATTGGCCAAAACGATTTATTAAATCTACTAACCAGCCACGGGGATTTTTCGGTTCGGGCGGTGGTTTGGCAAACATTTTATTGCCGTCCAAAACACCCCACAAATGTTCGGATTGCGAGAAACATTCTGGCTGGCGGGCTGCATTGAATGTATTAAATTTATTGTCTGGATCAAAAACAATTGCCAACAAATCCAATAAATACGGGTTATCACGGGTCATATGAATGGCAATCAAATGTAACAATTTGCCACACGAGATCAAAATACAGTGATGAATATTATATTTCCACGAGTTGACAGCCTCATCAGTAAGAATTTTTGTGAATGAAGTCGTTAGAGCATTACGATAAAATTCTACACATGGCTCACATTCATGATCCACACCTGATGTTAAATCAAATAATCAATAAAATTAAAAAAAGAAAAAGTGGAAATAAAAATCACATTTAACAATACATACCAGCTGCTGTTAGCTGAATGGCAGCATTAAGTAATACTTCCAATTCCTGTTCGGGCAGTACGGGTACAACCCATCTGGGATTTGAAATTTTCTGTGTAAGCGAACGTAGTTTTAGTGTAGGAAATGATGATATCAACTTCTCAGGTGATCTAAAATATGAATTACAACAATTAGTTTCAATTAGAAAATAGTTAATAGTAATTTTTATTGTAAATATGTATGCATAGTTTATATATATATGATTCATGCAAAATAAAAAACAAAAGAAAACTTAATACAATAATATCTAATGATTTGATAGATAATAAACTAAAAAGTAAATAAATTAAACTCATAAAGATAGTATTTAAAATTATAATTAGATTTCTTATCAGCTAGTGGTGTTTGTTGGCTGGCTGGTTGGTTCGTTGGTTATTTTTGTTTGTTGTTAGTATTGTTTTTAATTATTTTTATTTATTTTTTTTTTGTAAATAATTAAATACTTCAAGCACATAAATAAATATTGCTTCGCTTCGCTATAGATTCCTTTGTTAATATTATAGTACAAGCAAATATTGAATATTGAAGGTTCTACTCTTGTTTGTTCTACTGTTTGTTTTGATTAAAAATAAAATTAATCTATGAATATAAATGTATTTGCTAATATGGGAGGAGATGACGTTTACGAAAAGCTTGACAACAAACAAAGTTGATAACTTTTCTAATATTCAAAGCACGTAAACTATAATAAATAAACCAATACCAAAGTAAAAGGTGTAATTTAAATATCTATGTTCTGGTCATTGCACATTAACAGTGTTCAGTGTTACTGAAAGCTTTAACAAACGAATGCCATCAAATAATACCATAAGAGCCTGAAATGATTAGAAGATTGAAGTTCGTAATTCAATGAAATCCAAGCTAAAACTAAGTTCAATCGCCTAAAAGGTGCAGTGTATGTATGTATATAAAGAGCAGTTTTCCAACAAGATGAAAGGTGCTGAAAAGATGTGCATTTTGGTAGGCAAATTCTATTGCATGGAACTATAGCCAATTTACATACATGCATACATATTTGGCCATTACAACCTAAATTCTCACACCACTCATGCTGTGTGCGTTAATTTTATACGTAAGTGGTTGGACCTAAAGTAGCCGTAGTCTAGTAGGTAGTGAGTTGGCTTATTAGGCGTAATCCCAGGGTTCGAGCCCCAGGCCAGACATCAAAACAAAATACAAAAAGTATTACTTCGACGATTTCCTCTCAGCAGATTTCTGACAAAAACTCTGAAAGTAAAAATAAAATTGCCATTAAAAGTTTCTGAAAAAAATCTGTCATTCGGAGTCGACTTTAAACTGTAGGTCCCGCGACTTATGTATGAAATTTAAACACACAACATAAGTGGTGTGAGAAACCAATCCTAACTGAAAGATTGTAATGACCAATTATATATGTATGTGGTTGGACCTACAGTTTAACATCGATTCCGAACGACAGATTTTTGAGAAACTTTTTCATGGCAGGTTTATTTACTCTCTGTTTACCAGAAATCTACTGATTAAGGAAATCGCCAAAGAATTATTATTATTTTTCATATTTTGTTTTGATGCCTGACCTGAGATATGAAGCCGGACACACTACCTACTAGACTACGGCGACTTCATAGCCCAAATCGATTGCTGTAGTCTTTAAATTTTAAAGATTGGTTTTAGGTTAAATTACAGGAGTTTTACTTTTGTGCTGGTTGTCAAATCTTTCAGTTCTGAGACAACGTTTCATTATGTAGTATCAAAACGGAAGCTACGTATGTTTAAATTGGCTTATATTTAACAAATCTTTTACACCCTTCAGTCGCTTTAGTCTACAGTTCGAACAACTTAAAAAAGTTTTGTTTTTGGCAACCCCTTGTCAGCCGTTTTCTTGCAGATGCACTGAGTGTAACCAATTATAATGAAAGAACTTAGAATCTGTCTATAGGATTAGATATTAAGTTATTATATATACCGCCTTCTATCTTATCCTTATAAATCTAGTCTTTTTGACGGCAGATTTTTTATTTTTGTTTCAATAATAAACAAAAAAAATAAACAATAAAAAGAATGTAAAAGAATGAATTCTTTCAACAATAACTACAATATTCTGTGAATTTTGCGGCATTTGACTTATCCAAAGACGCACTTTCTGATAATAAGTCAAAATAGGTTCAGATCAAAACCAAAGAATACTTAAGGGTCTTTTTAATCTACTTAAGCTTGAAAAAAGAAAAAACCGGACACAATTTAGTTTTAGATACATTATTTGAAAACCAATTTGAATATTTATTTTTAATTTATCATTTGCATTGATTGTATGTCCTTCTATATATTTTGGTAACAACTACAATAATGAGTTCCTATTCTTAAAATATTAAATAATAGCGATAATAAATAATTTATAATATTTAATGATACAATTACATATACATACACACAATATGAAAGTAAAATATCCTTAAACTTGAACTAAAAATCCACTCAAAATATAAATACGAATTTAAATTCTATGAATGAGACACGAGACCTGTATGTGTACCTGTGTACATGCATGTGGTTTATATACGAATTTATATACGAATTTTACAATTCGAATGTTTCTATACGTTTATAGCAAAATGTATGTACATACATACTCATAAATATTAAAATTAAAACTATTTATGGAACAAAAGATACCAAAACGTAGAAAGAAGAAATATTTGGTTTTTAAAATCAAGAAGAAGATTAAGAAATATAAACAACAAAAAGAAAATTTTACACACTTTCCTCTTACAATAAAAGCAAAATTCTAAATAAATTTTCTGTTTTGAGATCCTCAACAGTATAACAAAAAAGGTATCTGACTGAGTGTAGTCAGATAGATAGCAATTGAAAATTGAATTTGAATTGGCAATAGTAGGTATAAGAAGAAAAAAAAAAAGTATGGAAAATACAGAAAAAAATATAAAAGAAAACAATTTGTTGAAGGATAAGAGATAAATGAGAGAGGTGGTGGTTCAAATAGAAAAAACGAAAGAAAATAATAATCGCCACAAAGTTGTAGGTGTTTCAAGTGTATTAGTGATGACTATTATTGTATACACACATAAATAATGTATGATGTTATGAATTGCAATGTTAGCAGAAACAGAAAAATGAAAAAAATACGTTAAAACTGAAACAAAACTGTATGTAATGTTGTCAGACACTCCCAAATAAATGTAGAAAAAAATCCACCAACACATCATATACAATACATCATATCTACTACTACTACGTATTAGAGGAAAATAAATAATAAATAAAGACAAAAAAATAATAACAAAATCTTGCATATTCTAAATGCATAATAAAACAGAGTTGATTGAGCCTTTGTCTGTTAGAAAGAAACGCATTACAAAAAATTATAAATTAAAAACATAAAATTTTCAAATTATAAGCTCCACAAAGGAAGCACATACAATACATACGATGAATAAAATAAAAATGGAGTTAAAAGGAAAATTAATAAATAAATAAAATGAAATGAAATTAAAGGAAAATCTGAATTATTAAAGAATCTTAGATGTTTTCTTAACAATGAAATAACACGCGATTTAAGAAGTTTTCCGTTTCTTAAGAAAATGCATGATTAAATGTATTTATACATACAAACATACATACATACATACATACATAGTATATGTACTATTATATGGAGTAATATTTATTTGCTTTTACTTACATATTGTCCGTTGCCGCCGACACAGTGGCGCCACTCGTTTCTGTTAAGGGGTTTATGGTGGCCGAAATAGTTGTTGACTCTGCAGGATTATGCGTAGTTAGGTTTGTTGAAGATGACGACGACTCGAGCGTTGTTATGCCACCCACCCCCACCAGAGTTGACGATGATGAAGTTGTATTAGATGATGTACTAGTGGTTGATGAATTATCATTACCACTACTACCACTACTGCCCCCACCACCACCACCACCACTACTGCCACCACTGCCGCTGCCACTGCCAGATGATAACTGGCCACGACCACGCGTATCAAACGTCATTGTGTGTGGTTGTAAAGTGGCAGCTGGTCGTTTGAAACGCAAGAAAGTAACCAAAACTTAAATTCCTTAAAAACTACAGGTTTTCTTCTTTTTTTTTTATTATTATTGTTGTTGTTGTTTTTATATTTAGTTTCTTTCTTTTTTTGTTCGTTTATGTTTATGATTCCCAACGTTTTTGGTATTGTTTTTTTTTTTTTTTTGTTTCAGGATGCAAATTCCAAATCAATCCTTTTGTTTCAAGTCAATAATGATAAATCTTCTTAAAATTATTTAAAAGATTGTTTAAAAGAATATTTCGTACACTTGTTATTGCTGTTGTAAACTATATGTGTGTTTGTATGTGTTCTTTACAATTTTAAATTAAAAAAAAAAGAGAATTATTTCGTTTATTCTTTTGCTCTTTTTTAGCAGAAGGAACAACAAAAGGTTCCTAAGCATACGTTTTTACATATTCCACACACTGGCAAATAAGACAAATGCAAAAATCCATAAAACTGCAAGAATATAAAGAAAAAAATAAATAAAATAAGATAAATATGAACCAAAATACAGTACAGGCTCGCTAATGTGAATTCATTAAAACTGGCGTTGTTTACTTTTGCAAATTGTTCACATACCCGAATGCTGACAATTTTAAAACAGAATTATAATATCTTTTAAACAAAAATCATTATTTATGAATTTATAAATAGCAAATGAAGAATAAATATGCAAACAAATGTACTAACACATACATATAGTATATATGTACACCTAAAGCGGGGATTCCCGCAACGGATAAACACAGAATTTTAACGATTCAAATAAAAAAAAAAAATTCAATTCAATGAAGCAAAAAAAATGTTCACATTAAACGGTGTTCACATTAGCCAGAGTGCACTGTAAGTAAAATATATGTACATATGTAAGTAAATAAACAAAAGAATAAAGTTTGCCATACTAGACACACAGGGCTTAGTTAGTTATGGGGCTTTCCAGATTATGAATAAGAAATTTCAATTTTAAATACATTTTCCCTTTTTTTATGCTTTATTCCTACTAATAAGAAACTTGGCTATAAAATTTAAAACTCTATAAAATATTCAAGGTGTAGTGATAAGAAATCCATTATTCTTCTACTAAATTGAAGATTTTACTTAGCAATGTCGTTCAGATGAAAAATACACCGTTTTGTAAGCTATCTTGAGCTCATTAGAACCACCGCGTCGATTTTAAAACACTTCACATTTTAATGCTATTACAGTGGTACAGTATGTAAGCAGGAAGAAGGAACATAATCCTTCTTCAACAACTAAAGTTGACCTTTTGGCTAGGTTCCCCGTAGGTCAGATCCTGTTTTACTGGAAAATTTTTAATATTAAACTAGAACAAGGGGAAAAAAAATAATAAGGTATAATTAGTAGGTACGCTACTACAGAATGCGCTATTTCGTCATAAAGCTCCGCTCCTTATTTGATTACTTGGTTCCTGCCTTTCGCAACGGTATTGTAAGCTCAGCTGCAATCTCATTGGTCACACATCACAAAGCCCAGGAATCTAACACAGTACCTTCCTATACCTCACCTGGAGCGTTGTGAAGACCGTTCTATATACTGAAATCTATCTCGAGCTAACAGAGCAGCAGCACATTGCCACACCTTAAGAAGTATCATGCCATCTAAGAAGGCTATGCTGACTTAGAAGCATTTAAAAAAAGAGGGTTGTCTGATTAATTGCAACGCAGCCTCTGATTTTCTCAACTTTTTGTTTGTTTTAGGTTGGATTTTGTTAGAGAACATATGGATTGGACTATATCCAAATCGGGAACTGTTTTGTTTAGTGGTAAATCTCAATTTAACTTACTAAACTCAAATGGAGTTTGCCATGTGAGAAGACCAAAAAGAAAGTGGCTACTTCTTCGGTACTCAAAAGCCACAATAAAGCATAGGGATGGCAATGTGATGGTTTAGACTTGTTTTTCGGTCAGTGGTGTTGGTCCCTTTGTAGAAAATTCAAGCAAATATGGACCGTTTTGTTTACAGAGACATTTTAGCCACTTCGATGGGTGTTTCAATATGACAATGAACCAAAACACTCATCGCAGTTGGTCAAGGATTGGTTATCACTTAATGATGTTGAAGTCTTGGATTGGTCACCTTAATCACCAGAATTGAACATCTTCCGCATTTTAAAAAGGAGAGTTGGAACTGGACGCTTTAAAAATAAACAGGAGTTGATGAACTGTCTAAAATCAGTGTGGGAAGCTATCAAATCTTAATGAATCTATGCTATGCCACAAAGATGCGCTAAGGTCGTAAGCATCAAAGGATATCATACCAAATATTAAAAGTTGCTTAGATTTTGAACAGCAAATTTTTAAGTTAATTTTGTTTTTATTTTATTATAACTTCCAAAGAAATGGCACTGAATTTTTGTTGTTATTTTTAGGTTATAGACACATTGTGCAATAGTAAATAAAATAAATATTTTGTATAAATTTATTTAAAGAGAAGATATGAGTCTATTATTACTTAGTGGGAAAAAGTTACTTAGGTTTCGAACATTACTGTATGTATGTATGTAGATTAAAAAAGTTGTTCTATCTCTTGTTGTCGAGAATTCCTTCCTATATTTGTAAGGTCAATAATGAATTCTGTATGGCATCAATTCGTGTAAAAGATAACCAACATCTAGCGATCTATCGGACCTAAGCCTGTAAGCCTAAGCCTGTAAATCCTGTAGGACAGATGCTTCGTGCCATAAGTTTTTTTTAACAAGTTTGACTACCGTTTGCTCTCACGGTAGGAATGATGAATAAAGCAACAACCGAATTTCAGTTGAGAAGGAGTGGATTTCAACTGCCTGGTTATGTAGTAGTTTTCTGAGAGGAATGTCCAGTCAGTAGTGGATGGAATTATATCCTTAATTGGAGACTTTAGATTGGAATGAAAGGATAAAAGACATGTTGCCATGGTATGCTTAGTCAACATTAAGTTGTATGCTCTGATCTTGACATAGTCAATTATTTTTATTGATTTTATCTAAGAAAAGAAATCTATACCGCGATTGCTCTAGTGGTTGCAATCTGCTTTATTATATACCATATGGAACCAATACCTGCCTTGAGGGCATTATTTTAGTACTTTACCAATGGATAACAATTCGGCTTAAGTTTTTTTTCATATACCTACACTGTGTATGGATTACAATGTTAGTTTTGTCTTAATATAAAAAAATATCGTGGAAGCATCCATATTTCATGTTGCCTAACTAAGGGAAAGAAACAACATAAGACTTATTATTTTCAGTCTATTTTCAAAGAATTAAAACTAAAAACTTAAATATTTTTTTTGTTATTGTTATTTGTCCATAATATGGGTAAATAGGTAAAATAAGTTTATTACATCAGTGATAAGCTATAAAAAAAAATCGATTATTTAATATTTCGTTTTTTTTTTTTTGTTTAATAATACACTTCAGTAATTGTTGTTGCTTTTTAAAAGATTATTACTTTTCTTTTATTTCTTTGTGACTTGTATTTAAATGTTCTGTTTTTAATGGTTGAAAAATGTTCAAAGAAAAAAAAAACCAAAAAAACGAGACTTTTTATTAATCATTAGCAATTTAATGTTTTATTTTATTATTTATTATTTAGTTTTTTTTTTCTATTCCTTTTGTTTACTATTTCTTTTTATTAATTTGAGCAACTGTGACGTCACTACTTATTCTCATTTCTTTTACAAGAGAACAACGAATATAAATTTGCATATTCATTCAATGAATGTTATTAAGAAATCAGTAATGCGTGTGATAAAAATATATAAAAAATAAATAATTATGTACGTTCAACATACATACGTACATATGTATGTATGTATACACAGTAATATAAGTGCCTTACTGTACTGATAAGAACTTTGTATGGATGACGTATAACTTGCGAAATGTTTTAAACATTTATTTACATGAAATGAAATTAATACATATTGCATATACTCGTGGCTAAAGCATTATTTTTTGTTCTTTATCGCTAACAATTGATGTAATCTACGCATTTGTAATAATTATTTAATAATAAAGGGTGTTACTTTAATAGTAATGCAAACTAAACCCATAAGAGGGCATTGAAGAACACACGCTATATTGTTCGGAATTCTTGCAGTCAGCCGAAATATCGGCTCTCATCAAAGTATCTCCTACCCAGGATTCTCAACCCCATCCCATTAAAAACCGAAAAGTTATAGAGTAGGTATTCAATAGTCTGCTTCTCATTCTCTCCTCTTCGTGGCAACATACCCTGTAATAGTCCAACTATTGCAGATCCTTGTCAGCGATTATACTTCACAATATCGATCAGCGAGTTTGTTCTAACGTTAGCTAACATACCCTGTAATAGTCCGACTATTGCAGATCCTTTTCAGCGATTTTTCTTCGCAATCTCGATCAGCGAGCTTGTTCTAACGTTATCTAACATACCCTGTAATAGTACAGCTATTGCAGATCCTTGTCAGCGATTTTGTTCGATCAGCGAGCTTGTTCTAACGTTAGTTAACTTACCCTGTAATAGTCCGACTATTGCAGATCCTTCTTAGCGATTATACTTCGCAATGTCGAGCAGCAAGCTTGCTCTAACATTAGCTAAAGAAGGCCTTAAGACTTCCTAGATATATAACAACCCGATTCATTCACATGACGTGACAAAAAGGGTAGCTGGTTGGATAAGGTTCAACTGTAAAAACGCCCTCAGAAAGTGAACCTAACCTTAAAAGAGCTAGAAGGCTGTATTCCATGATCCAGTAAATCTTGTCCAAAGGGTCTTATAGATTCCTTAAAGTCACGAGCTAGAAGCGCTTCACATAGTATTAAACTTCACGCAAAATTAGTTACTTTATTCCCACGATGTAAAACCAAATTTGTTTATATCGGTAATTAGACCTGTAATAGTCATGAAAGGAAGATGTGCTATCCGATATTATTTGCCAAATTGTCTTTGCTTTAAGACAGCAACTGAAATCAGATTTGTTGTTAAAAAAAATTGTTAAACAAAAAAAAAAAAAAAAAACGTTTAACAAAACAATGGGAATTTCCCCTTTTTTAAATCTGTTAATTTAAGTGGAAGTGTAGTAATATTTCTCAAATGTATACATACATAAATATGCACACAAGTGTGTGTATGTGAATGAATCAACTATAGCATCATAGGCCCTATGACTAAAATTGGTTTTAATAAATATTCTTGCAGTACTTGCTTAATTTAAGACACGTTGCCATTATGGTCTCACACACAACTCAAATGCCGAGTTTAATTTCTTTATTATGATCTGACATGTCAAGTAATAAATCCCACAATCAGCTGATTAATCGATTTCATTTACACATTGCCACTCTGTGTTAAATGGCAGTGTTTAATTAATTTAGAAGATATGTATGTATATGTATTATGAAATTTACAAAAGAAATTTAAAAATAAACAAGTTATTATAAGAACATGAAGTACACATTTTTGTAATCTTTGCACTTAAAATAATTTCAATGCAGACGTTGAATATCAAAGGAAAGTAAAGAAATAATTCTATTATAATTATCAGTCCATTAAAAATAACAAGAAAAAAAGAAAAAATATTCCAACCACATATTTCTTCATATATAATAATATATACATATGTATACTATATATTATATACAATGTACAAAAATAATAATAATAATAATATCACTTGAGTATGTATTAGTATTGTTCATTTATATGAAATTCAGCAAGTAAACACAAAAAATCCTAAAACACACAGCTGCAGGAACCAAAAAAAAAAATTTTCTTTTTCCATTTTAAATAAAACGAAGACAACGATTTAATATCGATTTTCATACAACACAAAAGAAAAAAGTAAAACTTAGCCGTCTCTTTAGAAGTTTTTTTTTTTGTAAAGAAAAGTGAAAAACTTATTTCGATTTACTTTTACACAAATTACACATACGATTTATTTACGCACTTGTTTTGTAAAAGATATATATTAATTTACTTTAATTTGTTTTTAATTTCGTTTGTTTTATAAAGAAATTCAGAAAAAAATTAAACACCGTCTACCAAAAAACGAATTGCAATTTTTCTCATTCTTTCTCCGTTTTTCACCATATTCTTTCTTTCTTTTCTTTTTTCTATTCTTTCTTTCTTTCGTTTAATGCAATTTTTTAACTTCTCTCCTTTTCATTGTGTTTTTATTCTTGTGCACTTTTTGTGTTACCGAAAAACTCACCGAATTACCGAATGTTTTTTTTTACTTTATTTTTGCATCCGCCCAATTAGCATTTTTTCTCATTCTCTCTCATATATACTCTTTTCTTCTATACGCTCTTTTCCTTGTTTGACTTTTTTTGTTTTTCGGACTTGTATTTTTTACACACAATATTTTAGCGATTCTTTTTTTATTGCTACCAAGCAGGTTTTAATTGTTTTATAATTGTTGTTGTTGTAGGTGGGAGAATGCACATATCAAAACTAAACATTTAGGATAAACTTTTAAATTATTTATTTTAAAACGAAAAAAAATCTACCGGGAAGAGACAAAATGGCGACCTTTTTGCTCGTCTAATTTCGTTAAGAAAAAAATTCTTTGCCTGTTTCTTTTTCCTTTTTTTTTTTTTTTGCTAACACTGCTTACTTCATTTGTCTTCTTTTTTTTCTTTGTCGTATTGCAATTTTTTTCCTTCGTTATTTTCTCAATATATTATGTTTAATTATATTATTTTTGTTATTTTCTTACGTTTTCTATTAATTTAATATATTTTTAATGTATTTTTTTGTATTAATTATCCCCAAAAAGTCGCTTTTCCGTGCTTAGAAATTTTACATCGACACTTTTCGGGAATTTGCAAAAATTCTTCTCCTGCCGAATTATCTTGAAGAGAAGTTGAAAATTTTCGTATGTTTTCTTACTTTTTTTCCTACACAGTTGGTGTAAAACGCACTTTTCGGAAAGATATGAATATGAAATACAAATACACTGTTCGAAAAAAATTCAACAATTTAAGAAAATTAATCAGTTAATCTATTTAATTTTTTCATATTGAAATTAAATCCCTTATGATTTGTCCTATTTTACTTTAGTATTAATTTTTAATTAATTTATTCTTATTAAGAAATGGTATTTACTTTTGCTTTAATAAAAATATGCTTTAAGCACTTTAGCAACACCGCTTTCTTTTGATTTACTTTTGTTTCTACTTCTATTTTGACATTTCTAATAAGTAAGAATGATGTCAAAAGGGAAAATATCAAAAGGCAAGAAAACGACGTACGTGTACTCCAAAAAAAAAATTTTTTTTCTTATTAATTATTTAGAATTTTTCGGCATTTAAATTTAAAAATTATTATAAACATTTGTAAATTCAAGTTGTCTATAATATACACAACCGATTGCACAAGCAATAAAACGTAAATAGCATAAATCATTTAACAGCGATAAAATATAAAAAAAAATTTCCTGATTTTTCTTTTAGTCGTTGACGGGAGCCTAAGAAAAATAATAAAACCATAAGCAATTAAAAAAAAAAAAATACGTAAAATTGTAAATTTGTTTTTAATACATATACAAATATTTCTTTTCTCTTCATTTTTGCAATAAAAAAAAAAACTTCACATATGGTGGCGTGAATCAATTCAATGGGAAAAGTAGTGCATTAAGTGAAATAATTTTATAAATTTCGAAAGGGAACGAAAACCAGAAGAAGAAGAAGAAAAGCAGATAAAAAATATTTGAATTGTAATTTTTTGGAAAGAGTAAAAAATTATTTCAAAAGCAAAATTAATATATTCTGGGTGACGATCAGCCAGTGGGCTGTACGTGCAAACAGCAGCAACATAATGCAGCTTTTGCTGTCCACAATATGTCTGGGCTTAACCAGTGCCGTTGTCGGTAATGCCTGGTACCAGAAGAAGCAATTCTATCCGGCTGTCGTGTATATAACCAAATCCAATGCATCAATGGCCGTAAGTATTCTTTTTGATGATCTCATTTATGATTAACAACAAATTAATTCTTGCAATATTTAATTACAGGTTATTTACATACAATTCTTTGCAATTGTTTTCATGTTTGGAAAATTACTGCGCAAGGTAACTGGCGTTGTCTTATCCGTAAACATAAGGTGTAGTAAAAAGAAAATCCAGTTATTTTGGCATTGTTTTCACATTAACTTGTTGATATTTTAAAATGAATTTTATTACAATATGTATGTTGTTATGTGGCTATCGGCCACCTAGTGTTATAGCTGACTATTAAGTCAAGTGACTAGTAAGCTAGAATTGAAAAGCGTGGTCTTAGACGTAAAAGCCAGGGTTCGAATCCTAGGCCAGACATCAAAACAAAATACAAAAAGTATTTTTTCAGCGATTTCCTCTCAGCAGATTTCTGGCAAAAACTCTAAGAGTAAATAAAATAGCCATGAAAAAGTTTCTCATAAAATCTGTAGTTCGGAGACGACTTTAAACTGTAGGTTCCGCTACTCATGTATAAAATTAACACACACAACATAAGTGGTGTTAGAAACTAGGTCAATAATCCTGACTGATGGGTTCTAATGACCAATTATGTATGTGTATGATAAAATAGCAAAAAAATATAATCTTTCAAGTGTCCTGTAATATCATTGTTTTAACTTTAATGGATTTTTTTTTATTACACCCTATATAACTACATCTCGTGCTGTATAAAGTTTATTTGATAAGGTACTATTTATTTCAGATATTTTTGGGTACATTGCGAGCTGCGGAATTTGAACACTTATTGGAACGTTTTTGGTATGCTTTAACGGAAACATGTTTGGCTTTTACAGTTTTCCGTGACGATTTTAATCCGAGATTTGTTGCATTATTTACGGTATTATTGTTTCTTAAATCATTCCATTGGCTGGCTGAAGAACGTGTTGATTTTGTAAGTACTTTACATGCATACATACGTACACATGTATTTAATGAAATTATTTCATAAGCGTTTAGTTTTTTTTTTATTATTTATTAATGAATTATTTTATATTTATTATATTGCAAATCTTTAACATATACCTATATACACCATTAACCATTAACAGTATTCCACTTAATTATGGATATTGCTGGCATATGTATTATTTTTGTTTGTTTATTTTGATGTACAGTGTATAATACAATACACGTATACTAAATAAATAAACTGACCGACGAATATATGTATGTCATAATGTTCTTTATATTTAGACTTCTAACATATGGACGTTGTTTTAATACATTTTAACATATTGAAGCAAAAGCCATATAAAAATTCTATATGTTGTCCTACATCTAAACTATAGCATGCAGCTCTATTATCTGTTGTTTACGATCCACGACACTGTGTTAAATCACAACAGCAGATCATACACAAACTCAAGATGGTTGTCGATGATTTTGATAATGAATTTATTGCATTCGTGCAAGAGATAAAGCAAAAACTCGCAATATTTTTTGTTATCAATTAAACCTTACTTTGCAAGATATGTATATGAACCTGGTTTTTGTTATTGTTTTAAGTTTAAATTATAAGCGAGACTTTTTGTTATAAAATGGATGATTACTATACTAATAAGTGTTCACTATACTAAATAGAGTGATGACTCACTGGCTTTATCGTCTTTAGGTCCTTTCTAAGTTATTTTTAAAGAGTTTGGATTCCGTTTAAGAGCTTGACGTCACAACCAGACTATAACTTAATAGAAAAACGGAACCAATTTCAATGAAAAGTCGTTATTTTACTTAATTATTATTTTGAAATTTAACAAGACCCAATTAGGAAAGTAGTTAAAACCTAACTTCAAGGGATAAAAAGAGTAGCTGAATTGGGAAAGAACTTTTTTAATAAAATTTTAAGACAACAAATTGTAGTTCTTAATAACAAAGCCTTACTAAAATTAAATTAGCCTTTAAAATAATAACGAACTGTCTCCTAATTTTAAATTAAAACTATTTAAATTGAATAAGATTTTAAAAATCTACTTTCTTAGCTGAAATCAAATTCCAATCTACTTTGTTCTTCTTTGCTTTTCAGATGGAGCGTTCTCCCGTTCTGGGTTGGCTTTTCCACATACGTGTTGCTAGTCTTTTAATGGTTTTAGGCACGCTAGATTATATGCTCCTTATGCACGCCTATAGTTCAACATTGGCGCGCGGTCCCACTGTTCAGTTAGTGTTTGGCTTTGAGTATGCCATTCTCTTAACCGTAGTTGCCAGTACAGCCATCAAATATGTATTACATGCCGCCGAAATGCGTACTGATACGCCTTGGGAAAATAAAGCCGTCTTTTTACTCTATACTGAACTATTTATTGGTTTTATCAAAGTAATTTTATACGTACTATTTGTTGTTATCATGGCAAAATTCTATGCCTTACCGATGTTTGTATTCCGACCAATGTTCTTTACCATACGAAATTTCAAGAAGGCTCTCAGCGATGTAATTATGTCGCGCAGAGCCATACGTAACATGAATACTTTGTATCCAGATGCTACACCAGAAGAATTAAGATTATCGGATAACATATGTATTATATGTCGCGAGGATATGGTGAATCATTCAAAGAAATTACCCTGTGGTCATATATTCCATACAACATGTTTACGTTCATGGTTTCAAAGACAACAGACCTGTCCCACTTGTCGTTTAAATATATTACGAGCTCCGGCAGCTAATTCCACGGCATTGCCGCGTCAAGACGACAATAATGCAAATGCCAATAATGTGGCACCGGGTGTAGCAGCACCTAATGCAGCTGGTGCTACACCAGCAGCTAATGCCCAGGCACCGAACGCTAATAACGCTGGCAATGAAAATTCCACTGTACCGGCTGGCGCTGCAAATATTTTCGAACAATTTGGTAAGTTGTTATTATTTGAACTTTCTTGTTGAATTGAAAACTTAATTAATAGCGACAAATTATTCTAAAGCTGGTCTACAAACTCCTCTACCGAACTTGCCTGGTTCGGGCGGAAATGGATTACCGAACTTTGCTGGTTTGCCAATGATGCCGCCACCGTTCATGATGCCACCACCTTTTCCATTTATTGCACCCTATTCTGTGCCGCCACCACCAATGCCCTCTGATTTAACCAATTTTACCGATGAAGAGCTGAGAGCTTTAGAAGGAAATGAAAGAAAAAACGTCGAGGAACGCATTAAACTTTTACGAAATATACAAGTAATGCTTGATGCGGTCACTGTTTTAATGAATAACTATCAAATAGTGTCTGCACGCAGTAAACCAATAATAAATCCATCGCCAACGGGGGCCACTACTACATCCAATGTCAATGCAAGTAGCGCAGAAAAGGTAACACCATCAACATCATCTGCTGCTGCAGCTCAATCAACATCAACAAAAGTTGATGCCACTAAAACAGAAGAATTACCTACGACTTCAGCGGCTGCAGCAGCGGCTTCAAAGATGTCAACTGCACCAAACAATGAAGTTACAACTACTGTGAATGCAGCCTCTAGCACTCCAACCACTCTTTCGACTACGGAAACAACAACAACAGTTGCCAAACATAATCAAGTAACAATAGAAGATTTGGGAGGCGAAGATCATATAGATGTACAAGAGTCAGCAACGTCGGCACCATCCTCTTCAACTACTTCGCCAACGACATTAATAGACAACACAGCGGAACATATAAATGAATTGCGCAAGCGACGCTTAAAATTCCTAGAAGAACGCAATAAAACGTCTACAGAATAAAGTTGTTAAGACTCAATTTTACAATTATTACTTAACACTTTACACCAAGTTTGAATGTGGACTGATTAAAACAAAAAAAAAAAACATTTTTTTTCATATTTTTTTGCTTTAAAAAAACACACCGACACACACAAGTTTAATTTTTTTTTCGTTATAATAATACTATACAACGTTTTTTCACCTTTGCCTTCTGTCTATCTATGTTGAAAAATGTTTAATATACCTTTTATAATAATTAATTAATATTTAAAACAACTATTTTATTTTTGTATTAAATCAAGTTGAAAATTATTTTGTATTTGTTTATATTGGAGGAAAAAAAAAGAAAAATTAATATCTTCTAATTATTATTATTATTTGAATTCTTTTTTTTTTTTTTGTTTTTCTACTTCTTTAAATGGGAGATTTCTACATTTTCGTTTTAATGTCGTTTTTTAATGTGAGTATATAAGCTAAAACAAACAAAAATTCTTTAAGAAGTATATTAAAAAAGAATCTTTTAATAAATATAATAAAAAAAAAGAATAAAACTAAGAACGCTAAAATAAAATGATATATAAAAAAGAAAGAAGAGATACTTTAAAACCGATATGTAGTTATAACATATATTGTGTATAAATTAAGAAATAATATTGGAGATAAATAAAAACAAACAAAAAAAAAAGAGGAATTAAAAAAATATGATTAATGTATATGTATTTAAATAATTTATAATTATATTTAGAATTTAAATAAATAAAAAAACATACACAAACATTAAAATAAAATGATGTTTTCTTTGATAAGGAATATTTCTAAATTAAAAAGGAAATGAAATTTTAAAACGTCGGTGAAAAAACTGCACTAAGGCTAAAGTCCAAATATCTGAAATATATAATAAATTTTATAGAATAGCCCACTGACCACAATAGCCCACAAACATATGTAATTCACCTTAATTATTACGCGATTCAACTTCACGGAATTCCGCTGGATCAGTAAATCTTACAGTTAATATATAAAATATCGAAGGAAAGGGCACAAGACACAATAAAGCATAATGATGTCCTAATGCTATTATACCATAGGCCAATAGCAACCACTGTATACCTAAAAAAAACAATATAAAGAAGTATGTATGTATGAAAAACTTAAAACAAGAAAATAATATTATATTTCAACTGCTTACATATAATAACTAAGTTTTTTATTTCCAAGCAAGACGACTTAATAAGAGCCTTAAATGACTGATCCAATTTCATAGAATAGTGAATAGCATTAGCAATCATTGATATGGCTATGCTCATATAGGGAAAAGAATAGTCTGCCAAAATTAAATTGTTTCATTAAAATATTTTTGAATAATCGTAATCATTATAAACTTACAGATAAGACCACAAGCCAAAGCATGTATAAAAGTTAACAAAGGTAAAAAGTATAAAGCAGCATATATAGGAGCTTTGCCTCTCACTTCCAATATGGTGCTAACCAAAGGTCGTATTAAAAACATATTGACCAAACACAGAAAATAGAACACTAATATTATAGTTTGCCTATATAAAGATACAAATTAAAAATACTAATCCAACATTCAAATTCTTCCCAAGACTAACAAAGTATACTTACAAAGGATACACCGCTTCTTGGGTACAATGTAAAGATTTTTCATAGTTGGGAGCCGGATTATAAAACAAAGTATACCAATCCGAAAATTTTCTTACCGGGCAAGCAAATAAACGAAATTCTCCCAAAGGCTCCATAAGTAAGATAGACGAAATTGCCGCAATAATAACTTCTGCACAGGCACAAGTTGTCAGTACCAATTGTTTGCGTGAAAATCTATAAAATTTGTTTTAGTTTTGTTCCAATTATTAATGAGAGCTTATGTATATTTACTTTCGATCTTTGGCATCCAAATCAATAAAGAAACAGTGCATCATTAAAGGCAATGCAGCCATAAAGCCTAAATAGAACCAAGAATATGAATCCAATTCATCTTCACATTGCGCGCAAGCATAACTTTCATTAACACGAAATCCCCGCGGACAGGGGCCACATTCACTCCAAGTGTCGTTCTCCAATTGTATGCGACCGCAATATTGACCTGGACAACGTTCTAATGAAGAAGTCATTTCAAATAAGTTATTATTAGACAGATAACAGATATTTTAACATTTTCAAAAAAAAGAAAAACAATTTAAGGAATAAGGACTAAAATTTATTTTTGTTTACGATCAGCTGATTTGCAGCTAGTAAAAATAAAAACATTAACCAACACTGATTATGTGACACCTGTAGTGTAAATAAATCATAATTTCCCATATGGGAAATAAAAACAAAAATATTATGTTTGATGTGAATTAAGGTTGGCAATTCTTATTAATCGGAAAACTCACGACAAAGTGGACACTAAAAAAAGTTTTAAAAACTTATCCAAAGGCATGGCAATCTAGCGATCGTAAAGCCTAGAGCCCTGAAATCATACTAACGAAGCCAAAAAAGGCTTGGGTGCATACAGTTAATGTACTGCGATTCTTCTTAACTCTTCCTATCAGGCTTGAACTGCCTGGATAAATCCTTATCTGATCACCGTTGTGGAATTCCTGCTGGAATCAAAGTTGAAGTTCCAAAGTCTACGGTGTATTGCTTTACTATTTGAACTAAATGTAACTCTAGGCTCTAGAGTTAGAGCTTTATAGACAGTATTTGATAATTCTCGTAGCACGCTGTATATATATATGAAACAGAAATTGGGACTACGGAACAAAGTGGTGCAAACTGTTGTGAGCACCTGAAGGCTTATAGATAGAGATCATATTAACATCATAGAAGGCAGTTTGTCCCTCCCTTTTCTAGTATGCAATCCCTATTTGATCCATTCCTAATAGGCACACAACGGCAAGCGTTATAAACAAATTTAAATTATGCGCTGTGAATCGCTATTGAATTTGTCAAATGCGGACGGATAACGTACTGTTGAACAGAGCAGAATTGGTGGTGTGTCATCTACCTACTCATCCTAGCCACTTTCTGCAAGGCTTTCACTTTAATGAATACATCGAGTTTGACCAACAACCAGCAAACTTTGCATCAATCAACGTTCAGGGTTCCAATAATTGGCTAGAGATGCAGCAGAGTCTTCAATACTAAGTCTACGAGTAAGTTATTTCAACTTTTAATAATTAAATTTCTTAATAACCAGACAAAAAATGGCTTTATAAAATGGACTCTATTTTATTTCTAAAATAAAATTACGTACAATACTTTAAATTTTAAGTATTTTTAAGTCTTCACCTCGTCTGATTTTTCATTATCCATGGCATACTTAAATATTCTTCTGCCATGTATATACCACATAGTCTCATGATAAGTTCGTGGCAATACGGTGGTCACTTTGCCCGCACACGAAAATGTATAATAAAATCTGTTTGATGTGAGAGTAATTCTACCACTGGAATCTAAAATTTCAGCCACGGTCATGATTTGCATATGTTTGCCTTCCGTATAAACAATATAAGCCATCATTTTTATAATCGAGCCCATTGGAACCGGTTTGTAAAAAATTATTTCCGAACAATGCTTACAAGATGGTCTTTGACCACAGTGCAGATAGGCGCATATCCAACTAATTTCGAAAGATGCACGCATTAGAAAGCCACCAAATACTGTATATTGAGCATTGCGATTTTCTGGAAAACTAAGAAATGTACTGGCAAGAAACGAGTCAGTCATCCAAATCGTGTCCTTAGGCAAAATCCGATCATTCAATTTAAGATTAGTATCACTGCTTGTTTTCTTAAATATCTCGTACATTAGACTGTGTTCTTCCTCTAAAGGTGTCACCTTCAAAACTGAACTTTCTTGCGAAGTCTTACGAGTTTTGCTTCGTTCTTCACCTTGTTGGAAAATTTTCTTTTCGTAATCAGTGTCAAGTTTTAATGGGTTAACAGGGACTGCTGCGGTGTTGGTGGCATTACGACCAACAAGTAGAAAATGTAGCATGTGTAATTTGTCGATATTCGGCTTCATATTTCTGTTCTATCCAAAGTGTTACCTCCATTGATGTTCTACCTACCCAGGATACATGACCTGTTAGGCGTATATCTTGATTGTAGGCGGGCAAAAGTTTTGAAAACTTCAACTTGTCGACCAATGCCGTGGCAAAGGTATAGGGCAAAGGTATATTGGGAGGTAAATTAGGTAGGAAGACATGTTGTTGAATTATCCAAACGGCAAACAGATCCATTATTTCCATAAGGCGGCCCAAGCGTACAGTTCCCACAGGGCTTACATATCTCATTTGCAAATCCGAACGTATGCTTAGTGGTATAACAGCTTCCATGTATGAGTCCTCCATAGAGCGAGGCGGTAGTTCTTCTGCCTTAGGTGTATATTTCAAAAGATGATCACGTTTTTCCGCCTTACTGATATAACCAGTTTCCAAGCCATAATTTTGCATTACCTTTAGTCTAACTGTAAGGAATAAATGAATTAAAAAATGTTTGTAAAAGGTTATGTCTTGTTTACTATCTTCCATAGATCCTGATTTTTTAGGCTGTACATTTTCTAGGCCCATATTTGACGAAGAACTAAATGAAATTAATTCATTAATCCACCATTTTCACCCTTCAAAGAGGATATAATTTACCTATATCTGCTGGTTCGATTAAAAGTTTTCCATATTTTAGTGGAATTTAGAACGCAATGAAAAATTCTTTGAGTTTTTTGATATTTTAACATTGGAAATAATCAACAGAATAACAAAAACTAAAAAATTTCAATGACATACATTGTAGATATATTGTATTACTGTAGAAAATAATTTATTATAACGTATACAATTCGACAGCGTGATCAGGAATAATATATGAACTTTAAAAATATGAACTTAATACAGTCATCCGTGCAAATCGAATATCTATTATCGAGAGTGATGGTTTTTAATGGCTGATTGGTTGATTGATTTTTAATGGCTAAGTACAACATTCTTAGGGCCATTGTGTCTGTCTGGTGCAAGTCACCGCTCGCTCGCGAGTGCTAAGAGTCGTTGAGGAGTTTTGGACCGGACCGTATCCGTCTATGCTGGGTTCCGGGTCACAGAGGAATACTGGACAATGAGACGGCGGATGCCCTCGCTGGGTTAGGTTCGCTTTCAGGTGGCGATTTGACAGTTGGTCCTGACCCCTCAGTCAGGAGGGAAGAGCAGAGGCGTTGGGAGAACGGATCGGGTTGTTCTGTTTCTGGGCGTCTATTGCCTGCTGTAGACAGCAAGAGGAGAGAGTGGCTGCTGGGCTTGGTTAAGGCCAGCTTAAGGTTGTTGGTTTTATCACGGGGCACTGCGAAATTAGGTCGCTGACGGGGATCTGGAACAGATCCCAGCCAGACTATTGCAGGGTATGTTGCGATGAGGAGGAGTTGGAGACTGTCGAACATCTCCTCTGCAACTGCCCAGTCTTTGGTAGATTGAGGACCCTTGGCAGGGCCTTCTTTGAGAGCTTGAGTTCTGTATCGAGAGCCGACATCACGGCACAAATTCATTAGCAGCTTGGGCTGGTTGAGAGGTGCCAGAGCTTCATAAGTGTAGTTGCTCTCTCAACCTCTTTTGTTTTGTGTCTGTTTCTTTATATGTAATTTCTCCGTTTCCCATTCTCCCTTCCGTTCCCTACATTCCTATACCCTCTATTTCCTTCCTTCCCTAAGGATAATGTACAATGGGTCAATTTCGACCTCCAGGTACTGTGCTTGTCTTGACCGACATGTGCACGTCCTCTAACCTAACCTAACCTAACCTAACAAAATTCGATATACATAGTATGTATATTGTATTCTAAGGGACATGGACAATTCATAGTTTATTATTCATCCTATAAAACTGCGAACTGGTTAAGATTTGGTTTCTTTATAACGACTATAAAGACTTTGGATTAAGTCTAGGTGACATTTAATATTTTTGACTTCACTTTCTTCTCTTAGAGAGCTTAGAAAATGCCTTAATTATCCGTTGCTAACTATACTGTAATTATTAAAGAAACATTGTCGAGATTTTTTAAAATGATGCAATGGTTCAACTCACCCTATTTTCTTTAGAATGGTATACAACTCCCATGTCTGAGGAGATGGCGAAAGTACAGCAATACTAAAGCGTATTGAACTTCATTGAATTGCTGGTGTCTTAATGCTGACAATTCATTTTACCTTTTTCTAGTGCGGCACATTTGTTCATTAGGGATTGGCCAGTTGTAGATCACACAAGCTATCATCGACACAGTTTGTTGTTTAGGCGTAGAGGTTTTCCTTGTCTCTTACCGTATAAACAGATTCAAATGTAATACCCATGGAACACAATTGTTTTCAGTTCTCTATTAGCAAACCTTATTTCGTAGTTTCCAAAATCAAAACAAATTAGAACTTAAGCTTTGAACGTTAACTTGTTTTCCAATAAATAAAATTTAACAACAAACCGGAAACCATGCTGATGTGAAAAGAAGCAGTTGGTAACGCATCCCTACAGATTTTCTTTTGTACGTCTGTTTCCTTTACCTGTTATATTTAATACATATTAAAGTGAAATTACTAATAAAATCCAGTTACATACTAATATATATTGTACACTTTTAAAAATTCTAATAATTTTAAATTTCTTTTTACTCATTGGAATTGTTTAACGAAAGGAAGCACAGTGATTAGTAATGTTTTGTTAATAAGTTCAGTGTTGTAAAATGTTTTTCTATTCTCATTTTCGTTTCTTGTCTCTGCATTCATTTGTTTTGTTTAGGAAATTTACGAATTCTTATCATTAGGTTGTGTTTGTTGTTGCTGTTGTGTTTTCATACTAAACAAAAATATAGCCAAAACAATTACGTCACGACTGAGTGATGGTCTAAAGTTTAAACAAAAACGAAAAGGTAGTTGAAGGTGTAAGATATTGTCTGCAAACAGAAGAAAATCGAGTGTGTTGATATTTTATTATTGTTTTAACATAAGATAAGCAGTGATTTTACAGATTTCATTTCAGACAGTGGAATTTTTATATTCTTTTATAGAGTTTTCAAACTAAATTGCATCATGTTTAGAAATGTTTTAAGGTGTACCAGTACCTTGGCAAAGACCTATTCACAGCCACCATTGCAAAAACAAATTATTGCGTTGAATGCTGTGTAAGTGAAAAAAAAAATACTAAAGAAAAAAATAAAAAATTTGTTTACAGATGTGTTTTCATGTTCAATTAAAATATTAATGAGTTTGTATTTGTTTTTAGAGTGTCCAAACGTTACGTTGGATTACAGCATGGCCAAAATGATCCCTTTCATGCGGGTACAATGGCGGAAGGTGAGTATAAAAATCAAATAAAAAACTCCGTGTATTACTGCCTAGCGTGTATTAAGAATAATCGGGTTACTAAAGAGCTGATAACGTCAGGCACCTCGTTTACTATTCTGGCCATTGTTGACATTCGATGTACCTCTTATAGAGCTTTGGTTAGTTGTATGCTAAGCGCATATCTTGCCGAAATGGTAAATACTGCTCCTATACCTTAGGAAAACATCTTCTGCATCTTATTTCATTAAAAAAGTTTTTACGTATATCAGATGGTCTGATAACTGCTTCCTTTCTACTGCGACGCCATAGATATTCCATACAATGACTACTCCAACCCTGAGACACATTTATATTTAAAGAAAACATTGGCTAATCTTTATTTTTATTATACTGAATAGAACTATTCGAACAAATAAGTTATACAGTAGAGAATAAGTCCAATTGCTTAACCTACTGTCTAATATTTTTTAATAGAAAAGTCATTCGAAAGAAATAAAACCCTACCAAATAGGAAACTTGAACGTGAAAGACATTGTAAAGGAAATATACAACTTGTTAACATAGTTGAGTGTTTTCAGTTGGTATTTATACTTTCTTAAATATTACTTCTATTTTCAATTCGATTGTTTTTAACAACCTACCTATTCGAAATCGTTTGTTTCTTAAACCGAGGCAATACTGTTCAAATCAATTGTAAAAGAAAAACATTTTCTTTATTTAATTATTTATTTTTATATTAGAATAGAATTACAAGTTATATTTTAATTATTATAAACCACATGACTTAGATCAGAGTTTCCGTATCTTTCTTAATGACTTTCAAAGTAATTTGAATATACACTTGCTAATTATATATTTACTTTCTCCCCTCTCCATAGTTAAAGACGAAATTATGGCACGTTTAGGCTTGGAAGCCGGTTACTCGCCTATTCCAAAAACTCGTGAACATCTTCTGAAATATGAACCAAAAATGTCAGACCTACCGCCACGTTCCATGCAGGACTCTTTTACATCGGCCATTTTGCCATTAAGCACGGATAAGGCTCTACAAGATAAGTATATATCACATTTGGGTAATGTACGCATGGGCCGTCTTATGGAAGACATGGATATGTTTGCTGTATGGGTATGTCATCAACATGTTAAACCCAACAATCTACCCGATAATGTACATTTGCCCTATACCTTTGTTACGATATTGGTGGATAAAATTACATTTTCCGATATGAAAGCAAAAGCTACAGATGATATAAGACTATCGGGCCATGTGTCATGGGTTGGCAAGAGTTCAATGGAAATAGTTGTTTGGATGGAACAGAAAAACAACAATGTATGGAAGAAAATTACCAGGGCTTTGTTTCTTATGGCTGCCCGTAATGCTACAAATACAGCAGCTGCTCCCGTTAATCCCATACAACCGGCCAATGAAGAAGAAACAAGGATTCTCAACGGTGGTGTAGAACGTAAAAAACGTCGACAAATTTTGCAGGCATCATCGATATTTAAGGTTGAACCGAACGACTATGAGCAGTCATTAATGTATGAACTGTACAAGAGGACCACTTCACAAACAACCATGGAATTGAATAAACGTATACTACCGGCAAAATGCCATTGGATGTCCGATTCTTTTGTTACGAATACAATGGCTTCATTTCCTGAAAATCGTAATGCTCATAATAAAGTATTCGGTGGTTTTCTAATGCGCAATGCTTTAGAAATCAGCTGGGTTGGTGCCAATCTGTATTGCAAGAACCGTCCCAAACTGGAGCATATCTGCGATATAAGTTTTGAAAAGCCCGTTAGCGTGAATTCGTTTATAAAAATGACCGCTTATGTGGTATATACGGAAATGAACTATTTGCAAATGATGACTGTTGCTGATATTATTGATTCCGCTACAGGCGATCAATTGACTTCAAATGTTTTCTATTATACCTTCTCGTGTTCGGAACTAGTGCCTGAAGTATTGCCTAGATCGTATCATGAGACTATGTGGTATATACAAGGACGACGTAAATTCAAATATGCTTTAGGTCTAGAATAAATTTACAGAATATTATCTAGACTCTTAGCTGTACATACTCATATGTGCGTATACATTAGTTTATGCTAAAAGTTTTCTTTTGTTCCAATATAATTTTACAGGGTAAAGTGCCAATATTATTTCAAGATACTACTGCTTATTTATTATGATATTACTGTTATTATTATTATTGTACCGATAACTGTTTTTATTAACATTATTTAAAACTCAAGATTCTATTAAATTATTTAAAAAAAAAAAAATAACAATTATGTACTTATGTGTTTACTAAACGAATAAGAAATCTTTATTTTATAAATTAGTTCTTAACAGATCCGGCCCATTATATAATTAATTATTGACTAACCGAATATGTGCTGCAATAAAATATCTGTACAACATGTATTATGAAAGAAAATTCTGTGTTTTTCGTTCTTTTAATATGATTTTTAACTCCTATATGAACTCAAATATGTTTGCCTGGAGTTAGGTCTTTATTTTTTTTACAAAACCAGCACTCAGGGGATGACCCCTACTCATGCAGTGCATTGTGCAGGTTTCTCAGGAAAGGTGGAAAGAGAGAGGGAAGATGCGAACGGTAAGGAAACGAGTTGCTGCTGGTGACTATAAAATAGCCAGTGCTATACCTTCACCATTAGACAGTCTACAGCCATCGTCCCCAAGAAGCCCGCAGTTTCTCACACTACTTATGTTGTGTGTGTTAATTTTATGCAGAAGTTGCGGGACCTACAGTTTAAAGTCGACTCCGAACAACAGATTTTTGAGAAACAAGAAGAGAAAGAGAAGAAATCGCCGAAAAAATACTTTTTGTATTTTTTTTTTATTTTTGATGTCTGGCCTGGGACTCGAACCCTGGCTTTACGCCTAATAAGCCAGCACGCTTCCTACTAGACCACGGCGATTTAGCATAACTAGAATGGTTTCATTGCCCAAATTGCTTAATAATTTGTTGCTATTTTAACGACAACGTACCTATTAGCAAATAAACTATCAAGGTTCTTATGAATCTTCTATCACCCTTATTATGAATGACATTTTTCCTTGCCCCATTATTCTTGTATCATATTCCAATGGAATTGGTGATAATCACTTAGTTTTGTGTCCCGACTAGAAACTGGAATGATTTGAACCTATCAAGCAAGCTACCTGTGGCTACCACCGTTAGAAGTTGCACGTTATTTATGGAGTAATGGCACACAATGGTTAAATATTTGACTATGTAGTTCCTAATATATCGCTATTGTGTATTATGCCAGTACCAAGCAAAGCTATTACAACAACCAATTTGTTATAGTGATGATAATCGCTCGCATGCCACTGCAAAAGCACTTTTGGTCATTTTTGTGTCGACTGTTCCCTTCAGATAGATAAACTGTTTACAGAATGCGCTATTATTCCCAAAAACCAAATAAGTCTTTTTGATCGTTAAACATGGTTAGGCCTTGCTATCGACTCCAACCGATATTTTAATACGAAATCCCTAGATTCTTTTATTTACAAACGTTTTGTTTCGAACTTAAATATTTATTTCATGCTAGAATGTCATGTTTCACTGCGACAAGAAAACAAAATCTTTAAAATTCACTCTCTAGTTAACCTTTTCCCGCTATCTATTTCCTTAATTTCTCTGTATAATACAGTTTAATTTGATTATTTATAAAATTAAAACTAATGTTTGTTAATTTTTTTTTGGATAATTTTGTAAAAGGTAACTTTATTTTACAAAACAAATTTTTTCCATTATTTTTGTGTTTTTACTTTGTAAATTAAAATAAAAAAAGAATCAACTTCTTTCATCCCGTTGTTAAAATGGAACAACACCACACGAATTACTTAAAATTCTAATTTAAAACTTTAGAATCTCATGCGATGAGGGTATTGAGAAGAGTGCAAAGCGAACATGCTCTTCAAGTACTTGGCGAGGTATTTGCCATCTTCGTTAGCCTTAATGGCCTTGACGATAGCAGCATCGACTTCCTTTTGGTCCTTCTTGCGAGCTTCGTTGGGAACGAAACGTTCTTTCTTGGCAGCAAAGATATCACCTTCGCCAGATTTCTTTTCCTTCTTGATCTTCAAACGGCGGAAGTAAGCATCATCCAAGTGTTCGGGTACTTTGTAATCGCCCAAGTTGACGCGGGTGGAGGTGCCAATGACAAAGCGTTGGGAAACGCGACGCAATGGGCAGGAGTTCAAGCAGAAGGGACCAGTGACCAACAAGAGGCCAGAGGACAAAGACTTCAACAATACAACACGTTTACCTTGGTGGCGACCGGCCAACAAAATGAGTACGGTACCGGGTTTAAGGTTGGGGCGGATGTTACGCTTGTGTTGGCTGAAGTTAGCCTTGGCGGGACGCTTGGCTACGAACTTCTTGGTGGGGTAGTTAGCCTTGGGTTTGTTCTTGTAAACGGTACGTTCACCACCGTTCTTGGGACCACCGATCTTCTTGACTACCTTAATGTGGGTCTTGACAGTCTTGACAACTGGACGCTTGGTACCCTTCAAACGCCATTGAGCACGGCGTTTGTACATCTGCAAAGCAAAGAGAAAAATTATGAATATTAAACTTATTCTTGTTTTGGAAGATTCAATATGTAAACAAAACAAATTCATAGATGTGTGACAAAGCGGTAAATGACATAAAATTTTGTTAAAAACAGTACCATTATAGAAATATTCTAACATTTGAATTGGTATTCTTATTATATTATTTTTTCTTCGCATACACACAAAATAACCACACCGTCAATAAGTATGTTCTTCATGTGATATCACTCTCCACGCTACAATCCCCAACAGGAATTTAACACACATTTTTTTCGATTTTCTTCGGAATGTTCACATATTTGTCGTTAATTTTAATTTTTTATTGAGAAATTCTTATTTTATATGCACTTTTTCTGGCCTTTACGCCATTTTTCTAAATATTTTACCGACATTTGCTTTGTTGCATACAAACACACACACACGCAGAAATTTGTTGTGGGGAACACATTTCTTTGAAAGCACTTATTTGTGGGAAATTTTATGAATTTTTACCTGGCTCTTGGAGTAACGCAAGACACCGCCATGGAGGTAAGTATTTAATGGGTGTTTATTAACTTTTTTGCCCGATTTAACGGCTTTCTTAGCTTTTTCGACGGGTGCCATATCGGAAAACACGTGTACACCGTACAGAAACTATGGTAAAAAGGAAGGTTAGGTACGATAGAGTTGCCAGATAAAAATATATAATGAAATGACAGCTGTCAAAACAAATGTCATGGGTAGACATATTGTTTTCGGAGTAGATAATATTTTTCTAGAAAGCCTAAAACCACGCAATACAAATGCACGCAGAGAAAGTGTGGCATCTTGACACATTAATTCAATTGGAAAGAATTATATATATACAATTTTCTATTTATTTACTAAAACAAATATTTATTTATAATCTATTATATATAAGATTATTGCACTCAATTTGTATAAGCACTAGGATGGCTATTAGTCTGGCAGCATTCTCTATATATGATCTGGTAATTTTCACTTCCGAATGTCAGTTTGATAATGGCAATCGTTATTCGAGCTGTGTTTAGTAGTCACAATGAATTTTTACACTAGAAATACCAAAAAGTGTTAAGTTTCAAACAAATTTTTTATAACATTTGGCGCAAAATATTGTGTGTAATTGATTTCGCTATAGAAAATAAAAAAAAAAATAGTTTTTACTTAACAAACTGATATAGCTTAACTTTAGGATAGAAGATTTTAACGGCTCTACCGTTAAAGACCTAAACCAAGCTATGTTGGAAACAAAAAAGGTAATTTGGAAAGACTGAACTGCTAGGTTAAGGCGAAATCGTTGAGCCGCCTTAACGCAAAACACGCTGGATTAACAGGCTTATTAAGGGTCGGTGTACAACATGCTGGAGACTTTTCAATAGTGCTTTGTTACGCAAAACAACTGCGGGAAATGCAAGTAATTGCGTAGGCAATTTAATGGAACAGGTATTTACATGTATTGATTTGCTTTTATTGGTCTGCCGTGCACGGCTGTATCGTTATATAACATTCTCTATAAACAGCCTCTAAAACACCTGTTTTGGCCTTGCTAGTAGTAGAATTCGAATCTGTTAGTCAATTCATAGCCATTTCAGTAATACATTTGGTGTCTAAAGACAATGCAGCTGCCGACAAATTTATAAGTTATTTTCGTATCCTATTGTAGTAATTCCCACTAACTTCATAATCTGATCCACTCAAAGAAATAGAAATCAAATTTTAAAATTCCGAGAATGTGAATGAATTGTAATCATAGCTTTCGAATTTATAAAATTAAAAGGCTCAAACATCCTCCAAATAATACAACTGCGAAGGACTTACGATCTTTTTCTCTCAGCTTGGTTTTTTCACCATTACATCCAATATATGTTTACAGATACTATTGCTAAAGGCGACAGCAAATGACATCTGCTATAGCAGACCAATCTCTGGCATTTATTAAAATATTATTAGATATGTTGAGCCTTCTGTCCTTTAAAGTATAATGAATCAGTCATGAAATATATTCGTATAGGCTGTCGAAATTAGCCTTCTCGGTCTATAAATACATATCTCTCCTTTATTGCAACATAATCATATCTCAAAAAATTAAAAATTTATAGTTACTTAAGCAAAACTGCTCTTTTAGATCTTCTGTACATGTTGAAAAAAATCAGTTTTTTATTCCAAGCTGAACCGAAGTTATAGCAAAAAGTGTTTGAGGCAATTAGATCATAGGACTTATGTCTTGAAAACTTAAATCGCATTTTGACAAGTTCAAGTTTTTTGAGATATGACTCTGTTGCAATAAAGGAGCGATATATAGTACGGCTCCCATTTTTGTTAATGTTTTGCTTCATAACTTAGAGACTAGCCACCATCATGAACATTACTTCAATAGATAAACAATCCAGTATCACCCTAGTAAGTACGAATAAAAAGGCTCTTAAAGAATGGATGACCTTATGTTTATAATTTGACTTAGTTTTATAATTTGCAAAATTATTTTAGTTTTAAATATTATTCCTTGTTATTTTTATTTAAACACGTACATATTTTAAAAAATCATTTGTGAAAATCATTTTGTGAATTAAAAGGCTGGGTGTCTGTCTATCATAGTATAGAGGAGAAAAATTTCCTTAAAGGTTATATTAAATATAAATTATGTTTCTTATTACATTTCATCATCAAGGTTATATTTTTTATAATTTAGAATTGTACTAGCATACATATGCACATATAATATATGCATATGTATGTATTTACAATAATTTTTTTCTTACTTATTTAAGATTTTTAACTTTTTTCTTGTGGTTTATTTTGTAATTTTTTTTTAGTTCGTATATTGTACAATAAAATTTTATTTTTGCCTTGCCATTCATACCCTTTCCTTTAACAAAATTTCACACTTTCCTTGGAAAATGCTTAAGAAATAGCTGTACATATATATGTACATACATATGTACTTATGCCTTTAGTAAAATTTTTCTTGACATTTTCCCACTTCCCTTTTTTATTTCTTTTAAACAGTGTCACTATTCTCTATGGTCCTTTGAGGCTTTATGAAAATACGAAGTTTTAACGTGTAAAACAGACTTCTGTTGCGGTCGTCGTCTCACTTAGTCTCTCTCTCGCTTCTCTTTCTCCCACTGTAGGTCTTTCTTTTCTTATATGTATGTATGTTTGTAGTTACGAAACTACAGAAATACAAAACTAAAGGTTGTTATTAAATTATCTCTGATGCGATAATAACACACTTGAGATATTGCACTTTAAAAATCATTTTCATCATAATTTTGTTTTTCTTTTCATTTTTTATTTTCCCTTTCAGCAAATTGTTTTTGTAATACTAGTACAAAAACAATTTCTTTTTCCATTTTTTTTTGTTTAGGATTTAAAAGAGAAATGGGAAAACATTTAAATAAACTCTAGAAATATGTATGTATGAATGTGTGTAGGTGATGTTAGTAGTGTGTTAAAAAATACAACAACAACAATTTCTATATAAAATAATATGAATAAAAGTTTCATTCTAGCTTGTTTTTGTTTACAATAGAATTTTTTATTGCGTTTAATTTCTGTTTCTATAGGTTTTGAATTTCTATTCAAAACAATTTAAGCATAAGTGTTTTGTTAGTGTTGGTAAGCGCAAATAGTAGTCAAACTAACAATAATCCTACTACAGCCACTACTAGTACTGCCGCAATTACTAATAGTACAAGTAATAACATTGGTAACTCTATTTAGTACCGTTTCTTTATATCTCTCTAGAAAGCAAAACATAGAAATACATTCACTCCATATTGCAAAGCGTAACTGTACAGACACTCACTTGGTATATGTTTTTGTAGGTGTAGATGTAAAAAATTGTACGTTATTTTATTAAAAAATTCGAAACAAAAAGAAGAAAATCCGTATTCTTTTATAGATTAAGAAGATACTGTTGATGAGATGAGGTTAAGTGCAAGTACTTAATGTTTTTCTTTTTTTTATCTACTTTTTAAATATGAAAAGTGAAAATATATAATTTTCCTTGTTTTTCTTCTTTTTTCTGTAGTTGAATAGGGAATAGACTTAATGATGACGTCAATTAATTTATACAGGGAGACTTTGAGGATATTTTTGTAAATTTGTGTATGTAGTATGTAAGTGCATATTGTATGTATGTATGTATGTATATAATTTTTTTTTTAATTTTTGCCTTAAATGTGGTATTTATTAAAAGTGCTATTAATAAAAATATATTTACATATGTATGTTTGTAAGATAACAACATCATAAGAGCTGAGAAATTACGTGGTTGATTTCAAAACTAATGAAGTATAAATAATTAATTTACATTCAATTATAATATTGTAAATTATAATATATTCCTTTTGATTTATTTCAAAATATGAAATATTAACCTTTACTTTATTGTAAAATGCTGTGTGCGACTACACTCACTATTTCTTCACTCTCCATATGCCTAGCTATTACATAGTGGCCTGTGTGAATAGAAAAAGGGTCAGAGACGATTCTATCGTCCAGTATAAGTAGTTGATTGATACACTTTCTAACCAATTTTGATCAAGTGAAATCAGTGAAGCACAATTATTATTTGGTTTTGTGGTTGAATATTTGGTAGATACCTACATGTAAGTTAATCAAGGTTATCACGCTGTTTAACCTACTTTCCGTTGAAATAAATCAGTGGCTGAAGACAGACGAAGTATAACATCGTTAGGGTTTTAAGATTTGAATTTACAAGTAAAGAATCGAATAACTTTCTTTAAAATTTATATTTAAAAATTATTCTCGTACATCCAATGTTTTTTCCGTTATAATGGGTGATTTTTTAAGAGCTATAGGAAAATTTTTCAAAAAAAAAAACCACAAAATTCAGAAAAATGCATGAAATCTTTATTTGAATCGATAGTATGGTCCATATAATTTAATGTTTGAATATTATTTCATGCAACTGTTGTTCATGCCCTTGGTAGGTTGAGGACCCTTGGCAGGGCCTTGTTTGAGAGCTTGAGTTCTGTGTCGAGAGCCGACATCAAGGCTCTCCACAGATTCATTAGCGGCTTGGGCTAGTTGAGAGGTGCTAGGGCTTAATAAGTGTAGTCGCACTCTCAACCTCTTTTGTTTTGTGTCTGTTTCTTTATATGTAATTCCTCCGTTCCTCATTTCTCCCTTCCCTTACCTACATTTCCTATATCCTCTATTTCCTTCCTCCCCTAAGGACAATGTAAAATGGGTCAATTTCGACCCCCGGGTACTGTGCTTGTCTTGACCGACAGGTGCACGTCCTCTAACCTAACCGAACCTAAATGCAATGTTATCTTCCAATGCGTCAATTGAAGCGGGCTTGTCTGTATTGACATAGCCCCACAAAAAAATAGTCTAAACACCTGAAATCGCACGATCTAGGCGGCCAATTGACAGGTCCTGAACGTGAAATAAAATGTTCACTGAATTCACCTCTCAATAAGGTCACTGCTACGTATGTGGCACCGTCTAGTTGAAACCATATGTCAAGCAAGTGAAGCTCGTGTTGCTGGTTTAATGTCCAACAATATAAATTTGGTGCGAAATTTAGTCACAATAGCCCGAATATTCGCTTCAGTGGATCGATTAAACTGACCATAAAATGGAAGAAGCGCGCGATGAACTTTCTTAACAGAGCACGCATTTTGATAATAATATTCAATGACTTGCAAGCGCTGTTCGTTTGTAAGACGATTCATGGTTAAATTATAGACCAAAAAACACATTATAGACCAAACTGAAGATGTTTAACAGTGAAACAAAACATGAAACGTGCGTGAGCTGTTTAAATCAATGTTGTCAAAAAGATAATAGCTAAAAAATCATCCGATATTAACGTCAACTACGCTTTCTATTCAGGCAGATTCTACTCTCTGGAAAAATTAAAATTCAACGAGTACATTTCCTAGCACCAACACTCATTGCATTAACCAAATAAATTGTTACAAAGGGTGTTGTTTTTAGACAACATCAGATGTCAATCCTATCATCCTAGAATCTGTTTTAGTAACCAATGTCCTACTGAACTGGAAAAAAAATGTTTAACCATTTTAAAATATTGTATACTTTCGTTATTGTGTTGCTAAAGATTCCATTTTTAATACTTGTATTTAGTTCTATTTTAAATTTTAATACAATTTTAATGAAAAATTTAATTAAAAGTCATCTAAATACATGTTTTATACTTACTTTAGTTAAATCAAGGTTAAACATTTCATGTGATTTAATTTTATAGCGTTTTATTCTCCGTTATTTAACTATTTAAAATGTTCCTTTTTATTATACATACACACAATATGTATGTATGTATGTAATCATATAAAATACATAGTCTCTTAAGTGCTTAATGACGTCAAACGCTACGTCAGAGACCATGAGGTAAAATTTCAATTTTAGATTAATTTGACAAAATCTAGTTTTTTCTTGTCATATTTTGCGCCAATAATCAGTTGTCATCAATAATATTATCAACTTGAAATATCATTTGAAGCACATGCATCTCCTCAGTCCTGCTTCACTTCAACTGCACTATTTAGAGTGACCAGGTTTTTTCCATTAGTTATATCCTTAATGCCGTACATCATCGCTAAAGTAACTACTGTTTGCCTGAAACACAGTTAAATAGTAGTTTGGTAACCTTAAATATTTACAGCTACACATCATTAGCACTTTCTATGGTGCTCAATGTTGTTGTTATACTCTCGAGACCATCTTTTTGCATTATTATGCCACTAAAATTCTGATTCTGTTATACTCGTATACGTACAAGTACTCAAACAAACTATTTTTCGATTGTTTAAAATTATAACACAAGTAAATTGATTGGAAAAATCTTTGAAAACTCAGCGAGAAGGAATGCGACAAAGAGGGAGCGTATGCATATGTATGTGTGTCTGAATTTAAGTTTATCAGGAAGAATAGAAAATAATCGAATGAATACAATATACGAGGCTTGTTTTAAATCAAAAAATTTTATTTTTTCGACATTTTTCTTGCTTTCGAGCTATGTGTTTACATTAATTTCCGAGGCTTTGATCACATTCATCTCTTGAAGTCGTTTAGTTTTGGTTAACCAATTTGCACATTCGCAACCGTCCGATGATTGAGATATGATTGTGAAAATGTTTCTGGCCAAAAACCCAATTTAAAGCAAGGATAAGTGAGTGCCTTATGTATTAACTTTAAAAATTTATTTATGTTGCCTGTCGTAGTTTACGTTGCATATAATAAAGCAGGTCAGATGAGCACAAAAGACTATGCTGTAACCATAGGCTCATTGCCAGTTAGGCTATATTTAGCATCACTTCTTTTCAAAGAACTGCAAAGCGGTGGAACAGGATGTGGCCAATCACTAACTAAAAATTGCGAAAGATTCCTAGGCAGTTTTATAAATCTTCCGTATTGTTTTATAAATCTTACGTTCGCCATCTCATTGGCTTCATTAGAACCTTCAACATGGGAAATCGGATCTCAGATAATATAATATCAGATATTATATATACATAATTGGTCATTACAATCCTTCAGTCAGAATTACGACCTACCTGCTCACACCACTTATGTTGTGTGCTTTAATTTTATACATAAATGGCGGAACAGTTTAAAGTCGACTCCGTACGACAGACTTTTTAGAAGCTTTTCATTGCAATTATATTTACTCTCAGAGTTTTTGCAAGAAATCTGCTGAGAGGAAGTCACCGAAGAAATATTTTTGTTTTGATGTCTGACCAAGGGTTTGAACAAGGGCCTTCAGTCGAATAAGCCAACACTACTACCTACTAGACTACGGCGACATCACCAGATATTATAGACCCTGTCATTAATACTGTAGAAAATTAAAGTCATCGACAACTATTCTATAGAAAATGCAAGTCATCGAGAACTGTCCTACAGAAAATGCAAGTCATTGACAACTTTTCTATAGAAAATACAAGTCATCGACAACTTTTCTGTAGAAAAAGCAACTCATCGACAACTTTTCTATAGAAAATGCAAGTCATCGACAACTTTTCTATAGAAAATGAAAGTCATCGACAACTTTTCTATAGAAAGTTCAAGTCATCGACAACTTTTCTGTAGAAAATCCAAGTGATTGGCAAATTTATTATAGGAAATCCCAGTTATGGAGACATTTACTATAGAAAATGCAAGTCATCGACAACTTTTCCAAAGATATTGCAAGTTATTGAGAAATTTTCTCGACTGAAATTGATTCTCCTGGAACCTTTAGTTTGCTTCAATGGAGTACACTTAGGTAGTTTGCTTATTTTATTTTTAGTTTAATAACAAAGGTACTGCTATAAAAATATACGTATTTTTACTTTGAATTTTGTTAACAAAAATTCGTAGAACACTTTTTGTATTCGATATATTGTTTCATTAATTTCATTTTGTATTTCCTAACCTTATTTTTTAGTTATTTTTTTATTGTTTTAAAAATCAATAAATTTTCTTGGAAAATTATTGTTAAATTCTAGCTAATTTTAGTATGATTGCTTAGGTTTTTTTTTTTCAAAAATATTTACAAAGGAACTATAGAAGAAAATGTATTTAAATAAAGATAATTTAAGGACATAAAGAAACGTTTTATACACTACACACGCACACGTACTTGTATAAAATAATCGATAATTAATAAATACAGCAAAAAGGAGAAAATAAAAGAAAAAAATCAGCCAACAAATTAACATTGAATTAAAACAATAAATTCTTAAGAACTTATATGAGGCGATGATAGATAGAAAGAGAGACAGAGAGAGAGAGAGAGAGAGATAGAGAGACCGAGAATGAAAGAGAAGCAAGCGAACTAGAGGAAAAAAGAAACTGGATCCTTAAAAATAGTTGCACTAAAAAAACCGCATAGAAATAAGAATAAAGTCACCAAACATCACTAGATAAGTGGCACTAACACTCATCAACAGCCTCATAATCATCATTATTATCATCGTTACAATGCACAGTGGGATCAAACTTTCAATCGTACATTTAACTTCAATTGTCTGTGCCAATATAATATTTAAGGGAAGCTAGTTTGTGAATTATTTCACTGAATAGTACTTTAATATTCAATACAAAAGCGAAAGTTTAGAAACTAGAATTATATTCCGCTAAGTGGGAAATATAGTTCAACCTCAGTCTCAATGTCTTGTCAATTAGAACTTTTTCTAAAACACTGCAAAGGCGGGCTGCTGAAGTAATTTGACGTTTTTAAGATGTCAGCCATTGAAAATAGAATTCTCTAGCACTTATCTTTTAGGCAAACGACAACCCACTAAACTAGTTATAATCTCGGAATGTCTAATGGGACTTGACAGTCTTTTTATGAGGAAATTCGTTGGTTAGTTTTGTCATTTGCACCGATATTATAATCCTTTGCAGTTCAACACCGTTTAAGTTGATCGTCTGATTCAAGACGCATAAGTTTTTTCTTGTAATGATTGACTGCAAAGACTTCCGCCTGAAACACACTTCCATCAACTGGAAACTTTTATGATTTTACAATACTCCGTTTTTGGCAGATTACGCTTGCTCAGGGCCCACCACTTTATAGACGTCTGTATAACTGTCGAGCTGAAATCATCTAGTAACACTCGATAATGGAAAATTTCTGCCTTAGTTCTAGCGAGGGAATATATCTGAAATAGTTTAAATGCCTAAGATAGTCTTCCTTCTGTAATGGTTGAACAGTCAGTCCGTTAACCATGCCGAAAACATAATTTTTCCTCTTTCTTCTTCCTCTCTATTTCTAATTTGATATCCATTGATAGCCATTAAGAAAGAAACATTTTTGATCGTTAATTTTTCTGCTTTTAATAGGCATTCAGATTCACTGTTCTAAGACATGGTGCTTAACATTTATGGCATTAGTTTTATTGGACAATGTCAACCAAGTATCAAGTGGTTACACATACTCATCGTGAACCTCGTACATTTTTAAACAATTCTGCAGGGCATAGATGAAATAAGGAGAAGGGCTAAGGGATTAAAATTAAAAAGGGGTTAAGTGGCTGCAGTAAAATTTACTTTTAAACTTTAAACATATTAAACAATAATAGATGTTTCCTTTATTTTTTTTTTTAATTCTAAAGCTGTTTTTAGATTTTTTTAAATATGAAATAAAAATGTGAGTCCTTAAAAACCTGCGCAGTTATCTTTAGGATTTCAAAAGCAAAATCTTTCAATAATATATGGCACAGAATAAATTTCTCTTTTTTTTTTTTTGTTTGTGTATTTTCATAATTTTCTTTTTACATGTCTAGTCATTTTGCTTAAGGAATATAAAAAAATGAAAAATCACAGCCTCATCACCTTCTGCTTAAAAGCAGCCAGTTTTTATCATTACAAAGGGGTGGGGGGGTATAAAAAACAACAAGATAAAATCCTTTATTATTATTTTTTATTTTTGCCCCATGCGCTGCACTCAGTTTTCTTTTGCTTATTTCTTATTTAAAGGAAACGAAAAATAAAACAAAATCAGAAAAAAAAAAATTGTTAAAAAACAAGGTTTCAAATTCAAATTGTATTTAAAGAACTGTCAGTTTGTATCGGAAATTCAACGTTAATAGTTGTTAAAATTTTCAAAAACAAAAATAACGGTTAAAAATCAAACATGTCCTTTAAGGAAATGAAACATTAAAGTGATATTCAATAATAATTTAAATTTAAAAAAGAAAAATTGTGAATTAAATTAAATTAATTAAAAATAAAATAAAATTTATTGAATTTAATAAAAAAAAAAAATACAAGGAAAACAAAAAAAAGAATTAAAAAATTAAAATTATATAATCATGTAATAAATATTTAATAGAAAATTTTAGTATTAAATTATTGGCAGTGAAAGAAATCTGTTAAACTAAAAAATTAAATTAAATTAAAAAAATAATTAAACACATTTTAGTACCTAAAAAACCGAAACAAAATTGGTAAGTCGAGCTGACTATATAAATTCCTGATATTGTTATAAAATTACAAAGAAATAATTAATATACAACTTTAAAATTATATTTAAATCGGTAAAAAAAAAAAATAAAAATTAAAATGTTTTTATATGTCACCTGAATGATTAACTATACAACTATATTCACAAAAAAAATCTTTATGTAGATAATTTAAGTTTAACAACATTTAATTAAATTTACATTATGTTTTTTCATTTGAGATTTGATTGTTTCTTCAAAAGGAATATGGTGTACGCGAGTATTCACGTCAGAATGGGTTCAGACATTTTTCAAAAAAAACTTCGTATATAAAAATAAAAAGTTCTATGGTTTAGGGATTAACTTTAATTATGTTTTTCCTAGCTTCTCACACCACATATGTTGTGTGCGGTAATTTTATACATGAGTGGCGGGACCTACAGTTTTAAAGTCGACTCCGAACGACAGATTTTTGAGAAGCTTTTCATGGTAATTTTTACTCTCAGAGTTTTTGCCAGAAATCTGCTGAGAGGAAGTCGCCGAAGAATATTTTTCGTTTTGATGTCTGACCTGGGATTCGAACCCGGGCCTTTTGTCTAATAAGCCAGCAAACTACCCACTAGACCCCGGCGATAATGGCACTCTTTATTCCAGAGTCTGCTTAGTTAAGAAAAAACCTAGACTCATGAAACTGGAAAGAACAAAGAATTAATTAGATTATAGAAAAGATGTTTTGTGACGACCCTGTGTTAAATAACTTTGATTTCCTATTTCTTAACCTTGACAGTCTAGGCCGAATTCCATGGAGGACCAGAACGCTCCAAACGACTTTTTACCAAAGGAACACAGTCCCTAAAACATTTAAATAATACATCATAAAAGCCACCCAAGATCCTGTCAAGTGAAAGAGAGTCATATGGTGGCGAAATAAGTACAAACGACCTATCAACAGAGGACAGTAGTGTATTCAAACGATCAAACTCCGTACGATGGAAATTAAAATGCTTCTCATTACCAAATGAGCGATCGATTACAGGAGGTAAACAAAGAGCAACTTCAATAGAAAGTAACAACGTAGAATGATAACTATCCTCAGGAATGCGAGGATCAATGCGAAATAAAGAAGAAATACTTGGATCCCCCAAAAACACAAGATCCAAATTCTCCCCATTGAATTAAATACACCATTAACCAGGAAAAGACCTAGATCACACATAGCGGACAGAATTTCATCATAGAATAGAACTGAAGAACATTGCACCAATGACCCAGACGCAGGTGAAAAATTCCAAGATATATGCGGAACATTAAAATCACCAAGAACTACAAAAATAATCCCCTCATGCCCCATTGAATCCATTACTTTAGAAAAGTCCAACTTTATATCAATGCTGATTTTTTGGTCGATATTTTCTCCGGTGATAATGCTAATAAGAAAAAATGGTAGCTTGGATAACCAGAAGAGATTTTGAAAAAGTCATTCCATCTGTTAAAGGTAACTGTGTGTGGGAAGGTGAGGTTGAGTTTATTTATTTTGAAAATTACTCACAAAGAACCGTTATCGTCCATTCAGAGCTTGCTATGGCCGTATCGAAGGACGCCGTTACAATCTATTCAAAACAATTAAATTTCATTTTATTGTAAGAGAAATTTCGAGAAAGAGTAACTTTGCATTTTTGGAGCTTTAATTGGTTAACAATATTCTGCGACTTATACCTTTTTGTCGTTATACTTTTTTGTGAAGCTACGTCAAAGATCTTGCCTATGCGGATAAACGTTAGCATATTTAAAAACTAAAATTCAACAAGTTATGCCGAGATACCGGCCGAAATGTGTGAAAAAGTGGTCGAAAACCATCTAAAAATTATGGACTGCTGCTACTAATTGAGATGCGATTATTTTAATGATCTTGTATAGCGTACATTTGATCTCAAGTTAGCTAAGTCATTCGAATCACCCTTTCCAAACAGATTTTTTGTGTTTGCATTGGACTTCCAAGTAATATCTCCTGGATGTTTTTTAAGAATTTGTCTTATCCAAAGTCAAAAAATCACTTTATTGCCAATGCGCGCCGGCTAAAATATTACCCTTATTCTGCAAAAGTTTCCCAACATATTGATTCGTCCCTCTTGTATTTACAGGTATGAACTTAAAGTGGCTGTTGAGTAATGAGTAGTTTTTTAGCTATTATCTTTTTGGCAACACTTCTTCCATTTTATAATCAGTTTAATCGACCCACTGAAGCGGCTTTTCGGGCTATTGTGACTAAATTTTGCACCAAATTTACATTGTTGGACATTAAACCACCAACACGCTTACGTAGAGTGCGAACTGAAGAAAATAATGCCGTTCGAAGCAATTGGGCCTCTGTTACTCAACAACGTGGAAAATTTTGAGGAAGGATTTAGGTGTGAAGCCTTTCAAAAGACTGGCATGACATGTATTTTCAACAAGGCGGTGTCACATGCCACACAGCACGCGTAACAAGGGACTTATTGAGATTCGAGTTCGGTGAACATTTTATTTCACGTTCGGGACCGGTCAATTGGCCGCCTAGAACGTGCGATTTAACGCCTTTAGACTATTTTTTGTGGGGCTATGTTAAAGCTCATGTCTATACAGACAAGCCTGCTTCAATTGACGCATTGGAAGACAACATTGAATCATTTATTCGTGAGACTACCGGCCGAAATGTAGGCCTATTTAAGGCGCAGTCGCGGTCAACATTTGCATTAAATAATCAAACATTAAATTATATGGACCGTACTAACAATTCAAACAAAGATTTCATGCATTTTTCTGAATTTTAAGTGTTTTTTTTTTTTTTGAAAATTTTCCTATAGCTCTTAAAAAATCACCCTTTAGTACCACTAGAGAATAGGGAACATTCATGTCTTTTCTATTTTGTTCTCATACTTCTGAGAGAAATCAATTGTTTGCAAAATGATAGAGTTTTGACGTATATATGAGGATGCATAAGTGCTTGAAAGTTTTTCGCAAGTCATCGACAAATTTATTATAGAAAAATTCAAATTATTAACAAATTTACTATAGATAATGCAAGTCATCGATAACTTTTCTATAGAAAATGCAAGTCATCGATAACTTTTCTATAGAAAATGCAAGTCATCGATAACTTTTCTATAGAAAATGCAAGTCATCGATAACTTTAAATGCAAGTTATTTGCATTTTGGATTATAAAAATGAGCATAATTTAACATTGGCTTTGATGTAATCCTTTGAAGTAGCAAATTATATCGTTGTCTTCCTTCTCCCTGAATAGTTTTCATTTTTAAATTTTTTTTTTAATCTTTAATTTCTTTAATTTAATTCAATTTAAGATCTCTAAATTATTATAATAAATTAAATTAAAGAAATTTCGTTATTTCTTAAAGTGAATTTTTATATTTAAATATAAATTTCCTGTTTTTTTTTTAGTTCAATTTTCTTGATCAAAGCAATGAAAATGTCCTTGCCTGACGTCACAAAGAATGACAATTTTATAGACAAGAGCACGCGAGCATTCTCATGCGAACACAACTATTTATCGTGCATTCTTAACCTGCAACACTGTTTGCTCTCTCTTTCTCTTAGCAGTGCCTGTCAGCATAAGTACTTAACCAACCGTTATTATTCAGTTAAAAATAACGACTTTCTACTCAATGAGACAATTTCTCTTGTTCTTTTCTTCTAACGGGGTTCCTGTTAAAATTGTTGTTGTTTTTTTTTTTTGTTTTTAACACACACATACGTGCAGGCAGGCTACTTAAGGTTTTTGTTTTGTGTTGTCTTGTTTTTTTTTTGTTTTCTGTTGCTTTTAAGTGGTTTTAGTTGTGAATTAAGTCGCTATTGTAATGAATGACTAAAAAACCGCAATAACGAAATAAAAAGAGGGAGAGGGCCTATTTAAATTCTAGGTTACTGTTTCAAGACTGTTTTTCCTTATGCTTTTTTTTGATAGAAAAATAGTAAAAATTTAAATAGAAATTCTTGTGTAATTCATAAATGAATTTAATATTTTCAATGTTAACAATATTGTGGAATGCTGTGGTAATGCATAACTATGGGAACCCAGCGTAGCCCAGGCCAGCCTAGTCGAGTCGAGTCAAGCCGCCAAGGTAATTACAATAAAATGACAATGATTTCTTATTGTTCTTAGCGGGGATGTTGTTATTGTCGTTAATAAAAGTGTTTTCCTGTTTTTGTTTTTTGTTGTCGATTTGAAAAGGATTTATGTATTTAAAAATAAAAAAATAATAAAAAACCTATTAAAGAAATTCAATGTTAAAGGCAAGGTAAATTAGTAAATGATTTTTATTTTAATAGGCTTTTTCGATAGTAACAAAAGGATAAATAAACAAAAAATAAATACTTACTCGAAGGAAAGGTCAACTAAGTACATACATACGTGTGGATATTTATGAATGTCTATGGAAAATTATATTTAACATAAGGACATTTACATTAGAAATGTTTTTTTCTAATTGATACTGAAATTAATTACAGATAAAGAAACTGTGAGGACGATAAATATGGAAAACGAATGGCATATCATTATTTTGAAATTCTTTAGACTATAAATACTTTTGTATACGATTTCAGTTTATCTTCCATAATTTTTTTTATTCTTATAGATTCAGTTTCTTTTGGAAGTTTGGGAATGCCAAATGTATTGAGCGCAGAAGTAGAAGTTGACTTGTCTACATATTACAGGGTAAATTCTAATCGCCTTTTCTGTTGTTTTCACTAATAAAAGGCTTTTTTTCTTTGAATTCGGCTGCGAAAACCGTACTTTCTCAAAACACTTCGAACTGTTTCAGAATGCACAATAACATTTTGATCACATTCCGTGGTATTTCGTATTTCTACGGCTGTAGTCCTAGGATTTTTATCCACAATACCTTTTCTATACCGTGCTACCCTTGGAGAAATTTAATACCAAATAAAGGGTCCGCCAAATAACTTTTTTTTTTGAAAATGCTTTAAAAAGACTACTGAAAATTTTCTCAAATTTCTTTTTTTTATTTGAAAGTACAATCCTTTCGGTTAATAATGGAAAATAATTTCGTTCAAATGGCTGCTTCGACCATTTCGGCTGAAAATTTTCTCAAATTTCTTTTTTTATTTTAAAGTACAATCCTTTTGGTTAATAATGGAAAATAACTTCATTCAAATGGCTGCCTCGGCTAGCCATGCAGTAGCCTACACGATCGGTCTAATTTTTAAGCACAATATCCGGGCCAAACATTGACTTGTTTTGGGTGCGTCGACTTTTCAATGTATGCGTGCGAATTTTCTGTGCCCCAAATGCGACAATTTTGCTTGTTTACATACCCGCCAAGATCAAAATGAGCTTCATCAGAAAACATGATTTTTTTTTTGTCAAAATCGGAATCTTCTTTAAGTTGATCGCAAGCCCACTTAGCAAAGCGAAAACGCATTGGATGGAGCGTTTTTCAAGTGTGTACACAACCATATTCGTTCAGCGGAAGGATAAAACTAATTATCAGTCAAATCAGACATGAGCTAAGTGTTACATTCACGAAATAAGAACTAGTTGAAAAAAAACGTTAGATGGCGGACCCTATATAAGTCGTACGTATAATTTTCTGTGGTGCCATATGGGTTTTAAGCCAACTGCAGTCACAATTTTTTTTCCTTTATTTAAGTAAATGTGTCGTTACAGACGCTAATGTAAAGAAATTTTATATTAGAAATTCATTACATTTTAAAAAAATGTTTTTTAGGAGTTATGTATAATTATCTATGTGACTGTACATACAAGATAATTTTATGAAAAAATAAAAAAAAAAACTAAAACCAACATTAACTAAACTAACAGCAGTAATCCTGAAGGAATTTCAGTAGATAACATTTTCGGTTTTGGAAAGTTTCTAACGTTAGGCACGAAAAGTATGTTTAAGTATGGAGCCAAAACATTCGCTATACATACAAACATACTTATATAATTGGTCATTACAACCCTTTAATCAGGATTTCGATCTACCTTCTCACACCACTGATGTTGTGTGTGCTAATTTCATTCAGGAATGGTGAGACCTACAGTTTAAATTTTAAAGAAATTAAACAGAAAAGGATTATGTTTTTTCGCCTTTATCCAGTTCAATAAATTGATATAAAAATAATTGTATTTTCTTTCCAGCAATGTATGCTTTACTATTCTCTTCTGTACTACTTTCAATAAGTTTGGAACACTTTTGTCGAGCTGAATTTCAGTAAGTTCCACTTCTTTTTTTCAATCATTTATCATAATTATTTACTCTTTTACACAGACACAGTTTGGAAATTACCGACATTTTGCCAGAAGATATAAAACGTTACGATAAAATGAGGCCTCCTAAAAAGGAGGGACAACCCACAATCGTTTATTTTCATGTCACTGTGATGGGCTTGGATTCTATCGATGAAAATTCCATGACGTATGTGGCCGATATATTTTTTGCACAGACTTGGAAAGATCATCGGCTACGTTTGCCAGAGAATATGACACAGGAATATCGTCTATTGGAAGTGGATTGGCTTAAGCGTTTATGGCGTCCAGATTCATTTTTCAAAAATGCCAAATCAGTAACATTTCAAACGATGACAATACCGAATCATTATATGTGGCTGTACAAGGATAAGACCATATTGTATATGGTGAAATTGACACTGAAATTATCCTGCATTATGAATTTTGCCATTTATCCCCACGATACCCAGGAGTGTAAACTACAAATGGAGAGTTGTAAGTTTAAAGAAAAGTACATCAAAAGGAATGTTTTTTTTTCAATTTTTATAATTTCTTACAATTTAGTGTCTCACACTACAGATGATATGATTTTCCAATGGGATCCGACTACACCTTTGGTGGTGGATGAAAATATTGAACTGCCACAGGTTGCTTTGATACACAATGAAACGGCCGATTGTACTCAAGTCTATTCCACCGGTAATTTCACCTGCCTAGAGGTGGTGTTCACTTTAAAGAGACGTCTAGTCTACTATGTTTTCAATACCTACATACCGACCTGTATGATTGTCATCATGTCCTGGGTATCGTTTTGGATTAAACCAGAAGCTGCACCAGCTCGTGTTACCTTGGGTGTCACCTCTTTACTGACCTTATCTACACAGCATGCGAAATCTCAATCATCTTTACCGCCGGTGTCTTATTTAAAGGCGGTCGATGCCTTCATGTCCGTCTGTACGGTTTTCGTGTTTATGGCCTTAATGGAATATTGTCTCATTAATATTGTCTTAAGCGATACGCCTATACCCAAACCTATAGCATATCCAGCCCAAACCCAAGCCGGAAGAAGCCAAAAAAGAGGAAGAAAAGAAACCTGAACCTCCAAAACCAACGCATCCACCTTTAACAGACGAAAAGATCGAAAAAATATTCGATGAAATGACAAAAAATAAAAGAGTAAGTTGATCTCTGATCTTGCGTTAAGAAATTATATTTTAATATCAAAAAAATTCATTTTGTAGACCCATTTAGGCCACAGTCATACTACACGTCGTGCTTTACGTCCCCCAATCGATGCCGACGGCCCTTGGATACCACGTCAAGAGTCGCGTATAATTTTAACACCCACAATAGCTCCGGCCCCACCACCAGCGCCTAAACCTGCTGAACCGGAACCGCCTAAGCCAAAATTAACGCCCCAGCAAGAACGTTTAAAACGCGCCATTTACATTGATCGCACATCGCGTGTAGCTTTTCCAGCCCTGTTTGCCACTCTAAATGCCATCTATTGGATAATATTTTATGAATATCTTTAAGAAGGTAAAAATCTTAAATCACTATCTTTTTCATTCTCTCTGTCTATCTCTATATCTTTCTCTCATTGTTTTTATTTTTAACACTTATTATATAAGAAGAAATGAAAACTAAACATCTTTTTTGTAAGGAGAAGCACTAAATTGTTACATTTCGAGATCAAAATTCTATTATTTCATCATTTAGAAATTAAGACAGGTACAGTACCCGGAGGTCGAATTGTCTCATTATACAACGTTCTTAAAGAGGGAAGGATAATAGAGGGGGTAAGATGAAAGGAAGGTTGAGTATGTAGCAAGGGGGGACAACGCAACTACACTGATGAAGCCCTAGCAGCTCAAGCTGCTCATAAATCTGTGGAGAGCCTTAGAGTCGACTCTCGACACTGAATTCAAACTCCTAAAGAGCCCTTGCCAAGGGTTATTAATCTACCCAGACCTAAACTCGCAGTACCCCATGATAAAATCGACAAGCAACCTTAAGCTCGCTTTATCCAAGCCCAGCAGCCAGCCTGTTCTCTTACTGTCCACAGCAGGCCATAGACATCTAGTAACAAAATAACCCGATCCGTTCTCCCAATGCCTCTGCTCTTTCTCCCTGACCTATCCATTGATGAGGCCGTGGAGATAGCAGACTGGGGTGTTACGATCAACTATCAAATCGTCCCCTGAAAGCGAACTTAACCTAGCGAGGGCATCCCCCGTCTTATTGCCACGCATTCTGCTATGACCCGGAACCCAGCATAGATGGATACGGTTTGGTCCAAAAGTTCTTAACGATTTTTTGCACTCGCGAACGAGCCGTGATTTGCACCTGACCGACGCAATGGCCTTTAAGGGCAACCGGACTCAAAAGCCTTCACGATTGTGAAAATCTCTGCGTAAAAAACGCGACAGTCATCATGCAACCTGAAGTAGAGTTCAAAATCGAGTTCCCTACAGAAAACCCCTGCACTTGTAGATCCACCTAACCACCTAACTTAGAACCATCTGTGAAGATGGGTATACCACTTTGCCCCTGGAGTACCCCACCATTCCATTGTGCCCTATCTGGTATAAATATCCTTAAAGCAGGCAGCAACTTAGCCTCAGGCACAATATAATTAGTGGATTTTTTCAAAAAAAACTAAATTTACTTGCACAAAATTTCATAATCCTGGCTGTTACACTGTTAGATTTGTCCTCTGTCCCCGCGAATGACGCTGTTTGACGCCCTATGCATATACATAAATACATAATTGGTCATTACAACCCTTCCGTGAGGATTACGACCTAACTTCTCACACCACTTATTAAGTGTTTGTTAATTTTATACCAGCGTGACTCCGTATACTTGCTTAAAATAGGAAAATTTTTCAGAGTGTGAACATCTAAGCAGTTGTATAGTGATCAGGAACGAATTTATATTGAAAAACATTTTGAAACTTCATACATATAGTAATGGATATCTATTATAATATATTCGAGATTTATTGAATACCATTTACTTACCTAATTGGTTATTATAACCCTTTAGTGTGGATTACAGCCAACTTTCTCACACCACCTATGATGTGGTGTTAAAGGCGACAGATTTGCGAGAAACTTTTCATAGCAAAAATTAATTACCCTCCAAGTTTTTAGACAGAAGATTGCTAGGATCGATCATGACAGTTTTGTGCTTTTCAAAATCTAACATTTCCAAAATACGTATATTTTAATTAATTAAATACTAAATTACCATAAAAAAACAAATTAAACAACAATTAAGTCACTAACTCAAAAATTCTAAATTTCCATATTAACTGTAAATAAAATTTTGAATTTTAGAAAGTTTTAATTATTTTTTTTGTTTTTTATTAAAAAAAAAAAACTGTGTAAAATAATAATAACAAAATAATTAATTAATAATATATCTAGAAAAAGTAAAAAAAAAAACTAATCTGGACATTAAGACACTTACGTCAAGGTAAAGTTCTAGATTTCGTTTTATAATTAAAAGATTACAAACATAATGATTAAATGATTTAAATTATTAAGGGCCATTATTACAACTTCCCGTTAAAATTGTTGTTAGATAAAGGTACCTTTAGCTAAAGTGAAAGGTCAAAATTACCTTTAACTTATTTTCGTTATTACAACTTACTGATAAAACAAAATTAACTTTTTCAAAAATATGGCAGTGCCGGAGTAAAGTCGATAAAACTGCTTAATTAAATAAGTTTTTTTTTAACGCAGTGGCAACAGCGGACTTTGTTTTTTTGTTGTTGTCTATGTTCATTTTAATATACCTCGGAGAGAACGAAAAGCCTCAAATTACTTTCTCAGAGTGTTTAGGGGAGCATTGATTAAACAGTCTTCTAATGCAATTGGTTGCTTGAAGTTGTTGAGAAATTATGGGATACAATTTCCCTCCCCTTCCCTACATTCCTATCTCCTCCATTTCTTTCCTCCCCTAAGGAAAATGTACAATGGGTCAAATTCGACCTCCGGGTACTGTGCTTGTCTTGACCGACAGGTGCACGTCCTCTATCCTAACCTAACCTATGACACACAATTAAGGGATGTGAAGACCAACCTTTAATAGACGTTTGAAGCCATGGTTCGAGTCCCAGGCCAGACATCAAAACGAAAAAATATTTCTTCGGCGACTTCCTCTCAGCAGTTTTCTGGCAAAAATTCTGAGAGTAAATGGAATTGCCATGAAAAGTGTCTCAAAAATCTGTCGTTCGGAGTCGACTTTAAAACATTAAAACACACACAACATAATTAGTGTCAAGAATGATAAACTAAAGATTACGCCTTGCGTACGATTTCCCGTTAGATGACATTGTTGGGCTATTTTAAAGGTTTTTAAATCTTTTTCATATGTGAAAATGAACATTTCTTCTGAAAAGTGTATGCACTACGCGAAAATAGTTGGCAGCCCTGTAATATAACTTACATTATCATTAGCCAATAGGAAAACAATGAAAACAATTTTCGTGACGTCATTGATTCAACATGCACAGAAAGTTTTAATTTTGTGTACGTGATGGCGTAATCTTTAGTTTATCATTCTTGAGTAGTGTGAGAAACTAGGTCAATAACCCGGACTGGAGGGTTATAATGACCAATTATGTATGTATACGTTCATTTTGTTTAAATTTGAAGTTGCCATATCGAAAATAATATATGATATAGCAAGTTCAAACATAAAGTGGCCTTTAAATGTTAAAGGTAGGAGGATCACCCCTTTAGTTTAACAATCACTTTAATCTTACTGGGTACTCGTAATACTGAAAAACAATTTATCTCTCCGTTAAAATCCTCCCTTTAGTTAACGGCAAGTTGTAATAATGGCCCTAAGTAATATTGTATCACAATGAATAATTGCCACAAATTGTTATTAAGTTATTGTAAGTTGTAAGCTATTGGCGAAATAGTTAATTAATCAATACCTGTTGTCTTAAACTAATAATTCAAACACAAAACAAAAAAAACCTAAAAATAAAAACTTATGAAAACTTGTAAATATTAGCATATGCTATTTTAGCTTATACAAATAATAATAATTAAAAAAAAAAAAACCAAAATTAATACTACATTATAGCTAAATAAATTTTTACAATACCTCATGTCGTATTGTTATAGAACATATTATTCTAGAAATCATAAATAATATGAAATTTTTAATTAATTCTGATACAATATGTTTGTAGAATTTTATAACAATATGACATGCTTTTGCAACACAATGTAAATTCTAGTTTTAATTCTTATTTCGTTTAAATTTATGTTTTCATTAATAATTTTCCATCTTTTCTTTAATATATTTTAATTGTCTCTGTTCTGTAATCAAGTGAATTAAATTTGAGTGTGTAGATACTATGAGAAACGGGCACATCGAAATTTTTCGAAGTCATCCTATCTTACTCTATTACTATTTGCCCATTACAAACACTTAGACAGGATTATTCTCTAGTTGTTCACACCACCACCATATTGTATATGATAATTTTAGCAATGAGAGGCGGGATCTAGATTTGAGAAACTTTTTCATTTGAATTTATTACGCTAAGGGCCATTATTACAACATGCTGTTAAACTTGAGTTTAGGTAAAAGTAACTTTAGCTAAAGTGAACTTTAAAGTGACCTTTAACTTCTTTTCGTTATTATAATCTAATAAAAAAATCAAATTAACTTTTTCAAAAATATGGCAGTGTCTAAGCAATGTCGATAAAACTGTTTAATTAAACAATTTTTTTTTTAAAACTCAGTGGCAACGAATGGGGGTCTTTTTTTGTTTTATTTGTTTATTTTGTTTATATTTGAAGTTGCCAGATTGAAAATAATATACCTAAAATTAACTTTAAAAGTTATCGGGTAGGATGATTCTCCCTTTAACTTAACGCTTACTTCTACCTTATTGTCCATTTAAAATAATGAAAGATAATTTATCTGCCCGTTAAAATCCTCCCTTTAGTTAATGGCAAGTTGTAATATTTTTGTTATCTGTATACTGTAGTGTACTCTTTTATGTTGATCTTGATTTTACGAGTGCACTGAAGTGTGTAGTTCTCATTCATTCAATGTATACAACAGCGCTCGTTTGCCTGTGAAGTAACGGAACTATGCTTTGTGTTGTAAGAGCATATTTTACTACTGAAGCTACATGTTCAGTATTGCCATATGAATATCAGTAGTGTAAAAAATTAGTAATATAAAAAAAGGTTTTTCCCCAGAAATAAAAAGTTTAAAAAAGTTACTGGGAATAGTGTGCAATTTTATATGCCTTGTACACACCTCTGTTGTCTACGAATGGAATGTGTTGTCAATATAGGGTAATTAGAGGCTTGAAATCTGCTGAAATCACGTTTCAAGTCTCGAAAAATGGGTTTAAGTGCTTTAATATCTTAGGACGATGCTAGAAAAACTTTTTTTATCTAATATCCTTATTATTTACATAATTTATATTCAATCAACCAAGAAATACAACTCTCATGTGTGGGTTGGTGGTGGGTCGAAATTTGTTTTGAGACTTCTAGATTGCATACAGGAAAAGTATATTTTAATGGACTTTTGATTCTTTGGAATACCAGTTGCAATGTGGCTTGTGTTCCACTGTTCCATCACTACATACTACAAAATAAAATGACTTGAAAATCACATATTTGTATGTGGTCTTGTCTTACACAATGCTTGGCACAGAAATTTCGCTCTTCAGTTGTACTTTTCCTACGTGGAATATTGTTTGTGAAGAAGTTATTATCTCGCGACATAAAGTCAAATTTAACGTCCATAAACACTAATTCCTTCCTCCTATTTTTCTAGTTGTATTACACTGTACACTGAAGTCGCCGTGGTCTAGTGGGTAGTGTGTTGGCTTATTAGACGAAAGGCCCGGGTTCGTATCCCAGGTCAGACATCAAAACGAAAAATATTTCTTCGGCGACTTCCTCTCAGCAGATTTCTGAAGCTAGGTCGTAATCCTGACTGAAGGGTTGTAATGGTCAATTATGTATGTATGTATTACACTGTGTTACATAAGTAGGAGTCTTCCCCTTACTCTTTTGATTATTATTATTATTATTATTTATTTTAATTTTATGAATAAATTCTAAAACTAAAAAAGAAAGGAAAGCACTAGCTGCCAAGGCTATCGGCTTTAGGAATTTTAAATAGGAAGTCTAGTTTGCTTAATAAAGTTATGTATAGTATTAATATTATGAACAGTTGCTTCACTCAGAAGATTGCTGAATTTGGAATTTGGTCGATGTATACTTCTTAAGTGGGAAAATCCTGGGCAATCATCAAGGACATGTTTGATGGTTAAGTTGGCTTGACATCTGTTGCAAATTGGTTTGTTTGATCTTTTTATAAGAAATTCATGGGAGAAAGCTGTGTGCCCAAGTCTAAGTCTGGAGAAGGTTCTTATTTTGTCTTTTTCTACTCCCACCGGATATAGTGGACTGATGTTATTCGGATTTATCACAGAATAATGGTAATGGTTTGGTGTAGTATCCTTCAATATCTTCTTCATATGTTCGATAATGTGTCGTCTGAGATCGAGTTTTTCAAAGAGTGGTTCCATGAACACAGGGGCAGAGGAAGCGTGCTTAGCAGCTTCATCGGCTTTTTCGTTTCCAAGAATGCCAGTGTGGCTAGGGATCCAGTGTAATCTAATAATTTCTTCATTTCCAATTAGGGCATCTCTGATTTTCGTTAATATATTCCAGTTGTTGTTTAGTGGATTGGAAATAGCTTTCAGCACGGAAAGACAATCAGAAAAAATTACAGTTTTCTTTTTGGTGTGAGTTGCTAGCTGGACAGCTCTTAACAAAGCACAAGATTCTGCCGTGAACACAGAGGAATAGTTGTAAAGTGTTCGGAGAACTAAGCAGTTACCATCATTATCTACAATAGCGTATGCTGTTATGTTGTGCGAAGATTTGGTACCATCGGTATACATGAAGTTCCAACCTTGCTCTTTTAGACGTGTTGTCTTTTCTGTAGTGAGGGTTAAATATTCTTCTTTGGTGGTATGTGTTTTTCTTAATTTAGTTAATGAAGTGTCTACAGAAACGGCGTTGAGTTTCCAAGGAGGTTTATTACTTATCTTTTTAGAGTGGGTAAGGGGGATTTCTATTGCACGGGCTAGCTCTAGGGATTGGGATATTGCAGATTTTATGCGTAGTCGTCTTTTTGCAGTCATGACAGAGTGTACATCTTTTTCAATAACAGAGTTACTGCTGGTCAGCAGCTTTGGTATGATTCTTGCTTTCATTTCCTGTATTCTGTTCTCTAAAGATGGAAGATTGGATTCAGTGAGGATGTTGGAAATCGGGGTAGTTCTGAAGGCGAAGACTGAAGCTCTTGCAGCCATGTGGTATGCAGTTTTAATGATATTTATGTCAGATTTACTGCCATTGCCATATAGATACAATCCATAATCTATTTTGCTTAATACGAGGGTCCTAGTTAAATATATGAGTGTGTTGATGTGCACAAAGCTCTTGGTAGATAGATAGCGCACAATATTACCTCTTTGCAAAAGAGACTTTTTCAACTGAACGCAATGTTCCCTCCAGTTGTACCTATGGGAGAATATAATCCCCAATACTCTAATGGCCTTGACATTTTGTATACTCTGCCCATTGTGTAAAATTGTATAATTATCTGCGTCGCAGATGTGTTTTCTGCATATATGGAGCTTTTTGGTTTTCTTGATAGAAATTTTGCTGCCGGAGTACTCTGACCAATCACTGATATCCTGGATTACTTTCTCTAGTATAGTAGTTGTTTCTCCGTTCTTATTCCTTTTGCAAAGAACATACAAGTCATCCGCGTACAAGCAGTGGTCTACAGCTGGGATCCTGTTAATAATTTTGCTTAGTTCGTTAAATGCAATTTGAAATAATACCACTGAAAGTGGGGAACCTTGTGGGATGCCATTTGTCAGAGGGAATGATTCCGACAAATATCCGTTTATTCGCACTCTAAAGCGTCTGTTAGATAAAAAGGACTGAACAAATCGAAATATTTTCGGACCAATAGACCAGGATTTCAAAGCGTTCAGTACCACATGCGATCCTATTCTGTCAAAAGCTTTCTCGAAATCAACTGAAAGGACAGTAACATGGTTTTTGGATGAGAGGGCTTTGGATATATAATGATCAAGATGAAGTAGAGCATCGTCACAACCCTTACCGGCCTTAAAGGCTACCTGTCTGTTGTCAACTAGTTTCTTCCTGTCAATGAACCATGTGAGTCTAGTGGCAATAATTCTTTCGATAACCTTGGAGAGACAGGGTAGCAAGGATATGGGGCGGAAATCCGTAACTGTGGAACAATTATTACCCTTGGGTATAGGCACTATAACAGCAAGCTTCCAAGAATGAGGTATAATTCCACTGTCAAATATAGTGTTATAGAGTTGAAGGATTTTATGTTTCGAATATTGAGTGAGCGGTTTTATCATTTGGTATGTGATGCGATCAAGTCCAGGTGAAGTCCCTTTGGCTTTCTTTAAACACCCGTTGAGCTCAAGTAGAGTAATTGGTTGCTCCATGAAAGACGAAATTTTATCAATTGGGTTGTTGAAGGAAACTGTAAATGTGTGTTTGGATGAAATAAAAAGTTGTGAGAAGTTTTCGTCGGAAGAGTATTTGGACCACTCATTGGCAAAGTGTCTCGCAATTTTCTTTGGGCAAATGAGAGTATCATTACTAGAGCTTATCGCTTTAATGCTGATTGATGTATTTCTTTGAGTAATGCGGTTTATTTTGCTCCAGATGGTGGAAATTGATGTGTTTCTATTTATAGTTTTTGTATATTCTTCAAAGCACAATTTTTTGGCAGACTTTAGTTCCCTCCTAAACTTAGCATTAACCTTCTTATACGTTATAAGATTGTTTGTATTGGGGTTAGATTTGAAGTTTCTCCATTCCTTTACTTTCTTAAATCGTAGCTCTGACAGTGAAGCATTCCACCACGGTACTTTTGGGGGTTTAGTAGAAAGTGGGTTAATTTTCACTTGGGGAATATGTAGGTTAGCTCCTGTGCGGATCGATTTTGTGATCATAGCTGCGTCCTTATTGCTGGAATTACAGAATGTTCTGGTAGAAAGTTCATGTTCTACTTTAAGAGAGAATTTTGATAGGTCGGCTGAATCCGTCAGAAATTTGTTTATGGTGATAGTTTCTGGTTTTTCGTTATTTAATTTTATAGAAATTTTTATCGGGAAGTGGTCGCTGTTGTTTAAATCATCCAGTATGGCCCAATGGGTTATTGGAAAAAGAGAAAGCGAGCAGAATGAGAGATCAATGTGTGTGAAAGAACTGTGGGTAGAAAAGTGAGTTGGATTGCCATCATTCAGCATGCAAAGGTTAGCGTTGTTTATAACTTTCTCAAGCAGGAGTCCTCTGTGATTATTGGAGGCAGATCCCCAGATAGTGTTCCAGCTATTAAAATCGCCGACAACCAGAATTGGGCTATTAAAGGAGGTGATAATTGAGGTTAATTCCCGTTCAGAAATGTCTTCATTCGGAGGAATGTAAAATGATAGCACTATAAATTTTATGTTAAGGGAAATTTCCATGGCAATTACTTGGTGGTGGGAATTGACATGGAGTTGTCTATGCGGAATGTTAGATTTAACAAGGACTCCTATACCCTGTTTCGATGTGATGTTCTGTGGATTATTCTTGAAATAACAGCTATAGTTCTTGGGAGGAATAGGTGTGAAATTCCAGGCGCAGTGTGTTTCTTGAAGCGAAATTAAACATGGATCCATTTCTCTCATTAAAATTTGAAGGTTACAGTAGTTATTTTTAAAGCCGTTAATATTCCATTGCAGAGTTGTAAAGTTCATATTAAGAAAAAGAAATTAGGATGAACGGGTAGGAGTAAATGGGATGTAGATGAATTTCTTATGGAGTTAGTTTTCTAAGTCCATATTAGGCTCGTCGGGAGAATCTGGTGGTATGTAATATTGGTTTTCTTTTAATAATTTTAGAGTTATTTCAGACAATGGTGAGGTGTATGGTTTATGGGTATGGGTTGGGGGATGTTTAGAAGTTTCTAAAAGTGGTTCTCTCACTGAAGAATTTCTTGATGTTTCAGTGGAGGAATTGTATTTTTTTTGTGATATTGTGGTGTTAGATTCAGTCGATGGTTGTTTCGATGAGGAGGATGATTGGTCTTTGACTGAAGGAATTTTTGTCGGTTCAATGGAGGTAGCATGTTTTTTGAGGAAGTATCTGTTAGTGGTTGTTTCTCCTGTGATGATTTAGAGTTAATTAAGTTTGGTAATTTTTTGGAGGTTGATGGATGATTATCTGAAATTGAAGGAGATATGTCAAATTTGTTTTTGGAATTCACGTTTTGGTTATTTTTCAGGATAGAAGAAAATGACTCGGTTTGGTTGCCTGAATTGCCGGGATTGTTCTCTCTGTATTTGCGCCGGGCTTCACCAATGCTACAGTAATTTCTTGTTTTTATTTTCAGGATTTCCTTCAATTGGAGGAATCGTGGACAGTTTTTATCATCTGAGGAGTGATTTTCAGAGCAATTAGAACATAAAGTGCGTGTACATTCCGTAGGATCGTGAGGTGGGAGGCTGCATTGTGGGCATGTAGGGCTGCCCCTACAATGTTTCTTGGCATGACCTAGCCGCTGGCAATTTTTGCAGAACATCGGGTTTGGGTAATAGAAGTCGACCTTACATTTATACCAAGCTACATCCACTGTAGCTGGCAAACGATACAGGTCAAAAGTGAGAACAATTTTACCTGTCGGTTTCCTGGTTAATCCATCTTCGGCAAGTCTTGTGAACTTGTACACATCTGTTACCCCTTGTTCTTTCATTTCTTGTACGATTTCGGGTTCAGGTACATCTTTTAAACAGGGTGCAAATATAACTCCTTTGATCGAATTTAAGGTGTGGTGCAATTTACAGGATATTTTGCAAAGGTTTGCCAAAGTATTTGCTTTTATAAATTTATCAGCAGCACGTGTATTGCGAGCAAGAATGAGTATATTACCGTCTCTCAGTTGAGAAATTGAAGAATATTCTGTGCTTATACACTCAATGCCTTTCTTAATCGCGAAAGGGCTGAATTTGGATAATGGTTTATTGGGTTCACTTGAGGAGATTATAATATATTTCGGGTGATCAGGAATGCTATTTCTGGGAGTAGGTAAGTCAGGGAAGTCGTTTAACCTTTGTTTTTTCGGGGGATTGTTTGAGAGGTCTCCTAACAGATGGAACCTGTTGCTTTGAAATTTGTCCGGAGGCCCCGGAGCCATCTCTAAAATTATGTTAATATATTCCGATTCGGTAAATTCCTTTACTTTAGAGTATTTAGTTGATGAATATATGAATTAAATATTTCCAAAAAGAGGAAAAGAGAGAGAAGAAGAGAAACAGAAAAAGGTAAACCGGTACTTTTTTTTAAAAATACTCAACGAACACAAGTGAGAGAGAAAGATCAAAACAACCGTACGCTTTGACTGATAGTCGATGACTGCTGAGATTTTATATAATATTAAGAAAAAAAAAAAAAAAAAAAAAAAAAAAAAAAAAAAATAAAACAGAAAACAAAATATCTTTTGAAATGGATTGCAGAACAGGAGATGAAGAAAAGTTTTTTCATATTCGCTACAAATTAATTCCGGTTGAGAAGAGCGCATTGAAATTAAATCAAATCAATAAAAAGAAAATTAAATCGACCATTATTTTTCGAAAATCATATTTAATTAAATTATTAATTTTCCTATAATATTTTATGATAAATTTTTAAATTTACAAACAAAATATTTATTTTTTTAAATACAAAAAAAAAAAAAACGAAACAGGAAACTAGTTTTAAGATTTTAAATATAAAATAGTTTTTAAAAAATTTATTGTACTCGTATCTCGTATTGTATGTATGTATGTCTGTATGTATTCCATTGAATAATTGTAAGGTGTTTAAAACAACGAATAAAATAATGGTAATTGATTAAATATTTAATTGTTATAATGAATTGAGAAAATTTAAATAAAATTTAAAGAAAAGCAAAACAATACATATTAAATATAATAAATTAAATAAAATTAAATAAAAAATAATAATAAATAAAATTAAGCAATAAATTCAAAATGTAATTTTCAATTAAAACAAATGTTCCAGATTTGTGTTCGATACAGTGCTTGCTTTAATTGATAATTTGAGATCTATTTTCGTAATGGTTACTATCGTCCGAATGTGGGGTTGCTTTTATTAAAGGAAACCAATATCACTCCAAAATAAATCTTTCGATTGTATTAATTTTTGCTTTAGAGAGTTCTGTCAATGATGACAACTTCGGCCTTTTCATTGCAGGAAGAGGTGTTAGCCTTCAGATCCTGCCGAATTTATTTGATCTAATACCAAGATTATAGGTCTGAACTGCAATAATACAATGAATGACCATGTGGTTTAAGGAAAGAAGAAAATATATACCAGTGTTGTAGACCCTATAACTACTACTGCTAATGAAGTTGAGGGCCTCCCAGTTAAATCAAAAAGGAACATCTATGCATATGAATAATTCGAAATTGTCTTGAGAAATCCCCAGTAGCAATGGATGCGGACGGACTTGGAGATGTCATTAGGGACTAAATCTTAGTCTGGCAGTCCGAGCAAATGAAGAAATTTTCAGGAAAAATCCTTTGAATCGCCCTCAATCTGGTCAAGACTTCCGCCAGTCAACCTATACGTAAGTTTAATGTCAATATTCCTAACCGGGAACCTCTGGATCATCTAAAAGGAATGCCTAATCAGGTATCGTAAAACCTAATCGAGAAAATTATAAGGAGGAATCGCACAGAAATCAAAAGACAAAAAAAAATGTTTCCTTATAACTTCGGAACGATTCGGCGATTTTACAGTATTTAAGTTAGAGAACGTATAACTTAAAAATGCGGGAACATTAAAAACGTTCTAAGTACAATTAGAACATTATAGAATGGAGGCGCCGATATAATCGGCTTAACCTCTGCTTTAGTGGAAGATCAATGAGGTCCTAATTGAGTATAGCAAATAATGTATTGATTGAATTTTAACAGAGCTGTTCAAGGCAATCGATTGCGATTGCTTGAGAACTTTGTCTATCAGTCTGCAGTAAAATTGGTTTTTACAAGAGGAGTAATTCCACAAACATTGATATATTATGTTATAAAGAATTTTATTATGCCTAAAATTATGTTTTAATTATCAATCTAACAGCATGTCTAATATTATGCTACATTTTTTTTAATGAATACGTAATACTGAGTATCTGCCATACCTAAAATTATGCTTTAATTTTTCTTTCTCTCTTCCAAAAATCAATGAATGAAACTCCGTTTCTTTGATAATCTTATTAATTCATTCATAAACTTACCCATTGAACATTTTGTGGTGTAAAGAGGAACACAAAACAATAGAAACAAAGAATTCGTGAAAGAAAATGGCGTGGGAGTTTCTCAATCAAACACATAGCATACATGCGAATACACAATTTATTGTCACTGTGAACAAGAAAAAAAATTCACAGACCATATGGCTACAGTTGTACCATTGGAAATCAACAGTTTGCATGTAAGGAAACACCTGATTTCAAAGGATTTGTTGGTAAACAAAAACAAACCCTTCCTGTCAATCAACCCTTCAACTGGCTAAGGTAAAGCAACACGTGTTTAGAATTTAAAAATAAATAAACAGAGTGTGCAGTAAGGCGCAGAAGCTTAGGGAGAAAGCAAGAGAGTCAAAAAATATTAATTTGACAGTTTGTTTCCAAAGAAAAATATTGATTTTTCGTTGAGTCAAAAAGAAAAATATAAACACAGTAAAAAATAAAACGAAATTTCTTGTTGCTTATCATTTACAGTCGCAGTAAAATAAAATAAAAGGAATCTAAGCGAATTAGAAAAAAAAAACTGAAAAAGTAAAAAAGGAATCGAATAAGGCCAACCATAAGGTTGAAGAAATTATAATATTTCAAGTATTATTTGGTTTTCATAAAAGCAAAACGGAAATAAAACGCAATAGACACAAAGCAAATTAACGAAAGCGTTCTCTGGCCAAAGAAAAACAAGTAAGCTTTTCCGGCTATGATAAATATGCGACCATATGTGCCCTCAAACCGTATCGCTATACGTGATTCCATTGATGAAGACATAAGCGATGATGTCGACGATGAGGTATTCATTAAGGATTCGAAAACATCAAAGGTAATTTCACTTTTATGAAATGATTATGATTACACACTTTCTCTACATTCTCTGCATCACCTCTTGCACTTAAAAGAGAAGAACTTCTAAGCAGACAGGTTCTTTTCCTTCAGTACTTAGTGCAAATATAAGACAAATTAAAATTTATTAATCTTGGCAATCACTCAGTCAGACTGAGTGCACAAGAAGACATCTGTCCTGATCTATAGTGCACTCCATCTCTGACATTACTTGCTATATTCAATTGCCTGCCCTCTGAACATTGATTGAAGCAGAGGGCAGAGCTATTGGGAATAAGGCTCAATGCAAAAATGCCAGGGAACCGATATACAATATGGCATTGGTCCAATGAATCTCAATCTTTCTGGTTAAAGGAACAGAGAAAAACATTTGACTTCTAATAATACCTTTCTTTCTTTCCTATAGCTAAGCGAGGAAAAGGGCCTAAAGCGCCCTCTTATGGCACCCAGGCGTAAAAATGGCAAATCTCATAGTTCAGTGCCTATAATGAAGAAGCATCGCCGTTGTTGTTGGCGCTGCTGTGAACCACTCTGTTATGCCCTAGCGACTTTAACTATCATCATAGCTGTGTTAAGCCTGATAGCTCTGATTCTAACTATGGTTCCTGTATCCATGCAAAAAATTAAATTTTGGCTAAACCATCAAAGGATACCGTCCTCTTTGCCGTTAGCCTTAAGTGGTGATGGTCAGAAATCATATGGCGATAGTATGGGCAGTGAATTTGTGCCGTGCACTCAGATCAGTGTACAGAAGCTATGGTCACGGACATTTCCACGCATGAACAGTGAGAGTCCTGTGCGTAAAGCCGATTTAAATGGTGATGATGTCAGCGATATTATATTTGGTTTTGGTGTGGACGATAATATACAATACGAGGGTTATCCGTTGCCCAAGTGTAAGAGTCCCATACAAGGTGATGAAGTACCCTGTGAGGGTGGCGTTATAGCGGTAAATGGTGTTAATGGCGAGCTATTGTGGGAGACCTGGAGTGTGGCAAATGTTTTTTCCCTTTTGTGTACGGTGGATATTAACCAGGATGGCTATTTGGACTGTGTGGCTGCGGGCAGATTGGGGGTAAGACTATTGCCGTCAATACAATTTTTTAATCCAATTTTTAATCTTTGCCTTTATGACAGATGATTTTCGCTATTAATGGTCGCAATGGCAATAACATCTGGGAATTCCGAGAAGTTGAAGTGGAAACCAACTCCCCCATAGTTATGGATTTGTATACCATCAATATTGTCCGGGATTTAGATGGTGATGAAATACCCGAAATAATTGCTGTTCATCTCGAAGAGCGTGAAGAGTCTAAGGCGGGCCATATAAAAGTGATTGCGGGTAAAACAGGCAAAGTAATACGCACTATACCCACACCCTTTAAGGAGGAAGTATTTGTACCCGTGCAAATTATAACAAAAGAAGATGGCACCGAAATTTTACTGATTATTACGGGCGGTCAAAGTACTTCGGGTGGTGTCTACTCTATACGTTTGTTGTCCTTAATGAAATTCACCAGTGAGAAGGAATTTACGCCTTTGTATCAACACAAACACTCGGGCTTAATGGTGCCATCGGTGTTAACCGATATAACAGGCGATCATGTAGCCGATGTCATAGTTTCTTCATTTAATTCAACAATTATGGCTTTCGATGGCCGTAACTTTAGCATGCTGTGGAATTTCTCTTTTCCGTCGAGTGAAAGTGTCAGTGCCATAGTGCCGGGTCACTTTTAATCACGATAACATTACCGATTTTATGGTGAAATATAATACTGGACCTGGCTTTCCGGTCTACTATTATTCTCAGACAACTATATTGGATGGTAATACAGGCAAACCTTTACTAGACAACATGATGACCGATTCGGGTGGCTCCAATAGTCTTTTGGGCGGCGTTTCATTATCGCAAACATTCGGCGGAGATTTTTTCTTGCACTGGCAAATGCAGTGCCGTGATAAATACGACGCCAAAGATGCGTATGAATTTGTGCCCGGTATTTAAACCTATTTTTACAGTTTAATATCACTCTTAAACCTTTTGTAATATATTGTTTCAGATAGCGACATTATTTTACAGGCCAGAGCGGACACCTGCCGCTTGCGTTATAATACTTCCAGTGTGGTAAAACTATATGCCATAGCCCGCCATTTAGAACCACCGGGTGCTGTTTTATTTAGCACAGGTTTTAAGCAAAGTTTTTAAAAAAAAAATCTTTTCTTATTAAAAAAATGTTATCCTCCTTTCCAGACGATCTTGAGGTCCATTTAAATCGCACACAACGTATTAGTTTGTCCTCGACTCATAAGACACCCAAGTCGCCCTTGAAAGCATCCCAAACTATTGAAAAAACTTTTAGCCAATAAGGAATTGCTAGAGAAAGTGGTGGCTGCTGAAAAATTAGAAACTTTAGAAAAATCGAAAAATCAATTTCGCCAGGAAACCGTCAGGAATCGTCTCTTACCACCTGAACTAATACAAGAAGCTTTGGAGAAAAACGAACCACCACCGGTGGATACTTACGAAGCCTTAAAGCAACTGAATTCCCCATACTATGGTGGCGTAGGATTCGGTGGTAATTCGCCAGCTTTAAGGGAATATGTGAGTATATGAAATACCTTATATTGCTACTTAAAAAGGATCTAGTACACGAAATACTAGAGACATGTGCTCTCCTTTAAATTCATTTTAATAATTCTTACAGCAAAAGGATTACGATATTGTCGAACCCCAAAGAGTTCCAGAAGATTATGAAAACGCCTATGCTGACAGTGAACAACCACAAATTGTTCCTTCCAATGAGCATCCTATACGTTTGCGTACCAAATATCCTGGCAATCGTGATATACGCAGTGATGTACCCAACTACGATGAGGACAATAATTCCACCGCAAGCGTCAACAGTGAAAATAAACTAAAAAATAAACTCATTAAAGAAGCACCATTTAGCTTATGGGATTTGGAAAGAGAAAAAGAAGAAAGAGATGCCATGAAAAAACAACAAGAACAACAACAAATCAATGAAATACTTGAGAATACTGAGAATCAAGGTAATACAGTGGAAGAGAAACGTAGGAAACGAAGAGAGGATAATGGAAGTGGAAATGATAGCAACAACGACGAGTGGTTCTTGGCTTCCATATCATCTACAGGAGTTTTAATGCAATCCCTAAATAAAACCAGATCTTCAATAGATTTCGCTTTTGTGCTAAACATAAGGGAATCGGAAGCCTATCCACCGCTATTCAAGCCACAGGATTTAAATTGTGTGGAAGAGAAAATAAGCGCCTACAAAAGTGAGTTTTTAAATGAAAGGACCTTTTTGTTTCATAACTAAACGAGAAATTATTTCAAACAGGCTATACAATGGATAATCAAAGAGCTTTACGCAAACAGTTTCTTAAGCAATGCCTTAATGAGCGTTTAGTCAATATTACACCCGATTTGCCAAAATACGAATCGCAACTGGTGGTTACCCGTTTGGGCATTACCTGTACCTGTCGTTCTCTGCAAACGGGTGAAATATGTTCCGAGCTGGACGATATACAACACCAAAAATGGACTGAATTTATGGGTAATGATGGAAATGGTTTTTATAGAAACTAAGCGAAACAGCAGAGTAACATATTTTAAAAGTAATTTTATAAACGAAAGGTTGCTAAATGTTAATTAACGACGAAGAAGAGTGAAGAGTTCGTTACAGGATATAGATACAAAAGGTCAAAGTTTTTTAATTTTTTCTTTTCTTTTAACAAAAAGCACAATTTTTTTTAAAACTTGAAATGTTTTTTGTTTAGTTTTTGAAAGCACAATATTTTTTTTTATATAATTTCAATATAAAATTATTCTAGTATATAAACTTAAGGACATTTATAAAGTGTATTTAAAATCCTTTTTTGGATAATAATTACATGCGATTACATATTTTCTTTTTTAATAGCAATTTTACTAAAAATTGTTTTATTCTACAACAGTATGTATGATGTAAAACAAAAGAATTTAATAAAACCAAAAATTATTTAAATAAAAAAAAAATTCTTTTGTTTATATTATAATTTTAATACAATTTGTAAATTTCGTTATTGTGAATGATTTCATTTTCAAATGCTATCATTCATTGATGAATGCTTGAACAATATGACAACTTGTCAAAACAGCATTTTTTTTGTACTATTCTTTGTAAAGCCTGTGCCGGATTTTAGTTTTTCTCTGAAGAAAATTGAACAGGAATTTGCTTTCTTTTTATACACAATTTATTATGTTTTAAGTGTAAATAATTAAATAAAATATAAAGAAAAACAATCAAACAATATGGGTATATTAGAGAAAATTGCTGAAATCGAAAGAGAAATTGCCAGGACCCAAAAAAATAAAGGTCAGTACTGAAAAAACAAAAAAAAAAAATTCTCAATGAGGTGGCTAGTTGACTGCTGGCTGGCTGTTTAACCAAAACAAGGTTATATTTACGTTTGTGAAAAATGTTTTATCTTTTTGATATTCTTTTTCAGCCACTGAATACCATTTGGGTCTATTGAAAGCCAAGTTAGCAAAATATCGTTCGCAATTGTTAGAGCCATCGAAAAAGGGTGAAAAGGGCGAAGGTTTTGATGTATTGAAAAGTGGTGATGCCAGAGTGGCGCTGATTGGTTTTCCTTCAGTCGGTAAGTCTACTCTGCTGTCGACTCTAACAAAGACCGAATCGGAAGCAGCCAACTATGAGTTTACAACGTTGACCTGTATTCCGGGTGTCATTGAGTATAAGGGTGCAAATATACAATTGCTCGATTTGCCGGGTATCATTGAAGGTGCCGCACAGGTAAGCTACAGAAGAATTATATTTGAATAGTTAGCATTGTCGTCCCTCTTAGCTCAAATATTCAATTAAACTGAATCAATTATGTGTCACTCTTACTTTCTAGCCAAATCTAATTAAATCCTATTTGTCAGCCAGATTTGAACATTTTTATTATTGTCTACACAAAATAATTCTGCATTCGACTTTGTTTTTGGTAGTTTATAGCCAAGCACCTGAATTTACTCTCATCCTCTTCAACTCTGGCAGCACCCCATTTATCCAATGAGATCTGGGCCGCACTAATGCCTAATTTTCCCGCTCATTTTTAGTTTCCGTGAAAAAATTATGGCGTTTAGTTCTAATTTTATTTTAAGCAAAGAAAATTGTATAATCGTGGTAGAAAATACAAAGCCACCCACAGACCATTGTTTCCATTATGTTTGGAAAAGAGAAACGAATAGACGAGAAAAGAAAAATCGGTAAGAGAGAATGAAAGAAAAGTCTAGAAATTAAGAACAGCAATTAGTCAGGCCTTGGCCAACTCAATCTCTTTGCGAATTCCAGGAGAACTGCTTAACAGAGCATTCAAGCTCCTTTGTATCAGAGTTTCACGCTAAGTCTAAGTTACGTTTACTTCGGAAAGCTTTGGTTGTATTTCAAGTTGTTCCACTTTTTCTTCTTCCGTAAATTTTTTTCGATGTCTCATTGGTTTTTATGCAGCTCTTGCGCTGACCAACTTCTTCCTCTTCCCTGATTTTGTTGGAAATTGGTCAGTACAGGGAATGCGTTCACCCGTGGCATCACAACGGGCCGCTATGCGTGCTCAAGTGAGCTTTGTGATATCAGAGCTATCACTCCCACATAACCTAACCTCATTGGTTTTCTTACTCCAGTACTTCTAGTACTGATATCATTGCCGCCATGTTTTTTATATCGAGTTCATTCAACAAAAAAACCCTTATAAAATATAATTTAAAACAATAATTCAATCTGTTTTGATTATATAAATTATAAAAATAATATAATATTCCTTTATTTCTTAGGGTAAAGGTCGCGGTCGCCAAGTTATTGCTGTAGCTCGTACAGCCGATTTAGTTGTTATGATGCTGGACGCCACTAAACCTAATGTCCATCGCGATTTATTGGAACGTGAATTGGAATCGGTTGGAATACGTTTAAATAAACGTAAACCAAACATATATTTTAAACAAAAGAAAGGCGGCGGTTTAAGTTTCAATGCTACCTGTGCACTGACCAGTTGTAACGAGAAAATGGTACAGACTGTATTGCATTCGTTTAAGATCTTCAATGCTGAAGTGTTATTCCGTGAAGACTGTTCTGTTGATGAGTTTATCGATGTTGTTACAGCGAATCGTGTATATTTGCCTTGTCTGTATGTCTACAATAAAATCGATCAGATTTCCATAGAGGAAGTCGATCGTTTAGCTAGACAACCAAATTCAATAGTGGTTAGTTGTAATATGAAATTGAATTTGGACTATCTATTGGAAGCGCTATGGGATGCTTTGCAGCTTATACGTGTATATACAAAGAAACCCGGTGCACCACCAGATTTTGATGATGGTTTGATTTTAAGAAAGGTACGTGATAGATGGTATTTTAAAATCTTTAGATTTGTTTTAAAAAAAATAACTATTTCAATATGATTCAATTACAGGGTGTTTCGGTGGAACACGTTTGTCATGCTATACATCGCACTTTAGCTGCTCAATTCAAATATGCCTTAGTTTGGGGTACTTCTACCAAATACTCACCCCAACGTGTAGGCATTAATCATATTATGGCCGATGAAGATGTTATACAAGTTGTTAAGAAATGATGAATTCTTTGCATTTTATTTTTCATCAAACAAACTTTCTTTCTCTTTATTTAAAAAAAAAAAAAATGTTCTTTAAATTTCTATTCGGTAAAATAGTGCGCGCGCGTGTATGTGAGTGTCGTGTTTTTATTTTTTTTTTTACTACACAACTGCCGGTTTTTGTTTTGAAAGTAACGAGAGTTGGCTTTGCTTGGGCTTAACTGGATAACGATAAATACTACAAACTGTAAAATAAGATTCTAATGGAATTGTCAGCTAATTAGCGAATTTCCGTACTAAAGAAATTAAGCATCGGACTTTTTATTTTGTTTACTAACTAATCAACATTATATTAAGAAGAAACAAAAACAAAAAACTAATAATAATAATATTATATATATATATAAACAAATTAGAACTCAAGGAATAATAAATGATATTTAAAGAAATAAAAATGTTATTCAACAAGCTATAACAAACATCCAGCTGCTGCTGCATGCTATTAATTTCATATTCGAAAAGTTTTCATTCATCTCTTCATGCAAGATATTTATAATTGGGGTGCTTAAGGTATATTATACTTTTAAGTTTCATTTATAATTTTAATTTACGTTCTTTCTTTCTATTTAGTTGCTATTGAGAAAACTAAATATTGCAAGATTCAAGATTCATTTTGTTTCAAGAATGAAGGCAAGATCAATTAATTCAAGATTATTTTTAAGGTGTTTTCAAGTCGGGGGTAAGTTTCTTTTTCATTAAATTTAAAAAAAAAAATATTTCTAATGACATCACAGCCATTGTACTACAATTTGTTCGTCTATATGATAAAACTTTTATGAATGAAAGTAATTTATTGAATGTCCAATATTCTTAATACTTTTCAAAAGGTTCGATTTAGTTTGATTATTATAGCCAATGTTTCCAAACCACTGTCATACTGTGTAATTGTAGGTTTTGTAAATTTATCGAGAGAGCTATCTAAAGCAGGGACCGTAACTGTTATAACTTTTATCGTAAAAGTCACAAAATAAGAATTATTTTTTGATTTTTATTTTTTCGAGCGGAAATAAAAGTTTCTTTTTGACTTTTATTTTTTCGAGCAGAAATAAAAGTTATTTTTGTTTTATTTCATGAAGAATTCATAATATTTATCAATATTCATTGCAAAACTTAATTCTAAAAATTTTTTAACATAATTTACTTTAATTGTTTTAAAGAATTTTTTAATAAATATTATGAATTCATCATGAATTAAAATAGAAATGACTTTTATTTCTGCTCGAAAAAATAAAAGTCAAAAATAACTTTTATTTTTGCTTGAAAAAATAAAAATCAGGTTTTTAAAAAGTATTCCATTTTATAAAAATTTGGTCCAAGACAATCAAAATGGTATACTTGGTTCTGTTCTCCGACATTTCCTTGCGGTTGCTTTTTTTAATTAAAAATAACAGTTATTTTCGGTCCCTGATCTAAAGTTAAAAGTTATTAAACTGGCCGTTAGCATTGTTTTATTTAGGAATTTTCTTTTGTTATAAATGCTAGTTTTACTGGTTATCCTATTAAAATCTTTTCTTTTGAAAAACTTCTAGCCATTGACAAAGACAGATAATAGCAAAGAAAGTGGTCTAAACTGACATAAATTCTACAGAAACCTTTATTTGTAACCTCAGCAATAGCGCATTGGGCCTCATCAGGTTGCTTTTTCATGTGATAATAAATTTGACTCTTATTTTACGATCATAGAAGTGTTAATATTTGGCTAGTAGTTGCAATTGAAGGTTTATCCAAAGATTTTATTTCCGTGCCTTAGATAGATTTACGTTGGAAATGGTTTTCCTTACCGGAAATTGCTGTATCATGCCACTGACGGAAATTGGAGACAGATCTCAGTCGAATATTTTTTGGAGTTTTTTTTTTCTTTGTGGATCCTCGACTTTTTGTAAAAGAAAGATGAAAACCCTGAAATCGATGTTCGTCCATTATTTTCCTATCCAACAATGCCCTTTTTCTAGTTTTTCCTTTCCTAATGCGTAAAGAATGATCTCAATGACCTTTGGGCTTTGGCTATTTTGGCCATCTAACCTACTTTCTTTGAAGTCGCCGTGGTCTAATAGGTAATATGTTGGCTTATTAGACGAAAGGCCCGAGTTCGAATCCCTGGTCAGACAACAAAATGAAAATATTTCTTTGGTGACTTCCTCTCAGCAGATTTCTGGCAAAAACTCTGAGAGTAAAAATTGCCATGAAAAGCATCTCATAAAAATTTGTCGTTCGTAGTTGACTTTACACTGTAGCCCCCAGCGCTCATGTATAAAATTAAAGCACACAACACGAGTGCTGTGAGAAACTAGGACGTTGTACAATTAGCAAGTGTATTTCCATTAATCTTAACCTACTTTCTAGATCGTCCTCGATCTTCTCTTTCATTAGAAGAAAACCATCTTTTTTTATTATTTTCTTAATTATTTATTTATTTTTAAATTTTAATTTACATAAAAAAAATATACCAAAACAAAAACATTTGCTGAATGCATTACTATTTCCCAGGTTGTGTGTTTTGTCCCTTTGTGGTTGATGATGAAAATGATTTGCTAAAATTGCTTACAGCAGTCATATTTGAAAATGGCGTAGGGCCAGCTGTTACACGTGTTGTATCCACTTGACTCTCCGGCTTATCAAGTTGAGCAAAAACATTTGTATTGTCCCTTAAGCGATATTTACGCAAATTTAAATATTGATCCTTTTGTGCTTCCACTCTTTGATGAATTTCTTGTAAACGACCAGCCAGGGATATAAAACTTTCGTTAATATGGCCAAACGCGCGCTTTATATCTTCTGGTGCGACATTTTGCGGATTGGTCAAAGACTGCATATGGTGTTCGGTAAGAACGATTTGTTGACGCAAATGTACAAGATCTTCTTCGTATTTCGCCACTAGATTTTGAAAGAATTGAAAAGGTGCATTGTTCTCAAATTGCAGACCCACTGGAGTGTCCTGTGTACGTTGTGCCATCTCCACGGATTGTAAAGTTTTCGAAGTTTCCTTACGCAGCATCTTGATGTGTTTGTAATTGGCCTCAACCGAATTTGCGATTTCCTGAAGAGCCCATTGTAAATTCATAATTTCGCCAGAAACATTAGTCAGTTTCGAGGTTGAAGTGCGTCCAATATCTGATGATATAGTTTTCTGGGCTTTTATGTGTGCTTTCAATGACTCTACGGTTTTTGCAATTTCTTCTGGTACTTGTGTCTCTTTTACTTTGATATCTTGTTTGCTGTCTCCGGGTTTTGGCTTACTAGCGCTCACGTCTACACCGCCTAAACCAACGAATGGTGTTGGAGCCGTAGCTGCTTGAGATGTAGTGGTGGTTAAAGGTTTCCCGAACAAACCACCAGCGGCTTGCTGGCCTCCCAATGTTGTAGTGGTGGTCGTGTTAAAATTTATGCTTGCCGATGTGGTAGCGGGTGGCTTAAACGAAAAATTACCACCTAAACCACCACCTAAACCCAAAGTAGGGGCCGTGTTTGCTGTTGATGCAGCCGGAGCAGCAAAATTTAATGTAGGAGCCGTCGAACTGTTTGCTGGGGTGCCAAAACCAAAAGATGTTGTACCTGCGGCAGCGGGAGCTGAAGAAGCCGGCGTTCCAAAACTAAATGAGGTAGCTCCAAAAGCTGGTGCCGCTGCAGCTGTTGTTGTTGTTAAAAATCCTGGCGCTTTAGCACCAAATGCTGGTGCTTGTGCAGTGGCACCAAACGCTGGTGCTTGTGCAGTGGCTCCAAAAGCTGGAGCTTGTGCACTGGCTCCAAATGCTGGCGTTTGCGTTGTTGTTCCAAATCCTGCTGCATTTGGTGCTGCGGCGCCCGCTGGTTTGGGTGCCCCGAATGAAAAACCTGTTGTAGCCTGTTGGGCTGGGGTATTTGTGGCCCCTGTTCCAAAAGTAAAACCCGACATTTCGTTCACTCTTTAATTTTAATTTAATTCTTATATTTTACAGTTAATTCTTTTATTTTACAGTTAATTTATGTTGATTTCACAAACAAATGCAACGGCACGAGATTTTTTTTCATTTGTTTTGTTGACTGTCAGCTGTTTTGTTGTAGTGAGCATCTCATATTTTTTTTGGTTAAAATTTCATTCACAATAGTTTGGCGGGATTTATTTGTACTGTATGCTATTAATTCCTGTGAATGAATTCTTTCCAAAAACACGGTAAGAAATTTAGGGCAGATTTTCTTTAAATTTTTAAACCAATTAATGGTTAAAAAGGTTTAGAATTTGAATATATGTCGGTTAACCTGTTTCTAGGTCAATAATCAAAAATAAACGATTAAAAAAATTATTTTTTCTAAAATTTATATGAATAGGTTTGGTCTATATCACCATATATACTGTTTAGTTAGAATTTCCAATGTTGGGTATGCCGATTATGGTATAAAAAAGGATTACAAATTGACTTCTATAAGACTCATTGTGATAGTCAGTAAACTTTAAATTAGTGAACCGGTTCTGACATTTCACACGTTTACTGGTTTGTGAGATAAATCTCTTTAAATTTCAGCTGATAGTTTTTCACCTAGCAGTATAGTGATGGAGACACTATCCCTTCCACTATCAGTAAGAATGTGAGGCATTTACTACAGACAATGGCTAGTCCTTTTAGAATTCTTTAGCAGATAATAAATCACATTACATAGAGGAATCAAATTGTTCGAAACATTTCAGAATGGGTATAAATAAGGCAGCCGGTTTGTATACTCGAATGTCTACGCCTCGAATGGACTCATATTTGGATTTCAGTTAGGGATATCACGATTTTGTCATGGTTCTAACTACATCTCTCTAGAGGGTATCCTTGTGGTGGTGGAATACTTCTGCTCTGCTATGGGTCTTTATTTCTATGTACTCTTTTTAGAATGTTCTCCATTCTTGTCAAAACCTTAACAAAATTTGAGGATATAGTAAGACCCCGCTTAACGCGAGGGATACGTTCCAATAAGTTCCAGCGTTAAACGAGGCAACTTAACTCATACAAATGTAAACACCTAGTAATGTTGATCTCAAATAATAAATCATTTGGGACACAGGAAAGATCCGTTTGTACTGTAATTGCGATTTCGGAAAATATAGGGTGAGTCTTGTTTCTGAACAGACTAACAAAAAAGCGTTGAAAAAGATACTTAGTTGGCACCGCCGATATATAGTGCATCGCTTTTGGTTAGTGCATGGCAGTTTCAGTCGCCGTGGTCTAGGGTAGTGTGTTGGCTTATTAGACAAAAGCCCCGGGTTCGTATCCCAGGTCAGACATCAAAACGAAAAATATTTCTTCGGCTACTTCCTCTGAGCAGATTTCTGGCAAAGACTCTGAGAGTAAAAATTGCTATGAGAAGCTTCTCAAAAATCTGTCGTTCGGAGTCGACTTTAAACTGTAGGTCCCGCCACTAATATATAAAATTAACACACACAACATAAGTGGTGTGAGAATCTATGTCGTAATCTTGAGTGAAGTGTTGTAATGGCCAATTATGTATGTATGGCAGTTTCATTTGCAACCGCGTAATACTGAAACAGTGTTAAGCGGGGTCTTACTGTACTTTTACATGTAGCATAAGAGTTAATGTTTTAATAGAAAATCTATGAATGGGCCTTTGTTCTATTACAGTTTTTTTTCCTCCTGTTTATTTAAATTGATCAACAATTTTTATCACTTTGACGCAATTAAGTCTGATGGTCAATGTTAAATTGAAATTCATACCCAAAAATAGTCACACCAGCGTGTGGTACTTTATTTTATCTGCTGTCGATAAGGGTTAGAAATATTAAAATAAATATGGGAATATAAAGAAAAAGAAAACAAAAAATAATAAATAAATAAATAAAAACTAATTAAACTTTACGATAAACAATTAGAAGTCGATAAACTGTGCTGGCATTGATGCGTTATTGATGGACTTTGTATAAAGGAAACGAAAGCAGTTCATAAAATATTAGATTAAAGAAAAAGTACTGTTTTTCCTGAATAGAATAGAAACAAAATTTCTTTTTCTAATCCCATTTATTAAAGATAAAAATGAAATTAAAAGCTCATTATGCAAGCATGTTATCCTTTATGCTGTTAAATGATTCATAATTAAAGCGTTAAATAATGTGACTCCCAAAATGCCACAGCAAATAAGTAACCACAGGGAGGATGGAGAGGAAATAAAACAAATCATTGTTGTAGCAATTATTTTTGGCAAATATTTTATTATTGGATATGTAAACTGAACTAAACAATACCGTAGATAGATTATGTATATTCGCCAACAACAAATATTATTACAATTAAAGAAACCCAACGATTTCCAAAAAAAAAAAAAAACAAACGATTTCGTTAAATGAAGATAAAGTTGTAAAGCATTTAGCCTCCCTAAAGCCAAAGGCAAAGGCATAGGCATAGGAATAGAAATAGTATTTTGTTACACACATGAGTGCATACGAAAATCATTTAAATTTCTGTAAACCATTGGATGTGAGGGAGGAGACCCCTTAGAAAAAAAATTTTTCTTTGAAAACATTTGAACGTTATAATGGCATTGAAATCTTTATACGGCCTGGTGGAAATAATCAAATTTACATACACACAGAGTTATATGCTTGCCTGCTCATTTATTCATTTATAATCCATTCATGTTTAGAGATAATGATGATACCCCTTACCCCCACATTATTTGGCAATATTTGGTCGACTTAAAAAAGGATTTTTTTTTTCTTGGCTAAACTCCAGTTCAGTTGTGTGGTTAACAGTTATACTGTGAATATTAAGTGATAAATTTAAATTGAATTAATTTTTGTATTTCCTTTTCGTTGTGAACTGGAAAACGTATAAAATTTTAATTAAGAATGGAAGTATTATTCCCAAGTCAATTGTGTTAGCAGGAAACGCCTATTAAGGGATGCCTATGCCGTAGGACCACCATGTCCTTATAAAACCCAGAGTGCTTTGTAGTTTAAAATCTGAGACATTGGACAGATCTATAAATCCTTGTTAGAACTCTGCCACAGAAAACAGGAGAGTGTCATAAAAGTGGTTCTACACAGTGGTTCTTATCATCTCATGTTCGCTGATGCGAAAGTACACTCTAATGTCTTATGGTCCTTTAAAATAATGTCCGATAATCACAGACAAATAGTCACCGTAGTCTAGTGGATAGTGTCTTGGCTTCTTAGATGTAAGGCCCAAATTTAGATCCCAGGACAGACTAAAATATGATAATATTTCTTTGGTGTCTTACTCTCAGCTGATTTCTGTCAAAAGCTTCTCAGAAGTCGATTTCAAACTGTATGTCCCTCCGCTCATGTATAAAATTAACGCATACAATATAAGGGATGTGAGAAGCTATGTCGTAATCCTGACTGAAGGATTGTAACGACCAATTATGTATGTATGCCTGTATGTATGTAATCCCAGCCCCGAGTGCTATTCATTGTCAACAAAGAACGCACACCTCTCTTCTTAACATACGGCCAAAATTCAAGCCGGCCATCTACTATTTGTAGTCATTATAACGCTTTATAACGCCGTGGTTTAGTAGGTAGTGTGTTGGCTTATTAGATAAAAGGCCCGGGTTCGAATCCCAGGTCAGACATCAAAACGAAAAAATATTTCTTCGGCGACTTCCTCTCAGCAGATTTCTGGCAAAGACTCTGAGAGTTAAAATTGCCATGAAAAGCTTCTCAAAAATCTGTCGTTCGGAGTCGATTTTAAACTGTAGGTCCCACCACTCATGTATAAAATTAACGCACAGGAGAAGCTAGGTCGTAATCCTGACTGAAGGGTTGTAATGGCCAATTATGTATGTATGTATGTATGTATAACGCTTTACTTAGGACTACAACCTAGCTTTTCATATCACTTTATGTTGTGTGTGTTAATTTTGTTAATGATTGTTGGAGCCTACTGTGTAATGCCGCCTCCAAAAGTTAGAATTTTGAGAAAGTTTTCATAATTCCTCCGTTTCCCATTCTCCCTCCCCTTCCCTACATTCTTATATCCCTCTATTCCCTTCCGCCCCTAAGGACAATGTACAATGGATCAATTTCGACCTCTCCGAGTACTGTGCTTGTCTTGACCGACAGGTGCAAGTCCTTTAACCTAACCTAACCTAACCTTTCATAATGAATTAAATTATGAGCGTAAGAGTTTTTAAAACATGATTGCAGAGAGTAATTTGCCGAAGTAATATTTTGTTTTGTTCGTGATGAGGGGTTTAAACTGTGGACTCTCGTCTAATAAGCCAAGCTACCTACTACACTACAACGTCTTTTAGAACTTGCCTAGAGGGTTTTTTTTTTAAACTCTCAGATCCACACCAACAGTGTTTAAGGGGATTTGATTAAATTTTTTTAAATCCTATCTTGAATTTTTCTGCAACCTTTTGTTAACTTTTCCCTTCTAGTACTTTGATATTGACACTGAACGCCAGAATTTGGAGAAATTGTTGATGGTAATTTTTATTTACTCTCAGAGTTTTTTGCCAGAACGAGAAGAAAGAAATATTTTCTTCATATTTTTTCTTGGAGATGTTTGAGCCCAGGGTGAACCACATACACTGCCTTAAGGGATTCAAATACGCGGTCCGATACCTCGAACTGAACGATGTATGAAAAAATATTTGGTTAGGTTAGGTTAGAGGACGTTCACTTGTCAACTGTGACAAGTACAGCATCCAGAGGTTGAATTGACCCATTATACAACGTCCTAGCTTTTCACATCAGTCGTGTTGTGTACGTTAATTTTATACATAAGTGGCGGAAGACCCACAGTTTAAAGTAGACTCCGAACCACAGATTTTTGAGAGACTTTTCATGTGCAATTTTTTGCCAAGTTTTTCCCAGAAATCTGTTGAGAGGAAGTCGCCGATGTAATATTTTTTTACAATTTCGTTTTAATGTCTGACCTGGGATAATTTTACACGTGAATGGCAACACCTATACGGTTTAAAGTCAATTCCGAATGACAGATTTTTTGAGAAACTTCTCATGGCAATTTTATTTTTATTCTCAGAGTTTTTGCCAGATATCTGTTGAGAGAAAGTCGCCGCTGTAATATTTACAATTTCCTTTTAATGTCTGATCTGGGATTTGAACCAAGGCCTTACGTCTAATAAGCCAACACACTACTTTCTAGACTATGGCGTCCTCTAGTTAAGTTCGGGTGAACCACATACACTGCCTTCATAGTATCACGTCGAAATTTGTGTTTGCAGGATATCATTTGCTTACTCATGCCTTATAGATCCCAAGGAACTCTTAGTGGATCTCGGAATCCATATGAATTTTTCAAAGTTTTTTACTTTTTTAATTATTAAATTTCGCTTTTCCTACACTTCCTTTGATAAGAAGATGATTTCATTTTCTTTTTTCAACGATTTAAACTCCAATTATTTGCTCTTCAATGCATTAGAATTTTTCAAAAGAAAGAAATTTTCGTTTTGTGTTTACAAAAATTTTCAATTGAACAATTCCTTTCGATTGAATTTTATTTTCATCATCATCATCATCATCGTTATGAATGCGATCATTATCTATCAGCCGAATGTTATTTCCACTTTTGTTGTAATCCTTTAAACAAAGTCGTCGTCTCTGTAATCCTTTAACGAAAACCACTTTCGCTTTCACTTTCATTGTTGTTTGGTTTGTTTGGTTGTTTGTTAACTCCTGTCACACATCAGCATACGATACGAGCACATGCAAATGGAATAGAATTGCTTTGGCCCCAATATTTCATATGCAGATTAAATGTGGAAACTTCTTAGCATTTTTTTTATTGTTTTTATTGTTGTTGCTTTTTCCTTCCGACTCTCGACGACTCCTTTTTCCTTTATTCCAATTTTTTTTTTTATTTCATATTTTTGAAGAGGAACTTCTTTTCCTTTCCATTCCATTTTTTTTTTCTTCTTCTTCTTGTTTTACCCGCAATTATCTTTACGCAGTTGAGCGCATAAATTTTCTTTAAACCCCTTCATGACAAGAACAACAGCAGTTGTTATAGCGGCAACAACAACAACAACAGCAACAAAGGAAGTCAAGTGAAACCAAGAGGAAGCTTAAGAAGCTGAGGTTTGAGACTGGCTGCTGCTGCTGTTATTGCTTTGCAACAAAGTATTCAAATTTAACGGCGCGCATTTTTAAATTACAAATCTTGGGTCTTTTGTTTTCGCTTCTTGTATTGCGTTTCGTTTCGTTCTATGTTTTCTGTGTTTTTTTTTTGTTTTTTTGTTGGTTTTTGTCAAATAGGATTGAATGAAAGGAATTTCATGGTGGCATTAAATGTTTATGACAAAAACAAACTCCAAATAGAAAATTTATTTATTTTGTAGCAATTTTGTGGGCGAACCATTAAAATCTTCGGTTGACTTGCCTTTTTTAAAAGGCCGTTAAAAAATATAGGGAAAGGGGGAAATTTAAAATTTCATTAACGTCTGGCTTAAGTCTAATGAAGTGGAAATATGTATGTATGTATGTATGTTGCAAGCAGGCTAAAGTTAATAATTTTCAGTTTTATTAATTTAAAAATGTGGTACGTCTTTATTGTAAAGGGCACGTCTATACATCTTTTGACGCTTAATAACTTGTATGGCTTTTTAATTGATAAAATCTGTCACTTATTCACTTACTTACTGTAATCATGGAAAGTACTTGAATTTTTCAACGATACTTTACACCGAATGTGTTAAATAGCGTTCAGAGATGCCTAAGTATTATTTAAGAAACCTAAAATTTAAGAAATCTGTATTTTAAGCTTACATACATACATACATACATAATTGGCCATTACAACCCTTCAGTCATGATTACGACCTAGCTTCTCACACCACTTATGTTGTGTGCGTTAATTTTATACATGAGTGGCGGGACCTACAGTTTAAAGTCGACTCCGAACGACAGATTTTTGAGAAGCTTTTCATGGCAACTTTATTTAATCTCACAGAGTCTTTACCAGAAATCTGCTGAGAAGAAGTCACCGAAGAAATATTTTTTCGTTTTGATGTCTGACCTGGGATACGAACCCGGGCCTTTTGCCTAATAAGCCAACACACTACCCACTAGACCACGGTGACTTCAATCTGGATATTAAACTTACCTAAATCCCATTTGCATCGAATCAATTCTGGTTCACAAAAAAAAATATCCCTTACGTTTGACTAAACTGAAAGGAAAAGTTAGTGAAGCCTGGCCAATTAATCAATTTATCCATAGCGATTCAAATACCAGTTGGTCCGATACCTCGAACTAAACGATGTATGAAATAATATTTCTTTGGCGACTCAGCAGATTTGTCGCAAAAACTCTCAAAAGTAAAAATAAAATTGCCCTGAAAAGTTTCTCAAAAATATGTCGTTCGGGGTCGACTTTAAACTGTAGGTCCCGTCACTCATGTAACAAATTGTCATAAATGGTGTAAGAAGTTAGGTCGTAATCCTAAATGAAACGTTGTAATGACCATTTATGTTACATATGTTATGTATGAAAAAGTAATGATTTGTATTTGAACGTCTAAGGGATGTTCTCCAGAAGGATGTAAAACACCGTACCAAAAGCGATTCGTTTGCAGTGAATACTCGCTATGCCCTCATCTATTTGGAATTGACATCAAGTGTCAGAAACTACTAAGCAAAGCACATACAAATCAAGTCTGTCTTTCTTTTTTGAAATAGCCCAAAGGCAATCGAAGTCAGAAAATCTAGCCGGCACCAAGTACTCAGAAAGGTTTTACCAAATCATCAACTATGACCCGATAACTTGCCTTTGTTTTCAGGGTTATTATTAGCATTCTCTCTATCAGTTTATTTATGCTTCAGAGACGAGTCATGAGGCTATTTTATAGTGATTGGTGTGATGTCCTCCTCCTCCAAGTTTGCTTACATGCATGCATAATTGATAATTGCAACACTTTAGTCGCGATTACAATCTAGCTTCTTACCTCACTTACGTTGTGTTGTATTAATTTTACACGTGAGTGGCGACACCTACACGGTTTAAAGTGAATTCCGAATGACAGATTTTTTGAGAAACTTCTGATGGCAATTTTATTTTTATTCTCAGAGTTTTTGCTAGAAATCTGTTGAGAGGAAGTCGCCGATGTAATATTTTTTCACAATTTCGTTTTGTTGTCTTACCTTGGATTTGAACCAGGCCATTACGTCTAATAAGCCAACAAACTACTTCCTAGACTATGGCGTCCTCTAGTTAAGTTTGGTTAAGTTATTTCAAATTGATGGCTACTTTAAGAATTATAGCCCCTTTGGATGAGATGTCTTATAATACGGGTTTTTCTGCGATGTACCATATTTCTGGATGAATGGGTACATGAACAAACAAAAGTTCTAAATAAAAATCGCTTAATACAAGATCCAATATAAGATAAACATATACATAGTTTTTATATTAAAACTAGCTGACCCAGTGAACTTCGTCGCCCCTAAAATTGATTTTTTTATTATCCAAAACTGGTCACATTATATATTTATTGTAATACGTTGCACAAAGCGCTGATGAAGTTGTAGTGGTTGTAATCGCTCCAAAACAATAACTAACAGTTATACGTGGTTATAAACAATCGAATTAGCCGACTTATAGTGTCTCCTAAAGGGTTGCCACTCCTATTTTTGCTGAGTTTGTCGACATCGACTCTACAAACTTACCTACCAAATTGCATTTGTCTACGATTACTATATTTCTAAATATTCAATCTTAAAGTTTTGCCACGCCTACTTTTTGCTATATCGAATTTTTTTTTTAAACCATCTAAACCTGATAAGCTTTCGAACAAAAAAAGAATGATTAAAATCGGTTCAGTAGTTTAAGAATTGTAGGAATTACTTGGAGGGAGCGGGTGGTCACGTCCATTTTTGGTGAAATTGTCAATATCGACTCTACGAACTTACCCATCAAATTTTATTCGTCTACGATCATTATGAACCTAAATCAGGGATTACCATTGTATAGCACAATTGTGCAGAGAGAACTCACACTCATATGTGTGTTCTTTGATTGAGTTTTCGTTTAGATTGCGGCAAGAACCTATGTGTTTCGGATGCTTAATCATTTTATTTCAGAACTTGCATATTGTAACCGGCGTTTCGCGGGTTATAAAAATAACAATAAATAAAAATCCGGTTTCGAAACCGTCTTCTTAAAAAATGCAATTTTTCAAATTATTCGGAAACCGGTTTATCAAGCAACTCAGTTTTTTGAATACTCTAAGTCCTAAATATAAATGCATGCAATTTGGCCGTTTTTCGCCTCTTTTCCCCTTTTTGGACCCCTTTTGGTCGAACTTTTTAAACAGAACATCTCCAATAGCTGTTTGGAAAACTTAACCAAGCCAAATCGTAAAAAATTACCTTTAAAACCCATAAAATACAGCATTTATGCATAAAGTACTAATTTTTGCCCTTTTTTTTATCCCTCTGCGCCATTTTTTTTCCCTTTGGTTTAAAATTTTTAAAAGATTTATAGCCTATTTCAAGAAAATCGGTTCAAGCGTTTAGGCGTGATTCGGTATGCACTTAATTTGCCCGTTTTTGGCCCCTTTCCCCCTTTTTGGACCCCTTTTGGTTCAACTTTAGAAACGGACCACCTCCAATAGCTATTTGGAAAACTTAATCAAGCTTAATCGTAAAAATATACCTTTAAAACACATAAAATTAAGCATTTATGCATAAAAGTATTAATTTTCGCCCAAGAAAGCTTGAAAAGACGTTCAGGCGTGATTGGCTAACAAACAAACAATCAAAAAAACAGACTTACAGAGAGATTTCTAATATATATTAGGACTAGGATAACCTGTCTCAATTTGCCCGTTTTCAGCCCCTTTCCCCCTTTTTTTTATTTTGTTCTAGGTACTAGGTATAATCATCTAGGCATAGATGATAGCTTTATGTTCTTTTAATAAAAAAATGATTTTCTATTTTATTTTTATTTATCTAAAATTATTAAGTCAAAGGTATATAGTTTTACATATGCATGTTGATGAAATGAAATTCGAAATATCGTATATTACTATCACTTTTCTATGGGTGTAAATAAATAAATTCTCTCAACTTATTTTCTCTCTTTTACTTAGTAATACCCAACCAAAAAAAATTTGGTAACCCCTGACATAAATATTCAATTTTAACGCTTTGCTACGCCTTCTTAACATTTAGGGATATGAAAGGTAGATGTTGTTTGATTCTCAGGCCCTATATGCAAAAAAAACTTTCATGAAAACTAGTCGATCCATCTCGAAGGAGTTTAACCACCCACTAACACAGTGACACGAGAATTTTATATATTAGAGAGATATTAAATTAGTATCTAAAGTGTATAAATTATTATTAATTTATCAAAATTTTCTTTGTTTTCTAAACAATCCTTGTAACGGTGTAGTTAATTAAGAGATTTTTCAAAGAAATCAAGCGTTTTTGCTTTCAAACTTTAGCTGTTTTACAATGTAAACACAGGTTAATTTAAAACTCTCTCTTAAAATTTCCCAAAACAATTTAGAGAGAGAGAGACAAAAAAATACTGTTATAAACTTTTGCATTAGAAGATAAACAAGCAAAGTTTTTTGTTTTGTTTGTTTTCTTTTTTTAAAAAAAAAATTAGACAAACAGACCTCCCTACTGATTTATTATGTGCGTCATTTATTTATTGAGACCATAATTGTTTGTAGGCCTGTTTTATTAGGGACGTGCTATCAATAATCATTTCTTTATTCTTGCTTTTTCTCTGCCATTAATGTTTCTTCTATGTATTGCTTGTAGGTGTGTATGTGTGTGTGTATGTAAGTGTTTGTCAACATGTAAATTAATGTTGTCGAGAAATTTTGTGTGTGTCGATGTTGGCATGTAGATTTTATTTACATTTAAAATTCATTGGAAATTGTTTACAAATTGTTATTTAATTGAGGTTTATTATGTCAATCAATGCTCTCTCTCTCTCTCTGTCTGTCTCTATCGCTCTCTTTCTTTGCGTTGTTACACTGCCGCCTCTTTTGTTTATGATTTTCAAAAGCTATTCTTTCTTTTTTATCTTCTTTTCCCTGTGTATGTGTGTGTGTATGCATGTAATAACAATTGATATTCGTATGTACGCACATTAAAATAAATTAATGACTTTGATTTGTGAGTTTCTCCGCTTTAATTGATCTCATCAAGTGTTGTTTTTCTTTTGAGTTGTTCTTCTTTTTCTTTACAGCTTGATGAATGAATGGCCTTTTGTTGTTGTTCTGGTATTATTGTAGAACTTTTTGTCTTTTATTGACTGTGTGCGTGTGTGCGAGTGTGTGTCTATGTGTTTATGTTTTTCTTCCACTCTATGATAAATTGTTATGCTGTTCTAAATGTATTAAAATGGTAACGGTGATGAGCATTGACAATCATCATCATGTCATTGATTAGGTTAATAATGATGTTTTGATTGTTTCAATGGCTAATTGTTGTCATTGTATTAGTGTTGTCTGTTTCATCAAAGCAAAGATAAAGAAATCATGTGTTCTCTGTTCTCGTTTACAATTTATGCAAATTTTCTACGTTTTTTTTATTCGAAAAGAATTTGAGTATGAAAAAAATCTCGTTTTTTTTCAAACGGTATTTTTTTTTCAGTAATTAAAATAAACAGGGTGCAAAGCGCAAAATATCATAAATTAGTAGGGAATTTTTGAATATTTATTGCTTTTTTTATTAAATAAATAAAAAACAAACAATTTTTTTGTAATCTTCTAAAATATAAAATTCTCGTGTCACGGTGTTAGTGATAAACTCCTCCGAAATGGCTCGATCGATTTTCATGAAATTTTGTGTTCATGGCGGGTAGGTCTGAGAATCGGATAACATCTATTTTTCATATCCCTAAATTTAAGAGGGCGTGGCAAATCGTTAAAAATCAATATTTAAGTACGCATTGATCGTAGATGAATAAAATTTGTTGGCTAAGTTCATAGAGTCGATATCGACAATTTCACCAAAAATGGGCGTGGCAACCCTCCCCCTTCAAGTGATACTTATAACTCTTAAACTACTGAACCGATTTTAATCTTTCTTTTTTTGTTCGAAAGCTTATCAGGTTTAGATGCTTTCAAAAAAAATTCGATATTGCAAAAAGTAGGCGTGGCAGACCTTTAAAATTGAATATTTAGGGTCATAATGATCGTAGACGAATGCAATTTGGTGGACAAGTTCGTAAAGTGGATATCAACAAATTCACCGAAAAAATGGGCGCGGCAACCATTCCCCTTTAGGAGATACCTATAAGTCGGCTAATTCAATGGTTTATATGTAACTACATATGTAACATGTATGTCTATTAGTTTTTGTTTTGGAGCATGTACAACAACTACAGCTTCGTCAGCGGTACCCATGATTCGGGCCTCTTATTGTTAACCCAAATAACGTACCGACTTTGATTAAGTTTTGAACTTAATAAATCTGCGTACCGTAGAACATACATGGTTTACGTGTTTCTTTTTAAGAAGTACTCAGAGGGGGTAGTACCAGCGTATTACAATAAATATATAATGTGACCTGTTTTAGACAATAAAAAAAACCAATTTCGGGCGGAACGAAGTTCGTTGAGTTAACTAGTTTCTAAATAAATTTATAAGTGGTTATAGGTGGCCTTTGAAGTCACCGTGGTCTAGTGGGTAGTGTGTTGGCTTATTAGACAAAAGGCCCGGGTTCGAATCCCAGGTCAGACATCAAAACGAAAAAATATTTCTTCGGCGACTTCCTCTCAGCAGATTTCTGGCAAAGACTCTGAGAGTAGAAATTGCCATGAAAAGCTTCTCAAAAATCTGTCGTTCGGAGTCTACTTTAAAACTGTAGGTCCCGCCACTTATGTATCAAATTACCGTAGACAACATAAGTGGTGTGAGAAGCTATGTTGTAATCCTGACTGAAGAGTTGTAATGGCCAATTATGTATGTATGTATAGGTGGCCTTCATTTGTATTTTAAACGGATTTTATTTACATTTTTTTAGGCTACTTTAAACGTTTTTCTTTGTAATTCTTTTTTCATTCTGTTACTTACACTGTTGCGATGATTAAGTGCTATCGCTAGAATTCATGTTTTTTTTTTTAATATATCACCAGCCAAATATAATTAATGACATTCGGTGTCACTTACAAACCTTAAAACATAAAATTTAAAATAAAAAACAACATTAAAAAAAATTCTTATAAAAAATTCGCAAACGTTTTTAGAATATCATCTGATTTTTTTTTTCTGAAATAAAAACTAAAGAGAGATAGTGGAAGCACTTCTTATTGGCCATGATGTCTGTCGATTGCCATGTGATGGGATATGAAAAATCATGTTGTATGGCAAGATAAACAATAAAATGTGGTACTGAAAAAAGGAAAAAAAAAACATCAACAACAACATTAACCTATGGGCAATAATAGAAGCAGCAATAAGAAATTACAGAACTACGAAAAACAAAAGGATGGAAAATTTTTTTGAGCATTTTTTAGGTTTGAAAAATTAAAAAAAAAATCACAGATTTGCAAATGGAGAGCCCATATTCCTTTAAAAATGATATGGGCCTGGCTATCACTGCTAATGGTGTCGATGACTGTTTACTTCTTTTGGTATGAATTGCATAATCAGAATGCTAACGATATGTGGTGCTTTACATAGAGAAGCCATGCCCACGCATAATGTCATCAAATAGGCCTTTCAAACCAATAAATAATTTCTCTGATATCTCTTGCAGTTTGTTTTATTTAAATTTAAAGTTGAGAAGCGTTCAATGAACAACTTTATCTGTATAAAGAGTCGATAAATGAATGCATCAGCGTTGCACTCCAGCTATGCTGTAGATATTTCATTTGAAACCTTCAAACTTTGGCATTGTTTTTTCTGCGTTTTCGTTTTACCATAAAAGTGAGTTCACGTATCTGTATATAAAATAGTCAATCTTGGCCAGAAAAGATGGTGTCAAAATCTCATGCAAATTAAGCCGGAGGTCCACACCATGCGTTCTACGCGTTCTCGCATTCTAAGCGGCTGTCAAAAAAGTAGAATTAATGTATTTATATGGTGCAAGTTACATGCACAAAAGCGTAGGATACCACGACGCATAGAACGCGTAAAGTAAATCTACTTTCTACTTTTGTTAGCATGACAAGTTGTTTTGTTTTACTTTATTTAAATTTTTCACAAGCGGCGCTCGTACAAAACAGCTGACTTTGACAAGTTGTTTTGTTTTAATTTAATTAAATTTTTTAAAGAACAAAGAACAAATTTCTACGAAATGTTATATTCAAGTATTTTCAATCAAATGTTTTTATTTTGTTAACAGCTGATCAAAACAAATCGTAGAACGCGAAGAACGTATGAAACGCACGCAACGCTTTGACGCGAAAACGCGTAGTGTGTACCTCCAGCTTTAAGTCCTATTCTTCCTCAGGGGAAGATCATATTCGGCTTTTTACACACATATGGCACGAATATCAACATTGTTCGTTAAAAAGAGCTCAAAAATGCTTGTCAGCTTTCAGTCAAGCAGGTTCTTGTCGCTTCTTTTTGAATTTTTTTTGTATATCAATTATACACTCAAAGAAAAATTATAGTAAGATTCACTATTTTCTAATGAGATTCACTAATAACAATGAGAAATGATCTCCGCTTTTGAAAGAATATTTATGAAGTTAAATACGCAGTCTTTAGGGGTTTGGAGCTGTACATTTTCCATTTTCCCCTACAGAAACACAGTATTAGGTCAAACTTGAAAAGATTACTAACAATTTTCCTCTGGGTTATACACATGCTTCTCACAAGTACATTCACAATTTTATCATATTCTCTGTGAGCCAACGTTTGATTTTAGGCCAAAAAAAAAATGCCAGAAAGCTTTGTTTCAAGGACTGTAACACTGCGATTTTCATTGTCCCTAAAGGAGTACAAAACCGTATCAAATAGTGCATAATTTAGGGCGCATTTGTAGATGCCTTTGTCTGGTTTTCATACTAAATTCAACATTTTAACCAAATGACTTGTCGTTTGATAACAATACTCCATGATATTACAAGCATCGTTTGCGTGCCAATTTATTCACGTAAATTTAAATTTTTATTAGAAAATACTTGTTAGAGCTATGTAAACTTACATAAGAAAGGTTAGAGTAGAGAAATGCTACTGCATTACTAAGCAATACCGCATACAAGGCTCTAAATTCTTTAGTTATCCTTTTTATATTTGCCATCACTGTAAAATTGTTTTTATTTTTTTGTTTGTTTGTTTGTTTTCATACTGTTGTTGTTGCCTTGTGACGACTATTATTTACCCCAAAGGCAACATGTAACAATAAGTCAATATGCACAGTTAAAACAGTTAAAAGAAAACATAACAACAACGAGCAGCCAATAAAACTTTACTTGACTTGCAATATAATTGTCAAACAAATGTCAATGCTACGAGTGACAGAGATAGATAGAGAAAGAAATATTTATCATCTAAAAGGGACAAAGAAAATAGAAAAAAAAATGTAAATAAAACTCTTACAGGCTTTCAAAATAAAACAAAGCCACATTCATATACACAAACACAAACACATACACAAAAACTCATGCAATAATTCAAAACAAATAAAAGAAAAAGAGAGGAAAAAAGAAGAAGAAGAGAAAAGGCGTTATTGATACTTTGAGTACATAATAAATTAGCTTTTCTTTTGCTTTACAATTAAGGAGGAATACACCTTTATTTGTCAAAAGAACAGAACACACACACACACACACATACACCCACTTAAACACACAAAAAAAAAAGAAAAAAACACAAAAACTAAACACAACAAATCAAAGTCATCTTCTCTTTACATTTTGATTTATGATTATTGTATTGTGTGTGTGTGTGTGTGTGTTAAGTAAGTAAGAGCATAAGTGAGTTGTCGTTATTCTCTCATATCATTGCTATCATATCATAACATTGCTCATTGTTTGATTTGATTTTTCACATGATTTCATGCTGTTTTATTTTTATTTCCCGTTATTTTTCCACCTCCTCCCCCCTTCCCCCTGTTTGTTTGTATTTCTACTCTTTCATGTGCTTATGCTTACCCACAATTTGACACCTTTTTTGTTTTTTGTGTTGAAATCGTATTAGATGCGCTTGATTAAGTTCATTATTATTGCATAGTTTATTCTCTTTTATTTATTATTGTTGTTGGCATCGTTATCGTTTGTCTTGTGTGTACTTTTGAACTTTGTTGCCGATGTTATTTTCTTCTTTTTTTTTTCTTTTTGTAGTTGTTGTTGAACTCCTTTTTCCTTTTAACATCCATCTAACCACCCCAACCACTCGTGTTTTAAATTTCCTTGTAAGTACAGTGCATGTACTTCTTTCACACACACACTCTCTCTTTCTCGCTGTATTACCCATAACAAATGTAACATTATTAGCAGCCACTGGTGGAATAAGAAAGTACTATGGATGGTGTTAATGATATTAAGTATTATCTTTGTTGTTGTTGTTATTATAACATAAGGTTTGTGCTTACTGGTGTTATTGTCGTGGGTGTGTTGGGTGTTTGTGTGTGTTTGTTTGCTTTGTTGTTTTTTCTCTATGGTGTGGAAATGATAAAGTGTTTGTGAGTGAAAAGTGTCGTTTGAATTTCATAAATTTAACCGGATATCAAAAGAAAAGTTATAATACTGTCGTCTTCTTATGTTTTATGGATCAAAAACAATAAAAAAAAACAAAAAAAAAAACAAAAGGAAACAGTAAAACAAAGAAGGGAATTCTTATAACTACCCTGTAGCAAATAATGTAGTCGGTTGATAAAAACGCAAATTATAAATTAACTATTCTGCAATTGACTACAAATTGGTTTAAATGTCATGCAGATATCAACCAAACATATTGAATAGAAACAAAAGTAAGAATGAAAAATAATAAAACAAAGGAAGCATGTCGGTAGATCTAATGTCAATCACAGCAAATACAGTATTTTAGGTGGTGCTCAATTTTATTAAAAAAAAAGGGAAAAACCCAAGTAAATATTGCAAATTTATAATAAAATCTATAAAATTGATATTGAAGTGATAGTGAAATAAAATAGTTCATTAAAAATCTAAATAAAACACTGTGTATATATCAAATCTATATTTGTACTAAGCAATTATGAAGCGCATTTATCTAAGCACTGCTGGTAAGTATCTTGTACAATCTTAAAAATATGCCTATGTTGTATTTTAACAGATAAAGGTACAGAAAATGATGATGTCAAATTTTCTGAAATGAATGCCAAATTATCAGAAATAACAGGTAAAATGAAAATATGTTTTGTCCACCAAAATATCACGATTTTCTAATAAATATTTATATTTCAAGGCGAAATTAGGGAGCTCAAATAGAACTCAAAATGAGATTATAATGGCAGCATTGTCTACCCAAAAAGTAGTGACCGAAAGCCTTATTCGACAGGAAAAACGCAATGTGGCAATTAAGACTACTTTTGCAATAAACACCCTCGAGGAGCTGAAAGCGCTCAATGATAACATAATCGATGAAAATCAGCAAATTTTTGTACATTTTTGCAGACCAATACCATGAAATTATCACTGAAAGAGAAATGCCAAAAACTTTAACGACAATTTTATCTCTGCAATTGAATCTTGCTATAAATATTGATGGCACTCATGGCAAAAAGAGCTTGAAGGATTACAAAAAAGTTTTTGATGCATTGATGGATGCACTTCGGCCTCTCTGTGATGACCCAGACAAAGAATTACGCAACGCCTTAGCCGTTATTAAAAAACGGCATTTTCATCACGTTTGTGTTGGAAAAAAAACTTAATAATATTACTTAATAATATTTTACTTTTGAATTTTCCTTCAGTACAAACTTTCGAATGTATATCAGTATTCTTTTCATTTAACTTCTTTTTATTACAACTTTTATTTTAAGTCCTGAAATGTACATGAATTTTCTTTTAATTTAATTAATTTTTTTTTTGTATTATAATAATTATTTCTATATATAAATATATGAATATAATATAATATAAATAAAACTGTTTAAAATTGATTTTAAATAAAAGCGGTTTTTAAATAATTTAATGGAAACTAATATTTAAATTAATTATATTTTATTTAACTACAAATTGGTTAAAAAATAAGTAATTTGTAGTCAATTTAAAAGTCATGCAGAGATGACCAATTGACTACCGCCTAGGACATGCCCATGTTAAAATAATGAGTCGGCAACAAGGAAAAAAGTCACTTAATCATCTAGTTGTGTTTATTAAAAAACCAGTTTCAAGTTACTTTAAAATTAGTTTGATTTCCTACAGGGTATATACCTACTACGTGTGTATGTACATGCAAAAGAAAATCAAAAACTATGACAGAGTATTTGTTCGTAACTTATAACAGAGACGTCTTCTTAAATAACTTTCTTAATGTAGGTGCCTGCACACATATGCAAATTCATGTGTATAACGGTAATTTCATGAAATAAAATATGGCAAATGTCATGGCATTTGCCTTAATGTTTACAGGTTTTAAATTCTCTTTGAGATCCTCCTTCTCTTTTATTTTTTTTTCTCTCAACTCAATTTGTCGGTGTTGGTAAACGTTTAATTGGAATTATTCTATTTGCAACGGGTGATTATTTTGTTAATGTTAACAGTATTCCCTCGATTTACGTCCTAGAATGTTCCGGAAAAAGGCGACGTAAATCGAATTTCAAAGAACTTATACTATCAGATGCATATGTTTATGTACATTTTATAAGAAAAAAACTAAAATAATTAAATTTTTATTCTATGTATTGAATTTTTTTTAAAGAGGTAATTCCCGTGATTTTGTTTATAAACAACAGAGGCGTCGTAAATCGAATAACGACGCAAATCGAAGTTGTAGGGAATACAATTTTTGACAACGTTAATTGAAACAACGTAAATCGAGGGAATACTGTATTGTTTTTCAGAGGAAATATTTTCAATACAAAAAAAAATTCTCATCAAATTTTTAACACTTTCATCTTGAAAAGACTAAAAAACGAAGAATGCTTGAAGATTATGGAATTTTATTATCGAAAATTTATGTTGTGTGAGAAATATGTTTCCATTGAAATATTATTTTCAGCTATGAAACTTATTTTTGCATTAATAGGTATGTCAACAACCAGTACCACTGAGTTTAGTCAGGTTAGGTTAGTGTGGTGGCTTTGATACCAAAAGCTCACTTGAGCACGCATAGCGGCAATTCAATTCAAAAGCTGACAATGCTTGATACCCTCTATGTTCGATACTCTCTACATGAACGATGAACATCACCGCGTTACAGTCCATGTCGCGATATGTTTTGGGATTGATTACTTACTTACTTATTAATTGGTCAGGGTCACAACTAGGTTTTCACAATACTCAAGCTGTGTGTATCGATTTTATCCACGAGTACTTACAGTTTAACACCGATCAAGAGCAACAGATTTCAGAAATTTTTCACGGTAATTTTATTTACTCTCAGAATTTTTGCCAGAAAAGAGAAATAGAAATTCTCGGAAAGAAATATTTTTTCATATTTCGTTTTTTTTTTCGCGATATCTTAGCTGGAGTTTGAACCATAGGCTCACGTTTAATAATGTACAGGGTGGCTGATATATAATGCAACAAAGTAAACCGCTCTAAATGTTGGAAATAACATCAAATTTTAGCATCAGTTTAGATTTGTTCGAATTGGCCACCTTTGGTACGAATTATGGCCTTCAAACGGCCGACAAAGCCATCACAGGCTGTACGAAAGTGGCTCTGCGGTATTTTGGCCCAGTCCCGGCGAAGCGCCGTCTTGAGATGATCGACACTTTGGTATTTTCTCTCCAAAATGCCCCAGGCGTAAAAGTACAACGGATTGAGATCCGGTGATTTTGGTGGCCATTGTGCGGTAGAAATTTAAGCCATTCTTGGTTGCCGCGTGCTGAGTGCGGTGGTGGTGGAGTCCTGTTGGAATGTCCATGGTTTGCAGCCGAAATGTTTGTCTGCCCAGGGCTTCAATACTGTCATTAAGACATTTTCCCGATAATATTCGGCATTTATTTTGATCCCACGGTCGATGAACACGAGTGGGAAGCGACCATTGGCCGTTAACATAGGCGGCGCTTGAGTTCTGGTGGCCAATCGCAGGTGTCAGCTCACCTCTTTCGTGCAAGCGAAGTAACTTCTTGGCTCTTTCCAGTCTAACTTTTTTTTGTCCATCGGTGAGCTCTTGCACTTTTTGGAACTTCAATGGCTTTAGTCCAAGCTCATATTTCAATATGTGTTGCATCTGTTCTCGCGATATGTTCAACTCACAAGCAATTTTTCTACCATTGCGGCGTGGATTTCGATCAAATCTGGCCTTCACTTTTCGGATCAGTTCTGGTGTTGTTACCGTTTTTCGTCCACTTTTTGGACGCGATGCAACACTGCCAGTATCACGGTAACGAGCAATGGTACGAGAAGCAAAAGATTTATTCACATTTAAATGCTGGAGGGCTCTAACGATAGCCACGTGTGGTTTTCCAGCCGAATATAAAGCAATCACACTATCACACTTGAATTCCATCACGAATAACTTTTGTTCTGAATGCAATAGATCAAAATGTAAATAATAAAATGAACTGTCACTTGAATAAATCTGTCAGCTGTCAGACGAGCGGTGATAACAACCTGAAGCTGGTTGCAATACATATCAGCCACCCTTTATTATATAACAACTACTGGTTCCGTGGTTCCAACAAGATTATTTATACTATACGGCATTCGCTGCCATAACCCTGTTCGGAGGGGTTCATAGGGGGTCCAATATCATGTCCTTTGACCTTCCTAAATTTTTTAATAGGGACACGTGAAATATACCTTATGCTGAGTAAACATCTTAAGGGTTCGCTGTAACGCTTAAAGTTGCTGCAAGACAGCAGGAGTCAGGTCCCGAAGAGAAATCCATGCATTTTCTTCTCCCGTATTTGAGTTTGGATTGTTTATGTTTGCAGTCAATTACTTTAATTCATAGTCGCTCAATGGAAAGAAAAAAAGGTCTTAAACAAATGTTTACGTATTTCTGATTTTTATTTCCGTTTTTAGGTTTCTTTAAACAATTTTTTTTTCTGTTTTGGAATTGTTACAAATTTTATCATAAACGTTCTCGTTCAATGGCATTTTGATATTGGCGATGATGATTTATTCTCGTTTTTTTTTTTTTTGTTTGTTTGTGTATTTTAAAAATTGGCAATAGAAAAACGTAAACACCTTAATAAATATTAAGAGCAAATAAGCCAATAACCTTAATCAATTGCCAAGAAAAAAACCAACTAAACGGTAACACCACACCATCCACTACGTACGCCACTGTTACTAAAACATTTTTCATAGTAACGTAAAGGGACCAAACGAAGACCAAAAAGGGATAGAAAACAAAAAAAAAAAAATCATAAAATTATGAACAGAAAAATAAAAATAATAAAAAATATTGTTTTTTCCTGTAACAACAATATGAAATGTTCAATTATTTTTCCCCCCTTCTTTGGTTTTTTCTTTTTTTCTTGGCAACATATGGCCATCAATGTTTGGTTTAAAGCAGCGACAACAGACAAAGCGGGAAAATGAAATCAATGACTTATAAAACTGCACAGTGTACACTGTACACAAGCAAATGAAAGAATCTGTTTCCAATACAGTGTTTCCGTCAAATCTTTTTCATTTGTTTGCTTTTGCACCAATGTCCCTCAGGGGAAGATCATCTTCGGCTTTTTACACACATAGGGCACGAGTATCAACAATGTTCCTTAAAAAGAGCATAAAAATGCATCCACTTGCTTGCAGCTTTCAATGAAGCCGGTTATCGTCGCTTTTTTTTGAAATTTATTTTGTATGTCAATTATACACTCAAAGAAAAATTACAGAAAGATTCACTATTTTCTAATAAGATTCACTAATAAACATGAGAAATGATAAGCAATAGTGGTCATTAAAATCGGTTGGTTAGCCAATGTTCTTTAAAAAAAGCGTAAAAATGCATTTAGTTGCTTGTCAGCTTTCAGTGAAGCAGGTTTTTATTCCTTTTTACAATTTTTTTGTATATCAATTATGCACCCAAAGAAAAATTACAGTAAGATTCACTATTTTCTAATGAGATTCCCTAATAACAATGAGAAATGATGTCAATTGTTTGAAGAATATTTATCAAGTTAAATACCAAGTCTTTAGGGATTTGGCGTTGTACATTTTCCATTTTCCCCTACAGAAACACAGTATTACGCCAAACTTGAAAAGATTACTAACAATTTTCCTCTAGGTTATACACATGCAATTTTATCATATTCTCTGTGTACCAACGTTTGATTTTAGGCAAAAAAAACAAAAAATGTCGGAAAGCTTTGTTTCAAGGACTGTAACGCTGCGATTTTCATTGTCCCTAAAGGAGTACAAACCCGTATCAAATAGTGCATAAAATAGGGCGCATTTGTAGATGCCTTTGTCTGGTTTACACACTAAATTCAATATGTCAATCACATCACTTGTCTTTTGATAACAATACTCCATGATATTGAGGTCGCCGTGGTCTAGTAGGTAGTGTGCTGGCTTATTAGACTTAAAGCCAGGATTCGAGTAAGATTCACTAATAACCATGAAAAATGATGTCAATTTTTTGAAGAATATTTATCAAGTTAAATATGCAATTTTTAGGGATTCGGCGTTGTACATTTTCCATTTTTCTCTACAGAAACACATTATTAGGTTAAACTTAAAAATATTACTAACAATTTTCCTCTGGGTTATACAAATGCCTCTCAGAAATACACTCCCATATTTATATTGTTCTTTTTCTGCCGACGTCTGTTTATTATTCATTTGACCATGTTAACAAGAGTATGATTAAAAATTTACAATTTTTTTTAATAAAATTTAACGTTTTTTTTAATTAATTTTTCATTAAATCTAAAGATTTAAAAAGGAAACATAAAATTTCCAACATTTTTTTCAATACAGATAGAGAGAGAGAGAGAGATAGACAGAGATAGGCCGCCATCATTATTATTTACTGTTTAATTACTTTACTAATGCAAGCAATCCTATATCATGGCTACCAACATGTTCATGCACATGAAAAACACTTACCAACACTATCCAATACAATGACACATTCCTGTACATAAACCACAAAAGCACCGTTTAAATTGTTGCCGATTTCACTTCACAATTAAGCAAAACAATACAAAACAACAACAACAACAAACAATGAATGAATGAGTGAATGGGTGAATATTTTTTTTTATTGTTCTCGCAAAGCATGTAAGAGTAGTGGTGTGGTGTGGTGTGGTGTTTAACATTGAGGTGAAGAGAATTGTTTAGGCAAATGGCGCTTTAATTTTATGCTGGCATTTCAAAAATCCTTCAAACCACCAACAGAAAAAAAAGAAAAATTCCCCGTAAACAATAGAAAATCCCCTCTGCAACAGAAAAAGTTAAAAATTTAGAATTTTTTTTCTGCTAAAAAAAATAAAAGAAAGAGAAAAAAATCAAAAGTTCTTGAAACCGTATGAATGAACATTGAAAGCCGTTATCCGTTTCCTGTAAAATTCAACCCATATGTACACATACACACACCCACACACCCACACAACCGTTTAATTCGTTAATGTTTTCATATTGTAATCCTTGAAACAAAAACAAACAATTCTAAACCAAAATAAAACGAGGAAAAGTACGTTAAAAAACAAAAAAAGGATTTCAGCACACATGATATCATAAGGGTCTTACTGACACTGTGTGTCCTTTAAAATGGAATTTTTTACGTCCCCCCAAAACCCTTTACCCACAGAATAGATAAAAAGTTAGACGTTGTTTTACTTTTTTTTTTTTGAGGGTTTTTTCTGCAAGGATTTGTTTTTTTTTTTTTTTTGCTCGTTCAGGTTTGAGGGTGGCTACCGGCAACTGGCAACGGGTGTATAACAATTAGTTCTGCACGAATTATTCAAAAATTTAATCAACTTTCAATTGTTAAACATCCGCTAAAAGACAAATTCTTCTGCTTTCTCTTACCACCTTATAATAAAATAGCAACAACAAAAACAAGAAGAACAACCACAAAATAAAAAACCGATGAAAATATTCACAAAATGATACCTAAATTGCACTTAAATCAAGTACCCTTCGAGAGAAATTAATAAAAGGATTGCAGAAAAATTCAAGAGAGGATGAAAAAAATTAAATCAACTTGTTTTAAACACTGTTTGCATTGATCACGGTGTCTAAAAACATCCTCTAGGCAAGGTCTAGAAGTCGCTGTAGTCAACTAGATAGCGTAGCTTATTAGATGAGAGTCCATAGTTTTAACACCATCTTGAACAGAACGTATTACGAGTCATCTGTTAAAAACTCTATGAAAAGTTGCAATGGCGATGAAAAGTTTCTCAAAAATCTGTCGTTCGGAGTTGACTTTAAACTGTAGGTCCTGCCACCAGAGACCTGCGCCGATCGGCTGACAGCCGGCTAAGCCGAGCCGCCGACAAAATTTAAAAGCCGCCGCTGCCGAAAATTTATTCGGCTTAAGTCGGCTTAAATTCAGCCGCCGTTTTATGCATATAAAAAAATTAAAATATATGAAAATATGTTGTTAAAATTGTATACAGTAAATTTTAATTATACATAAAATATGATATTTATATTTTTATTTTACTTGACTTAAATACATTATTGAAGTTTTTTTGTTCATTTTGTGATATATTAATAGAAAAATTTTTAATTTTTTGATATGGAAATCTTGAACACCCTTTCTTGTTTTTGGTTACGTTAAATTTTTTAAAAGCCAAAAAAATTGAAATGGAGTACCAAAGAACTACAAATTTCAATAATTTAAATGAGTTATATTCATCTGATTCCGATGACAACCTTGCTATTTTTAATGGTATTGATTTCCCAAAACAATAATTGAAACTCCAATTTCAATTAGCTTTTAGCCAAATTTTTTTTGGAAAATTTTATTTTGAATATTTATTTCTGATAATTGTTTTGTAAGTGTTATAAAATGCGAAATAATTTCAGGTTTCGAGTTTCTGCGTCGACATCAGACCTCTGTAACCATTTACGTGCTCAGGGTATTGACGTAAAATCAAAAAAAATTTAAAATTCGAATGCCAAAATAAAATCTTTATTGTCAGGAAGTTCTAAAAATGCAGATTCCGAAAAATTTGCTAACGCACGTCTGCTTGTGCAAATGTGCTGCAGAGATCTAAGGCCTTTTAACATAGTGGAGCAACCAGGGCCATTTTATTTATGTCATTTCGGATCACAGCAGACCAGTGTTGCCCCCTTGTGTGTAATTACACACATAGTGTGTAATTTTTAATTCTGCATATAGCATGTGTGTAATTAGCTTCGTGTGTTATTTGTATGTAATTTTACTTTTTGTTCTAATTTTTTCTTTATTGATTACTTCATTGCATGAATGCCCTTACTGTTAAGTAATTGTAAGTTCATTGAATATATAGTAAGTAGGTAAATATAAGCAACAGAGTTGCTGAATTGAATTCAACAGTTAGAATTAAGTATGTAAAATATGTTAGAATTAAGTAAGAATTGAAATAATAAAGTTAGTTGAATAATGTAATCTACTCGTTCGGTCCTTTCATTTGATTAAAGTTTGGTCTTTCGCGGTCAGTGTTTAAGTGCCCGATCATAGACAATTAAATTATAAATAATTAATTAATTAGTTCCTTAAAAAACGATTAAGGCAGAAAAACATTTTTGGCGCCCGAGCAGGGACATAAATAGTGATCGTGTTTGTATAAAAGACCAACTCGTGAATAATTTTTTACAAGTTATTTAAAAGTTAGTTCGTGTGTGAAATAAGTTTTATAAATTATTTAAAACTTAATACATAAAAGTAAAGTCTTAAAAATTGGATAAGATTTACAAAAATAAAAGACCGAATTTCGCGCGTTTGATAAGTTACTTCAAACTGAATTGTGCGGAAAATTTTATAAAGTACTTGAAATTTTAAATTATAAAAACCAGTGGTGATAAACTTTATAAGTTAATTAAAGTTTACAAAATAACATCACATAAAACAAAACAAAATTCTCTGAGAATAAAAATAAAAGTAATAAACAAAACATACTAAATAAAATAAAATATAATAATAATAATCGCAACAAACAATAAAAGAACAACCAACAATACAAAATAACAATATACATACGCTGGTTAGTGTTGTGACAATAAACAAACAAAACAAAACAGAAAGAATCAAAAATAGAACAAATAACAATTACAATAAAAACAAAAATATACAAAATAAAAATACGAATACATACAGTGTAACAATAAATTACATATACGGTGAAAACCATTTAATAAAGGAACACAATACATAACATATCAACACTCTACACAAACAAAAAACATCACAACGTTGGACGACTTCAAGAACCCTACAATCCAGGAGAGGAATTCTGCCTAGATGCCCCATTGCACCTGTATTTGTGGCGGTTGGAGAAAAATAAGGGAAGTACTTCAAGTAAAAAGATGTAAAATATATTTGTGTTTCTCTATCCTTAAATTTGTAATTTATTCAAATTTAAGAGATTTTTTGTAAATTAGACAAAGAATTGCTAATCGCTTTGGAATCTTTTTAAAAGCAGAACACAATAATAATATATTTTACATTTTAAAATTTTCGAAACATTATATTTCCGTATTATTTCATATATTTATAATATTTCCCTAAATATTGTGATTTATAATATTGAGAAAAACCCACCCTTAATTAGTGAAACATATTCGCGAGTGTTAATATTTAATTTAATACGTATTTACACTAACAATTTGTTCTCTTTGTTAGTGAGAAAACATTCAGCAATACCATTTGTGTTGCTTTTGTTTGTTTTCTTTTTATTTTTTTTCGTTCTTTCGTTTCGATCAGTGTTTCGTTCCACGCGTTCCTATACTGCTTGAATATAAATTACATATTACAGCTGTGTACAGTGTGACCGTTCACACTAGTAACAAAAATCAAGTTACATAAAATTTCAATAAAATTGTTCACACAAATTTCAAAATTCGAATAATTTTTCGATTATTGTTATTGGTAATAGTGTGTTCATATTGAAATTTGATTTTTGTTTTATTATAAAAAATCGATTATTTATTATTTTACTCGGTCAATTGCTTTTAATACCGAAGGCTGTTTTTAAAGCGGTTATATATTTTCTGAGATCAAGTAAGTTATTCTTGTCTCAATTAACGCCACTTGTGGATCGGAAATTTTGGATATTGCGTATCCGAAGAATATTAATTAAATTCTGTTGTCCAAAACATATAATAGATTTATAATTCGACCAATAATTTACTTTGGTCACTTTTCTATTCTTGTTTTGAGGAATTTCTACACAAATTGAAAGCACAATGACCACCAGAGGCTCTAAACGCCAAGATTCTCCTTCCCGAGTGGAAAACTTGGAGAAATTACTCGCTAAAAAGCGAAGGTCATTAAGAACATCGACAGAATTCGACAGTCCATTGTAGATAGGACTATTTCTTTTAATCCAATGGAACTCGAATGTCGATTGGAAATTTTAAAGACATATATTGACCAAGCAATGAAGCTTCAGTCAGAAGTGGATAATTTAGATCCCGTTAATGACGATAGAGCCGAGCTTGAGGATCTTTGTGTAACCTCGAAAAGTTTGTTTATGAGTCTGTTGGCCAAGTATAGGCCATCGAGCGTGCCTGAAACTTCGTTCAGCATACAAGCGCACCAGTCAAGACTCCCACATATGAAGCTCCCGAAATTTAGTGGAAAATATTCTGATTATAAGAATTTCATGAGCTTATTTGAGAACTTGGTCCACAATGATCCGACGTTGACGGATATTGAAAAATTCAACCATTTGATCTCATGCTTGTCCGAATCGGCCTTGGGTACCGTAAAGGCCTTTCAGATCTCCGAGAAGAATTACCCCAAAGCAATGGCAAGCTTGAAAAAAGTTTATGATAATGAATGCTTGATATTTTCCGATAATATTGCAAAACTTTTCGATTTGCCCCAAATTATCAAGCCTTCAGCAGTTGCTTTGCGAAGCATGATAGATACAGTATCCGCGATATATGATTCTTTATTGTCAATTGGTGATGATAAAAAGATTACGAATGCCATTCTGATACATTTAGTGATGTCAAAGGTTGGTCCAGTCACCAAATCGAAATGGGAAGAGCAGCTCGACTTCGAGAAACTTCCACTTTGGTCAGACTGTGAATCCGCCTTGAACAAGCGATATCAGCATATTGCGGCTGACGAGTCCTCCAGTTCAAGGCCGAGGGTTACTAAACCTAGGAATGAACATTACAATTTTCGAACCAATAGAACATCACTAAATTGTACGAAATCAAAACAATCTGTTTACAAATGCCTATTTTGCGAATCGACGCAACATATGATTAGTAATTGCCATTCTTTCACTGCTGAGCCTATAGCCGACCGATTCGGTTTTATAAAATCCGTGCCAGCATGTATAAACTGTCTGAAAAAAGGACATACAGTTGCCAGGTGTCCATCCTCTAAGTGTCGGATATGTAATGGTGCACATAACACATTACTGCACCGATATACTACAAGTTCTGATAATGCATCGATAAACTACTCCGAACAGCCTTCGACTTCTTTCGCTTCGGTGAACTTTTCGGCGTCAGATGAACGCATAATTCTAGCGACGGCTGTGGTAAGAGTAAGAAGTAGTTCTGGTCAACTTATACCAGCCAGAGCTCTTTTAGATTCCGGTTCTCAACCTAATTTGATAACCGAGGAACTAGCGCAACTACTACGTTTGGAAAAAGAAGGAGGCAAATTGAATTTGAATGGCATTGATGAAACAAATTCAGTATCCAAATCTCGCGTCAATTTAACGGTTACTTCGAGTGTCAACTCTACCCAATTTGATTCAAAGTTTTGGGTATTAAAATCAATAACGAACTTGCAACCTGCTCGTAGGGTCAACATAACTAGTTTGAATATCCCGTCAAACGTGGAATTAGCTGACCCTTACTTCTATGAGCCGCAAGGAATCGATTTATTAATTGGCGCAGGTCCTTTCTTCGAATTATTATGTGCTGGCCAAATTAAATTGGGCCCGAGTCTTCCAGTCCTTCAAAAAACTTCTCTTGGTTGGATTGTTACTGGAAGATACAATTATTCAAAGGACTTTTGTAACACTAAAGTATTTCATATAAATACTTCGATCGAAGACGAGGAGCATGGAAAATGTGAGAACGAGTCCAAGACTATAGTACAACGTCTTGCGTCGGGAAGATTTGGGGTTTCTTTACCTTTTAAGTCTTCTCCAAAATTATTAGGATCTTCGTTTATAACTGCCAGGCGACAATTTCTCTCTCTGGCTATCCAGAAATCTAGTTTTTCTGAGGAGATTTCTAAATTGCAGAAATCTCTGATCCTACCTTCGAATATATGGGGATTTACTCAGTCCCTTCTTACATTTTCACTTTTAAGGGTAGGTGGGAGATTGGTTAGTGCAAATTTGCCATACGCAACAAAAATCCCACTTTTATTACCGAAGCAAGATGCCTTCGCGTGTTTCACATATAAGGATGTGTATTTAGAGTTAGTGTCTAATTCATCCACTAAACCCTTTCTTTTATCGTTCAAAAGGTTTTCTGCAAGAAGACGTTTTCCCAGAGAGCTGTACTGCGACAACACGACGAACTACGTCGGAGTTAACCGGATTCTCATGAAGCTTCAACAAGCGTTCGACAGGAGTCGACAGGTGTCGTCCGGGGTGAGGTTCAGCTTCATTCCACCTCGGGCGCCGCACTTTGGAGAACTGCGGGAAGTCGCTTTTAAGCAAGCGAAATTCCTACTTCTACGAGCCGTGAGCAACTTGGCGCTCACTCAACAGGAAATGGAAACGATGCTCGCAGAAGTAGAGGCGGTGCTCAACACACGACCCATCGCACCGCTGTCTCCAGACCTCAACGACGGAAAAGCACTAACTCCAGCTCATCTGCTGATAGTAGTCGGTCTGAGTTCGCTGACCGGGAGAGTCGTGGCTGTAACCACGGATAAAACGACAAGGTCAAAGTGGCTGATGATGCAACGCACAACGGCGTTTTTAATAGCCCAAAATATAAACTGGCTCCATTACCATTCGATTGAAGACTTCCAGTCCTTCAATGGGGCCGGAATGTTGGGCCATTATGTGTTATCCTTTGTTGTATTTATTATGTTTAATGAATTCATTATTATATATAAATATATATGTATATATTTACATTCATATATTATTTTAAATTATTAATTTTATAATATTTACATTTTATTGATTACTTCATTGCATGAATGCCCTTACTGTTAAGTTAATTTTAAGTTCATTGAATATATAGTAAGTAGGTAAATATAAGCAACAGAGTTGCTGAATTGAATTCAACAGTTAGAATTAAGTATGTAAAATATGTTAGAATTAAGTAAGAATTGAAATAATAAAGTTAGTTGAATAATGTAATCCTACTCGTTCGGTCCTTTCATTTGATTAAAGTTTGGTCTTTCGCGGTCAGTGTTTAAGTGCCCGATCATAGACAATTAAATTATAATTTATTTAATTTAATTAATTCCTTAAAAACTATTAAGGAAAAACAGTAAATTTACTGCACTTTTTGGCAAAACCTCTGAGAGTAAATAAAATTGCCATGAAAATATTCTCAAAAATCTATCATTTGGAGTTAATTTTAAAACTGTAGGCCACTACACTCATATATAAAAATTAACGCACACACATAAGTGGTGTGAGAACCTAGGTCGTAATCCTAACTGAAAAGTTGTAATGACCAATTATGTTAGGCTAATGTTTCATACATGGATTTACATGTCTTTATTGTTCTTTAAATAAATGTTGGAAATGTTGTATGCATATTATTTAAATAAATAAAAGCGCCGCCGACACTTCACCATATTTCGGCTGACAGCCGACTTAAAGCCGCCGCCGAACCTTTTCAACTTTAGCCGCCGCCGCCGACAAATTTGCTCGGCGCAGGTCTCTGCCTGCCACTTATTGATAAAATTAACTCATAAAGTATGATTGGTGAGAGAAGCTAGGTTGTAGTCTCGACTAAAGGGTTGTAATCTTGTAATGACTCATGTACGTCACTGTCCTATGGTCTTGTAAGGTCTCAAGCACTTGAATTCATTCGAAAGCAATAAAAGTTCTCTACCACATTGGCTAAAGTCCCGAGAAGTATTGCTTGAAGGCCATTAACTAGACACTTTTGAGTAGCCAAAGAAAAATGTTGTCCATTATAGCAACCGAAATCGAAACGATGCTAAGGAATGTCAGATCATGTGATCCTTTAATGCTTCAAAGCAACACGCAATTGAATTTGAAAATTTTAAGTTGGAGGATAACACACAGAGATGGCATATTGCCGGGATAAAACGTCTTAAACGTCCTAGCAAGTCAGGTGTGCATTTAGGATATTTTTCACATGGTTTTTGAATTAGAAAAAAAATTAGGAAGCTAACAGCACTGCTGAAGGGAAGGTAACTTCAACAGCCAGACTTATAGGTACATCTATTACTCCAACCTAATGCATTTTAATAGCTATCGTTGTTTCTACGCTAGAAAAGGTGGCAACCCTATCATTATAGAATTAACAGCAGTACAATTGTCACCTGCTTCACTAGGAAATTTTAATTAATGGAGAAAGAAATTGCATTGAAGAGGAAGGAGATGTTTTGTGGCCATCTTATGCTTCTACAGCATTGCTGAAGGGAAGGTAACATCAACAGCCAGACCTATAGGAAGTTTAAGCGGTGATGTCTCGTAAGAAAAAGTTGAATTAAATGACAAAAATTAACCCCAAGTACATCTATTACTCCAACCTAATGGAATTTTAATAGCTATCGTTGCTTATAGGCTAGGAAAGGTGGCAACCCTATTATTCTAGAATTAACAGCAGTACAGTTGTCACCTGTTTCACTAGGAAATTTTAATTAATGGGGAAAGAAATTGCATTGAAGAGGAGGGAGATGTTTTGTGGCCATCTTATGCTTCTACAGCATTGCTGAAGGGAAGGTAACATCAACAGCCAGACCTATAGGAAGTTTAAGCGGTGATGTCTCGTAAGAAAAAGTTGAATTAAATGACAAAAATTAACCCCAAGTACATCTATTACTCCAACCTAATGGAATTTTAATAGCTATCGTTGCTTATAGGCTAGAAAAGGTGGCAACCCTATCATTCTAGAATTAACAGCAGTACAGTTGTCACCTGTTTCACTAGGAAAACTTAATTAATGGCGAAAGAAATTGCATTGAAGAGGAGGGAGATGTTTTGTGGCCATCTTATGCTCCTACAGCATTGCTGCGTGGAATGTAACATCAGCAGCAAGCACTATAGGAAGTTCAAGCACTGACGTCTCGTACGAAAAAGTATGATTGGATGACTAAAAATAACCGCTAGTACATCTACTGCTCCAACTTTATGCATTTTTATAGATATCGTTGTTTCTACCTTAAATAAGGTGGTAACCTTATCATTCTAGAATTTACTGCCGCACAGTAATCGCCTACTTAACTAGAAAAACTTATTAAATGAAGAAAGAAATTGCTTTGAAGAGGAGGGATATGTTTTGTGACCATCCTAAGCTCCTTAAAGGACAAAGAAAAAATAAAAAAAAAAACTAAAGAAATCAGATTTCAGCGACATTTATGGCGGAATGTATTGTAATATCCTCCAGATACTTTGTTGCTGAAGCCATAAAATGTATTCTCTTCCACAAATTGTAGTTTCTTTTACGATTTTAATGCAAATGAGAATTATTTATCTTATTGGACTTTACACTGGAGCTCATCATTCATTCATGAATGAATATTCATCACATCCTTCTGACAAAGGCTTGACACAGAAAAAACATTTTTTTTTCTTAATTTGCAGAATACAGAATTGTTTATTAAAAAAATGCCAGGAGCCTTTATAGAGGATACTATTCATCTAACATACTGGTACTGTTGCAACATGGTCCACATACGACATGATTAACAAAAGCAGCAGCACGCTTTGAGGTGTTCTTGTTGACAGCCGTATGTCCAAGTGAACACCAAGCATTGTGAAGGATATTAAACGATTCCTTTCGTTTTTTCGCCCCTTAACTGAGTTCGGGACTAGATTTAAGCCTAGTATTGCAAAAAGCCTTGCCAGTAACAAGCACAGCCAACAGTAGACTTCAAAAAGGTGTCACACATGATGTGCGCACATGACTTTGATGAGACTGTTGTTGCAAATCCTTCCTTGTAGTTGTTGTTGTTATTGCTGTTGCTGTTGCTGCTGCTACTATCATTATTGCTGTTGACAGCTTAGCTGCTGGTATTCTTGGCAAATGAAGATGATGATTTGCCAAATACAGCCAATTGAAGTTGAAATACTGAACGAAAAATAAAAGAAAAAACAAAATGGAGGAGAAGTAAAGGAATAAAGAGTGGCAAATCTAATGTGACCAACGTTTTTAAAGAGAAAATTTACTATGCAATCAAATAAAACGGAAAATAAAGATAACAACCAGTCTCGATTGTTTATAAAGCGTAACAGATTGTTTTGATAATGGTGTTGGAAGCGATGTTGATGACAATTTACGAAGCCGCTCAATAGATCCTCGTCAACGATGCTCCTTTCACCGGCGTCTCGGTCTTTTCTGATGATAGTCAAGCCGCGATAAGATCTCTATCGGGTTTCGTGAATAACTCTAGCATAGTTAGGGAATGTCACTGCTGTCTTGATTTTCTTAACGGCGCTTTCCCAGTGTCTCGCTGGTGTAGGTCCCCGGACACAGTGAAATTCTGGGAAACCGTAGGACCGACGAGCTCACCAGAGCTGGTACGTTCCTTCCGGAATCCTCTTCTATTGAATGGGGAATGCCACTTAACTCGGTTAAGTTGATCATTGCGCGGAAATTTTTTCGGAACACCAACCTATCCTAGATCAATGAGGAGTCCTGCTCCACCGCTAGACTCACCTGGCCCTTGATAAATAGAAGGTGTACCAACCAATTACTTGGCCTTGGTCGTAACGTCATCTCAACTACAGCGGGTAGACACGCGGAAAGAATGAGGCTCCCATTTAACGACTTCTGCCATGGATGCAGAACCGCTAAGGAAGAGGAGCTTGTATTATCCACTTTCTCTGTCAGCGACCGTCTCTTAAAAAGGGGTAGATATAGGCAAGAATGATAACTACGCCATCACGCACATAAAATTTAAACTTACTGCACATGTTGAATCAATGACGTCACGCAAATTGTGTTCCTATTGGCTAATGATAATTTAAGTTATATTGCAGGGCTGCCAACTATTTTCACGTAGTGCTTACATTTTTCAGAAGAAATGTTAGTTTTCACGTATGAAAAAGACTTGAAAACCTTTAAAATAGCCCAACTACGTCATCTAACGGGAAATCATGCGCAAGGCGTAATCTTTTGTTTATTATTCTTGGATATAGGTTACTTGGCTCCCTATGTCTTGCCTGTCAGCTTGTCAGTAGCTTCGTTTATCAAACATTCTAGCTGGTTTTCCAGTGCCGAGTAGTAGTGCTTTTCTTGTGCAGCCCTTGCACTGACCAACTTCTTCTTCTTCCCTGGTTTTTGATGGAACTTGATTAGTACAGGGACTGCGTTCATCCAGTGGCATCACAACGAGCCGCTATGCGTGCTCAAGTGAGCTTGTTGATATCAGAGTTACCACACCCCGACCTAACCTAACCTAAAAAATTGAAGAGATCTGGCCGCAAGCACTACGATAAGCCATTGAAAAAAAGGTTTCTTAAGATTCCATGGACTTTTGCACAAAAAATTAATCTTTTTAGCCCTAGCAGTACTGCTTTTACAACATTTTTGCACTGATAAGCTCTCATTGGCTATAAAAAAAAATCCAGAGAGTTTTTATTCTCTCTCTTTAATTTCTTTTTCTCTCTTTTTCTTATTGAGTCTTCAAATCTATTGATTTTAAACGATTTGTTCTTTTATTACAATTTGTTTTTGTGTAGCTTAATTTTAACTTTAGTTGGTCACCTTAATTTCAAATGATATTGTACATAAGCCTTCTTATTCTTCTCTTTTAGTTCCGGTTCGTCGTCTTTCCTTTTCTAAACAACTTGTCATAATATTTTGACAAAATGATATAAAAACTGTGACAATGTGTTTGTTTGTTTGATTTTTTTTTTTTTGTTGCTTTTTTACTCCTTTTGTAAGCCGTTATAACATAATCAGTTATACAGCAACAACAACAACAAGAATACATTAAAAGATAAACAGTAGCACTGTAAGCAACACATAACAAAGGATTGCTGCAAATACACTCTTATTGCACTCTCTTTCACACACACACATACATACCTACATACGTATACCCATCAACCCTGATAAAATGTTTTTCGTTGTATTTTGTGTTTTTTGGGTGAGTGGCGTTTGTGTATTGTGTTTGCAAGAGAACATGTGAATACGAGTGTGGGGAGTAGTGAGTACTTGCTGTTGATGTAGTATTTTAATAATGATGGTCTTTCTTTGGTTGTTGTAGATTTTGTTTTTGTTCACTTCGTTTAATATGCTCTCGTAGTTTTATTTTGCAACATCGTACAAAATACCGTATGTTTTAACGCTTCAATGATTACAAATCGCAAATGATTTTGACGCATCCCAATGGTGAAAAATAAAAATAAAACACACACTAACACATTCTTATACATTTGCTTGCTTATAAAAAGCTAAAACAGCGCTTCTAGCGTCGTCGCTGTTGGCATTAACAGCAACAAAAGCAGAGCCATTAGCAGCAGCAGCAGTGAATGCTATGTGTGTGTGTTTGTATAAAAAACCATAGCATTAAGCAGCTTTGGAACATCAATGTTTGTTTATGTTATTCTAACATTACAGAGAGAGATCCATTACAGTGTTAATAATGATGTTAATGATGATGTGAATTATGATAACGATGTTATGAATAATGTTTGTGACATTGAGAAACGATTTTAATATCATTGTAAGTAGAAACACATACTAACATGTTTTTGGTTTTGTATTAGTGATAATGAAGTCACCTTACTGTCTGTTAAAGGGCTTCTTTAGAAGTTATTTAAGTTGTGTGAGTGTTACATTATTGGTTGCTTTGTTTATTGATTGAATTAAGTATAGCAGCACAGTGGCTTAAAATGGATAAAAATTTACATAAATTTATAAAAATATATGTTTTTTTTTTAAGAAATAATAAAATAAATTAAATTATACAGTAATCCCTCGATTCACGTTGCAGTTTATTCCAAAAAAAAGGCGACTTAAATCGAAACCAATTAAAATGAATTTTATATTGCTCATACTACAAGGTAGTATTTTTTGAATAAGAAACTTTAAACAGTTACAGTAATCCCTCGATTTACAGTTCAGTTGGCGTAAATTGACGTAAGAGGGAACAAAAGATTTGACAACATAAATCGAAACAATGTTAATCGAGACTACGTAAATCGAAGGATTACTGTAGATTAAATAATCGAAAAAAAAAAAAAATAAAATGTAGTCAGTGTTGTCTAGCTTTTTTCAGAAGAATTGTTTTATTCAAAATGTCTGAGGTAGAGTTTTGAACCCTAATAGGTCAATTTACTTTCTACTACACTACAGCTACAGATTTTTTAATAGCTTTTCATGGCAATTTTATTAACTCCCAGAGTTTTTACCATAAGACTGTTAAGCCGAAGACATCGAACGAATTTTTTTTTTTTTTTTTATTTTTCATTTTATTTGTGATTGTCTGAGCTAAGGTCTGAACTTAGGGCCCTCATCTAATAGGCCAATTTACTTTCTATTACACTATAGCTACAGTTTTTTAGTAACTCTTCATGGCAATTTTATTAACTCTCATTGTTAAGTCGAAGACATCGAACGAAATTTTTTTTTTGAATTTTTCGTTTTTTCCAAATGTCTGAGATAGGGTTTTCTAATACTCAATTACTTATTATCTAATACTCAATTACTGATTTTTTAGTAACTTTTTTGTGGTAATTTTATTTGCTCTTCAAGTTTTTACAAGAAGATTGTTGAGTCGAAGATTATCGAACGAAATTTTTTTTAATTTATCGTTTTATTCGTGATTGTCTGAGCTAGGGTTTGAACCAAGGCTCAATTTACTTTCTACGAGCTTACAGCTACAGATTTTTTAGTAACTTTTCATTAACTCTCAGAGTTTTTACCATAAGACTATTAAGTTGACATCAAACGAACTATTTTTTTTTTGAATTTTTCGTTTTTTCGAAATGTCTGAGCTAGGGTTTGAACCAAGTGCTCTCTTGTAATAGGCCAAATAACTTTCTACTATACTACGGATACTCATTGTAGCCACTATAGTATTACAACTTTAAAAGTATTACCTCTCTTCACTTCCAACTACTTGTAGACTTTCACACACTTCCTAATTGCACGTACATATTTTCGTCTGGAGGGAGATATAGTATACATATGTGCGATATACAAACGAAACGTACCATAACTTTATTATAATTATTTTTTTATTATTTTTATTTATTTTTTTATTTATTTATTTTATTTATTTTGTTTTATTATTTTTTATTAAATATTTTTATTTATATTTTTTTTATTATTGTTTTTTTATTCATATTTTTTTATATTTTTTTTTATTAATTTTTTTTAATTTATTTTGTTTTTTATTTTGTTTTTTTTATTATTTTTTTTTAATTTTTTTATTAACTGTTTTTATTTATATTTTTATTTATTAATTTTTTTTTTATTTTTTTTATTATTTTTTTTTATTATTTTTTTTTATTCATATTTTTTTATATTTTTTTTATTTATTTTGTTTTTTATATTGTTTTTTTTTATTATTTTTTTTATTAACTGTTTTTATTTATATTTTTATTTATTATTTTTTTTATTTATATTTTTTTTATTCATATTTTTTTTTATTAATTTTTTTTTATTTATTTTGTTTTTTTTTTATTATTTTTTATTAACTTTCTTTATTTAAATTTTTTTTAATTAATTTTTTTTTATTTATAGTTGTTTTGGGGGATTTTATTTTGTACTAGTTTCTTATTCTTTTTTTTTTATTTATTTTTGTTATTATTTTTTTTATTATTTTTATTAACTTTTTATTATCTTTTTTTATATTTTTTTTATTTATATTTTTTTAATTCTTATTTTTTTTTATTAACATTTTTTTTTATTATTTTTCAATTTTATTTTAATTTTTTCTTATATATTTTTTTTTTTAAATTTCTATAAAAAAAAAAATTTGTTTTACTTTTTTTCCATTTCACATCACTGTATTCATGTTTTTAGTGATAATTTCGGTCTCTTTCATCAAGGCATACGCACACACATAGCAAATCTGTCTTATGCTTTGCATAATTGCAAGGCATTTACTTGGATTCGTGTGTAATCGTTTACCAAAGCACTTACTAATTCAATTACTTTTACTGTTATTCAACTCTTGTATTTTTCCCTCTCGCTCTTAGTTCTTTCGTTTGCTATATAAGCACGATATGTGTTTTGTTTTCTTTGTAGTAGTTTTTCAAATACGAATTTACTTATTAAACTAACATTACTCAACATTTGCTCTCTATCACTCTCTCTCTCTCTCTCTCTGTCTGTTATATAGACACTGTTTTATTGTTTTTTGTTTTTTTGGCAAACGCCATATTGACAATGCATTAAAATTGACTCTCCAATATTGGTTTGTTTTGATTGAGTTTTTTTTCTTTCTTTTTCTTTCCTTGCCTTTCTGTCTCTGTTAACAATTGCTACTGCTACTGCTGTTGTTTTTAATACTACAATAACAAATTATTATTGTTTTGCTTTTACTATTGCAGTGCTGTAGTATTTGGTTGTTTGTTGTTAGAAAATATAAGAATAACAATAACAATGAAGCCCCATGGCATTGCCGTAACAGTTGCGGCATTTAAGAGAACATTGTGAATAAGTGTCACATGCCTTGAGCCATATTTAAATGTGTGTGTGTGTGTGATTGTGCGTTCGTTTGTTGAGGTATGTGGTGTATGGTTATATGTGTTTTTGCTTTTGTATTTGTTTTGTTTATAATGTTTTACTGTTTCTTCATTTCCTACTTGTCTTGTATTGTCTTGTTTTGTTTTTATTTCTGTTCGGCTCACATGTTTTGTTTGCCGGCGATGCTAACGCTACTGCGCTACAGCTGCTAACGTTTTTTGGCGCAGCGTAACTGTTCTTTTCTTTTATTTTTTTTGGTTTTGTATGCATTAGACAGGACCATTATTATTAGTCCGTTTTAAGATTTTTATTTTACCAAATTCTTGGTATTGTTGGTGTTGTTCGTGTTGTTGTTGTGATTATTATAGCCTCCCTTTTTATTATTGTTGCTGGTTTCATTGCCTGACATTTTCACAATGGACAATGATGACAACGACAGCGATTTCATTCTGTTTAGAATTGTGAAGCAATTCAGTCGGTTGTTCTATGCGCTTCATCTCGTCGTCTTCTTCTATTTCTTTTACGTTCATTGAGGCAATTGAAGCAATTCATTCAAGCAATTTCATTTGTTCACACAACAAAACACATTACAACGGCCACAACAACAGATTCGCGATTGTTAAACGCGGTTTCGTTTCATTGTACGCTATGCTTACGTTACGTCACGTGACGTCTAATCATTACAGCGGTTCCAAACCGAAAATGTCCGTGTTTTGAAAACATTTCTTTTTGAAACATTTAAACGTGCGCGCCAAAATTTTGTTTCCAGCTCGAAAAAAAAAAAAAAAATCGAAAAAAATTGAATTCATTTTGGATTTATTTTATCAAAACAGAACAAGAATTAAATTTAACGCTTGTTTTCGGATGGGAAAAGTGTTGTTAAAAGTGAGTGTTTATATAAAATAAAAATTTCTAAAATAGTTTTTTTCATACAACAGTGTTGGAAAGGGGAATAAATTCGTGAATATACTGTGAGCGTCAAAATAAAGCGTACAAAAGTATTTGTTTTAATAAAGTTCTTATTTCAGTTTTTAAATATACGACTATATTAACTATTTTAAGTTTTTATGACTCAATGTTATATTCCCTCCTTAGTTCTAAAAAATAAAATAAAGTTTTTTACTTAGACTAAACTTATAAAACAAAAATATAAAATATAATCAATTTTTTTGGGGTCAAAAAAAAGTGTACAACAATTTGTTTCCATAAAAATAGAGGAGATTCAGTATTTTGTTGCTTTTCCTTTTGATTTAATAACTGCACTCAGTATTCGAGGCATTGATTCTACAAGTTTTTTTTTGTTACATCAGATGAAATTTTCTGCCACTCTTCCATTATAACGGATTTTAGCATATCCTTATTGCTAATTGTCCTTTTTCGAATCTGGCGGTCTAGATGCTCCCACAAATGCTCGATTGGATTTAAGTCCGGTGATTGGGGAGGATGATCCAGTACTTTAGGAGTGCGGTAGAGTAGCCATTCTTTCACTATATTTGCGGTATGCTTGGGATCATTGTCTTGCTGGAAAATCCAAGACCCTTGCAACCCCAATTTCTCTACACTGGTTGGCAAATTGTTTCTCAAAATATTCAGATAATCAGTTTTATTCATAGTACTTTCAATAAAAACCAAACTTCCAACTCCAATTGCCGCCATACATACCCACACCATCACCGAACCTCCTCCGTGCTTAACTGTGGGTATTAAATTTTGTTCGGCATACTCATTATTTTTAGTTCTCCATACTTTTACGCGTTTTTTCCTGGCCGAATACCTCGAACTTACTTTCGTCTTTGTTTTCGTATTTTTTTTTTGCATAATCGAAACGTTTTTTCTGATTAACAGTAGATATTAGCGGCTTTTTTCGTGGGAATCGACCATATAACCCATTTGCATGTAATGCTCGTCGTATTGTACTGGCACTTACGCTAGTACCTGTTGTTGCTGCAACTTCCTCTGATATTTTAAAAGCACTTTTAAATGGATTTTTCTTCACATCACGCACTATAGACCTTACTTCAGCCTCATTCAAACGTTTTGGTCGGCCTGCTCCTGGGAGATTTTCTATTTTTCCGAATATTTTGTATTTGTCAAGTATTTTTTTCACAGTATTATGACTTCTGTTGATAATAGTGCCAATTTCACGAAAAGTTTTACCTTCATCGCGAAGTTTTAATACAAGTTCTCTAACATCATTGGAACTTTGTTTACCCATTTTTAAAAATTTACTTTTCACAAAATGTTTTTACTCTGCCGATTGCAACTAATTAAAATCAACGTTAAGAACATTTCAATAGAATCCAAAAGACGTAAACAATCAAATATAACGGAACTTTTTACAGTACGACCACGTTAAAATTCCGCAGAAGTAATTTGTAAACTTTATTTTGACACGTAAAATATGGACTAGATATTATTTTTGATTAATTACTTAAGCTAATGCAAAAAAAAAATTTTGTGGTTGTTTTAGACAAAAAACACAAAAATTTATAATTTAATTTTATATCCAATGCATAACATAGAGGATTTATTATAACAAAATATTTTGTACACTTTATTTTGACGCTCACAGTATAAAAAAAAAACCTAAAATACTTTTACCCTTGTGGAGAATATAGAAAAAAAAAATTTAAAAAAAGGTTTTCTTAAGAAAATATAAGTGATCTTGACAGCAGAGCTGTGTTACATTCATGATATTCCGTGATTTGTATTTCGTTTCCTCTCTTTTCGTCATTAAAACTTCTTTAGAAGTCGTTGGGGAGTATTCCCAGCCACTGGTGACCACTGGATTCCTTAGATAAACTCTTGTCAGGTTTGATACAAATTTTATTCTGCTTACAAGCATAGCGGTTCAGATTTCTCAGATGCCCATGCAAATGTATGCTTTTATCAATCTTTTCTAAGCAAATCTAATCATCTGCTTGGCTTTCTGCTTAGGAATGCCAATCCCACAAATGAATTCATTTCAGTTTTCTGTTGTGTCAGCCTATGCAAGTGCTTGAACTTTGTTGTTACCTTTAAGAGTCTCATGTCAGAGACATCCAGCATTCTTGGCTAATCATCGATGTTGTATACACGCTCTCAAATCCATTTTACTATCAGGAAATATGCGCTATAGATTTGCCCGCACGCAGTCTTTATAGCAGTTAGGTTAGTTTAGGTTAGAGGACGTGTACCTGTCGGTCAAGACAAGCACAGTACCCGGAGGTTGAAATTGACCCATTGTACATTGTCCTTAGGGGGGAGGAAGGAAATAGAGGATATAGGAATGTAGTTAAGGGGAGGGAGAATGGGAAACGGAGGAATTACACATAAAAAAACAGTCACAAAACAAAAGAGGTTGAGAGTGCGACTACACTTATGAAGCCCTAGCATCTCTGAACCAGCCCAAGCTGCTAATGAATCTATGGAGAGCCTTGATGTCGGCTCTCCACACAGAACTCAAGTTCTCAAAGAAGGCCCTGCCAAGGGTCCTCAACCTACCAAGGCCTGGGCAGTTGCAGAGGATATGTTCGACAGTCTCCAACTCCTCTTTATCGCAATATACCCTGCAATAGTCCGGCTGGGATCTGTTCCAGATCCCCGTCAGCGACCTAATCTCACAGGACCCCGTGATAAAACCGACAACCAACCTTAAGCTGGTCTTAACCAAGCCCAGCAGCCACTCTGTCCTCTTGCTGTCAACAGCAGGCCATAGACGCCTAGAAACAGAACAACCCGATCCGCTCCCCCAACGTCTCTGCTCTTCTCTCCTAACTCATCCATCGATGAGGCCTTAGAGGTGGCAGACTGGGGGGTCAGGACCAACTGTCAAATCGCCACCTGAAAGCGAATTTTATAGCAGTTAATTCGGCTTGAACTGCAGTAAGCTTATAGTGCAAGTGGTAACCATCATTATCTCCTTCAGAGACATCCAGCATTCTTGGCTAATCATCGCTCTCAATGCCGTTTTACTATCAGCAAATATGCGCCTCCTAATATCGGATTCCGTATCTGATACTAGATTCGCCCGAAGTCAGTCTTTATAGCCGTTAATTCGGCTTGAACTGCAGTAAGCTGGTAGTGCAAGTGGTGACCATCATTATCTCCTTCAGGGCCACTCAGTATTCTTGATTAATCTTTGATGTCGTATACACGTTGGATTCTCAAATTACGACCGATAACAATACTTTTGATACAGTCAAGGAATTCATTTATCTTGGCTTATCAACGTTACCACCAAAAATGATGTCGTCAGTCTGGAGATCAAGTGCAGGATTACTCTTGCCAACAGATGCTATTATGATGGTAGCAGTTACACTAAATAAAAAAAATAGGAGTTGAACAATATTATTTTCAGTAAAAATTTAAATTAAAAAAAATTTTTTTCATCGAAAAAAAATCCCAGCAAGACTGTCGCCTATTAAATATCTTTCATCTGAAACATCAATTTATTTAAAGAAAACTTTTTTCATTACGAATACAGAACGTTTAGCAACCGCAGAATCCCATAAAATAATTTTAAATGACTCACTGCCAACATTATGGTGTGATTATTGACGACGTAATCGACTTAGTGAGCAAGAATTTGCCAAGATTATAAAGAAATTAAAAAAAAAAAAACTAAAACCATTACAGTTGTGGTCAGGCCTATGCATCATTACACTAGACCTATTGGGAAAATTATCGCATCTAAAAGAGAAAGTATGGTGGCAGCAATCTCCGCTAAACACGGCTGTACGATATGGTAGCTAACTTTAATGAAAAGGAATCATCAAACCCGATTTGTATGCCTTTTGGTACTCTTGGAACTCGCCACCAGACATGTTGGCAATTGGCAAGCCATTGAGATTGAGCGCCACAAGACCAGTAAAACTAAAAATCGTGGATATAGTTTAACTGTACATTTCTATTGACAATATTCTACCTGAACCTGCTTTAGTCGCGGGTTTTAAAACGAAAAAACCAGGATTAAGACTCTTTCGGCAATGGTTTCCACCTTTCAGAGAACCTAATTTCAACATTCTCTAATAAATTCAGTTTTTAAAGGATGCAAAATGTTTGGAGTATTACAAATCAATATTTGCCTCTCGGACTATCCGCTTACTGCAGTTCAAGCGGAACTTAACGGCTATAACGACTGCCACCAGGCGAATTTAGTATCAGATAGGGAATCCGATATTAGTACGCTTATATTTACTGATAGTAAAACGGAGGGGAGAGAGTGCATACGACTTACTAACTTACTTAATTGGCAATAACAACCTGATTAAAGGATTTCGGCCTGCCGCAACACATCCTTCCAAGAGCCTTTGTTTCTTGCGCGCCTTTGCCAGTTGGTCACACCAATCGATGACAGGGCATCCTCGATTTGATCCTTCCAACGGATACAAGGTCGTCCTCTTCGCCGACTTCCGCAGATCCCCGCATCAAATACTCTTCGCGCCGGAGCATCCTCCTCCATTCGAACGACATGGCCGAGCCGGCGCAGCCGCTGGATATTAATACACTGTACAACGTCCATGTCGTTGAGGAGCTCATACAGCTAATTGTTGTATCGGATGCAAAAATCGCCAACTCGCATTGGACCGAAGATCTTACGTAGGACTCTCTCTCGAACACTCTCAAGGCAGCTGCATCAGTTCTTAATAGGGTCCATGCTTCTGCGCTGTTTATTAGTGCATCTTATTAGAAAATTGTGAATTCTACTTGTAATTTTTCTTTGGGTGTATAAAAGAATTCCAAAAAGAAGCAATAAAAACCTTGCTTCACTTATTACACTTTTTTTAATGTTGATGTTCCTGCCCTATGTGTATAAAACGGTGAAGAGAATCTTTCCGTTTGTTCTATACTTTTCTCACAATTTTTTTTTTATATTAATTTTGGCTTTAGTTGGTCACCTTAAGATGATCTTCCCCTGAGGGTCATTGGTGCCATTTATAATGCAATGAATTTATCACACACTCTATTAAAAACAATAATAATCAACATAAAACTAAATCTATACACACTCTCTTACACACACACTCCCACTTCCATTCTCACTCTCTCTCTCTCTTTCTGTGGTCTTTGTTGTTGTATATCTCTTAAGAACTAAGATTTATTACCGTTTCAAAACAAAACATAACAAATCAATTGAATGAATTGAAAATATGGTCGTTTGAAGTGGTAATATTTTTGAGAGCAATGACAGCAACAACACAACAGCAACAACAACAATTAGTGGTGATTAATTTCTTTTAATTAAAAAAACACTTGAAAAAAACAAAAATAAAAAATATAAATAGGCGCCAAACATTCTCTCAAATATGTGCTCTTAAACTGTATGGCAAATAAAAATGAGAGCATATGGTGAAAGAAAGAAAGAAAGGAAGAAAGCAGAGAAAAAACAGAAGGACAAAAGCACATTCAAAGTGGTTTCAAGTGTTTTTTAATTATTGTTGCCGATGCCGATGCCGTTTCTGTTGTTGTTATTATTTTAACTGTTTTTTTGTTTTGTTTTGTTTTTAATTAAAAAGAGATGCCATGCACTCACTCACTTACTTTTCGTATTTTAATGACAATTGCTAGAGTTGAGTTTTGTTTTTGCTTTTTGTGTTTTGTGTTTTGTTTTGTTTCTGATACAATTTGATTGCCTTAAAGAGACAAGAGAGTTCAATGAGAGATTTTATGAAACGATAAAAACAAAAACAAATTGCACAAACACACACACACATACTTAACCGAACCAATCTGATATGCAAAAAGATATGCAGGCTGTCTGTCAGGCCATGCCAGGCCAGCAGACTAAACAAAACGGTTTTTAAATAAACAACGAAAGAAAAACAAATAAACAAAGATCGATCAGTCAGTTATAAATAAACTTTTGCAACGTCAACTACAAGTTTTTCTTGTTCCGTTTTATCTTTTTTTTATTGTAAAATTAATGCAAAATATATAGCGGAAGAAGCAAAAATATTCTAAAAAAAGATTTCAAAGACTTAAAATAAATACAAATTAAAATTAAATGTTTTTAAAATAAAGGTGCGTGTGTGTGTATTTGTTCAAAATTTTATTAAAAAAAAAGGAAAAGAATTAAAAAAATTTTTTTGTTTTTGCAAAAAAAATTTAAAACCAAAAAAATTATTCTCTTTTTTCTATTGCAAGAATACCGTTATTTTATGTCAATGCCAGTGATAGTCAAATGTAAACAGAAACACGCAATTTTTTCATATACAGTGGGCTAGAAAGCAAAAAAATGTTGGGAAAAAATTAATTTTTCGTTTTTTTTTTTTTGTTTTTATCAAACAAAAAATAAAATTTTTTTATCAATAAAAATTTATCCAGTTTTGATATTAAAAGCCTTTGTATGAAAATAGTTTAATTACCCGTTTTACATACATAATTGGTCATAACAAGCCTTCTGTCAGGAATTACGACCTAGATTCTCTCACCACTTATGGTACTTACTTACTTAATTGGCCATAACAACCCGATTAACGGATTTCGGCCTGCCGCAACACATCCTTCCAAGAGCCGTTGTTTCTAGCGCGCCTATGCCAATCGATGACAGGGATTCCTCGATTTGGTCCTTCCAACGAATACAAGGTCGTCCTCTTCGTCGACTTTCGCAGATTCCCGCATCAAATACTCGTCTCGCCAGAGCATCCTCCTCCATTCGAACGCCATGACCGAGCCAGTGCTGCCGCTGGCTATTCATACGCTGTACAACGTCCATGTCGTTGAGGAGCTCATGCGAAAAGCATCGCCAATTCGCTTTGGACCGAAGATCTTACGTAGGACTTTTCTCTCGAATACTCTCAAGGCGGTTGCATCCGTTCTTAATAGGGTCCATGCTTCTACGCCATAAAGAAGCACGGGTAGGATAAGCGTCTTGTAGAGTATTAGTTTCGTCTTGCGAGAGAGATCTCTGCTACTCAATTGCCTATTGAGACCATAATAGTACCTGTTGGCAAGAGTAATCCTGCGCTTGATCTCCAGACTGACATCATTTTTGGTGGTAACGTTGATAAGCCTTGACTGTCTCAAAAGTATAGTTATCGGCCGTAATTTGAGAATCAATATGACGCACGGCTCTATTTGTCGATAACATATACTTCGTTTTGCCCTTATTTACTGCCACATCCATCTTCTTAGACTCCCGTTCAATAGCACTAAAGGCAGCAGTGACATCTCGTTTGGTACGACGCCCTATGATGCCGATATCGTCAGTGTACGCAAGCAACTGGACACTTTTTTTGAAAAATGGTGCCATTACGATGCACTCCCGCCTTTCGCAGAACACTCTCCATGACGAAGTTGAAGTGGTCGCATGATAAGGGATCGCCTTGTCTGAAACCTCGCACGGTATCAAAAGGTTCGGAGAGGTCCATTCCTACCTTGACGGAGCCTTATATAGCCTTATCAGCTTTGCAGGTATACCGAGGTCAGACATTGCGGCAAAAACACGATCCCTTAAGGGGCTATCGAAAGCAGCCTTATAGTCGACAAAAAGATGGTGTGTGTCCACTTATGTTGTGTGCGTTAATTTTATACTTGAGCGGTGGGACCTACAGTTTAAAGACGACTCCGAACGATAGATTTTTTTGAGAAGCCCTTCATGGCATTTTTATTTTTGGTGTTTTCTTTTCTACAATGAAAATGTCACCCTCTTACAAGGTGCATTTAAAAATATTTTTGACCAACCCTGTCTTAATGTCATTTTTTATTTGCGAAGAACATAACACAAATATTTAAAAAAAAGGATATGCCCCTGCTTTACAGGGCATTATCAGCACTCTCGATTTGTACAGGGCATTAGCAAGTGCGAATTATTTAGAATAAAACATGCCACCCTTTTAGAGGGCGAAATATTTTTAAGAAACAAATGCAAAATTGCATTTTGCCTTAATAAAATGCACATTTTTTTTGGTAGAAAAGAAAACATCATTAGTCACAGAGTTTTTGCCAGAAGGCAGTAGTCGGAGAAATATTTTTTCACAATTTCGATTTGATTTGATTTCGGGCCTTACGTATAATAAACCGCCACACTATCTACTAGACTACGGCGCTGTGAATGGCTCCCGTGTTAGCGTTCCAACTTACCACTTATGCCACTTTCAAACCTTCAAAGATGTCTATGAGAAGTGTAGAAATCAAATATTTGTTAATCTTTTCATATCAGAGAGCCTTGGTATCTGAAGGGCTATTTTGAGACTTTTTTTTTTAATATAAAAACCAACACTCAGGGGATGGCCCCTACTCATGTAGTGCATTGTGCAGGTTTAGGAAAATAGGTTATAGGGAGGTGGAAAGAGGGAGTAGTGTTTGTGGGCGTTTGATTTAAATTCACCAATTTCGTAATTGACGGGAAAAACCCTCGCAGGAAGATCATTCCACAAGCGAGCAGTGCGGGCAAAAAATGAATTCTCTGTTCACTGGATAATCAACCACAAAAGGATGCTCGAGAAGCTCGAGTACCACGTAAAAATATGTGATTATCGGGAACCAAGCCACTTATCTCTCGAGAACATCTCCCATTATAGTACCGATAGAACAGTGAAACACACGCCACATTGCGACGATGCTCCAACGAATCAATGGAGTTGGATACCCTACTGTCATTAATAAGCACCTCTCCTTTACGCGGTCGAGAAGCTTCAAAATAGACTTTGAAGCACCGGCTTATACATGAGAGTTATACTCCATCCGGGGTCGGATAAAGGTCCTTTAAATAGTAAGAAGGTCGGATGGAGTGAAGTATTTTCTGCACCGTTTCAAAAAATCAAGGCACTTGAATGCTTCCTTAGACACTCGAAAAATGCTTATAGGAAAGAGCAATAGTGCTCATTAAAATCAATTGGTTAGCCAACTCCATTGTATCATTTGAGCACCGCCGAAATGTGGTTTGCATTTCAAAGGACACGAACATAAACAATGTTCTTAAAAAAAAAAAAATGCATTCAATTGCTTGTCAGCTTTCAGTGAAAATTTTTTTTTGTATGTTAATTATACACTCAAAGAAAAATTACAGTAAAATTCAGTATTTTCTAATGAGATTCACTAATAAACAATGGGAAATGATATCCGCTTTTTGAAGAATATTTGTTAAGTTAAATACGCAGTCTTTAGGGATTTGGCGCTGTACATTTTCCGTTTTCCCAAACATAAACACGTTATTAGGTTACACTTACACAATGTTACTAACAATTTTCCTCTTGCGTATACACATGCCTTTCACCAATACACTCACATTTTTATGATACTCTCTTTGTGCCGACGTCTGGTTAATGCCCTCTCTTCTTCCTCTCTCTTAGCTTCACTCTCTTGGCTACATTTTAAGGTTCAATTAGTCGTGACTTTACCATAACACTGTAGTCGTAACATAACCCATAACCTTAAATTTACTATTAGCAGCAATCAGTGCTGCCGTGGCCATAAACAGCTGTTTACGTTAATTGCACATATGGATTTTTCAAAAGTACAAAAGTAAACAAAAAAAATGTGTATTGATGTAAGTAAATTCAGCAAACAGCCAAAATTAATTATAAAAAATATGGCATTATTGTAAGGCACCTATAATCGAAAACAGTGATGTCCATAAAGTTGGTTAAAACAGCTGATTTATATGGTTATGGTTAAGTCACGACTAATTGAACCTTTAGTCCCTTAATAAATTTGTATGCGAAAGTAATAAAAACCAAACATTTTTTCTAGCTGTCAATTGCAGTGCATCACTATTTAGAATAAATGCATCACAGAAAGACAAAGAGTGAGAGAGAGAGAGAGAGAAAGGGAGAGAGTAAGAGCAATTTCATATTTTGTCCACGTACTTAAGCACCTGTAAGCCTAATAAATTATGCCTAAAATATGCACAATAAATGCCAAAAATAATCACAACACAATAATTCTTTTGTGTTTGTTTTGTATTTTTTTTTTTTTTATCAATGGGGGCCCCTCAATAAAAATAATAAAAATTCCCATGTGATTAGCTAGAACGGAGAGGGCACTGTTTTAGTATTGGTCTGGTTTCAAGTATTGCCACTTGAATTTGATTTTATGGACTTCCTAATCACTAGTCATCATCGTTTATCACAATCATCATTTGCTGATAACACTTGTTCAATTCCAAATTAAATTATTGACTCTGGGAGGGGGGCTCCCCCCATGCAAACACTGTAGGCCAGAGCGGCAGCAGCAGCAGCAGCACTTCAATACCTCAAACGCTAGCTGGCAAGGCGTTAAACGTTAAATTTAAACAATAGCTAGGGCAGTAGCCATGGTCCGCTGCTTGCAATTTACAAATGCTCGGTGGTGGGTCGTTTATTGTCGCTGTCCCTCTCTATTTTTAAGTTTTTGTTTCAATTTTGATTGGCTTTTCGCTTACGCCCTTCTGGAATTTTTGATTGAAAAGCCTTCTAATCTTTTGGCCATAATTTTTTTTAATTTATATTAGCCGTAATAACGGTTTCTTTTATGATTGTTTGTTTTACGTTCCATTTGCAATTGATAATTCGCTGCTGCCTGCGTTTTTTTTTTTGTGGATGATAACGAGGGGGGTTCCTAATCTAACGTTTTAACAGCAGTAGCAGCAGCACCAGCAGCGTTAGGTTACAATAACTTTTTTTTTTAATTCTCTTTGATTAGTTGGATTAGTGGAACGAATGTCGTGCTTCTTTTCACTGTCAGCCCTAATCAGAGTCATACGATCCGTGCTACGCAGCTGTTGCCTTCGTTTACGCTACGATTTTGCTTTGATTTTGCCTTTAAACACATCGAATTTATTTTCCGATAAATCGTTGACGGTTTTCTGTAACTTTTTACAAAGATTTCACATACGTTTTGTGCAGATTTTCGGGTTGGTGTTGCAATTTTTTTTAACAAAAAAATTTAAAAAAAACTTAAAAAAATACAAAAAAAAAAAATTAAAAAAAATTGAAAAAAATAAATTAAAAAAATACAAAAAAATTCAAAAAATTAAAAAACGTTAAAAAAGAAATTAAAAAAAGCTAAAAAAAGAAAATAAAACGATTTTTATTCAAAATTTAATATTTTTTTGCCAAGAATAATTTTATTAAAAATAAAAAAAATTATAAAAAATAAAAAAATCGTAAAAAATATTTACCCTGTTGCTTAAATCGTTTATAATTTTTTTTTTATTTCCTTTTGTTCTTTATTAAAATTTCCCTAAATTAACCATTTCGCTGCCAAGGACGAGCATACTCGTCTTCACAGGGTATCCCACACTTCCAAGACGAGTATACTCGTCCTATTTTAAATATACTACAACATGCAGGCTTTTGGCTCAAATACAAAAAGGATATCGAGTCCTTCATCTGCCTTCCAATTGCCAACGACGAGTATACTCGTCTTTGTAAATGCTTTTATTCCATTTTCTTTAATATATCCATCTAGGTGATTTATTTTTTGTTTTTCTACTAAAGCGTACGCAAATACAAAAAGGGGTATCGAATCCTTCTGCTGCCTTCCAATTGCCAACGACGAGTATACTCGTCTTTAGTTTTCTTTGCTTGTAAATGATTATGTATGATAATATATGTGCTCTTACCAAGTTATAACATTCAAAATATAGGCTTGGCAGCGAATGTATTAAAAAAAAAGGCAAAAAATGGTTTGTAAAGGAAATTTCCGTAGAAAAATTATAAAAACAAATCAGTGAACTGTTGTTTAGCCATCATGACATGGTTAGAAAAAGTCTAACATGCAATAAATTCTGGAATATTCCATTAAAAAAGAAGAAAAAAATAAATTTTATTATAGTGTCGGTGTCGGTTGCATTTTTTTTAATTGCTTGTCATGCGAAGAGGAGTTCTTTTTAATTCCTGCAAAATATTAAAGAGAAAGAGAATAAAACAAAGTCATTTTAAGAAAAGTTTTCATACTAAAATTATAGTGAAGTGTCGCTATTGGTGTTGGTTGCATTTCTTTAATTGCTTGTTATACGAAGAGGAGTTCTACTTAACTCTTGCAAAATATTAATTAAAGAGAGTATAAAAAAAAATAATTTTTATAATAGATTTCGTATTAAAATATCGGTATTGGTTTCATTTATTTTCATTAATTTTAAAATTGTAGTTGTGCGGTGTCGGGTCGGTTGGCATTTTTTTAATTACTTGTCATACAATAAGCATTGTATGTATCTCCTGGAAAGTATTAAATCAAAGAAAAAAAAGTTTTTTATATAATTTCGAAGCTGAATGTATCAGTTCCTGGTTTAGCAAAGAGATATAAAGTCATTTTAGAAAGTTTTCATACTAAAATTATAGTGACGTGTCGCTATTGGTGTTGGTGCATTCTTTAATTGCTTGGTTATACGAAGAGGAGTTCTACTTAACTCTTGCAAAATATTAATTAAAGAGAGTATAAAAAAAAATAATTTTTATAATAGATTTCGTATTAAAATATCGGTATTGGTTTCATTTTTTCATTAAATTTAATTGTAGTGTCGGTGTCGGTGTCGGTTGCATTTTTTTTAATTACTTGTCATACAAAGAAGCATTGTATGTATCTCCTGGAAAGTATTAAATCAAAGAGAATAAAAAAAGTTATTTTTATAATAGATTTCGTATTAAAATTGTGCTGAAGTGTCGCTATATACACCGATAGGTGTTGGTTTCAGTTTTTTTTTCTTTCAATATCTGGTCATTCGCCGTAAAGTAAAGTTTCTTTGCTTTTATTTATAACAAAGTCTTTAAAATAAAACACTTTTTAAAAATTTTGTGAGAATTTGTGTTAAAGTGTCGGTGTCGGTTTCATTTCTGGGCCAAACGAAGAAGAGTAGCATGTCTCTCTTGTAAAATTTTAACAAAAAAAAGTTTTTTTTAAGTTTTCATATGAAATTTACGTTGAAGTGTCGGTGTCGGTTTCATACAAAGAAGAGTTGGAAATTTTTTTTTTATGCTTTCATGTGAAACTTACTCGTTGAAGTGTCGGTGTCGGTTTCATTTCTGGGCCATACGAAGAAGAGTAGCGTGTCTCTCTTGTAAAATTTTAACAAAAAAAAGTTTTTTTAAGTTTTTGTATGAAATTTACGTTAAAGTGTTGGTGTCGGTTTCATTTCTGGTCATACAAAGAAGATTAGCGTGTCTATCTTGTAAAATATTAAATTGCTATACGAAGAAGACTTGGGTGTCTGTCCTTTAAAATATGAACCAAAAAAAAAAAAAATTTTTTTTTATTCGCTAAAATCATCTAAACTGGAAAGAAAAGTTTTTCTTATTATTGCACTAAAAACCTGGAGGCGATTTCATTGTATTTATAAAGCATTTTGCTTCAATTACCCAAGTGGCGACTGTTTGTCTGAAATACTTCAGGATCTTCAAAACCCCAGTGACCTCAAAGATTGTGTAGATAAGCGTTCATCTGTGCTGTACACGATCATCATCGAAAATCTCAAGCAATTTTGTTCCCTCCTCCAAAAAAAGGCAATTCATTTAATGTAAGAAGCCAAGAAATGTCAGCTTGTTCGCTTTATCCACCCTTGAGAGGATAAGATGGAGTTATGCATCTTGAATGCATTTCTCTAAATGCTTTTAATTAATGCCAGCCATAACGTTCTCTAACGAATTCTATAGTACTTGAAAAAAAGTACCAAAAAATGCAAAAAAAAATTCCATTTTTGTCATCTCTAATGCACCCTATTGATCTTAGTTAATTAAATTGAGAGTGTATGTATCTGGTTTTAAATATCCATTACAGTACTACACAATAATTACATGAGTTTAATAAACAAACGCACACACACACACACATACATACACCCGTGTATTAAAATAAACACTCTATAATTAACCCTAATATTGTATTAACAAACAACAAACAGTAATAAAAATTCTCCATCTACGGTTATAACAAGATAAAAACAACAAAAACTATTCCTTCTCTTTCACTCTCACTTATTTAATTATTACTTGGCAGTTCATTCGGTCGGTCATTCATTTACTTACTGGCTGACCTTGTTAATTGCAGCTCCGAATGAATGTTGTTTGTATGCAACAACGGGTTACAAACATTGTTACACTGTTGTTGTTTTGTTTTGTGTTTTTTTTTTGGCAAACATTTATGCACTGTGTGCATGCATTATTCTTGCTTGTTCATTGCAATTGTTGTTGTTGTTGCTGTTGCTGTTACACATGTCAAACATGTTTGATAAACCGAACGTTATGATCGAACATTTGTTGAGGTGAATATAAGAAATGCTTCACTAACACAGGGAGTTGTTGTCGGGCATTAAAGTAATCTTTTATTCCCCATTATTTTGTAAGAGTTGATATCGTTGTTTGTATTGGTTCGCTTCATGTTCATGTAATAAAAGAGAATCAATTATTTGGCGCTCTATAATTGGGTTTAACTTCTTTGATAATTTCAACCGGTAGGAAATTTAATTAAGAGAGTCAGATTGAGAGAGAGAAGTAGGAATTGAAATATTAGAGACCGGCAAACACACAATGGAGATCTTTGTGACTTCTGGAATGCGGTTTTTTTTTGTACAATTTATAAGTGTTGCCATATCGTTTGCATATACAAAAATGTAAATGGGGGAATAGGCATATTGACGGAAAAATCTGTAAAAATCATTTTCAATCGAATTTTAAAAGGAAATTCATTTAAAAACGAGAAATTTTGTTAAACGTAATATATTTTCAAACCTTTTTTAGAACTTATTAGGCATATTGACTTAAAAATCTGTAAAAATCATTTTCAATCAAATTTTAAAAGGAAACTTATTTAAAAAATCAAGACATTTATAAAACGTAATATATTTTCAAATCTTTTTTTAGACATTATAAAACGAATTCAATATTAAGGCCTTAAACTTGCAGTTTTATTGTATTTATATATGAATTTATACGATAGGTTAGGTTGCCAATGTAATCCAAATACCTAAAAGTCCAATTAACCCTTAGAGTATGGAGGGGAAGTAACTTAGATGCCACAGCCTTGGTTTTTTTCAAAAACTTCGCAAATAAATATTTTTTTCTGTCTAAAATTAATGCTTTTTTGATATGATAAATAAAAATAAAAAATAAAAACTAATAAAATACTCATGGTTTACTTTCAAAATAATATTTTTAGTTCTTTTGTGCTAACATAAGGACATAAAAATCCCATTTTTCTTTTGGGGGAACTAAGCGTTAAACTAAAAGTGTAAAAGAAATGAAAGAAAAAAATTGTTGAAAAGAAAAGGAAGGAGAAATAAATATCACCAGAAAAAAGAACACAGAAGAGAGAGAAGGAAAGGGTAACGGGACCTACAGTTTAAAGTCGCCTCCGTCCGACAGATTTTATGAGAAACTTTTCTTGGCAATTTTATTTACTCTCAGTGTTTTTGCCAGAAATCTGCTGAGAAGAAATCCCCAAAAAACACTTTTTTTGTATTTTATTTTGATGTCTGGCCTGGAACTCGAACCCTGGCTTTACGTCTAATAAGCCAGCATACTACCTACTAGACCACGGCGACTTCAGCAGTTACAACACATCAAAAATTCTAACAGAAGCCAATTTTCTAAGACCATTAAATACCTTCAACTATCCTAAGTCTTCGTCTCTGCTGCAGCGACAGTGACCTATATTTTCTCAAATCCTGCGGAAAAAAGAAGTGCTTAGTGAAAGCTCGTGTTTAAACACAAAGCACAGTAAATAAATCGAACTAAAGTGTACGATAATTGCACGCCTATCTGCTGGTATCCAGAGAGATGAAAACATTAGTGAATAATTTCTATTATTTCTCTCTCTATCTCTCTCTCTCCACAGGTGATGTTGTCTAAAATAAATGTTTTTGATGTTGTCCTCTTTTGAGAAACAGCAAGCTTCCTAGCGGAATGAATTCGAAATACCATAATTTAGCCTTTCCCATATCAACTTTTATGAAAACAAACAGATTTTCATTCATAAATTTATTTTCTTTGCTTTTCCCCTTGATATGGCAACTCCTTATGGGGGGCTTTGCCTTTACAACATAAAACAGCAGCATAAAAAAAAAATGTATGAAAATATCGTATATCTTCACACACACAGAGAGAAAGAGAGAAGATTTGCAAAAAAATAATAAAAATAAACACGCATAAATTCACACACACACACATGCATACACGCCCAACACTAGTTGGGGTATATTGTTATTGTGATTGGTGGGCCGATCGTTATAAATGATACTCGGCAAGACAAGACGTGTGGCGCTTTCGTTGTTTTGCTTGTCGTTCGTATTCTAGTTGTTCGTATTGACTCTTTTTTTTATAAAACTTGTTCGCCTTCATATATTTCGAGAATGAGAAACAAACTCTTTATAGAAATGTAAAGAAGAAAACGCAGGTAAAATCGTCTCAGTAACTTTTTAACTTTTTGCAACAACACAATTGTGTTTCGGCATTTCATTTTGTTTTTGTTTTTAACTTTTAAGAGCTCGTAATAGAGCAACAATAACGTGTAATAAGAAATTAAAGTTGAAATAATAAGAAAAGAGTTGAATTGAGTTTTGTGACTGCTAAGAAGAAGAAAAGAAGAGTCTCTTTTTTAGATATTTTGTTGTTGTTGTTATTGTTGTTATTTGTTTTGTTTTTTTCTGTTTGTTTTACTGTTTAGATAATAAAACGAAGGCATTTAGTTAATCATTCAGTCGATTGTTGTGCGTCTCGTGTTTTATAACAAGAAGAAACGCCGTGCGCTTGTCGCCTAAACACGTTAAATTATAAAGAAAAAAATAAATTAGTGTGTGTGTGTGTGTTTTATTTTTAACGTAAAGAAAAGAAATAAAGAAAGCAATTTACAACAATAACAAGAATCTTTTTTTAAAATTAAATTTCAAATGTTTTTAGCCACTTGAAGCAGAAAAATATAAAAGAAAAAAGTTTTTAACCTGAAAATAAAGTGGCTTTTCGTGTTACGTTTTCAATGCGGTGATCTTTTGAAATAAAGAAAAGCAAAAAAAAATACAAAAATAAAAGAAACAACAAAATAGTCTCAAATGTAAGCAAATTTTTTAAAAGTTCTTTTGTTTTATAATTGCAAACGAATTTTTAATTTTTATTTAAAAAAAAGCACGTGTTTTCTGCAGTATTTCACCTTGAATTACATTTTAATTTCGGTGTCGTTAGCAAAATCCAACAAAAAAAAACAGAAAGAATATTTTCAGTTCCCGTTATAAATACGTTTAACAAGCATTTTTTGTTTCCTTTAATGGCGTCACAATGACGTTGTTTAATGCAAAATTCACCATTTACCATGACAAATCATTACTCATTATTGGTTTAGGGCAACAAAAACAAAACAACACAATACAACACAATAGCATACAACATATAAAATCAATTCAAACATCTTGTTGTTATTGTTATTGTACACACTCAAATCAATATGCCGGTTTCGTTTTATTATTCTCCAACATTTTCATACTCTACTCTAATCATACATACATAGTATGTACGTCATCAATAGCATATTTAATAAACAACTTCAATTACTCGGAGAGTAATAATATTTACTTCCTTAACTCCCGCTCTTTTTCTTATACCACACACACACGTATTCACACATATACGCATATTGTTATTAATAACAAGCCCTGTAAAATAGTTTGTATTGTTGTTTTTTTTTCTTCATGATTATCGTAAAATCTGCTTAGTGTTTGTTATTGTTTGTATTAATTTTAATTGTTTGTGGTTTTCTTTTATGCTTGCCAACACTAACTCTCATCTACACTCTCATAGGCAGTGCTGTAAAATGAAAGTGCTACAGTTATCACAGTAGTGTTGTGAACGTTTGTTTTTTGAAAAGTATGCTGTTATTAGCATTTGTTAAGGAACATTTTAAGCAAAATGGTATTTTTTTTTCACCCTATTGTTGTAATTTAAATGTTTTTAAATTCTTAGTTATAAGAAACTGACTATTAACCGCTGTTCTCCAGTACACTTTCATGTTAGGGAAATAAAATTGAAAGATTAACACTGCGTTTGATAGTAAAACTTGATATTGCAATCAAAATTATAAAATACTTTTGCCGTTAAATTTGGGTTTAGTTAAAGTTAGCTTTAGATAAAGGGAACTGTAAAGCTACCTTTAACATATTTGCTGCCCCAGGACGAGTATATTCGTTTTGGAAATGCGGGATACCCTGTCAAAGCCTGTATGTTATAATATATTAAAAGTAGGACGAGTATACTCGTCTTGGAAATGCAGAATACCATGTCAAAAGCGACTACACTCGTCCCACTTTAAATATATTATAACATGCAGGCTTATGAATTAGCAAATTCTGTTCTTTTTTTGCCAATCGACAATAGTGGCAATAGTTTCTAAGTGTTACCAATTTTCGCAATGTGTCTTGTTTTATTCCATTTTCTGTATTTTATCTATCTGCGTGATTTTTTATTTGTTTTACTACTTAAACGTACGCAATTACGAAAAAGGATACCGAGTCCTTCTGCTGCCTGCCTATTACCAACGACGAGTATACTCGTCTTTACAAATGATTTTATTCCATTTTCTTTATTTTATCTATTTGCGTGATTTATTATTTGTTTTACTACTTAAACGTACGCAAATACGAAAAAGGATATCGAGTCCTTCTGCTGCCTGCCTATTCCCAACGACGAGTATACTCGTCTTTGGCTTTCTACTTGTAAATGATTATGTGTGATAATATATGAAATGGATCGACCGCATTTCATGAAATATTGGGTGCGTAGGTCTGAGAATCGGAAAACATCTATTTTTCTATTTTTCTATATTTCTAAATGGTAAAGAGGGCGTGGCAAATCCTTAAAATCGTTTAATATTTAGGGACATATTGATCGCAGACGAATAACATTTTGTGGGTAAGTTCGTAGATCCGATATCAACAATTTCACCCAAAATGGGCGTGGCTACTCTTCCCCTTTAAGTAATACCTACAAATTTTAAACTACCGAACCGATTTTAATGATTCTTTTTTTTTTCTGGTCAAAAGCTTATCAGTTTTAGATGGTTAAAAAAAAATCGATAAAGTAAAAAGTAGGCGTGGCAAACCTTTAAAAGTAAATGTTTAAGAACATAGTAATCGTAGACGAATGTAATTTGGTGGGTAAGTTCGTAGAGTCGATAACGACATACTCATCAAAAATGGACGTGGCAACGCTTCCCCTTTAGGAGATACCTATAAGTCGGCTAATTCGATGGTTTATAACTACATATGTAACATGTATGTCTATTAGTTTTTGTTTTGGAGCGAGTACAACAACTACAACTTCATCAGCATTTTATGCAGCGTATTGAACTAAATATCTAATGGGACCAGTTTTAGGCAAAAAAAACCCCATTTTGGACGGAACATATAATATGGCAAGTTCAAACACAAAACTTTACTTCGGAAGTTATCGGAATGATGATCCTCCTTAACGCTCCTTTACAAGCCTTTAGTTTGGTTTACAACCTCACTCCTCACACCACCTGGGTCTACGGTTTAATGTCAACTTTGAGCTAATCTGACGCTCAGAAAAAATGAAGAAATTTTTCAAAGCAATTTTTATTTACAAGCAGAGTTTTAATCAGAAGACTTTTGGGTTGGAAATCGATAGGTTAGAGGACGTGTGTACTTGTCAATTCTGACAAGTACAGTACTCGGTGGTCGAATTGACCCATTGTACAAAAAAAATCGGAAATCGGTAAAAGATTAAGATCAAGATGTCTGAGTCGAGAGGTTTCAGTCATGGGCTCTCGTTTAATAAACGACTTCACAGTTGGATTATTAAATCGACGACCAGCAAAAAAGTCTTCCATATCAGTAAGGAAAAAAAAAAGTGCCATCCATTCCAGCAAATCCAAATTAAAAAATAACAAAAAAAAAAATAAAAACGTTTTTAACGTAAAAAATACCAGCGTCTGCCTTACGCTGTGACCCACTGTACACATATGGTTTTATTTTTTTTATGCTCGTATATGCAAACAAGTGTTGTTTTGTTGTTTTTTTGTTCATCTCTTCTCAATTCATTTTTATTTTGGCAACAATTTTTCTTCTTATTTTTTTGCATTTTGTTGTTGTCATTGTTGTTTGTCTTCCTCTCATTTATCATATCGTATAGGTAGGTAGGTAGGTAGGTATGTACGTACAAATGTATGTATGAACACATGTTGTAACATATTCAAGTATTTGTTGTTGTTTTTTTACTTTGTAAGTATTTTATTTATGCTAACACAGCAGTTGTTGTTGCTAGTGGTTTTGTTTTGTCTTTATTTCTTCCTCGTTTGTAACAGACCCTGAAAAGAATAAAATCTTCGAATGAATTTTAAGAATGTTTTCGTAATTATCCAATAGAATTTTTGTTTTTGGCAACGATTAAGAGCTAATTTTTTTAAGGTTAAGAACGATACAATGTTCTGAAGTGAATGCATTTTATTAGAAACCGTTCAAGAAATAGGCTTTTCAGTTACGGCTTTAGGATAATCGATGGGTATTTGGACATAGTTCGCAAGAGCCCAAGCAAATGTATGGCAACTATTCCACTTCCATACAGGACCACCGCTATTGACGGCTTGCCTAAATTTGGTACAGTAAATAAAAAAATATTTCTTCGGTGACTTCTTCTCAGCAGATTTCTGATAAAGACTCTGAGAGTAAAAAATTGCCATGAAAAGCTTCTCAAAACTCTGTCGTTCGGAGTCGACTTTTAACTATAGGCCCCACCACTCATGTATAAAATTAACGCACACAACATAAGTGGTGTGAGAAGCTAGGTCGTAATCCTGACTGAAGGGTTGTAATGGCCAATTATGTATGTAATCCATCGATTTAAGTCGTCTCGATTAACATTGTTTCGTTTTACGTCCTCAAATCTTTTGTTCCCTCTTATTTCAATTTGCGTCGTCTTTTTTTGGAACCAACGGTCACGTAAATTGAGGTATTACTGTACTTCATTGCAGAAGGTTACTTTCTGATTTATTAACGCCACAGATATGGCGTTAAATTAACTGCTTAATCGCTCTTGTACTCGTTGTTTACGTACTTTATGTTTGCAGTAAAGGTTTCCTGTGGTTTCCTGGCCTTCTTAAGCTTTGTAATGGAAGAAACTTTTCTATTTCCATTAAATACAGAACGTTAATTGGAATGAGTTTAACATACGATTTGCTAGTTGCTGTAACTAGTCCCCTTTTTTTCCGCTGTAATACTATGATGCATATGTTTCCAGTTTTTATTGGAAGATTTTAAACATCTAACGCTTCTAAACCAAGTGGCTTTCAAGTTTTTTTTTTTTTCAAATGAAGGTTAGGTTAGGTTAGGCTACAGGACGTGCACCTGTCGGTCAAGACAAGCACGGTATCCGGAGTTCGATATTGACCCATTGTACATTGTCCTTAGAGGGAGGAAGGAAAAGGAGGATATAGGAAAGTAGGGAAGGGGAGGGAGAATGGGAAACGGAGGAGTTACATATAAAGAAACAAACACAAAACAAAAGAGGTTGAGAGTGCGACTACACTTATGAAGCCCTAGCACCTCTCAACTAGCCCAAGCTGCTAATGAATCTGTGGAGAGCCTTGATATCGGCTCTCGACACAGAACTCAAACTCTCAAAGAAGGCCCTGCCAAGGGTCCTCAAGCTACCAAGGGCTGGGCAGTTGCAGAGGAGATGTTCGACAGTCTCAAACTCCTCCTCATCGCAACATACCCTGCAATAGTCCGGCTGGAATCTGTTCCAGATCCCCGTCAGCGACCTAATCTCACAGGACCCCGTGATAAAACCGACAACCAACCTTAAGCTGGCCTTAACCAAGCCCAGCAGTCACACTGTCCTTTTGCTGTCCACAGCAGGCCATAGCCGCCTCGAAACAGAAATGAGTGAAACTAAATAGTGGAAAATGAACATTTTAAAATTTCTGCTTGAGTAGGCTGTTGGACCTATTGATTTTGTTAGTTCTTCTTCAGATTTTTGTATGAAGTAATGTCCCAGCAATTTATTAGTTTTAACATTTTTTTCGGTTGATCTGAGCGTTTGGGTTTCGTTACCAGTTACCTTATACAAAATTCCTTATTAAAAAGGTTACTTAAATCTTCGGCAAATATTTCCCTGATATCATCTGCATTTTCATCCTTAAGAATATTAAAATGTGTTCTAATTTCCAGCCACATATTCAAAACACATTTAACCGCCTTTTCAATTGATATCCTTTGTTGTAAATTTTACGCTTAAAAAAGTTTGGACATTTTCCTATGTAGTTTCAATATAAAGTTTATTAAAAATCAATAAACAGCACTGAAAGCACTGTAATGAAATTTGAAAAGCACCTAATAGTGCCTCTCCGTAAAAAGGCACTAGAAGAAAAAATTTACGCATACGACGTTTCTTACCTACGTAACATATGTACATAATTGGCCATTACAACCCTTCAATCAGGATTACGACCTAGCTTCTCACACCACTTATGTTGTGTGCGTTAATATTATACATGAGTGGCGGGACCTAAAGTTTTAAAGTCGACTCCGAACGGCAGGTTTTTTGAGAAGTTTATCATGGCAATTTTTACTTTCAGAGTCTTTGCCAGAGATCTGCTGAGAGGAAGTCGCCGAAGAAATATTTTTCGTTTTGATGTCTCTGACCTGGGATGCGAATCCGGGCCTTTTGTCTAATAAGCCAACACACTACCCACTAGACCACGGCGACGTTTCATAAAGCACCATAAATAAGCACTAAGTTGGCAACACTGCTCTCTATATCTCTCGATTAGTTTCTCTCTCTCTCTTACTTCCTTTCTCTTTTACTCCACTCTCTATCTCTTTCTTTTTCACTCTATCTTTCTCTCTCTATCTCACTCTATGTCTCTCATTTTCTCACTATATTTATTTATCTCTTTCTATCTCTCTTTCTGTCTCTCGTACTATATCTCTCTCGCTCTCTTTCTTTCTCTCTCTCTCTTTCTCTCTCTCTCTCTCTTTCTCTCTCTCTCTCTTTCTTTCTCTCTCTCTTTCTTTCTCTCTCTCTCTTTCTGTCTATCTTTTTCTCTGTCTATCTTTCTCTCTCCCTGTCTCTCTGTCTATCTCTATAAAACTTGTTTTTTTCCATAACCTGTGTTGGCTTATGAATTCATTCGTTTAAAGCACTGCCTTGTCTTCTAATAGTACGTCAATGTTTAGTCGGCGTTACTGACCGCTAGAATAACGAAAAAAGAAAACATTGTTGTTGGCATCTTTGTTGCTTTTTTCTTTCATAAAATATTTTTATTTTCAAATTCTTTTTTTTTAGTTTTTTTCTTCATTTATTTGGAATTTAAATTTTATTTTTGGTTTCTTTTTCAATTTATTTTAATTTTTTTTTGTTTTATTTTGAATTTGTTTTTTAATTTTTATTTTTTGACATTCATTGTTTAATTTAAAATTCTTGTTTTTGTTGTTGTTGTTGACGTTATATTATCGCATATCGTTTAAAAAAGTATAAAAAAATTGGCAACATGTTGCGAAAATGAATTTAAAAAAAAAATGAAGAAACAAAAAGAAAAGTATAAGAAAAATAAAATGAAAATAAAAATAAACAAGAAATAGAAAAATTAATGCGAAATAAATTAAATTTTGCGTAAATTTGTTTAAAAACAACAACAACAACAACAACGTTCTGCATAATTAATTCGTTTAATTGGATTTTATTTTTAAGCGGCTTCTGTTCCATTTTTTTTTCTCTATCACATGAATAATTGGTCATTACAACCCTTCAGTCAGGATTATTGACCTAGTTTCTCACACTACTTATGTTGCGTGTGTTAATTTTATACTTGAGCGGTGGGACCTACAGTTTAAAGTCGATTCTGAACAACAGATTTTTGACAAACTTTTCATGGCAATTTTTTTTTTTTAACACACGAGTTTTTGCCAGAATTTTAATGAAAGGAAATCGCCGAAGAGATACTTTTTGTTGTACTTTATTTTGATCTCTGGCCTGGGACTTCAACCCTGGCTTTACGCCTAATAAGCCATCATACTATCTACTAGACCACGGTGACCTTTTCTATCGTTTTACATAATTAACAGAATTTAAAAAGTACTTTCTACTAACAACTACCTTTTGTACAAAAAAGTACCATTTGATCTCATTTCATGATCCATTTGTCAGCTGATACTAGTACTACGATGAGACGACTAGAAATGCTAACAAAAAGATAAAATTTTTGTATTTATTTGTGTAGACAATGTGTTATCTCAACATTTTTTTTTTTTTAATAAAACCGCCTTCTCCTTTTCATCCTCCTTCCTCTCTTCTTTCAGAAATTAATGAATTTTTGAAAAAAAAAAAAAAATTTTATAAGAAAAAAGGTGCTAAACACAATGCTTTTTAGCATGAGCTACCAATTATTTCAATGTGATCTCTTCTTTCCTTATTTATTTTTTATCACGTAAATAGTTGGGGGAAAAAAGAATTTAAAAAATATGAAAACAAATCAAAAGAAACAAAATAATGTGTTAAGTAAGCTTAGGGTTACAAAAGGGTTCTCCATTTTAGGGAATACAAAAGAAAATGCTTAAGATTGCAATGCAACTTTCATCGTGCGTATAAAATTCTCCGAAATGGCTCGACAGATTTTCATGAAAGTTTTGTTTGCATATCGGTTAGGTCTAAGAATCGGATAACATCTATTTTTCATAGCCATAAATGTTAAGAGGGCGTGGCAAATCGTTGAAATCGTTCAATATTTAGACATAGTAATCGTAGACGAATAACATTTTGTGGGTATGTTCTTAGAGTCGATATTGACAATTTCACCAAAAATAGGCGTGGCATTCAAGTGATACTTAGAACTCTTAAACTACTGAACCAATTTTAACCCTTCCTTTTATGTTCAAAAGCTAATCAGGTTTAAAAAGTTAAAAAAAAATTCCATATAGCAAAAAGTAGGCGTGGCAAGTCGTTAAAATCGTTTAATATTTAGGGACATAGTAATCGTAGACGAATAAAATTTGGTGGGTAATTTCGTAGAGTCGATATCGACAAACTTAACAAAAATGGGCGTGGCAAGCCTTCCCCTTTAAGAGATACCTATAAGTCGGCTAATTCGATGGTTTAGAACTGCAAATATAACAACTTTGATAGATGCGCCAACGCTTTATGTAGCTTATTACAATAAATATTTAATGTAACCGGTTTTGGGCAACAAAAAAATCTATTTTTTGGGCGGGTCAGCTAGTTTTTTTTTTTATAAAATTTTTAAAAGGAAAACAAAATTAATTTTTATTTTCATTTTCTTTTCCTTTCTTTACAGCTCTTTGAAAATCTCATCAGCAAAACAGTTTTAGTGTAAGAATTTTAAATTAAAAAAAAAAAATAAAAAAAATTATTTAAAAAGAAAAATCAAGAAGAAAAAATTCAAAAAAAAAAGGTGCAAAAAATTTTTTTGAGCAAAAAAAAGAAGTGAAAAGTAAAGAAAAAAAAATTAAAATTAAAAAAAAAAGTTGAATTAAAACAAAAGAAAATCAAAAGAAATTGTAAAAAAGAATATGGCAACTCTGGTTTTAAATCCATGTAATACGCGTCCCTATCATTATCAGCAGCAGGAACAGCAGCAAGATTTGGAGCAAAAGCAAGCTAGTCTAGATAACAACGAAAGCAATAGCAGCAACAGCAGCAATAATTCAATTACAAAAACTAGCGACGACGAACCACTGAAAGTCAGTAAATTCTTTAGCAGCAGCTGTAACTATCAAAGTAAAATCCAACAGCTGATCAGTTTCAGTTTTACGTCATCGAATTTCATTTTCATCACTTTCATTCTGAGCATCAGTAAACTTTGCACAACTGCAGCCACAGATGCCAGTCAGACGGCGGCACCACAACCATCAACGGCTAATGCCGAGTTTCCTAATGATGCCCAATATAAGTAGTTCGGCTTTAATGGAGAAATTGAATTCATTTCGAGCGCAAACGGGCGGAGGATCACCACCAACACCACCGCAACAACCAACATCGACGTCTTCTACAGTTAAAGCGGCGGTTAAAGGTAAACATTCACCACCAGCTGCAGTAAATAGTTTAACAACCGTAACGACAGCAACAGCAGGTCCAATTGTTGTTGCGGTCCATGGTGGTAGTGATAGTGGTAGTAGTAGGTAGTGGTGGAGGTTCCACATCAGCTTCTTCTAAAATTTCATCCCCATCATTGATAGTGACGACAACAACAGTGTCTCCATCAGATTCATTAAAACAGTTACAGAATCCCTCATTAAACGCTTTCTCATTATTTGCTAGCGTTAGTAGAAACGATTTAATAAAGCTTCATAAGGATTTGAAATTCTTAAATGTTTCGGGAAAAATTGGTACTCCTTTGGGCATAGGTAAGTAATTTTTCTTTTAATTTCTTTGTATTTTAATTTTAAATTTTAATTTTAAATTTTAAATATTAAGATTATCGTGTCCACTTTTGCTCTTCAGTGTCGTGAGAAATGTTGCATTGCTGCCTGCATGCCTGCAGTCTGCTGTAGTGCGGTTGGTTGCTTAAACTAGTTTTATTTTTAGAAGCCAACGTCATTTTTTTGTTTTTGTTTTATCTTCCCAATAAAAATTGTTTTTAAAAATAACTTTTTAGGCCTTTGGCAGTGGAAATAATGTTTCTTCTTCTTCATCATCATTCGGTTGGTTTTTCACCGACTCAAAGTTTTTTCCAAGACTTTACTGCTTGCTGGCCTAACTGACTGTCTCTTTGCAGTGTATGGCCAGAGAGAGCCAAACTTGTTGAAATTTCTTTTCGTTTTTTTTGGTTTTTTGGTTGTTTATTTAATTTCTTGAACTTTGACCCCCCCCATAGCAGCGGTATAGTAATGCAATTTGTCATTTATTTTGTTACTTTTATTTCATTTTATTTAAATTAATTTCAATTTAATTTTTTGATTTTAAAAATAAAAGATTTTTGCACTTTGGCCTTGAAATTCTTGAATTTTGGCCAAATTTTAAAAAGAAAAATTATTCTCGTTTCATTTTGAATGAATGACAATATTAAACTTTTTTTTTTTCTTAATCAATAGCTGACAATTAAGATCCTTATATTATGTTCAGACAGGCATTTTTATTGCTTAAAAACACGCAATAAACGCCGTTATTGAGCACAATATTTCATATAAAGCTTCAATTAATTATTAGGCAATATAAATGCAAAATTGTTATAGGTTAGAGGACGTGTACTTGTGGACTGTATAGTACCCGGACAAATTGTACAAAAAATTTTTTATAATATTGAGTAAAACTCTAACTACAGCCCTGACATAATTACGAACATTTTCAATTGATATTTGACAACTTAAATGTTAAAAAAAAATGTTGCTGATACCAGTGTCAAATAAATATTGCATATACTAGCAGACTGTACCCAGCGTTGCGCGGTTTATAAAAATAACAGTAAATATAAATCCGGTTTCGAAACTGGCTTCTTAAAAAATGCAATCTTTTCAATTATTCGGAAACCGGTTTATCAAACAACTCAGTTTTTTGAATACTCTAAGTCCTAAATATAAATTTATGCAATTTGCCCATTTTTCGTTCCTTTTCCCCTTTTTGGACCCCTTTTGGTCCAACTTTTTAAACAAAACACCTCCAATAGCTATTTGGGAAACTTAACCAAGTTAAATCGTTAAAAAAATACCTTTAAAACCCATAAAATACAGCATTTATACATAAAGTACTAATTATTGCCCTTTTTTTGTCCCTTTGTCCCATTTTTTTTCCCTTTGGTTCAAAATTTTTAAAAGATTTATAGCCTATAACCTTCACCGACAAAAGCTCGATCAATATCCCAAATATTGAAGAAAATCGGTCCAGATTTTCAGGCGTGATTGGCTAACAAACAAACAAAAAACCAGACTTACAGAAAGATTAGGATCAGGATAACCTGTACTCAATTTGCCCGTTTTCAGCCCCTTTCCCCCTTTTTGGATCCCTTTTGGTTCTACTTTAGAAAGGGAATACCTCCAAAAGCTATTTGGGAAACTTAACCAAGCTATATCGTATTACCATTTTTCCCTATTTGTCCAATTTTTTCTCCCCCCTTTTGGTCAAAATTTTAAAAAGATTTATATCCTATAACCTGCACCGACAAAAGCTCGATCTATATCCCAAATTTCAAGAAAATCGGTCCAGGCGTTCAGGACAGACTTACAGAAAGATTTACAATATATATTAGGATTATGTTCAGACAGGCATTTTTATTGCTTAAAAACACGCAATAAACGCCGTTATTGAGCTCAATATTTCTTATAAAATTTCAATTAATCATTAGGCAATATATACGTAAAGTTGTTTTAGGTTAGAGGACGTGTACTTATGGACTGTGACAAGTACAGTACCCGGACAAATTGTACAAAAAAAAAAATTGTTATAATATTGAGTAAAACTTTAACTACAGCCCTGACATAATTACGAACATTTTCAATTGATATTTGACAACTTAAATGTCAAAAAAAGAAAAAAAAAATGTTGCTGATACCAGTATCAAATCAATATTGCATATATTATGGGTCTGAACGCTTAAAATAAACGAATATTGACTTAATAAAACTGCCTGTCTGAACATAATATTACTTAAGCAATCACTTAAGGATTGTACTCTTCTTCTTCTTCTTAATTGGCCATAACAACCCGATTAAAGGATTTCGGCCTGCCGCAACACACCCTCTCAGGCGCCTCTGCTTCTTGCGCGCCTACGCCAATTGGTCACACCAATCGATGACAGGGCATCCTCGATTTGGTCCTTCCAACGGATACAAGGTCGTCCTCTTCGCCGACTTCGGCAGATCCCCGCATCAAATACTCGTCTCGCCGGAGCATTCTCCTTCATTCGAACGACATGGCCGAGCCAGTGCAGCCGCTGGCTATTAATACGCTGTACAACGTCCATGTTGTTGAGGAGCTCATGCGAAAATCATCGCCAACTCGCATTGGACCGAAGATCTTACGTAGGGCTTTTCTATCGAACATTCTCAAGTCAGCTGCATCAGTACTTAATAGGGTCCATGCTTCTGCGCCATAAAGAAGCACGGATGAGGATGAGCGTCTTGTAGAGTATTAGTTTCGTCTTTTGTAAGAGGTCTCTGCTACTCAATTGCCTATTGAGACCATAATAGCACCTGTTGGCAAGAGTAATCCTGTCTTGATCTCCAGACTGGCGACATCATTTTCGGTGGTAACGTTGATATGTCAAGATAAATGAATTTCTTGACTGTATCAAAAGTATAGTTATCGGCCGTAATCTGAGAATCAATATGGCGCACGTCTCTACTTGTCGATTACATATACTTCGTTTTGCCCTCATTTATTACCACATCCATCTTCTTACACTCCCGTTCAATAGCACTAAAGGCAGCAGTGACATCTCGTTTGGTACGCCGCCCTATGATGTCGATGTCGTCAGTGTACGCAAGCAACTGGACACTTTTTTGAAAAATAGTCCCATTACCATGCACTCCCGCCTTTCGCAGAGTGGTTATTCAATACACTGCTTAACACTAAATACCCTACTTTATTCTTAATTCACTTATTGTATTAAAGCATTACCGTTCAATATTTCTTATGCAATTAGAAACTCTCTTTATATGACAATAAAATTCTCTTCTTGAGATTCTCATTTAGCAGCAGTTTGTGGCTCTCTGTTTACAGTTTCTATTTAAACTTTACTTTGCCATCACATGGTTTTTTTTTTATTTGTTTGTTTGTGTTTTTGTTATTGTATGTACTTACTGAATGTGTAGACTTTATTGTTGTTATTTTTTTTTTTATTGGAATTTCTTTTCTGGAGGCTTGTTTCGTGTTTATACGAAGCGTAAATGTAACAGTGTATGTGCGCGCTTGCAAGTGTTTGTTGAGTTGTATAACGTCTTGCCTTTAATGTTAATCATCATGTTAAATGCTGTGTATTGTTAGTGTTACGATTACGATTATCGTAATCAACATCATCATCATAATCATCATCCTTGTCGTCATTATCAGTTTTAGTATTTATTTACCCGTTTCACCATTTGGTGGGGTTTCATTGTTTGTTTGCTTGTGTTCTGCTTCTTGTTTGTCTGCGAAGATTAGAGCAAGCAAGTCAGCAGCCAAAGCCGAGAGTCAGTCGTAAAATATTTGCTGGTTTTTCAAGCATAAAAAAAGAACAACAACAACAATAACAATAACAATGTGGTGTTAAAAGCGAAACAAACTTGTTTTCTTTTTCGTAATTGCTGGTTTAAGAATATCAATGTGTGTGTGTGTGTGTGTGTATGTTCGTTCGTTCGCGTATGTTTTTTTATGTCTCTCGATTGTCTGCATTTTTTTCACGATTCCAGTCGTTTACTGCTGTCCGTACACTTGTGTTTTAATTTTACTCTCCAATGGGTTTTTACTGTGGCCATAGTATTTATTGTGTTGCTACTTTTCCTTTTGCATAACTATTTTTGTTTCTATGCCCTTAAAGTTTCAGTGTGACCATATTAATTTTTCTTTATTTTTTATTAAATATTCCTCATTTAGTTTTTTTTATATTGTATTGAGAAAATATGTGTTATTTTATTTATTTTTATACCTATGTATGTATGTATGTATTGGTGTGGTAAAATGGTTTTTTATTCTTTAACTCTCTTTTAATCATAACTGGAATGGTCTGCTTTTTGAATTGGCCACACTGGGTTTTTTGTTGCAATTTAAATTTCGTTTCATTGTACATACTCTCTTAAGATGGCTTGTCTTGTTTCTTCTCTTTTTGGATAAATACTCTTAAGTGTTTAGGAAACTTCTTTTATTAATATATGTGTGTGTGTGTTGTTTTGTTGTTGTTTTTATTTATTTACCGGCCGGCTAACTAACAATAACAACAACAATAACGTCACAAACTTGTTATATGGAATTTGTAGTGCAAAAATGCAACACAACAAACACAAATCAAAAAACAAAATTAACTGCTTGCCAGCCGTTCTTTTAAAGTTACACTTTTCCTTACCTCTGTGGTACATAGATATGGTGTTACCAACTTACTTTAGTTTACTTAAGTTTATAGCATCACCTTGAAGTGGTGCTGCTGTGTAAACAAATGGAAAGTGATGGTAGTGATGCCAAGGGAATATCATTAATGCTGTTTTAATTTGAATTTTTTTTTTACTTTTTTACAAAAAAAAACAAGAAATTAAATAAAATGAAATAAAAAAGAGGGGAAAAACGTGAAATACGTTGCATAATTCAATTTGGCTTCTTTATTATCTTTTGTTTCTTTGGTTTTATGCACGTAATTTTTGTACTTTTATCTACAAAAGATCGTGACTATTAATTAAAAAAATAAAAAAATTCCTTTAAAAAAATTTAAAGAGAAAAAATACGTAAAATACCTAAAATAATGATTTAAGATGTAAATATACTACATAGTTAAAGTCATAATCCGAATTAATTTCAAAGCCAATGATTTGGCCCGGTTGAGTCAAATAAATTTTTTATGCTGGACCCAACTTGAAATAGTAAACCCCAGAGGGTTTAGGTAATCAAGAAATTCAGGAGAATATGAATAGAACACGTCAACCCAAGCTGTGACTGATAAAGTAAACAGAAGCTTATGATTTTATAATCGAAAATTGTATGTGTTCTGATAAATTTATATTGCTAAACACTATTTCAATAAATTAAATGTGACAAACAAAGCAGGAGAGATTCAAATATTAATTATTCTCTAAGATTAAAAAGTCACAAGTGCAACATATGTTACAGATATTTGAGGAGTGTTGTACTACATACATACATTATTCGTCATTACGACCCTTTAGTCAGGATTACAACACAGCTTCTCACACCACTTATGTTGTGTGCGTTAATTTTATACATGAGTAGCGGGACTTACAGTTTTAAGTCGACTCCGAACGGAAGTTTTTTTGAGAAACTTTTCATGCAATTTTCATTTTACTCCCAGACTTTTTGCCAGAAATATGCTAAGAGGAAGTCGCCGAAGAACTATTTGGTTCATATTTTCGTTTTTATGTCTGACCTGGGGCTGGACCTGGAGAGTGTTCCACTGCGTTACATAAATATTGATTAATAGGTTGAAATTTATTTTTTTCTAATTTTTTAAAAATGTTTTTTTATTTTTAAAATTTTTCTGATTTTATGTATAATTTTCTTTTCATTTTTATTATATGTTTCCAGAAACATATCCTCATAGAACAGAATCTACATTTCATAACTAAAATTTCTAATTTGATGAGTATTATATTTTACTTTTTTGCTTCACTATTATAAACCACTGTAAATAAAAGCCATTGTCTCCATATAGCATATGCATTGCAGTTTGGCATTGCCAACTATCACTTTGAATATTATAATCAGCGATACGTGAAAACATTTCTAATATGTATGCATATGTGCTGCCTGATAAATATCGTACTGCATATTACACTCTCATTAAACAACAAAAACAACATTAAACAATCGAAAAACAATAATACATACTCTCTCTTTGATTCTGTTTCCCGTTAGATTAGGCAAACTTAAGTGTTTGACCTTCTCTGATATAGAGAGTAATGCTGGCAAAGTAATGTTGATATACACACATACACACACACAGTTAAAACGAAATCCCATTCCAATTGAATTGAGTATAGATTTCATAGAGAAGATTATCATCGGGAGCAGTTTTTTAATATGCTCACATTAACGATTATGTTAACGACAGCTGTCGTGTATTGTTTTCATATGCTTTACTTAATGTACGTGTATGTGTAATTGTAATGGTCGTGCTTATTGAACACACCACCCAAAGATTTCGTTTTAAACACAGGATACATGGAGTATTTGATTTTCAGTTGCAATGTTAAATGCGTGTGATATATATATGTGTGTGTGTGTTGTAAGCAGACTTACAATTCAATTGTGTATTGATATCAAAGAGAGGATTAACGGGAGTTCTTATATGTGATATTAACGATTATGTCAACGACAGTTGTCGTATTTTAATTTTGATTTGTTTGTAAGTGTGCGGGCATAAGTGCTGTTTTTTTTATGTGAATAGAAGAGTTTTTCTTGTAAAACATTTGCATACGATGTAGTAAATGTAACGGAATAATTGAATGTGTTGTGTGTGAAGTCTCTTTCTCTATGCTGATATCTTGAGTAGAACTCGCTTTTCTCTCGTATACTTTCAAGGTAGGTGGAATATCGTAACATAGTTTGTGTTTTCGTGCGATAGAAAATCAGTTTCGTCGCATGTTACAAGCCTATGGATACAATGAACACACTTAAAACATTTAAATTAAGGCATTTGAAACATTAATTAGGGACCCTTCCTTACTCTACCCTATAATTTTTAACCACACTGTCTGTTGTCTAGTTTAGTAAAAACAAAATTTTAACTCTGGCAACTTTGAGAATACATTGCCAAAAATCAGACAAAACTTTCCATTACAATTCTGCTTTTTTTTTAATTAAAAAGATTTTCCCTCTTTCTCTTGCTAAAATCTTTTTTTTTTTTTTTTTTTATTTTTGTTTCTTAATCTCTAATTAATTATGCAATTTTAATCGCAATCTTACTGAAGGCAAAATTCTCCGAATAAAAATGAGCATAAGAAATGAAAGAAGGCAAAATAACTGTTATTTTACTACTAAGTACTTACTAGACTTTTAAAACCAACAAACAATTTTAAATTCTCACTTCTACTCTGCTATACTGTGCCATACTTGTATGTGTTCTTACTGCAATAGTGTTGTAGCAGCAGCAGTAGCACTAACACTTTCAAAACAAACAAACAATTTTACTCTCTCCTATGCTTTGCCTACTACAGTAGCAGCACTCACTAACACTTTTTTAAAAGAAGCAAACAATTTTACTCTCTTTCTTTTATGCTTACTTTCTTTCGTTTGTTGTTGTTGTTGCTTTAAAACTTTTTGCATAAACTATGACCTCATTACATACACTATAAATTGTTAACTCGACATGAGGATTAGAGTACGTGTGTGTTAGTCTGGCTTTTCTTCCTCTTTGAGTAGTGTTCTCTTGCAGCAGTCAATGTTGTTGTGTTTTCTGTTATTGAAGACGCACACATCATTATTAAGAAACACTTACTGACTGACTGTGTTAAAGTCTCAATTATTACTGTCAGAGAGCAGCTAAGTTAGTGTTGCCATTGCAACAAAACGTTTGTATTACGAACATTGCTTTGTTTAAACTGAAGTTAAAACTAATATTGGCTTGTAATTCAGTTAAAGAGAGAACTTAAGAAGTCTTTCTTATTCTTTTTAAGTTTTTAAACTCTTTTTATTAAATTTTTCTTGTACTGTTTTTATCACTCTTTTAGAATGCAAAGAAAGAAAAAGTTTTTTTTTTTTACTACAATAACAATAACAACAATGCCTGTGTGTTATTGTTGTTCCTGCTAACATAAGAATTTCCACGCATTTCAAGTAAAAATTGATGCTTAAAATGCCTGAAAAAAGTGAAAAAAATACGGGAAAAAAGTGCGCATTTGGCAAAGTTTGAGAAATTTCAATTTTTTTTGCGTTAAAAAAAATAATTTTAAAAAATAACAGAAAATTGAAAATTTTAAATTTTTTTGTAAAGCTTTATAAGGCAAAAATATTTTCTGTTGTTGTTTTATTATTTTGCTGACCTTGAGCTTGAATATTGCTGCTACTGGTTGGTTATATTGGCAAAGCAAAAATCAATTCCTAGAGACAAACATCATCGACAGATTTACCGGTCTTATCTTGCCCCCCAAGATAATAGAACTCAGGCCAATTGATATCTACACACTTACTTATGTAATTTTGGCCAGGCGTCTCTCACACTTACGCGCCTTCGTTTGGTCACGCCAGTCATACAACAGAGCATAACTGTTGCAGTTGGAAGGACCAACGCAGATAAGGTTGTTCTCTACGGCGACTTCCGTTAATCCTAAAGGCTATAATCGCTGCCAATCTTATATTATATGAAGCCATTCCCATTGCCATTTATATTTTGGGTGTTATTGCTTACCAAAACCCTGTTATTTCTTGGTAAGATCACATATATTACCATATACAATCATTTGCAAGCAGAAAATCAAAGACGAGTATACTCGTCCTTGGCAATAGGAAGGCAGCAGAAGGACTCGATATCCTTTTTCATATTTGCGTGCGTTTTAGTCGAAAAAAAAACTAATAAATCACACAGATGGATAAAATAAAGTAAATGGAATAAAATCATTTGTAAAGGCGAGTATACTCGTCGTTGGCAACAGGAAGACTGAAGGGCTCAATATCCTTTTTCGTATTTGCGTACGTTTTGGAAGAAAAATTAAGAATGAATCACTCAAATGGATAAAATAAAGAAAATGGAATAAAACGAGGCACATTGTGAAAATTGGCAACACTTACAAGCAATTGTCACTATTGTCGATTGGCGAAAAAAATTTTTTTTTTGCTAATTTAAAAGCCTGCATATTATGATATATTTAAAGTAGAACGACTATACTCGTCTCGGCAAACTATGACGTCTCTGTCAAAAACGAGTATACTCGTCTTTGGCAGCGAATTAAACAATATCTGCGGAGGACAGTCGATATGGTGGAAAAATGGTACATACTGCAGTCATCCCACTATGTATCTATCCATGGTATCAAGGATTTAAAACAGGTGTCCTTACAATCGGGCTGTTGTTTGAGATCAGAGTTATACATAGGCGTCGAAGCTAATTGTTTTCTTGAAAGTAAGCAAAAAAAAGGTATGCTCTGCATAAATGTCGATAAATCGGATAAAAAATGGATTTGTGAAGGAAGTGGACCTATTAGACTAGATAGCCATGCTTTCAAGGATTCAAAACAGGTTTTCGTTTTGATCGTGTGTTATTTGGGATCAGAGTTATGGGCGTCAAAACTAATACAGGGGACAAAGCTAATAGCTTTCTTATCGACAAAAACCAAAAAATGCAAGTTATCGACAAAAAATGCAAGTTATCGACCAAAAATGCAAGTTATCGACCAAAAATTCAAGCTATCGACAAAAAATGCTAGTTATCGACCAAAAAATGCAAGTTATCCCTTTTCTCGCTTTAGTATATCAGGTGAGACTATTTTGAGTGTTTGTCGCATTCGCCGAAGCATAAAAAGTTGTTTAAAACTCAAATCCACTTTGTCCAACTGAGGTGCATAAGAGCAGGTTTCCTGCATAAATATTTGATGTCTAGAGCGACCTTGAGCGTGTACCTGTGGATGTTTTGTTTTGTTGTAATTTGTATCTCCAACTCTTACAAATTATCCATCAATCTTTCCCTTTATAATTCATTTCCGACAATAAAAAATTTCATTCCACAACAGCTTATCGCATGATGATGGCAATTATCGCTGCTATAAAACCAAATATCTCTCCTTCTCCCCACTTTATATCAATAAACCCCGCTCTCTTTGGAACCTATTTTAATGTGGCAATAACAGATACACACACACACAGATGTTAAGCATGCATGCTGATGAACATCATCTGAACATGATGTTGCACAGTTGGCAAGGCCCCCTCCCCAGTTTAATGAATAATTTTTAGTTTTTATTTTCATGGATAAGAGATTGTGAGGGGTAAAGATAGGAGAGGAATCAAAAATTTTGTTTATTCTATTGGAAATGCAATCCTTTAGCAAATATTGACTGCATTGATGCACAACACAGGCTGTATGTTGGGCGGATATTGGACTTTGCATTATTATTGCAGCAACATATTGTTGCGCTGCATATTGTTGATGTATGCACAGGAAATATTAAGAGGAACACACCACACACATATTGTGTTGCGTGTGTGTGTGTGTGTGTGTATCATAAATATTCATTCACAAGATTTGTGGCACAAAATAAATCATTATTATGGAGCAGTAAATTGATGAACAGATGCGCTGGCCTAAAACCTCCTACACACACATACACCACCCATCCATCCATCCGTCCATCCATCCATCCATCCTGCCAACTAAACATATACAGTGTACAATAAAATTATATCCACACAGCTGCTGATGTTTAAAGGCAGTTTGTTGGATTGATGGTTAGAAATTGCAACCAGATTCCTTCGTCAATTAGCTCCTGCTGCTGGTAACGAAGTTTTGTTTCCATTTTCGATTTTTATGTTTATTAAGGGCTCTTCAATGCTTACACATTGCTTTAGAGTACTTTCCTGCCATGATCTGCAATCAAAACTTTCCCTATCATCTGCGATCTCATCACGTTCTCCTCAATCTTTGCTGTAGAGGCTTAGCAGCTGTGTTATCAATCTGCGTTTCTATATGGAACTCATGTTGATCACTTCAAGACACTGCGGAGATCGGGAAGTTTTAGGAAACGTTGACTTCTCTAGAAAGTTCACAACCAATGTCCCTCAGGGGAAGAACATCAACAATGTTCGTTAAAAAAAGCGTAGAAATGCATTTAATTCCTTGTGAGCTTTCAGTGAAGCAGGTTCTCGTCGCTTCTTTTTGGAATTTTTTTTTGTTTATCGTTTAATTGATAAAAAACTTAATTAAAATATTAAGCAAAACTGGGAAACAGAATTTTTTCCCACAACCCTCTCTCTATCTGTCTCACTCTCTCTATCTGTCTCAGTCTCTCTGTCTGTCTCACTCTCTCTATCTGTTTGTCTCTCTTTCTATCTCGGTCTCTCTATCACTATCTGGCTCCCTCTCTATCTCTATCTGTCTCCCAATCTCTATCTGCCTCTCTCTCTATCTGTGTATCTGTCTATCTTTCTAACTCTCTCTCTATCTGTCTCTCTCTCTCTCCTCTCTCTATCTTTCTAACTCTCTATCACTATCTGTCTCACTCTCTATCTGCCTCTCTGTCTCTATCTGTTTTCCTATCGCTATCTGTCTCTCTCTGTCTGTCTCTCTCTCTCTGTCTCTCTCTCTCTCTCTCGACAGATAGACATCTCTCTCTCTATCGGTCTATCTCTATCTGTCTCTCTATCTATATCTGTCTCTCTTTCTTTTTCTCTCTATCTGTCTGACTCTCTCTCTATCTCTATCTGCGTCTCTCTCTATCTGTTTCTCTTTATCTGCGTCTCTCTCTATCTTTCTAACTCTCTCTCTCTCTAACCGTCTCTCTCTCTCTCTATTTGTCTCTCTCTCTATCTGACTCATTCTCTTTCTCTATCTGTCTCTCTCTCTCTCTCTGTCGGTCTCCGTCTCTCTCTTTATCTGTCTCTCTCTCTCTCTGTCGGTCTCTGTCTCTCTCTCTATCTGTCTGTCCCTCTCTCTCTCTCTATCTGCCTCTCTAAATGTCTGTCTCTCTCTCTTTTTCTCTATCTGCCTCTCTCTCTCTATCTGCCTCTATCTCTCTCTATCTGCCTCTCTCTCTGTCTATCTGCCTCTCTCTCTCTCTTTATGTCTCTCTATCTGTCTCCCTCTCTCTATCTGTCCCCCTCTCTCTCTCTTTCGTCGTTCTCATACTCTCTGAACGCTATCCTTTTCTGTTGCCGATACAATGCGGGGAAACCCTTTCTGTTGCAACAATTCAAGTCTCATTTGGTTTGTTTTTGTTGTTGCTGTTCAAAAACAGTGTCAAGGAATTGCTTCTAACGAAATTTGTTCAATTGCTATGAAGCTGTTGTGTTGCCTGAAGTTTCCCCCATTCCCCCCCTTACATTCAATAGAACTTTGCTCCCCCCCACCAAAAATTTTCGTGTGAGAATTTCTTTCCAATATTTGAGTGTTTTTGGCCATTAAAAAAAAAAAAAAACAACAACCTTAGGGTTGCAAGAGAATGAGGGAGAGAGAAAGAGAGAGAACCGGGGAGTTGCCAAAACTGCCTCGAGTGTTGTTAATAATTCTGCTACTCCTGCTGTTGGCTGTTCATTTTTTGCCATTTCGGTAGTCTTTAGTGTGTTATGGTTGCACAGAGTGACTGTTTTATTGTTGTTGTTGGATTGCTAGTGGCATTGAAAGCCTAAGGCAGGAGCATGATAATGGTGTTGTTGTTGTTGTAATTCCAATGTGACTATGCTAAGCATGACATTTTATTGCTACAAACTGTAGCCTGTGAAAGTAGTTGAAGCACAACTCTAGTACTACATAGTTGTAGTTGTAGTAGTAGTGGTAGCAGCCTGTAGTTTTGATGTGCACTTACATGAGGTCTCTAGTAAACGATACGTGCCAAGCATTTTCAATTTATTTTTGTTCGATTCCTTATGCTTATCGAAACGCCACCACATTATGACACTCGTTTTGGTGTTCACATTCGCGTTCACGTTCATTTCATTTTGTGTTTCTGACTTCATTTTCATCATTTTGTTTGCCACACACACACACACAGTAATTCTTCATCATCATCCTCATCATCATCGTCATCGTTGACATTGTCATCAACAATGGCATCGACATCGACATCGCCATCATGATCGTCTGTCTCATTATTGACATCCATTTGCTGGTCTCTCTGATGGCTTTCTAGCAGCACGTCACATACTGTTATAGTTGCCTGGCCATCGCATGTTGGCCATATTGATGTTGTTCTTGGCCTTCTTATCAACTCGACCACAACAAACAGTAACTAAAGCAGTTAAATGATGGCCATTGATTGAGATATTGAAGGGTTCAAGAGTTGAAGGGTTAAAGTTCAAATGCAGGATTTTTTTTTTTTAGCATTCGATTAACAATTTTAGGGGGAAATTTCCTGGAATTGAAAGACTGAATCCCGTCTGGTATAGGATTGTATAGGGTCTTAGGAATGGGAAAGAATAAATAATAAATTTGGATTGGTTAAGGCGTCGGGGTCTTCTTTGAGAACTTGAGTTCTGTGTCGAGAGCCGACATCAAGGCTCTCCACAGATTCATTAGCAGCTTGGGCTGGTTGAAAGGTGCTAGGGCTTCATAAGTGTAGTCGCACTCTCAACCTCTTTTGTTTTGCGTCTGTTTCTTTTCATTCCTCCGTTTCCCATTCTCCCTCCCCTTCCCTACATTCCTATATCCTCCATTTCCTTCCTCCTCCTAAGGACAATGTACAATGGGTCAATTTCAACCTCCGGGTACTGTGCTTGTCTTGACCGACATCGGCGCGTCCTCTAACCTAACCTAACCTAAGGCGCAATAATCCTTTTAGTCAGGATTACAATCTAGTTCTTCGCATCACCCATATTGATCAGATGTGTGTATTAATTTTAGCCGTGAGTGGCTGGGCCCACAATTTTCTTCTGCTCTCAGAGTTTTTTTTTTACTAGAAGATTGCTGAGAGGAAGTTGCTTAAAGAAATATTTTTTTTTTTTCAATTTGGCTTTCTTTGAGAACCTGGCCTTATGTCCTACAACCACACTACCTACTGGACTACCGGGGACTTTATATGAACTTGTTCATAAGGAACTAATTGCAATGGAACTGGATATCGCTGGACTAGAAATTGATGCATTAAAATGGATTAAAACGGTATTGGAGAACGTGGAACCCGATTGCATAGGTACGGAAACATGGGAGCATAATGCCCTGAACTTGGATATCCAATTGTCTTAGAGCTTGTTATTGTGGTAGTGAATTCATTGAAACTGGATGTCATGGAACATATTTCGCTAGATGTTAACTCTTTTTCCAGCTCAAGTCTGCTCTAATTGTTGGACTTTTGTTGATTATTGGAGATTCCTCTGCAACAGATTACACAGCCCTGCAAATTTGGACTTTTTTTGGTGCAAATAAGATCAGTCCAGGTGTTTCTGAAGGCATTTTGCTTTCCATTACATCAGGTTTTCGAGGTTTTTGGGGTTGCTGGTTATAGATCTTTATTCAGATTTAAAAAAAATTCAAAATGGCGGTTCCAATATGGCGGTCGTATGGCATATGGCGGTTTTCAAGTAAATTCGAATAATTTTTATAAACCTTGACTATCATATTGGACCCGCCATTTTAAATTTTTTAAATCCGAAATGAAGATCTGTAATCAGCAGCCCCAAAAACCTCGAAAACCTGATGTGATGGAAAGCAAAATGCCTTCAGAAACACCTGGACTGATCTTATTTGCACCAAAAAAAAGTCCAAATTTGCAGGGCTGTGTAATTTGTAACCAGCGGCCCCAAAAAACCCCACCGAGTAACAATTTTCAAGTAAATCTGATTAATTTTTAAAGACCTCCGCGTAATGCGTTTTTTTTTCTCTTGCACGTGAATGCAATCAATTTGGCTTTTGGGCTCATTTTAAAAAGCAAAAATCAATTGGCAATTCCTGATAATAGCAATGGTTCTAGCACGTCAGTGTTTAGCTCTACAATTTTTTAAAAAAATGTCCCAAGAACGCTATTTTTAGGAGCTTCAACCCCCTTTTTCTCGAAAACCTGATGTTAAGGAAAGTTTAAGAATCCAGATCCGTGTTCAGCATGTAAAATGCCGTCAGAAACACTTGGGACCATCCTATTTGCAAAACCTATGCAGGGCTGTATTATTGAAGTTGTTTCCGAATAATTCACGACATTCTATTCCAGCTCCCCCAAATGTTCGATTGTCTGATTGTATTGCAGTGTTGCATTTTACTTGTCCTTTAAAGTCCTTTAAAGATGCATTTGAAGGATAATCGTGCATGAATATAAAATAGCTACGCTATCAAGCATTTCCTATTAAGAAATTTCTTTCCTGTTGAAAATGTTTTTAATTTCACACACACACACACCCAGTATATTTAAAATATTTTCTCTTTCTCTCTCTCTGTATCTCTTTATGGCAATTAAAAAAAGATGCCATTTGCTATCAATGGCCACTTTAGGAGTTAAAGGTGAATGTGTGTGTGTGTGTGTTTGCGAGTTAAAGTTCTCTTACAAGTAATTAAAATAGAAAAAGACGAAAAAAAAAACGACGAAGCAAAAGAAACGTAAATTTAAATAGGTTTTGTGTGTCAAAGCAATTCAAAACAAAAACCATCAACAAACGAAACACTTGAAAACAAAAACAGCATAAACATTAACGTTGTGTCTTCTCATCTTCTTCGTGTTTATTTTTGAAATTCAACAACAACTACAACAATAACGGCAAACCAGCAATACATATAAAACACACACGAAAAGAACTACAGAGAGAGAGAGAGAGACAGAGATAGAGAGTGTAAGACCGAAAAACTATTTTATGTTGTAAACACACAACACAATACAAATTCACATACGCACACACACACATTCAGACTGCCAATGCTAGCTAAGACGGTACAGGATATAAAGGAGAAAACTAACACAGCGATTCGAAATGTTGGTGCAAGGTTGGATGAGGCAGGTTTGACACTTGCTGCACATAAAACGGAAGCCGTTTTGATAAGCTGCCGGAAGGTAATGGAGAAAATGAATGTGACCGTTGGAGGCACAGAAATCGAATCAAAGAGGGCGATAAAGTACCTCGGAGTGATTATCGATGACAGGTTGAATTTCAAGGAGCACGTAAAATACATAGGCGAAAAGGCATCTGTAACGCAGGGAGCACTGGCGAGGATGATGCCAAATATTGGAGGACCAGGTCCATTCAAGAGTAGAATAATTTCAGCGGTAGTAACGTCGATAATGCTATATGCTTGCCCCATATGGTCGGCGGCACTCTCCGTGGGGTCGACAAGAAGAATACTGTCCTCGGTGTATCGTCTAAGCGCGATTAGATGGATAAGTGGCTTCTGGACAGTGTCTGATGAAGCGGTATTGATATTTGCATAGACAATACCAATAGACATATTGGCGGATGAGATGAGGCGTATATACTTTCGCCGTCTAGAGAGTCCTGGACGGACAGCAGCTATAAAAGCGGAGGAAAGAATGACTTCCATGCATGGAGAACAAACATTGTGAGTTGAATTATTACGTGATCCAGTTCCTAACTGGTCATGGATGTTTTAGGAAGTACCTGCACAGATTTGGACATGATACTTCCCCTATATGCCCAAACTGTGTAGATGAAGAGGAAGATGCGGAGCATATTCTAACATGCTGCCCCAGGTTTAGATGGCCCGGAGAAACTAGATTAGGACCAAACTGGCTCATGGAGGAGCTGTTGAATTCTAGGACGCTATGGAGCCAATACAGCCAGAAAATGTCCGAAGTAATGATAGTACTCCGAAGGTTGGAGGAACGAAGGCGAAATTTAAGATAACGTGTTAAAGCTTTCGAGCTAACCAGCCCTCCGCGAAGTAATACCTTACGGCAGTCCCGCGGGGGGGAAAATGGTCAGAGAGTAGGGGGTGGGTTAGTACGTAGGCACCAGTGACGGTGAATCGTGCATGCTTTTGTCGGAACAAAAGTATCTTTAGAAGATTTACCACCTCCTAAGGCACAAAAAAAAAAAAAAACCAATGCTTGCTAGGCTGGGGCTATGGAGAAGAGGACCTATAGAGCAGGAATAGAAGCGGCCTACAGGAGATATGCTCTCAGGGTGATTTCTGCCTTCCAAACGGTGTCTACTGATGCAGCGTTAGTGATTGCTTGGATGATGCCTTTGAAGCTAGTAGTGGATATAGAGAAGAGGAAATATGACGTAAAGAGAGGAACAGATTTTTCGAACCCTGTCCAACTAACTGATGATGCCATGGATAGATGGTAGCAGGACTGGTCCAATTCCACTAAGGGAAGATGGACCCACAAACTCATACCGAGCATAGGCGTATGGACAAAAAGAAGACACGGCCAGGTGAACTTCCACCTGATACAGTTGCTAACGGGCCATGGATGTTATAGGGCTTATCTCTATAAGTTTGGCCATGGCGTGGATGAGGTGATTGAAAGTGTAATGAACTAGGTTGGTTTTAGTACGTATGCGTTTAGCAAGCCGAGAGTAAGTCTTGCGGTGAATCGTGCACTTTGGTAGGCCGGACTATCAAGGGCCATGGATGTTATAGGGCTTATCTCTATAAGTTTGGCCATGGCGTGGATGAGGTGATTGAAAGTGTAATGAACTAGGTTGGTTTTAGTACGTATGCGTTTAGCAAGCCGAGAGTAAGTCTTGCGGTGAATCGTGCACTTTGGTAGGCCGGACTATCAAGGTCTTTCGAAGATTTTCCAGCCTTTAGCTCGCATAGCTATAAAAAAAAACCCAATGCGTACGACATCTATTCAGATCAGAGATTAGCATTAAATCGTTTTTTCGCTGCTCATACACCACCATTGTCCCTCAGGGGAAGATCACCATCAACTTTTTACTCACATAGGGCACGAAAAATGAATTCAGTTGCTTCTTATCGCTTCTTTTTGAAATTTTTTTTTCGTATATCAATTATACACCCAAAGAAAAAATGCAGTAAGATTAACTATTTTATAATGATATCCACTAATAACAATGCGAAAGAATTTCCATTTTTAGAAGAATATTTGTCAAGCAACATACGCAGTCTTTATGGATTTGGTGTCACTACATAAACATATTATTAGTAGGTTACACTTGAAACAATAACTACTAACAATTTTCCGCTGGGTTATACACGTGCCTCTCACAAATACACTCACATTTTTATCATGTTCTCTTTGTGACGATGTCTTGAGATCGCTACTCATACGCAGGAAAGGAATCATCTGGATGATCTTGAATTACACACTGAAACCGAACGACATCGTGACGTCATGTCACAGCAAAAGGACTGTGGGTGAAATAAAATCTCAAATATTTCTGCTTTCAAAGAGACGATACTTCATACTCAATCTAAAGCAGGCGTCGGCACAAAGAGAATTTGTTGATAAAAATATGAATGTATTTTTAAGAGTCATAGGTATAATCCAGAGGAAAAATGTTAATAAGATTTTCAAATGTAACCTTTTAATATGTTTTTTATGTAGCGGAAAAAAAAATTAACTTTAAAAATATTCTTCCAAAAATGACAATCATTTCTCATTATTATTCGTGAATCTCATTTGAAAATAATGAATCCTATTATAATTTTTCCATGGGTGTATAATTGATATACAAAAGAATTTCAAATAGAAGCGACAAGAATCCCCTGAGGGATATTGATCCGACGTCTGGTCTAAAGCAAGTTCTGTTGTCAATTCATCTGCTGGGGAATCTCAATGTTGCTGATCCCATTGATTGGGAAATTCCTTGGAATACGAAACAAAAGCAAGAACAATGAAGATAAAATCAGGAACCTTTTAATGGAAAGGCATTTGAATCTACAAAAGCGAAACAGCCTCCTTCCTGTTGTATAAGTTACGGGGTATTGTATGGCATGGTATACCACGAATGCCAGCTACTGTACCCAATATTTCCGCTAAAAACTTGAAACCCATTCAGAAGCAGGCAAAAGCGAGGTGAAAATATTAAGGCTGCACGAGTTACATAATTTATAAATCATACCTCGATGTCTCTTTTTTATGGACAGCACCTTAAGGTTCAATTAGTCGTGACTTTACCATAACGCTGTAGTCGTAACATAATCCGTAACCGTAAATTGCCTATAAGCAGCAATCAGTGTTGCCATGGCCATAATCAGCTGGTTACATTACATAATTATGGTTATGGTTAAGTCATGACTAATTGAACCTTTAGTATGTGGCGGTGGCAGCCATGGATCGATCATATTGTTACAAATGGAAGAAGAGTAGCGTTTTTTTTTTCTTAAAATGTTACGAAAATATCAAATTGCCAGGCAACAAATTTCCATAAAGCAATGACAACAATTACAACAATTGCGAAAATGATACAACAACATACATCAGACGGAAAGAAGACTTGGAATGATGAAAAAAAAAGTGAAATTGAAATTGAAACTTGACTGAGTAACTGACTTTGTTTTTTGCCATTTCAAGTAGCACCAGTAACAGTAGCCACCACATCTTCATGATGATGGTAATGAAAGCGAGTCACAATATACGCCATAAAGTGTTACACAATTGTTAAGACCCCATCCACCTTCCCTCCGCCTAGTTTTAAGCCTTCTCTACGCTATTGTCATTACTGTTGTCGTCTACCAAAGAACAATAGCCAGTCGTCGCCGGTTATGTGGATGCTGTGTTGTGTGTTACTTTCAAGAGGGAAAAAACGTTGTTGTTACTGCCACACAAGCTGGTTTGATTGAATGATTGACTGGCTGGCTGGTTGGCTGGTTGGCAATGAATGAATGATGGATTGTGTACCTCAACTGGTTTTGTAAACCAACTTTGTTTCATTGTTCTTGCTTTTATTGCTGTTGCAGCTGCTGCAGCAATTACCAGTAATTGGTTTAAAAAAAAGAACCCAAATTTGCCAAACAAGTTGCCAACGAAAGCAAAAGTCTTTTTAAACAATCGCCTGCTGTTAATTGTTGCAACAATGGAAGCAGCCATTGCTGCGTTTTTTTTTTGCCTTGAGCCAGAGGTGGTAAATCTTCGAAAGATACTTTTGTTCCGACAAAAGCATGCACGATTCACCATCTCTGGTGCCTACATAATAAAACCCACCCCCTACACACATCAACCACTCTCCCGCCGCTGGACTGCCGTAAGGTATTACTTCGCGGGGGGCTGGTTAGCTCGAAAGCTTTAACACGTTATCTTAAATTTCGCCTTCGTTCCTCCAACCTTCGGAGTACTATCATTACTTCGGACATTTTCTGGCTTAATAGGCTCCATAGCGTCCTAGAATTCAACAGGTCCTCCATCTAAACCTGGGGCATCATGTTAGAATATGATGCTCCGCATCTTCCATTGCTGCGTATTGTATATGAATTGTACACACACACACACACACACGCAAAAGGAAATGTTTGCATGACCATAAACTGATAGAGACTAGCTCCTGGTGATCCTTTTCATTCTATGCAACACAGCCATAGATAGGGAGGAGGGCATACAAGCATATTGCATTCGAACTAAGGCTGCAGGAACTTGAGTTTTTGTTTTACAAAAAGAGACTTTATTCCTCTGACCCAAGTACTTTTAGGGAGACACCAGGCAGATTTGTCTCAATATGGATTCAGATTGATCAAATTGATGTGAAATCTCTATGTGCACATATGTCTAGAGGCAATGCCGTCTTTAGGAACTTAATTGATGCCTTTGTTCTGCACTTGTTAACCTAAGACGACGACGGATTCTCAGGTAATCGACGTTTGTTGAGTAATAAACCCCCCGTGCCTTCACAAAACTATCGAATTGATTGTAAACCAAGATCGTGATGTTCAACTCCGTTAGACTATTTACTTAGCGCAAAAGGTGTTTACGAGGAAAAGGCACAATCTGTAGTGCTTTTTAAAATTTTACAAAAAAAAACTTTCGTTTCTTCAGTGAAAATGTTTGAACATTTAAAGTGACAGCAGTGGTGGCTTTTGAATTTCATGATAATTTCTTAATGTAAAGTTGTCTCTTTCCCTCTCATCCCTTTCATCTTAGACGTAAAGACTTTCAAATGTAATCTTAATAAATAATTCCGTTTGTTAAAGCGACACACACACAATTCATTACAGTGCTCTGCTCACGAGGATTGCATTGAATTGTGTGATACTCCGGGGTAGTAGTAGTAGTAGTACGACTCATTAAAAATTCTCTTTTCGTGTAACACTGGCAATAAGGCAAACGAATGCATGAATTACAATAACAAATTATGCATACTCATATACTCACACACACAAACACACAAGCGCTCGTATTTGCTGGGTTTTTGAGAAGAAGAAGAAAATTCTCTATAAGAAAGAATTCTTTTTGAAATGAAAATGCCTACACACTCTCATCCTCCTTTTCTCTTTATCCTTTTTGCTTAGTTTCTTTTTTTTCGTATGTTGAGCCGAAGATTAATTGTGATATGGTTGTTGTTGTTGCTATTGTCGCTAAAATAATTCAATATTTTTTTATGCCACAACACGAAGCACTTGAAAAAGTAGTTCTAAACAGCAGCAGCATTAGTGGTTGTGGTAACGAACACTACCCGTATTGTTTAGTGTTGTAAAGTGTACTGATAACTACGACGAGTATTTAAATTAAAAGCGAGAGAGTAAAAGTAAAAGAAAATATGTTTTAAAATTATTTTAAATTTAGTTTTTATTGTGATTTTTATTTTAAAATTACAAAACTGAATGCAACATCTAGATTATTTCAAGTAATTTTAATAGAAAATTTTTTTTCTAACATGCAACAATTTTTGATTAAGTTTTTATCGCATGCTACAAAAAGTAAATCTCATAATGTTTTTTATATATTTTTATTTTTCCATAGTATGAAAGAAATGTTTTTCTGGTTGTAAATTCCATTCATCTAATATGACATTAGTTTTGTATTACATGCTATATACAGTGAACTCGCGAAAATGAGAACACTCGGAAGTGTGAAACGTGAACAAATTCTAAAATGTGAAAAAAATCTAAAAGCTCTAAAACGTGACCATTTTTTTTATTTTTTGTTTTTTATTCTGTTTTTAAATTGTGAAATCTTTAGAAATTCACGATCAAATTAAAGCAAGTGAGATCGTGGTTTAAACACCAATGATGGATGAATTCAAAAATTTAAATAAAGGTTTGGTGTTCGTCTTCTAAAAATTTTCGGAGAAAAGTTTTCTGCGGCCCACTTAAGGAAAAGTTATAAGCAAAAATGAAAGAAATCGCTCTTTGTAAAGATCAGCCTTCTAATGTTGATGAATCTGGATTATATTGCAAGCGACCTAGCTTCTCACACCACTTATGTTGTGTGCGTTAATTTTATACATGGGTAAAGGGACCTACAGTTTAAAGTCGACTCCGAATGACAGACTTTTGAGAAGCTTTTCATGGCAATTTTTACTCTCAGAGTGTTTGCCAGAAATCTGCTGAGAGGAAGTCGCCGAAAAATTATTTTTAAATTTTCGTTTTGATGTCTGATCTGGAATGCGAACCCGGTCCTTTCGTCTAATAAGCCAACACACTACCTACTAGACCACGGCGGCTTATTTATTGGTAATTGCGAAATCTAAAAAGCCACGAAGTTTCAAGAACTTTACTTGCCTTGTGAATTACAAATGACATCCAAAATTTTTTATGACTTGTTTCATTAATGTTTTGTTATGAAGGCAGATTTCAACTGAAAAATTTAAAACTGAAGACTTTGTTATAATTTTTGGCCTTAGGTTACTGAGTTCTTGACTAAAAAGGGGGTACCGGTAAAAGGCCTTAAATCTTAATTGATTTCTGATGACACAATCATTTGCGCAATGTTTTTGCCACCCTACGTCCTATCGTTAATTTTTAAAATAACAAAACTGTATTAAAGGAACAGCCCCCTGGCATTAATGGCTGGAAAAGAAACAGAATCCTTAAATTCTATTAAGTTGGTTAACTATAAAAGACGCAATTGATCTTTTGGACTCAGTGGGGGGTAGAATTTCGCAATAAATTTTAAACAATTGATGGAAAAGTATTACAAATTCAGTTTTGGACAAAGATGACCCCCATGATTTTTTTTATTTATTAAATAGAGTAATTTTTTATTTAAAATTTTGGTACTCGATAACATAAACAAACTCGAAAATATGAACTGCATTGGTAATAATTAGTTTATGTTATCGCGAGTTCACTGTATTAGTAGACTTTCTTAGATTTTAAAATTCCATACTGAATTGCTGTTTTTTTTTTTGTCTTATGGGATATTTTTCTTAACAAGTGTTTAATAGGTATTTATATTATATAATAATTTTTATCATATGCTTTAGGTTTGGAAGTTGCATATTAAGTTTATTTTACGACTTTTTGTTGCATGAGATAAATTTGTAATATCATTTAACAATTTTTCTAAAAATTGTATTTTTATAAGCCAGTATAACTTTTTTTTATTGCATGCTTTTTATTATAAATAGTTTTTTATAGCATAAAATATAACAAGCAACAATTTTTGATTAATTTTTTATCGCATGCTACATACGTTGGGCTTTTATCATAGTATGAAAAATAGGTTTTTCTGGTTGTAATTTGAATTCATCTAATATTACATTAATTTTGTATTACATGCTATATATAATTATTGTTTTTTAGATTTTCTAAATTTTTCATAATTTTTTCTTTTTTTTAATTATATAACTTGCTTTTTAAAGTTCCATATTAAATTTTTATCACATTTTTTTAACAAGTGTTTAATAGGTATTTATGTGATAAAATAATTTTTATCACATGCTTTGGATTTAAAAGTTGCATATGAATTTTGTTTGGTGCTTATTGTTGCATGAGATAAATTTGTAATATCATTTAAACATTTTCCTAAAAATAATATTTTTATAAGCCAGTATAAATTTTTTTTATTGCATGCTTTTTATTATAACTAGTTTTTTTATAGCATAAAATATTGTTTGTATGTGTGTTTGTATTTTTCAAAATGAAAAACATACCATTGAGTATTTAAAGCAAAAAAGAAATCCCCAAAAAAAAGAAGAAACAAAATGTCTCGCTTGTTTTTGTCTGCCAGTTTATAAAATTCATCGTCTGTGGCAAACCGGTTGTCGAATTTTTATTATCGATAGTAATAATAACAACAACAACAAACAATATACACGTCATACAAATACAAAAATGCAGACTTCACATAATATTTCATGGGCTTAACTAACTACAGCCTTAGAGACAGTCGTCTATGGCAAGTAAGTTATTTGAAAAACAAATTTTAACTTTTTGACTGTGTTATTATCGTCTCTCAATTCATACACTCAAGTATGTATGCATGTGTGTATGTATGCATGTGTTTACTGGTCGTCTTTCAAGCCTCTCAATGGCATGAATAAAACAACAGCAAATAAATTTTGTTTTTATGATAATGAAGATGATAATGATGATGATGATCAAGTTGATTATAATTACTATGATGCTGTAGTGTGTGATAGTGTGTTAATGTTGTTTGTTGTTGAGTTATTGCAGTCATCACCGCGTCAGCTGAATTTGCCATATTTAAACCAGAATTTTATTTTCAATTCAGTTTTCAAGTTCACACAAATGGTGAGTTAGTGGTGTGCTAGAAAGAAACATTTTTTCTCTGCTTTTTTCCCCCTTTCATCTCATTTACTGTATTTTAATTTAGCATTTTAGGTAGGGCCTTCACTATATTTCCTTTCTTTCTTTTGTTGTCGCTGTTGCTTTCGTTTGAAAACGAAAAGCCAAACATTCTACGAAACATGTTTATAGAATATAAAGTCAGCAACATTGTTGCTGCAACATATGTCAATACATTAGTTGCTTGCAAATTAGAACCACTTTGTTTTTGATGCAATTCTCATTTCTGAAGGTTTTTTTTTTTCGAATAAAAAAATAACGAATTAAACAGATTTTCTTTCAAAAACTAAAATAAATTTTAAAACTTTTAAAATTTTTTTTGATTCAATTTTATTTGATAAAAAAATGAAAACAAAATGTAACAATTCATAATTTAGCCACAAAATACATAAATGCGACAAAAAAACATTAAATACGGAAAAATACATATAATTTGGTGATTCCCCTTTTTAGTTTAACAAAATATAAACAATTTGGGGATTTCTTGTATTAAAGGAGCTCAGAAATTAGAATTTAAATTCGATATTTAAAGCGTATAAGGTATTGCAAGCACTGATTCTAATTTCTGGAATTTCTAATTACTAAAAGTTCTAATTTATAAGCTTCTACTGTTACACTACTAGCTTCTACTACAATACAGTTGTAGGCAAAAATAAGCACTGACCTTTCATTAATGGAATTCTCTTAAGAAATCCTTTAAAAGTCGTCCTGAAGTCGCCGTGGTCTAGTGGGTAGTGTGTTGGCTTATTAGATGAAAGGGCCGGATTCGAGTCCCAGGTCAGACATCAAAACGAAAAATATTTCTTCTACGACTTCCTCTCAGCAGATTTCTGGCAAAGACTCTGAGAGTAAAAATTGCCATGAAAAGCTCAAAAATCTGTTGTTCGGAGTCGACTTTAAAACTGTAGGTCCTGCCACTCATGTATAAAATTAACGCACACAACATAAGTAGTGTGTGAAGCTTAGGTTAGGTTAGGTCGTAGTGGTAGCTCTGATATCACAAAGCTCACTTGAGCACGCATGGCGGCCCGTTGTGATGTCACGGGTGAAACGCAGTGAGAAGCTAGGTCGTAATCCTGACTGAAGGGTTGTAATGGCCAATTATGTGTGTATGTATGTAATCCTTTAAAAACAACACAAAAGGGATTCATATTAGTATTTTTGTATTAAATTTGCCGTCGTTGCTTTCTATTTAAAGTTTATTTTGGTTTAATGTGGCTCCCCAGTTTATATCGCATGCGATATTCTGTGCGAACAATCATCTCATCATTTGGGATGATGGGATCTGGCCACCAGTTCGACTTTTTTAAGTCTCAGGTTTAAGTGAATAAGCAAGCCAATCACAGCCAACATAACTCATGCCATTGCTTAGATTCAGTTTTTCGGATTTATGTGCAAATATCATGAGTAATTGGACTTTTTGGATGCTCTCCATTCCCAGAAGCCATAGCGGAGATTTGAACGATGTTATGATGATATGCCACATTGTCGTGGTCTAGTGTGCAGTATAATGTGTTGGCTTATTAGACGAAAAGTACGGGTAAATCTCCCAGGTCAGTCATCAAAATGAAATGTGAAAAAAAATTCTCTTCGGCGATTGGCTCTCAGGCGATTTCTGAGAGCAAATAAACTTGCAATGAAATAGTTTCTTAAAAATCTGTCATTCGGAGTCGACGTTAAACGTGGTGGCTTATTAGACGTTCAGATACCAGGTCAGATGAAAATATTTCTCGGTGAGTTTCTCTCAGCAGATTTCTGCCAAAAGCTCAAAAATCTGTCATTCGTAGTCGACGTTAAACTGTAGGTCCCGCCACTCATGTATAAAATTAAAGCACCCGTCATAAGTGGTGTGAAAAGCTAGGCCGTAATCCTGACTGAAGAGTTGTAATGGCCAATTATATGTGTATGTATGCATATGCCTTACATTATGGTATAAATAAGTTTCTATCGCTAAACCAAGCTTTATTTTAATGTTTATTGCATGTAATAAATACTTTTGCAAGCTGATATTATGTCTTATTAAAATATTTATTGGATGCGATATATTTTTCTATAAGTTTTTTTCACTAGTAAGGAGATTGCAGTGAAGGTTTACAAGATTTCTAGTGTTATCAAGTATTTCTCTTTGTAATTTTTTATTGCATGCGATATATTTTTCTATAAGTTTTTTTTTATTATTAGTAAGGAGATACAGTAAAGGCTTACAAAAGATTTCTAGTCTTATCAAGTATTTCTCTTTGTAGTTTTTTATAGCATGCGATAAATTTCTTTTCATTTGCATTGCATTTGTAGTAGATTAGAAATTTGTTAAAAGCATGATATAGTTTTAGTTTGTACACACAAACAAAAACAACTTCTGTTAAGAAAATGGGTTTTTTAACCAAAAATTTAACCTTTTAAAAGCTCTCCTAAATACTGTGGCTTGAGGCTGAAGGCAATGCAAAGTCAAAAATAAATCGTTGAGCTTAAAACAATAGCCATTTTAGCTGTAACGAAAATTTATTATTGGCCCCAGGTGTTATTTATGGTCGCTTATTGTAAAGAAAATCCGAAAAAAATAGAATAAAGCAACTCCAATGTCAAAATGGCCACCCATACATGTTCTTTTGGTTGGTATTTTATTTTCTAGTTCATGGCCATTATCAAATGCTTAAAATAAAACAAGAATTGTAGCACGTTTTAACAACCACAACCCACCAAACAACATTACAAAGAAAAGCGGCAAAATATCTCTTCAAGCCATTTAAATATCAAACACACGATGTTGCATGCTACATAGAAAAAAGCCATCACCTCGCCAGAGACAGACAATAACTTATAACAGCACATGTCGTCTTAAGTAGGAGGTGTAGTAGAGAAAGAAGAGAAAAACGAAAAAAAGGGGCAAAGGAAATTTGTTGAAAACGTATTGCAATAAATATTTTAAACAGGTTTTCATTTCATTCGTTTCTTTTTATTTTTTTCCCGCTGCAAAGCCAACCAACCCTCCTCTTGGGAACCTAAGGCCATAAATTTGATTTGCAAATAATTCATTACGAACGTTTGTTTGGTGTGCCTACACCACCTACTCAAATAATAAATCGCTTTAACTTGTCAGACATTTACACAGAAGGGATTTACTTTTGAAATCGTTTGGTAGAAAAGACTGCAATTTGAAACTTTTTTATAATATGCGATAATTTTTTTCTTGATTCAAATTCCATTTGTTTAGAAGCATTAAATTACTTTTAGCGCATTCGTAGGTATTTCACAAGTAATTTGAGTTGTAAAGTTTTTCTATAGCATGATATAATTTTGTTTTGGTTGTATATTACATACATATGCTTAGGAAATATTAAAAAAATCTTGATTACCGCATGTTATACATTATTCCCAAGTATAATAAATTCCTTTAACTTTTTATAGCACGCTATATTTTATTCGCGTACGAGTTAAATTTGTTGGGGCAATATTTGAAAACATAAAAATTTCTTGGTTTTTATCGCAATTTTTTATAGCACGCTACATTTCATTCGTATACAAGTTAAATTTGTTGGGGAAATATTTGAAAACATAAAATTTCTTGATTTTTATCGCAATTTTTTATAGCACGCTACAGTTTATTCGCATACAAGTTAAATTTGTTGGGGCAATATTTGAAAACATAAATTTTCTTGATTTTTATCGCAATTTTTTATAGCACGCAACATTTTATTCGTATACAATTTAAATTTGTTGGGGAAATATTTGAAAACATAAAATTTCTTGATTTTTATCGCAAGCTACATAAAACATACATATCTTATTTTCTCTTTAAATGTTTTATTTCTTTAATCTTTAAATTTTATTTAGAAAAATTTTATATAATATTTATTGTATGCTACATGTTTTTTACTAAACTCCTTAATATTTTAATAGCATGCATTTGTTTTTTATCACATGCTATAGATTTTTTTCAATTAATTTTAATTGAATTTTTTTTCTAACATGCAGCAATTTTTGTTTAATTTTTTATTGCATGCTACATACGTTTGACATACAAAAAATAAATCCCATAATATGTTTTATATATTTTTATTTTTCCTTAATATCAAACAAATTTTTTTATGGTTGTAAATTGCATTTATCTAATATTACATTAGTTTTGTATTACATGCTACATAATATTGTTTTTTAGATTTTCTAAATTTTTCATAATTTTTTCTTTTTTTTTTAATTACATAACTTGCTTTTAAGGTTTCATACTGAATTTTTATCTTATGGGATATTTTTTAACAAGTATTTAATACGTATTTATATGATGTAATCATAATTTTTATCACATGCTTTAGGTTTGAAAGTTGCATATAAAGTTTGTTTTATGGCTTTTTGTTGCATGTGATACATTTGTAATATCATTTAACCATTTTCCTAAAAATAATATTTTTATAAGCCCGTTTAATTTTTCTTATTGCATGCTTTTTATTATAACTAGTTTTTTATAGCATAAAATATAACAAGCAACAATTTTTGTTTAATTTTTTATCGCATGCTACATACGTTTGACATACAAAAAAAAAATCTCATAATATGTTAGGTTTTTCTGGATGTAATTTGAATTCATCTAATATTACATTAATTTTGTATTACATGCTATATACAATTATTGTCTTGTAGATTTTCTAAACTTTTTACAATTTTTTAATTACATAAATTAGTTTTTAAAGTTCCATATTGAATTTTTATTACATGGGATATTTTTTTAACAAGTATTTAATACGCATTTATATTACATAATAATTTTTATCACATGCTTTGGATTTTAAAGTCGTATATGAATTTTGTTTGGGGCTTTTTGTTGCATGAGAAAAATTTCTAATATCATTTAACAATTTTTCTAAAAATTGTATTTTTATAAGCCAGTATAACTTTTTTTATTGCATGCTTTTTATTATAAATAGTTTTTTATAGCATAAAATATATTGTATGTATGTGTGTATGTATTTTGCGTAATTAAATTTCTCTACCGTTGATAATTTTGTTAGCCAGGCAAGTCTCCATATTTATTTTTATTTTTTTTTTTCATCACATGAATTAGATTTTAAACATTTATGCATATGGAGTTTTTAAATTTTTTTAATCGCATGCGATATGTTTTATTTATTCGTATAATCTCTAGTGCAATTTATTTTCTTCTTCAATTGTTTTGTTTTTTCCATTTAAATGTGTGTGTAACTGTAATCTTATGGGTATTTAACTGTGTTGAATTGCAGTGAGTGAGAGAGAGAGGTGGAGAGAACATTAAATTTGTGTAGAGTTTATAGAGCGTCAATTTTTTCACATATTTTCCTTAGAGGCCTGTTTTCACTATTTCAAATAAATTGATATATGAGAGATGATGAATTGGTGAGCAAGAAAGGAAGAGGAAGAGGGAGATAGAGAGCGAGAGTGGATGTTATTTATGCTTAAATTATTGTCCATAACAGTACAGTGGTGATTAACACGTCTAGTGTGTGTTTGCGCGTGTGTTAGTATAATGGAACAAATTTTATTTGTTTGACTTGTAATCCCTTAACGTTTGCTTTTAAAGGCCATGTAAATGTGTATGTATTTGTAGGTGCGTATTCGGGGGAGGGTCTGAGTATTTAATGTGTAATATTTGTGTGTGAGGGATTTAATTTGTTTCTATGCTTTAAGCAGTGAAAATCGAGTGTAAATTATTTACCAAAATAATTATTGATCAGAAAATGAAGGTTTAATGTTTATGGGGTGGGGTGTGGTGTGGTAGGTGAGAGACAGAGAAGAATGCAATTGATAATTAAAATTTGAAATTGTGTTATTTAAACAACATTTATATTTTTGTGTGTATGTGTGGGTGGGTGAGAGAGTGTAACTGCAATAACTTTTTTTTACGGCACCGTTTACTTGTTATTTCTCTGAAGTGCACACATAGAAATTTGCACACAGAGAATTTCCTTTTTGTTTTAAATGTGCCGTTATTACTAGACGTCGGCAACAAAGAGAGTGTATTTGTGAGAGGCATGTGTATAACCCAGTGGAAAATTGTTAGTAATATTGTGTAAGTGTAACCTAATAATTTGTTTATGTAGTGGAAAATGGAAAATGTAAAGCGCTAAATCCCTAAAAATTGCGTATTTAACTTGACAAATATTCTTTCAATTATTTCCTATTGTTATTAGTAAATTTCATTAGAAAATAGTGGCTCCTACTGTAATTTTTTTTTTGGGTGTATAATTGATATATAAAAAAATTTCAAAAAGAAGCGACAAGAACCTGCTTCACTGAAAGCAGACACGCAAGTGAATGAATTTTTACGCTCTTTTTAAACGAACAATTTTGAGGTTTGTGTGTGGATTCTTCCGCTGAGGAACACTTGCTTATGAAGAGTAATTGTAATTGTAATTTTAAATTACCGTTATTGGATGAAGCATAGCGAGAAGGCTTTTGTGCGAGGTGGTGTTCAACATTGTCTTTTTCTTTAGTTCGTTTAAGATTCAAGAAAGCTAGTTGTAAGCCATGCTGAACAACACTATTGAGTGACCCTACAATCATCATAAGAAAGGATGTCCATTAACCCTTAAGGTCAGGTCAGGCTGGTAAAAAGTAAAATAAGAGAAACAAAAAATTGTTGCGTCAAATAGAAAAAAAACAGAAAATAAATCAGAAATTATATTTCTGTTGGTCGTTGTGGAGGCATAAACAAATTGTTTAATAAACCCTAAAAAAAAATTATCATCACCAGGATTATAAGACAAGAAAAAAAAAATAAAGAATTTGAGTTGCAAATAAATCTAGAAAATAAATCTCTGTTGTTAAGAAAATAAAACTAGGGAACTAAAAAAGGATAATAAATCGATAAAAATTCCAAAAACGTGACCAATTCCTAGTATCTTGCAATAACAACACAAGCAAACCACATCAAACTAACCTTTTTGACACTTAAATTGTGTTCCTTTTTTAAGGTTTTTCCTACTATGGGTCCCCGGTTAATAGAAAGCAACCGGAAAAAGAGACCTTTGGTTACCATAAATTATATTTGAAATCTTTTTATAATAACAGCTTCTCTCACTACCCAATCTTTTTACGCACAGCCTTAAGGAAGGGGTAACACGCAAAAGGCGTGTTTTAGAAAAATTGTTGCGAAATATTTGAAAACATAAAATTTCTTGATTTTTATCGCAGTTTTTTATAGCACGCTACAGTTTATTCGTATACAAGTTACATTTGTTGGGGAAATATTTGAAAACATAGAATTTATTGATTTTTATCGCATAACTTATTTTCTCTTTTTTATATTATGCAATAATCTTTAAATTTTATTTAGAAAAATTTTATATAATATTTTTTGTATGCTACATATTTTTTACAAGTAATTTAAAATCCTTAATATTTTAATAGCATGCAGTAATAATTTTTTTACGCAAAATTGCATTTGGATGTAAATTGCATTTGTTTACAAAAATGAATGCGGCATCTTTTTTTATCACATGCTATAGATTTTTTTTCAAATAATTTTAATTGAATTTATTTTTTCTAACATGCAGTAATTTTTTTTTTAATTTTTTATCACATGCTACATACATTTGACATACAAAAATAAATCCAATAATATGTTTTATATATTTTTATTGTTCCATAGTATTAAGAAATTTTTTTCTGGTTGTAAATTGCATTTATCCAATATTACATTAATTTTGTATTACATGCTACATATAATTATTGCCTTGTAGATTTTCAAATTTTTCATAATTCTTTCTTTTTTTTTTAATTACATAACTTGCTTTTTTAAGATTCCATACTGAATTTTTATCACATGGGATATTTTTTAACAAGTGTTTAATACGAATTTATATTACATAATAATAATTTTTATCACATGCTTTAGATTTGGAAGTTTCATATAAAGTTTATTTTACGACTTTTTGTTGCATGAGATAAATTTGTAATATCATTTAAACATTTTTCCTAAAAATAATATTTTTATAAGCCAGTATAACTTTTTTTTATTGCATGCTTTTTTATTATAAATAGTTTTTTATAGCATAGAATATTGTTTGTATGTGTGTATGTATTTTGCATAATTAAATTTCTCTACCGTTGACATTATTGTTAACCAGACAAGCCTCCATATTTATTTTTATTTTTTTTTTTCATAACATGAATTAGATTTTAAACATTTATGTCTATGGAGTTTTTGAATTTTCTTAATCGCATGAGATATGTTTTATTTATTCGTACAATCGCCCTAGTGCAATTTATTTTCTTCTTCAATTGTTTTGTTTTTCAATTTAAATGTGTGCGTAACTGTAATCTTATGGGTATTTAACTGTGTTGAATTGCAGTGAGTGAGATAGAGAGAGGTGGAGAGAACATTAATTTTGTGTAGAGTTTATAGAGAGTCACTTTTTTTCACATATTTTCCTTAGAGGCCTGTTTTCACTAATTTCAAATGAATTGATATATGAGAGATGATGAATTGGTAGAGCAAGAAGAAGAGGAAGAGGGAGATAGAGAGCGAGAGTGGATGTTATTTATGCTTAAATTATTATCCATAACAGTACAGTGGTGATTAACACGTCTAGTGTGTGTGTTTGCTGTGATGTTAGTATAATGGAACAATTTTATTTGTTTGACTTGTAATCCCTTAACGTTTGCTTTTAAACGCCATGCTAAATGTGTATGTATTTGTAGGTGCGTATTCGGGGGAGGGTCTGAGTATTTAATGTGTATATTGTGTGTGAGGGATTTAATTTGTTTCTATGCTATTAAGCAGTGTGAAATCGAGTGTAATTATTTACCAAAATAATTATTGATCAGAAAATGAAGGTTTTAATGTTTATGGGTGGTGGGTGGTGTGGTAGGTGAGAGACAGAGAAGATGCAATTGATAATTAAAATTTGAAACTTGTGTTTATTTTAAACAACATTTATATTTTTGTGTGTATGTGTGGGTGGGTGAGAGAGTGTAACTGCAATAACCTTTTTTTACGGCACCGTTGACTTGTTATTTCTCTGAAGTGCACACATATAATGCAGAGAAATTTCCTTTTTGTTTTAAAAATTTACACAAAGAGAGTGTATTTGTGAGAGGCATGTGTATAACCCAGAGGAAAATTGTTAGTAATATTGTGTAAGCCTAACCTAATAATCTGTTTATGTATTGGAAAATGGAGAATGTACAGCTTTAAATCCCTAAAAATTGCGTATTTAACTTGACAAAAATGGAGATTATTTCTGATTGTTATTAGTAAATCTCATTAGGAAATAGTGGATCTTACTGTAATTTTTCTTTGGGTGTATAATTGATATATAAAAAAATTTCAAAAAGAAGCGACAAGAACCTGCTTCACTGAAAGCAGACAAGCAAGTGAATGAATTTTTACGCTCTTTTTAACGAACAATTTTGATGTTTGTGTGTGATCTTCCGCTGAGGAACACTGCTTATGAAGAGTAATTGTAATTGTAATTTTTAAATTTACCGTTATTGATGAAGCATAGCGAGAGCTTTTGTGCGAGTGTGTTTCAACATTTTCTTTTTCTTTAGTTCGTTTAAATTCAAGAAAGCTAGTTGTAAGCCATGCTGACACCACTATTGAGTGACCCACAAATCATCATAAGAAAGGATGTCATTAACCCTTTAAGGTCAGGTCAGGCTGGTAAAAAGTAAAATAAGAGAAACAAAAATTGTTGCTTCAAATAGAAAAAAAAAAGAAAAATAAATCAGAAATTTATTTCTGTTGTCGTTGGGAGGCATAAACAAATTGTTTAATAAACCCTAAAAAAAAATTATCATCACCAGGATTTATAAGACAAGAAAAAAAAAATAAAGAATTTGAGTTGCAAATAAATCTAGAAAATAAATCTCTGTTGTTAAGAAAATAAAACTAGGGAACTAAAAAAGGATAATAAATCGATAAAAATTCCAAAAACGTGACCAATTCCTAGTATCTTGCAATAACAACACAAGCAAACCACATCAAACTAACCTTTTTGACACTTAAATTGTGTTCCTTTTTTTAAGGTTTTTCCTACTATGGGTCCCCGGTTAATAGAAAGCAACCGGAAAAAGAGACCTTTGGTTACCATAAATTATATTTGAAATCTTTTTATAATAACAGCTTCTCTCACTACCCAATCTTTTTACGCACAGCCTTAAGGAAGGGGTAACACGCAAAAGGCGTGTTTTAGAAAAATTGTTGCGAAAAAAAAACCTATGAAAACAAATAATAACAACAACAATAACCAACAAATAGGCGTCAATTATTTTTATGTCAATTGGACAAAATTTATGGAAGTTTTTCTCTCTTTGCAAGTTAAATTCGTGCATAAAAAGAGAAAATGGGAAATTTTCTTTTTTTTAAATACTATTTTCCATAGAAAAAGCGTGGCAAAGCATGCGACTGAGTAAGTGAAGTTCAGTCAGTCTTGTGTAAAGACGTGGTGCGTCTCAAGAGAGTAATTGTACTTTGACGTTCGTTACATAGTCGAATAATTGTAATTGTAGTAATTGTTATTGTTTATGCAAAATGGCATAAACAGAGCAATAGCAAACAAAAACATTTGTTGTTGTTTACATCAAGTTGTAAATAGTGGCATACAGAATTGTGCGAATAATAAATAATCTTAATACCTTAATAAGTACATACATAACATAATTGGCCATTAGAACCCTTCAGTTAGGATTACGACCTAGCTTCTCACACCACTTATGTTGTGTGCGTTAATTTTATACATGAGTGGCGGGACCTACAGTTTTAAAGTCGACTCCGAACGACAGATTTTTGAGAAGCTTTTCATGGCAATTTTTACTCTCAGAGTCTTTGCCAGAAATCTGCTGAGAGGAAGTTGTCGAAGAAATATTTTTTCGTTTTGATGTCTGACCTTGGATTCGAACCCGGGTCTTTTGTCTAATAAGCCAACACACTACCCACTAGACCGCAGCGACTTCAATAAGTACACTTGAAACAATAATTACTAACAATTTTTCTCTGACTTATGCACAGCCTCTTACCACAAATACAATCACATAATCATGTTCTCTTTTTGTTCCGTTGAGAGAGAGAGAGCGAGAAAGAGGCAGAGAGTGTACATATGTGTATGTAATGTAGTGATGTCCAAAGCTAAAACTGTAGTTGTATTGGTGAGAGAAAGAGAAGTGCACTGAAAGAAACATTGGGAATCCTTTTTTAATTCTGGATATAATAAATATAATAATCATAGCGGACTCTACAAAAATTCCTAGTTGATCTACGCTATTCCAAGATAACGGAAGGCACTGTAAAAACTTCAGATTTTATTTATGTTTTCCAAAACATTTATTTAAAATATTTTTGATAAACACATTCCATCAGAAAATGATCTACCATGTTTAACAATATTTAAACTTATAAGACTTGACAACACTTTTTTAAACTTTATTCGTCTGAAGTTTTTTCGTAAGTTTCCGTTTTAGATAACCAATTCTTCAGTTTTTCCAAAAAAATAATTTTACTTTTTCCCTACCACTAAATCATAGTATCTTTTTAAAACATATTCTCTGATTTCCTTAAATGTTTCATAACATAATAGACATTGAGTATTGCCAAACGCGTTCATAATCATAAAATATTTTTCGCATGCCATTTTAATTTCTTTCAGTGCTCTAAACAAAAATTTTTAAAGAAAATCGTACAGCCACTACACATGTGCATTCGTCGCTGGCTTAGTGACGACTAAACAAAAGAGAATAAGAATATCTGTGTGTGTGTGTTTCAGTCAGCACAATTGTGCTATGAAATGCACATCATTGGTGTAATGATTACAGTTCTACTGTTAATCAACATCACACATCTATCACATCTACTACTACTGCATATAATAAGGATTGTTTTTTTTCGCATTTTCTTTCTGCGACACTGTGAACCTTTCCCAACACTCTTTTTTAAGTGTATTGCATTGCCATTGATGAGAAGAGATGAGAGTTTCTGTTTTGTGAATGTTTTTGTTTTTGTCATGCATAACGAATGTAGCGGCTGTAAATGATGTTTTGAGTTTTGCTAAGGAAACGTTTAACACTAGTATCCCCATGTGATTTCGTTTCTATGTGTGTGTGAATGTTATCATGTACATATATGAAGAATATTTTAAACTGTCGCCTGATATTTTTGAAGTTTTAAGACTTTTGAGCTGGAGTAGTATTAGTAATGATCAAAAATATTTCAATTTTGTTCGGAAATGAGGACTTTTAAAGTTTAAATAGTTTAATGGAAGATTTAAAAATTTTTTTTTTATGAAGTTTATGTAAACAAAAAGGTGACAGTATTGTCTTCCTTATGTGAAGAACTCTGTGTACCATACATACATTCGTACATATATGCTTTGCTTTTGTCAGCCATAACAAATGTAACGGGATTGTAAATGATATAATGGTTGCGGTTGTTTTCTGCAAAGTAACCGTTTAATCATTAAACGTTTGTGTTTTAACGTATGAATGTATATGTAGATGTACATACATATGTATGCATAAGCGTTAATGTTTTGCCTTTTGCATTATTAAAAGAGAGTGTTTTAAAGTGTCTCTCTTTATGTGTTGTTTTTCGTTTTTTTTTTTTGTTCTTCTTTCTTGTTGTCATTTATTAACACATTCACACATTCTAACCTTTTAAAAGGGAATACTTAACACACTCAAAGAGGCCTTTTTCAAATCGTTCTTTCCTTTCCATTCCTTTTTTTATGACACTGATATGGGTGTGGGTCGAGTCAGCTGTCATGGTTGTTGACACTTTATTTGCAGCACGTGTTAAAACCATAAATTTCTCCAACATTCTTGTCAATGACCAGCACAAACGATTTTTAATGACTTTTTCTTTTTTAAATGATTGTGGTTGTTTTGTTTTTATTAAGGCAAAAAAACCGTTAAAATAGTAACCATTTGGGATGGTGGAATGATGAAGGTTGCGTTCTGTCGATATGTTTTTTTTAACGTTTAAATTATGTCTTAATTTCAGGGAAAATTAATTTTCAAAAACCTCTAAAATTATTTGCTAAGATTGTTTAATTTTTTAATGGAAAAACATATATTTTAACAATTATTTTTTTTGTATTTTTTTGTGTCGTTTTAATTTATTTAAAATTCTTTTCTGTTAAAGACAAGCCTCATAAACCTGCTACGAATTGTTAATTTTTTATGGCAGCCCTATTAACAATCAAATGGTAGGACAAATTCAAATATTTTCTTAAGAATTTAAACGAAGGCTTAATGTACCCTTAAAAAAAATATAAACAATTCCCCGCTACACTTGCGCATTCGTCGCTAGCTGAACGACGACTAAATGATGGTGGATGCATAGACATATGCATGCTTAAGGTCGTTTACAAAACAATTCCAAATATTTTCGTAAACAATGCCAGCCGGTGTGTGTGTGTTTATAAATGTAAACAGAACAGCAACTAAAAGTACATACTTGCACTTACACACATACACATATGTTTACGTACTCTTATGGCCTACTAAGCATCATGCTTTGGCCACACAACAAATTAATCAGTCTTGCATGTAAAATACAACAACAATAGCCACAACAATAGTCGCAATAATCATGCATAAAATTAAAAACACAAACACCCACCACTACATGCATACATACACGGATGAACAATGTGGTACAATAAATATAAGAAAATAAAGAGAGAGAGAGAGAGAGTAAGTGATATAGAAAGGATGAGAGAGTGTATGAGTGAGTGATTTTTTTTTTCTATGGCATGTGGAACATTACAAATGAACTTGAATTGTAATTACAAAGGCACGCAATTCATTTCATCCAATTCACCTCCTAGACCTAATGATGACAACAATTGTGTGGATTGTTGTTGCTGTTGTTGTAGAGTAGAGAGTTCTGATGTAGTAGAGGTTGTTGTTGTTGTGCTGTTAGTAACAGTAGTGGCGAGGGTGGTAGGTAGCGATGATGCTGGTAAACAAATACAGTACGAGAGTTTATTATACAAAATACTTGAAATTCCTGTGACGAAAACCGTAAATTCCATTTATTTCACCAACTTAAGCGTAAATTTAACTCAATGTTGTCATTTGCATGGTATTGTTGTGTTTGGTTGTAGGCTTTATTAAAGGCATTGAACGGGAGAGTTTAAAATTCAAAAGCATACCCAATGCATTGCAGTCATGGAATTAATTGTACAGAATAAAGTGACCAATTGCATTTTTTTTTGAAGGTTTCAACAAAAATTTCGTATTTTGTTTTTTAATTTTCTTTTAAAATTTCATTTCATTGTCCTGACCTTCTGTCATATTATTAAACCTCACCAGGTTGTATTTTAATAGCTACGCTATTAGGAATTAACAATTCATGACAGTTTATGATGCTTGTCTTAAAACAAATTTAAACTAACCAAAAAACCAAAAGAAAATTGCTTTTAACCTTAATGAGCTAATAAAAGTAAATTTAAAACCTATTTCAATGCCAAAAATAATGGTTTTTCTAGAAAACAGTGAATAGAAAAGTTGTGTGAAGGAGAACAGATAGTGATATCGTTTTTCGAACATGAAAAACTTGCAAAATGGAAGGAACTTCAAAGAAATATGGATGTTATAAGCTTAAAAAGCCTCAAACGTTAATATAGTTCAATAAAACAATCTTCGAACTTAAGTTCGAATTTTCGAACATAAGCAAAAACTTTTAAAAATCAACTTCTCTAAGCAAATTTATTCTTAAAAAATAATTTCTTTTTATTTCCTTGCGAATTTATCAATTTCGAACATCAAGAAATTGTGAAATAATAGATTTTTGTATTATACTTTAAATATTGAGTTAAAAAATATTTCTGCCATGTTTAAAACTTTTTCGAACATAAACTAAAAGCACTTAAAATGAATTTTTTAAATGCCTTTTAAATTTTAAAAACAAAATTTCATTAAATTTTTAATAACAATTGAAAAATACATAGCATTCAGCAAATATTTGCTTGGGTTTTTCAAGTTTAGAAAATAAATTGTGTTTGAATTTTATAGTCTCCCATAAAGGCATATATAGATTGCATGAGATATTTGCAGTCAATAGGTACTCAGGGTTATGGCGAGTCTTACCATTCCATCCATTCCATCTTCAGCAATTTTTTAATTTTTTTTTGTTTTGTTTTGGCGAAGATTTTAACTGGCCCAGCAATCACGACCCCTCGCCTTTATTTGAATTCTTTTTGGGATATTTACTCCAAAATTGTTTTATTGTTCAATTGCCATACAGGCAAGCAAAACCTTTAATTTAAACATTTTCGTTGTAAAGGCAACAAAAATAAATTTTAATTCACATAAATTATGTTGCTAGAAAGAGAGAACGAGAGAGAGAGATGAAAAGTAAAACTGTCAGATTGAATAAATCAAGAAAAAACTGCTTCAGTTATAGAATAAAAAAAAAAAAAGAATTCAATTGACATTTTGACTTGGCGAACAATTAAAAAATAAATTTTTTATGTTTCCAACTGATGCTGCTGCCTCTGAACTGTAATTGTAACAGAAGCAAGGAAAAAAATAAATTTTTTTTTCATCTAAGTGCCATGGAACACAATTACTAATCAGACGGTTTTTGTGTTTCTTCTTTACAAAGTGAGGTCAATTGTTAAAATTGTTCTCTTTTTTTTGTTTTTGCTTTTGGAATCTTTAATAAGTGAGTGAGAAAGCCTGGGAAGATTTTTTATTATAGAAATTTTTTACAATATTTTTTCTTTTTTTTTTTTTTTTAAATGGCTCCAGCTACCTCCTTTGCTGCTTTTTTTTTACGATCAAATAAGCAAAAAAATAATTTATAGTTTTAAGTTGAATATGAAACTAAGATATTTTTTAAATTTATGACTTTTAAACTAAAAATATTGAAGATTTTCTTTCTAATTGTGTTAAAACTAACAATAAAATTTACTATTTAACGTAATCATTCCACTAACCACACACTGTATTTATTTAAGGCTACAATCACTAAAATTAAACGGTAATTGTAACTGTGTTTACTAAACATCATCCATCCTACCATTAAAAAATTATGTGTGAGACACTCTCAGTCGCTCACACACTCACACAATCTGTGTTTACATTTTTATTTTGTTTGTGTTTGTTGATGTTATTTGTGGTAAGTTTTGAGTGTTGAGTAGTGGGAGTGAGAGAGAGAAGGAGTGATTTATTATACAAAAAGAGAGTAAAAAGTAACCATAACATAACGTTATTTTTAAATGTTTGTTGTGGTTTTTTTGTTTATATTCTTGCCCTTAGTAAGCAAGACAGCCAAGCCAGCCATATGATTTATATTTCTTGTTGTTGTTTTTTCTCCTGATTTTATTGTTTCTATTATTAAGTCATAATTCATAAACAGTTAGAAACCATAACTCTTTTGTTTGTATAAAATTTTTCTCTCTCCCTCTCTCTCTCTCTCTCTTTCTCTTTATTCTCTGCCATCATTCATCAGTGTATTTAACCTTGAGTGTGTATTTATTTAAACGTTCAATAAATTTTTATTTCTTTTCAAACTGTTGATGTTTTATTATGGAAGTGTTTGTATTTGTAAGAGAAAGTACACAGCCAAAGAGAGAAGGATATTATATTGCATGAGTGTGTGTGTAAGGGTAATATTTCTTCGCTTGTTCATATTAAAACCATCAATTTCCCTTAGGCGTCGATCATCTTCGTATTTTAAGACACATAGGACACGAACATCAACATTGTTTGTTAAAAAGAGCCGAAAATTGTAATCAGTTGCTTGTCAGCTTTCAGTGAAGCAGGTTCTCGTCGCTTCTTTTTGAATTTTTTTTTTTATATCAATTTACACCCAAAGAAAAATTACTGTAAGCTCCACTATTTCTAATGAGCTTTACTAATAACAATGAGAAAATGATCTCCATTTTTTAAAGAATATTTGTCAAGTTAATACGGCAATTTTTAGGGATTTGGGACTGTACATTTTCCATCTTGCACTACATAAACGTATTAGTCGTAGGTACACTTGAAATTTTTATTAACAATTTTCCTCTTATACACAAGCCTCTCATAAATTACACGCACATTTTTATCATGTTCTATTTATGGCGACGTTTGCCCATGTTCATATTAAAACAGAATACTAGCGTAACGTTTTTTTTTTTCTTTTTAAAAAAATTGTCACAAAAAGGGACTCAACATAAAAAGCTCTTACTAACATTGCTTTTGGAAGTAAGTTAAGGTTGCCTGGGGATTTAGACTTAGGCATTCAACCTAGACAAGCAAATTATGTCGAGCTTACGTACTATTGAGAGCAGGAAGACCTTAACAAAGCTTATAGCTTTGTAGGTTTCGGCATTAAAGTGCTCAGAGACAACATGAAAATCGAATTAGATTGTGGAACCCATCTTAAAGTTTTTTTTATGAACACCAACTGATTCCTATTTAAAAGCAAGAGTGGAAAAAAGGACGTATTGGAATAGCCCCTAGAGATTGCCTTATTCTGTCATCATTTTTCTTTCTGACACTCTTAACTGAGTTAAAACTGTTCCCATTCTAGGTAATGTTCTATAAAAGGCCCTTAATTACTAGGCCAAGTTTCTCTAGTCTACTTGTACTCGCTGTGAAGTATAGTAATTCCCATTGAATTTTGAATAACTACAGGTGCTAGTAAAACTATAGGGACGAATAGTCCCGATGTGTGAAAGGTTAATCATGCCACTGCAGTTACCTTTCATAATTCGCTCTTTTAAAACCCTACTTACGAGAGAGAGGGTGAAGCGGATGTGGAGGAGCGATATCTTCGGCATAGAGCAGAGTGTTAATTTCGTTCGGACGGATTCAAAAAGTAAGACGATTTAGGTTTTGGAAACTTGAACATAGTATGTGATGGAATCAGGGAGAATTTCTTGCTCTCAAGCAGGCTCTAGTGTAGAAGCCTTGTTATTCTCGCTGCTGAGGACAGAATCTGCTCTTGACTGCCAACTTGACTGTTAATGAGATGGCTGAACAGTTTAATAGTCAATCTTGGCGAACTAGATCATTCATGAACAGAGGAATACAACTTTACGTGTATCTTGCCAGACATATTTTCAGTGAGAGACATGCATAGCACTTGGGTTACGACTACTACCGCACATATGAAGAGAAGAATAAAAGGGAGAGCGAGGCAACAACTCCTGCTCTGGGTGATTAAAGCTGAGTGCCTTATCTGAACTTTCCGTTGTGAGTTCAAAAACTCTTAAGTTTTGTATAGAGCACAGTGTACGGTCTGTCCATTTCGTGTTTCGTGGCTTAAATGGAAAGCGGACTGACCATATTTTTGCAAATTTTGCGTTGTTTTGCGTAGAAAAACATTTTTTTTGCATGAAGATAGTAACACTGTTGTTGGATTTTCTTTGTAGCGTTGCAGTCGCATTCTGTTTTATCAATTATTCTCATTTTTGCACACTTATTTTTCTAGAAAATGCAAAATAATGAACATTATTTGGCAAAAGAAGTGTTTTTATTGTGTAAAGAGTGTTAGCTTCAGTGTAGAATAATTACGGGGCATTTGCAAGGCTGTAGAACGGATTTTTATTGGAAATCTAAAGCATAACCCCTAGCTAAAGGGCTTAATGCGACTATGGTTGCTTGGTTTCGCATGTCAATATTGGTCGCAAATTTTCAATTCTTGTGTTCCGTCAACAGCGTCCACAAGTGGACAAAACTTATGATCAGCGTTACCGTTGAGCGACTAAAGTCGCAATTTTACACTTTTTCAGCGACATCGCCACTTTTTGTGCCCCCTTACTAAAATGAACTAAATCTGACACTTTTTAAGATTTTTGACCCTTTTTTTCCCCTTTTTTTAAAAAGTATTTTTTCTAGACTATAAACTAGACTATATGCTTGATTATATACTAGACTATAGACTAGACAATAACTAGACTATATACTATACTATAGACTAGACTAGAGACTGAACTAGAGACTGGACTAGAGACTAGACTATAGACTAGACTAGAGACTGGACTAGAGACTAGACTATAGACTAGACTAGAGACTAGACTATAGACTAGACTAGAGACTAGACTAGAGACTAGACTATAGACTAGACTAGAGACTAGACTATAGACTAGACTATAGACTAGACTATAGACTAGACTATAGACTAGACTATAGACTAGACTATAGACTAGACTATAGACTAGACTATAGACTAGACTATAGACTAGACTATAGACTAGACTATAGACTAGACTATAGACTAGACTATAGACTAGACTAGAGACTGGACTAGAGACTAGACTATAGACTAGACTAGAGACTAGACTAGAGACTAGACTAGAGACTGGACTATAGACTAGACTAGAGACTGGGCTATAGACTAGACTAGACTATAGACATTTCCTTTTCTTTTAAAAATGTTTCCCCTTTTTACTGCCAAAATACACTTTGTGCGACTTTTTTTTTCAAAAATCCCCTTTCTGTGCGACTTTTTAAAAATTTCCAGCGGTAACGCTGCTTATGATTTTAATACCGGAAATGTATTGGAAACCTTCGTTTAAGAATACTTAAGGCTTCATTAGGCAGTCTGGGGCAACCTCAAAAAAGGAATGATCGCTCTCATTGGCTTTAAGCCAAGAGACATCTGGGTTCAAAGCGGGTTTCTGTGTATATCTGGCCATGAAAATTCCCTTTTTTTTATCAAAAATTATTTGAAATCTTTGCCTTAGAGACGTGCAGGAAATTTCTTTAAGTGTAGCAACATTACTGCCAACGCTTATTTCGTGTGGTTTTTTTTTTTTTTTCGTTACAATTTCTGTTCCGAAGGCCTTAATTTTATCACATTTTCTGGCTGAAAATTATTATTCTGTGGCGGTGTCATGTACTTCAGAGGCTTTAAAATTTATGGTGCTGTTCCATAGGTCCACAGTTTTTTTTTGTGTGTTAAACAGAAGCAATGGTGGCTTGTAAATTTTTTTCTTTGAACATAAAACAGACCGGCCTTATGGTGGCGAAAAAAAAAAACGAATAAAACCTGTGAAATATCTGCAAATAATGTCGTGGTCATACACTAAATGATATGAATTACTTGATGTGATGGCTGGGGGGGGGAGAAAAATCTCCTTTTTAGATTTAAATTTTGTTAAAATTTTAAATTTTTTAACAAAATTTATCAGAAAAACTAAATTTTATTTTTTTTCCATTTAATTTGCCTTTAAATGAAGTTTATTGACTGGCCCCACAATAATGTGTTAAGAATTTAATTGAATATTCTCAGTTTTGCTCTCTTACTGAGTTTGTGTGATTTTGTTTTTGTTCTTGTCGAAGAAAATTTATTTAAAAAATTTTCTTTTTGCCAATTTTCCAATTTATTTGCTTAAAATTTATTACTTTTATCCTACGTAAACACACACACACATACCGTACATACTCAATAACATGCAATAATGTAACAGATTTGCTATAGCAATCAAATTCTTGCCTACAAAAATTGCTTCTATTTTAAATATTTACAGTCAGTGGCAAAAGTGCCATAACAAAAGCTTATAATATTTATAATTTTTCCTATTCGAACATGAAAATTTCTAGAATAATCAAGTAATTTCATAGAAATTATCTTAAGAAGAATATGGAGATTGTTGTGGCACTTTAAGAATTTTTCGAACTTAAGTTCGAATTTTCGAACTTAAGTAAAGTTAATAAAAATAAGGTTTATACGTAGAATTAACGTTTATACAACTAAAATCTATATTTTTCTTATAAATTTTCACATTTCCTTCAAAGTTTCAAGTTTGAAGTTATCTGGAACGAATTTAGTAATTTATAAACTAAATTGCAATGTTCGAAAGTTGAAAAAAAGGAGGAAATTCATTTTTTAGGGGAAGCTTTTGTTTCGTGCTTAACTGTTTTGGCAAAACTAATTTTTAAATACTGGAAAAAGAAATATCCTGAAGAAAATACCCTACAATGCTATCAATTCTTAAGCAAATACCAGCAGAAAGAATTTTGTATGTTATTTATGGCCAATAAGTTATGATTTATTTGGGGATTTTTTTTTTTTTTTTGAAATTCCATTATAGCCTGCGTATGCAAAAGAAAATGTTGAAAATGGAAAAACTTTTTTGCCACAAATTTGTTGGGTTTTTTTTTAAATTTTAATGCTGCGAATAAAGTTTTGTTTTCGAATTTACTTAACAAAATAATTTGTTTCTAAAAGAGAGCATGAGAGGGAGAGAGAGAGTAAGGAGAGTAAAGGAAATAATTTGTTTGTATTTTATAAGCAGAGATTTCTATGTGAATTTATTTGTATTTTGTTTACGAGACAGAAATTAATTAAAAATCTTTTCTCTTCTCTTTTCTTTTCAGGTATGTTATCAGAGAATTTTTACTTTTATTTTCCTTTTTTCAATTACCAACACATGAGGTAAGTTTTTCCAAAAGTCTAATGGATTAAGAGAAAACACAAGACAAACAAGAAAAACCATCAATTGCTGACAGACAGGCAATATTGTGAGTGTTACACTCCCATCTCTGCAATTTGTTTTTCAACCATAAACTTGTCATACTGTTTGTTGTCTGTCCGTCTCTGGTAATTGTAATTTAAGATCTCAGGTTTGTTTTATTTTTTCTTTTTTTTTTTTGCCTTCAACTGTTTACGTAAATGATTTGTAATAAAATTTAAACCGATATTTTGTGGTCTTAATACCACCCCTACCCTACTACTGCTACTGCCTCTGATAGGCTAGACATAACGTCAATAGAATTTTTTTTTCTTTTGGATTTCCTTGAAATCCAATAAGACACTATTTTATGACGTGTTATTGAGTATTAAAAATAATCAAAATATGGCCTGATATGTATGTTATGGTTATGGTTTTAACAGAAACAAAGATTATCTTTGATTTGTGGTGGGCCTTATAATATTAGGAGCCATAAAAACATAAATTTTCCGTAATAATATCATAAAAAAATATTTATTATACACATTCAAGTGTTTACTTCGTTAGGGGCCATGCAGGAAAAAATTATTAAAATATTTGGAATTTCAATTTCGAACATTAAAATCTATATTTAGATAAGAATTTGTTAAAAGAAATGTTTGTTTATATTTTAGAAATACTTTAAATTATTTAGAAAATCCATTTTTACACATTTTAGTTTATGTTCGAAAATTCGAACTTAAGTTCGAAAAATTTTTAAACATGGCATACTAAACTTTTATTATTCTTAACACTGTACACTACAAAATTCTTCAAAATATTTATTATTTTGCAAGATTTTAATGTTCGAAAATGAAAATTTTTTACAAAAATTGTTAAATAACACTGAAGTATAATTAAAATTACAAGTATGTGTTTTTAAAACGGTAAATCCAATAGCAAAATCAATTTTTACAGATTTTGTGCTATGTTCGAAAATTCGAAAAATTTTTAAATATTACAAATATTAAATTTATTCGTGCCTGACACTGTACACTACCATATTCTTCAAAATATTTACTATTTTACAAGATTTTAATAATCGAAAATGAAAAATTTTATCAAAAATTGTTTATAATGATTTATTCTTAGAAAAAAATCGTTTTTTTTCAAACATAACAAATTGAAGTTTTTCTTAAGGTTATTACAGTATATTAAAAAAATTGATAAATAATGAAATTTTCGCTATTTGGCGAGATTTTTAATATTCGAACATGAATAATTTGAAGAAAATTTAATAAAAAAGTGGAATTTTAAGAAAAATTAAGGTTTTTTATGGCTTATTTAGTACCAGGAATTTATTGAAACATGTTTTGGCTAATGTTCGAAAATTCGAAATTAAGTTCGAAAAATTTTTAAACATGCCAACATCATCCATAATGTTTACTTAACATGTTTAAACCAACCTTTCCTTAAAATATCTCTCAAAAAGGTAAATTATTGGTAAAAAAATGAAGTTTTTAATTTAAAATTTATTAACGAATTATTTCCAAACTTAATAAACGAATTTCTTCTCAAATATACATACAAGCTTTCTTGCTCTATCCCTTAAGCTATTTTTTTTTTTGCCCAAAAAAATTTCACATTAAAAACAATTTTACACGCTTTCTACAATGCCGCCTTCTGCGTATGCACTCATTTAACATTGAAACTATTGTTGTTGTTGTCGTTTTGTTTTCGTTGTTGCAAAATTTTCAGTAAAACAACAACAAAAAAACATTGAATGTCATTGTCATTCATTGCCGTTAAAGCCTTTTCTTATCGACAAATTTTTTTTTACCCATATTTCGAACACGGAATGCGTTTGATAAGTTTTTTTTTGTTTTGTTTTATCAGCTGGTCACACACCACACCTCCCCGACATAACGTAATCAGAATTGTTTTGTTATCTCTGTGCTCTATTTACAATTAATAAAAATCAAGTTTTGATAAGAATTTCTGTGTCTAATGATAGTGTCGTGATTGTGATTAAAAAGTCTGCAATTTTATCGCATTGGTTTAGGGTATGCGTGTGCCTAAAAAAACGAACGGAAATTAAAGGAAATTGGTGGCATATTTAATATTTTTGGACATAAAAACCAAGCAAATAGAAGAAATTTAAAGAAACAATTATTTGAGCGTTTCAAGAATAGTTTTATAGATGATTTTAGGGAATTACAAACATTTTCGAACATAATTTCGAAATTTCGAAAACAAGGCAAACGTAGTAAAATTTGTCTAATTGTAATAATAAATCTATATTTTCTTATTAATTATACTACTAGTAGAACCCATTTTTCGAATTTTCTTATAAATTTCGCATTTTCGAACATGGAAAACTCAAGAAATAATTAAATTTTTATAGAAATTTTTACTGCAACATGTTAAGAAAACTATATAGATGTTTTAAACAAGTTTAAAAAATTTTCGAACTTAAGTTCGAATTTTCGAACATACAACAAAAATAGCGGAAATGAGTTTTCTTTAATAAATTTAACATAATTAAACCATAATTTAATATTTCTTTGCAAATTTTACATTTTCGAACATTAAAATCTGCTTAGAAACAGAAAATAAAATCATTAAATATTTAAAAGTAGGTGAATTAAGAAATTTCACTTTTAAAAAAGTAAATTTTTAACACTTTTTTAAGAAATTTGTTATTGTTGACATAGGTAAATAAATACTTTCATTCTAAAACAGACCCAGTAGGTAATTTAGTATAATTCTAAGGTTTTAAACCATCCATATCATTGCTAATCAATATTTATTAGTTTTTATTTGCTTTTTTTTATATTTTTTTGCAATTCAATTCTCTATCACGCCATTTGTTAAACATTTTTTTGCATTGTTGTTGTTGTTATTGTTTGTTTGTATCTAATTTCTTGAGTCATCGTTATTAGTTTTTTAATCGTTTTTTTTTAATCGCTTAATAACGTTACGTTACGCCAAGCCATCATTACTCATTTCTATGAAATTCGAAAAATGAATTTCAAAAAATAATACCCACCATAAATAATTTATTTTAATTTTTATTTTCGAATCTATTAAACATTTTTATTTTATTTTTTATATTTTTTTTTTACTGTGAGCGAAAATACAAAACATCACGCCACTTTTTAAATTGTATTGTTTTCTTCTTCTATTTTGTTTTGTTAAAAAAAATTTTTCTGTTTTTTTTTGAAACGTTAATTAATGTTTGGCAAAGAATGTTTTTTTTCTGTTCAATTTTTTTGTCGTCTTCGTTTTTCAGTGTTTAAATTTATCTTTACAACACGAAACATACACACACACACACACACGCGCGCGTTCTCAATGAGGTAATATTTAAGAGTCTTTTTTTTTGTATTCTCTTTCTAAATGAATGAATGTGAATGACCCATATCCGTTATTCTAGTGAAATAAATACAAACACACACACACGCTCACATATAGTGGCATTAGACGTGAATACTAATGCAGTTCTAAATAATGCTACACACGGTTCATGAACGTACATGTACTTGAATGCATCAACAATTCATAACACAGATTAACTCCCACATGTTATTCCTTTATTGCCTTTAATGATCATTACATACACTGGCTGTGGTGAAAGATTGATTGATCAGCATCTTGTTATTGCTTTATTGGATTAAAAACCAAAGACACAAACCCATACTTTTAACAGCGCCACTTTTTGCCTCTAACGGAGTAAAGTTTGCTATTAACAAAGCACTGTTAACTGTGTAACAGTGGCAATCAGTCGATTGGTCGTCTACTTTGCAATTATTGCAGGCTATTGACCATAAAATTGAATTCTCATTACGATCATTATTATTTGTAAATAATCGAGGGGGTTAATTTTCTTAAATCCCAAAATTATTCCAGCTATCCCACTTCTACTGTTCGAAAAAGAACCCTCCGGACTACCATTTGCATATAGTCGTCGTGGTGTACAATTCCTTATATGTTCCAAAATGGCCATTGACCTTCTAAGGAATTTTTAATCAAAAAATTGATATTTTCAAAGTCGATTTTCTGAATACCATATCACTTTATAAGGGACTCTGTTGCTGATTATATTAAGAGGCCTTGGATATATATACCTTTGCATATAGATTATGATATTCATAGACCTAGAGTATTGCCCAAATTTAGCCTCTAAAGAAGTAAGCTTGTTCAGATGGATACTGATAAATAGCTAGCAGTGCTCTGTTAACGGTAAATTTTGTTCTGTTAACGCCAAATATAGGCGCTGCTAAAATTTATGGTTTATGTCTTGGATTTTCAAATTCGAATTTATCTTCACACACATAGAAAATTCTATTTTTTTTTTTGTTTACTATAATCACTTCCATGGCCTATCGCTTAACGCTACGTTTCCATTTAATTAGCCATCATTAAACCCTTTAAAGATTACTTATCCTTTGATTTTTAAAAACGTTTTAAAACTTTTTAACAATTTTCTATTGAGATTTATGGCACATTATATTGCCAGTAGGTGTGGATAACCGTTAAATATTTAAGGCCATGATAAGCCTTTGTTTTAAAGCATTTTTTTTATGGTTTGTGTCTGGAAAGTGCGCTTATCTCTTAAGGCATTTTAAGGGAAATTGTAAAACTAATGCTATAAACACAATGGAGGCAACATTTGCGGCACAGCAATCTTTTAAAAATACTGAATACATGGGTGTAAGTATATGGAAATGATTATTTTAAGAGGTTGACTGCCAGAAAACTGTCCAAAAATTACCATTTGACCTTAAGTGAGTAAGAGATAACTCGTAGTTGGCGCTTTAAAAGGGAATGCAATATACGTGTTATCTCGTAGTTGCCAGTTAATGTGTTAAATGCAACACGACAAGATGTGAGAAGATGTTGCTGCTTGGCAATGAGACTAATTTCTATTTTTATTCGCAGGAATAAGAGGGTTAATGTAACAGTAAGAGTTTAATAAGATTTATTGCTCTCAATACAATGAACGAATGTAAAGGGTCCTCAAATATTTTTTTTGTTCAAATGCTTTAAAACTAAAAACTACTAAATATTTTCTCAAATTTCTTTTTTTATTTGAAAGTACAATCCTTCCGGTTAATAATTGAAAATAATTTCATTCAAATGGCTGCTTCGGCTGGCCATGCAGTAGCCTACATAATCGGTCCAATTTTTAAGCACATTATTGATTGTGTGCAGCTGTATTTTATCAATGACTTCACGAATATTGTCCTTTAAGGGGTCAAATGTCTCTGGCTTGTCGGCACCCCACAAATAATAGTCCAACGAAGTCAAATCGCAGCTCCGAGGTGGCTCCGCGGCTGATAATGCGGCCTTCAAGAACAGTGCGTAAAACATCAAGTATAGCATCGGCAGTGTGGCACGTAGTGCCGTCCTGTTGAAACCAACTCTTCAATTATTGTGAACAAAAATTCGTTCTACATGGCACGATAACGATCACCATTGCCTATAACGGCCACTCCTTGCCAATTTTCGAAGAAAAATGGCCCAATTATGCCTCTGGACTTTGGTCCGCACCAAAAAGTGACTCGTTTTGGGTGCGTCGGCTTTTCAATGTATACGTGCGGGTTCTCTATGCCCCAATTGCGACAATTTTGCTTGTTTACATACCCGCTAAGATCACAATGAGGTTCATTTGAAAAGATGATTTTTTTCGCCAACATCAGCATCTTCTGTAAGTCGATCGCAGGCCCACTTAGCGAAGAGAAAACGAAGCGAAATAGCCATATTCGTTTAGCGGAAGGATAAAACTAATTTTCTGTCAAATCAGACATGAGGTAAGTGTTATCATTCTCGAAATAGGCACTAGTTGAAAAAAAAACGTTAGATGGCGGACCCGATACAATGCATGAAGTAGAAGTATTTAACCGTTTGACTGCTGAGCGATTCTGGTGAGAACATTCGTCAAATGTTCGAAAACTAGAATTAATTATTATAATAAAAAAAAAATCTACAAAATTCTAATAACCTTTGTATAAAGATTTATGGGGTACGTCTTTTCATCTTTTTATTTTATTTTAACTTTTTGACAAAATTTTTACACTGAAATTCGCAGAGCAAATGCGATTTTCGTAACAAATGAACGCAGCGCTTTTGTGCCGCATAGCAGCCAAACGGTTAAAGGTGCTCTATACTTACAATATAATTATTAAAAACGCGAAAAGCTATCTACTAACACAATTGTTTCACTTACGTTACGCCGCTGCCACGCCTTTAAAATAATTAATAAGGCATGCAGAACTTGACTCAAATAGCAATTGTAAAAATGCTGCGCCACAAATGCTGCTGTTATTGTGTTTCCAACATAAGATTAGCAAGAATGGAGTATTTTTTAAATTAAAAAAAAAATTATTTCTTTAAACGTTTATTCTTTAAAAAAAATGAATATTTCTTTTAGGAATTCCCCTTGTTTTTTTATGGATTTATCAGGCGATTAGAAATTATTTTATTTTCTTATTTGTGGTCTGGCTTTTCGTTTTATCGCCCGTTTCCATTTGTAAATGCAGCAATTAATCAAAATTATTTTAAACAGTGACACGTCAATTAATTTTTATCGTTTTTAATTTATGACGTGGAAGTTTCAATTATTTTGTAACACAATGAAAAATAAATTTTTTTTCTTTTCTTTTTTCTTAAATTTTTTTTATTTAAAATGTTAATGACACTTGTTGAGCATAAAAGATATTTTTAAACATCTTTTAATTAAACAAACAAACAACAACAACAATTAAATAAATAATATTTAAATTTACAAAAAAAAAACAGTGGCATCTATTTGAGGTGGCCAAGCAAAAAAAAAAAAGCTTTAAAAAATTTGTTTACACAACAAAAAATATTAAAAAAAAAAATTTTGAAATCGTTTCTCTTGCTAAATTATTAAGACAAACTAATTTTAATAAATTTAATAAAACAATAAATAAATAACGAAATAAGAACGTAGTTAATGAATGAAATGCGTTTTAAAATTAAAAACAAGTCATTAACGCCTTCGGCTATTTATTAACACATTAACTTCCACGCGCGTTTAAAGTAAAATCTCTTAGACCACAACTACCGCTGTACGCAAGCGTCATCCCAATATGCAGATTTATTAGAGAATTTTCTGTCGACCCGAAAGAAGGAATTAAAATGAAGCAAAGCAATGACAATAAAGTGTGTGAAGATAAATTCGAATTTGAAAATCCAAGACGCAATCCATAAATTCTAGCAGCGCCACAATTGACAATTTTTTCTTAACAGAATAAAATTTGCCGTTAACATAGCACTGTTAGCGATTTAACAGAAACCATTTGAACAAACCCACTTGTTTACAAGCTAATTTTAGAACAAATACTAGGTCTATAAGTACCATATCATACTCAAAAGAAGGTTCCAAGGCCTCTTCAAATATAATAATATATTGAGAAAATTCTCTTCGAAATTATCATTTTTTGATTGAAAATTCTCCAGAAGATTAGTGGCCGATTTGGAACATATAATAAATAGTACACCTTACAGGCTATTTGCAAATGAAAGTCCAGAGGATAGTGGGATAGCTGAAATAATTTTGAGATTCGAGTAATCAACACTTTTGTTCACAAATAATACTCAGGATCATAGTAAGAATTGTATTTTATTGTCAATAGCCTGCAATAATTGCAAAGTCACTGTTAAACAGTTAACAGTTGCTCTGTTAATAGTAAAGTTTACCCTGTTAAAGGCAAAAAGTGGTGCTGCTAAAAGTGTGGGTTTGCGTCTTAGGTTCTTCATTTCGAATTTATCTTCACACACACGCACATGAATCTTCTTTAAAAGGAAAGATTACACATTGAACGTCCAGCGACTGACAACTGTCACACTTTAAACAAGTTATAATGCTGCCCGTTACAATTCATATTAGCCGGGGTAATTTGTAACTGAACTTAATCAATAGGTTCAGTGCAATCGAGAAAAAGTCTCTTGCAATAAAGCCATATTCACTCGAGTTGTATGATCTGTAGCACCGTCTTATTGAGACCACGTATTCTCCAAGTCGTATTCTTTAATAGCAGGCAAAAAAAAGTCGGACCATAATGCTCCGAATTGACGGTGACAATTGTTTCAATCTAATCACACCTTCGGACCAAAGAGCGTACCAAACAGTGATTTTATCTTAAGCATTCTCAGAACCCCAAATACGACAATTTTGTTCACTAACATACTCACCGAGTGTGAAATGTCCTTCATCGCTGAAATAAATTTTGTTCGAAGAATTGTTCAAACACCCATTCCACGTATGTATCTACGACGTTGTGAATGGTCAGCTGGCTTCAGTTGTTATGTGAACTGGATGTAGGTGTAGATCTAAATGCAAAATACGCCATAATGTGCGTATGGCGAGGAATCGACACATTCAGGTTTTCGGCAACACTTTCACTTTGACAATAGCGATATTTTCGGGGCGAAACAAGCGAAACGATGATGCACAGGCCTTTTGTAATATTTGTAACCACCCCAGTCTCTTCAAATGTCTCTACAATTTTGCCAATTGCTTGCGTGGTTGGACGATTATGTAAACCATAATCTCCTCTTAAAGCACGATACGTGGCTGTGGCAGAATCATCATTTTGAAACGACGAAATGGATAACCCTTTATATTGCAACTTCGGAAAATACATTTGGAATCTTTATTTTGGACAGGACGTTGCTATATAGGGCACCTCAGGATCAATACAATGTGCGATTTAGGGGAATCCCAATACTACCGCGCGATACTGAAACAGCGTTAAGCGGGGTCTTACTGTACATTATTGCTCAAGACAAAATATGGAAACAAGTTTATTATACAAAATGATTTTTGTTGTTGTTGTAAATACAACAATAACACAATACATAGTGGAAAATAAAATAAAAAATCTTTTGTGGTCGTAGTTGTTAATGGAACAACAATGGAGCACTTTAAAACTATTGTCTACTCTACATGCATACATAATGCACAGGGAGTGCACACTTTCAAGCAGACGAGGTTTTAAAGAATTGTTTCGAGTTTGATTTTTTTTTTACGTTTACGATTTCAATTAATTTATGGCTTACATGTGTACGTACATTCATATCAGAAGGGAATGCAAGTACTCAGTCACTTGGCATTAAAAATTCGATTAAAAATTTATTTTATCGCAGAAAAAAAGAACGAAAAAATCCAAATTAAAATCTAATTATGTCTGGACGCTTATTTGGTATTAAAAATTCTGTTTTCGGAAGACTGTGTAATGTGTTGATTTTTACTACACAAAAACATGAGGTTTAAATACCACTCCAGACAGCTTAAACAAAATGAATATTTTTTAGGCGACTAAGCATTCTTTCGGCGAGAAAGTTTGCGGGTAAATGAAATTGTCATGAAAAGTTTCTCAAAATGTTTGTCGTTCAGAGACGATGTTAAACTGTAGTTTCCACTACAGATCAGTAATAAGTATTCAAAACGATAAGTAGATTCGAGTCATACTTATAATTTCAGATACTTATACGCATTCATACTTATTTTAATGTGATACTCATACTACTCATACTCAAAGTTGGAAGTACTCGTCGTATTCATACTTAACAAAATGCACGATGTTGTTGATTTCGACTTTCATTGACTCAGTATTTACACGAAGCACAAAATAGGTATGATTTGCGTACGAGCATTGCAATACTCACAAGAAGATTGTGTGTATGCTTTGCTTGTTGTCTTTATCTTTCCTTTCTTCTTTGTTTGTATATGCAACAACCAAAAAAGGCTAAAAATGTTGATATATGATTCGAGTGATTCGAATCATTTATAAATATTATAAGTTGTTTTTCAAAATTTATGAATATAAATGAGTAGGCGCATGAATCAAACATATTTTAAATGTTACGAGTTTGATGTTAACGTTCTACTCATACTCATTGTAACCTGTAGTTATAAATCAATGTTGTACTGACTACGAATGAATCAAAATAGTTGAATTTCAATTCTGTTGATTCATTCATACTCAAAATTGTATGAGTGCTTATGAGTAGCGGAAAAACGATTCATTGCTGATTTCTGGCTATAAATTTTGATAAATGATTCGAGTCATTTGAATCATTTATTAATATTATAAGTTGTTTTTCTAAATTTATGAATCTAAATGAGTAGGCGTATGAATGAAATATATTTCGAATGTTACGAATTTGATGTCAACGTTGTACTCATACTCATTGCAAACTGTACTTATAAATCAATGTTGTACTGAGTACGAATGAATTAAAGTAGTTGAATTTCAATTCTGTTGATTCTCTCATAGTCAAAGTTTTATGAGTACTCATAAGTAGCGAAAAAACGATTCATTGCTGATCTCTGGTTCCCACCAGGCTTGTGTAAATTAACAATCAAAATATGGGTGGTATGAGAAGCTAGGTTGCAAACCTAACTTAATGACCAATTAATTAAGCATGATAATATGAAATTAATATTTTCGGAAACTTCTGATGCAATCAAGCTAAGATCGATTGTGTATTTTAAAACTCGTGTTATTGATGTCCCAGGTCAAACATCAAAACGAAAAAATATTTCTTCGGCGACTTCCTCTCAGCAGATTTCTGGCAAAGACTCGGAGAGTAAAAATTGCCATGAAAAGCTTCTCAAAAATCTGTCGTTCGGAGTCGACTTTAAACTGTAGGTCCCGCCACTCATGCATAAAATTAACGCACACAACATAAGTGGTGTGAGAAGCTAGGTCGTAATCCAGACTGAAGGGTTGTAATGGTCAATTATGTATGTATGTTATTGAATTGAATGTTGAGTAGTCAGTCATCATATGGGGACAGGACTCTGAATTGACGGTAGCAAGTTTTCTAAGGTCATGGTGTTACTCTCAATCACTTTTCCGGTTGGGACGGTTTTCCCACAATCGTTTCTTAATTCTTTAGGCCACTACTCACCACAATTTTGCTTTTTGATGTAACCAGCGAGTTTAGAAATGAGTTTTAATGCTGCAGAGAATTCTGGTAATAATGTCTTACCGTGATTACATGACGACGACTTTCCATTACTAATTGATGACAAAAAAAAAAAAATAATTTAAGATCCAATTTATGTTTTCAAAAATTTCCTTTAAATTGTTAATTTATTCTTGTGCACTCCTCTTCTCCTCCTCCATACTTTTTTTTTATCTATTTCTCGTTGATGTTGATGACGATTTTTTTTATTTGTCTTCTTCATCTTGTTCTACTTTTGTAATGGACGACATGACAATCCAGTTGATTGCATTCCTTTTTCAATAAATTCCACATGCCATTACACGTGGCTATGTCCCTCCCTAATTGGGGGAAAGCATATTTTAATTAAAAAGAAATATTACAAATCGAGGGCAGCCATTCCCCCCTCCCTTCAATTATTTAAACATTTGAACGAATCAATTTGTAAAACCAAAAAAAAAAGAAAATTTTGTGATTTTTTTTTACCTCATGATATTGAATTTCCTTGTCAAATAACGAAGTGTAATGCAATACGCTGGCATTTTTGTAAATTAATTATAAATAATAAATTAATAAATAAATAAAAATAAATAAAAAAAAGGAAACAAGAATTTAAAACAAATTGAATTGATTTTTTTTGGGCAAAATCGTTCATGTGGCACACTAAAGAAGCCCTACAAAAATATGAAAAGTGGTTTAGAATGTTGACTTCCTCCATATAAGTAAGTAATCACAACAACAAAAACAACAAAACTTCCATTGTATTAAAATTTTTAAGTATTAAATGATAATACTTGCTACAATTCAATATGGCTAATAGTGGAAAACCGGCTTATCAGACGAATAGATCCGCTACTCATAAGCACTCATGCAACAGAATTGAAATTCAACTACTCTGATTCCTTCCTACTCACTGCAACATTGATCTATAAAGTACAGGTTACAATGAGTATGAGTACAACATTGACATTAAACTCACAACATTCGAAATATGTTTAATTCATACGCCCACTCATTTTGATTCATAAATTTAGAAAAACAACTTGTAACACTTATAAATGATTCAAATGACTCGAATCATTTATCAAAATTTACAGCTAGAAATCAGCAATGAATCGTGTTTCCGCTACTCATAAGCACTCATGCAATTTAGAATATGAATGAATCAAAAGAATTGAAATTCAACTACTCTGATTCATTCCTACTCACTACAACATTGATTTATAAGTACAGTTTGCAATGAGTATGAGTACAATATTGACATCAAACTCGTAACATTTGACATATGTTTAATTCATACGCCCACTCATTCTGATTCATAAATTTAGAAAAACAACTTGTAATACTTATAAATGATTCGAGTGACTCGAATCATTTATCAAAATTTACAGCCTTTTATCGTTGTTGCATATACAAATAAAGAAGAAAGGAAAGACAAAGACAACAAGCAAAGCATACACACAATCTTCTTGTGAGTATTGCAGTTCTCGTACGCAAATCATTTTTATTTTGTGCTTCTTGTAAATTTTAAGTAGAAACGAGTCGAAGTAAATAACATTATGCGTATTGTTAAGTATAAGTACGATGAGTACTTCCAACTTTGAGTATGAGTAGTCTGAGTATCATATTAAAATAAGTATGAATGCGTATAAGTATCTGAAATTATAAATATGACTCGAATCTACTCATCGTTTTGAATACTCGTTACTGAATTCTGTAATTGATCATTACAACCCTTCAGTCAAGATTATTGACCTAGTTTCTTACACCACTTATGTTAGTCAATTTTATAAATGAGTTGCGGGACCTACAGTCCCGAAAGTCAAATTTTTTGAGAAACTTTTCATGGCAAATTTATTTCTACTCAAAGTGTTTGCTTGCAATCTGCTGAGAGGAAGTCGCCGAAGGAATATTTTCAGATTTTCGTTTTGTATTTGACCTGTTGTTTTGATCCCGGGCCTTCTGTCGACTAAGCCAACACTTTACCTACAAGACTACGGCGACTTCGCCGTGTAAATGCAACATTAATGTGTGTGAAGATAAATTTTAGAATTTAATTACCAAAGATGCAAACCCACAATGACATTTTCCCTGTCATTCGTGATAGAAAAAGGATTTAAAAGAAGTTGAAGCATTTCATATTAGAAAATAAAAATTGTGGGCTTTAATTAGTTCTGGTATAATGGTTTTCGCTTCAAACATTAGTTGACTCATCAAATAACGTCAAACTGCTTATTTGGTGGGGGCTTGTCTGTAAGTAACAACAGCAACTGGTTGTTGTGTCACCAATGCAATGCAATGCAATGGAATGAAATCATATTGCCTGCCGCCTGGCCAAATAAATAAATCTCGGCTTGTGGAAACCGGCTTGTAAATGAAAAACAATTTTTTGTTTTTAAATTATTTTTGAGGTGAAGGTTGACTTGTGCTGATGCAATTTTTTTTTATTTTATTTATTACAACACAATTGTTGTTTTAATTTGAATACATGAAATTAACAATTTATTGAAAACAATTTTTTTATTTTATTTTTTTTTTAAATTGATTTCCGCAATATTTTCCTCATACAATACCTATTAATTAAGTTAGGGGTTACGCCCCCTTTTCGTTTTTCTTTCTCTTTTAACATGACATTTTAATAATAATAAGAAGAAGAGGGAAACATTTTAATGTTTTTATAATGTAGGGTTTTCAATTAAAATTTCTTTATTTTCTATAAAAACAATAAGTGGTGCTGCAAAATATAGGCAGCAGTTAATAAATTATGAAAAACCCTTTAAGGTATGCTTTAAATTTTGAAAAAATAAATTTCATATACTCCACACAAAGCACGGTTTAGTGCGATACTGAAGGAAGGTACGCTTAATGAACACTTACTGTTCTCTTGGTGGGGATGTATTTTTAAAATATTTTTATTATCTATGTGTGTGAAGATAAATTTCAATTTGAAAATCCAAGACACAATCCATAAATTTTAGCAGCGCCACATTTGGCGTTTGCAGAGCAAATTTTGTTCTATTAAGAGAAAAATTTGCTCTTAGCAGAGCACTGTTAGCTGTTTAACAGAATCCACCTGAACCAGCCCCACTTGTTTAGGAGCTAATTTTGTTAAATACTCTAGGTATATGAGTACCACATACTGCATATTAAATCATGCAAGCAAAGTTTTGAAAATTGTTTTATTTTCCTATACGTTCTGGATGGCCAAACAACCTTTGCTTCAGTTCCCCTGATACCGGTTAATTACAAAAGAAAATGTTCCATTGACTCTACTTCATTAAGAGGTATTCTCCTCGCCTGTAAGTTTGTATATCTAGGGTGCAATGTCCCCTATAACTGAAGGGAGGGAAGGTTCAGTTTTATTGTTACCCATCTATGTGTCTCAACGTGACCAGAAATCCATATGAAATCTGAAAATCTCATATTCTCTAGAGTTACCAGGCATTTTTTGACACTCTTTGGTTTGTTAAGCTTGACAATGGAGTCACAGTAGTAGACATAAGATCACGGTGCAAATCCAAAGTATTTCTTCGACGACTTCCTGTCAGGAGATTTCTGGCAAAAGTTCTAAGAGTAAATAAAAATTCCCATGAAAAGTTTCATAAAAAATCTATTGTTCGGAGTCGCTTTTAAACTGTAGGTCCCGTCGCTTATGCATAGAGTAAACCCACACACAACATAAGTACTGTTAGGGAGCTAGGTCGTAATCCTCATTGAAGGCTTATAATGGCCAATTATGTATGTACGTGTAGGTGTAATGTACATACAGTCAGCAATGTTGGCATTCGAATGTATGTCAAGATAAATTAGAATTTCAAAATCCAAGACACAAACCATAAATTTAAGCAGCTCCATATTTGATGTTAACAGAGCAAATTTTTCTTTTAACGGAACAAAATTTGCCCTTAACAGAACACTGTTGTTAGCTGTTTAACAGAATTCATCTGAACCAGCCCCACTTGTTTTGGAGCTAATTTCGGGAAATACTCTAAATCTATGAGTACCACATACCACATACATATGTATCTGCAAAGGAAGGTGGTTCCAAGACCTCTTAATATAATGAGCAACAAAAACACATATGAAGTGATATCGTATTGTGAAAAATGCCTTTGAAAATATTAAGTTTTGATTGAAAATTTTTTTAGAGGATCAGTGACCCTATTTGGTAAACATAGAAGAAATAGAACACCATACCGACTATAAGCAAATGGTAGTCCAGAGGATAATCTTTCGAACCGGAATAATTTGGAGACTTTACCCTCAGCCATTCCCTGTCAACCATTCTTTATATTTCAACAATTTTGTTCACAAATACAGTTAACAGTGCTCTGTTAGAGGCAAGAAGTGTCGCTGCTAAAAGTGTGGGTTTGCGTCTTTGGTTTTTAAATACGAATTTATCTCCGAACACATGATAACGTATGACCATGAAAAGAATATTTCCCTGTGTTGGTTTTTATCTTTCAAAGAATTTCTTGATATTTTAATGTCACCCAGATCCAGAGTTGGTGTGTGTAAGTTTCTGTTTTTCAAAAACATCATGATCCCGTGATTTCAAGACTTGAAAAACCAAAAAAATTCCTTGTCCTTTCTGCATTTCCTTTGTGTTAGTTTCTGTTAATTGCAAAGTTTACACTGTTAGATGCAAAAAGTGGCACTACTAAAATTGTGGGTTTGCATCTTTGGTTTTTAAATTCATATTTGTCTTGATACACATTGCAGACGATTTATGTTCTCTAATACCGGATTCCTTATTGAAAAAGTTTTTGCTTTTCATGCGTTGGCATCTCATTTAAAAAACAGAAACGTTTTTTTTTAGTAAAATTTAGAAAGAAAAAATTGAATTTTAATTGAATTTTTTTTTTTTTTTGTTTAATTAAAAGAAAACCTTGTAAATCATTTAGAAAATATTGGAAAAATGTTTACAATTTTAAATGGGTTATCAAAGCATAATTAATTGACTCTGTCAGTTAAGACTTGAACCGTACCGCAGAGCAAAATGTATGAATGAATCACAATTTCTATTTACATTTCAGCACAAATATGTTGATTGTTTATGAAAAACAATTCAATTTAAATTTTAATTGTTGTAAACAACAACAACAACATCCGCTATTAATCAAAAACAATAAACAATTAAACAAATCATCAAACGTAATAGAAATCATTTGAATGGACAGAGAAATCTTGTGTTACAAATATTCTTTGAATTCAAAATTTAAATTGATGATCATTTGATGATTTTTGCTTGATAAAAAACAAAAACAACAAATAATTCCGGGAATATTTATATGACTGAGTGGGTTAAATTTCATTAAAAACCCGTTGATGCAAGGGATAATCAAATTCATGGCCGTTTGAGAAAATTTAGTTCCAAAAATAAAAATTTAAAAAAAATTGAAAAGAAATATTGCCACTGCATCCGAATAAAAAAAGAAAAAAAAAAATACTTAAAACGCCATAAAATTGAAAAAATTATATGCGTTTTAATAATGTTCCTACATACATATATGTAGGTATATACACTGAGCGGCAAAAGTGTTCTCAATTACATAAAAAAATTTTAAAACAAACAACAAATTATTGTTGTGCTTCAAGTATATTTTTTTTAAAATAGAAAATTTTAAATTATAGTAGGTGTTGATTCACTTATGGCGCTTAGTGTATTTGTATGTACGTCCCATAAATAAATAAATTTATTAAAAAACAAACAGACAGACAATCCATGTTCATTCAAAGCGCTGAGCACTGAGCGCCGAAAGTGTGTAAACACCACTGACATAATTTATTTTCTTAGGATAGCAAGAAAAGTAAATGATAAAAGTCGAATAAATTTCCAAAAACGTTTTTTTAATTCCTTAAAATAAATTTTAAAACTAAAAACAAAATTATTGTTGTGCTTCAAGTATAGTTTTTTAATAGAAAATTTAAAATTATAGCGGATGTTGCTTCACTTATGGCGCTCAGTGTATATGTATTTATGTACCATAAATAAATAAATTTATTAAAGAACAGACAGGACAGATAATCGTACAGAAATCCATGTTCATTCAAAATTTATTTGGAAATTAAAAGCAGGAATATTGATGACATTTTTCTAATTTTTCATGATGACGAAAATGCTTTTGCTGCTGCTGCTGCTGCTGTCACTGCTGCTACTGTGGTTGATGGCTGAGGTTTGGTATTCGAAAAAAATCTGTCAACAAATCAAATATTCTCTGTAAATTGTTTCGTTTTAAATTGGCTAAAAGCCAACCGGTTTTTTTGTTTTTATTTTTAACTAAAAATAACACAATAATAGCCTAACAATTTAAGGGGGCAAAAATTATTGAAAACATTTTGAAAAAAAAAAAATTTTTTTTTGTTTGTTTTTCTTTTTTTCAATATTTTCCATGACATTTTGCCTGTCATTCGTAATAGAAAAAGCATTTAAAAGTTGGTGAAGCAATTCATATTAGAAAATAAAAATTGTGGACTTTAATTAAGCACTTATTATTGGCTTTGTAATTCAGGTTTAGAATTTAAAAACCAAAGACGCAAACTCATAATTTTAGTAGCGCCACTTTTTGCCTTTAACAGGGTAAATTTTGCAATTAACAGTAACTAACACAAAGGAAGTGCAGAAAGGACAACGAATTTTTTTGGTTTTTCAAGTCTTGAAATCACGGGATCATGATGTTTTTGAAAAACAGAAACTTACACACACCAACTCTGGATCTGGGTGACATTAAAATCATCAAGAAATTCTTTGAAAGATAAAAACCAACACAGGAAAATGTTCTTTTCATGGCCATGACGCGGTTTACCATACGTTGTGAAGATAGATTCGTATTTAAAAATCAAAGACGCAAACCCACACTTTTAGCAGCATCACTTCTTGCCTCTAACAGAGCACTGTTAACTGTATTTGTGAACAAAATTGTTGAAATAGAAAGAATGGTTGGCAGGGAATGGCGGACGGTTAAGTTTTCAAATTATTCCGGTTCGAAAGAGGACCCTCTGGACTACCATTTGCATATAGTCGGTATGGTGTACTATTTCTTATATGTTTACCGAATAGGGTCACTGATCTTCTAGATAATTTTCAATCAAAACTTAATATTTTCAAAGGCAATTTTCACAATACGATATCACTTCATATGTGATTTTGTTGCTGATTATCGCCCATGTTCTGGAAAACGCATATCGCTTAATGTTTGCGTTTTGGATTTGAAAACGCCATGTAGGTGTTCTGACAAACGAAATCGCTAGAAATTTGGCGTTTTCAAATCGCTAGGGTATACTGAAGCGATCTGGTCTTTTTTATTCAAACTGTACCTTAAATTAACATTAAAATTATACACAATTTAAATTTAATATGTTTTCTTTTTATTTCCATGAAAACTTTTAGCATTTTTTGACGATTTAAATTAAAAATATTGAATACAAAAATTTGCTTTGAGTTTGTTTACTGTTTGTACCATTTGTTTACTTATCAACTGGCGATTTATGCAAACAGCTGATCAGATTGATCTTCGAAAAAAATTTAATGCTAGTGGTGTTAATTTGACAACTAATTATTTGGTTATTTCTTTTTAAACTTTTGATATTAATATTTGAAATTTATTAAATTCACATATATATATTAAATCGTAAAAATAAACCCTTAATAAAAGTTAAACAATAATTTAAAACCTGTATAAAGTACTTTAAAACGTTTATGCGAGCAAATAAATCATACAGAATTTTATTTTAAACCGACTACCCGTGTTAAAAAGTACCAATTATTCGTGATTGTTTATAAGTAACATCTCTAACTGAAAAGATGCATTTGCCACAATTTTTCTGAAAACTCACAAATAAAATACGTAAATTATATAAAAATTACGCATGATCTGGATTGTCCAATGGATTGGAAAAGCCCTTTAGTGTTTTTCCATTAACTTTTCTTTTGGTTTTTGTTTTTTTAAAGCTAATATAGCAAGCAAATACGCTGTAGGCATTTTAACTTTTTTCATTTGTTTATGTTTTGTTATGATAAAACATATGTTTTCATTGTTCGAATGCAACTTCGAAATATGCAAACCGCCAGCAAATCGCTTCGTTTTCAGAACAGGTTATCATGCGTTTTGCGTTTTTCAAATCGTAAGCGATTTGAAAACGCTGCGTTTTCCAGAACATGGGCGTATATTAAGAGGGCTTGGAACCTTCCTTTTCATATACATATGTAGTATGTGGTACTTATAGATCTAGAGTATTTCCCAAAATTAGTTTCAAAACAAGTGGGGTTGGTTCAAATAGGTTCTATTAAATAGCTAACAGTGCTCTGTTAAGAGCAAAATTTGTTCTTTAAGAGAAAAATTTGCTCTGTTAATGCCAAATTGTGGCGCTACTAAAATTTATGGTTTGCGTCTTGGATTTTGAAATTCTAATTTATCTTCACATACATTCGAATGCAGACATTGCTGAGTGTATGTACATTACACCTACACGTACATACATAATTGGCCATTATAAGCCTTCAATGAGGATTACGACCTAGCTTCTTACAGCACTTATGTTGTGTGTGTTAACTCTTTTCAAGAGGTATGGGACCTGCAGTTTAAAAGCGACTCCGAATGACAGATTTTTTATGAAACTTTTCATGGGAATTTTTATTTCCTCTCAGAACTTTTGCCAGAAATAATTATTTGCATTCACTTAACCCTTTGACGGACACTGACGTCTATAGATGTCATTACAAGGGTTTTGGGGGGGGGGACATGACGTGTATACACGTCATAAATTGTATCTTGCCAAATACAGAGATACAGCAAGTGTCCCACGGGAAGGCCTCCTAAAATTTTGGTGTCCGTCAAAGGGTTCAATAGTGAATGAATGATTTACTTACACTTACTCACTCTCCCATACATTTTCGTTTCTCTTTTTGACACTTTAATAAGGAGCTAGAGCTGGAATTTCCATTTCATAGTACAATCGTCGAAGAAATACTTTGGATTTGAACTGTGATCTTATGTCCACTACAGCGACTTCATTAACAAGCTTAACAAAGATTGTCAAAAAAGGCCTGGTAACTCTAGAGAATATAATGAGATTTTCGAAGGTTATTGTCTCATATTGATTACTGGCCACGTCGAGACATACATAGGTGATAACAATCAAACTGAACCTTCCTTCCCTTCAGTTATAGGGGACATTGCCCCCTAGATATACAAAATTAGAGGCGAGGAGAATACCTCTTAATGAAGTAGAGTCAATGGAACATTTTCTTTTGTAATTAACCGGTATCAGAGGAACTGAAGCAAAGGTTGTTTGGACATCCAGAACGTATGAAAGGAAAATAAAACAATTTTCAAACTTTTGCTTGCATTATTTAATATTTTCTTTCTTTTTTTATCTTTTTTTACACAAAAAATTTCTAAAATAAATTTTTTCCTTAAAAAAAAGTAACCCCTGACTTTGGGTTGCCAGTTCTTCTACTGGTTGGTATGGGTTGTGACTGCTTTTTGCTGGCTGACTGGTCGCCCAATTGCAACCTCAGTTTCCCAAAAGTGACCGCACATATTTGGTCATTGTAATGTGCGTTTAATTTTTTAACTTTACAAAAATGCACAAATTTTTTCTGCGTATATTTTAACACAAAATAAAAAAAAACCGAACATTTTAAATGAAAATAAATCATGTAAGCTGGTCTGGTGGCCAACATTCAGAGTCCTGATTATTATTTTTTGTTTTTTTACATTTTTTGTAACGAAAATGTTTTACTGGCTCGGTTAACTCGCGTTTAAATGTGGTTTTCATGGCCAATATTTTTTTCTTTTTTTTTTGCGCAGATAATCTGCTTTGCTGCGGAAAAATTTAAAATATTTTTCCTTTATTTTTTTAATTTTATTTTAACGCCCACACATTTCAATGCACCATTAAGTATGAAAAACGGAATTTTATTTTTCGTTTAACGGTAATATTTTGAAAATTTCCCAAATCAAAATTATTTTAAAATCAATTTCCCTTATAAGCAATGAACCCTTTTAAATATAAAAGTATGAGTGAGTGGGTGAGTGCTTCTATTAAATGTGTATGTGAATAATAAACAACAATAGCAACAACCACAATAACAACTAGAAAACCATTAAATATTCTCTTTAAAAATCAAATCTCTATACACACTAACCCATACATACATACTTAATTGTAATTATTAATGCATATGTATACGTGCAAGCATACTTACAGGATTTCATTTAATATTACAACTTCGTGTTCTCTCTTACTCTCTCTTTCTCTCTCTCAACACACTTTAATGTGTACACATAAGTATTTGCATTCACTTAATAGTGAATGAATGCTTTACTTACACTTACACACTCTGCCCATACATTTTCCTTTCTTTTTTCAACACTTTAATAAGTAGCTAGAGCAGGGATTACCATTTCATAGTAGAATTGTGCAGAACGAATTCACACGTATTGCTTATGCTCTTTTATTTAGTCGTCGATCAGACTGCGACAAGTACACATGTCGGCGGATGCTATAATATTTTTTTTTTTTAGGTTTACACTCAAAAAATATTTTATGTTAAAGAATCCTTTTCTTTTTTAAATTCAAATGTGTTCTTAAAACAAATTTTGATTGTTTTAATAGTCAAGTAAATAATTTAGATGCCGTGGAAAGAGAACAATTATTTTATAGAGTTAAAACAATATTATGGAAAAATTAAAAAATTGTTTATTATTAGGAGAGGAAATTTATGATTCAAAATTAGGACCCAGCAAATATCTAAAAAGCATTACCTAATTATTAAATTGATAAAATGGAAAAGCAAAATAGTTTATGTTTTACTATGATTGTAAGCTCTCAAATTTTTTCTCTCTCTCTCTCTCTCTCTCTTACTTACTAATACACAACAAAAAAATATTTAGTAACCCCAAATCTAGACAGAGTTCTCTTGTATTAGCTGTTCGTGTTTGTGTTTTTTTTCAAATTTTATATGTGTGAAGATGAATTCGAATTGAAAAACCAAAGATGCAAACCCAAACTTTATATTGAACGCCTGCTGGTTTAGGATTCAATCACCCACCATATGTAACGCGCTATGAATGGTCAATCCGCTTTAATTGTTCCATTAGTTACGCTTTATATGAATGGGAGAAGCAAATCCAAATGCAAAATACTCCGTCAGATAAGCCCATTTGGTTGCAAATGCCATGGTAATGATAAATCCAGATTATCTGTCATAAGTTTTGCAATAGAAGCGATATTTTCTGTTAATATCTCTTTATAGTTTCTCAATTCCTTTCACATTAGGTCGAATATGGCGATCTTAATCTGACACTGTAATACTTCAAAAGTGGCTAAGGTTGAATCATCGATCAATACATCGAAACATAGCAAATGTTTCACTAAAAATATTTTATTTCAAACGAAAGCTCATTCTGCCACACAGTATTGGCCGTACAAAGTAATTCAGGGTAAAATTAGCCGAACGCATACGTAACGTAATGGAAAAGTACGTTCACTTCTAGCATATGTAATACAATGTGAACGAACTGTAATGTCAATTCGGTAAGCACTTTCATTGTTTATGTTACATGTACGTTTGGCTAACTCTACCTTAATGTTTGTGCTATAATTTGCACACTGTGTGTGACTTAAATCAATCCAAACTAATCTAACTATATTCTTCTTAAACTTTATGTTTTTGTCTCTAAATGCCTTTTTGTGATTGTATATCGTATAACAGTTTAAAGGGGAAATGATGAGCAGAATGTCGGCATAAAGAGTACAAGATAAAAATGTGAGAGTATTTGTGAGAGGCATATGCATAACTCAGAGGAAAATTGTTAGTAACATTTTCAAGCATAACCTAATAATATGTAGTGGGAAAATATAGAAAAAATGTACAGCGCCAAATCTCTTAAGACTAAGAGTATTTAACTTGAGAAATATTCTTTCAAAAATGGAGATCATTTCGCATTGTTAGTTAGTATTGCATTGTTTTTTTGGGTGTATGATTGAAACCTGAAAAAAAGTTACATGAACGTTCTTCTTTCGAAGCTAACAAGCAACTGAAAGCATTTTTACGCTCTTTTTAACGGACATTGTTGATATTCGTGCCTTATGTGTGTAAAAAGCCAAAGATGTTCGGCCTCCGGGAGCTATTGGTGATGAGTAAGTGCTCTTTTAGTGTGCGTGTTAGTTTCTCTTTCTTGTTTTGTTGTGTTAAAGGCTTTCAGTGTCCCTTTCTTTTGGGTGTTTTCTCCTTTATTATTGTTTATATGGTTTGTTGTTACTTTTTGTAACTATTGTTGTTGTTGTTGTATTTTTTATTTTTCAAAATTCAATTTGTTTTGATTAGAAAAACAAAAACAAAGTAATGGACACTGTGTGCCAAAACTTAAGAAACAACATTCGCACATAAAAAGATTACATAGTTACACTCGAATTGTTTTCAACAAGAGGAGCTTGCTTTACATATTAGTCTCCTGGTTTTTATTTTGTTTTTGTCCTTGATACGCTTTTATGTTGTTATTGTTTTTCTTGTGTTAAGTTACACCACTTGACGGAGTGTTTTTTGTTTCTTACTTTTGCTCTCTTAAGGGGTTTTTTTATTCTCTTCTTCAATTGTATTGTGTGGAAACAATTTGTTAAGGAATATTTCTCTTTCTGTATTTTTGTTTGTTTTTACTTTGCATTGAAGGATTTATGGGTTTTATTTTAATTTTACATACTTAAATACACATACGCACGCACACCCACACATGTGTGTAGTAGTATGTTATCAAGCATAAACTAATGCCCACTTGGAAGAATTGAGAAAGAGAGAGAGAGAGACGAGTGAGTGGGGAAATATAATAAATCTTGTGTTTTGTGTGATGTCTTAAGAATACAACAACAACTTATAATATGTAAATAATAACAACATCAAGCACATTTCCTCCTTTAGACAAAACTCGTCTTTTTTTTTTAAACATAAACAAAAATCAATGTAACGGTATAATACGAAGAGCACATATCAAATGGTTTACTAGTTTTAAGCAATAACTACGAAAATATCATACTCACACACACACACACAAATACAACTCTCAATATAACTTTAAATAGAACGTTGTTTTTTTCTTTTGTAAATTTGTTAAAATGCCTTATAAAGTCCCAGCTATGCATCCTTAACGGAACGTAACGTAACAGTAAGAAACAGCTGATCGTTTTTATTATGTGTAAAGCAATACGAATGATTACAGAAATGTAACGTAACCGGAATGGAACGTAAGAATCTGTTCAAAATAGAATTTTCTTTCTTTATTTACATACGTGGCAGTTAAAAACCACCAAAACTGAAAATTGAAATTGTAGACAGAATTTACATTTTGTACTTATGTTACGTTTGTTTGTATGTGAAATTTTCTTTAAATAAAACCTAAATTATAATTTATTTCATCATTAACTTTTATAATTTAAAATAAAAATAAACACTATTTTACTAAATAATAAATAATAAAAAGCGTGCAAATAAAGATTTTAAAATTTGGAATTAATATTAAATTTGTTTAAAAAACAATAATAAAATAAAAACCTAAACCCAAAAACATGTTGTCTATATCCATATCAGAATTTTTATCGTTTAGCTTTTGCAATTTTTATTTCTTTATTTGATTTTCTTTATTTCTTTTTTGGTATACTTACATAAAAACATATGACACGTTTCGACGTTCCATACACGTTACATTACGTTAAATTCCGTTACGGTAGCATAACTGAGACTTAAGTTGTTATTTACGTTAACCACGCCATTGAAATGAATTGAAAACGCCTGATTTTCTAAATAAATTTTCTTTGATTTTTATTTTTTACTGTTTCTTGGTATATTTGAAATCAAATTCTCTTAAACACACACTCACACACACACATGCATGCATGCCAGCTTACATTATTAAATGAATTTATGTTGAACGGACATTATATATGTGCATACGTATGTACAGAAGTGTGCGTAGGAAATTTTAATTGAAATTTATGTCTCATTTAAAATGTAAATTTTAATTTAAACTATATATGCGTGCATGTTTGGGTGTGTGTGCGTGTACGTGTGTTTGTGTATGCCTCTGTGTATATATGCGTGCATATATTGAAATTGTTAGTTGCACGTTGTTATAGAATTTGTTGATTTGATTATTATTTACAGGCAAGGCACAGGGACGCAGTAGAAAAGTTGTCTGTTTTTTTTTATTGAAATTCATAGAGAAATTCATTCATTTTTAGTTGATTTCAGTTTAAATCAATTGCTGAATTGATTCTATAGAGACAATAGAGCACACACACACACTAACACACACATTGATAATTATTATAGAGCGGTAAAGGTTTGCCAATTTGATATAATTTTTTTTTTTAATTTTCTAATTGAGAAGTGTTACGTAAATATTTCAATAATCGTAAGGGACTTTTATTGTTTCAAATCACAAATTTTCACAATTTAATGGCAGATAGTGAAAAAGGAACTGAAAATTAATTGTTTTTCTTATCTTTGCTTCGATGATAAATATAATTAAAATTTTTTAATAAAATAAAATAAAAAAAAAATTAAAAAAAAGAAATAAAATAATAAAAAAATTAAAAAATGAAATAAAATAATAAAAAAATTAAAAAAAGTTGTTAAAAAATCAAAAAAAAAATTTTAAAAAATTTAAAAAAAATGTTTAAAAAAATTACAAAAAACTTAAAAAAAAAACTTTAAAAAAAAAATTAAAAAAGGAATAAAAAAGCAAAAGAATTAAATGAAAGTTCTTAAATTTATTTTTATAATATAATTAAAAAATATAAAAAAAAATTAAAAAGGAATTAAAAGAAAAAGAAAAAAAAAAATGTGAAATACAGTAAACTCGCGAAAACGTGAACACTTAAAAGTACGACCGTCTCTGAAACGTAAACAAAATTTATTTTTCCACAAAGTATTCTAGGTTAGGTTAGGTTAGAGGACGTGTACTTGTCAATTCTGACAAGTACAGTACTCGGTGATCGAATTGACCCATTGTACTTTGTCCTAGCTTCTCACACCATTTATGTAGTGTGCGTTAATTGTATACATGAGTGGCGGGACCTACAGTTTAAAGTCGACTCCGAAAGACACATTTTTTTAGAGAAGCATTTCATGGCAATTTTTTACTCGCAGAGTTTTTGCCAGAAATCTGCTGAGAGGAAGTCACCGAAATATTATTTTCAAATTTTCTTTTTGATGTCTGACCTGGGATTCGAACTTGGGTCTTTCGTCTAATAAGCCAACACACTACCTACTAGACCACGGCGACCTCATAAAAAGTATTCTAAAACGCGAACAAAATCTGAAAGCCCTAAAACGTGAACACTTTTTATTTTTTGTTTTTTAATCTGCTTTTAAATTGGGAAATTCCCGAACTACAGTTTATTTTTTATTGTACTACTCATTTATGTATGCTGATGTTAAAAATTAAAGGTTTAGAAATTCGCCATAACATTAAAGAAAATGATGGTGGTTTTAACACCAGTTACGAATAGCTTCAAAAACTTAAATAAAAGTTTGGTTTCCTAAAATTTTCTGTGCTGCCGCAACTTTTTAAACAATTGTATGGAAAAGTATTTTAAATTTAGTTTCGAACAAAGATGACTTCGACCGATGGTTTTTTACTTATTAAAATATGTATTATTATTCATAGTAAATGGGGAAATTTTTTTAATTTAAATTCGAATACTCGTAACGTGAACAAATTCGAAAATGTGAACTGTCTTGATAAAAATTTGTTCACGTTATCGCGAGTACACTGTATTTCAATAATCTTAAGGGACTTTTATTGTTTCAAATCACAAATTTTCACAATTTAATGACAGGTAAAAAACCGGGACTAGAAATTAATGTCCTTCCAATTGTTTACTGGATTCAATAAAAAAAAAATAATTAAAAAATATAAAAAAAAATTTAAAGAAAAAAATTTAAAAATTCAAAGAAAAAAATTTTAAAATTTAAAAATTAAAAAAAAAAAAATTAAAACGAATTAAAAAAAAGTAAAATAATTAAATGAATACAAAATCATGTTTTTCTTTTATTAATGGCCTTCCATTTGTTTGAAAGGTTGATAGAAATATTAAAAAAAAAATTAAAAAAAAATTATAAAATAAAAATAAAAAAGAAGTAAAAAAAAGCAAAATAATTAAATGAATAGAAAATCATGTTTTTCTTCTAGTTAAATAATTTAAATATGCAAATTAATTGCAATTTTATTATTTTAATTAAAAAAAAATCCTTTTATTATACTCACCTCCTGTGAAATTCTTCCTTTTTTTTCGTATAAAATTTTTAAATTTCCCAAAAAGTTGGCATCAAATGCATATTAAATTCTATTTCATGGAATACGTACTGTTTTCTATTGTATTGTATTTAGACGTCGGCATCAATGTCACCCAGGGGATGATTATCTTCGGCTTTTTACCCTATGTGTAAAAGAATGTTCGTTAAAAATAGCGTAAAAATGCATTCAGTTGCTTGTTAGCTTTGGAAGAAGAAGGTTCTTTTTGCTTCTTTTTGAAAAATTTTTTTTGTATATTTCTGGCAAAAAATCTGAGAGTGAAAATTGCCATGAAAAACTTCTTAAAAAAAGAAAATCTGTCGTTCGGTGTCGACTTTAAACGTGTAGGTCCCGCCACTTATGTATAAAATTAACGCATACAAGACGAGTGCTGTAAGAAGCTGGGACGTTGTACAATAGGTCAATTCGACCTTCGGGTACTGTACTTGTCACAGTTGGCATGCTCACATCCTCCAACCTAACTTAACCTGTCTAGTGCTGTGATGGCTGCGTGTCTATTAGAAAATGCTTGATCTTTACGTTAAGCTTACGACACCTTTAACGAGTTTTCTTACTTTGGCAAGAGAAAAACTATTTTTCTGGCAGACTAGTATTTCCATTACCATTACCATTTCTGCTTTAGGTAGCAGGTCTATATATACATTAGTTGGGAGACATTCCCTTAAATCTTCTACAGGAAACAAGATTTCTCTAGAAAATAGAAATTTTTTTTTATTTACAATTTTACATACGTGTTGCACATTAACTATTTGAATAATAAAAATTTTATTTTTTTTATTTATCAATAATAAATTCCATTTGATCCCTTAACACCTTACCTTAGCTGGTGATATTACGTCTCGTATTGTGTAGGCCAAGGTTTAAATTGTTTTTTGTTTTATTTTTCTTTCTTAATTGTATGGCATATTATATCGTCCATTAATAAATGGAAAACTTTTGTAATTTATTCCAAATGATTTAACGTACGTAACGTACGTAATGAACGAACGAACGAATGAACGTTAAATCGACAATTAAAAATCATTCATTGAGACTCTCACTTGCTATTAAGGCATGATTTGAATTAATTAAAAAAAAACCGATAAAACAGATAGAAAAACAATAACAATTAAAAAAAAAATGAATTAATTAACTATTCTATTTAACAATAAAAAATAGAAATTTAATTAAAACACAAAATTATTAAAAGAATTTTGTAACGTCATCACATCACAAGGGCAAGGGGGCAGATGCAAAATTCTAAAATTTTTTTTAGGGAAGGAAAATATTTGAATTTCAAAACAATTTCTGGGACTTTCTAGAATCGAAAATTAATCAGAAACTAGACTTACTAGATGACCCGTGCGAATATTTCGCACCGTTAGTTGTCATTTTTGTAACATAAAATTATTAGAAAATTAATTGAAATTTTATTAAAAGTATTAAAATATTAGAAATCATAATATCATCACACATATTAACATACATACATAATTAAATGCTTTTATAATACTTCTTTGAATACAATGTTAGAGGTAATGGCATGATCTCTCGTTAACTGTTTGCCCGTACAAATCCTTAATATAAACAAAAATATCTTTAATCTAACAACTACTGCAAAGTATTGCCAAAACAGCTTTTTACAACTTACTAACTTAGTAATAAACGGCATTATAGTAAATAGAGCGGTATTGCCAGAATGGATTTTAATATATACTACACTATATTATGTAGAACTGCATTACTATTAAGCGACCCTGTATTAGCACACTTGAACAAAAACATATAATCATAATGACGACAGTATTATCATGCAGTCCTATATAAAATATAATTTTTATCAATGAAAATATTAATTTTTCAATTTCTAATTATTTTTCGCCATTAGTGTTAGATACAAGCTTTAAAATGAGATATCATTCATTAAATTTGATGCGGTGGTACGGGAGATATTGGCAACCGACAAAAAAATTGCTTTAGAAATAATATATATGATTGTACGTTATACGAGTGTGGGCCAATGAAATGTTTGTGTGTAGCTAAATTCGAATTTAAATATCAAAGATGCAAACCCACACATTTTTTCATCTGAAATATAATTTTTCCGTTACTTTGGCCATTTTATGTGTATTGATCAATGAGTCCACCTTAACCACTTTTTATGAGATCGTCATAATTGATCTATTGTGCAAGAAATTGAAAAGAGTATAAAAAAAATTATTGAGACTGAAAGCTTTATACATCTTACATTACTAAAGATATTGTATCTGTTGCAAAAACTATCACAGATAATCTGGATTTATCATTATCAGGGGATTTTCAGCCAAATGGGCTTATCTGACTGTGTATTTTGTATTTGGATTTGAATCTCCCATTCCTATAAAGCATAACGAATGGAACAATTAAAGCGGATTGACCACAACCAGCGACTTACAAATGGTGGGTGATTGAGTCCTAAACCAGCAGGCTTTCAATATAAAACCATAGACACAAACCCAAATTTTTAGCAGCGCCACTTATTGCCACTTTGCTATTAACAGAGCACTGTTAACTGTATTTGTGAACAAAAGAAATGCTTAATGTTACTGATTGTGTTATTATATATCGGGTCCGCCATTTAACGTTTTTTTTTCAACTAGTGCTTATTTCGGGAATGGTAACACTTAGCTCATATCTGGTTTTACAGATAATGAACGAATATGGTTGTGAATACGCGTTTGCGCTTCGCTAAGTGGACCTGCGATCGACTTATTTAAGATGCCGATTTTGGCAAAAGAATCATATTTTCAGATGAAGCTCATTTTGATATGGGCGGGTATATAAACAAGCAAAATTGTCGCATTTGGGGCACAGAAAAACCCGCACGCATATATTGAAAAGCAGAGGCACTGAAAAGGAGTCACTGTTTGTTGCGGATTTTGGTCCAGAGGCATCATTGTGCCATTTTTCTTCGAAAATGAGCAAGGAGTGGGCGTTACACTCAATTTCGATCGTTATCGGTCGATGTTGAATGAATTTTTGTTTACAAAAATTGAAGAGGAGGATATTGGCAACATTTGGTTTCAACAGGACGGCGCTACGTGCCACACAGCCGAAGCTACACTCGATGTTTTACGTTCTATTTTTGAAGATCGCATTATCAGCCGCAGACCTGATGTCGTTTGGCCACCCCGGATCTGCGGTTTGATACTGTTGTAGGATTATTTGTGGGGTCCCGTCAAAGATAAGTGTTACCCTGACAGGCCAGAGGCAATTGACGCTTTAAAGGACAATATTCGTGAAGCCATTGATGAAATACAGCTGTACACAAACGATAATATGCTTAAAAATTGGACCGATCGTGTAAACTACTTTGAATGAAATTATTTTCCATTTTTAACCGGAAGGATTGTACTTTCAAATAAGAAAAGAAATTTGAGAAAATATTTAGTAGTTCTTTTTTAAAGAATTTTCAAAAAAAAAAGTTAAAAAGTGTGGTACTCATAGACCTAGAGTACCATCCCAAAATTACCTCCTAAACAAGTGGACTTCTCCAGAGGGATACTGTTAAAGAGTTAACAGTGGGTGCTCTGTTAAGGACAAATGAGGCGCTGCTAAAATTTATGGTTTGTGTCTTGAATTTATAAAATTCGAATTTATCTTCGCATACAACATGCCAATGAAATACTTGTTATTTTTCAACAATCAAGCAAATTCTATACACTTTATTTAACGTTGCACCGTCTGAAACGTTACCAACCTGTTAAATGGAATTCTTTCTGGAATAATATTGCAGGTTTAAAACACAAAAAAAGTCTAAAGAACACAGCAGTTGTGAAAGCAATATTCCTTAGCCCAGTTTATAGATTTTTCCATTGGAAACTGTGCATTATGCAAGTATGTATGACAGTATGACAGTACTAGGATCATAGGTAGTAAGATAGGTAGAGAGGTGACTGTATCCCACAGCGTTTGTATTGGCTACATAAGGCGCACACAATTTAACATTTCGCTTAATCTCTCAACCGTACTTAAAACTACCAATGGCCTTTTAAATGGGCCACGCAATAGACAATAAAATGCCTTTTTCCGCATTGTGGCATGCTAGGAACTATGGTGGAAGTCGCCGTAGTCTAGTAGGTAGTGTGTTGGCTTATAAGACGATAGGCCCGAGTTCAAATCCCAGGTTCTTCGGCGACTTCCTCTCAGCAGATTTTTGGCAAAAACTATGAGAGCAAAAAAAAGAATGCCATGAAGAGCTTCTTAAAAATCTGTCGATCGGAGTCGACTTTAAAAAACTGTAGGTCCCGCCACTCATGTATGAAGTTAACGCACACAACATAAGTTGTGTGATGCCGACTGAAGAGTTGTAATGGTAAATTATGTAGGTATGTATGGTATGAAGTCGCTGTGGTCTAGTGGGTAGTGTGTTGGCTTATTAGACAAAAGGCTCGGGTTCGAATCCCAGGTCAGACATCAAAACGAAAAAATATTTCTTCGGCGACTTCCTCTCAGCAGATTTCTGGCAAAGACTCTGAGAGTAAATAAACTTGCCATGAAATGCTTCTCAAAAATCTGTCGTTCGGAGTCGACTTTAAACTGTAGGTCCCGTCAAAAAAATTAACGCACACATTATAAGTGGTGTGAGAAGCTAGGTCGTAATCGTGACTGAAGGGTTGTAATGGCCAATTATGTATGTATGCATGTATGTATGGTATGCTAGGAATATGCCCGGTATATGATGAATAGTTCTCTCCTTCTCCTCATCTTTACAATGCCCTGCAAAAGTTATTTGTCCATAAAAAAAAACGCCTAGTAATGGCTACAATAAATGCAACGTGCCGGCTCCTTTGGATTTCGTGCACACTTTTAGTACGACCTCCGGTTAGTCTTGGCCAGATTTTATGCCCCATTCTGTATTAATGAATTCCATAACTGTATTGTAATACCAGGATCTTATGAAGCATTAAGCAGCAATAATTTGTTTTCTTTCTCAGTCTATTCCATATCCTTTCGCGTCCAGCGAATTGAGATTTTTCAAGGAACGAAATGCCTTTGCTTGTGATTCGGTCTATTGATGCGGTCTTAATTTTTTAGTTAACTTAGTGAGCTGGCTGTGCAGAAGACATATCTGATAACTTATTATTCAGAGAGTCCTTTACTTTGCGAAATTTCCTTGTCGATTGCAAGCAAACTCGGCATATACTTTACGGAATGATTTCTCTCTCCTAAAGGTGAAAGGCCAATGTGCGCGGCATGCGGCAACGGGAGGCAATCAGCTGGCTTATTTGCCGCTTGAATTTGTTTTTGATAGGCAAATGAACGCGGCCAATTAAAGTAAAAATTTGTTTATTGACAGTTGAAAAATTTTAGTTGATGTACCATCAATATTCATCGCAGCACTTATTTTTGCTCAAGCCATTGCTCTTTTAAATTTATTTCTGTAATCGGGCGAGCTCTTTTGTATAAATTTTTAAATTTCATTACCTCAGAAATAAGCTCAGAAATAATCATCAATACTATTGTTACGTTTTTACCTTTTTTAAAAACGTTAAAAATATGAGTTCAATTCTTTATTATCTGCACTACGTTTGTACCACTGTTCGTACAACCTATTTGTAAGCCCAACAGTAACAGCTGTTTTCTTTACACGCAACTTGTTCGCACACAAGTCTAACTGAATTATAATTCTATCACGTGGCTTCACACCAACTGATTTAATTCTCACTGCAATCAACGTGACGTCGTCACACACGACTAACTTTATTTCTACTCCATCATTGCCCGCTTTGTCTTGCCTTTTACATCGCTGGATCATTAGTGTGATGAATGCTCTCGAAGGATGATGATGACCTTCGGGAAAAAGCTAAAAACGTAAACAATTTGTTTTCATTATTGTTGTTTGTGTGTCTTATATGCATTCTGTTGTTGCTTGTTTACATCTTCGTTCGCTGCACTTTGTTGCTGATTGTTTACATTTTTTATCTCTTAGATTTTTTTTTAAGCTGATGTTGCCTTTGTTTGTTTATTTTTTGATCACGTGATCAATTCCATTGTTTTGTTTTTGGAACACCATTTCCACTTTTGTAACAATATCATTCAAAATGTCTTCCACAATCCTTTACAATATGAATCTCCGATCATTTGTAAAATTTTTTTTTCTTCATGGTATTGGACGTACACCAACCAACTTTGCTGTGGAAAAATATAAGGCAGTTTAACAGTCCACATTTTAAATTAGGTTTGAAGGCGTCAAAATCATTGTTTTTTTGTCACTTCACCGTTGACGTATTGAAACGAATTTGACAATGATTTGCCCTTGATTTGGGCAGTTTAACAGGGTGTGGTGTAAGGCAGTTTTGACTTGATGACATATTGTTTTGCTGTCATAAGATGTCATAACTTTTACAAGAACAACGTGGAGGCAATAACCACCACCCTCAAGCTAAGGGTCAATTCCAAAGAAACTTTCGTTTTTTTTTTTTGCTTGAAATGATGAAGGGTTTGAAAAATTTTCCGTTTTTTTCTCATTTGAAATTGGTATTCTTGTCCAGACCTTCTTCCTCTTTTCACTGTGTGCTATGTATGTATGTGGAGAGAAATAGAGAGAGAGAGAGAGAGGGAGTGTTTGAAAAGGAAAAGGAGTATTGAAGGAATTCTTTTTTTTTCACAAGTTTTTCTTCCGTCCGCTCCATTATTTCCGGTGTGACGCCGGTTTAAATTGACACTTTCAACTACGCAACGTGACTAGAAGCCATTTACACACACACACATGCACATCCACATTTACCATTCAATGTACAGTCGAACTTCTATAAATTGAATCACCATTATCCAGAAAAAAACTTCAATTTATAGAAACTTCAAGTTAAAGAAGCAAAGCCTGATAGAATTCCTTTCCAAGATGCTGTTGCTGTGCTTCAACTTTTAGAAAATTCAAGTAAAAGCAGTTCAAATTATAGAAGTTCGACTGTAATTGGATCACATGCAGAATACTTGCTTCCTACACACACGCACACATACACACATGCAACTCAGCGATTGTAGTGAGTAAAGCAAAGTAGAGCAGCACAGAATAGGAGCGACAATGTGTGTTGTTTGGCAAAAGAAATCACAAAATTAACACGTTTTTGGAAGAGGCCAACAATAAAATGAGATGATGGGAACGGAACAACAACAATAACAACAAAACACCAAGAAAAATCAAAAAATAATTGGCTTAGAGCAAGAGGAGATAGGGTTAAAGTCACAAGACGAGTATAAGATGCTCTCAAAGCCAGAGAAGCCCAATCTGTTTTATTTTTTTATTAAAGCAACATGTGGAGGAGGATGACGACCTAGCTGTCAAAATAATAACAATAACAACAAAACCAATGTTATGGAATGTAACAACAAAAGTCGTTAAGCTTCAACAAAACTTTCCAACAAGTTTTGCTGCAATTTTCTTCAACGATTTGAAAGAAAAAAGGCAACTAAAGCTCACTCAAATTTATTCTGAATTCAGACCACAGGCGTGTGCTGTAGCGACTCAATAAGACTTTGAAGTACTCGGAAGTGTAGTTTTTTTAAGTCGAGATCAATTTGTGGCATCACTTTTATTTTCCTACCGAATAGGAATAGTGTCTCTTTGACGGAGATCTTGGTTATTAAGGAATATTTATGTATGTGAAGTAAGTTTCAAATTTAAATATCAAAGACGCAAACCCACACTTAGCAGCGCCACTTTCTGCCTTAAACAGGGTAAACTTTGCTGTTAACAGAGCACTGTTAACTGGATTTGTGAACAGAAGTGTTGAACCCTTAAAATTATTTCAGTTATCCCACTACCACGGTTCCGAAGAGGACAAACTGGACTATTTCTTATATGTTCCAAAATGGCTACTGAGCTTTTGGAGAATTTTCAAGTAAAATATTATTATTTTCAAAGCAAATTTTCGCAATACCATATCACTTTACGTGTACATATTTGACTATGTTACTGATTATCTTAAAGTCGCCGTGGTCTAGTGGGTAGTGTGTTGGCTTATTTAGACGAAAGGCCCGGGCTCGAATCTCAGGTCAGACATCAAAACGAAAAATATTTCTTCGGCGGCTTCCTCTCAGTAGATTTCTGGCAAAGACTCTGAGAGTAAAAATTGTCATGAAAAGCTTTTCAAAAATCTGTCGTTCGGAGTCGACTTTAAACTGTAGGTCCCGCCACTCATGCATAAAATTAACGCACACAACATAAGTGGTGTGAGAAGCCAGGTCGTAATCCTGACTGAAGGATTGTAATGACCAATTATGTATGTATGAACTGATTATCCTAAGAGAATCTTCCTTTACGTATAGTATGGTATGCATTCGACCTAGAGTATAACCCAAAATTAGCTCTTAAACAAGTGGACTTATTCAGATGGATACTGTTAAATAGCTAACAGTACTCTGTTAAGGCAAATATTGTTCTGTTAAGAGGAAATTTTGCTCTGTTAAAGTCAAATGTGACTTTGCTAAAGTGGATTGCGTCTTGAATTTTCAAATTCGAATTTAGGTTAGGTTAGGTTAGAGGACGTGTACTTGTCAATTCTGACAAGTACAGTACTCGGTGGTCGAATTGACCCATTGTACTACGTCCTAGCTTCTCACACCACTTTTGTTGTGTGCGTTAATTTTATAAATGAGTGGCGGGACCTACAGTTTAAAGTCGACTCCGAACAACACATTTAGAAGCATTCCATGGCAATTTTTTTTTTTACTCTCAGAGTTTTTGCCAGAAATCTGCCGAGAGGAAGTCACCGAAAAATTATTTTCAAATTTTCGTTTTGATGTCTGACCTGGGAGTCGAACTCGGGTCTTTCGTCTAATAAGCCAACACACTACCTACTAGACCACGGCGACTTCAATACGAATTTATCTCCGCGCACATTACTAAAAGGAAAGCTATCGACTACAATTTCTGGTCGAAGTGTGTAGGCCTACCTGATTTTCATTAACAGTTGGCGGCCCTTCTTTTATTTTTTGATTCTGTGGGCCTCTGGGAAACCGTGGGGTTCTTGGATCCTGCTAAATCAGAGAAGTTATTAGGCCTGAACATAATAATATCATGAGCTCTAGTAGCTACGCAGAACACATAAGAAAGAACACATACAGACCGGAAGCAGTATTCACAGGGCATTAGATAATGCCCTACCCGGTTTCGATTACAACCTCTAGGTATGGATTGGGTTTTCTAGTCCTTTGACCTCTCTGTGGTGGTTTCTATTATTTTGGATGAGATTTTTGTGCCCATTCGTTTAGCACTTCCTTCGTTTACTTTGATGTTGTAAAGTTGAGATTTTTCTTTTCAAATCTTTTGAAACACGAAGAAACAGAAATTCTGTGTCCTGTTTTGTTGGTTGCTGTCACGTTTTAAATTTCCAAAAATAAAACGGAAAACTTAAAAGCGTGGGAAGACCAGATAAAAGTGCTAGAAGCACAGAAGACAAGGAAGAGGAGCAGGAAACGCATTTTTGTCAGCGTGTGCTGTGCTTGTGATGTGTGATGTCTTTGAGATTTCAAGACTTAAGTTCGCTTATCAACTGGAAATCCTTTTGATTGTTTTTGATTTTTCGGTCCTTTTTTCTTTTTCTCATCTCTTCCTTCTGCCATTGTCTTGTAGGAGTATTTGTTTTAAGGATTATTTTTATGTCATCTTTTCTCCTTAGAATTGATTTGATTTTTCTCCGCTTCTTTTTTCTTTTTTTTTTTGGAAACATTTGTTAAGGAATTTTCCTATTTTCTAAAAAGAGAAACTGAAAGTGTGAAAAGGGGGCGGGGGCGTGGGCGTGGGCATGGGTAGAGATATCATATTGATGGCAAGAAATGGAAATGAAAAAAAAAAACAACGAGGGAAGAGAAACTTTATAAATAGAAAAGGAAAAGCAAAATAAAATTGAGAGAAACCCAGCCAATATATGTCGAAAGGAAAACTTGCTCAGAATTGAATGCTGCTGATTTGATTTCAAAACTTTTTTTTTATCTTCAAATTTCAATAGTGCACAGAAGTGGATTTTTTTCTTTAATTATAAACGAAAGAAAAGAAAAAAGTCCTAAAGCAGTGCTAAAATTAACCAATCTGATGTTTTGGCTTATTAGACGTAAAGCCAGGGTTCTATTCTCAGGTCAGACATCAAAATAAAAATACAAAAAGAATGTCTTCGGAGATTTCCTTTCAGCAAAATTCTGACAAAAACTCCTAGAGTAAAAAGAACCTGCCATGAAAAGGTTCTCAAAAACAAAATCTGTCGTTCGGAGTCGATGTTAAACTGTAGGTCGCGCCACTTACGTATAAAATTAACTCACACAACATAAGTGGTATGAAAAACTAGATCAATAATCCTGACAGAATGATTACATACATACATAATTGGCCATTACAACCCTTCAGTCAGGATTACGACCTAAGTCTCACAGCACTTGTGTTGTGTGCGTTAAGTTTATACGTAAGTGGCGCGACCTACAGTTTAACATCGACTCCGAACGGCAGATTTTTGAGTAGCTTTTCATGGCAATTTTTACTCTCAGAGTCTTTGCCAGAAAGCTGCTGAAAGAGGAAGTCGCCGAAGAAATATTTTTCGTTTTGATATCTGACCTGGGATTCGAACCCGGGCTTTTTGTCTAATAAGCCAACACACTACCCACTAGACCACGACTTCTACAGAATGATTGTTAGGACTAATTTTGTATGTATGTATGCATTTTTAAGGTCCCAATATTATAGTCCAGCGATATTCTGCTTTGACTTCAAGATAGGGCTCCATTTCCTTCTTCTACCTGCAAGGACCTTTGGACACTCTATTAATCTTCACTATTGCTTTTTCCGACTGTTTTCGCACAAGGTTAGTCATGGGTGTCCTAGACTATAAATTGCGAAATTTTATATGTGTGAAGAAAAATTCGTTTTAAAAAAAATCCAAGACGCAAACCCATTCTTTTAGCTGTGCCACTTCTTACCTCTAAGCGGATAAACTTTGTTAATATTTTCCATGACATTTTGCCTGTCATTCGTGGTAGAAAAAATATTTAAAAGAAGGAGAAGCTTTTCGTATTAGAAAAAATAAATTTCGAGCACAGGTCAGACATCAAAACGAAAAATATTTCTCCGGCGACTTCCTCTCAGCAGACTTCTAGCAAAGACTCTGAGAGTAAAAAATTTGCCATGAAAAGCTTCTCAAAATCTATCGTTCGGAATCGACGTTAAACTGTAGATCCCGCCACTCATGTATGAAATTAACGCACACAACATAAGTGGTGTGAGAAGCTAGGTCGTAATCCTGACTGAAGGGTTGTAAAAACTGCGGTTAGTTAAAAGATAATAGATAAATTCGATTATAAAAACCAAAGACACAAACCCACTCTTTTAGCAAAGCCAATTCTTGCCTCTAACAGGTTAAACAATGTTATTAACAGAGCTCTGTTAACTGTTTAACTGCGGCAATAGGTAAATTAGTCTTCTACTTTGCAATTATTGCAAATTATTGACAAAAAATTGAATTCTTATTAGGATTCTAAGCATTATTTGTGAATATTGGAAGACGGACATTTTCTCAACTCTTCCACTACCACGGTCCTTGAAAGAGAACCCTCTGGACTACCATTTGCTGATAGTCGGTACGATGTACTATTTCTTAAATATTCCAAAATAGCCACTGGCCTTCTAGGGGATTTTCAAGCAAAAAAATTTATATTTTCAAAGGCAATTTTCTTAATGCCTAAGAAGCCTTGGAATCTTCCTTTGCTTATAGTATTCTACTTACCCAGTATTTGTCATAAAATTAGCTCCTAAATAAATGGTCTTGCTCATAGGGATACTGTTAAATATCTACAGTTAAGGGCAAATTTCGTTCTATTAAGAGGTTATTTTTCTCTGTTAACGCCAAATGTGCCGCTGCTTAAATTTATGGCTTGTGTCTTGGATTTTTAAATTCGAATTTATCTTTACTTAGTATTTGTCCTAAAATTAGCTCCTAAATAAATGGTCTTGCTCATAGGGATGCTATTAAATAGCTAAGAGTGCTCTGTTAAGGGCAAATTTTGCTCTGTTAAGAGGAAATTTTTCACTGTTAACGCCAAATGTGCCGCTGCTTAAATTTATGGATTGTGTCTTAGATTTTTAAATTTGAATTTATCTTCACATGAAACGGACCTTTTGGTATCGCAAAGTCTATGAATGTCTATCCCTGTCCAGACTAGAATAAGAAAACCTTTTTTTCCTGTCTTAGGTAAGCTGTATCTATCACATCGAGCTGCATTTCTATCGTTTACTATAATAATGCTCTCCAGATGCTACGAAATTCTACTGTTGCAGCAAGAATTTGCTGACATTTGCCGCGTTAAATCTCTTGCCTATCTTGCGCCTATATTGTCAGCTTTCCATTCGTTCAGTTTGAAGGGAATATAATTCCAGATAGTCTAGATCGGGAGACCCTTTGCCTTGCCTTTGATGGAACTCTCGTAAAAATTCGCTCAATGCACAAGACAATTGAAAGCTTAGACTAGTCACGCGCTCTACCGTTTTCTCTCGCGTTATAGTATGTTTTAGACTTCCAAAGGTCCAATCTGATCATACTATATCCACTCTCTATCCCATGCCTTATATTCAGGATTTCTGTGGGGTGGTGTATCGTGACCCTAACTTGGTTTTGATTATGAGTACATATTTCGCTTGATGCGCACAGGATTACTACGTTGGCCCGATATCAAATCTTCGTCATAGAGGAAGGGAGGAGGATATTGTTATTAGAACCCAGGTACGGTCAGTCGTTGTAGGACAATTGCAGACGATATTTCTTCCTTTTCGTAACTCCAGGGAACAGTTAGCCATGATCTGAAATGATAGGATTTCAAAAAAATTGTTGAGCTTAATTCTTCGGAAATTTTAATTAGTTTTATTTTTTTTTCTATTTCGAAAAAGACAAAAATTTAATTGTTGTTTTTTTTTTTAATATTTTTTAGGAAATTTAACAACGAAATGCAGTGAAAAACAATTTCAATGCGGCAATGGCAACTGTATACCGGTGCGTTTTTTATGTGATGGTGATTCCGATTGTTCGGATCATAGTGATGAAATGATCCCAGAATGTAGATTTAGAGGTGAGTGTTGTTAATACAAATTTATTATAATTTAATTTTAAATTTATTAAACTTTTTAATTTCTAAAGTTCAGAATTTCACCAATTTCCCTTTGGGGATTTAAACAATTTTTCAAATTTTTCTATTTCCACTCACATTCACATTCCCGTTCCATACTTTTGTTTTGGTCAAAATTAATAACCTTTCAATGCTAATTTTTTATGCAAATAAACATAGAATTTTTCCTTTTTCCATTTAGAATTCTTGACCACAAATATATAAAAAAAATGTGTTAAAATATTTATTTTTAGAAATTGTTTCTTCCTTTTTCTTTTCACTTCCTTTTTTGATGCTGTTTTTCTGTTTTTTTCGGAATTTTTCTATGCCACAGAGAATTTTCCACAAACTGATAAAATGTATCAAAAATGGGGGGAAAAAACAGAACTCAAAAATCTAAAAAGAAAATATTTGCGGACATTTTTTAGTCGTTATTAGAATATTATCAGACACTGAGAAAAATTATTGGAGAGTAATGCAAGAGACACTTTTCCCCTTGTCCCTCAGACCCTCTTTTTTTATATTTCAATTTCTGTCCGCTTAAACAAATTAAATTTGTTTTAATTAAATTATAAAGTCTGCTTTTTTAGGTTTTAGCTTATCTTAAACATCCTGTTTCTGTTGCCTTACATACTTTTCTCTCAGTGTGGTGTGTTTACATTTTTAAAAACAATTTTTTAAACCAAATTCCTACTTTATTTAGTCCTATTGTTCTGTGATTTTTGTTGTTCTTGTTATTGTATTATTGTGTGGTGGATTATACTTCCCCCAACACACACACATACACACATGCAAGCTAAGACTAAACACTCTCATATAAACCCTTACAACTGATATACCCGAAATGAGAGCCTAAATTTTCGCCAGTTGCATGTGATATTTGTAAATAAAAGGCCACAGAAATGTTTTCCATTATGATTACAAAAACAAACAAAAAATCAAAATGGAAACAACAATAACAACAAAACAAGAAACTGCGGAGTTGCAAAATTGTTATTGTGTAACTGTTATTAAGATTGGAGAGTTTTTTAGAGGGTCTCTTGTTATTGTTTTTACAAAGCTAAAGTAAGTAAGTAAAAGGGAAAGCATAAGGTAAGCTATACGGGTGGCTAAACACTTGAGAGAAGTTTTCGGTGTTTTTAAAAGAAGGGTGTTCGTGTGAAAGAAAGGATGTTGTTTCGTTTTTTTATTTTGTTTTCGTGCAATAGTTAATGCGGTTACAGGTTTTGTTTTTCTATTACAAATAGTTATACATTTATTGTTGTTGTTGTTATTGCTATTTCTTTTGTTATTGCTAAAGATTGTAAAAGAAAAGTAGTATGAAAATTACTATCCTCTGCCTGTGGTTATGGTTAAAGGTTAACTCCCAAAAATTATTGTGTTCTGTTCTAATGTACCCATATTTGTGTTTGTGTTTGTGGTCGGCTATTGATGCTTCAGTAATCGGAATTTATACGATGTGGGCAATATAGCATTGTGTTGAATTGTACTGTATGTAGGCAGAGTGTGTAGGCAAAAAATTTCTTTATTTTTCTTCTGCTTATTGTTGTTGTTTTTTTCCCTTCCTAAGCAAATTGGTTACAAATGTGGAGGGTCTTTTTCTTACCCCATCTCTTTGTTTCGTTTCTTTGTTGTTAGAGTAAGAGATAGATTGTAAGACAGAGACAGTAAGAGATTGTTTGCTTAGTTATAACACGTGTTTTAATGCCTATATGGTGGTTAGTTGTTTAAGTGTTTGTGCTATAAACGATGATCATTTTCATTTTGGGAGCATTTAAATTCACACACACATACCCAGACCCACATTTACACATACAAACATGCAGTAAAAAAGCAGTAGCGATAGATTGAAACATAAGGGCCTTTGGAAATCATTGAAAATAACATTATAATTGGCATAAGCAGGGTGTTTCATACATGAATAGTTTGTTAAAATGCGACTGAAGCTAGTTTCATGTATTTTTTTTTTTGACAATCGCAAAATTTTGTAGTAAAGTTATGTTTTTTTTTAATTCTTAATACTGTTTTCTATTGACATAACAAATTCTGTTAACTTTCAACGTGTTTGCTATTTTTGATGAAAGGTTTTTTAAAATACTAAGAAAAATTTTGCCCATTGAAATAGATAGGCGGGGAGATTTTTGTAAATTTTTTTTTTAATATTTTAAGGTTTTTTTTTTATTAAAAATAAATTTATTATTGAGGTAACTAGACTTCCGTTTTATACTAATATTATAAATAAGATAGCATGAGGGCAACATTGCACACTAAAGGATAAAAGGTTCATTCAAAAGTTTCGAAAACAGAAAAAATCGTATAAATTTGTAGCTGATGAGCTTGGGCGATCAAAAAATGTCGTTTTTAATGCTCTCAAGTGCAGCCCTTGCGCTGATCAACTTCTTCCTTTCCCTGATTTGGCGGAGCTTAATTAGTACAGGGTCTGCGTTTCACCCGTGGCATCACAACGGGCCGCCATGCGTGCTCAAGTGAACTTTGTGATATCAGAGCTACCACTACGACCTAACCTAATGCTCTCAAGCCTTAAAAAGTTGTAGAAAAACATGGTGCAGTGAGAAAAACTAGCACTATTACGGATGGTTACATCACGATGCTAGCTAAGCGGGATCCTTTTCAGTCTTTGAAAGCGATTATCGCTTTGAATGCTAAGCGATTTTGGTGAGCATGTTCGAAAACTGCTCGAAAACTACAAAAAAAAAAAAAATAATTCTAATGAGCTATGCATAAAGATTTATAGGGTCTTCTTGTCTTTTGATTTTACTTTAGCTTTCAGACTAAATTTACCCTGAAATTTACACTGAAATATGCAGCGCAAATGCGATTTTCGTAATAAATGAACCTAGCGATTTAAGGCCGCATAGCAGTTAAACGATTAAATATCGTTAAAAACTGTGTGGCTTTGTCTAGGTTAGGTTAGGTTAGAGGACGTGTACTTGCCAATTATGATAAGTACAGTACTCAGTGGTCGAATTGACTCTTTGTACTACGTCCTAGCTTCTCACACCACTTATGTTGTGTGCGTTAATTTTATGCATGAGTGGCGGGACCTACAGTTTAAAGTCGACATTCCGAACGACACATTTTTTTGAGAAGCATCACATGGCAATTTTTTACTCTCAGATTTTTTTGCCAGAAATCTGCTGAGAGGAAGTCACCGAAAAATTATTTTCAAATTTTCGTTTTGATGTCTGACTTGGGATTCGAACTCGGGTCTGTCGTCTAATAAGCCAACACACTACCTACTAGACCACGGCGTCGTTTATGTGACATTAAACTTCCATGAAGAATAGCTCGCAAAGTTCCATTGCTTAGAGAAAGAAAATTTGGAGAAGAGGAAACAGTTTCCACAAAATCACAAGACATGGTGGTGTGGACCAGAAGGTAATTTGGTCTTCTGACATTACGTCATATTATTAGATTAGGGGGAGTCAAAAGCGAACTTTAAACGCTTTGTTCAATGTTTAAAAACTATTACGGCAAAAAAAGTACGTAGAAAAGCCTTTCGAAAAAAGCAAGGCCCCTTGAAATCTAAGCCTTGTTGTGTTATTCTTAAGCTCTTTATTTCCTAGTATAAGGAATATGAGTTTTTGTGTATTCCTTAAGCATTTATTCCCTTGGACTTTAACAAAAGCGAAGACCATTTCTTTTGAAATAAATTCCATTTGAACAGGCATATAAAAGGAAAAGCAAATGAACCCTCCTTTACCAGCCTCTTTTTACCAGCCTCAAATAGTTGTTTTTCTTCTTTACTTTAATACGCATTTATTTCTTCCTTAGCCTTAGCCAGCAATGGTCCATAAGCAGTTCTACTTTGTTGGTCTTCTAAATGTTAACCATAATCACGTGTAAACCATTAAATATTGGTGCTGGCAATACTATTTATACTATCTCTACACTTTTGGTTACGTTTTTCTTAAATATTTCATTAAGTGTTAGTACAATAACAACAACAACAACAATAATACCCCACATGAATATGTAATAATAGAATGCTTTTAAATCTTTTTAGCATTTAATATTACCGGTGAGAGGAGGAGAGACAGACAGAGAGATAGAGAGAGAGAGATAGGGAAAAAATTTTTATTTTCTCTAGTAAATTTACTTCTTCATTTTGTGTGCTCTAGTTTTACATTCATTTTCTAAGAAATATTTAATTGCGAGAATTTATTGGAATTTTCTCGCATTGCTGGAAAGGGATCGGGAAAGAAGGCAAATGAATACACGTATGCTGGACGGGTCATATAAAAAGAAGAGAGCAAAAAGAATATATTCCTTAACCTTCAAGCCCCATTTTATAAGGAAAGAAGATGAGCGTGCAGTATGCGAATTGATCCTTTACCTTATTTTAGGATTAAAAATATTAAAAAATTTCCTTCTTAAATCAGAAAAGATTTTTCTAAAAACCCAAGGACTTGATCTCTTACGTGCGTAAAGGTAAATTCAAATTAAAAACCAAAGACACAAACCCACACTTGTTTAGCAAAGCCAATCCTTGCCTCTAACAGGTTAAACTTTGATATTAACAAAGCACTGTAATAGTATCCAAAGTCACTTGTTTAGGACCTATAATAGGTCGTACTCAAATGGAAGATCCAAGGCCTGAGATCGAGATGTATTTGAAGATAAATTCGAATTTTAATATCCAAGACACAATCCATAAACTTTAGCAACGACACAATTGGCTTTAGCTTTCTCTTAACAGAGTAAAAATAAGTGTGGTAGTAAGTAGATTAGTCTTCTACTTCTGAATTATTGCAAACAACGAGTTTTTTGGCTTTCAAGTCATGAAGCTACAGGATCATGATGTTTTTGAAAAAAAACCCCCCCACAAGCTGACATTAAAATGTTAAGAATTTTGTGCAAAGAAAAAGAAAAACTAACACAGGGAAATATTCTTTGCATAGCCATAAAGCGATTTACCACATATTATTACCAAAGACACAAACCCACACTTTTTAGCAAAGCCACTCCTAGCTTCTAGGGTAAAGTTTGATATTAACAGAGCTCTGTCAATAAGTAAATTAGTCTTCTACATTGGAATTATTCCAGACTACATACATACATAATTCGCCATTACAAATCTTCAGTTAGGATTACGACCTAGCTTCTCACACCACTTATGTTGTGTGCGTTAATTTTATACAAGAGTGACGGGGGACCTACAGTTTAAAGTCGACTCCGAACGACAGATTTTTGAGAAGCTTTTCATGGCAATTTTTACTCTCAGAGTCTTTGCCAGAAATCTGCTGAGAGGAAGTCGCCGAAGAAATATTTTTCGTTTTGTTGTCTGACCTGGGAAAACTTCTTTTTTGATCAGTAAAGATTTTTCTAAAAACCCAGGGACTTGATCTTGTGTGCGTAAAGGTAAATCCGAATTTAAAAACTAAAGACACAAACCCACACTTTTTAGCAAAGCCACGCCTTGCCTCTAACAGGTTAAACTTTGATATAAACAGAGCACTGTTAACTGTTTAACAGTGGCAATAAGTAAATTAATCTTCTACTTTGCAATTATTGTAAAATATGTATTTGTCGCCGTACTCTAGTAGGTAATGTGTTGGCTTATTAGTCTATAGGCACAAGTTCAAACCTTAGCACTTTGGTAGCTTCCTCTCAGCAGATTTTTGGCAAAAACTCTGAGAGTAAATAAAAATTGCCATGAAAAGTTTCTCAAAACAATCTGTCGTTTATAGTCGGCTTAAAACCGTAGGTTCTGCCGCTCGTGTATAAAATTAATGCACACAACATAAGTAGTGTGAGGAGCTAGGTCGTAATCCTAACTAAAGGGTTGTAATGGCCAATTATGTATGTATTGACCTAAAATATAATTCTCATTATGATCATTATTATTTGTGGAAAAAAAAGTGTTGAGATGGAAGACGGAAATTTAAAATCTCAACTTTCAGAATTATTCCAGCTATCCCACTACCACGGTTGGAAAGAGCACATTCAGGACTACCATTTGCATATACTCTGCTGTATGTTGTACTATTTTTTATGTGTTCCAAAATGGCCATTGATCTTCTAAAGAATTTTTCATATATTTTTGGTCAAAATCAATTTTTTTAAAATTCAATATCTCGACTCACAAAATTATTTCAGCTATCCCACCCATTACCACGGTTGGAAAGAGGACCCTCTGGCCTACCAGAGTTATTCTAGAGAACTTTCATTCAAAAAATTTGATAGTTTTAAAGAGATTTCTCTCAATACCTTATCACTTTATATGGGATTATATTGCTGAGCCTTCATTTAAGTACGGCCAATTATGGGTCCTAACCAAGCGACTTTGTTCAGATGGATACTTTTAAGCATTTAACAGTGCTCTGTTAAGGGCAAATTTTTTTCTGTTAAGAGAAAATTTTGTTCTGTTAAGGCCAAATGTAGCGCTGCTAAATTGTATGTATTGTGTCTTGGATATTAAAATTCGAATTTATCTTCAAGCACATCTTGATTTTAGTCACATAAGGAAAAAATTTGTTGTTTTTTTTTTTCAAAGACAAACGTCTTTAAAGAGGAAGACGAATTATACACTGTTTTACAAAAATATTGAAAAAATTAAGGCCTTGGAGCCTTCATTTGAGTACGACCTATTATAGGTCTTAAACAGGTGACTTTGCTCAGATGAATACTGTTATTCAGTTAACAGTGCCCTGTTAAGGCCAAATGTGGCGGTGCTAAAATTTATGAATTGTGTCTTGGATTTTTAAATTCGAATTTATCTTCGAACACATCTTGATTTTAGTCACATAAGGAAAAAATTTGTTGTTTTCTTTTTCTAAGACAAACGTCTTTAAAGAGGAAGACGAATTATACACTGTTTTATAAAAATATTGAAAAAATTATTGACGAAGGACAGGAGACAGGAGAACACTTTTTGCAAAGGGGTTAACATCCATCCTTTTACATTGAACATGCAACGGACCAGTATTAGAGTTATGAAGTAAGTTCCATTGCGAATGGATAGAAACTATAACTACTGCCTCGTTTTCTTCGTGTAGCTCATCTGACATCGAAAATAGAAAATAATTGTTTAAGTGAGATTTGTAGCGCAAACGTTAAAAATAAATAAATCGCCAGAGTCCTGTTAAAAACGAAGGATAACCAAGACACAAGCCTTAAGAAAATATCGCAACTACAACAGCAATATGAAAGGAAATAAATTCAAAGAAGAGAACCTAATCTAAATGGTAGTAGGTGGAGAAAGTAGTAGCAATAGCAGTAATACAAAACTTAATTATAGTTATGGGGGATAAATAACAAAAAATTAAAGCATACTTTAAGGAAAAATGAAAACAATTTTCCATGTAATTTGGATGTTTTAATAAATTTTCCTTTACTTGTTTGACTTAACCATTTGACTGCAAAGCGATTCTAGAGAAAATGTTTGAAAACTGCTCGAAATTATTTTTTTATTATAATAAAAAAAATCTACAAAATTCTAATGACCTATGCATAAAGAGTTATAGGGATAGGGAAAGATTTCTCGTCTTTTAATTTTATTTTAGCTTTTAGACTAAATTTTTGCACTGAAATTCGCAGAGCAAAGGCGATAATCTTAATAAATAAACGCAGTCAAACGGTTAAACTTGTCTAGCTTTTTTTCTAAAAAAAAAAAATAATAATCATAATTTAAAGCATATTTTAAGAAGTAAACTAAAAATATACTGTTTTCTAAACGTAAAATCTTTTAATATCAATTTTTACACTGAAATTCGCAGAGCAAAGGCGATAATCTTAATAAATAAACGTAGTCAAACGATTACGCTTGTCTAGCTTTGTTTCTAAACAAATTTTTAAAGCATATTTTAAGGAGCAAACAAAATATACTGTTTTCTATACATAAAATCTTTTAATATCAAAACTGTCCAGAGAATTTATAAATTTTTGCAATTGTTTTTTCTTCCTGTATTTCCCCTTTTTAAATTTGTCTGTTGAAATGGTAGACATTGACTTTAAACAAATATTAAAGCATACCTTTAGGTGCAAACAATGAAAATGTTGAAGTTTTGTGTTACAAATCGAATGCTCTCTCTATCCCTCTTCTTATTTTGCTTTCGGTTGTCTTTCTCTTTTCTTTTCGTGCTTTTTTTGGAAGTAGTTTTTATTTCCAATTGTAGCCACTAAATCACCTGTAATATTTCATTTAGTTTTTCTCTCCCTGGTTCTTTTTAACCCTTTTTTTTCATTGCGTACTTTATTTTCCCCTACAATTTCAATTCATTTCAATAACTCTCTATAGCGATTATTTTGTTTTTTTTTGTTCTATCAGTTTTTCTAACTCTTGTTGGATATTTTTTCTAGCATTTTGAAAAAGCTTTAAAAAAAAAACGAAACTATACCATGGCCCCCCCATTCCTCATGTCATGTAATAAATTTTTTAACAATTTTTTTCGTGTCGGTTTTTATGCTGCTGCTACTGCAGCTGCTTTTTATATGTCTTTGTCTTCTAAATCAATTTTGAGGATTTTTTTTCCCAATTTTTTTATTCGTCTTTAACAATTTATACATTGTAAAGCCATTTATAAATTTAATAGAAACTCAAGCAAAAAAAGAAAACAAAACAAAGAATGGGGAAAGTAACAACTTAAAAGGGAAAACTAACTCATGTGGCATGAGTTTGTTAAAAAACAAAAAAAAGTTGAAGAATTGGGGAACATAGTTAAGCCGTGAAACTACAAATATTTGATTTGAAGAGTTCAACTCTAGTACTCACAGAAAATTCCATAAGGGCTCAGTGATTTTTCAAGAAATATTCAAAGTTTTATAATTAAATTAAAAAAGTTGAAGTATATGCTTAGGCTTTAATATTTAAAAAATTTAAATTTTTTGTAGCATGCTTTCAGGCAATGTACTATATTAACCTACTTACTTAATCTATATCCCGTCTGCTTTACTGTAGGGTTTAGATTGAGTTTTTTGAAAACGAAACACTTTCTTTATATTCACCTTGAGCCTGTATGTACATCATTTTACATACATAATTGGCCATTACAACCCTTCAGTCAGAATTACGACCTAGCTTCCCACACCACTTATGTTGTGTGCGTTAATTTTATACATAAGTGGCGGGACCTACAGTTTAAAGTCGACTCCGAACGACAGATTTTTGTTTGAGAAGCTTATCATGGCAATTTTTACTCTCAGAGTCTTTGCCAGAAATCTGCTGAGAGGAAGTCGCCGAAGAAATATTTTTTTTTCGTTTTGATATCTGACCTGGGATTCGAACCCGGACCTTTTGTCTAATAAGCCAACACACTATCCACTAGACCACGGCGACTTCACGTACATCATTTTAATTTCAATATTTCTCTTGGTAGTTACTCAATCGATGCGAACCATCTTCTGATTGTTAATATCGAGTGCACTTCTTTTTGGATTTTTTTTTCTTCTCTTTAATAAATGTCGTGTCAGAAGCGTGTATACCTGATTGACTTTTCTCGGTAAAAATACTAAATTTGGTCTAAAAAAAAACTCAATTTAAGTCAACTAAAGTTAGACTTTTGTATTGCATTAAAGGAACTCCGCCGGACTCCCTACATATTCTCAACAGCTTCCGCAACAGCCTTCTTTGAGTTGTTTTGATCAAGTTGTACCAGTTGTTTAGTTTAACTGCAGTAAGTTCTAGAATGACGGGGTTGCCCTTTATTGTCACATAGAAGAGACTTTTTCTAAGAAAATGTATTAGATGAAGTGAAAATACCTTGTCTTCCTAAGATGTTTCCTTTTCCTCTGTCTATACATAAGGAGGGGTTAGGGGTCTTCCTCCGCGAAAAGATAAAATTTTACGGCTTCATGTCTGTTTCAATATTTCGAGCGATTCCAACCTACTGATTACTTCAAACTAATGAAATGTATTCTGAAAAACTGCCATGTCTTCATTTGATTTGATTTCATCAAATTCAATTGCTTTGGCAGCATTGACGTTGATTCAGTAATTTCTTGGATTGGCTTTACACGATTTCTTGCAGTACAAAATTATCCCAATGCTTCCTTGTATCGTCGTGGTCTAGTAGGTAGTGTGTGTTGACTTATTAGACAAAAGGCCCGGGTTCGTATACCAGGTCAGACATCAAAACGAAAACTATTTCTTCGGCGACTTCCTCTCAGCAGATTTCTGGCAAAGACTCTGAGAGTAAAAATTGCCATGAAAAACTTCTCAAAAATCCATCGTTCGGAGTCGACTTTAAACTGTAGATCCCCGGCCACTCATTTATAAAATTAACGCACACAAGATAAGTGGTGTGAGAAGCTAGGTCGTTATCCTGACTGAAGGTTGTAATGGCCAATTATGTATGTATGTAAGTTCTAGAATGACAGGGTTGCCCTTTATTGTCACATAGAAAAGAATTTGTCTAAGAAAATGTATTAGATGAAGTGAAAATCCCTTGTCTTCCTAAGTATTTTCCTTTTCCTCTGTCTATACATAGGGAGGGGTTAGGGGCCTTCCTCCGTGGAAAGCTAAAATATTACGGCTTTATGTCTGTTTCAATATACCGAGAGATTCTTACTTACTGATTACTTCAAACTAATGAAATGTATTCTGAAAAACTGCCATGTCTTCATTTGATTCGATTGCATCATTTTCAATTGCTTTGGCATCACTGACGTTGATTCAGTAATCTATTCGATTGGCTTTGCGACTTCTTGCAGTATAAAATTATCCCAATGTTTCCTGGTATCTATTACCATAAGTAGTGATTCGAAAAAAATTTAAATCACGAGTTAATCAGTTTCCTTCCTGATTTCAAATTACTGTCTGATTAACTTCCAATAATTTTTAGGGTTTTTTCTTCACTTTTTGACTAATTTTGAGAGCGTTATATGTCTCCATCAAATTTTATTATTTTTAATTTATTAATTAATTTAATTTAATAATTTTGGGTTTATTTTGAATTTGTGATTTTTTATAACATACTTTCAAGCGCATTATAATACTGAACTTGCTTAGTTGCTTAAGAGCGTATACATCAAATTTTAAGCTTATTTTGAATTTGTGATTTTTTATAACATACTTTCAAGCGCATCATAATGCTGAACTTGCTTAGTTGCGTTTTAAATGACCATGAGTTGTTTAGTCTCTTGCCAAAACAAAATTTTGTTTCTTAAATATTGTTGCATACTTTTAAGCTACCTTGCTATTGCAGCAATTAGAACTCATGTCTTTCGTTTACGAATTTTTTTTTTTTTTATTATATAATAAGATAAAATTCTCAAATTAAAAAAATTATTGCATACTTTAAGGTATTTTGATGTTTATAGTCTTTAGCATACTCTAAGGCTTACCTAAATATTTTATTGGAAAATTTTGTTGCCCTATTTTATTTAAACAGAGTGTTACTTATCTACTGTGGAGTTGACTTGTTTGTCTGTATTAAGTTGATGTATCTGTCTGTCTGTCTGTCTATCTGTCTTCTAATTCATCTGGCCATTTGTCAACTGCTTTAAGTTTATATATCAAACCCGAAAGTATGCTATACAAAACATGAATAGTTTTGTTGCTAGTCTTTCTCCATTCCATTTCATGATTTTGTTTCATTCTCTGGAATATAGGATAAAGAATGAACAAAAACATCCTGGTAAAACATTTTTCACAAACTATATTACCGGGTTAAAACAAGCGAAAGAAAAAAAGAATGAAAATAAAATTGAAGCGTATGTATAAAGCCAACTACCGAAACTGATGAATATTTTTGCAATTTTTTTTTTATTTGTTGTTGCTGTTGTTGCATCCTCTCGACTATGCAACAATTTAATGTACAATTGAATGATTGCTTAAGAATGAACAAATGAATGCCATGGATGACAAGCTAAGAGAATGATGGATGGTGGTGGGATGAAGGAGTATAGCCAACCAACTAACCCGGCAAACAACAGTTTTGACAAAAGCAACAGAAGAATAGTTTCGAAAGCAGAACAAAATTTCTTAAGAATTTTTTCATTTTTTCATTTAAAAAATTTTTTTCTTAATTTCATTCACCATCCATCCATCATTCATTTATTCATTCATTCATTCATTCACTTAGTTTTGTTGTCGCTCAGAGTGTGACACAGTAACCTGAAGATATAATTTAAATTTAATGGACGTATAAAAGCAAATACACACACACACACACATACATACACCGAGTGGAAAGAGAGAGAGAGAAAGAGAAGAGGAAAAAAAATTAAAAACATTTGTTCTTTTATGCCAGCTTTCGTAAAGTTTTTCACAAATGCTGGCACAGTGGGCCTAAAACAATATCCAATTGTGAAATTAATTTCTCACTTAAGCTCCTGCATTAAGTTCTTTAACAATTAAATTCAATCTTAACTTAATTTTCCATTACAAACATAAATTTTGTGAACTTTAACCTTTGACCTTTAGCTTGAACTAGACAATTTACATTCCATACATGGACTTGGAGATGTATTTTCGAAATTTTATCTACAAAAACTTTATTTATTTCTATTGCATTTAATGTATTCTAGTTATTGACATTTGACCCTTGACCTATCGCTTTAACTCGGCATTTATTCATACCTTCAATGGGTCAACGGTTCTAAGCTGTGAAATTTTTTCGGAATGGGTTAGAATACTTCAGTCTAAAAGATTACCAGACCACTGCAGTATCTTTCAGTAGGCGGTGGTTGCAATACAGGCAGCGGCAAGTATCATTATCCAGAAACTGCAAAAATGTGGAGGCAGAGGAGACTGTCCCTTACCTGCTTGGCACAAGCTCGGCTCTTTGCCAAAGGAGAATGAACTACTTGGGTACTTAGTACATGGGTGATCTGGAGGAACTGTCAGAGATTGACATTAGCAGCCTGAATTGTTTCATCAGGAGTTCTGAATGGTTTCGAGACTAGGGTATAATGGATAACTGTGCGACCTAAGTGAGTCTATTCAAATAATTTTTCTTGGATGGGTAGCCTTCTCTACCTAACTACCTACCATAATGGCCATATCATTCAATTTAGACGATCTTATCGAGTAAAACTATACTAACTAACAAAATTCTGTGTTTAACCTTTTAAAATAAGTTGCCAAACTGTTTTTGGACACAAAAAATTGTTGAACTTTTTAAATCTTATTTCCCCACTGTATCGAAATAATTTTCATTTTTTTTTTTTTACATTTCTTTAGTAAGTAATACTTTCCTTGTTTCATACAAATTCCAAAAATACTTGCATCATTTTCATACAACACTGATGACCATTTGGCAACCCTACACTGTAGATGGCATACTGCCAGCTAACGATCGAGACAACATAATTGGCAGGAATTTATTTTAAGAAACGTAATTTCATTTCGTAGTTTGATTTCGAAAGGCAAGTCCTTAATCATTTGCTCATTTTATCATCGGACCTTTTAGAAGAGTTCCTTTACAATGTCTCTCTTGCTGATCTTTCACTGGATCTCTGCCTGGTCTGTTAGCAACGCCTTTATTGAAAACATAACATCGTTGCGATATCGTAGAACATGCTACTATCCCAGCATGAAAGATTTTTCCAGTAACAAATCTGGCTACCGATCTCCCACTTACTACTTAATTCGGTGATATGTGCGTTCATTCTATCCAGAAGTGGCCAGGGACCAACAATTTAAAATCGTCTCTGAATGACAGATTTTTTTTGACAATTTTCATGGGAATTTTATTTACGCTCACAGTTATTGCTAAAAGACTATTGAGAGGAAGTCGCCACAGAAATGTTTTTCAAAATTTGCGTCCGAATAGCAAAATAACAAGCCATCGCACTACTTAACTACCTGTTTGGTTAAGGCAGCGAACGTCATAAAAAGGGCTGGTAGGGCTATCCCTTAAAATAGAAAAAGTACATTCCATACATGGACTTGGAGATGTATTTTCGAAATTTTATCTACAAAAACTTTATTTATTTCTATTGCATTTAATGTATTCTAGTTATTGACATTTGACCCTTGACCTATCGCTTTAACTCGGCATTTATTCATACCTTCAATGGGTCAACGGTTCTAAGCTGTGAAATTTTTTCGGAATGGGTTAGAATACTTCAGTCTAAAAGATTACCAGACCACTGCAGTATCTTTCAGTAGGCGGTGGTTGCAATACAGGCAGCGGCAAGTATCATTATCCAGAAACTGCAAAAATGTGGAGGCAGAGGAGACTGTCCCTTACCTGCTTGGCACAAGCTCGGCTCTTTGCCAAAGGAGAATGAACTACTTGGGTACTTAGTACATGGGTGATCTGGAGGAACTGTCAGAGATTGACATTAGCAGCCTGAATTGTTTCATCAGGAGTTCTGAATGGTTTCGAGACTAGGGTATAATGGATAACTGTGCGACCTAAGTGAGTCTATTCAAATAATTTTTCTTGGATGGGTAGCCTTCTCTACCTAACTACCTACCATAATGGCCATATCATTCAATTTAGACGATCTTATCGAGTAAAACTATACTAACTAACAAAATTCTGTGTTTAACCTTTTAAAATAAGTTGCCAAACTGTTTTTGGACACAAAAAATTGTTGAACTTTTTAAATCTTATTTCCCCACTGTATCGAAATAATTTTCATTTTTTTTTTTTTACATTTCTTTAGTAAGTAATACTTTCCTTGTTTCATACAAATTCCAAAAATACTTGCATCATTTTCATACAACACTGATGACCATTTGGCAACCCTACACTGTAGATGGCATACTGCCAGCTAACGATCGAGACAACATAATTGGCAGGAATTTATTTTAAGAAACGTAATTTCATTTCGTAGTTTGATTTCGAAAGGCAAGTCCTTAATCATTTGCTCATTTTATCATCGGCACCTTTTAGAAGAGTTCCTTTACAATGTCTCTCTTGCTGATCTTTCACTGGATCTCTGCCTGGTCTGTTAGCAACGCCTTTATTGAAAACATAACATCGTTGCGATATCGTAGAACATGCTACTATCCCAGCATGAAAGATTTTTCCAGTAACAAATCTGGCTACCGATCTCCCACTTACTACTTAATTCGGTGATATGTGCGTTCATTCTATCCAGAAGTGGCCAGGGACCAACAATTTAAAATCGTCTCTGAATGACAGATTTTTTTTGACAATTTTCATGGGAATTTTATTTACGCTCACAGTTATTGCTAAAAGACTATTGAGAGGAAGTCGCCACAGAAATGTTTTTCAAAATTTGCGTCCGAATAGCAAAATAACAAGCCATCGCACTACTTAACTACCTGTTTGGTTAAGGCAGCGAACGTCATAAAAAGGGCTGGTAGGGCTATCCCTTAAAATAGAAAAAGTGAGAGATTGGTCTCTAATACTCGTGATACAGCAAGCACAGTACATTTACAATTTAGCAGTTATTCTAGACAGTTAGACAGTTCGTAACCCTTTCATTCTAGAACTTGCTTTAGGATTAAAATCTGAATAAAAGATTATATAAGGTCATCTTCTACCATCTGCGCTACTCCTAACGCAACAACCAGAGTGCATTTATATAGATACCGTTGTTCTAGACAATGCTAGTTGGCAACCCTATCTTTGTAAAACTTGATTTAGGATTAAAATTTCAATTAAAGGTGCTATACGCTCGCCTTGTACGTAGAAGTCGTTGTTCTAGACAATGACAGTTGGTAGCCCTATCATTCTAGAACTTGCTATAAGCTCGCCTTGTACCATCTCCACTACTCGTAATGCGGCAAGCAGAGTGCATTTACATAGGAGCCGTTGTTCTAAACAATGCTAGTTGGTAACCCTATCATTCTAGAATTTGCTTTAGGATTAAAATTTTAATAAGAGGTTCCATAAGGACGTCTTATAGCATATCCACTACTCGTAACACGGCAAGCAGAGTGCTTTTACATAGGAGCCGTTGTTCTACACAATGACAGTTAGTAACCCTATCATTCTAGAACTTGCTTTAGGATTAAAATTTCAATAAAAGGTTCCATAAGGACGCCATGTACCATTTCCTGTATTCGTAACACGGCAAGCAGAGTGCATTTACATTAGGCCATTGTTCTAGACAATGCTAATTGGCAACCCTATGGTTCTAGAACTTGCTTTCGTATTAAAAATTCAATAAAAGGTTGTATAAGGTCGTCTTCTACCATCACATCTATCCTTTGCAGTTGTCGTTATGTTGTTGCATGTGACATTTCCTACATACTTCTGCTACTGGTGCTGTCATACAACTTTTCCTAGACTATTTTATGTGTAAACGAGCCACAGACTGAATGTAATGTAAAGCAAATCTTTTTCCCCAAAATTTCAAATGTGCTAAATTGTTGTTGTATTTCCTTGTTTCTTGGATTTACACACACACACACACACACATACAGTTTTTGTTTCCTTTCCGTTTCTTGCTTGAAAAAATTCATGTGAATGTGGAATCCAAAACAATTTTTAGTTTTTATTTACCGGATACTGGGTTACCTGCCAGTGTGTGTATGAATATTAAAACGATGAGAAGAGGCAAAAAAGGATGCAAACATGCAAACAAAAAAAAGTGGAAAAAATACGGGTTATGATTAAGGAAACAAAACAAAAAAAATATTTTTTTTTTGTTTGCTACACACACGCTTAATTCACCTTAAAATGGATCAAGAGGCCAGAACAATAGAAGTGGATGACGATGATGATGAGGTGGCCGGTTAATGAAAATATCGCATGCCATTGCAACAATAAGTGGTGATTGCAACACAAATCCTTTCAATTTACAAACAAAAGACAAAACTAAAAAAAAAGAAACTCAAACTTAAATAGCCATTGGAGAGGCTTAATGAGCGAACTTACATTACGACAACCTAAAATGCTATTCAAAATTTGTTCCTAAGTCTATACGAATGTGGCCCAGAATAAGGTGCTCATAATGTAAAGTGTGTGAAGATGAAATCGAATTTGAAAATCCAAGACGCAAACCATACATTTTAGCAGCGCCACATTTGCTGTTAACAGAGAAAATTTTCTACTTAACAGAATAAAATTTGCCCTTAACAGAGCACTGCTAGCTATTAAACAGTATCCAAGGTCACTTGTTTAGGAAGTTAATTTTTGGAAATACTCTAGATCTATGAGTACCATACTATGGAGTCCTTCATTTAACACTTTTTTTTTAACTAGTGCTTACTTCGTGAATAGCAACACTTGGCTCATGTCTGATTTGACAGACAATTGGTTTTATCCTTCCCCTGAACGAATATGGTTGTGTATACGCGTTTTCGCTTCGCTGAATGGGCCTGCGATCGACTTACAGACGATGCCGATTTTGGCAAAAAAAATCATATTTTCAGATGAAGCTCATTTTGAACTTGGCGGTTATGTAAACAAGCAAAATTGTCGCATTTGGGGCACAGAAAAACCCGCACGCATACATTGAAAAGCGGAGGCTCTGAAAAGGAGTCACTGTTTGTTGCGGATTTCGGCATAATTTGGCAAGTTTTCTTTGAAAATGAGCAAGGAGTGGCCGTTTCACTCAATTGTGATCGTTATCGGGCCAAGTTGAAAGAATTTTTGTTCACAAAAATTGAAGAGGAGGATATTGGCAACATTTGGTTTCAAAAGAACGGCGCTACGTGCCACACAGCCGAAGATACACTCGATGTTTTGCGCCCTGTTTTTGAAGATCGCATCATCAGCCGCAATGCTGATGTCGTTTGGCCACCTCGGAGCTGGGATTTGACTCCGTTGTAGTATTATTTGTGGCGTGCCGTCAAAGATAAGTGTTACGCCGACAATTGACGCTTTAAAGGACAATATTTGTGAAGCCATCGAACCGTGGTAAAGCTGGAACTTTCCGTTCGCAAATAATTACGATCATAATGAGAATTCAATATTTCAAAATTAGAAGACTAATCCACTTATCGCCACTGTTAAACAGTTAACAGTGTTCTGTGAATAGCAAAGTTTACTCTGTTAGAGGCAAAAAGTTGCGGTGCTAACAATGTGGGTTTGCGTCTTTGGTTTCGCTTCATGGCCATGCAAAGAATATTTCGTTGCGTTAGTTTTTCTTTTTCTTTAACACAAAATTCTTGACATTTTAATGTCATCTTGTGCGGGGGGTTTATTTTTTTTTTGTTCTTCAAAAACATCATGATCCCGTGGTTTTATGGCTTGGACAACCAAAAAAAAAAAATTCGTTATCCTTTCTGCATTTCCTTTGTGTTAGTTTTTGGGAAAAGTTTTATTGTCTTTTAATTTCATTTTCATTAAAACCTTCGGTTGTTTTGTTCTCTTCAAATCATTTTTGGGGCTGCAAAAGTTTTCCATGTTTTTTGCTTCCAGTTGTTGGTTGTCTGTGGAAGAGATGGCGGAGGTATGCCGTAAGTATTAACAATTCCTTTCCAATTACACACAAAAAGAAAATAAAGAAACTGGAGAACATAGAGTAAATTCCTTGAATCTTAGAGCAATGAAAGCATCGTAAAGAATTTGAACAAAGTGAGTGGTTTCACTTGAAGGTATTATTACGACAACAACTAAAGCCATTTGCTTAACTACTTGCACTAAAAACGGCCAGGCAGGGGCTAGCAAAGCCAGGGCACGCCAATATCTTCCTGCATTTTGTAATCATAAGCTGGCATTGCCTGTTAGTCCTTGAGGAATAGCTTGTATTTTGTTTCTGCCATCCCTGTAAGATAAACTATTTTTCCTGCAAACCATAGCAACATTTTGCGGAAAGAAGTTTTGTTGCTGCTTTGTTTGTGCCTTCTTTTGCACAATTTGGTTGGATGGTTGGTTGGCTGGTTGGTTGGTTAGCATCATTTATTCATGGTAGTACCTACCGCTACTTAAACTACAAGTTGTTAAGCTTTTTTCAATCCAAACTCTGCCCCTTTCTCTCTCTCTCTCTCTCTCTCGGTCTCTGTCTCTTTCTGAGTACTAATGTGCTGCAGGAGTATGTATGTATTGTTAATGAAGATTTAAGGAATTTTTACCACACCGACTTGATTACACTACCTTCACAAAGATTATCCTTTGGCATGTACAAAACTCAGTTGAAATCCAGAATTTTTTTGCACTCTTAATAAAAGACAATAAAAATTATTGTGTGTCAGCATTTAAACTACGAAACAAATGACTACACAGTCAGTCATACACACCCACGTACATAGTGAAACTTATCAAGATAATGTCTTATACTGGAGTACCAATGTACTATATATTCTGTTAAGGAATTTGTGAAATGTGTGTGTGAAGATAAATTCGAATTTGAAAAAACGCAAAGACGCAAACCCATACTTTTAGCAGCGCCACTTTCTTGCCTTTAAAAGGGTAAACTTTACTATTAACAGAGAACTGTTAACTGTTTAGTAGCCTTCTACTTTGAAATTATTGCACACTAATGACATAAAATATAATACTTATTATGATCATTATTACGTATGAGAGAGGGTCTAATTTTCTCCACTCTCAAAATTATTCCCACTATTCCACTACAACAGTTCGAAAGTGGACTCTCTGGACTACAATTTGCATATAGTCGGTATGGTGTACTATTTCCTATATGTTTCAAAATGGCCACAGGTCTTTTAGAAAATTTCGTTGCGTTAGTTTTTCTTTTTCTTTAACACAAAATTCTTGACATTTTAATGTCATCTTGTGCGGGGGGTTTATTTTTTTTTTGTTCTTCAAAAACATCATGAAAAAATCGTATCCTTTCGCTTCCTTGGAAAAGTTTTATGCTTTAACTTTCATTAAAAACTACTTCAAATCATTTGTGCAAAACGTTTTTGCAGTTGTTGGGCTGTGGAAAGGTGGCGGAGGTTGCCGAGTATAACATTCCTTTCCAATTACACAACAAAAAGAAAATAAAGAAACTGGAGAACATAGAGTAAATTCCTTGAATCTTAGAGCAATGAAAGCATCGTAAAGAATTTGAACCAAAGTGAGTGGTTTCACTTGAAGGTATTATTACGACAACAACTAAAAGCCATTTGCTTAACTACTTGCCACTAAAAACGGCCAGGCAGGGGTAGCAAAGCCAGGGCACGCCAATATCTTCCTGCATTTGTAATCATAAGCTGGCATTGCCTGTTAGTCCTTGAGGAATAGCTTGTATTTTGTTTCTGCCATCCCTGTAAGATAAACTATTTTTCCTGCAAACCATAGCAACATTTTGCGGAAAGAAGTTTTGTTGCTGCTTTGTTTGTGCCTTCTTTTGCACAATTTGGTTGGATGGTTGGTTGGCTGAGTTGGTTGGTTAGCATCATTTATTCATGGTAGTACCTACCGCTACTTAAACTACAAGTTGTTAAGCTTTTTTCAATCCAAACTCTGCCCCTTTCTCTCTCTCTCTCTCTCTCTCGGTCTCTGTCTCTTTCTGAGTACTAATGTGCTGCAGGAGTATGTATGTATTGTTAATGAAGATTTAAGGAATTTTTACCACACCGACTTGATTACACTACCTTCACAAAGATTATCCTTTGGCATGTACAAAACTCAGTTGAAATCCAGAATTTTTTTGCACTCTTAATAAAAGACAATAAAAATTATTGTGTGTCAGCATTTAAACTACGAAACAAATGACTACACAGTCAGTCATACACACCCACGTACATAGTGAAACTTATCAAGATAATGTCTTATACTGGAGTACCAATGTACTATATATTCTGTTAAGGAATTTGTGAAATGTGTGTGTGAAGATAAATTCGAATTTGAAAAAACGCAAAGACGCAAACCCATACTTTTAGCAGCGCCACTTTCTTGCCTTTAAAAGGGTAAACTTTACTATTAACAGAGAACTGTTAACTGTTTAGTAGCCTTCTACTTTGAAATTATTGCACACTAATGACATAAAATATAATACTTATTATGATCATTATTACGTATGAGAGAGGGTCTAATTTTCTCCACTCTCAAAATTATTCCCACTATTCCACTACAACAGTTCGAAAGTGGACTCTCTGGACTACAATTTGCATATAGTCGGTATGGTGTACTATTTCCTATATGTTTCAAAATGGCCACAGGTCTTTTAGAAAATTTTTAAGCAAAAAATTATTATTTTTAATGGCAATTTCCTCAATATTATATCACTATACATATGTATATGCATGTGACTATGTTGCTGATTATATTAATAGGCCTTGGAACCTTTATTTGCATAGACCTACAGTATTTTCCAAAATTAGCTTTAAATAAGTGGGCTTGTTCAGATAGACGCTGTTAAATAGCTAACAGTGCTCTGTTAAGGACAAATTTTGTTCTGTTAACAGGAAATTTTGCTCTGTCAAAACCAAATGTGGCGCTGTTAAAATTTATGGATTACGTCTTGGCTTTTCAAATTCAAATTTATCTTTACACACATATTTGTGAATAATTTTTTATGGAAAAAACACTCGCTTTTCCTAGAAATGGCGCGTACGTACGCTTATGTGCTTCAAAAACCCTTATACTAAACTAAAACTCTTTCTATCAACGACTTTTATACAGAAACTTTAATAAAAATCTCTTATACTAAACACTTACACTAAACCTTTCTACACTAAACACTTTTATATTAAGCTTTCTTACATTAAACACTCTTATACTAAACACTCATACTAAACACGCTTATACTTAACACTCTCAAACTAAATACTTTTGTACAAAACACTTATGCTAAACAATTTTATTATAAACGCTCTTATCCTAAACACTTTTATACTGAACACCCTTATACTAAACAGTCTTATGCTGAACGCTCTTATAATAACACTCCTAATCTAAACACACTCATACTTAACACTCTTATACTAAACGCTTATACTAAACACTCTTAATATATACGCTCATATACTAAACACTGTTATATAAAACACTCTTACACTTATACTCTTATCCTAAACACCCTTATACTAAACACTCTTGTACTAAACACTTTTATACTTAACACTTTTATACTGAACACTCTTATACTAAACACTCTTATTATAAACACTCTTATTATAAACACTCTTATAAGACACATTTTTATTTTAAACACTCTTATACTAAACACGCTTATACTAAACACTTTTATACTAAACAATTTTATACTAAACACTCTTATATTAAACACTCTTATATTAAACACTCTTATACTGAACACTCTTATAATAATACTCTTATTCTAAACAGCCTTATACTTAACACTCTTATACTAAGTACTTATACTAAACCCTCTTATTATAAACACTCTTATACTAAATAGTTCTTTATAACACTCTTTTCTAAAGTCTTTAAACACTCTTTTAATACTCTATCTAAACAGTCTTTACTGAAACTCTTATAATAATACTCTTATCTAAACAGTCTTATACGACCTTATTAAAACACTCTTGTGTAACTCTTATAAACTCTTATAATGACATTCTATAATATATCTTATCTAACCACTGTATCACTCTTATAACATATATAAACACTCTTATTCTAAACAGTCTTATACTGAACTGAACACTCTATTATAAATCTATACTAAACACTCGATTGTACACACCAACTAACCTTTATACTAACACCTATTATAATTCTGAACATCTTATAAACAATTCAACAACTTAATTTAACACCTATACTAAACCTTTATACTAACACTCTATTTAACTGTTTACTAAAAATTCATACTAACACTATTATAATGAAACTTTATATGCTTATTCTAACCATTAATTTACACGACAGCTTATACTAAGCACTCGTGAAACTCTTTAAACTCTATACTAAACACTCATAAACGTATACTGACACAAATTCTAACGTCTTACTGAACCTCTTATAAAAATCTTATTCTAAAACTCTTATACTAAACCGTTATGTACAAGTGTCATTTCGACCTCCAATGTGCTGTTGACGACAGGTGCAAGTCCCTACCTATACTTGTATACCACAATTCTTGAACCTTTACTAATTATGTTTTATCAAAAAATGTTGAATATACATTCGTAAACTCTTATACTAAATGTTAGAAAAAATGCAATTTAAAACTTTTACACTAAAATTGTTTGTCTAATAAATCCTTTCGTAGAAAAAAGTTCTTAAAAAATCTTTTTAAATTGAATTCATTATTGTTTGGTATTCTCTTATATTGTGATACTCTCTTATATTGTATCTTCCAATAGCTCTCTTATGCCTGTAGATTGTTTGTAATTATTATTTAATACTTTAGTGATTAACTCTTATACAAGTACTGCAGGTACTTGTATTGTTGCAAATGATTGAAATAAACTTACAAACGATTGCCTTGTGTCCTTGTTTACTTTACTTTTTTTTGGTCTACGTTTTGGTAGAAAGTCCTTTAAATTTCCTTGTAATAATTTCAAACTTAAACTTTCATTTCCTTATTCGCTTATATTTCTTTCAACACAAGTTTTTCTTACTTTCTTTTAGGACTGTAAACTGCAGGAGGATACTTTATAAAAATTTGTTGCAATAATCAGCCACACATTCTTTAGCTATTCAGCCATAGATTTTCAGTAAATACAAGCATTTTTGATTAAATATTTATCCTTGATTGCATCGATTGTAATTGTGTTCTCATCATATGTACTGGAAATTCATTTTAAGGGGTTAGGAAGGCTGTCAGAGTAAAAAAAAATATTTTCTTGTTTTTATTTGATTTTGAAATTTCAAAAAATTAAATAAAATTTTTAAAAATTTTCTTGTTTATTTTTTTCTCCTTTCAGGTAAATATCCACACATTATTGAAGTATTTAATTCATTGAGTAACTGTAAGTTTTTAAAATTTAATCGTTTTATATAATATTTTATTAAAAAAGGTTAATGGTCAAAGGTCATATAGAAATTATGAGTGGTTTAGTTAAACAAAATGCAAAATTTCTCTTTGAAATCTTTTTTATGCAATAAATAACAAGAATTTTAAATTTTTTTGTATATGAAGTTTGACCTTCAGTTCAAAACTAAGTCCTATAATTATGATTCAAACAGAATTCTCGTTTTAGGTTGATATATTTAATGTTGGCAAATGAAATCTTAAGATAATTTAATATTTTAAAACAAATTCACCTTTGACCTTAAACGTCATTAACTTGATTTCCCTTAAAATAAACAGAATTTCTTCGTTCATTGGCTTTTAGTTTACAATTGAAATTATTATTTGAAATTATTTGTTTCAACACTTCAATATTATTTAAAGAAATATTTTAAAATCCTTTACTGTGACCTATGACCTTAGGCATATTTTTAAGAAATATTTTTCTCTTTAATTCTTTTCCTCTCTTTTGCAAAACATTTTTATACGCCTTAAGCTGCACCTGCCCCTTTAAGTGTGTATAGAGAGAGTTGAAAAAATCAAATAATTTCGCACAATAGCTTCAAGTGCATAACTCGACACGAGTGTTACCACTCAATGGGTACAACAAGCGCGAACAAGTGTATGCGAGAGGATGAACAATCCTTTCCTACTTTTTCTTTTAAAGCCCAGACACACACCCGCAATTCTCAACAAAATGAATGCCAGGGAAATAGAAAAAGTAAAAACCTATAGATTTTCTTTCTATTGTTTTTGTAATTGTTATTGCTGTTGTAGCAGCGGTTGTTGTTGTTGTAGTATTAACAACAGTTTGCTGACGTACACCAATGCAATTATCATCATGTGGGGGTGGTATGCGAAACAAGAAAAAGGTTGCTAAACATACTTATGCAGAAACCAAGTCCAATATTACAGTGAAAGGTAGTAAAAATACGTATAAGAATTTATATTTTTTGATTGAATTTTTTTTGTTTCTGATATAAACAAGTCGTATTAGTAAAATACCGTAAAAAGCTGGCATTTGACCTTTGACCTCTAGCAAAAAAAAATTCTATTTCTTTGATAAACTAACAAGAACTCTTACGTTGTTAATTTATGACAACGAATTTTGGGTTTAGTATGCCAAAACAGCTGGAAATGTAAGAATTTGTAATATTGACCTTTGACCTTTAATGACAAATCAGGATTTTAACATTTAAATTACAAATAAAAATGCAAATAACAGTTATTATTAGTCTAAAAACATTAAAACATGATACATACATCGAAATCATAGATAATTATAATATTGACCTTTGACCTACATCGAAATCATGGGTAATTATAATATTAACCTTTGACCTTCAACGACAAATGAGGCTTTTGACATTAAAATTAAAAATGTAAATTGAAAATAACAGTTATTATTAGTCCGAAAACATTAAAACATGATACATACATCGAAATCATAGATAATTATAATATTAACCTTTGACCTTTAACGACTAATGAGGCTTTTAACATTAAAATTAAAAATATAAATTGCAAATAGTAGTTATTATTAGTCTGAAATCGTCAAACCATGATACATGCATCGAAATCATAGACAATTTTAATATTGACCTTTGACCTATATCGAAATCATAGATAATTATAATATTGATCTTTGACCTTTTGTTTTTAAAAGTTTTAATATCACAAATACATTGTTTAACATTTCAGGAAAACAAATTCTGGTTGTTTTTTTATATCAAATATTTATTAAACTTAAAAAATTACAATATTGACCTTTGACCTTTGTTAAAAACTATCGTGTATCGACATTAAGGCATAGGAAGTACATTTTTTATTAATGTATAACAACAAATTCTTGTTTTAATTTGTTTAAAAGCCTATAAGGAAGGGTCATATATATTTTTTCATAAGTACTTTTTTTTGTCGGTTGCAAATATCTCGCATACCACAGCATCAAATTTAATGAATGATATCTCATTTTAAAGCTTATATCTAACACTAATGGCGAAAAATAATTAGAAATTGAAAAAATAATATTTTCATTGATAAAAATTATATTTTATATAGAACTGCATGATAATACTGTTGTCATTATGTTTATATGTTTTTGTTCAAGTGTGCTAATACAGGGTCGCTTAATAGTAATACGGTTCTACATAATATAGTGTAGTATATATTAAAATCCATTCTGGCAATACCGCTCTATTTACTATAATGCCGTTTATTACTAAGTCAGTTATATATGATATGCATATTAAGTTGTAAAAAGCTTTGTTGGCAATACTTTGCAGTAGTTGTTAGATCAAATGCGTTAGATCAAGTCACTTAATTGTAATGCTATTCCACATAACATATAAAATTGTGAAAGCAATTTTGGTAATGACGTTATTGTCATGGCATTGTTTGTTTTATGAAGTGTAGTAATACGGGTTAATGAATGCTACCAGGCTAATTGTAACAAGCTTGGGAGAGCACATCATATCAGCAAAAATTTTTCATACCGATAAAACTATACTCATACCTCGAATCAACCTTACACCTTCTGATCCAACTGTGCCTTTCCGAATGACACGCAAACAATTCCCTGTGAAAGGGGTTTTTGCTATGGCGATATACAAAGCATAAGTTCAAACCCTTCAAAAGGTAGGATTGTATTTATCAGAACCGGTCTTTTTACATGGGCAGTTATACGTGGCTTTTTCTCGAGTGCATACGTTTAAAGATATTTTTGTTTGTATTAAAGATTCGTACGGGCAAAAAGTTAACGAGAGATCATGCCATTACCTCTAACATTGTATTCAAAGATTGAACATATTTATGTATGTATGATGATATTATGATTTCTAATATTTTAATATTTTTAATAAAATTTCTATTAATTATTTTCATTTTATGTTTCAAAAATGAGAACCAACGGTGCGAAATATTCGCACGGGTCATCTAGTATATTTATAATACTGACCTTTGACCTTTAACTAAAATAAATGATTTTTATTTTCAAACTTTGGAAAATTTATTAATTGTGATCTAAGAACAGAAAATTCTTATTTTAATTGATCCAAATATTAACGAATTTAAAAAAATTTAATATTGACCTTTGACCTTTAACCAAATTTAACGTGTGTCGGCATTAAAGTAAATTTTTATTTTCAAACTTGGGAAAATTTATTAATTATGATATAAGAACAGCAAATTCTGTTTTTTATTGATCTAAATATTAACGAATTTAAAAGAAATGTAATGTTGACCTTTGACCTTTAACCAAAACTAATGTATGCCGACATTAAAGTAAATTCTTCGCTGATTTATGATAACAAATTCTTGCTTTAATTTGTTTGAAGACTTCGAAAGATATATTTTTCAGCACTGACCTTTGACCTTTAACCAAATTTTACGGTTTTTGATATCGTGTAAAAAGTCTCTAGATTTTTAAGTTTTCTTATCTTTTATTACCAGCTTCTACTGTTAATTCTTTGTGTAGTTTCTAAAGCCTTGTGTTTTACCTCTTTTAATGCTTATTTTTATCCTTAAGCCTCTAAGAGAAGAGTGCATAAATACCGCTGCCGTTTTTGTATTGCCATCTGTAGGCGCCTAAGAGTAGTTGCTCTACAATTTCCTTAAAATTCCTTTGGATTTGGATGCTGAAGTTTAATTTTTCTTTTCCTTTTTTTTTAATGCTTAGAAAGAAGCATTTATAACGAGCGATGGCTTAAGGAAATAAATGCTTTTAAGTTCCTTTCTTTCTTTTTTCTTGATTTTAATTCTAAAAACACTAGAATTGCATTTTGCGTTTTTGGATAACTGGTATCTGGTGTAACATTTGGCAAAAATTTTTATTGCATTTTAGTTTTTCGTTTCGTATTCGCTAAGGATATGCCAAGCAGTAAGGAACAGAAGTGTTTCATGAAAAACACAAAAAAAATTCTTTTTAATTTTAAATTTAATTTTTAAAATTCATCTTAGCCGCATCGGTAGTGAATCCTGAACACCCATATCTGAAACTTTATTCGAATTTATTTCATTAGTTTTCAGCTTCACTGTAGGTAGCAAAACTTTACTTTTATTTTGTTTTCGTTTTTCCACAATAAAAACTTGAACATCTGGCAACATTGGCTGGTTTTGGGCTCCATTTAATTAAAAAACTCACTCCTTAGTTTTATTGAAAAACATTTTCAGCTGCTTTTACCAAATGCCAACAACACACTAAATGATACACAAAAGAAATATTTAAAATGAAAAACTTTAATAAAAACAAACAAAAACTAGAAATTGTTTTCACGCAACATCTGTTGCCCACAGCAACAAGGCCAATAGGCAAGCAGGCAAGTGCCATAGTGTTCGCGTAGTATTCGTAAACGCTATTAAAGGCGTTTGAAATTAAGCAATTTTATTTGTTTTAGGAAAATATGATAATTTTTTTTTTAGCAACATGTTGCTAAACAATTTTTTGGAAATTTTCTTTTCTGTATTCTATTGTTTTAAGAAAATATGGTAATTTTTTTAGCAACATGTTGCTAAACAATTTTTTGAAATTTTTCTTTTCTGTATTCTATTGTGTATTATTAATTGAATTTTGTTTTAAAATTGATGACTTTAATTATTTTTTCGACATCATGTTCAGCAACATGTTGCTACAATTGTATTTCTTCAAAAGAAAAATAATAAAAATAATATTTTGTAAATTTTCTTTATTTTATTTTGTGTTATTGAATATTGTTTCAAAACTGATGACTTTTTTATATTTTTTGCACTATCAAGCTCTGCAACATGTTGCTACAATTCTATTTCTGCGAAAGAAAAATTATATTATTTTTTTAGCAACATGTTGCTGAACAATATTTAGAAAATTATTATTATTATTGAATTCTGTTTTAAAATTGTTGACCTTTTAAAATTTTTTACTACCTCATGTTTAGCAACATGTTGCTACAATTGCAATTCTTTAATTTGCCTGTTTTATTTGTTTTTGTATCAAATAAACATTTCCATTAAGCCAAAATTATGACAAATAAATTATTTTTAAGCTTAAGAATTTAAAAATAAGTCGCCGTAGTATAGTAGGTAGTGTTTTGGCTGATTAAGACAGATTAGAATTCTTCAATAAAATGGGAAACGAAAAATATTTCTTCTGTGTCTTTCACTCAGCAGATTTCTGGCAAAAATTCTGAATGTAAATAAAATTATCATGAAAAATTTCTTTAAAAAAGCTGTCATTCGGAGTCGACTTTAAATTTTAGAGTTCCACCACTCATGTATACAATTAACACACTAATTAAAATACACAACATATCGACGCCTCCATTCTTTAACGTTCTATGTGTACTTAATGTAGCCTTTTTTAAATTCTACATTTTCTAATTTAAATACTATCAAAATTTGGTTAAGATGTGCCCATCCGTTCCGATGTTATAGGGAAAAATCTATTTAGAATACACATGTAGTCGTAGGTCGCGTGAAAACTTTGAGAGCTCATAACTCAAAACAAACTTTTTTCAACTTAGAATATTTTAAAACGGAAGCGTAAGTAATGTGAGAAACTATATCGTGATCCTGGCTGAAGGATTGTAATGGGCGATTATGTACTTTAAAATGCTCTTTAGCAACATGTTGCTTTAGTATTTTCTCATATTCAAATATATTTATTTGTGTAAACAAAGTCTAAGAGAACTTTTCATTGAGGATTTTAAAATAAAATGTCTTTTGCACATGTTTTTGTTTCTAGCAAACATGTTTCGGCAACATGTTTTTGAAAAATTTTTGTTTTTGTTATGTTGTTATCAAATATATTTATTGCATTGAACTAAGTCAATAAATGCTTTTAAAGCTTAAGTACTTGAAGCCTAAAGGTGCTTTCCATTCAAGATTTAAAAATAAAAATTTTTCCCAATGATTTTTGCTTCTAACGAACATGTTTCGGCAACATGTTATTGAATATTTTTTTTTTTGTTATCTCGTTATCAAATATATTTATTGCAATAAATGTTTATAAGCTTAAAGTATTTAAAAATACTCTTTAGCAACATGTTGCTTTATATTTCTGGTTTTAAAACATTAATATTTATGTTGTAAGCAAAGCCCAGAAGTGCTTTCCATTGAGTATTTAAAAATTAAAACTCTTTGTTTTGTTAAAAAAAATTCATAAATTTCATCAAATGCAGTTTGTGTTATAATTTAAATTAGTTTTTGGAAATTTTTTCTTATTTTTTCTTTTTTATTATTGCATTAAATTAATCCAATAAATGGTTTAAAAGCTTTATTATTTACAAATACTCTTTAGCAACATGTTGCTTTAAAAGTTTCTTGTTTTGAAACATATTTATCGTTGTAAACAAAGACAAAAACTGCGTTTCATTCAGGATTTTAAAATAAAAACTTCTTTGAAAATATTTTTGCTTCTAACGAACATGTTTCGGCAACATGTTATTGAATATTTTTTTTTTTGTTATCTCGTTATCAAATATATTTATTGCAATAAATGTTTATAAAGCTTAAGTATTTAAAAATACTCTTTAGCAACATGTTGCTTTAATATTTTCTGGTTTTAAAACATTAATATTTATTGTTGTAAGCAAAGCCCAGAAGTGCTTTCCATTGAGTATTTAAAAATTAAAACTCTTTGTTTTGTTAAAAAAAAATTCCATTAAATTCCATCAAATGCAGTTTTGTGTTATAATTTCTTTAATTAAAATTTCTTTAAGGTTATGTTCTTTAGCAACATGTTGATTTAAATTAGTTTTTGGAAATTTTTTCTTATTTTTTCTTTTTTATTATTGCATTAAATTAATCCAATAAATGGTTTAAAAGCTTTATTATTTACAAATACTCTTTAGCAACATGTTGCTTTAAAAGTTTCTTGTTTTGAAACATATTTATCGTTGTAAACAAAGACAAAAACTGCGTTTCATTCAGGATTTTAAAATAAAAACTTCTTTGAAAATATTTTTACTTCTAACAAACATGTTTCGGCAACATGTTTTAGTAATTGTTTTTGTTATCTTGAACTATATCAATAAATGCTTTTAAAGCTTTGGTATTTAAAAATACTCTTTAGCAACATGTTGTTTAAAAACATATTTATTTGTTTAAAAACACAGCCTAAACGCTAGTACTCTGTTCAAATTTGTGAAAAATGTTGAGCAACATTGATTATTTCATACGGAAAATTTGACGTGTAGCCAAGTAGTAAGTAAAAACTTTTTTCAATAAGAAAACAATAATAGCAGATACACATAAATTTTAAAGTTGTTATTGAAAATTCCGCGTGAAACAATTGGCACTTTGATTATTTCGGTGTGAAACAATAATGTTGAAACATTTCATATGTTTTTCACAAAATGAACAGAGTACTACTTCTGCAACATTTTTTCATGAAAATTTTTTTTGTGATTTTTTTTAACATGTATTTTGACAGCATTCCACTTGAAATTTTGAACAGAGTACTAGGCTTATCTTATTATTGCATTAAATTAAGCCAATAAATGTTTATAAAGCTTAAGTATTTAAAAATACTCTTTAGCAACATGTTGCTTTAATATTTTCTTGTTTACAAACATATTTATTTGTCTAAAAACAAAGCGTAAGAGAGCTTACCATTGAGGATTTTAAAATAAAATTCTTTTGCATAAAAAAAAAGTTCCATTAAATGCAGTTTTGTGTTATAATTTCTTTAATTAAAATTTTCTTTAAGGTTATGTTCTTTAGCAACATGTAGCTTTAAATTCTTTTTTGCAATTTTTTTTCTCTTGTTATCTTATTGCCAAATATTATATTTATTGCATTAAATTAAGCTAATAAATGTTTTTAAGGCTTAAGTATTTAAAAATACTCTCTTTAGCAACATGTTGCTTTAATATTTTCTTGTTTACAAACATATTTATTTGTAGTAAACAAAGCCAAAAACTGCTTTTCATTGAGGATTTTAAAATAAAAATTTTTTTAAAATGTTTTTACTTCTAACGAACATGTTTCGGCAACATGTTTTAGTAATTGTTTTTGTTATCTTGCTTTTAAAGCTTTAGTATTTAAAAATACTGTTTAGCAACATGTTGTTTTAATAGTTTCTTGTTTCCAAACATATTTATTTGTCTAAAAACAAAGCTAAAGAGAGCTTTCCATTGAGGATTTTAAAATAAAAATTCTAAATTAAAAAAAAAGTTCCATTAAATGCAATTTTGTATTATAATTTATTTAAATAAAATTTTCATTAAGGTTATGTTCTTTAGCAACATGTTGCTTTAAATTCTTTTTTGCAATTTTTTTCTTGTTATTTTATTATTGCATTAAATTAAGCCAATAAATGCTTTAAAAGCTTTAGTATTTACAAATACTCTTTAGCAACATGTTGCTTTAATATTTTCTTGTTTACAAACATATTTATTTGTAGTAAACAAAGCCAAAAACTGCTTTTCATTGAGGATTTTAAAATTAAAACTTTTTGAACATGTTTTTACTTCTAACGACTATGTTTTAGTAATTGTTTTTGTTATCTTGAACTATATCAATAAATGCTTTTAAAGCTTTAGTATTTAAAAATACTCTTTAGCAACATGTTGCTTTAATATTTTCTTGTTTCCAAACATATTTATTTGTCTAAAAACAAAGCCTAAGAGAGCTTTCCATTGAGGATTTTAAAAAAAGTTTCAGTAAAAGCAGTTTTGTGTTATAATTTCTTTAATTAAAATTTTACGTTAAGGTTATGTTCTTTAGCAACATGTTGCTTTAAATTCTTTTTTGCAATTTTTTTTTCTCTTGTTATCTTATTACCAAATATTATAGTTATTGCATTAAATTAAGCCAATAAATGTTTTTAAAGCTTAAGTATTTGAAAATAATCCTTAGCAACATGTTGCTTTAATTAACTTAAAAGCTGATTTCCTGCAATTAATGTCAATATAACAAGAAATTGTTTTGTTTTTCGTTGTTTTTTTTTTTTTTTCTGATGGTTAAACATTTGTAAACCAATTATTGCTTTCTATCAACGGCATTCTTTGATTTTCACTTTCTAAGCATTGTGACTGACCCACTTTTTCCCTTTACTTGGGGTTACGTTGGCTGGCACTATTTGCTTTGCTTACCCTTATCAACTTTGCTAAACAATTCAGCAGCCAGTAACCAGTTAAGGCAACAGCAACTAAAACTTTTGTATTGAGTTTTCAAATTAATTTCTCTCGCATGTCTTTTATTTCTTACTTTATGGACTGGGAACGTCGTGAGAGAAGGGCTTGCGGGTGGTAAGCATTTGGTAAACAAGCGTCTTTATTTATTTATAACGTTTCTCTTCTTCTATCTCTTCTTTGCTGTTGTAAGAAAGAAGTTTTTCTTTGCCTCTTGAAAAAAAAGTACAAAAAAAAAAAATACAAAAATTAAATAAAATTAAGTGAACGTGAATTTGGAAAATTTTCCTACGAAATGTTTCCCAAAAAAATAACACATCGAAAGTGAAGATAATTTTTCCTTTTTTTTTTTTTGGAAAATAAGCAAAGAAAAACAAGCAATCGAAGTTCTTGTTTTTTCTTGCTCTCATTCTTCTCTCGTAAAGTACGTGCTTAAATACAAAATTTCTTTTACAACAACTTCATGCATTTCCAATAATAAAAAAGAAATAAAAAATAAAATAAAACAAAATAAATAATAAATTTATTTAATGAATATCAAATTACAACAACAACTACCAAGAAGAAAAGAGCAAAAATGTATTTAAAAATGAAATGCTTTTCCTTTTTAAAATAATTAAACAAACAAGAGAGCGAATCACAAGGAGATTCATTTGATTTCAAATTTTATTTCAAATAATTTCATTCCATATTCGTTTTCTTTAGCAAATTCATAAATAAATGGGAAACGAACCTAGCTTCTCACACCACTATCAATTTCATTTATTCTTCAACTTCGGAACGAACTTATCATGGCAATTTCAAATTACTCTGAATGCGCCAGACGACTGGAATACTTATACAGTCGTCCCCCTGAAAGTCCTGGATATATCTAAGGACCGCTCTAAGCTCGATAATGGGGTTGGAAGCGGTGTCTATTGTGGGACACTGGACCTGAATATATCTTTCCATCTGGGAGACCACTGCAGCGTGTTTCAAGGCAGGTGATAACAATTCATCGGTCCGCTTAATGGATTCTCATCAACGGTGCTCCTTTCAACTGCGTCTCGGCTTTTTCTAATACTTAGGCTGCAATAAGGTCTCTATCAGGTTGCGTGAATAACTTTAGGATTGTTAGCGAATGTCGCCGCTGTCTCGAACTTCTTTCTGGACACTTCACCAGTTTCTCATTGGTGTGGGTACCCGATTACAGTGATATTCCTGGTGCGCTCCTTCCGGAATCCTCTTCTATTGAATTGGGCATGCCACGTACATACATACATACATAATTGGCCAGTACAACCCTTCAATCAGCATTACGACCTAGCTTCTCACACCACTTATGTTGTGTGCGTTAATTTTATACATGAGTGGCGGGACCTACAGTTTTAAAGTCGACTCCGAACGACAGATTTTTGAGAAGCTTTTCATGGCAATTTTTACTCTCAGAGTCTGTGCCAGAAATCTGCTGAGAGGAAGTCGCCGAAGAAATATTTTTTCGAGTTGATGTCTAACCTGGGATGCCACGTGCCTCGGCATGCCACGTGCCTCGGTCAAATTGGACATTTTGCGGAAATTCCTTCGTTAGACTTACTTGGCCTTTGATGGATAGAAGGCATATCAACCAATTACTTGGTCGTGGTCGTGACGTCATCTTGACTACAGTGGTCGTGTTCAAATATCATTGCGTCATGGGTAAACACGCGGAGAAAATGAGAGTCGCATTTAACAACCTCTGCCGTGGATGTAGATCCCCTGAGGTAGAGGAGACTATTGTCCACTTTTTTTTTGTCAGTATCCGCCTCTTGCTAGGTGTTAGGTTATAGGTTTTTTGGCTCCCAATTCCTTGCCAGCTTAATGGAGCTACCATCTATTGACATCAAGAATATAGTTTTGTTTATCAAACTTTTTGGATGGTTTTCCACTGCGGGGTAGTCGTCCTTTTGTTGAGCAGCCCTTGCGCTGACCAGCTTCTTCCTTTTCCCCGATTTTGGTGGAACTTAATGAGTACGGTGACTGCATTCTTCTGTGGCATCACAACTGGCCGCAATGCGTGCTCAAGTAAGCTTTGTCATATCAGAGCTACCACTCCAACCTAACCAAATCTAACTGGTTTTTCAAGAATGAAATTTGACGAATCTAAGTGGCTTGATCAGCAGGTTTGGATGGCATAGAGAAATGGACAATTTTTGTATCACAATGGGCTCGTCTATGGTCTTAGTGTGCTTATCCAATTTCGTGGTATTGCCAGACACTTCTAACTAACTACCTGGAATACTTCTTCTTTGCAATTTCAATGAGTGGTGCTGCGGCAGCCATTAACCCTATCACATACATACATAATTGGCCATTACAACCCTTCAGTCAGGATTACGACCTAGCTTCTCACACCACTTATGTTGTGTGCGTTAATTTTATACATGAGTGGCGGGACCTACAGTTTAAAGTCGACTCCGAACGACAGATTTTTGAGAAGTTTTTCATGGCAATTTTTACTCTCAAAGTCTTTGCCAGAAATCTGCTGAGAGGAAGTCGCCGAAGAAATATTTTTCGTTTTGATGTCTGACCTAGGATTCGAATCCGGGTCTTTCGTCTAATAAGCCAACACACTACCCACTAGACCACGGCAACATTAACCCTATCTGCCTTTCGCAAAGTATGTGCTAATATGTTGAAGCAACATCTTTCTTTAAATGTACGTCTTTTATTGCCAGAATATAAAATAAATATTTCATTTTATTCAATAATAATATTGCGAGAAATTAATATAAACATTTGTTGCTAGAGAAATTATCGGCAACATGTTGATGAAAGTAAAAAAAAAATCCAACAATTTATTATTCTGTTGTTATCTACTGCATAGGCCGTTAAAGAAATATTAATTTCGTATTCGAAAAAATATGTATTGTTTCGGCAACATATTGCAAGCAACTTTATTGAAGCAACATTTGTTGCCTGTGCTTTGAAACGCTTTTTCAGTAGTTTTTTTTTAAATGTTGCCTAACTTTAAATTTCATTTTTCATTTTCTTGCAATTCTTTTATCAAAATTTTTCAATTTCCTAAACAAGAAAAGAAAAACTTGCAACTGAAATAGTAAAGCCGTTTGACGAAAAACCTTTTTTTTTGTTTGCTAAGTATTTTGAGGCTTTAAATGTGAGAAGTGCAAATGTCTACTCAATCCAATGATAAATTTAACACCTGCTTCTCTGAGATTTGATCTCATGTGTGTATGAATGAGCAAATGAGACATGCTTACCTAACTCTTCTATGCCTTGACAATCGAAAACAACAATAAAATCTTGTCTACACTCTCTCTACCAACCCAAAACTGTTACAAAAGTCACCGAATGATATGAAAATCTCTAGAAATGAGTTGCCTTGGCTGGTGCTCCTAACCTTATACTTCTCTAAGCATTTCAAACCATGACAGAATCCGCATTCGCCTCTTTCGATTTAGGTCAGGTGTAGCTAGAAGTCACTGTAGTTTAGTAGGAATTACTTTGGCTTATTAGACGATGTTAGGCCTTCGTTCAACCCCCGAGATCAGACATCATATCCAACTAAACGAAATAAGAAAAAATATTTCTTCAACGGATTCCTCTTAGCAGATTTCTGGTAAATACTTTAAAAGCAAAATGATAAACGGCTTTAAACTCTAGGTCCCGGCCATCACTCGTATAAAAATTAACATACACTATAATAGTGGCAAAAGAAACTAGGTTGCTATCTAACCTAAAGGGTCATAATGACCTGCCTGCACTCATTATACTCTCGTCAACGTATATAACAAGTGTTCGATGTAAGCATCGATTAAAAAATGTCTGCAGTAATCCCTCATAAAGATCAACATTTAACAGCCTTAGAGTGTTTTACGTCCTTAGTTTTATTATGCTTTTGATATTTTGCATGTTGCTGAAACATGTTATTTAAATTATTTACAAATTTACTTTTGCAACATGTTGCCAGCAACATTAATGTTTAGCTATATGCTGCTGCGGTTATCAACACGCTGCTTGATTAATAAAATTATTTTGGAAACTTAATGCACTCTTTCTGTCCCAGCATTACGTTAACATTCAATGTTTTAGCGTAGGATATTGAAATTTGATAGCAACATGTTGCCAAACATTAATGTTGCTAAGGCTGCTAGATAATTAAATTTTTTTTGAAATTTTATGCACTTTTTCTTTCTCGGCATTATGTTCACTTTCAATGTTTTATCGCAGGGTATAACAATATGACAGCAACATGTTGCCAAACATTAACATTGCTGAGGATATCGATACGCTGCTATATTAATAAAAAATTTTGGAAACTGAATGCACTCTTTCTGTCCTAGCATTACGTTTATATTCAATGTGTTATGGTAGAATATTGAAATTTGATAGCAACATGTTGCCAAACATTAATGTTGCTAAGGCTGCTAGATAATTACATTTTTTTTGATAACTTTATGCACTTTTTCTGTGTCAGCATTACGTTTACATTCAATGCATTATCGCATGGTGTAACAATATGACAGCAGCATGTTGCCAAACATTAATGTTGCTGAGATTATCAATAGGCTGCCAGATTATTAAAAAAATTTTGGGATCTTAATACACTTTTTCTGTCCAAGCATTACGTTCACATCTAATGTTTTATCACAGGGTATTACAGTATGACAGCAACATATTGCTAAACATTAATTTTGCTGAGGTTACTAATAGGCTGCCAAATTTTTAAACATATTTGGAAACTTAATGCACTCTTTCTGTTCCAGCATTACGTTCACATTCAATTGTTTTATCGTAGGGTATTAAAATATGACAGCAACATGTTGCCAAACATTAATGTTGCTGGAGTTATCAATAGGCTGCCAGACTACTAAAAATATTTTGGAATCATAAAGCACTTTTTCTCTCCCAGCATTAGGTTCATATCCAATATTTTATCACAGGGTATTACAATATGACAGCAACATGTACCCAAACATTAATGTTGCAGAGGTTATTAATACGCTGCTAAATTACTAAAAATTTTTGGAAACTTAATGCATTATTTCTGTCCCTACATTACGCTTAAATTCAATGTTTTATCATTGGGTATTACAATATGACAGCAACATGTTGCTATAATATATCAACCAGGTCTTGTCGTCATTGCTTATATTCATTTTATGCTTGTGGTCATTTTTAGTAAATCTCTTTCTTTTATGGTAAAGTATTTATGCCTCAATTAAATATTATTTATGATCCATCTTTCTCTCCCTCTCTCTGTCTCCTTTAACATGTTGAAAACCTTATTGTAACAACAAATTACCAGAAATATTTCGAACAACTTGAAAACATTTTCTCTTGACAAGATTAAAATATGTTTTAACCCTCATTTCTTATTGTTTTTGTTTTTTCTTCGCTTTTATTTTGGGGGAAGAAGAAATATAAAATAAATCCTCATCAAATAAATAAATTGTTTACAATTTTACACAAAAAAAAAAAAGAAAAGAGAAAAACAAGGAAAGACCTGATGTATGTACGAGTAATAATGCAACATAATTGGACCACAGATGCATTTCTTCTAAGCATATAAATAAACTGTAAATATTATTTCATGTGGTTGTTGTTGGAGTTAAAAAAGAAAAACAACAAAGTTGCCAGTTGTAAATGACACACAAGAAAATCCTTATCAACAGCAAGAAGCAGAAAAAGAAATGAAGAAAACTTACACTGACTACTACAAGTGCTTATAATATAATCAACACATAAACACCATACAATATAAACACTTTCTAAATCTCTCTCTGTGTCTCTCTCTCTCTCTCTTTGTTGCATACTCACCTCCTACCCACAACCAATATGTTTATCAACATGTTTTGCTTGCTTTATAAAACAACCTGTGGTCAGTTATTGCTACAACAGCTCTACAGTTCTACAGCTGCTAAGATGACACTCTCTTTTTTTTTTTTTTGTTATTGTGTGTGTATGCCATTCGTTTGGAAGATTAAGATCTACAAACTTCAGCTCTCTACTACTCTGGCATTCTCTTTTCTTTTCTTTTGTCGTTGTTGCTAAAGCAGATTAGTTGTGGTTGCAAAAATGTTGTGCGTTTTTTCTCTTGTCTCCTACCCACTTACACAATAGTAAGTAAGTGTGTGTGTGTGGCACTGGATTATATTCTGCCAAAGATGTAAGAAGACCGCGCTAGCATAAGAAAAATTAAAACAGATGCTGCTGCTGATGCTGCCGCTGTTCCTTTCAATGTCTTTGTCCAAATTGAGTTTTAGAGATTGCTATAAAAATCCTCTCTCTTTCTCTCTCTCTCTCTCTGTACATATTTTATTCTCGAGTGGGTTATTAAGCAACAAGAACATTTTCAAGTAGCTGTTGGTTGCCACAATCCTATCGCAAGTAAAGTAAGTCATTTAGGGTTACAAAACAAAAACAAAAAAAGCAGAAACAATTGCTTAGAAAATGTTGAAACAAAAATGATGCACTAAAAATTAATACGACACTTGAGAGACACAAGATTAAACAATAAAAAGAAAAGCTCTAAGTAAACTGCTTAAGAATAGTTTAGGGAGAGAGCGAAAGAGAGAGAGAGAGAGAGAGTGACATGGAGAGATTAAAGTTATAAGAAATTATGTGTTAATTGTCAACTCCTTTACTTATCAACTAACAACACAAAATAAGAAAAAGAATCTTAAAAGTGCTAACCCTCCTTTACTGTGTTACAGTTAAGCACGAAATTTCTTTGCAACATGTTGCCAAAGAAAACTTAAAAATTCTAACATTTCTTTACCGTGTTAGGGCTAAGCACATTGAAAGAACTTTCTTTGCAACATGTTGCCAAAGAAAAATGTTAACAACTAGCAACAGAAAATAAAAAGAATCTTAAAAATTCTAACCATTCTTTACTGTGTTAGGGCAAGAAATTTATTTGCAACATGTTGCCAAAGAAATCTTAAAAATTCCCACATTCCATTACCATGTTAGGGCTAAGCACATTGAGAGAAAAATCTTTGCAACATGTTGTCAAAGAAAAATGTTAACAACTAACAACAGAGAAAAAAACGAATCTTAAAAATTCTAACATTCCTTAAGCTTCCTTTTAAGGGAATATGTTGACAAAGAAAACTAAAAAATTCTAACATTCCTTTACCGTGTTAGGGCTAAGCACATTGAAAGAACTTTCTTTGCAACATGTTGCCAAAGAAAAATGTTTACAACTATCAATAGAAAAAAAATCTTAAAAATTCTAACCCTCCTTTACTATGTTAGGGGTAAGCACATTGAGATTTCCTTGCAACATGTTTCCAAGGAAAAATTTACGATATTTTTATTTGCAACTTGTCAGCAAATGAGCATGTTGCCAAAGAAAAATTTACAATATTTTTGGCAACAAAATCTTTCTATGCGAAAAACGAAGATGTTTTCCTTTAGGAAACCTTTATTGCAGTTTTTCAAGTACAGTCCAGAGTACTGTTTGCTGTTCTTCTTCATCTGTATAGGGTATACCAAGCTTCGGCATGTGGGCACCAAAGAGCCAGTGCTCGTTATAATTCCAATGAGATCTTTAAGATGGACTCTGTTTGCATTTAACGTTCATATATTGGGTCAGATCCTTCAGGTTTCGAAATAAGAGGGTGTCTTATCTCATTTTTGAAGTTGCTTTTGATATCCTTGTATTTTGAAATTCGGATTTCTTAGATAATTTTAGACGAGATGTACAGATTCTTTGAGAAATTAGGTTGTAATCTTGACTAAAGGGTTGTAATGGTTGTTTAGAGATTTAATGGATGGTTTATTGGCTGTAAACATGCCATAAAAAATGTGCGAAAGATATTTCTTTGCAACATGTAGACAAAGAAAAATGTACGATATTTTTATTTGCAACTTGTTGTCAGCAAATGAACATGTTGCCAAAGAAAAATTTGAAACCTTTATTGCAGTTTTTCATGCAAAGTACAGAGTACTGTCTGTTGCTCTTCTTCATCTTTATAGGGTACACCAAGCTTCGGCATGTGGGCACCAAGGGGCCAGTGCTCGTTATAACTTAAATGAGATCTCTCAGATGGACTCTATTTGCATTTAACTTACATATATTGGGTCAGATTCTTCAGGTTTCGGAATAAGAGGGTGTCTTATCTCATTTTTGATGTTGCTTTTGATATCTTCGTAAACAGAAAGTCGGATTTCTTAGATAATTTTAGGCGAGATGTACAGATTCTTTGAGAAACTAGATTTTAATTCTGAGTAAAGGGTTTTAATGACTAATTATGTTATGTATGTACAGATTTTTTAGATATTTAATGTTGCTTGAATTGACTTTTTATTTTTTGTAAATTAAATGTGTGTACAACATGTTGCTGGCAACATTGCAAACATTTAACATTTGTGTTAAACATTTTCATAGTTCAACTGAAGTGTAGGCAATTCTCCGGCCTTGATAAAAATTTTTATTGGAATATATTTTTCTTTAATTTTTTGCATGTTTAATGTGTAGGGCAACATGTTGCTAGCAACATTATATTAACATTAGTTGGAAATATTTTTTGGTGTTTTGAAATTTTCATAATTCAACTGGAAGTAATTAAAATGTTAACTACGTTTGTAGTTTCAGTTTCCATGTTCATTAGTGTTTTCATTCACTTTGTTTTTTTGACACCAGAAACAACTTTTGTATGTGGTTACGAAATTTTTCTCTAATTATTGGAACACAATCAACATGCACACATACACACTCAAAACTCTATTACCTGAACATCCTTTGTTTGCTATTTGCCAGTGGTATCCTTAACGAGGGTTTTTTTTTATTTATTTCAATGGATACCACCCGCTAACAGTCAGTCTTGTGTTGCTAGAAGGAGGAGGGTTTATTAACCTTAAAAAGGGGCAGAGGAAAAACACATTATTTTACTAACTGACTTTCCTTTAAAGAGGTGATCACTTTATAATTCTTTCTTTAAAATTATTACAAGCAACACCACGTATACTAATGCAATTGCATGGATACATGCACACACACACACAAAGAGAAAGAGAAATAGTAACACAGGAAGATATATTTTCATATACTCATGCTATTACTACTGCTACTAGTAGTAGTAGTAGTTGTAGTAGTTGTAGCAATAGTAAGACAGGTACGAGGGTACATTGTGTTACATTGTTTTGTCATACTAATTAATGAGTTTAAAACGTGTGTTGCAGAAAATGTTCTATTTTTTATTGCTACATTCTCAAACACACATACACACACACGGAGATCTATTATTATGGCCTTTAACAAGAAATAACAACAACACTTGGAAAAATCTTTGAAAAAGTTGCAGTAAACTTTTGTAAAATTTTGAAAATGCTTGCATTTCTTTAAGTGCATGTTCACAAAGGAGCTTCTTTCTCGCTCTCTCTCTCTCTCTCTCTCTTTCTCTACAGTTGTAGTTCAGATGAGTCCAGGTATTCTTTGTCGTTGCAGTTTCAGTCTCAGTCTCCGTATCAGTATCATGTCTTACATGTCGCATATGAATTGCTTTAAGTTTGTTAGTGCAACGTAATGCTTAAACGTGCATCTACACTTTGTACTCTTCGTACGTATGTAGTCTTATTAGTGGTTTTATATTTCGTAGTTCCTTTGAACGTTAGTACATCGTGGCTGTACTTGTGTCACGTATTTTGTTACAATTTTAAACATCTTCTGATGCAAACAGTCTTTCTTTCGTTAGCCATTTTAAATTTTATGTTTTGTTTCGTTTCGTTTCTATTAAAAAGTTTCCTTTATTAAAAATTTATTAAAAGCGAAAAATAAAAAAAAAAAACAACAACAGATAATGAAATTTATGGGGAAATTTTTATTAAAAAGAAATAATAAAAGGTTCCACCCAGGGAGCTATCATCTATGGATATCAAGGATATATCTTCGTTCATCAAAATTTCTGGCTGGTTTTCCAATGCCAGAGTAGTGGTGCTTTTGTTGTACAGCCCTTGCGCTGACCAACTTCTTCCTCTTCCCTGATTTGGGTAGAACTTGGCCAGTACAAGGACTCCATTCACCTGTGGCATCACAACAGGCCGCTATGCTTGCTCAAGTGAGCTTTGTGATATCAGAGCTACCACTCCGACCTAAATCTAAAGGGTAATTTTTATAGAAAAGTGTCTTTATAGTAGTAAAAGGTACTATTTATAAAAAAAAGTACTCTTTAAGAAGCAAGTACTTTTTATGATAAACGTACTTTTTATACATAAGGTACGTACTTTTTGTATAAAATAAATAATAATAAATTTATGTTGAAGTCGCCGTGGTCTAGTGGGTAGTGTGTTGGCTTATTAGATGAAAGGGCCGGTTCGAGTCCCAGGTCAGACATCAAAACGAAAAATATTTCTTCTACGACTTCCTCTCAGCAGATTTCTGGCAAAGACTCTGAGAGTAAAAATTGTCATGAAAAGCTTCTCAAAAATCTGTCGTTCGGAGTCGACTTTAAACTGTAGGTCCCGCCACTCATGTATAAAATTAACGCACACAACATAAGTGGTGTGAGAAGCTAGGTCGTACTCCTGACTGAAGGGTTGTAATGGCCAATTATGTATGTATGTAAATTTATGTTTAATTTTAATTCAAATTCTTTATTATTCGCACAATTCTATGTGCCTCTGTTCACAACTTAATGTAAACAACAACAATTGCTTTGTTATTCCTCTTTTTACAACTTACCTTTGCATAAACAATAACAATTACTTGACAATTATTTAACACAACTTTGTAACGGATATCAAACGGATTATTCAAAAGATGTTTGTAACGGAAATTTTCAAACCACGATCACTCTCTTAAAAGCCACCGCGCATCTTCACACAAAACTGAACTTTACTAACTCAGTCGCCTGCTTTGCATGTAAATAACAACAATTACTTTATATAATAATAACTCTTTACACCCTTTGCATAAACAATAACAATTTCTAGACAATTATTTGACAGATTTTCATACAGCGTTTATTCTCTTCTAACACTTCGCGTCTTCACACAAGACTGACTGAACTTTTACTAACGCACTCTTCTGCTTTGCCTTGTCTTTTATTTGGTATGCTAAACAATCTGATGAATATTTTTAACACGTTCACACCGGCCCTTAAATTCAGGGTTGTTGCTACTGACGGCTGCGCTAAATGGTTTTCGACCTATCGGACGGCAGCCATTTTGTAACATACCACGGTATTGTGGTATTAAATCTTTTGAACTTTTACGGTGAATAGAATAATAGAACAGATATTAATTAGAATTGTTATTAAAAATAAATGAGTTTAAGAGAGCGTGACTCAGGTATTTTTTTTAGCTGTCGAACTGTTAAAGATCTAGGTCTAGGTATTACGTGTGCTCTATCAAATGCGGGCCACCGGTGGTACACGCCGCCTGATGAGGTAGTCAAGTGCGAGCCGCCGGTGGCACACGCCGCCTGACAAAGCAGTCTAGTGCGGGCTACCGGTGGTACGAGCCGCCTGATAAAGCAGTCTAGTGCGGGCCGCCGGTGGTACGCATCGACGTAAACGTGTTATAGGGAAATGTTCACGACTTTGTATTCTCAAGATTTCTATAAATATACATTCGTAAATTACATTCGGTATTATTGTTTGCGCATTTTGTTTACATTTGTTCTTGTAGTGTTGTTGTTTTATTTTTGTTTACTTGCTTTACTTATTTATGCTGGTGTTTGTTGTTATATGAGGCAATACGATCATTTTTGTGTTTGTAGCTTTTGTTTATAATTTTTAATGTTCAGCAATGTAAAAACAAAACACTAGCCAAAAAAATTTTTCTTTTCGTAATAGTACTTTTTGTAAAAAACGAACTCTTTTGGTACTTTTTATACAATGGAACAATTTGATAAAGTTCTTTTTATGAAGTACTTTTTATAAAGTACTTTTTGTAAGCTACTTTTTATAAGAATGCCAATAACGTTAAAAAATGTAGTTTTTGTAAGAGAAGGTGGTGTTTGTAAAAAAGTACTTTTTGTAAAATAGTAAAAAAAGTATTTTTTACAACAGAAGATACTTTTTATTAAAAAATTTGTTCTTTTTTAAAGAATTTTTAACTCTGATGTTTTGAAATAATTAAAGAATATTCTTTTTCCATTTAAGTACCCTTCACAAATTGTACTTAATTAACACCCAAACATTTCAACAAGCATGTGCTTAAACACATAAAACTTTCATAAATGCTTTCTCTAATCACTACGAGAAACTACACTCTTTCAAACCAACTCCCCCACCCACTTTTTCTACGTCTGTCTGCCACCTAAACTTATGCAAATAAAAACTTTTAACTCTTAAACATGCAGAAAAAATACTCGGGTTTTGATTTAAACTTGTTGAGGCTTAACACAGAGAGAGAGAGAGAGAGAGAGCGAGAGAGTGAGAGCACAAAATGCCAGTTATTCTGCAACATGGCAATACCTCTTCAAGTGTGTTAACATCATGTTGTGAGGTTCCAAATTATCATTGCAAAAGGCTTTTTGGAGTTAGTATTTTATGCCTAAAAGTCAGGCCCAAATGAAGATAAAAAAAATTGAGTTTTCCTCTCCCTCTCGCTCTCTCGCTCTATCTCTCCCTTAAAATGATAAATTAAAGATAGAAATCAAAGGTGAGAGAGCAGGGAAGAAGAGGAGCTGCTCTTGTATAATTAAAAAGTATTAAGAGAGGCTTTTTTCAGATTATGCTTTTAGCACAAGATTTTTTTTAACATTGAAGTGTAGCAGGCCAAATAAATTTCGAATCTTTAAAGATACTTAACAAATTTTATGAAGAGTCCATGAGTGTATGAGTTATAAAAGCCACAAACAGTTTGGCAACATGTTGCAATTGTTTATGTGTGGTTCTTAAAGTTCCAAGTTTCAAAAAATTATTAAGTCAGTGCCAGTAGTTGATAGATTTTTAATTTAAATGGAATCTTAAAATGTTGTTCTTTTTGTTTTGATGAAGAAAATTGTTGTTTACACCTAAGTTTGTCATAATTGGCAACATGTTGGTATACATTTCAAGCTAAGAAACTATCAACATGTTTCCAGCTAAGCAACATGTTGCTAAAACATGCAAAAAAATCTTTACTTTACATACATAATTGGTCATTACAATCCTCCAGTAAGGATTACGCCCTAGCTTCACACACCACTTACGTTGTGTTTAAAGTTCACTCCAAACGACAGATTTTTGGGAAGCTTTTCATGGCAATTTTTATTTACTCTCAAAGTTTTTGACAGAAATATGCTGAGAGGAAGTCGCCGAAGACATATTTTCATATGTATTTTTGTTCTGATGATAAGATAACAAACTATGTACTAGACTATGGCGACTTTTAATTTAATAGAATGTTAAAATGTTGTCCTTTTTTTTGATGAAGAAAATTTTTTGTTTAAAGTTTAAATATTCAGCAATATTAGGCCAACATAATTGGCAACATGTTGCTATACATTTCTTATATGAATTTGTTTACCAACATGTTGCCAAAACATGTTTAAAAAGGTTTACTTTATTGAATATTTTTTAAGTTCAGCCCTCAGAATTTCGGTCTTCAATTACGTTAAAACAACTTGTTCTGTAGTTCCAAATTCTCTTAGTTAAAATGGCAGAAGCGCTGATTTTCTTTAAACAAAACCGAAGTGTATGTGATAATATCATTGAAAATTTGTATTCATTTGAAATATATTCTGTTGCCCTTATATGTGGCATATAACATCCTTCAGATGTTCACCAAGGCTTCTCTGGCTGTAGCTCATCCGAACTATTCAAATTTCCTTCACTTTGAAGCAGAAATCAGGCTAAATTTTTGTCTGTAGTTTGGGTTATGTTGGCTTTGAAGAACACTGTGGCTTGTGGCTTTTTTTCATATGCCATGCTACTTAGAAAATCCCATGAGAAAAAGTCTAAAACGGGGTCAAGTTACGCGATCTTGATTGTTAATTTACATTATCTCTACGTGGGATGACCAAGCCCTTAAAATCGTTTGTGCAAAATTTGCAATCAAGCATGACCTGCGTACTATGTAATCCCGTCTTGTTGAAATCTTATGTCGTTGGTGACCAAATACTCTCTTTCAGACCAAAAGCAGGAACTAATCACGGAGTTTTTCCTTACCTCTTGACAACGAACAATATTTTGTAATTGCATTCAATACAACAAAAAAAAAAAGTATGGATGCCACTCATTTAAATCCTGTTACACTCTCAAAAATTATAGACCAAACATCGTCACAAAGAGAACATGATAAAAATGTGAGTGTATTTGTGAGAGGCTTGTCTGCAACCCAGAGGAAAATTGTTAGTAAAATTTTCAAGTTTAACCTACTAATACAGCGCCAAATCCCTAAAGACTACGTATTCAACTTGGCAAATATTCTTCCAAAAATGGAGATTCTTTGTCATTGTTATTAGAGGAATAGTGAATTCTACTGCAATTTTTCTTTGGGTGTATAATTGATATACAAAAGAAAAAAAATTTTAAAAGGAAGCGACAAGAACCTGCTTCACTGAAAGCTGACAAGCAACTGAATGCATTTTACAGCTGTTTTTAACGAATATTGATGATGTTCGTGACCTATGTACGTAAAAAAGCCGAAGATGAGCTTCCCCTGAGGGACATTGGACAACCCTACAATGGTTTTTGCAAATAAGATGGCTCTAGGCATTTCCGAATGCATTTTGCGAGCTGAACACTAATCTGGAAAAATTCAAAATGGCGGATCGAATTAAAAATTTCTACCGCCATATTGGATCAGCCATTTTGAATTTTATAAATCTGTATGAAGAGCTGTAATCAGCGACCATCAAAAACATCTGAGCAACAATTTTCCTCCGTAATGTGTTTCTTTTTCTCTTGCACCACTCCACCACTTACTTTAAGGGTGATTGCAATCAATTTGGCTTTGGACTCATTTTAAAGAGCAAAGATCAATTGTCAATTGTTCTGATAATAGCGATGGTTCTAGCAAATCCAAAAAAAAAAAAAATAAAATGGCTAAAAACGCTCTTTTTTGGTGTTTCAGTCCCCTTTTCCTTGAAAACCTGATGTGAAGGAAATTTTTTGAACCCAGATTCCTGTTCAGTGCCTTCAAAATGCCTTCGGAAATACCTAAAGTCATCTTACATACATACATAATTGGCCATTACAATCCTTCAGTCAGGATTACGACCTAGCTTCTCACACTACTTATGTTGTGTGCGTTAATTTTATACATAAGTGGCGGGACCTACAGTTTATAGTCGCCTACGAACGACAGATTTTTTTTGAGAAGCTTTTCATGGCAATTTTTACTCTCAGAGTCTTTGCCAGAAATCTGCTGAGAGGAAGTCGCCCAAGAAATATTTTTTGTTTCGATGTCTGACCTGGGATTAGAACCCGGGCCTAATAAGGCCTAATAAGCCAACACACTACCCACTAGGCCACGGCGACTTCTAAAGTCATCTTATTTGCCCAAAAAAAAAGTCCAAATTTGCAGGGCTGTGTAGTTCTCATTAGTTTTAATGGCTGTTAAGACCTTTCCTTTCTGGGGGGGGGTCCTTAAATCTAAGTTGGTTTCTATGTTTGCTTGTTTAATTGTGTTGCATTATGAAAGAAATTTTCCCCGTAGTTTGACATCGTGCTGTCATTATTGTTTGACAATTTTGTGTGTGTCACTGCACTATTTTGTTTGACTCCCCTTTCGATTTTTTTTGTCAACTTTTCTTGTTGTTGTTGGTAGTTTTTGGTAAATTTACTTGGCTGTCAATGATCCTGTCTTTGGCTTGTTTTTTTTTTCATTCTTTTCCTTCTATTTTTAGTTTTTTGACTGTTGCTCTCTCTTTATCTATTTCCTGTTTTCCCTGCTCTCTCCCTGTGTCGTCTTCACTTTGCAAACAAAAGTACTCTGCGGGTCTTGTTTTAAACTCGACCACTTTGGATAGTTTAGGGTCATATTATGGCTTGTTTTTCTGCTCTTGATTTCTTTACATTTTTTTTTTCATTTAATTCTCTTGGATTTTTTTCTCTATTTTTTTTTGTCAAAAAAAAAGTTTAAAATTTTATAATATTGGTTGTGTTGCAAATGTTGTTCTTGTTGTTGTCGTTGTCATTACAAACACAAAATGCACGATAAAATGGAAAAACTTTCTTTGGTTGTACAGAAAAAAAAAATAACAAAAAAAAGAGAAAGAGAAAGGAAATGTTGAACGAAACTTTGTTTTTTTTTTTTGCTCGATTTTTTTTGTCCTTCCATTTTTTTTCTGATTATTGTTATCCCTGTTGTCCTTTGATGGTTGATGATGAAAATTACAAGACCAGTCCAATAAGTTTTTGTTTGTGCAACAGAAACTAAAAAAAAGCGCAAAAAAAAACTTTAAATTTTTAAAAGTTTGTCCCAAATGACGGAGAGTATGACAAAAAAAAAAACAAAAAAAAAATATCAGAAATCTAGCACATTGGCACACCATCTAAAGGAAATGGAAATTTTAAATCAACACTGAAAATCGTAGAAAAAAATTAAATTCCAAAAGGTTTGTATGCAATCTAGTTACTCTGTTAATAAGAATTACTGCCCTAACTAGTACTCAATATCCACTTGCCACATCCTTCTAAAATGCACTAAACCAGCACAGTTATCATGTAACTGGTCTAATGACTTTCATTCTCGCCATTATAGAATCAAACTAATCAACTTGAGATTCTTCTTCCCTTCTTCTGTGCAAGTTTTTTATTTCGATCTTTAAAGACCCCTCAAAAGGCCGGTTATATCTTGAGATAGGTCCTGGATAGTTTGATGTTACCTGAATGAAAAGTTTTTCTGTGTGTAAAAGTAAATTCAAATTTAAAAACCAAAGACACAAACCCACAATTTTAGCAGCGCCACTTTTTGCCTCTAACAGTATAGGTTAGAGGACGTGCACCTGTCGGGCAAGACAAGCACAGTACCCGGAGATCGAAATGGACCCATTGTACCGTACAGGGTAAATTTTGTTAATATTTTCCATGAAATTTTGCTTGTCATTCGTGGTAGAAAAAACATTTGAAAGTAGTTGAAGCGTTTTATGTATTAGAAAAAATAAATTACGGGCACTTGTTGGCTTTGCAATGCAAAAAAAACTACGATTAATTAAAAAATAATAGATGTGTGAAGATAAATTCGAATTTAAAAACCAAAGACACAAACCCACAATTTTAGCAGCGCCACTTTATGCCTCTAACAGGCTAAACAATGCTATTAACAGAGCACTGTTAACTGTTTAACAGCGGCAATAGTTAGATTAGTCTTCTACTTTGCAATTATTGCAGGCTATTGACACAAAACATAATTCCTGGTATGATCACTACCCTCGTATGATTTGTGGATAAAACTGTTGAAATGTTAAGTATGGCTAGTGGGGCCATACCACTACTCCACTACCACCTTTCGAAAGAGAACCCTCTGGACAACTATTTGCATATAGTCTACTGTATGGTGTACTATTTTTTTATCTTCCAAAATGACCACTAGGTTAGAGGACGTGTACTTGTCAATTCTGACAAGTACAGTACTCGGTGTTCGAATTGACCCATTGTACAAAAAAAAAAAATGGCCACTAATCTTCTAGAGAATTTTAAACCAAAAAATTTATATTTTTCAAGACAATTTTCTCAATACCATATCACTTTATATCAGGAACACAGTGCTGATTATGTTAAGAGGCCTTGGAATCTTTCTATGCATATTCATATTTTCTAAAATCAGCTCAGATGGATTCAGATGGATATTGCTAAATAGCTAACAGCGCTCTGTTAATGATAAATTTTGTTCTGTTAAAAGGAAATTTTCCTCTGTTAACGGCAAATGTGGCGCAGCTAAAATTTATGGATTGCGTCTTGGATTTTCAAATTTGAAATTATCTTCACACACATATCGTCTTTACGTTGTAATAACTAAGCAAATAAAAATTTAGATTGCAAGCGATTTTCACCACAGATATCGAATATTGAACTCTGCTAGCGAACACCATCGCTACATTCCTACTGTCTGTTCTTGCCCTATTCGACTACGGCAGAATCGTACAAATTACTCGTTAAGCTCTTATTACTCAATGTTTTTGGAAAGTTAACTGGTTTCGTCTAGGATTTATCTGGCAGCGTTGCAATCAGACCCAACATACATAACATAATTGGCCATTACAACCCTTCAGTTAGGATTACGACTAGCTTCTCACACCACTTATGTTGTGTGCGTTAATTTTATACATGAGTGGCGGAACCTATAGTTTAAAGACGACTCCGAACGATAGATTTTTTTGAGAAGCTTTTCATGGCAATTTTTACTATCAGAGTGTTTGCCAGAAATCTGCTGAGAAGAAGTCGCCGAAGAAATATTTTTCGTTTTGATGTCTGACCTGGCATACGAACCCGGGCCTTTTGTCTAATAAGCCAACACACTATCAGACCCAAGCTTAAGTCTTTTCTGTCGTATGCAATAAATTTAAATCGAAAACACAGTCCCCATAGCCGTTTTCGATAGGCTTTCCCAACTCTGTTTTTTGTGTAAAACTTTGACTAACTGGTTTAAATTTCATTCTGGGCATAGTGCGCACAATTCGGCTGACCATCATAACCGTGTATATAATGTACGCCTTTTGCACATTATTACGTCGTGCTTGATCTTTTATAAAATGCTATATTTAGGGGCCTTCAAGTCAGATGATTCACCTTCATTTTCGGTGAATTTTTCTACTTATTGCCACTGTTAAACAGTTAACAGTGCTCTGTTAATAGAAAAGTTTATCCTGTTAGAGGTATGAATTTGATTTTTAAATTCGAATTTATCTTCACACATCTATTATCTTTTAACTAACCGTAGTTTTACATCAAATTGAATATTCCTGCCTTTTGGAAGTAGCCTCTCGTTCTAGTCAATGGTACTGATGTGGATTTGCTTAGCTTTAGTGTTGTACTGATGCGTTAAGTTCCACTTCCTTCCATCCTTTACCATCTGCGCTGTTTTCATAGTGATTTTTTTAACTGGATTAGTCATGTTGCACTCAGGATTACGACTGAGTTGCTTACACCACTCAAGTTGCTTGTGTTAATTGTATCCATGAGTGGAGCGGCGGGACCAACAGTTGAAAATCTTCTCCGATCTATAGATTCCTAAGAAACTTTTCATGACAATTCTGTTTACTCTCATAGTTTTTGCCAAAAATCTCTCGAGGTGGGAAAGTTGCCAATTTCAATTTCATTTTGTTCAAGATGTCTGCAACAGCCTTTGATACCATGGACCTCACGTCTAATAACCTCCTAGACTAAGGCAACTTAGACTGTCAATTCCGGAGATTGCAATTTAAAACTTCTCTTTAAATTTCTTAAATAAAATTTTTTTTTTGGTATTTTCACTTACTTTTTTGATAGTTTCTGCTCAAAGAATTCGTTGCCATAATTAAACGTCAAGTTTTCGCCAATTTCACACTACGCATCATGATGCAAGAAGACAGTTATTGTTGCATGCCGTTCTTTCGGGTTTAATGCTGTTGTACGTTAATGAAATTCTCTGTTACGAAACCGAGAAAAAACGTGCATTTTTTCGCCTGGCTTCGCTTTATTGCCATTCATTTACGCATTTACACTTGAACAGCCGCGAATTTCATCAGTCGTTGCATATTTTCACCACAATTAATATCATTTTTCTCATTTGTTCTTCTTCTTCTTATTCATTTTTCCATTAATATTGGTATTATTAATGGTTTTTTTTATTATTGTTGTTGTTGTTGTTCATGTTCTATCAGACTTTAACTGTCCGAACCAATAAACGTTAAAAGAAGGAAACGAAAGCAATTAATTTTGAAGTCATTTCCACAAGCCGACGGGGGCTACTCTTTTGGGCATCAAAAAATTGGATGAGAAGGGAGGCCAAGGGGAACATAAAAATTGTCCTGATTAATGAGTTTACATTTTGAGAAAGTTTTAAAAAGATAAACGATAAAAAGTACTTTCTAAACAATTACCTCTTTAAAAAAAAAGTACTTTTCCGAGGAGTAATTTTTCAAAAGGTACCTTTTTCCAAAGGGTACCTTTTTCAAAAGGTTTTATTTTTTCAAAAGGTATTTTTTGCAAAAAAGTACTTTTCCGAAAGGTACTTTCTCTATATGGTACTTTTTCTTGAAGTCAACGTAGTCTAGTAGATAATTTGTTGGCTTATTAGACGTAAGGTAAGGCCCCGGTTTAAACCCAAAGTCAAGCATCTCGAACAAAACGAAATTTGGAAAAAGTATTTCTTACGGCGATTTTCTGATGATGATGGTTTCTGGCAAAGTACTTTTCCAAAAAGTACGTGATAGAAAGGCCTGCCAACATCATGTTTTGAACAATAGTTGGATACAATCAGGAAAACCTTTTTAATGAACACACATTATGAATGTACACAGTGGCCGTCGTTTCTAGACAACAACAGATAGGCTTGTTATCCTATCCAAGAACCTGCCAAGTATACCAATCCCTTGCTTAGCTGGAAAGAAACGAAGCAACAAAGAAAAATAATAAGAATATGCAGAGATGCTTTGGAAGAGCCTTCTCTCTTTATACAAGGAATCAAAAATGGAATAAAAATTTACGTGACTGTAATCGATACCAGAAAAATTCTAGCTGCTCATGTACAATATAGTCTAGTTCAATATTATAAGTTATGTCTCCGGCTGCATATTTGAGAACTCCTTGCAATCGTTCTTATCCTCTGACTGTTTAATTCGACACCCTTCCTTGCATTCTAAGGACTGGCCAGAAGCCCCTGCAATAAATAAGTGGCATATTTTTATTCTCAAAGTTACCATTTAGACTTACAAACTTATTACAGACCTAAACCATTTTTAAGAGATATGTTTGTGTTGCCTTAGACAGTAAATCTAATATAAAAAAGTGGTTAAACTTCACTAAAATGGATTGACCGATTTTCATGAAATTTTGTATGCATATCGGGTAGGTCTGAGAATCGGACAACATTTATTTTTCATATCCCTAAATGTTAAGAAAGGGCGTAGCAAATCGCTAAAATTTAATATTTAGGTTCACATTGATCGTTGGCGAATAAAATTTGCTGGGTAAGTTCGTAACTGATACCTATAACTCTTAAACTACAAGGACCGATTTTAACTATTCTTTTTCTGTTCGAAAGCTTATTAGGTTTAAAAAGATTCGATATATCAAAAAGTAGGCGTGGCAAATCTTTAAAATTGAATTTTTAGAGATATAGTGATCGTATACGAATGTAATTTATTGGTTCGTACAGTTGATATTAATAAACTCACCAAAAATGGGCGTGGCAATCCTCCCCCTTTTAGAGGCGCCTACAAGTTGGCTAATTCGATGGCTTATACAACTACAACTTCCTCAACGTTTTATGCAGCGAATTACAATAAATATATAAAGTGACCTGTTTTTTGGGCAATTAAAAAAACTCAGTTTTGGACGGGACGAAGTTTGCCGGGTCTGCCAGCAGTATATAAATTAAAGCAATGTTTTTGTTTATAAATTTAATTTACACTCTTTTTTTATACTATTTTTTCTACTACTAATTTTTCTAATACTATTTGTTCTATTACTAATTTTTTTACTACTAATTTTTCTACTATTAATGGTTCTACTACTAATTTTTCTACTACTGATGGTTCTACTACCAATGGTTCTACTACTAATTTTTCTGCTACTAATTTTTCTACTACTAGTATTTTTACTACTAATTTTTCTACTACAAAATTTTTGTAGTACTAAATTTTCTACTACTAATTTTTGTACTACTAATTGTTCTACTACTAATTTTTCTACTACTAATAGTTATTCTACTACTAATTTTTCTACTACTTATGTTTCTACTACTAATTTTTCTACTTCTAATTTTTCTACTATTAATGGTTCTACTACTAATTTTTCTACTATTAATGGTTCTACTACTCATTTTTCTACTACTAATGGTTCTACTACTAATTTTTATACTGCTAATTTTTCTACTACAAAATTTTTCTACTACAAAATTTTTCTACTACTAAATTTTCTACTACTAATTTTTGTACTACTAATTGTTCTACTACTAATTTTTCTACTACTAATAGTTCTTCTACTACTAATTTTTCTACTACTTATTTCTACTACTAATAGTTCTACTACTAATTTTTCTACTATTAATGTTTCTGCTACTAATTTTTCTACTACTAATGGTTCTACAACTCATTTTTCTACTACTAATGGTTCTACTAGTAATTTTTCTACTGCTAATTTTTCTACTACTAATTTTTTTACTACTAATTTTTCTACTACAAAATTTTTTTACTACTAAATTTTCTACTACAAATTTTTATACTAATAATTTTTCTACTACTAGTTTTTGTACTACTAATTGTTTTTACTACTAATTTTTCTACTACTAATTTTTCCACTACTACTTTTTCTACTACTTATTTTTCTACTACTATTTTTTCTACTACTAATTTTTCTGCTACTAATTTTTCTACTACTAATTTTTCTCCTAATAATTTTTCTACTACTAATTTTTCTACTACTATTTTTTTATGCGTTATTGTTTTTATATTTCGCTACAATTTTAAAATTTTATAATATGATTTATTATTTTAAATTTTGTATACTACATCTGTTTTATTTTAATTGCTAATTTTAAAAATTTTATATTTTAATTGTTAATTTACTAATTTTTTATTTTAATTTATTATATTTACAGGTAAGTTTATCCTGTCAAGGAAAATATTTTTTAAAATATTTGTCTTCGGATGGGTAAGAAATAGTATATTTTTCAAAAATAATACGAGGTTGGTTGAAAAATTTGCGTTGTTTTTGTTAAATATTTTATGTACCGCTTATTTGTACAGCTTTACTGTATATGGAAAATTTAAAAACACACTTCATTTCTTATGCAAATCCTTTTGCAAATAAATTTTGCATAAAAATTTTTGTTGCATATTTTCCTTGCATTTTTTCTCTTATGCTCGTTGACTTAAGCAAATTTTATCACAGAAAAATTGTTGAAAATTCCAAAAATTTGTTTTGAAGGAATTTTCTTTTTCTTTTTTAAACAGCCTTTCACTACATTTTTATATCTTCTTATGACAGGCATTTAGAAGAAGAAAAAAAAATTGAAATAAAATCAAAAAGTAGTAGAAAAAAGCAGCCGAAAATTATTCGCCTTTCTTGCTTCAAAATGAGGACGTATAGCTGCATGCGAATGATGAACAAAGCTTTTCTTATAAATTTTCAAATATTTTATTTTAAGCAACAGATTTTCTTTCATTTTTGCCATTTTTTCTTTTGCCAAAGTAAAGAAAATTTCATTTTCCTTTCATCATTCCCACAAGAGAACAACCGTAAGTGAAGAGAATTTTTCTTTGAATAGTTATGGGAATTCGTGAGACAAAATCTGGATGCTTTAGCATCTTTTGTTAATAATAAAAAGGTTTTCCAATAATTTAATAAACCAAGAAACTTTTTATGAAAATCATTAAAATCTTACAAAGACATTCCACCAGTTTTTTTTTTATTTAAGTGCAGAAAAAAAAAATAGTAGTAGAAATACTACCATTTTGAAATTTGCATGGTCACAGCTATGTTTTCTTTCTAAGAAAAAGATATGCCGTTACATATTATAATATATCGAATTAAGAACAAATAGTAGTAGAAATACTACCTTTTTAAAAATGTCTAAAATGAAGTGAAATTTAAAATTAAAGAATTTATTCCTTTCGAATATTCATTCTAAAATGTATCCCGTTACATTTTTTTATATATCTAAACAAGAAAAAAATAGTAGTAGAAATACTACCTTTTTTTAAATAATGTCCAAAATGCATACATATTTGAAGCAAAAATTAAAGTTAAAGATTTTTTTTCTCGAAACATTCTTTTTAAAACGTATGCCGTTACATTTTTTCGATATCTAAACAAGAAAAAAATAGTAGTAGAAATACTACCTTTATCAAAATGTCCAAAATGCAACTTAGTTGAGATATATTTGATGTAAAATTTAAATTAAAGACTTTGTTGCCTTAATATCTATCTGGTATGTACTCCTTAAGAAAATAAAACACAAATTTAGTAGTAAAAATGCTACTACTATTTTAAAAATTTTGTATTTAAATTTCAAAATAAAAAATAAATCTTCGGTACGGTAATTAAAGTACGGTAAAGTAAAGAAAAAATTTTGTAGTAGAATAACAACAATGTATATAAATAAGGAAGATAGTAAAATACTTCTATTCTTTTACTACTATTTTTATTTAGATAAAACAAGCGTCTTAGGTAACGTTAAGGCATAAATAAAAGTTAAAAATAATATTTTCTTTGTATTTTCAATTATTTTTAAATAGTAGTAAAAATAGTACTATTTTTAAAAAAGTATTTTACTCCATTTTAAGCACAAGTAGAACTGTTATTAAATTATTACATCTAGTATGGCTTAATTATGAATAAAGAACATTTTTTTCTAAATTTTTTTAAATAGTATTAAAAATACTACTATTTTTAAAAACTTATTTCGAGTTGATTTTAACCTTAATTACAAGTAGAAAAACATTTTCTGTTATGTTTTAACTGATTTTAAAATAGTAGTAAAAATACTACTATTTTTAAAAACTTATTTCGAGTTTATTTTAACCTTAATTACAAGTAGAAAAACATTTTCTGTTATGTTTTAACTGATTTTAAAATAGTAGTAAAAATACTACTATTTTGAAAAAAGTATTAAATTTTACTTCTTGCGTATGTCGTAATAATTAACAGGTTACGTTTGTAACAAATGATTTTAAATTCATAATTATCCCCACACAGCTTGACCCTTTGACCCTATTATGAATGTAACTATTTCAAGGACTTCACGACACCCCTTATACGAAGAGGAGTATGCCATTCAAAATAAATATTTGGTTTTAATTTTCTCAACCGCAGTCATTCTCTCATCTTTATATGTTCATATGGATATCGTCTGACTTGAACTCTATGAGATTTCCCATTTGATTTCCATGCCAAAGACTTTCTTTCGTTCTTTGCCATTGTCTCTATCTCAGCCGCGTATAAACAACAAAAATGTATTGTTTTAACGTTTACATTGTGACTTGAGTTGACTTGACTTCTCTTGCTTAAATGCAATCATTTGCTGCGTATGCAAACAATTTTTTAAACTTCATTTTTTTGTATTTCACTTGTCGCTGTCGCTGTCACTGCTCCTGCTGCACTCCTTCACAACTGGTACTCAATTTGTTCCATTTAAACGCTCGTAAAGTTTTCTTTTCATCATGATTTCTTTGCGTTCTTTCTTACGAATTCTTGTCTCAGCCGTGTGTAGCTGTATGATGTGTTGATGAGGATGCTGATGACGATGGTGGCAATTGTTAAACTTAAAAAAAAAATTCTCTTTTTCTCTTTATAACAATGTAATTGGATTTCTTCTGTATTGGCACTACTTTTTTTCGCCAGTCTTTCTCAATTTTTTTTTCTTTGCATATGACATGTGCATAAATTATCCTCAAAATTGCAGAAATACAATTCGTGACTATTTTTTTTATTTTTTTTCCTCTTCGCTTATATTCCTTTTTAATAGCTTCAAGTGGAAAAAATGTATTCCTTCAAAAAAAAAAATTTTTTTTCTTTGGGGAATCTCCCGGGAACTTCCCCCAACTTCAAACGTACACACCCGCTTATGTTTGTTAAGCAAAATTTATTATTTTTTAAAATCTTCTTTTAAAGGAAAAGTTGTAGAAAGAATGCAACCAAATGTTTTATTACAATTATGTATAGTAGTTTAAAATATACGAGGGTCGTTCACAAAATTAATTACACATTTGAATTTGTTTAAAGTACCCAATTCCGTTTAATTGTTAGCTTTCTGTTGCGCTGTCATATTGAAAACTACATATAAAAAATAGTAGTATTTATACTACTATTTCCGTAGTAGTTATACTACCAAATATTTTAGTATTTTTACTAATATTTTGGTAGTTTTACTGCTATTTCTACATTATTTATAGTAGTATTTTTACTATTATTTTAGTAGTATTTTTACTACTATTTTAGTAGTATTTTTACTACTATTTTAGTAGTATTTTTACTACTAATTTTAATAGTAGTAAACAGTACCCTAATACCTAAAGGTGTCAATAAACATTGATATCCAATGCCTGTGGTATGATTTACCTTTTATAAATTTATTTTTTTGTTACTAAAATAGTAGTAAAAATACCACTAAATACTAAAAATACAACGCTTTTACAATTTACAATAAAATTTTAAACTAAATATCGCGTTTTCTTAGTATTTTTCTTTCTTTAGTGTACATGTTTTTGAAGTTTTTAAAATGGAGTATGTCTAGTACTATTTTTAAATTTACGTAAAATTTTCAATTTTCATTTGAAAACCTGTAATAATATTGTAGATAGCTCAGAAAATTAATTTTTCTAAGCTTTATCCAAAGGTAGTATTTTTTACTAATATTTTTCAAAACCTCTACGAAACTCTAATTAGTAGTAAAACAAACTTTATGAAGTATACACAATTCTTATGAACAATGATCATTGCCTTAAGCTGTAAGTTTTTGAACATTTTGATAAATAGTGCTACTTTTACTACTAATTAAAATTCAAACAAAATTTGTTAAATGTACTTCTGAATACTTAATTTAGCATTAATTTTGGTACGTGCATATTTTTTTGTAATTAATTTGAAAAGGTAGTATATTTACTACCTTTTTTCAATACAGACAAAATACAAATTGCCATTAAAACAAATATTATAAAGAAATAGTACTAAACTAAAGTCAGCGTCTAAAAATGTAAGTTCATGTACATTTTGAAAATAGTAGTATTTTTACTACTTTTTGGAAATTTAAGTAAAATTTGTTAAATTTATTTCTGAATTCTTAATTAAGCATAAATTTTAGTATGGGCTAATTTTTTCATATTTTGGAAAAGGTAGTAGATATACAACTACTTTTTTTCAATACCGGCAAAATACAAATTGCCATTAAAACAAATATTATAAAAAAATAGTACTTATAAACTATGTTTAGTGTATACAAATTTAAGTTTATGTACTTTTTGAAAATAGTAGTATTTTTTACTACTGTTTTAAAATTTGAATAAAATTTGCTAAATTTATTTTTTTTATACTTGAAAAGGTTTTATGGTGTAATTTCCGTAAAAGGTAGTATTTCTATTACTATTTTTCTCTTTTGTTGAAACCTTGCTAATATTATATTCAGTTGCCTATTGGGTTATAAAGCAATTTTCTCTCTCAAGTCATAAACGTAAACGTATATTTTATACAATAGTATTTGTGTATGTGTGTGTATATATGGAACTCCTAAAAGTATGCAGTGTGTGTGTGTGTGTTGTGTGTGTAATAATCTCGTCATTAAGCATTATGATTGTAACTATTCATCTGAACGAAAAAAAGCTTTTCTTCTATTACATGGCAACATTTTGTAAGATTTTTCCGTTATTTTTTTTCTGCTTTTTTCTTTTCATTTTCATCTGCTTTTTATTTTTATTAAAAATAATTTCACAAAAATGCGAAGAAAAAAACGATAGAAAATCAAGAAAACCATGTAGAAATTTCAGAAGATGTGAGAAAAACAACAAGAAATTGTAAAAACTAAAACGTTTTTGATGTTCTGGCATAAGTGTTGATACAAAACGTAAGACAGACATATAGACAGACAGACAGACAGACAGACACACATCCACATACATACATATTCTCTTTAAAATATTTTGTTTCATGCTGCAGCCAGAAGAAAAAGAAATTTTTTTTTATTAAAGAAAACATTTTGCTGCAGATGTTGCATACAACTTGGTAATATAGTGTTGATGATACAACAATAGCAATAACAACGACAACAATAGCAACAATAACAACAATAGAAAATAAGTATGTTATTTTGAATATGTTAATATGGAATCCCTAATGTTTATTTAAACACAACCGTACCATTCCCTGTAGTCATCCAAATTTGGTTTTTCCAAAAATGCTAATGATGTGGGAAATTTTTAAGCAAAAATCCCAACTTAAAATCTTATCTCTCTGTGTGCATACATATATGCAAGTGTATGTAGTAATTATTATAAAAATCAAATCAACAAAAATATTTAAATAAAGATTTGTTTAAAATATACACAGAAATGCAAAAATTTTCTTTTAAAATAATTTAAAATTAAATAGTAGTAGAAATACTATTATTTTTTAAAGTTTATTTTCCCTTTATAAGCTTGTTATAACAAGAGAAAAAAAAATTGGGAAAATACTCCTATATTATAAAAAAAGTAGTTGAAATACTATTTTTTTTTAAGGTAAAAAATATATTTTCGAAGTTCTACAGTTTGTAAATATGCTTGATTTTCTGCTTGAGATTTTTAATACAATAATTTTCAAGTGTCAGGAAAAAGTAATAAAAATACTACTATTTTCAAAATGTACATAAACTCAAATTTTTATACCCTGAACACAGTTTATAAGTACTGTTTATTCTATAATATTTGATTTAATGGCAATTTGTATTTTCTAGATATTGAAAAAAAGTAGTAAATCTATTTACTACCTTTTCAAAAAAAAAAGGAAAAATAATTTCAAAAATTAGCCCATACTAAAATTAACCCTACGTTAGATATCGAAAAACAAGTTTTGCAAATTTTACACAAATTTCAAAAAGTAGTAAAAATACTACTATTTTCAAAATGTACATAAACTCAAATTTTTATAAACTGAACATAGTTTATAAGTACTATTTAATTTATAATATTTGTTTTAATGGCAATTTCTATTTTGTATTTATTGAAAAAATGTAGTAAATCTATTTACTACCTTTTTTAAAAAATATAAAAATTAGCCCATACTAAAATTAACCCCACGTTAGATATTGAAAAACAAATTTTGCAAATTTTACACATATTTCAAAAAGTAATAAAAATACTACTATTTTCAAATTTATATACACTGAACATAGTTTATAAGTACTATTTGTTTTCTAATATTAGTTTTAATGGCAATTTGTATTTTGTAGATATTGAAAAAAAGTAGTAAATATACTACCTTTTCAAAATAATTTAAAAAAAGTATTTAAAGTTCAAATACTTTGAATATGCATAGTTTCTGTTTTCCAAGTTTTGCTTTAATAGTTTCTATTAAATTAAAAAAATTGTAAAACTACTACTTTTTTCACTTTGTCAAAAACAAGCACATATTTGCAGAGAAACTTGTTATTCTTGAGCATCATTTTTATTTTTCAAAATTTTGCAAATTTTCCACAAATTTCAAAAAGTAGTAAAAATACTACTTTTTTCAAAATGTACTTAAACTTAAATTTAGTTTATAGTACTATTTATAAGTACTATTTATTTTCTAATATTAGTTTTAATGGCAATTTGTATTTTATAGATATTGAAAAAAAAGTAGTAAATATACTACCTTTTCAAAATAATTAAAAAAAAGTATTTAAAATTTAAAATTTTTTGAATATGCATAGTTTCTGTTTTCCAAGTATTTAATAAAGTATTGCTTTATTAAATTTAAAAAACGTACTAAAATTACTACTATTTTTAACTTTGTCAAAAACAAATAGGTACATATTTGCAGAGAAAATTGTTGTTCTTCAACATCATTTTTATTTTCTAAAAGAAGTTTTTAATAATTTGTATTTATTTTAAAAAAGTAGTAGAAATACTACTTTTTTTTTTACTATGTTCCACAAAAGATATTTAAAACACAGAATGTATAGATGTTTTTTGTTTTTTTTTTTGTAAACTTTTGGTATAATTTCCAAAAAAACATATTTTGGAATGAAAAAAAAAAAATAGTAGCAAAAATACTACCTTTTTTTTAACAAAAGATAAATTAATAAAATTTATGTAAAAATAAATTTTTAGTGGGCATTAAAATTTATTATTTGTTTTTGGATTTTAATAAATAGTAGTATTTTTACTACTATTTTATGTAACATAACATTGCATAATAATACTAATTTTTAAAAAGTGTTTTAAATGGTGTTTTATTGCTTTAGAAATTATTGTACAATCTTACCCTCCATTTTGTATAAGGGAAAGTAAAAATAAATTAAAATTCTATTGTTGTTGCAGTAAAATTTAACCCCTGTTATACTATACTCGTATAGGTGTGTGATAGTGTATATGTGACCTTTTTATTAAACAATTAAAATGTAATAAAAAATTAAATTTCCGTTTTACAAATTACACTCATTCACCCTCTCCACAACTCCCCTATTGCTTGCAAGTAGATTTATTATCTCTTTTTTTATTATAGTGGGGCAATCAAATAAACAATTCAAATGGCATTCATTTTGAAAATGTAACGGTTTACAGTTTGAAAACACCCCAACCAACCATTCATTCACTTACAATCATTCGAACAGTTGCTCATACGAATTGTTCGCAACTGCATTGCATACTTTTGTGGGGCTGTGATTTATTTTATCGTTTATACTATGAGTAACCCCACTTGTAGAAGAGAAGAGAGTGGGGGGGGTATCATAAAACTTTTTACGAAATGAAACAAAAAAAAAAAGCTTTTCTTTTCAATTTACTATGAAAAGATCTTTAAATTAAAGACAACAAATTGAAAATGATTTGCTTTTCTTAAAGAAATGGAGCGTTTTCTTTACAAAATATTTTCTTTTCTTTTGGATTTTTTATCCTTCACTCTCCTATTGTACTGCTACTACTACTTCCTTAAAGATAGAAAATTTTTGTCTTTCTTATAAGCAACACAAATTGTATCGTTTTTTATTAGAATTTTTTTTTTTGCTTGTTTTTGTTTTATTTTTTGATTTTGGCTTAAAAGCAGAAATAATTTGCGTTCAAAGTTTCTTTGGAAAGCTTCAGGCGTAAAATTGTTACACACACAGAGAAGAAATTGCTGCAGAAAATCGATGCTGAAACGAACGGAATTTGATTATTATTGGCACAATTTTACTTGAAATTCATTTGAAATCCTTACGGTTTCTCTTTTCTCTTCATCTGCTTCGCTTTTTTTTGTTCTTTTTTCTCTTTTCTATTCCTAAGAAATATTCTTTCTTCTGTTGCAATAAAATTTTGGCAATTTATTTTTAAATATGACCCCCAGCGTCATTATGCGAACGTAATCAATTAAAAATTTTAATTAAACGAAAGATTTTAAGAAAATATTTTCAGGGAATGTAATGGAAACAAAGGAAAAGTCATTTCAGTTATATTTTCATTTTTAAAAATGCATAAAAACTTTGACAGAAATGATAAAAAGGATACCTTAATTTCTATAAACAAATTTGTTTTCAAGTAATTAAACCATTTCTATCTGTTTTGCATTAATTTTCTATATTTTTCTTTCAATTTTAAAAAAAGTAGTAAAAATACTACTATTTTCAAAGGGTCTAAAAAGTGATATTTCAATGACATACAATAGTTGTTACACATAATTTACTATTCTTCGATTATTTTTGAATAATTGCAATAAATTTTGTATTTAAAAAATAGTAGTAGAAATACTACTTAATAAAAAAATTATGCAAAAAATTGTATTTTTGCATTGTAATACATCATAAGGCATAAATCTACATAAATCTTGTAATCTGGGGCTAATTTAAAAAAATGGTAGCAAAAATACTACTATTTTAAGAGGGTAAAAAAGTGGTATTTCAATGGCATACAATAGTTGTTACGCGTAATTAACTATTTTTTTCTAACTAATTGCAACAAATTTTATTATAAAAAATAAATAAATAGTAGCAAAAATACTACTTTTTAAAAAATGTTTGAATATAAAGAATTTATGTAACAAACTACATTTGTTAGTTTATATTTAACTTTTAAAATTAATTTATAATCAAATTTGAAGTATATTTTTTGTTTAAAAATTAGTAGTAAAAATACTACTTTTTAAAAAAATTTTAAAAAAATTTGTATTTTGCATTATGCTACGTCATAAAGTGTAAATCTACTTAAAAGCTGTAATTTTGAACCAAATTCGAAAAAGGTATTAAAAATACTACTATTTTTAAAAGGTTGACAAAAGGATATTTCAATGACTACCATAGATATTTACCATCCCTCAATTTTTTTTTTAAATAATTGCACTAGATTTTGTTCTTAAAAAATAGTAGCAAAAATACTACTTTTTAAAAAGTGTTTGCATATTAAGAATTTATTGTAACAAACTACATTTGTTATTTTATATTTAGCTTTGAAAATTAATTTATATTCAAATTTGAGGTATATTTCGTACTAAAAAAAAATAGTAGGAAAAATACTACTTTTTAAAAAATGTTTGAATATTAAGAATTTATGTATCAAACTGTATTTGTTATTTGATATCGAGCTTTTAAAATTAATTTATGAACAAATTTGAGGTATATTTTGTGCTGAAAAATAGTAGTAAAAATACTACTTTTTGCAAACTTTATGAAAAAATTATATTTTGGGTAGCTATGTGCCTTAAGATGTGGGTTTTAATAAATTTTTTTATATCTAGCGTAATTTCAAAAAGTAGTAAAAATACTACCTTTTTAAAAAATGTTGTAAAAATACAATTTTTTTTTTTGAAAAATTTTTTAAGGCTTGAGAATTAATGAATTTTAATGCATTATAAATTTTTGGAAGTTTATTTTAATGCCTATGTACATATGTATGTACATACATCCCGTTCCGTAAATAGCTCATATTCAACATATTATTCTCATTTCCTTTTAGTAATCCTTAGAACTGTAGTTTTTTAATTGTTAAAAAGTTTTTAATTTTGGAAATTATTTTTTTTTATTTTTTTCTTTCTATTTTTTGATATTTTTGTCTTGCCATCCTGACAAGCATTTCAAGTTTTTAAGTGATTATTGTTGTACGATCTTAAAAGCAAAACGAATTTTTTTTTTTTTTTTTATTTTTGTTTCGGTCTACTATTCATTTAGTATTTTAAGTTTAATTTATTATAATAAAAGAATTTCCATAAAATTTGTTTGGACAGTTGCATTTGCTGCTGCTACTGCTACTGCTATTCAACATGGCATTGCCAGAGACGACACACTTTGCTGACTGCCTGCTATAGCTTTTACTCTTGTTACTGCTGCTGCTCGCTCACTCTTGCTTCTTCTGATTGTAAATTTTAGGTCAACAATGAAATTCAGCATTATTTTTCAATTTTTATCTTGTTGTTGCTGTTGTTCGAAAGCTGAATGAATAAACGAATGAATGACTGAATGTGAATACAAATAATAATAAAAAAAAAAAATATTCCCTGATTGTCATTTTCTTTTTAAGCCTGAAGAAAATGTCTTCTTTTTTTTTTACTGTCTTGTTAAGCTCTGTTTAATCTTTAGGAAAATTAAAAAAAAGCAATCTGGATAAAAAAGTAATAAAAAAAAATAAAATTTATTGCATGCGTTGTAAATAAATGTAAGAAAAATTGCTATTTACAACAGAAAAAAAAACAAAGAATAAAAATTAAATGCAGAAATTTAATAAAATTTCCCAAAAAAAATTTTTTTTAAAACAATAAAAAATATTAAAAATTACAAAAAAATTTCTTATAATTGATGTAAACATCTATTACAAGACTTTAAATACATGAAAAATTGTTTTTTCAACCATTTTGTAAAAGGTAGTATTTTTACTACTATTTTTTTAACACAAAATATAATCTAAATATAATTAAAAATAAAATCTGAATACTAAATATCATAAAAATTTTAGTGTATTAACTAAATTTTGGTTATCTAAAGTTTTTTTAAATAGTAGTATTTTTACTACTCTTTTAGAAATTCAATAAGAGTTAACAAATTTTTGTAAAACCATATAAAAAGGCTTAAGCTAATTGAAAACTTTACTTTTATAAAATTTTTGTAAAAGGTAGTATATTTTCTACTACTTATTTATAACTAAAAATGATACCAGCAAAATAAAGTTAAATAAACATTAAAACAAAATTTAGTCCTTATGACAAAGTATAGTGTTTGTTACAGGATATTATATGGTTCACAGAACCTGTTTTAAATGTAGTATGATTTACTACTTTGGTGGTTTAATCTATTCAAAGATACAAAATTTATGTAAATCCATTCAAAATGCATAACTCTACTTTAAGTAATAATATTTCTTTATATAAAAGTAGTTTTTAGTTACGTGCCCTACAGCACAGTCCCGGAGGAATTGACCATTGTAATAGGTGTCTTTAACTATTTTTTATAAGAAGCTGTTTAAAGAAATAGCTATAGGTAAATACGTCATATTATTTGTAATTTATAATTCCGAAAAGTTTTGAATAAGTAGTATTTTTACACTTACTTTTTTTTTTTTAATAAAATCAGAATTTTACAAAGTAATTTAAACATTCATAATAAAACTTTAATTACATGAAAAAATAATTTTTTAACAACTTTTGTAAAAGGTAGTATTTTTACTACTATTTTTTTAACACAAAATATAATCTAAATATAATTAAAAATAAAATCTGAATACTAAATATCATAAAAATTTTAGTGTATTAACTAAATTTTGGTTATCTAAAGTTTTTTTAAATAGTAGTATTTTTACTACTCGTTTAGAAATTCAATAAGAGTTAACAAATCTTATGTAATATACATAAATAAGGCTTATGCTACTGGGAAAAATAAATTTTCATAAAATTTTCTAAAAGGTAGTATATTTTCTACTACTTTTTTATAACCCAAAAATACCGCAAAATATTTAGATAAACATTTAAAACAAAATTTTGCTTTACAAATTATTGTTTGTTACAGAAATTTATGGTTCACGAACCTGTTTTAAATATTAGTATATTTACTACTTTTTTTAAATCTAGTCATAGATAACAAAACTTATGTAAATACATTCAAAATGCATAAAGCTATTTTAAGTAATAATATTTCTTTATATAAAAAGTAGTATTTTAGGTTAGAGGACGTGCACCTGACGGTCAAGACAAGCACAGTACCCGGAGGTCAAAATTGACCCATTGTACTAGGTAGTATTTTACCACTACTATTTTTTATATTAGAAGCTGTTTAAAGAAATAGCTATAGGTAAACATGTCATATTATTTGTAATTTATAATTTCGAAAAGTTTTTAAATAGTAGTATTTTTACTACTTTTTTTTTTTTTTTTGAATAAAATCAGAATTTACAAAATTTATTTAAACATTCATAATAAAACTTTAATTACATGAAAAAATAATTTTTTAACAACTTTTGTAAAAGGTAGTATTTTTACTACTATTTTATTTTACAGCTAAATTACGTAGAATATGATTTCAATTAAATTTTATTAAATTAAAAATTACATGGCATTAGCTATACTATAGCTAAACTTTTCATAAAGTTTGCAATAAGTAGTATTACTACTATTTTTCAGCACAAAATAAATCTCAAGTTTGTTTATAAATTAATTTTAAAAGCTAAATATAAAATAGCAATTTGTATAAATATAAAATAGTAATTTGTTACATAAGTTCTTAACATTAAAACATTTTTTAAAAAGTAGTATTTTTGCTACTATTTTTTTAGAACAAAGTTTTGTGCAATTATTTTAAAAAAATAGAGGAATGCTAAATATCTATGGTTCTCATTAAAATATCCTTTTGTCAACCTTTTAAAAATAGTAGTGTGTGTAATACCTTTTTTAAATTTGGTTCAAAATTACAGCTTTTAAAGTAGTATTTTTACTACTATTTTACTTTATAGGTCAATTACATAGAATATGAATTCAAATGAATTTTAAAAGTTAAATGGCATTAGGTATACTATAGTATGTTAATTGAAATTCGGTTTATCATACCTTCTTTTAAATAGTAGTATTTTTACTACCTTTTTGGAATTCAATCAGAGATAACAAATCGTATATAAATTCATTTAATAAGGCTTAATCTAACATCTTTAACAATTCTTTTTCAATTTTTCTAAAATATAATAAAATGTAGTATTTTTCAGTACTATTTTTCAATCATTTTTAAAGGCTCCGAAAATATTTTCAACGTTTTAGATTTAAGAAAAAATCCCGTATTTTTTTTTTTAGTGCACCTTCTTTCACACATAGCCCGCATTGTTTTAAAATGAAACAGAAATTCAGGCAATTTGATAAGAATTCAAAAAAGAGCTTAAAATGTGAGTGACAAATCTGTCACAATATATTTGTGACAAACACACACTAAAAAAAATCTCTCTAAAATCGTACAAGCAAGAAAGTGTCAGATGTTTTTGTTCTACAACAGCACCTTCTCAAATAATAAACAAAACATAAGCGGTAGCAGGCAGCAACATTTGCAGCTGTCGTAGTATTAGGAAAAATAATAAAAACACACAATAAATTCTAACACATTTATTTAGGCGTACACACACACACACCCAAGCATAAAAGCCTTTACACATATATCAACAACACAATACATCATAGCCTTTAATATGTTTTAAAAACCCGAACATAAACAATAACAAACTGTCGGAAGAGATAGATGCATAGGCCAAATACATTTGAAAATAATTCCCTTTCCAATTGTTTGACTCTCTGTATGTATGCATGCACATACATAAATATGTGTAGGTGTGTACAGACAATATTTATTACAGTTTGTATGACAAAAATATTGTTGTGTTCGTTTCTCTCTTTTACTTCTCTTCTCTGTGCTTAGTAAAGAAGTGGGGACGTGTTGTTTTGTTTACGTTTTTAATTTAATTCATGCTCTTGCACGTAGAAAGTCTCTCTCTCTCTGTGTGTGTGTGTACCTCTCTTGTTTTATTCTTATTAAATACGATCATTACTTAAGGATTTGCTTCGTTTCTAACTGTGTGTACACGCTTTGTTGCAATCAATTTGTTTTCGTTTTGCCTCGTATCTCGTTAAAAATTTTTGTTTTTATTCTCTCTCTCTCTCTCTCTCACCATTTACAGGCAATGGTTTTCTCTTGTTTTTATTTGTTTGTGAAAATAATTATGATTTAATTTGTATATACATGTTACTAAGAGTGCGTGTAAGAGAGAGAGAGAGAGAGAGAGAGAAATACAGAGATACAAAGAGAACAAAAATGAAATTTATATTGCTAAGTTACACCTACTTTACACAGTGAAATTTGCAATTGTTGGCAATTTTTAAAGGAAATTTCTTCAAAAAAATTTTTTTTTATTAGTTGGGAATACAAGAAATTTTTTAAAATTTTTAAAATTTAGAAAATTTAAAAAATTTAAAAAATTATTAAAAATCTTTTCTTTTATTTCAAACGAGCTTTATTGTATCAACATATGTTTGATAACATTTTGCTGTTTTTGTGGATAGAAATTCTAGAATTTCTGAGCATAAAACCAATATCATTGTTATCCGCTAGGCAATTAAAACTTACAACTTTAAAAAAGTTCTACAAAGACTGAAAAAACTGACAATCAGGAGGTACACTCAGCCACAAAATTATACGTACGGTTAAAAAATTTCTGAAATTCGTTTCCGTTGAAAATCTCGATATTAAGATGGTCTTTTATGGTTCGTATGTGTGGTAACTTTTGTGGAATCCTCCCGTCAGGATCTTTCAAGTTTTGTTGTTAAAAGTGATTTTTTTTCATTTGGTTCTGGTAGATTGTGATGATAAAAGCAAAACATTTTCTGTTAAACGATTCCTCATTTCAATTTTGTCGACTCCTGACAGTGAAGGTCGGAATCTGTTGCTTTATCAGATTGAACATCCTCAACATCTGTGATGGTTGTTGACCTTGCTTAGTCCATGATTCTTTCAGTGTACTTTTTATCACATTTGATTTACTTTTTACGTTTTTTGTCAGTAAAACATAGACTTTGTTTCACCATTGAATCACAACTGAAAATGTGATTCAGTAAAATGTTGTTCCACTGTTAATTGATGGATGTGTCATGTCATCCAAACATTGAGTCTTTTTGTGCGTCTAGCTTACTTTAAAGCGTTGATTACTGTTTGATGATGCATGTATGACTAGTTTCCTAGTTGTGAACCTTGAACTTGAGATAATTTTTTTTTTTCATTTATTACAAGCGTTAGTCATGTCCAATAATGTATGATTGTGTTCAAGTGGAATATGAATAATTAAAAAATATAAAGAAAAACAAATAAGAAATCACATAGAAATCATGGGACACATTGCAAAAATTGTCATCACTTAGAAATTCACTATTGTTAATTGGCAAAAAAAAAAAAAAAAAATTATTAATTCGAAAGCCTGCATTTTATAATGTATTTAAAGTAGGACGAGTATACTCGTCTTTGACAGGGTATTGGGACGAGTATACTCGTCTTGACGGATATACTCGTCATTGGCGGAAGAAACTTAGTTGAATTTTTGGGCTCATTGTCTATTGGCATGTGGAGAAGGTGTACGTACGATAAATGGTAACCTACCGAAATAATATTACGCCAAACGTTTTTAGTTTAAATTATTTATTAAAACATTTTAAACAAATTTACATTTGAAAACTTTTGTTTGCATGCATAATATTTTCATTTTTTTTTATTATTAAAATTTAATGAAAAAAATCTATGAAGTTTCCATTTACGAAGTACATAAATTCTAAAAAGTTTCTGAGAAATTTACATAAGGCCTTCCGGTAGTCTCTTTGAAACATGCAACATGTCTTAGAAATTCCTTTTGAAAGGACAGTTTTTTTTTTGTTAGCAAATTCCTTTGACAATTTTTTTCATCTAAATAAGTAATTTGTTTTCAATTTTAACAAATTTTGTTAAAAATTTTCATTTATCTTTAAAGCTTTTTCTACAATATGCTTTTTCGTGTTTTTGTTCTTTTTTGTTGTGATGGTAGTTTAAAAAGTAATTTGAACATCAAATCTGCTCATCATGTTGTACAGTTTTTTATGATTTAAAAAAAGAAACAAAAAAAAAATACAAATTTTTGGTTGGCTTAACAACTGAAACATAAAAGTTTTTCTGTGTCAAAACAACAGTACAACAACACAAATAAACTGAAAATTCGAAAGAATTATAATTTGTAATGGATTTTAAATGTGTGTTGTGTGCGTGTATGTTTGTTTCTAAAATAAATTTTCATCATTTTTTTTTTTTGTTTTTTCTAATCTTTTTCTGCATCTTTAATCTTCTTCAACAAATGCGAAACAAATTTTACAGCATCCTAAAAATATGCAACACACACACACACACATACGTACACAAATATGGAGTAAAGCCAAACAAAACTCTTAACATTTGACAAAGACAATTTACACATCAGGGATGTCCAAAGCTAAAACTGTAGCAGTATTGGTAAGCGAGAGAGAGAGAGAGAACTCCACTGAAAGAAAAGTTGTGTAAACTGAAATAAAATGAACGGAAAAATATCCAAAAAGCGGAATTTACAATAAAAATTCGAATAGAAATTTGTCCATATTATTTAACTAAAATATAGTTTGTAAAGAAAAGTTACAATTTAAAATTAATTAGATGCAAATTTTTATCTTTCATCCGTAATATTTCCCATAAAAGTTTGATGATAATTTTTAATTATTCTTGAATAAAATAAAGAAACAGCCCTATAGCTTTAAAAGCGCTGTAATAATTTTCTACGTGTATCATAATTAAAATTTTATTTTTGCATAAAATTCTTCAAAACGAATATGTTAAATTATCTGAAATTTATTTATTTTTCTAAAAACAAAATTCAAAATCATATGCATAAAGCAAATAATATATCTTTAATTTATTTTATATGATTCGGAATTTTGTTTTTTATAAAGAAATATGTAAAAAAATAAATAAATTTTTAATAATTTCACATAATAATAATAGTTCTCTACATTCCTTTAATATTTTACAAAATAAAAATAATAATATGCATTGGGCATCACCAAACGCATTTTTTTTTATCATAAAATATGTTTCATAAGCCATAGTAAATTTTTTTCAGTGCTTTAAGCAAAAAATATTACAATAAAATCGTACACCCACTACGCATGTGCATTCGTCGCTGGCTGAGTGACGACTAATCAAAGAGAATAAGATTATGTGTGTTTTTAGTTTGCACGAAAGCACTATCAATGATCAATGATGCCTATTTCATAGTGCTTTTGTGCTCTCTCTCTCTCGCTCACTTATACTGCTACAGTTTTAGCTTTGGCATCCCTGATTTACTACATCCATAGGCACACATAATGTTCTTAAGCATATACATATTTATGTGTGTAAGTAGTGTTAGTGTTAATAAGTGTTTATGGTTGGGGTAAGGATAAATGCCTGTTTGTGTGTGTGAGAGTGTGTGTGTGTGGTGGAGAGCAGGAGTTTAAAAAAAATCTGATGATTAACACCAAAACAAGTTTCGTATTTAATCTTCTTCATTATTTGAAAGCAAATGCAAAAGAAAAACAAACAGAAGAAAAACAACAACATGCAGTTGCTTATATTGTAGAGGAGAGAAAAAGAAAGAGAGAACGGAAAGAGAAATAGAGAGGCAAAAGTACGGCATGTGACTTATATTATTTTCAACATCTTTTGAAATATTTTTTTATGGGGGGATATCAAATGAATTAAAAAAAAACAAAAAGAAAAAATAGAAAAACTTTAAAAGCAACAACAATAAAATAAACATAAAATATGTTTCATAAATAAGAAAAGCATTCATAATCAACAACACAACAGTACAGTATCAACCAACAGTACAGTACACATCTAGTCACTCATGCTTACATACAAAGAGGCAAACAGTAGAGAAGAGTAGTAGCAGTAGCAGTACAGTGCTACTGCACACACACACACACACACCTACATCACTGTCATATGTCATTGGCATATCAAAGAAGAACTAAAAATCACACATACATTCGCATGCTTAATCTCATACAAGATTACACATTTTTGCACACTGGAGAAGAAGGAGTCTCTGTCTCTCTCTCTCTCTCGGCATCTAATTGGCAGAGTAACCACCAAAATAAGTCATCAACGCATAACATACGCTGTCTAACAGAAGATAAATTCAAGTTTTTTGAGGAAAAAATTTTTGTTGTTGGACAGCCACAAACATAAAGTGTGACCAGCATTTAAGGAAAAACGCATACAATTCATAAACGTTAAAATAACAACAACAAAAACAACAACAAGAAGAATAAAAAGAAAAACATGTTTTTTTTTTGGTTTGTTGCAACATGTCATGACTGGCAGTCACTCAGTTAGATGACCAGCAAGTGAATCAGTTCGAGTGGCTAGGGACCCCCACTTAAACATTCAACACACACACACACACACTTCAAATTTAGTTGGAATTACTCTGGTAGACTTACGTACATCCATACACAAACACTTCTACACATGGAAAAACAAAAATTTTCATTTTCCTAACAAGAAGCACATACCACTACCAGTACTACTACCAAAGGACAACGGTAACGTTGAAGATGGTGGTGATGATGGTGATGATGATGATGATGATGATGATGATGATGATGTTGCTGTTAAGGATACAGAGTCCATATGTACAATGTAGTATGTCCAGCATTTGGCCAGAAAACTTACGACACAAAAAGTAAAAACAGAAAATGCAAACGATTTCCTAAGAATTTTAATTTTATTCTGCTAAGCAATATTATCATATCCAAACGAACTTTTATTTTTGGGTGTAATAACAGCAAATAAACAAAAGTCCAGCCAAGCGGCTACGCAGCCAGTCATCTCAGCACAAGTACAAGCAGTTTGAATGGTGCTCCAGCAGCAGTTAAGTTTAAAATCTTCTCAAGAATTGTTTACTTTTTTACTGCTTCCATTATGTGTGTGTGTACGAAGATAAATTTGAATTTAAAAACCAAAGACGCAAACCTACATCACTTCTTGCCTTTTAACAGGGTAAACTTTACTATTAACCGAGCACTGTTACTGTGACAATAAGTAGTTTAGTTTCTTCTACTTTGCATTTATTTCACATAGAATATAATTCTCATTCTCATGATCATTGCAGAGATCAGCAACGAGTATTTAAAACAATAAGTAGATTCGAGTCATACTTATAATTTCATATACTTACACGCATTCATACTTATTTTAACATGATATTCTTAGTACTCATACTCAAAGATGGAAGTACTCGTCGTATTTGTACTTAACAATACGTATGATGTTGTTGATTTCGACTCTCATTGACTCAGTAGGTTCGAGTCATACTTATAATTTCAGCTTATACTTATTTTGATCATCATACTCATACTCAAAGCTGGAAGTACTTGTCGTCTTCATACTTAACAATATACATGAAGTTATTGACTTCGACTCGTCTCTACTTAACATTTACACGAAACACAAAATAAGTTGATTCGCGTACGAGCACTGCAATACTTACAAGAAGATTGTATGCACGCTTTGCTTGTTGTCTTTGTCTTTCCTTTCTTCTTTGTTTGTATATGCAACAACGATAAAAGGCTGTAAATTTTGATAAATGATTCGAATCACTTGAATTACTTATAAGTATTCTAAGTATTTTTCAAAATTTATAAATCAGAATGAGTAGGCGTATGAATCAAACATATTTCGAATGTTGTGAATTTGATCTCAACGTTGTACTCATACTCATTGTAACCTATACTTATAAATCAATGTTGTACTGAGTACGAATGAATCAAAGTAGTTGAATTTCAATTCTGTTGATTCATTCATACTCAAAATTGCATGAGTGCTTATGAGTAGCGGAAAAACGATTCATTGCTGATTTCTAGCTGTAAATTTTGATAAACGATTCGAGTCATTTGAATCATTTATAAATATTATAAGTTGTTTTTCTAAATTTATGAATCAGAATGCGTGGGCGTATGAATTAAACATATTTCGAATGTTGTGAGTTTAATGTCAACATTGTACTCATACTCATTGTAATCTGTACTTATAAATCAATGTAGTAGCGAATATGAATGAATCAGAGTAGTTGAATTTCAATTCTGTTGTTTCACTCATACTCAAAATTGCATAAGTGCTTATGAGTAGCGGAAAAACGATTCATTGCTGATCTCTGGATCATTGTTATTTGGGAACAAAAGTGTGTTGAAATGTAAAGGATGATAGAGGGAGATCTCAAATTTATTCAACAAAAAAAATTATAAATTTGAATTTATAAACCAAAGACGCAAACCCACACTTTAAGCAGCGCCACTTTGTGCCTTTAACAGAGTGAAATTTGATATTAACAGAACACTGTTAACTGTTTAACAGTTGCAATAAATAGGTTAGTCTGCTGCTTTGCAATTATTGCAGACGATTGACAATAAAATGTAATTCTTATTATGATCTTGAGTATTATTTGTGAGGAAAATTGTTGAAATGTAAAGAATGGTAGATGGAGATAGGGGACGGAAATTTTCTCAACTTTCAACATTATTCAGCTATCCCAACTACTACGGTTCGAAAGAGGACACTCTGCACTAACATTTGCATATAGTCGGTATGGTGTACTATTTCCTATATGTTCCAAAATGGCCTCTAATATTCTAGGGGATTTGCAAGCAAAAAATTATATTTTCCAAGACAATTTTCTGAATATCATATCACTCTACATATCACCTATGTGACTATGTTGCTGATTATATTAAAAGGCCTTGGAACCTTCCTTTGCATATCGTATGTGGTACTTAAAGATCGAAAATTAGCAAAATTACCTAAACAAGTGAGATTCTTCAGATGGATACTGTTAAATAGCTAACAGTGCTCTGTTAAGTTTAAATTTTGTTCTGTTAAGAGGAAATTTTGCTTTGTTAACGCCAAATGTGGCGCTGCTAAAATTTATGGATTGCGTCTTGGATTTTCAAATTCGAATTTATCTTCACACGCACACATAAATAAACAACAGTCCTGCCAACCAGCCAGCCAGGCATCCAGCACAAGTAAAAGTAGTTTGAGTGATGCTCCAGCAGCAGTTAAGTTTAAAATCTTCTCAAGAATTGTTTCCTTTTGTTTTTGGCTTCTATTCCTGTTACGGCTTACTCTTGTTATTATGATTGTGTTCTTGATTTCTGTAATTTTTTTGGCCAAATTTACATGGAGATTATGAAACGAGTGACCATAATATTTGAAAAGACTTTCTACAGTTACCACCACATGTTAAAGTTAAATGAGTCACCGGCCTCCCCCACCCTTTTGGGTACTAGAAAAGAGAAAAACAAGATTGCATAAGGAAACAATCACAAACACATTTATGGGGGCGAATTTAAAGGAATGCAATGAATTGGCCATAGCCTAGCAGGCAGTGTGTGCTAGCTTCTTAGACGTAAAGTCCGGATTCGTATTCCAGGACAGGCAGGCTTCAAAACTAAATACGAAAATATTTCTTTGGCTATTTCCTTTTAGTAGTTTTCTGGCAAAAACTCTTAAGAGTAAATAGAAATTGCCATGGAAAAGTCTCTCAAAGAAATCTGGCGTTCGGAGTCGGCATTAAACTGTAGGTCCCCCACCACCCACTCATGTATAAAAATTAACACACACACAACATGATTGATGTAAGAAGCTAGGCTGTAATCCTAACTGAAGGATTGCAATGGCCAATTAGATATGTATGTGTATGTATCTGTGTATGTAAAGGAATGCAAAAACTGTCAACTGTCCTGATTACTAGGGCGTTATGTGCTTTATTGTGCGTTATTGGGTTTCCTCTGACCTTCTATTGAAACAGATGGTTGATCTATTGGGAAGCCCTAGAAACATTTGCAAGTTCCAATCTCATAATTTGGTCATTACCGGTAGGGGAAAGTGCCCTATGAAATATATTCTGATGGTTTCAAAATCCTGAATAGAGTTGACTCTAGTAGGATGACATTTTTGCTTAGCCTGCTTGGCCACTGTAGTGCATGCCGGGTAGCGGTCCATGTATATAACGTATTGCAAGTGATGTGGTAGCCTTTTCCACTGGCTATCTACATACATAACATAATTGGCCATTACAACCCTTCAGTTAGGATTACGACCTAGCTTCTCACACCACTTATGTTGTGTACGTTAATTTTATACATGAGTGGGTAGTGGGGGACCTACAGTTTAACGTCGCTTTCGAACGATAGATTTTTGAGAAGCTTTTCATGGCAGTTTTTTACTCTCAGTGTCTTTGCCAGAAATCTGCTGAGAGGAAGTCGCCGAAGAAATATTTTTCGTTTTGATGTCTAACCTGACTATCTAACTATCTGTTAATTTACTTGGATAGCCAGATATACCGCTCATGACAGCCGTACTTGTTTATGATTGGATTTCAAGACATCGATGGAAATTCTATTGCTTTTGGAATGACCTAAGATCTTAAGGAGCTCAGAGTTTTAGGAATGTTACGGGCTTAGTTAAAATTTGTATTCTCTGGACCCTCAGCCAGCATAATGCCATTATAGCAATCCCGGAGAGGATTGCTTCTGACAGAAAGTCTAAATTTATAATGAAATCAGAGAGGATGTGCTCTGTCGTCCCCAACTTATTTTCATCATTCAATATCCTGGAAAAATACGACTTGAATCTGTCCAGGTACCCGTAAACGAATTGGCAACACAATGTCATAAAAGATCCCTAGTAACCTGTCGTACGTTGAGGATGTTAAGCCCTAGCTGCCAGCAAATTCTATCAACCGCCAATAGATGCTTATAGGCCGTGTAAAGGTATACATTTTTACGTTTCCTTTGACTTACTATAAGCAGTTAATGTCAAACCATTCCCTTGTGTATGTGTGTGAAGATAAATTTAATTTCGAAAATCCAAGACTCAAACCATAGATTTTAGCAGCGCCACTTTTTGCGTTAACAGAGCAAATTTTATTCTGTTAAGATTAAAAGAGCTCTGTTAGCTATTTAACAGTATCCATTTGAAGAAGCTCACTTGTTTAGGAACAAACTTTTGGAAAATACCTAGGTTTATCATACTATATGGAAAGGAGATGGTTCCAAGGCCTCTTAATATAATCACCAACACAGGTCCTACTAAAATGTTATGATATTAAGAAAATTGGCTTTCAAAATATCAGTGTTTTGCTTGAAAATTATCTAGAAGGTACAGTGGCCATTTTGGAACATCTAACGAGTAGGGCGCCATACAGATTATATGCAAATTTTGAGAGTCCTTCCGTCATCCCCACCAACCGTCCTTTATATTTAAATTTTTTTTTTTTACAAATTCAGTTAATTTTTGTGTCAATAGTTTTCAATAATTGCAAAGTAGAGGAATACTCTTTATTGCCACTGTTAAACAGTTAACAGTGGTCTGTTATTGGCAAAGTTTACGCTGTTAGAGGCAAAAAGTGGCGTTGTTAAAATTGTGGGTTTGTGTCTTTGGTTTTTAAATTCAAGTTTATCTAAACGCACCACAATTTTGTTTTCAGCGGGTATAGGACTGATGTAATTACTTGGCCATCTATCGTACTATTGCGGTTATTATGGGCCACTGCACAATTGGACCGGTATGCCGTTAAACTTGGTACGAAATGCTTTCAACAGGAGCTGGGAAAGAGGAAGAAGCTGGCTTTCACTTAATGTATAGGTTAGGTTAGGTTAGAGGACGTGCACCTGTCGGTCAAGACAAGCACAGTACCCGGAGGTCCAAATTGACCCATTGTACATTGTCCTTAGGGAAGGAAGAAAATGGAGGATATAGGAAAATAGGGAAGGGGAGGGAGAACGAAAAACAACAGACACAAAACAACAGAGGTTGAGAGTGCGACTACACTTATGAAGCCCTAGCACCTCTCAACCAGCCCAAGATGCTAATGACTCTGTGGAGAGCCTTAATGTCGGCTCTCGACACAGAACTCAAGTTCTCAAAGAAGGCCCTGCCAAGGGTCCTCAACCTACCAAGGGCTGGGCAGTTGCAGAGGAGATGTTCGACAGTCTCCAACTCCTCCTCATAGCAACATACCCTGCAATAGTCCGGCTGGGATCTGTTCCAGATCCCCGTCAGCGACCTGATCTCGCAGTGCCCCGTGATAAAACCGACAACCAACCTTAAGCTGGCCTTAACCAAGCCCAGCAACCACTCTGTCCTCTTGCTGTCCACAGCAGGGCACAGACGCCTAGAAACAGAACAACCCGATCCGTTCCCCCAACGTCTCTGCTCTTCCCTCCTGACCGATGAGGCCATAGAGGTGACAGACTGGGGGGTCAGGACCAACCTTAATGTATCCTTACATTGATTTTGCCAAGAAGTGGCAGAGCTTCTTATACGTATTCTTGTGCTGTCATCTTTGATTGAACTCTTCAGAGAAAGGCTTAATGCCAGGGGAAGATTTATTTCCAGTGTCGGATTGGTCTACCAAATTTTTTTTAAATTTAGAAGCCCAAGATAAAAATTTATTTACCATCTGCTTGGGTTTGTAGTCAATGATCTAACCCTCTCTATACTATAACAGTTTTTGTCCTAAAGATGTCATTCTTTTAAATCTCTGGTGATTGTTACAAGTAAATGCACTTGTTGTAACTATTTGGGGTGTTCATTGTTACTCTATGACGTTGTTGTGGCCACCGACAATATGAAAGTGAAACATGACCAGCAATGGTAACAACAGGAACAGCAGCAAAAATGTTGAATTTACTGGTCGGAAGGAGGGTAGGTAAACAGAACACAAAAAAAAATGAGCAGCAGAAAGGCAAGTAACACAGGAGAAGTTGGAAAACAATGTCTGTGAATGCTTCATCACATTCATCTTCATCAGTTTATACGTCATTAAATAAAATATCATTGTTGGATAGATGGATGGATGGATGGATGGAGGGATGGATGGATGGATGCATAGAAGGATTAACATTGAAGTTGTTACTCCCGCAAACACTCCTTCATTTCGAAAGGATACGTTAACAGCAACTTGCAAAAAGGGTTCTACTCTTGGTTCTTCTGCTACATTCTAAGAGTTGCAAAGCAAGCAGAAGAAGTTATAGGGGTGGCATCATTATGATGAACAAAAATTTTTTTTATTTCCCGAAACTATTTTGATGTGAAAACTTTTGTTGTAGCAACAACTGCAACATTTTATTTCTTTTTTGCTTGTTTTCTGAAGAGAATTTTTTGTGGTTTTTCGTTTTCCTACTTGAAAATGCTGGCAGCACCACAAAAAGAAGAAAATCTGGAGAAAAAAACCGGACTTTGGAAACAACAATTGCCAGTAATATTGTAGTTTTTCTTTTGTTACTGGCTGTACATGGCATCTCAGGCATGGTAAGATGAGTAGTTTGGTACAATAAAAATAGAACGAAATATTCTACAAATTGTTGTAATTAAGTTATTAAACATTTTCAAGTGCCACAAAATAACACCATACAACAGCCTAATGATGTGTTTTCCCACATTAAATTAAAATCAACAAAAGAAAATAGTAGCAGAAGTAACATTACAACACTAACCACCACCACCACATTAATTTAAAACTGGCTTAAGTGTTTAACAAAAAGTCTTCTATAATTAGAAAATAAAAAGAAACATACTTTTAGGCTGAGAGCAATTCTTAATAACGGGGGCATATATTTAGAGTAAAAAATTATAATAATTGGTTTAAATGCTACGCTTTAGTAGTTAAAAAAAAAGTATTCAAAATCATTTGCATACTTTGAGGCGGTTTAGAAAATCTCTAAAAACTTAAGCCTTTGGGGGTTTCTCTTAAAAGTGTGAAACCTATACATTCATACATACATAATTGGCCTTTACAACCCTTCAGTCAGGATTACGACCTAGCTTCTCACACCACTTATGTTGTGTGCCTTAATTTTATACATGAGTGTCGGGACCTACAGTTTAAAGTCGACTCCGAACGACAGATTTTTGAAAAGCTTTTCTTGGCAATTTTTTACTCTCAGAGTCTTTGCCAGAAATCTGCTGAGAGGAAGTCGCCGAAGAAATATTTTTCGTTTTGATTTCTAACCTGGGATTCGAACCCGGGCCTTTCGTCTAATAAGCCAATACACTACCTACTAGACCACGGCGACTGTGAAATCTATTCTTGATTTAAATGTCAAATCTGATTTGTTATAGCCCATGCTTAAGAACATTTCTTAATAACGGGGGGGGGATATATTTTATGTAAAAAATTATAATAATTCTGAAATGCTACGCTTTAGTAGTTAAAAAAATTAAAATCATTTGCATACTTTTAGGCTGGTTGGAAAAATTCTAAAAACTTAAGCTTATTTTTAGGAGTTCCTTTTAAAAGTCTGAAACCTATTCTTGATCTAAATGTCAAATCTAACTTGTCTTAGCCTATGCTTAAGCTAAACGTTGCCATTTGTTTATAACGTCCCATCTACTTTAGATTTAAGTGGGAAGTAAGGATCATCAAGGACGTGATTATTGTTCCTGAGCTGTTAAGACTTGCCTTTGGCACTTTCACCACTCCGCAATGTGGACACTGACTGTGGGTAATAACACTGTAAGCAGTGCCGGTAGTTAGTTCCCCTACTGATGGACGGATATATGTATGTGATCAAGAGATGTCCTTGATTTTACTAATCAGTCACGCCCTTGTATCATATCCTGTACTAAGTATTGGGCTAGTTCTTGCATTTATTGCTTCATATGCTTAGCAGCTCATACTTTTTTGTATTTACTTTCTAACTTGGTTACGCTGCATATCCTTAGTTCTGACTGGAGGAGTGCTTACGACCTTTGAGTGAATAGCACAGGACACACAGTAGTGGAGTTTAGCATATAATTTTGGCAGAATATATGAATCCTAAATCGAAGCTTCGGAAAAGTCACGGACAGCAGCAGCTTCGACTATGATACGGATAACAAACTTCTTAATAGTCTTATCCTTAGGTACACATCTGGTACAATTTGTTTGTTTTGTTTTTTAATTATACCAGCACTCAGGGGATGATCCCTACTCATGCAGTGCATTGTGGAGGCTTAGGAAAGGTGGAAAGAGAGAGGGGAGATGCGAACGGTAAGGAAACGAGTTGCTACTGGTGACATTAAAATGGCCAGTGCTATACCTTCACCATTAAACAGTCTACAGCAATCGTCCCCAAAGAAGCCCGCAGTTTCTCCCACTTTATATGCGACTATGTTGCTGATTATATTAAGAGGCTTTGGAAGCTTCCGTTGCATATACTCATGGATCCACACTATTTCCAAAAATAATTTCTTAAACAAGAGGGCTTGTTCGGATGGGTACTGTTTAATAACTAACAGAGCTCTAAGGACAATGTACAATGGGTCAATTTGGACCTCCGGGTACTGTGCTTGTCTTGACCGACAGGTGCACATCCTCTAACCTAACCTAACCTAACCTAACAGAGCTCTGTTAATAGCAAATTTTTTTTTGTTAAGAGGAGAGTGGCGCTGTTAAAATTTGTGGTTTGCGTCTTGGATTTTTCAAACTCGAATTTATATTGACACAAATTAATGAACATCCTATCACTCACTACATGTTTTAAATTTTAGGCCGTAATTCAATTTTATTGCTAAGACCGGTTACTTAGAACTTGCCAGTCAGTCTTCGGGTTAGTGCTTCATTTGGTATTACAATGGGCGTGATCAAGAGATCTTTCTGATTTAACAAATCCGTTACGCCCTTGTATCATATCTTATACTTGGTATTGCGCTAGTTCTTGCATTTATTGTCATGACAAAGAAACTAACCTTCAACTCGCGATATCTATTCATTTAAAACCATTCTGGAAGCCTTAAAAATTTAAACCCCGGCTTAATATAAGCCTTAGAAAAGTACCGATCAGACTAACTTGATGTGCAGGCCTTGCGCTGACCAATTTCATATTCTTCCCTGATTTTGGGCGAAATTGGTCAGTAATGGGACTGCGTTCACTCGTGGCATTTGAACGGGCCGCAATGTGTGCTCAAGTGAGCTTTGTGATATCAGAGCTACCACTCCGATCGAACCTAACTTAACCGGACAAACTATGCAAACAAATATTTGCTGAAAAATAATATTTTTTAATCCTTTTCTCCTTGCCTAACATACATAATTGACCATTACAACCCTTCAGTCAGGCTTACAACCTAGCTTCTCACACCACTTATGTTGTGTGCGTTAATTTTATACATGAGTGGCGGGGGGACCTACAGTTTTAAAGTCGACACCGAACGACAGATTTTTGAGAAGCTTTTCATGGCAATTTTTTACTCTCAGAGTCTTTGCCAGAAATCTGCTGAGAGGAAGTCGCCGAAGAAATATTTTTTTCGTTTCGATGTCTGACCTGGGATTCGAACCTGGGCCTTTGGTCTAATAAGCCAACACACTACCCACTAGACCACGGCGACTCCTTGCCTAAGGAATAATTAAAAATCATATTTTGGATATCCATTGTTGGCCTTAGTCCCCCTTTATATCCCTTAACGGGCAGCCATTATGCTTATTAGAGAAAGAGAGATAGAGACAGGGAGCAATAGAGACATATTTTGATATTCCCAACATGTCTTACCAAATGAAATTAACTGTACTCCTCACATATACAGCAACAACAAAACCAGAAATACAAAAAATTCAAACGGAAAATGTAAACAGAATTCTAGGAAATGAAAGAAAAAATGGAAAAAAACTGGGAAAAAAACGGAAACAAATCATCGCGTGACATCCGTTATTGTTTTGCTTACTTTCTACACTCTCCCTTAAGCTGGACCAGCTGTACTGCATAGGCATCAGTTATTAGGAGGATCTAGTTGTATATGGTAATTGGAAAAAGAAAAAAAGGATACGACAAAAGGATATTACGATTACGATTAAAAAATGCTAAAAAAAAAGGGAAGAGGAGAACGCTAAAATAGGGAGAGAAAGAAAATTTCATTAAAAAACAATTTACATGCGTGGGAAAGGAAACATGAAAAAAACAGAAAAAAAGATTAAAAGGATTACCTCACAAGGTAATGAAGGAAATTTTGAAAATGCACATGAAAATTTTCATTTTTTTTTTAAAGGAAATTTTATTTTCTAATTTTTTAAATTGAAATTATTCTATATTCTGAGAACACGTTCATACACATACATCGCTGAACATTAAAAACAAAACAATGCAGTAAACAAACCTGTTTACAAATTATCGTACTGGTTGATGAACAATTGCATCCAAGGACAATCCTGAAACTGTTTACTTCGCCATATAAAAGGCAAGACAAAGCAGGCCAGTGTAAACAAGCCTGTTTACAAATTATCGTACTGCTTAATATAATAACAAAAACCAGCATAAATAAATGGTAAACAAGTAAACAAAAATATACATCAACAATACTACAAGAATAAAAGTAAACAACGATGTTTACATTTACAGAGATTTAAAAAAGGCGATGTCATCAACATTTGCATTCAAGGACAATCATGAGACTGTTTACTTCGCTATATAAAAGGCAAGGCAAAGCAGGCCAGTGAGTGGGTGAAGTTCAGTCAGTCTTGTGTGAAGACGCATTGCGTTTGAAGAGCTAAATTGTGGTATAAAGATCTCTCCAATAATTGTCTAGTATTTGTTATTATTTATGCAAACGGTATAAACAAAGTAAACCAATTGTTGTTGTATACGTCAAGTTGTAAACAGTGACACACAGAATAATAAAGAATATTAATTCAAACTAAACATAAATTTATTTTTATTTTATTTACAATCTACAATCAGAGACGTTGGGGGTACGGATCGGGTTGTTCTGTCTCTAGGCGTCTATGGCCTGCTGTGGACAGCAAGAGGACAGAGTGGCTGCTAGGCTTGGTTAAGGCCAGCTTAAGGTTGGTTGTCGGTTTTATCACGGGGCACTGCGAGATTAGGTCGCTGACGGGTAGCTGGAACAGATCCCAGCCGAACCATTGCAGGGTATGTTGCGATGAGGAGGAGTTGGAGACTGTCGAACATTTCCTCTGCAACTGCCCAGCCCTTGGTAGGTTGAGGTTGAGGACCATTGGCAGGCCTTCTTTGAGAACTTGAGTTCTGTGTCGAGAGCCGACATCTCTCCACAGATTCATTAGCAGCGTGGGCTGGTTGAAAGGTGCTAGGGCTTCACAAGTGTAGTCGCAATCTCAACCTCTATTGTTTTGTGTCTGTTGTTTTTCATTGCTCCGTTTCCCATTCTCCCTCTCCTTCCCTACTTTTCTAAATCCTCCTTCTTTTTCCTCCTCTAAGGACAATGTACAATGGGTCAATTTCGACCGCCGGATACTGTGCTTGTCTTGACCGACAGGTGCACGTCCTCTAACCTAACCTAACCTACAATCTACGAGACGTTCGGAATGGACTATAAACTGTAGGTCCAGCCACTCATGTATAAAAAATTAACGTACACAACGTAAGTGGTGTGAGAAGCTAGCTTAGTAATCCTGACTAAAGTGTTGTAATGGCCAATTATGTATGTATGTGGGCGTGGCACCACGCCTACTTGAAATTTTAAAATAAAATATGAGCCACGCCTACATATGTAATAAGTATTTAGTATCGCATATCTCATAGACTGCAACAGCTAAAGTTCTCAAAGTCTTGTATGGATGACTTTGACGTATATATAACAAAATGGGCGGTTTAGCTTTAGTGGGCGTGTCACCTCCCATAGTCTAAATATATAAAAATGAATGTTTGTTTGTATGTACCTTATAGAATAGTAAATTATGCATTTGGTTAAGTTATGATCTTTACAAAAGTTGTTGCGCATGAGATGAGAAGGATGTCTAAGTTAGTATGACCAATATTCGATAGGTGGCGCCACTGAAAATTACTTAAAATCAATTAAATCGTAAACTGTGCATTCAATCATGTTATGATCTTTAGCAAAGTTGTTTCTCATAAGCCGATGAAGATTTGTAAGTTAGTATAACCAATATCCGATAGGTGGCGCCACTGAAAATTACTTAAAATCAATTAAATCGTAAACTATGCATTTAATCATGTTATGATCTTTAGCAAAGTTGTTGCGCATGAGACGAGGAGGATGTCTAAGTTAGTATGACCAATATTCGATAGGTGGCGCCACTGAAAATGACTTAAAATCAATTAAATCTTAAACTGTGCATTTAATCATGTTATGATCTTTAACAAAGTTGTTGCTCATGAGCCGATGAAGATTTGTAAGTTAGTATTACCAATATCCGATAGGTGGCGCCACTGAAAATTACTTAAAATCAATTAAATCGTAAACTAAGCGTTTGATTATGTTATGATCTTTAGCAAAGTTGTTGCGCATGAGACGAGGAGGATGTCTAAGTTAGTATGACCAATATGCGATAGGTGGCGCCACTGAAAATTATTTAAAAATCAATTAAAATCGATAATGGAGATTGAAGCGATTAATTTGCGCTGGATGTCGTCACTGAAAATAATTCGAATTGAACGACAAGCAATTGGTCGACCGAGACCCTAAGCACAGAAGAAAAGAGCATGTCTGGCCTCAACATCAGCATCAGACGAGCACTGTGACTGGAAAATCTTCGAGTATATGCCGCTGAGACCCGTGCCCATGAATCACTTGAACAAAGAGGAGTGAGATTAGAAACTGGTCTAATGCGTACTACCCAGGCCCGTTCATCTGAATCAAAAGGACAACGGGAAACAAAATGAATAAAATGTTTCAAAATTAAGTGGACATTTGTGTAATGCCTTTCCTTGAAATTTATTTTAGTTGGGGCACGTGCAGCGTCAGCTAGTTCTATAAAACTAAATCGCAACATTACTTGGGTCTATCCACTAGCTTTATAGCAGCGTCCCTAATAAAAGAAAAAAAAAATAATTTTTTTTGAGCAAATTTTAACGTCCAATATTTATGGGGGGTCAAGAACTTTTCCATCCATTTTTTAACCAAAAATTATTTTCTAAGAATGACAACATTTTTAATGGAAAAGAAAATTATTTTGTAATAAAAACAAAAAAAATCATTTTATTGCTCTCTCTTTAATAATTAATTTATTTCCCTGTTTTTCTATTTCATTTCAGGTATGTAAACACCGTTACATTACACCATTTCCCAATGTAAGTTTTCATTAAAATTTTTCCTTTTTTTTCTCCTACTACTTCAGCTGATGAAGATGGTAAGCGAAATGAATTTTAGTTTTGCATGAAAATTGAAATTAAATTTCTCTTCACCCCTCCTTGCATTCCCCCTCTTGCATTCCCTCTCTTGCATTCAAATGCCACATTATTTAATGCGTATTGTTTGATGTAATTTTCTATTAAAGTTGCATCATTTTTAGTTTTATCGTGTGTGTGTGTGTGTCGGTTTTTTTTTTTTGTTTTAAAGGCGGCTGTTTAAAATGAAGTCAATGCTGATGTTGATTGTTGCTGTTGTTGTTGTTGTTGTAGTTGTTTAATGCATTTAAACCAAGCTGGGAAAACTGGTTCATTGTGTTTAGGGGCACAAACAGTGCCTTTTTGTTTGTTTGTTTGCGTGCTTGCTTATCGAAAATGAGTGTTTGTGTGTATGTGTGTGTGTGGTGTGCATGATAAAGTAATCACAAGCACAAGCACCAGCACTTGCACGCTCAGCCATTACATGCCCATTACATTCGTTGCCCATTCAGATACACTTGCTCTCTGCTGTTCTCTATTCATTTGTGGTCATTTTACAAGAGTTTGTTGGTCTCTTTTTTTCTTCTTCTTCTTTTTCTATTTTTTGCTGTGCCTTTTTTGTGTTTGTTTTTGTTTTTGTTTTGCTCTGCAATAATTGGTTTCTAATCATGTGACGTTGATGTTGACGTTGACCTTTTTTGTTTTGTTGGTTTGCTATCACACATGCCTTTTAAATCTGATTTAACTGCTGTTGCTTACGCACTTGCTGCCTGCTGTGCATTATTGGCGCTGATGTCTTTGTTTGATGTGAGTTTAACATCAAATTGCATCAGCATCAGCATCAGCTTCAGTTGCAGCAGCACCAGCACCGTCATTCCGTATGTGCTGCCGTCTGCTGTGCGTACACATGATTAATGCAATCACAGTGTTGCAATAGAATTTAATTTCGCCTTCATGTTTTTCGTTATTTTTTTCTCTTTTTTTGTTTCTTTTTGTTGACGATAAAGAAATTGCATCAGCCGGTTATACTGCGTATGGAATATTAATCATGGAAGTGATAAAAAAACCTCGTTTTTCTTCAGAATTTTTCCGTTTTTCTTTTTCTTAAGAGTGGGAAGAGAGTTTTCAGAATTATGAAAATTTAAATCCTTTTTTAAAATTATTTTCTTTATAACACCGATGTCTGCGGCTGCAGTGCCTTTAAAACTGTCTTGCTGCCAGCCAATCATACCATTGGAGTGCAGGAATTACATGAAAGAGAATGGACTTTCAAGGATACAGAGAAAATCGATTGAATTACCGACAAGCGGAACGAAGTTGAAGAAAGACTCGCATGTGGTTGACACTTTAAGGATATGAACAACAAGAACGCAATGTTAAGGGCTTTGCCGGAAGCAATCGTATTGGGAATTTGATCTTTGGCCCTAAAACCTAGCCTCAGTGGTTATAGGTCGGCATTTTATTGTCTTATAAAGGGCGATAGTAGAGCTTTAGATTTTTGTTCTTCATTTTTTGGCCTGTCATCATATATTTGCTCTATAGGATTGTGGTAGAGCTGTTAGTGTTTGGTAGACGGCAAGTCAATATTATTGTCGCTATTATCACAGACAGCTGTACTGATTGCAACAGCACCAACCATTAGTTACTGGGCCAACATACCTAATTTGGTCATTACAACCCTTCAGTCAGGCCTACTCAGGCTGACTCAACCTGCTGCTATTGGGTGGAGTGCTGCCTGTGGGAATGGATATCTCGCTTCCAACTGGAGATTATTGGCCTGATACATGTGCACCTTCTTGGTAAAAGGCTTTCTAAGCCTGTAGAATAATATTAAGGGTTCTGGTATTTGGGGTTTTTCTCTGAAACTTTCCTTAACTTGTTAGGATAGCAGAATCGCATTCAAGTTCGGTCCCTTAGGAAAATCATTTTGATGTTCCACGTCTTCGTCTATGAATGTTGGAGATTTCTCTATGTAGATGCCAGAGATGTGCCAGGCTGTAGGTATTCCGAGTACCTCTGTCAAGCTGAAAATTTTCCGAACGTTTTACACGTATACTCAACTATGTACACTGACCGCCAAAAGTGAGTAAACACCACAGAAATAATTTATTTCCTTAGGACAGAGAGAAAAGTAAATGAGAATAGTCCTACAAGTATATTTTTTATAACAGAAAATTTAAAATTATAGTGGGTGTTGACCCATTTTTGGCGCTGAGTGTATGTGAACACTATAAGGGTACGTGCAATATAGATAGCTAGGCTCTGTTCAATTCATTGTTCTGTTCTTAGCGATAAAAGAAAAGTTAAGTTAGTTTACTTCTCTCTAAATCGCAAGGCAAAATGTGAGAATATTGTGGTTCTCCTAAGCCATTGGCCGGCCTAGTGCAAGGGAAGCCTGGCATTCCTTCAAATGATTTCTGTAGCTGGTCTGGCTCTGAAAAAGTGGAGCGGTTAAAGGCAAAAATTAAGATTTGTTGCCTGTTATGATCTGTAGTTACTTATGGAGCGTTTTATCCTTGAAAATTATCCTAGAAGAACTGTTAATTTCAATTTAAAACGCTAGGGTCGTATGAACCTCGTTTGAAAATGGTGTTTGTGATGAAATTAAATTCTTTTTTAAATTTTTAATTCTTTAATTTGAATTTAAAAAGCAAAGACGCAAACCGACACTTTAAGCAGCGCCACTTTTTGCCTCGAACAGGGTAAGCTTTCTTATTACCAAGGCACTGTTAACTGTTTACCTGTTCCAATAAGTAGGTTAGTCTGCTGCTTTGCAATTATTCCAGACTATTGACAATAAAATGTAATTCTTTTTATGATCTTGAGTATAATTTGTGAAGAAAATTGTTGAAATGTAAAGGATGGTAGGTGGAGATGACAGGGGACGGACCACGGTTCGAAAGAGGACCCTCAGGACTACCATTTGCATTTTTAAAGCCAATTTTCTGAATACCATATCACTTTGTTTTTTTTTTTGGTATAAAACCAGCATTCAGGGGATGACCCCTACTCATGCAGTGCATTGTGCAGGTTTTTTTTGGAAAGGTGGAAAGAGAGAAAGGGAAGATGCGAACGGTAAGGAAACGAGTTTCTGCTGGTGACTATAAAATGGCCAGTGCTATACCTTCATCATTAGGCAATCTACAGCAATCGTTCCCAAGAAGCCCGCAGTTTCTCTCACTTTATATGCGACTATGTTGCTGATTATATTAAGAGGCCTTGGAAGCTTCCGTTGCATATACTCATCGATCTACACTATTTCCAAAAATTATTTCCTAAACAAGTGGGCTTGTTCAGATGGGTACTGTTTAATAACTAACAGAGCTCTCTTAATAGCAAATTTTTTTTTGTTAAGAGGAAAGTGGCGCTGCTAAAATTTGTGGTTTGCGTCTTGGATGTTCAAACTCGAATTTATCTTGACACAAATTAATGAATATCCTATCACTCACTACATGTTTTAAACTTTAGGCCGTAATTCAATTTTATTGCTAAGACCGGTTACTTAGGACTTGCCAGTCAGTCTTCGGGTTAGTGCTTCATTTGGTATTACAATGGGCGTGATCAAGAGATCTTTCTGATTTAACAAATCCGTTACGCCCTTGTATCATATCTTATACTTAGTATTGCGCTAGTTCTTGTATTTATTCTCTTGATAAAGAAGCATACCTTTAGCTCTCGATATCTATTCATTAGAAACCATTCTGGAAGCCTTGAAAATTTAAACCCCGGCTTAATATAAGCCTTAGAAAAGTACCGATCAGACTAACTTGATGTGCAGGCCTTGCGGTGACCAATTTCATATTCTTCCCTGATTTTGGGGGAAATTGGTCAGTAAAGGGACTGCGTTCACCCGTGGCATTTGAACGGGCCGCAATGTGTGCTCAAGTGAGCTTTATGATATCAGAGCTACCAATCCGATCGAACCTAACTTAATCGGTCAAACTATGGAAATATTTGCTGAAAAATTGTACTTTTTTATCCTTTTTCTCCTTGCCTATGGAATAATTAAAAACCAGATCAGACTATCAGTTAACGCCAAATGTAAGGCGGCTAAAATTTATGGTTTGCGTCTTGGGTTTTTAAATTTTTTCGTTTTATTTTGAGCATTTCAGAGGTCAATGACACGCCAATATTAACAAAAATTCTTGTTAAAAATATGTTTCTTTTGTTTTTTTTTTTTAGTTACGAAACGCTTTCCTTATTTTAGTTGCTGTGCTAAGCCGTTGTTTCTTAATCTTCCTCCGTTTTGAACTTTGAACTCAATTTGTCTAATCACAAATTTATTGAGTCGTCGTTGTCGTACCAACCACTGATTTAAGAAATCCCAAAAAAAATTTTTTTTTTAAATTCAATTCGCAGATAAGAACTGCAACGTTCATAAGCTTGTGTTCTGATTTATTTTGTGAAAAAGTTTTGCGATGCGCAATTAAGGGAAGCCTGGGTCTGGGAACAACAACAACATTTCATTGCCCCACTTTTGTAGACGCGCGTTTTAAATGGCGCAAGGGCGGCTTTTTGTCAAAAGGGAAAATAGCTGTTGATTGTAGAAAATGATTAGAATTTGATGGACATTAGAACTCATTTAACATTTAACGGCATAATTAATTTGTTATTTAAACAAACACACTCACAAAGAGCGTGAGAGAGACAGAGAGACAGAGAGAGCGAGAAAGATTCTGATAAGAAATCTAATAAAAGGGGCGAAATAATGCTGACATTAGCGTAGTGAAATGATTATTTTTAGTTGAAGGCGAGACTTTTGTTTACACAGATTTCATCATCAACATTCGTCGCTCTACAAAGGTGAAGTGATCTCTTCGAGGGGGTCTGAGGTCTCTATGGTCAGATTAAGTGATTTCCACAAATTTTTCGCGGGAATTTTTCCACATAGATTGTAGATAATCTACTTGGCAATCACGCGATCTTTAGTGAATAGGTGCTAAAAGAAGGTGGTTAAAGAACGACAGATTTTTTCGAAACTTTCCATAGGAATTTTTATTTTGCTCCCAGAATTTCTGCCAGAAATCTGCTGAGAAAGGAAGTCGCAGAAGAAATATTTACGTTTTGATGTCTGACCTAGGATTTGAACTCGAGCCTTAAGTCTAATAAGCCAACACACTACCTACTTGACTACGGCGACTTTAAATACTTAGCCATGGTTTTTCCAAGGTCCTTGGAGTGTTGGACGCTGCTGCCTGTCCGGCAACGATTTAAGCAAGTAAATAACTCCACATATCCAACATCTTGAGTACGAAAGATTGGCCTAAGTACGTCGTGCATTAGAAGAGAGGCAATCGAGTTATCGAGATATGGCAATCCGAGTATTAAGTGTAATGGGGTCAGCCGTGTTACAGGGGAGTTTTTATTGCTGATTCCGAGGGAGAATGAAAGACTTGAGGGAGAGAATTGAAAAGGAAATGAATGGTCAGGAACATTTCAACACTACACATCCAAACTGTAACGAACATAATGATCTTAGTGAATAGAAATTCCATTTTAACTGATGCTTTCTATTGCTTTACATCTCTTTAAAATCAAGCCAGGGAGCATGGGAGCTAATTTTATAGTCGATTTAACTTTCCACACAATTAGGATGCTTTAAATGTCATGTTCAGTGGCGTGCTTTTTTTTTTATTAAACCTGCACTCAGGGGATGACCCCTACTCATGTAGTGCATTGTGCAGGCTTAGGATAGGTGGAAAGAGGGAAGATGCAACAGTGCAGTGTTTCTCTAGTTGCCCTGTTTGAAGTCGCCCTCGTAGTCTAGTAGATAGTGAGTTGGCTTATTAGACTTAAAGCCAGGCTTCGAGCTCTCCAGGCCAGGCATGAAAAAAAAAAATACAAAAAGTGTGTCTTCAGCGATTTCCTCTCAACAGATTTCTGGCAAAAACTCTCAAAGTAAATGAAAATTGCCATGAAAAGCTTCCCAAAACAATCTGTCGTTCCGAGTCGATTTTAAGCTGTAGGTCCCGCCGCTCATGTATAAAATTAAGGCTCATGAACATAAGTGGTGTGAGAAATTAGGTCGATAATCCCGACCAAAGGGGTTGTAATGGCCAATTATGTATGTAAGTATGTCCAATGTCCGGGAAAGGATTTTTTAATCAAAACTTGTTGTAAGCTTTCCCAGTCCCCCGTACGCAAAAGTAAATTTTTTACTAAAACTTTACAAAACTTAATTTTGTTTTCAATTCAACGCATAAATTAAAAATGAAAAAAAAATTAACAGAAACAAGGCGGAAACTGTTCTCAATTAAAATCAAGTTTTAAAGCGTAATTGACGCGTTTAGTCTACGCGACATTTTTTTTTTTTTGTGTCAAGAAACCCTCTTTAATGGGTCAGTGCTTCATGAGACGTCAAGCTGCAGCGCTGTGTGTGAGTCTTTTGCGTGATTAAAATGTATTACGACGAGTGTTTGATTTGTTTTCCAAAACGTTTCAAAATGTTCTTTAGGCCAGCAGACTTGAATAACAAAAATTCGTTGAAAATGCAACGCATTTTAATGAAACGAAATGAACGAAAATATTAAAAAAAAAAAATCCAGCCGCTGGATTGTTGATAAGCCCTGTCACAGAATGAAAGGCTTGAGATTTTATTTCTAAAAACGATGAAATACAAAAAAAAAAAATTTCTTTGTTTTTATTAGGAAACAAAAATTATGCGTGTTTTAAAAATTCAGCCACTTTTGGACGAGTATTGAACATTCCAATGTGATAACCCAGGCATGAGGTCGCTAATCGGTTCACTGATAGGAATAATGGATAGATCTCAGCTGGATTTTTGCAGGGTGTATGTAGATAAAGAAAAATTGCAGGCGAAATGTATCCCCTCTCTGGTTGCCGTCTAGTTGCTTGTTTTCCTTTTGTTTTTACCTTTACACTCTTTTTCTTTATCCTCCTACTTTTATTTTAAATTCCTTTTTTCCATGATCACTTCATTGGGTTTCAGGACCTCCCCGTAAATGTATTGCATAGTATGGATCCACTCTTCAACTTACATATTTACCTGCCTTCATAAAATCCTCTTTATACAGTCTTTCAAAATTTAACGTTTTAAGGCATAATTTGTAATAATCCCCTAAAAGTATGCCACAATTTTAAAGTCTATCTGTGCCTTTAATCATTGCATTGCTTTTAAATTTAAAATTTTCGTAATGTTTTATATTAGAGAAGTTACACAAAACGGATTTTCCATCAAGCAATCATGATTTTGTTAACATCACCTTAAAGTATGCTTTAATTTTCAAAACGAATATAAACATTTTGCGGTTAGAATCTTAATTTTCATATTTTTTTAGCTTAAATATATTTTCACAATGGATTTTTTGTATATAAAGCACCATTTGAAGGATCTTTTGTGAATATAGCCTAAAAATAGGCTGCAAGTTTTAAGATGAATTAGGCCTTTAAGCCTCTATTGTTGTTTAAATTTTAAATTTTCATCCTATTTTCAGGTTAATTATGTTTTTCAATGTATTTGCTATATAAATAATCATTGTATGAACGTTTTCTTTTGACCTCCTTAAAGTAGGCTACAGTTGTTTCGTTTGACAAAATAACTAGCATAACTGTTGTTGTTAAATGCTTTAATTTTATTTTTTTTTATGACAGATTACGTAACACAAGTTTTTTAATATAAACTCTTATTATAATAATATATTTTGTGAATCGCCTAAAAGTAGGCTAACGTTTTTAAGCTTAACTATGCTATTGTTGTAAAATTTAACTTTTTCATATTTCTCCAGACTTTATATGATATAAAAAACCTTTTTGTTTATAAACTATTGTTTTCCAAAAACTCTCCTTAAAATAGGCAGCATTTTTTAAACTTTACTCTGCTTTAAGCCTTCAATGTTGTTGTTAAAATTTTCTTTTATTTCATATTTTAGATAATTTCATAAAATATTTAATATAGAAAGCCTTATTAAATGAGTTTACTGTAAAAGTTGCCTAAAAGTATGCTAGTATTTTCAAGCTAAACTATGCTTTCTTTCCTAATGTTGCTAATAAATTTTTAATTTCCATATTTTATCTTTTTAAGATGTTAGTAAATGCATTTTAGAAATTTTTTGTAAAATATGCCTAAAAATATGCAGCAATTTAGAAATTATACTAAAAATATGCTACAATTTTTAAGTTTAACTACATAGAATATAAAATTAGGTCTTCTTGTTGCAGTTTTGTCATTACGTTTGCATACTGACTCACTGACTGTGACACTCAAATATTTTGTCATTTTCTTGGCTGCTGGATTCAATAAAAAAAATTCTCATAGGCTGTTTAGAATTCCTTCAATCCTTTTGCACAATCGTTATAGTTGTCGTAACATTTGTTGTCATATTCATCTTTATCCTGCGTCCTATTCTTCGGTTATCCTTTGATACTCTATGCTGTAGAGCAGGCATGAATTTGCGTTTAGCGTGTCAGTTTGGGGTGTGATTTGTGTCACAGTCACAGTCACTGTCATATTCACTAGGGCGACTGTTATCCTTGACTGGTTTATCCTCCTTGACATCGAAAAATGTTTGAAGAGCAATGCAAACGACAACAAAAAAAAAAAGGACACACATTTTAACACTTGAAATCATTTAATGCTGCTGATGCTTCTGCTGCTATCATCTCCTCTCTTAACCATTTCCTGGTGTTCCTCTCAAGAATTTCTTTGCAAACCAGTAAAGGGTCATATTCTTTCTATAGATATAGAGCTTGGCTGATAGTGGAGCACAGATTAGAGAGAAGAGCTGTTTGGTTTCGGTTTCAGTTTCAGATTCTTCCTTATTCTTCTCATTCTTTTTGTTTTTGTTTTTCTTTTAGTGGATATGATGACTTTCAAAAGCCATCTATAAGTGGCACTTAAAAATAAAACTTTCTGTTGAATATGGATGTCATTGGAGGGTTAGAAAAGCATAAAATTCGCTTTGCTAAGATGAAAGAAGACGAAGACGAAGAAGAAGAATTATGACAGACATGTATTGGGTAAACAGTCTGAAAAAAATTATAAAAAAAACCGTAGAAGAGGAAAAGAAAGAAGGAAGAACCCTTTTAAAGTGTTGGCATAACGTTTTCTTAAATGGTTTTCACCATTTTGTTTGTTTGTTGTTTGCTTTGCAAAAATGTGAAAGAAGAAAGTAAAGTGAAAAAACTACACATACTTTTAGGCTTTGGAGACCAGAATATGAATAATAAGAGTAAGAAATTGTTTGCTTTTAAGCGAACAATTGTTTTTGCACATGAAAATCGGTAAGACTTGTTAAATAGAAACAAAAACAATAAATATGTTGCATATTTTTAGGCTTTACGGACTTGTTTCTTTATGTATATAACAGTATGGTTTATTGCAAATAAATTCTAAATGATCTTTAAAGTTAATTGCGTTAATTTTTAATATAAATTATTAGAATAGCTTATATTAGGGATTAAACTCGTTTTAAAATTTTTAAAACATGTTGCCTACATTTAAGGCGCTTCTATATTTTATTAAATTAAAAGAGTTTTTAAATCAAAATTGCATTGGCAGGATAACGAAGTTAGATAAGAAATAAACGTCTGCCGTGTTACCGTTTGAGAATAATGAAAGTTGCCTATATTTAAGGCGCTTTTTTGAATTTAATAAATTTGAATGATTTATTAAGTCGAAATTGCATTATTTAGATGACGCAGGTACCATGTGTACCGTGTTACCATCATTTTATGTTATGAAGAGACTAACTTTATGACTTCCTTGCAAGGATGGAACTCTGGTTGGTTTGTTGTACGAAATGTTTGATCCCAGAGCTGAGCATTGATTGTGATATGACAAGGTAGATCCGTTGTATTACCTAGTCAAACCTTATGTTTAAAAACGAGCCAGTCTAAAAAATATAGAAAATAGACTCTTTAAATAATAACTACAGTAACTTTTACTATGCTATGTGTTTTTATTAAAGTTTCCTACTATGAATGGACAAATTTGAAAAAATATGAAAAATAAATAGAATTTTCCATGTTTGCCTCATCAAATCTCATAGCATATTACATCGAATAATAGATTTATGTATACCGTTTTAAAGGCCCATCTCTCCCCTTTCCAACAAGATTCGGAAATCGGATGAGAAATGCTTGAGTTATCCAGAAAATTGTGCGTAAAGTCAAGGAAAAAAAAATAGTTTTTGTCAAATAAATACCTTTCAAGACTATTTTTTAAGTCGCTGTAGTCTAGTAGGTAGTGTGTTGACTTATTCGACGTAAAGCCAGGGTTCGAACCCCAGGCCAGACATCAAAACAAAATACAAAAAATATTTCTTTGCCGAAAAAATCTGAGAGTTTCAAAAATCTATCGTTCGTAGTCGACTTTAAACTGTAGGTCCCCGGCCATTTATGTATAAAATTAACGCATACAACATAAGTGGTGTGAGAAACTAGATTAATAAGCCTGACTAAAGGATTGTATTGGCCAACTATGTATGTAAGACTATTTTTTGTCACTTGGTGTATAATAAATGTAAACAACAGCATCCTGTATGAGGCGGTTATTTCTCTTTCATTTCATTCATTCATCTTTACTAGCAGCTTACATTTGATAACATTTTTCTTTCTACTATACTGGTACTCTGCTGCTGGATTTATTTTCTGCTCTCACTCTCTCTCTCTCTACTACTGCTACTGCGCCGTAAATAATATTCTCCGTAATAAGGAAAGCTTTACATAGTAGATGTAATTTTTTATTGTTCTTCTTCGTCTTCTTCTATTTTTAATAAGAAAATATTTTTTTTTTTTTTCTTCGAACGTCCCCGGCCACACACTAACCCACCCTCACCCGACCGCGGAGGGCTCGTCCCCATTACGCAGGGACACGTACACACCACAGTCCGGACTGTAGCGGGAAAAGGAAAAGCTATGGCTACTAGAACATAAAAACAGCTACAGAACTTAATCACAAGCTGAACTAGGTAACAAAAAAAAAACAGAACTATCTAAGACTAGAACAAAAATACGTTTTTATACGATAATTTATAAATTACTGCGAGAATACAAGATACGTTTTATGTTACAAACACTACAATTAAAATCTATAGAATTATAATGCGAATTAAAATCATTACATAATCTCCGGAAAGGAAAATTACATGCATAATTCGATCTATAAACATTTAAGGAAAGAGGACGATAGTGCCGTGTAAATCTTGCAGGAATGCTGAAATTCAGGTTGGAAAGCAAAAACTCAGAGTCGATATCACCTTTAACCAAATTAAAAATAAAACAAACACCTAAAACAGACCTTCTACGTTCCAGAGTTGGAAGTTTTACCAAAGCTAATCTATCCTCATACGACGGAAGCCCATTGGTGTAATCCCATCCTAAGCCACGTAAACAGAATAATAAAAACTGTCTCTGCACAGACTCGATTGAATCACTATGACAACGATAGTATGGGTTCCAAATAACAGACGCGTACTCCAAAATAGGCCTAACAAGTGAAATGTACAGTAGTTTTGTTATATAAGGATCAATGAATTCCCTAGCCCATCTTTTCACAAAACCAAGAACAGCTCGAGCCTTGCCAATCATCAAACTAATATGATCAATAAAAGACAATTTAATATCCAATAATACTCCTAAATCAAGATATGAAGGCACAGCTTCCAAAGGGCAAGAATTAATCATATAAGTGGACGAGATTACACCAAGGCGAGAGAAAACCATGCATTTACATTTTCTCAAATTAAGATCCATTAAATTTAGCCTGCACCAAGTAACAAACAAATCAATATTTCGCTGAAGAACAGCCTGGCCATGATCATCATCAAAAGTATAAAATAATTTAACGTCATCAGCATACATCAGAATATTACAATCAGAAAGAGCAGAAGGAAGATCATTCAGAAACAATAAAAACAGTAAAGGACCCAAATGGCTACCCTGCGGAACACCAGAAGTAACACATACAGTCTTAGACAATACATTCCTAAACAATACCCTCTGAGTCCTAAGGGAGAGGTAAGAGTCTAGCCAACGAAGAATAATATCAGGAATACCGATTAGTGAAAGTTTAAGAAGCAAAATACTATGATCAACCCTATCAAAAGCTTTACTGAAATCAGTATAAATTACATCAGTCCGAGCACCGACAAGAAAGCCCCTGAAAACATGTGTAGTAAATTCAAGAAGATTTGTGACAGTCGACCTGCCCTTCAAAAAACCATGCTGGAAAGGAGATATTAAAGATCTTGTATTAAAAAAGAGATAATCCGTCACTAGTTTCTCCATCAACTTGGGAATAGCACTTAGCTTGGCAATACCCCTGTAATTGGAAATATTAGATTTATTACCCGACTTGTGCAAAGGAATTATGAACGAACTCTTCCAAATAGATGGAAAATGACCAACCCTCAGAAGCCTATTGAATATAAAGGTCAAAGGACCACTCAAGACAACAGCACATTTTCTTAAAATACAGGCCGGGACCCCGTCAGGGCCCGGCAAGTATGTAAGTTTCAGTCCAGACAAAGCATCAAGAACAGACTCCTCATCAAATGAGTATATGTTAGGAATAGAGACACTTCCCACAGAATAAGGATACCCGCCACTCAGATCAGGGCCCGGGTCCAACTGCCTATAAGTAGACTGAAAGAAGTCAGCAAACATATTCGAAATATCATATTGTTGTTATCCTTTGTATGGATGGCAAGATTATTTATTGAAATAACAAAAAAAAAGCTTTATTTTCTCTCGTTTTGTACAGAGTCTCTCTCTGTATTGCACTCTCTCTCTCTCTCTCTCTCTTGTTCTATCTCTATAATACGAGTTTTTTGTTTGGTTGGTGTTGTACTTACTTGTGCTAGTAGTGATAACAGGGGTTGTTTGTTTAAGTCTTTTAATAGCGTTGCTGAGATTAATTTTTTGAGAGATAAAAACAGAGAGATGCTAACTCTGAGTAACATGTTGTGTTTGTTGTTGTTTTTTCTTTATTTTTTGTTTGTTTTTTTTGTGCAAATCTAATAAAAACATGACCAGACTTAAGCAGGGATGCTGAACTAAAGATTTCAGTCAATAGGAAACTTTATAGTGAAACGGTTGTATTAAAACGCATTCATTGTTTTCAAAAGCGAAAAGAAGCAAAAAAAGAAAAAGAAACAAATACTACAAGAAAAATACCCATAGAATATAAATGAAGTAAATTTCTAAGTTTAACGTAAAAATAAAGTGAAAAATGTACCCTTAATATGGAAATTAAATTTTAAAAAATTCAAACATAAAAAAAAATTTTTTTTCTAAATAAAATACAGTTTAAATATTAGAAAAACCTTTAAGGAGAAATTACAAAAACAAGAAAGAAAAATATTCTTTTCTAAGAAAAATAGTAAAAAAAAAGGAAAATAAAAATACCCAGAGAGTCGTAACAACTCTCTTGTCAGGTTTTTGTGTGCTTTTTTTTCGGTGAAAGAATAGAAAAAAAAGAAGCCTGAAAGAACAACAATAAATTACAACAATTTTTGAATAAACAAACAAACAACCAACCAAACAGCTGATAAAGGCAAAAAGTATTAAAATATTAAAGTTTTTTAAAGTAAAAATGAAAATAAAAAAATTTAAAATTATTTTCTAAAAGAAAAAGAAAACATATTTTATATATAAAAAGAGGCCATAGAAAACCATATAAAACACCGTTACATTTTACAGTTTATTCTTTTTTTCTTCTTCTTCTTTTATATGCCGCCACTCTCTAATAACTACAAATCAATTTTGCGTTTTACTTGTTCCTGGTAATACTTGTTTTTGTTTTTCGTATACAATCTGATGACGTCTGTTTACTCCACATATTTTTGTAGTAAAGAAAAAGGCGCTCTTTTTTGTTTTTGTTATTTTAATTCCTTCAAAGAAACATGAAAACAAAAACAAAATCAAAGTTCTCTTGTGTTTAGCGGGTTTCTCGTTTCCTATTCATAGTGTTCTTGCTGTTGTTTTCGTTGTTGTTGCTGCTGCTGTTTTACCACTTTTACGCTCTTCTGTTCAATATTTTAAATAAAATTTTAAAGCAATGCAACAACAACTAAAATCTTCACAAAGTACAACAACAGTTAGAATAGATGAATATTAAAAACAACTCACAATGATGGTACATATAAGAGTGTGTTTATGTGCGTGGGTGTGTGTGTGCGTGTAGACGGTAAAAGTATTAATAAAAAAGTTCTTTTTTTAAAAAAGAGCTTCATTACTCCTATTTGCACACATACAAAGCCACTATAGAGGCTTTTCATCTAACCCAGCCAGCATTTTTGGAAATTTTTAAACAAATTCGATTAAAAACCTAAAATATAAGCTTATTTTCTTAACATAAAAGTCACTTTTGTCGGTATAAAATAGTGACTACCCGCGATTCTTTTTAAAAAGTCGTTTATGAGTCATTTTCAACCTTTTTTCTATTAGTTTTATAATCATTTTCGAATCGTTTTCTGATCATTAGTTCATTAGTCTTATTTACCTTCGTTTATGATTGTTTTTCGAGTCGTTTTTCAGTCATCGTTTAATCGCATACGAGTATTTTATGAGTAATTTATCATTATGTTTAGAAATCCTTTTATTTGCCATTCCCCAGTCAGCAATTTTGAAAATTTGTAATCCAATTAAAGTCTTTTTTGATTCTTCTGCGCCATTAAAAAGATCGAATATGCGATAATTTTCTGATCTAAAAGTCTCTTTAGTGGGGAGAAATGTGTGACTACGAGCGACTCTTCTTAAAAAGTCATTTATGAGTCATTTTCTATATTAATTTAAAGTAATTTACAACCTAGTAATTTTATAATCATTTTCGAATCACTTTCTGATCATTTATTCTTATTTACCTTCCTTTATGATTCTTTTCCGAATAGTCTTTCAGTCATCGTTTAATCGCATACGACTCTTTTGTGAGTCATTTATCAGTCAGGTTCGTATTAATTTGGCCTCTTTTTAAGGTCATTTATGACTAAAATTTGAGTCTTTTATTAGCCTGGAGGATTAATTTCTGATTGTTATACAATTTTTTCTTGTATTTTAAATCGAATTCATGTTACTTATTGGCGTGAATCATTTTTGAGTCCTTTTTTAACATGTTGACTGCCGTCTACGGGATAACTCGCTGATTACGTTCTCTTCTAGCGGGCCAACCTACAAGTTATCGCGTTCTTACTAATGTTTTACACATTCAAATCACAATCAAATTGCCGTTTTTTACCCAGTTTTCTGAAAATTGCCGCGACTGTCAATGTATTAATCGTGTAACTGGCTAAAAAGTTTTTGCTCATCAAACGTACTCTAAAAAGACTCATTAAAGTGATTTTTATTAAAACAATCTGCAAATGCTAGCTGGGAAATTGCTTATAAAGCCAATACATGCACACACTCTCACTCACTCACTTACTCACTCCCATACACACACTTTTGCTTAAATTAATTTGTTTTTGTAGCCTATAAAATTAAACAATGAAGGAAGATTTGCATACGGCATAGTTTAAGGCGTTTATTTAAATTTAATAGAATTTTTAAAGCGTTTTTAAAGGATTTAAAGTTAATTTTCAAGGACATATGGTTTAATTTGTACTACATATTTCTGTTTTTTTTTTTTAGTACAAATTTAATTTTCTTTGGTATTGTTTTCATAACATAAAGGAAAAAATGCGGTTTTTTTTTTTTGTTAAAAATAAATTTGAATGAAAAATTTTTAAATTCTGAAAACAAAACAAAATAAAAATTTTTTTTTTTGAAAAAAAAAAACACAAAAATTGAAATTTCAATTTAAAAAATTTCAAAAAGGAAATAAAATAAAATAAAAAAAAATATATAAAAAGAAAATGAAAAGAATATACAATAAATATAAAAAAGTAAATAAAAAAAATTTCAATATCTTAAAAAATTAAAAAAATTAAAAAAAAAAAATTAAAAAAAAATTTAAAAAAAAAATTAAAAAAAAAATTTTAAAAAAAATTTAAAATAAAAATTAAACAAAAAATTTAAAAAAAAAATTAAAAATTGGAAATTAAAAGAGATTAATAAATTAAATTGTTCGAAGTGCATTTTATATCGCATTAATCCTTTATTAAAACTTTTGAAAATCAAGTTTATTTGCCTAGAAATATGTGCCTTAAAAAAGTAAGATTTTTTATAATTTTTTTTTATTTTGTAAACCACTCCTCCAAAGTTTCTGGTTGCTTTAGTAACTAAAAGTTGCCGTAGTCTAGTATAGTATAGTTTGTTGGCTTATTAATCGTAAGGCCACGGTTCAAATCCCAGGTCAGATATCAAGACGAAAATATTTCTTCGGTGACTTCCTCACAGCAGATTTCTGGCAGAAAATCTGAGAGTAATTAGACTTGCCTTGAAAAGTTTTTCAAAAATCTCTTGTTCAGAGTCAATTTTAAACTGACCAGTTATATATAAAATGGCGGGACTAGTCATATATAAAATGAACACACATGAGTAGTGTGAGAAGCTAGGTCGTAATCCTGACTAAAGGGAAATCACACCCTGTGTGGTTCATATCCTAACTATATATCCTTTGCAGAAACTTTGTGTTTTTTGTCACCGATTTACAAAATTTTCATACTGGCCTTGTCTTACAAGCAAACCGTGTAAGGCTTCATCTACGTCCTCTGCATATAGGGCATAATGTAATGGCCTATATATGTACATATGTAAGCATGTTTAAATCCTCAGTTTTCGATGTAATATTTTCGTGGCAAAGATCCTTGTTTACGACCGCTTTAAGACAATATTCAGTTCTGAATTCTTCTGCACAACATTGGTCCTTTGTCCTACACACACATGCATATCGTTGGTCTCGTTTAGACAGACCCTAACTCGCATATTTTTTTATTTTATTAAATTTTTGTGAGGAAATGTGTTTGTGTCAAATGCATTGGAATCACAAACAAAAATCGAAAAATTTAAAAAAAAAATGTGGTTTTGGGTCTTTCTACGTGAGATCGACGATATGCTTGTTTTAGTATATACAGGGCTGGGTAACATGTTAACAAGTGTTATCAGATAGTTTAATTGAATGGATTTTCTCGCTACTCGATGCGGATATTTATGATATTTGGACTTGATTTCACTAACCAAGTGCTTGTCCTACCACCCAACTTCGAGCATTTCCTTTGATTTGATGTGGATCCGGTGATTGCTGAGATCGCAAAAAATGGTAGTTGGTAGGAATTTTTATTTTGTAATTGAAAAGATTTTAATTGAGCCTGCAAAATGTGATTGAACATTGACAGATCCATATTTGCTTGAATTTTACGGGCATTTTTTGGCAAATCTATTCTCCTTAGTAGTAATAAAGAGAAAAAAAATGCTCTTTAATTGATAACACGGTGCTGTCCATCTTATTCCTAGTATAATGTTGTACTCAAATTGCCTTGATTGCGTTGCACTTACTTTTATCGTACATACTACATTTGCTTGGGGTTTGGTAACTTTTAGAAACTTATTGTTGTTGTTGTTTTCTTACTGTTATTATTATGTTCTGGTCTTTCTGTAAAGTTTTCCGATTGTAATTTATTTAAAATAAAATTAAAAAGAAAAAAACTTCTTCGTGTCTTGTCTTTAGTTTCAACATTTTGCCAAAAAAAAAATTTTTTTTGTCTTCCTACACACTCACATACACACACACTTATTAGAAGCAGACAGTAGAATCACAAACATTTTTACAAATATACGCACATATGTAGTCACTCACACTTAGACACTTGAGAGTATAAATATTTTTAAATCTTTGCAATTCTTATTTTTCAATATTATTTTTGCCGTTGTTGTTATTGTTGTTTTCTTTTATTATTTACTTTGGTATTGTGTACTGTCTGTCTGGCAGTCTGCCGTCTTTTAATAAATTTCAGTTCAATAAACGAAATGAAGGCTCCTCTAATACTGCCACCACAATTGATGGTTTCTTTATGCCCCCACCTCCCACCAAGTTTAAATCTATCTTCAGAGTATATTTTTAATAAACAATTTTCTGTTGCCTATTTACAGGGTTTACATTTGTTTTTTTTTTCTTTCTATATCAATTTATTTTTTGCTTCCTTTTGGCTTTTGTCAGCGGAAATCTTTTTAATATTTACGCAGTCAATAAAATATTGACTTTTGTTAATGTGGTTCTGATATGTCTAAACGTACGTTTGTACTCACTCATATGAATTGATTGTCATTGGGCTTGAAGTCTAAGTTTGTTGAATCGTTGAAGTCTATTGGTAGTCTGTCTATTTAATATAAAAACACTATGAAGGAAAATTTCTATGATTTCTTATAGATTTTTAGTGAACTTTTGAAGCATTTCTTTTGATTTTTATAAAGCACCCTAAATTATGCTATACAATTTAAAATTTTAAAAATAGTTCATTAAGGGATTGTGTAGAGGCTGGGGAAAATTATTCAAAAGTTGGTCCAGTATCATATTAAATCATTATTTAAACTGGTTTTTTAATTTACAAATAAAAGTTTGCCTACTTTTAGGTTTTACTTTTCATTTTGCCTACTTTTTGGCAAACAGTAATACCAAACCTTTTTCAAGGAGCCCTAAGGCTTACCTCTGACAATACTACCCATGTTGTATGCTTTAATTTTATCTAGGAGCGGCGGGATCAACAGTTTCACTCGACTCCGAGCAACAGATTTTTGGGAAAACTTTTCATGGCAACTTTATTAACTCCTAGAGTTTTTCCAGAGATCTGCTGAGAGAAAGTCACTGAAGAAATATTTTTGTTTAATATTTCGTTTTGTTCGTGATATCTGGGCTGCTGGGTTTTGAACCACGCCTTCACGTCTAATAAGCCAACACACTATCTACTAGACTATGGCGACTTTAACAGACTTAACATTGCCATTCAATAGTTGGATTTTAAATCCTGTAGCTTGCTGGACATCACTTAAGCCTGTTTTACCACTTTGAATCAATTTTTAGGATGGCATGAAGACGCATGTCTCTCTTTATGACTTAGCTATGGTACTTAAATATCGCTACGTGTGTTCAGGCTGACAGTCGCCCCTACGAAATTAGATGGCTGTAGTCCATTTTTATACTGATTGATTAACATTTTTTTTGTTTAAGTCGTACTAAATTAAGACCTTTAATTAATTATTTCATTTAATAATGTTTATACAGGTACCAAGCAATTTTCCGTTGCCTATTTTTAGGCAATGTTATTGGTCAAAAATCCCTTAAACAATTGCATACATTTTCAAATGAAGATCAAATATTCGTTTTAAATTAGTAACTTGCCTAAAATTATGCTTTTATTCCTTTCTAAATAGGATTTTACATCATTCTTGTTTTTCATAAATTTTTTGTAATTCATACAATCAGGCGAAAATTTTTTGTAGCATAATTTTGGGCCATATTTTTTCGATTTTTATGATAATATGTATTGACCTTGTGTTTTTGCATAAAAATATGCAAATAGTTTTAAATAAATATTTAATTTACAAAGAAATTGTTTTGTTTTGTTGGTTTTTTCAACGGTTATCAGAGCAAATAAATTGAATTAAACATGCTGACTTTTAAAGTTTACAATTGACATTTTTAATATGGTTGTCCTGTGTTGTGTATATAAAATATGTTTTCAATTTCCTTGATTATACAGTAAAAAAAATATGTTTTTTAATGGAAATGCATTTGTTTTCTCTTCTGTTGCAGCGTAATTTGTTAATGCTTGAGTGATTTCATAAAAAAGAAAAATAAAAAAAATGAAACATACTTTAAGGGCTTAACTGCAAATACAGTTAAACAAATCACATTAAAATTACTAATAAAATCAGAAAGAAAAAATGAAATTTAAACAAAAAATGCAAAGTAAATAAATGTTTAAAACAAATAAAAAACAGATTCGTATATTAAAAAAAAGGAAATTGTGAAAAAAAAAATTAAAAGAAATAACCACCTGTGTGTATGCTTTAAAAAAAAAAATCTTATATTTATTTTGGTTTTAATAAAAATATTAAGAGTTGAAATTTTTGTGTTTAAATAAATAAAAATCAAAATTAAATAAATAAATACTATGTAAAACCGTTAAGCGGTAGAATAAAAAGTGAAAAATATAAAAAATTTATAGCATAGTTTTTGGCGCCTGTATTTACTTGAAACCTAAAAACCGTGAAAACCAGATAAAAATTGTTGCTGTTAAGCAAATACTACAAGAGTGTGCAAACTTGTAAATGTAACAATTAAAAAATATTTTATAAAATAAATAATCTGAGCACAGGACTTGCTCTACCCTTTACAAAGAGATAGAGAGAGAGAGAGAGAGAGAAAACATATTATTTGAACACAATAATTTTGTAGCATACATGGTGGCTGGCTCGATTGTTATTATTGCCTTCAGAGTTAAGAGGTGCAGTGAGTGAGTTGGTATTTGATTTAAGCCATCACTTATCAACGGCTTAAATATCAAACAATATTAACAGGCCACAAATTTTCACATACTCTGTCCCGCACATTCACATGCTCACAGGCTTGCGTTATAATACTCTTTCGGCCATATATTCACGTATTTATTTAGCCGTGTAGTAGCGCAGTGTTGAGTGTGCAAATTCATTTGTGCAACCATATGCTGCAGCAGCCATACATGAACAATAAAAGAAAATAAAAAAAAAATAAAATAAAAACAACAAAATTGTTATAAAATTCAGATTTTTTGTACGTTCGTTGTCAGTCTGTCTGCCTGTCCGTCTACCAGCCTACAACGAAAAGAGCAATTGCTGTTTAATATCGGAGAAAAAAACAAAAAATAATTCTCTCAATTTAAAAAAGAAAGAAAATACTTTTAAAATAAAAATACGAAAATTACGTTTTCAACATGGGATTAATACGTTATTTACTGTATTGTGTTTTGCTGATAAATGGTTTGTTGCATACGTCCAGGCTTAAAACAACGTTGTATGCTTATGCAGCACCAGGCGATATTGAAGGTAAAAACGGAAACAAGAAATCACATTTTTTTTTTTTTTGATTACAATTTAATTAAAAAATAAAATAGCCACCACCACAATTTAAAAATTTCCTTTGTTTAATTAACATAATGGAAAATCAATACAATTTTTAAAATAAATATTAATTAATATATGCCCCTTAAAGTAGGCAACATTTGTTGTATATTATCTGTTGTTGGCATTTTTTTTTTTTTTTGATTTATAATGAAACAATTTGTGTTTTCATGTGGAAATTATTGACAATAAAACTTTATGGCCATACTTTATGATGTATTGAAATGTGTTGCCGATTTTTAGGCACGCGAATCCATTGAAAAAGATTTGAATATGAAATAACATTCATCCATTTGCTAACATTTTTAGTGTATCATTGTGTCCCAGTAGCAGCCTCAAGTAGCCTGTGAACGCATATCATCAGCTAGATGTATTACGATTTTCGTACAGCCCGCTCTACTGGTTTTGGCTTGACATTACTTCCGACTAAAAAAATCAGTTTATTCAATACTTTGATGCTAGTAAGATTGTACCTCAGGACATAATTAACTCAAAACCTTTCACAGCCATCACACTACCAACTAAACCATGCTGACTTATATTTTTAATAACAAACCATAATTTGTTGCCTACATTTAGGGTACTGCCACAAATTAAACCCAACCAAACTTTATTAAGTCGCCGTGGCCTAGTGGGTAGTGTGTTGGCTTATTATACATAAGGCCCGGGTTCGAATCCCAGGTCAGACATCAAAACGAAAAATATTTCTTCGGCGACTTTCTCTCAGTAGATTTCTGGCAAAGACTCTGACAATAAAAATTGCCCTGAAAAGCTTCTCAAAAATCTGTCGTTCGGAGTCGACTTTAAACTGTAGGTTCCGCCACTCATGTATAAAATTAACGCACACAGCATAAGTGGTGTGAGAAGCTAGGTCGTAATCTTGACTGAAGGGTTGTAATGGCCAATTATGTATGTATGTATGTATGACTTATATTTTTAATAACAAATCATAATTTGTTGCCTACATTTAGGGTACTGCCACAAATTAAACCCAACCAAACTTTATTAAAGTCAGTTTAATAAATATTTTTAAAAATCTATTGCCTACTTTTAGGATATATGAATTGTCTTGAAGCAACTAGTAAGCTTGGTTTCAATCTTGTGGCATTTTTTATATTTTAAAGGTCACATTACTTAAGCCTTTATCTCTTTATTTTATAAAACTCTAAAACAATTTTACAATTTCAATCTATGTTTGTTGTTAAAATGCAATATTTTCGAATATATAACTCGCCCTCCCTTACAATATTACTTGATTTTATTCGCTATAAAATGCTTCACTTTTTTAATAACACCCTAAAGTATACTTTATTTTTTAATGCCGTCTTTATAATGCAGTCTACAAAAATATCTCGAGAAACCAATAAAGTATGGCCAATAAACAACAGGTAAATGATCCGTTGAATACAAATGATGATGATTGCAGGTTAAAAGATTGTTTATTTATGCAAAAAAAAAAAGAAGTGGAAATTCCCTTAAAAAATTTAAAAAAAAGTTTACCTTCAGAAATCGTAAAAAAAGATCGATTTTAATTAATAACTCAATAAAATAAATAATGTCTGCTTTAAGGCGAAGGAAAAATAGTTAAAAAGTGTTTAGAATAATTAAACGTCTAAAAGTAGGCAACAAATTGGAGTATTTTCTTGTTTATTTGCTTTTTTAAACGCCCAAAAGTATTCCCAGAAAATTTTTTATATTACAGAGACTGTCAATCAATGTAAGGCCTGTTAATGAAAACTTAATTGCAGTTATTAGGCAGTCATTGATTCTTTTTAAGTGTTGAGAAAAGTGTCTAAATGTTTAGATAATATTTCCGCTTTAAAAACTTTGCATAATTTTAGGGCGGCCATACATATTTTCTTTGAAAAATCAGTTTTAAATTTATTTATTTTTGTTTTTACTTTATTTCTCTTCAAAAATAAATATTTTCTCTCCCATAATTTGAAAAAAAAAATCTTTAACATAGCCTTTAACATCATTATTATCGATGCATACTTCCAGGGAGTTAAGGTGCAATTGAGAGACAATTTTCTTGTGTCTGCTTGTCTTCAAACTCTGTTTAACGTTAAAGTTTTTTTTAAATGGATTTTAAAGTTTCATTGTCTTGCTGGCTTACAAGATAGTTGGACGCACTTAAAATAGTTTTGCTGTCGTGATTTTTTACACCCAAAGTGTAATCAATACAACAAGGAAGCTCACAATCGATACGAAGGCAAGAGAGACATGAAGGAACGAGAGATAGAGGGAGTGCTTGAAAGGAAGAATAGAAAATTTAAAGAAATGTTACTGAAGAGGCGAGGTATTGTTTAACAAAAAATTAGTCATTCGATGGGATTTTGAAGGTAAACAATTACTGCTCCTTACCAGTGAAAGTGTAAGAGGACAAGTGCGACTGCGATTGCGATTGCGAGATTGTAAGAGTAAGCAAGTAAGAGGCAAAGTTCATTATGTTTTCAACGAAACGAAATAAGAAAACTCTACAATAACAAACAACAACAACAACAACAAGAACAGAAAAACATTAAACCTTAATTAGTTTGTAATTGTTTAAATTGTTTTAGCACTTATACAGCCAACAACAGCAATAATGGCTACTGGAATACAACAGCGTACATAGCCAAGAGTTCAGGGTTAAATTTCCTCTCAAGCCATTACCACCGAAAACAGTCAAAAGAGTGCAAAACTTGTGGAAAGTATAGGGAGAAGAGGTTGAGGAGGATAGAGGGTGCATATCATACTTAAGTTGTAGCCTCCAATTAAGTTTCATTAAATACTTGTGCTCGCTCACTCTTTCGTTTTCTGACCGTAGGGTATAATTTTGGTGGAAAAAATGTTTGTTCCGTTAAAGGAAACTGTTTTCGAAGACCTCGGGTGCAAAGAAAAGAGAAGCTCACAAAGAGCCTAGGGAGAGAAGTGCATAATTATACTCTTGATATTGCCTCATTTATAAGAGGCTAATTAAGCTGAATTTTTTCTTTCATTGCGAATATATTTTCGCTTATACTACAGCGTTCTGTTTGCAAAAGGGTTATCTATTTTACGGTTTCAAAAACGTAATTAAATAAAACAAACATGAACCAGCAGTCACTCTTTCCGCATGTTATTACCTTCCTTCGAGTCCTCCTCTATACCTGATAAATTTTCTTCGCTACTAAGTCACAAAAAAGAAAAATCTAGATACTGCTGTTTTGCTTTTACAGCTACAAAAATATAACAACAAATACCAGCATAAAAAAATGGTAAACAAGTAAATAAAATTATAACAACAAACACTACAAGAATAAACGTAAACAACGACGTTTACATTTATAGAGATTTCGAGTTCTTGTATTGAGTTTAGTGGCAAAAAGATCAGCTTGTTGAGTTCTAATCTTACTGCGATAAATGTAAACAACAATGTTTTCGTTTATAGAGATTTCGAGAAGAACTTTCGCCTTCAAGCACATTCATCAGGCTGTTTACTTTGGCATATAAAATGCAAAGCAAAGCATGCGATTTAGTTAGTGAAGTTCAGTCAGTCCTGTGTGAAGATGAAGTGCTTTTAAAGTGAGTAATCGTGGTTTGAAAATCTCCCGTACAAAGATTCTTGTTTATGTATTTTAATTTTTTTTATTTAAGAATTACAATACAATTACAAACTATATTATAATCATATACGAGCTGAGTAACTTCGACCATATGCCCGGTGTAGTGTCACAGACCAGAGCCTCTGGTGGGAATCGAACCCACGACCCTCACGCTAACAGTCTAGCACAATACCCACTAGACTACCAGGGCGCTCTTGTTTATGTAAAGAGTATAATGTGTGTGAAGATAAATTCGAATTTGAAAATCCAATACGCAACCCATTAATTTTAACAGCGCCACACTTGGCGTTAACAGTGCACAATTTGATCTTAACAGAGCAAAATTTGTCGTTAACAGAGTACTGTTAACTGTTTAACAGTATCCATTTGAACAAGGTCACTTGTTTAGCAGGTAATTTTAGGGCATATAGTATGATATCTTACATATTTTACATACATAAGCTCATGTTGCATCAAACATGTTGTAACAAACATGTTGTGTCAAACATGTTGTTGCAAACCTGTTGCATCAAACATGTTGCATCAAACCTGTTGCATTAAACATGTTGCATCAAACAAGTTGCATCACACATGTTGCATCAAGCATGTTGCATCAAATATGTTGCATCAAAAATGATGCGTCAAACAAGTTGCATCAAAAATGTTGCATCAAACATGTTGCATCAAACATGTCGCATCAAACATGTTGCATCAAACATATTGCATCGAAAATGTTGCATAGAACATTCTGCATTAGCGATTTGTGGGTTAGCGATTTGTGGAAATTGTTATCTTATGTGGAGGTGATGTGAACTAGCCACCGAAATCGTGTGATTTGATCCCGTTCGGCATTTTCTTATGGGGTTTTCTTAAGTCGTAGGTACATCCGCATAACCCACAAAGTTCAAGAGTGCTTAAAACTGACATAAATCATGTCTCTGCTTAAATTATTTGTGGAAATTGACATCTTATGTGGAGGTAATGTAAAGCGGTCGCCGATATCATGTGACTTAATCCCGTTAGACTTTTTCTTATGGGATGGGATTTCGTACCTATTTCACACGCTCGATGTTATAAAAACTGGACTTATTTTGAGAAATGTTACCGTTAAAGAAAACGTTATTTCACTACATACTTTGGCTTATAAGGTCGCTAATTTTAGATTGTAAGCGTAAATGCATTCAATTTGCCCGTTTTTCGCCCCTTTCCCCTTTTTGGACATCTTTTGGTCCAACTTCATAAACGGAACATCTCCAATAGCTATTTGGGAAATTTAACTTACACTTAACTTAACTTAACTAAGTCGTAAAAAATTATTTATTACCATTTTTTCGGCTTTTGTCCCATTTTTTTTCTCGTTTTGGTAAAAATTTTGAAAAGATTTGTAGCCAATAACTTGCACCGACAAAAGCTCGATCTATATCCCAAATTTCAAGAAAGTCGGTCCAAGCGTGATGGGCTAACAAACAAACTTATGGAAAGATTTATAATATATATTCGGATTAGGATAACCTGCACTCAATTTTCCCGTCTTCGGGCCACTTCCCAAATCGCCACTGATCTAGAAAATTCTCATGTATGTTCGACCAAAAATCGATTTTTTTAAAATTCAATATTTCAACTCACAAAATTATTTTAGCTATCCCACTACCACGGTTGGAAAGAGGACCCTCTGGACTACCATTTGTATATAGTCTGTATGGGGTACAGTTTTTTATATGTTCCCAAATGGCCACTGATCTTCTAGAGAATTCTCATATATTTTCGACCAAAAATCAATTTTTTTAAAATTCAATATTTCAACTCACAAAATTATTTTAGCTATCCCACTACCACGGTTGGAAAGAGGACCCTCTGGACTACCATTTGTATATAGTCTGTATGGTTTTGTATAGTTTTTCAAAAATTTTTAAAAAACCGAATAAGAATAATAAGATCCACAGCAAATCATGGCGTTGTAGGATATGAGAAACTGCCTTAAATTTAAAGCTTCTCTTGAAATTTTTGTTGCTTAATTTAAGGCTGCCGTGGATGGTTTTTTCATTCATTATTTCTTTAAGTAGTTTTAGTTGCAGCACAACCATCATTACAACGGCCACCATCTTCATGCATATGCCTCATAAAAACGTAAAACGGAGAATTTCAGATCAAATGCTTAACGAACTGAACGCAACTGCCATTAACACTCCCATCTCTGCATGCATTATTGACTGCAGTCAAGTTCGTTCAAGTCGTCATAATGAAAATTTGAAATCATTGCCCAGTTGACATTAAAAAAAATATTCGTTTGTATTTGTATTTACCACTACCACTATATGTAGCATGTAAGTGTGCATGTGTATGTGTGTTTGCGTGTACATTTGGTTAAAAAGCAAAACCACAAAATTTGTTTGGCAACATTGTAAACTAATTACCCGGAAATTTTCACGATTTCAAGTAAAAACATTCAAACGACACGAACGAAATAACAGCTACACGAGTAGGAGTGAGAGTAAGAGAGAATAAGTGATGTTGTGACAAATACAGAGGGAGAGAGAGAGAGAGAGTGGGAGGGAGACAGATAGATGTAATTTGTAATTTGTAATTGCAAGTGTAATTGTAATTGCGTTAATACAGCTCAGCTGTAGAGGATGTTATGGATGCAGTTGCTGCTGCAAATAAATTTAAAACGACACTCTGTTAACGAAGCAAATTATTTCGAAATCAAACTTTGCGGGTGGTGGTGGTGGGCGTTTGTTGTAGCGTGTAAGTGAAATAAAAACAAGCAATACTGTTCGCTTATGAATATTAATTACAGTGGGCTTTAAAGTGTAAGAATTTAAAATTTTTTTTTTTTAAATCAATTTCAAAAATTGATTTTTAATTAACAGAAGTTTTAGTTTTAGAAAGGAAATTATTTTTTATTTTAAAAATAAGCACAGTGAAATGTAAGGACATTAAACATAGAAATTTTTGTCACCATTTTATCCTTTACAATGTTTTAATTTCATAAGTGCGATGCACTATTTTTGTTTGTAATTTTATTTTAAATTAAATTTTATTTTCTTTCTTTCTCTTTTCAGGTAAGTGGTCCTTTAAAAAAATTTAAGAAATATTTCTTATAAATTCAATGGCCATATAAAAGGTATTTATAACCCTTAAGCACCAAAACAAAAAAAAAAAAAACATACTTTAATGACTTTACCGAATGGTTTTATTAAAATTTTATGTTCAGACAAGTTTCTGATTCCTTAACTCACTTCAAACAAAGCCTTTGGTAGGTTTCGAAGTGGTAACTTGTCAATTAAGAATATTTAGAGAAAGCATACATTGAGATAAGTAGCTTAAACGTTTCCCTACGGACTCTATTAGCTTTGACTTCTACTTCTTCTGTTATCCTTTATTCTCAGTATAAAGCTGCAACCATACTTTTATATTTTTCCCATACTAAATCAACATTCCAAACTATTACTTGTCGACTCCACTGATAGATGGTAGCTTACCCTACTATCATTTCCGCTGTCATAGTTTCATTGGGTTAAGAATTTGGTTTACTGCGTTTATCAATTCAAAATACTGTTATCTTTACCTTTTTAAAAGCGTTAAAAATTGGAGTTTTTAGATTGCAAATAAAATAAAAATAAATACGTGTTTAATTTCAATTAAACTTTTTATTGTCTGCACTACTTTTGTGCCACTGTTCGAACTTGCAACCTATTCCACGTATACAATAATAACTATCACAATATGTGCTCTTGTTCGTTATATTTCTCGGCTTACAACCTTTTTAAAAGCAACAATACTTGATCGTTGTTCTTCTCTGCTCACAACCCTTTTTCTAAGCACAACACAACTGTTTTCTTCACATGCAACTTGTCTGCGCACTAGACTGACTGAATTATCATTCGATCTTGTGTCTTCACACACAACTGATGGAATTCTCATTGAATCATTGCTTGCTTTGTCTTGCCTTTTATATCGCTGGATCAATAGTGTTATGAATGCTCTCGAAGGAGAATGGTGGCCGTTGGGAAAGATTAAAAAATGTAAACAAGTTGTTTTCATTATTGTTGGTTGTGTTTCTTGCAGTTTGTTCTTTTTCCTTTTTGCTTGTTTATTTCTTTATTCGCTGCACTTTGTTGTTGGCTGTTTACATCTTTTATCCCTTATATTTTGTTTATTCATCCACCTTGTAAACAAGCCCACTATTTTTGTTGCTATATTTTTTTTTTTTTACTTATTCGTTGATCACGTGAACAAGTTCATTGTTTTGATTTTGAAGCTTTTGTTTATTCTATTTTCGCAGCAATACCATCAGTTACAGCATCCGTTCAAAGTACTTTCATATGCGGCCCAAGTTACTCTTTGCAGTTCCGTCATTTTATCCGTCATATTTACAAATTTTTCTCAGTAATATTCAGACCAACATGGGAACATTTTGAAAAAAGAATGCTTTGTATCTATCCATTTCTCTGCTTTAGGACGTAGTACGATGGGTCAACTTGATCGCCGAGTACTGTGCTGGTCTCAATGGCAAACACACGTCCTCTAACCTAAACCTAATCTAAACCTATGGATGGCATTCCATATTAGCATTCATATTGCCAGTATGGTGGAGTGTTGCAAACATTTAATTTAATTTTAATTTCTTTTGCTTGCTTTGGTCCCACTGTGCATGCCGATATCAAGTGCATTCGTTTACTGCTCAACTCAACAAATGTTGTAATTGTGTTTGTGGTGATAGTTTTAATGATGACGATGACGACGATGATGATGATAATGATGATGCCGGTAATAGTGATCCTAATAACAGTAATGTAATGTGATGATGTGTATTGTATTGCATATGTTTGCTTACACGTACATGCACATAAACTTGCATGCGAATACGTGGGTGTATAAACAACACAGTGTTGAGAGTAGGCATGAGTGTGTGTCTGTGTGAGTGTGTGTGTTTATTATAAATGTTAATTCGTACAAATTGCAATTTCCAATTAAATATCCTTCTCCTCGACTATTTATATGAGAATTTTTACACTTTAATTTTCTTTTATTTTTCACTCTCTGTTATTCTCTCTCGCTCTCTCCTCGTTTTTACTGTTTTTGAGCTAGTTTGACTAAGTGTTAAGTGTATTTGGATGTGTGTGTGTATCCGTACATAAGGGTTTCGTAATAATATGAAAAATGAAGTGGTGTGGTGAGAATGTGGGACGGCCATGAGAACGTGTTAAGTTAGAGACTGTGTGTGTGTGTGTGTGTGTTGGTAAATTAAAATTTTCATTTTTAAATTGCATTAACTGTAAACGATGCATATACATACATACATACATAAGTAACCTTGCACTAAAATGTCTTTTCACACATTCACACACACAGACACACACACTTGTACATAGTATTACTGAAGCAAACATACATACAGTTGTGTTTAAAATAATAGCAGCGCCCTTTGTTTAAACGCAATGTTTAAAAGTTTAAAGAATAATAAAAAAGAAAATATCAAATACTTTTGACATGAAATTTATTTCTTATACATATTCTAATTATTTACTATTCAATTATTTAATTAAAATCATAAAAACATAAAATATTTCATGTAAATAAGGCTTTCCTTTACAATTATTTGTTCAAAATAATTGTTTAGTACACAATAGTTTAGTACAATGGGTCAATTTCGACTTCCGGGTATTTTGCTTGTCTTGACCGACAGGTGCACGTCCTCTAACCTAACACAACCTTAGAATTTTTAAACAAAAGGTACAAAAGCTTCATATTACCTAACAATATTATGTATAGCTGATTTAGTATTTGGTTGAATAACTTTTACTTTTAATAACTTCAGTACATCTATGAGGCATTGAGTCAATAAGATCTTTGCATCTTGCCACGCATCCGCGCATTGTGGTCCATAGTTCAATAGCATTTGAAGGTTGTTTCTCTGCAAACATATGTTTTATGGGCTTAAGGCCAGGAGACTGAGCTGGCCACGCCATAAATTTAACCCCATTAACCCGAAATCACTCATTTGCCAATTTACTAGTGTGTTTCTGGTAATTATCTTGTTGAAATATCCATTTTAAAAACATATTCCACTCTGCATATGGCATCTTTTCTTTTTTCTAAATGACCAACATAGACTTACCTATCCATTATGCCTCTAATGGAATGAATTTTGCTTACACCATTATATGAAAAGCTTTCCCATATCATTAGTTTACAACACCATGTTTAACTGTCTTTTGTGTATACGGAGCTTTATATTCGGTATTGGACGGACCTCCAACATACTGTCTAGACAGAGTACCACCAAATAAAAATATTTTCCTTTCGTCGTTCTACAGTTTGTTTCTCCATTTTTCTTTCGGTCAATCGATATGTCCTTTGACAAACTTTAAGCGAGCTCCTGCCTATTTTTTTCTCCCATGGCATCAATCGTGGACTTGTTACAAATAAATTGCTGTCTGTTAGTCGTCTACGAATAGTAGGGCCTCTTACGGCAAGATTCAGAACCTTTTGAATTTTTTTACAAAGACGCCAAAGACATACAATTCGGCGATTATCGGGAGTTGTTGTTTTACGTTTGTCTCCAAACGTTTCCTGTTTTCTTTTTTTTATATTTTATTGCATTTCCGATCATTTAATCGGGGGAACTTAAGGTTTCTTTAATCCTAATATATATTATGAATCTTTCTGTAAGTCTGTTTTCTTGTTTGTTTGTTGGTTAACAAACGCCTGGACCGATTTTCTTCAAATTTTGGATCTAGATCAAGCTTTTGTCGGTGCAAATTATAGGCCGGTGCAGAAATGGGCAAAAATTAGTACTTTAATGCATGAATGCTGTATTTTATTAAGTATTTGGTTAAGTTTTCCAAATACCAATAGATGTTTCGTTTCTAAATTTGAACCAAAAGAGGCCAAAAACGAGAAAATTGTGTGCATTTATATTTAAGACTTATGGTGTTTTCTTTTCTACCAAAAAATGTGCATTTTATTAACGCAAAATGCAATTTTGCGTTTGTTTCTGAAAAATGTTGCCCCCTATAAAAGGGTGGTATGTTTTATTCTAAAAAAAATAATTCGCACTTGCCAATGGTGGAGGGTATTGCATTTTATGCCCTATATAAATCGAGAGTGCTGATAATGCCCTGTAAAGCAGATGATTTCTGTTGTTATAGGGCAACCAGATGAAATGTAAAAAAGTTGCCTGGTATTGTTTTCCAAGTTGTTTTCAAGTTAATTTTTTCATTGTTTTGTTGAGTAACATTAAGGACACTTTACGTTATTAAAGCTAAAATTGCATTCAATGTTAGAACAGTGTTAAAATATATTTTTTTTTGTTATAAAAAAAAGCTCTCAAAAAATAAAGTTGAAAAATTAGCGATCTGGCAATACCTTTTTCATATTTACATTTTTTTTATTGAAAACAAATCAAAAAATACAACATATTTTTAGGTGTAAAAATCTATTTTATTTACAACATATTTTTAGGTCTAAAAATCTGTTTTACTTTCGAATATTTAAATAAATCAGTTATCAGGTTCATTTGATGAAAAAGAATTACTGAACTTATTTCAACGTAGTCAACAAATCAAATAAAAAAATGGCTTTACAACAGGGTTGGTCAAAACGTTTTTAATGCACCTTGTAAGAGGGTGGCATTTTTTTTTTGTAGAAAAGAAAACACCATTAGAGTATTCAAAAAACTGGGTTGTTTGTTAAACCGGTTTCCGAATACATAATTTGAAAAATTGCATTTTTAATAAACCGGTTTTTTATTTATTGTTATTTTTATTGCAAAAATTACCCAAAAATAGTTTCTTTCTTTTTAAATTTAAAGAAAAACTTCTATAATAAATGGCCATCTTTTTTGTACAAATACCTCTCAAACAATGCCCGCTAATACTTTGATTTTTTAAGTGTTAATAATAAAAATTTTTAAATTTCTTTAACAACAACAAATAATCACGATTTTATTTTTTTTTTAATTTCAAAACATTTTTAATTTTTTAAACTAAAACAAACTACATAACCCGGTACAATCAATCATACAACGCCTGGTACAATCTGCTAGTTTCTTTATAATGGTGTTTTCTTTTCTACCAAAAAATGTGCATTTTATTAAGGCAAAATGCAATTTTGCGTTTGTTTCTTAAAAATGTTTCGCCCTCTAAAAGGGTGGTGTGTATGTTTTATTCTAAATAATTCCCCTTGCTAATGTTGGAGGGCAAAGCATTTGATGCTCTGTATAAATCGAGAGTGGTGATAATGCCCTGTAAAGCAGATGACTTTTGATTATTTATAGGGCTATTGATGATATTTAAAAAAGTGGCTTGGTATTGTTGACCAATTTATGTGTGTTATGTCTCAAATAAAAAATGACATTACGACAGGGTTGGTCAAAAATTTTTTTATTGCACCTTTTAGGAGGGTGACATTTTCTTTGTAGAAAAGAAAACACCATAAGTTTTGCCTTTTTTTTTGAAGATTTTTAATTTGTCTTCACTTTTCTTCAGGACAGTGCTTTCCTCTTCCCATTAAAATTTATGAGATTTATTGTAGAAAAAGTTTTAACTTCATTTTCCATACTTACTTTTAACATTTTTTTTTTTAAATTATAACACTCACACTCCTATTTTTATGATCAACCGAAGTCACACAAATAAAATAAAATAAAACAATTTCACCAAAAAATATTGAAGTTATTATGAGATTCTCTTTTCGTTTTTTTTTCATGTTTTGCAAATTGTTACAATAAAAAATTTGAAACTTTAAAAATATTACATGCTAATACGCCTATTATTTTGAACACAGCTGTACATACACTAGAGCTATCATTTACTTAATAATGTGCACATGCAGCGTTTGTATGTGTAGGTTCCCGTGTGCATAACAAACTTAAATGTTGAGTGCAAGTGTTTACCACAATTTATTTCAACACACACACACAATCACAAACTCAAATGGAGGGAGTGAAGAGAGAGAGAGAGTAAGTAAGAGAAAATGTGGTGTTTGTAGTTCTATTTACACAGAATTGCAATGCAATATTTAAAAGTGGAATGGTAAAGATGAAAAGCCATGTCTATGTTTGCTCTATTTTTTCTATTACTCTCGCAAAGCTTTATTTCCCCTTTCATTTTTTACTCGCTATTTGGACCTCTCTAATGCCCTCCCTCCTCCTCCTCCTCGTTTGGTGTAGACGATGGTGGCAACGAAATTAAAACCATTGAGGATTTTTAATTCTTGTTTTTTTTCCGCGCTACTTCTGTCTCTCCATCTCCATCTCTATTTCATTTCTATTTGGCATTTCAATAAAGTTAATGAAAATTTATATTTGAAAACGTTTTTCTTTCATTTCTATTTCAATATATTTTTTTCTTCTTTCTATTTTTTTATTTTAGAGTGTGAGAAAGTATATGAAAACGATTAAGTGTCAATGAGAAAGAGAAATGTAGAGAGTGAGAGAGAAAGAGAAAGGAAAAGTATAAAATCAATACATGCATAAATAAAGAGTAAAAGTGTGCTTAACTTAGGCTGCCTTGTTTGCCTATTCAAATGATTTTTAGTGCAAAAGGTGTGAATAATTCAAGAATAATTTATGCCTTCCCCCCCTTCCCCTCAACTACTTGAAATTTTATTCCAAAAAAAAAAAAGAAAATCTTTCTTTAACTTTAATTACAAAACCACAATTACTATATTTGGCAATATGACTTATTTTATGGCATAATTTAACTCTTCTTCTTGGTATTTCCTAACTTTTAGAGATTAATTTAAATGAATATTTATTAGAGAGGAAAGCATCAATAACGAATATCTTAAAATTCGTTAATTAAAGCCATCTCTTGAAAAAGTACTAGGATTCCTTAAGCAAAGTTTCTTACCATTACATCCAAGACAATAACCCAAGGTCTTTTTTGGCTGTAAGACAATCTTATCTTCATTTAAGGACACTTGATTAAAAAAGTAATGAAAAGGAAATAATTGAAATTATAAATGAGAATAAATAAACGCGGTATTTCATGTCTAGAAAATCTCTTACAAGTTATTAAAGACACAAACCTAAAGTAAAAATGCACGAACTGAGAGCAGCTTTCCCAAAAGTAGGCAACACATCCTTCAATTAAATTTTTATTGATTTTATTTTAATTTTTATTGGAATTAAAAAGAAAAGAAATTTAAATGTCATTGAAAATAAAAATTTTCTATCGATTGATCAATTCTTAAGAGCAATAAAACGTGGTATTTAACGCCTATAAAATTTTTTACAAATTTATTAAAGACACAAACCTAAAGTAAAAATGCACAAACTATTTTGTTGCATACATTTTGAAGCTAATCAATCAGAGCAGCTTCCCAAAAGTAGGCAACACATCCTTCAATTAAATTTTTATTGATTTTATTTTAATTTTTATTGGAATTAAAAAGAATAGAAATTTAAAAGGCAATGAAAATAAAAATTCATCAATTCTTAAAAGCAGCAATAATATTTTCTTAATGACAAAGACACTTGATTACAAAAGTAATGGAAAGAAATTATTGAAATATTAAATGAGAATAAATAAACGCAGTATTTAGTGCCTATAAAATTTCTTATAATTTATTAAAGACGCAGACCTAACGTAAAAATGCACGAACTATTTTGTTGCATACATTTTGAAGTTAATCAATCAGAGCTGCATCCCAAAAGTAGGCAACACATCCTTCAATTACATTTTTATTTTATTATTAAAAAGGAAAGAAATTTAAAAATCAATGAAATTAACACGGTATTTAATGCCTATAAAATTTATTAAAGGCACAAACCCAATATTTTGAGGTTATTATATCAAATTTGCCTCCCAAAAGTAGGCAATAGCTTTCTACATTAAATTTTTATTGGCGATTTTAATTTAAAACAGAAAAGAAATTTAAAAATCAATGAAAATAAAAATTTTCTATTGATCGATCAATTCTTAAAAGCAACAACAATATTTTCTTAATGAAATATTTTTTATTTAACTTTTTTTTTTTTTTACGCACGCCTATAAATATGTTTTACTTTTATTGTTACTACCATCATCTCTATAAAAAAGAAAAGAAATTCTATTAAAGCAACGTTTCCATAATTTATGACAAATGTTGCCCAGAAATATAATGATGATGACTGTTTGGAAATTTCTTTTTATTTTATTTTACTTTTTTCGTGTTCCACAAGTTTTTAACCAAAGTACAAAGGAAAACTTTCAATCAAATAGGCCATGTGCCTATAAATGCCTACATTTAATGAGTGTTTGTTTACATTGTTTATGAAATTTTTATATTTCATGTTACACCGCCTTTAAAATATGTTTTACACAAATACGAACAGTTAATAATAAATTTTCCAATAGAAAGTCTAACGAAAAAATATGGTGCCTATCTTAAGGCAAATAAATAATGAAATACAATGAAACAATATACTGAGTGTGTATGTGTGCATGTGTGTGTTTACAACAAAACTAAAGTAATTTGAAAATATAAAGAAAAACAAATAGAAAACCAATAACAATAAAAGGAAAAGAAGAAAAAAAGAAAAACTACAAAGCAAAATTTAAAAGCATATTAAAGTACACTCTATCTATTGTACACATATGAGGCATACTTTTAGGAGGACTTAAACTCATAAAAATTGAAAACGACTGAAAAAAAAAGAAATTCCAAGTAAATCGGCTTTAATAAATAATGTTGAGACTACCAACCATGACTTGGGAAACCTTAACATTGATTTTCTATGAAATTTATCTAGCGATGGCAGAGGGGTAGTGGCTGGAGTAAGGGGGGATAAATGAAATTACCCCCTGCTAAGGCTGTTTCTTTACTGAATCCATAAAACTTAATCTAAATTGTCAGGAAGACATACACAAAAGCATCGCAAAAAAAATGAAAAAAACAGCCGAAAACGAAAAATCTTTCGATGATAAACTGCCATTGTATTCGACTTATAACATCATTATTATGATTATTACGATTGCTTTGTGTCTCTATACCCTCACACCACCTCCCCCTTCCAACCATTTGGTTTTTTTTTAGAGGCCATGGGGCTCATATGTTGTGCCAGCCAAAGCTGGGAGACATTTTTGATGTTGTTTTTCTTGTTTTTTTTTTGGGCCATAAAAAAACGACATGAAAAATTCTTGTCATTTGCGATTTTATTGGAATGTTTTGTTTGCAGGATGGTGGCAATTTGTTGCCAAAGCAACTGTCGAGGGCAAATGTTGCCCTTAGGAAACTGAACAGTTTGAAATGGACTGCCATTGGTTCTACTTACAATAAAAAAGTGTTGTGGAGGAAATTGGTTTTTGGACGAAGGATAAATTATTTTCAGCAGTAGGCGATGTAACTATGCACCTGGACCACGCTTTGAAATTTTCACAATGGCCCAACTGACCATTTCAGCGTTCTCGAAAACGCAAGTGAACCATACTTCTGCCGTATTTACACAACTTGGGCCGCTGTGATGCACCATGTGACTGTCGTATTTACATGGCACCCATCACAAAGCATTCTGAAAGACAGCTTAGCTATCAGAGCTAGGACGGGTTTTCGGCTGACGCCTGACTCTCAACGAAATGACATGGCATTGCAATTGTCACAACACAAGGTTACCGGGACATGGTGGAATTTCGGAGGACTGCCATCATGCGAATGATGGCTCTCCATTTGTAAACCCATTGATAACCTGCTTGCACAGAATTCATAATACACACACAGTTTCCTATGCGATTGGCATTGTATACGGGCAAGGTACTGCAGAAAATTTGTTCATTGCTAGGTAAGAGGCACTGGGAAAGTCTGCTGGATCTCCAGAGTACCCTGCTTAGCGTAGATGTCTTTGGTAAGTCTGCTGGATCTCCAGAGAACCCTGCTTAGCGTAGATGTCTTTGGTAAGTCTTTAGTTTTGTCCACATGGCCAAGGGATTCTGCAGGAACTTTTCTTTACCTTTTAAGTAAAAAAAACTATTCTTGGAAAAAATATTTTTCAAGCCTTTGCTTCACTTGAAACTATTCAAACTAATGAAATCGTTTACAGAAGTAAGCCTCCTCTAATGGGAAATCCAAAAAATTATTTTCAACAATGGCGGTACAATTTTGCCTGCCACTATAGCATGTAATGCTGTTGATTTTAGTTGCGTGTGTAGGAATTCTAGGGAAGAGGAATGTAGCGGCGGGAGAGGGAAATCAAAACCGTAGATCATATCAAATTTTTGCCATCATTATGGTGGCGTTTATGGGTATCTTATCAAACAAAACAAAAAAAATAAAAATAAAAATGAAACAAAAAGCAAATCAACAACAGCAGTAAATGATATAAAATAATGAACAAGGAGAAGGAGAGGGAGAAGAGAAAAATTATCGAAAACTGACGACATCAAAAAGATATGCCTCCTCCTGTCCCAGTACATGTGGTGTGCTGTGCTGTGCGATTATCTTAATTTGGTTAAGCAAACACAACATCAAAAACAAAGCAAAGCACTCTCCTTCTGCTCACGTACTTATTAAATAAAGGCGAACAAATTTTTTTTTATTCTATTCATCCATAATCACATACATCCCCCTCCTCCCCGCTTTATGGAATCCATAAAAAGCTGTCATAAAAATCTTTTTCTCGGGTTTATTATTTTCTTTCTTTCTTTATTTTTTTTTTACAGTCCTCCTTAACATATGCACAATTTTATGTTACAAAAAGAGCAGAAGCATGAAATAATTGCTTGTATTTAAGAGTGTGTGTGTGTGTGTGTGTGTGAGCTTTTAGTATGTCTATCGAAATGATTATTTAAATAATATCATATAATAAGACATACACACACAGAGCCACATATACACCCGCGTAGAGAACACAATCCTATTAAATCTTAATTAAGACAGAAAATATCTCCTAAAAGAAAATGATTAAAATACTCAGACACACACACACACACGCGGACATACTTGCATTATGAAAAAGGTGTAGCATATTTAAAGGCTTAATTAGAAAATACGCATTAAATTCTTTTTCTTAATAAGAAAAAATGACAATTAAGCCAGCAAAAGCTATGCAAGATAAGGTCAGATTTACGTTTTGAAATGAAATTTTTAAGCAAATAATTGCATTTTAATTTCTTTATGATCCTAACAGATAGAAACCGACAATTTAAATTATTACGATAAAATAATTACAAGCAAAATAATAAAAAAATTAAAAAAAAACAGTATTAAAGACCTAAAAGTAGACTACAATAATTGGGCATTAAAGAAATTTTGAAAATTGTAATTGTAAATCCATAATAAATAATGAGAAAAAGAAAAAAATAATTGAAAAAGAAAGTCATCCAAATAGGAACAGTGGGAAGTAAAAGTGGATACATTAAATAATTTTTTTATTTTTCTAATACAAAATAATGTAAAATTCAAAATAAAAATTTATAAATTTTACTGTAAAAATGACGGTGCAATATTGAAATACAGTCAAACCTCTATAAATTAAATCACCATTAGTCCAGAAAAATAACTTCAATTTATAGAAACTTCAACTTTGGGAAGTAAATTTACAAATAATCTAGATGCTGTAGCCACGAGATATGGTTCAATTTATAGAAACTTCAAGTAATAGAAGTTCAAATTATAGAGGTTCGACTGTACATTATTGTAAATGTACTCAGTTTTGCAGATTTTTTACTGGATGTAAAATCTTTCAAACTATCTACTGAATATTGTGCAATATTCATTCATGCGTTTTTTTCGGTTATAATTGAGCATAAATTCTTAATTTGGATTGAAGTTCGTCCTTTAATCCAGCTACTTTACATATATACACACATAATTGGTCATAACAACCCTTTAGTCTGGATTATTGACCTAGTTTCTCACACCACTATGTTGTGTGTGTGTTAATTTTATTCATAAGTGGCCGGGGACCTACAGTTTAAAGTCGACTCCGAACGACAGTTTTTTCTTTTTAGGAAATTTTTATGGCAATTTTATTTAGTTTCAGACTTTGTCAGAAATCTGATGAGAGGAAATCGCAGTAGGAAATACTTTTGGCCTTGGGCTCGAACCCTGGCTTTACGTCTAATAAGGGACTTCAATCCGGCTGCTTTACTATCTGAAAATTGCACTAACCTAATACTATGTTCCGACATGTACTTTTATTGTCTCAATATTCGGTTTATTGAGCACAATATTTTAAGTGTTCAGACATAATAATATACCCAGTTCAGCTGCTTATTCAATATTTATTTGCTGTTAAACATAACAGCTGGTTGTTTCAAGAACATTGTTTTTGTTTCGGTTTTTTTTTTGTTTCTATTTGTTGACATTTAAGCTGTCAAATATCAACAGGATGTGTTCGGAAAATTGTAATATGCTCAATATTGAAACACTATATTGTAAATGTACTCAGTTTTGCACATTTTTTCTTACTAAAATTAGATTATATGGATCTTTCTAACTATCTACTGAATGTTGTGCTTTATTATCTGAAAATTTCACTAACCTAATACTATGTTCCGACAAGTACTTTTATTGTCTCAATATTCGGTTTATTGAGCACAATATTTTAAGTGTTCAGACATAATGATATAACCAGTTCAGCTGCTTATTCAATATTTATTTGCTGGTAAACATAACAGCTGGTTGTTTCAAGAACATTGTTTTTGTTTCGGTTTTTTTTTTTGTTTCTACTTGTTGACATTTAAGCTGTCAAATATCAAGAGGATGTGTTTGGAAAATTGTAATATGCTTACTGAACGTATTTTATGACCGTGCTATATTTTATTTCTAACTCAATATTATAACAATTTTCGTATTTTATTGTGCAATAATTAATTGAAACTTTATATGAATTATTGAGCTCAATAATGGCGCTTATTGCGATTTACGCAATAAAAGTGCATGTCTGAACATAGTATAAGCATTGTTTAACTATGTTTTAGGTTAGCTTAAATAGGGAAGTTATGTCCAAAAAGTTTTTGAAAATTCGTCTAACGACTTTAAATATTGTCTTGAATGTAGGTGTAGTTATAAAGACTCGATTTGTTTTCCCACTTCCCAATCTAACACAGCCTCTAGCCTGCCCTTATGGAACTCCTTTAAGGAATTGACTTTGATTTTTAACTTTTTGATATTATTGTTGTTGTTCTTATTACAAATACAATACGCACTTCAGTACAACAACAATACAACACAAGTCTTTATAAGTAAAACTGTTTTATTCATAAAAATAGAAAGAAAGAAAAACGAAACACCGATTATTTGCTTAGAAAACTTTTAATAAAATCCTGTAATCGAAAAACGTAAGCGAAAGAAAACCCCATTTTCTTTCTTTCTCTCTTTCTCTCTCTCTCTCTCGCTCTCTCCCTTAGGAAATCTAAGAAAATCCGTAGCAAGTTAGTCCAGGAAATGGCATAGAAGGGGGAGAGAGAGGGAGGCAAACTATTAAAGTAAAGAAATCAAAAGCGAGTACTTTACACGATTATCGATTTATTGTTCGAATACTTAGTCGATATTACAAAAGAAAAGCGAAAACTTCTCTGCCATCCAGCCATTACATTTAAGTTTTTATTTCTTTTCTAAAGATTTTCTTCCGCCTTTTTTTTTCTTACTTTACCTCCAACTATTGAAGGCAATTTGTTTTTGAAGTAAGAAGAGTACGGAAGCCTGTCTTATACGCTGTACTTGCAAACTGTATTGTGTTGTCATAGGCCAAGTACAATACGAAACTTTATGTTTCAACAATCAACCAACGTAGAGACTCAAATTAAAGGCCAAATAGAGTCAGTTAAGCCTTACGTGCGGTAAATTGTTAACGATCTAAATTGTTGCTTTAACCTTACTCTACGTCGCTCTATCTCTCTCTTCCCTCTCCCCCCTCTCGCTCTATGTATTTATTTTTAATATTCTTTGAAATCAGAGAAAACTTTCCTTATCCAACTTAAATACAAAGAAGAAATATGTTAAAAGCAACACACACAGCAAGAGAGAGAGAGAGAGAGAAGCCTAAAAGTAGATTTTTACTTTTAGTTAATATTTGTTAAAGCCTCAAAGTATGCTTTTAATTTTTAATGAGCAATCCAAAGTTATTTGCAAGCTCTTTTAGAATTTTATTGCTAATCATGATTGGCCATTTTATTAAGAGTTTTTACGATAAACTTGCATTCCAAACTCCTTTTAAGTAAATGTTTCTGTCTTGTTGTTTTGTTTTTCTTAATTTATAGCCTTGTTATTGACGCAAAAGTAGGCTTTAAATTCTTTCTTTCTGTTGTATAAGCAAATACACTATAAAAATAAGCTTTAACAGCTTAAAAGTTTGAAGAAATAAAAAAAAAAATCATTTTTATACTCCTTAAGTTATGCTAAGAAAAGTTAATTGGTCTAAGAAGAAGAAATCGCTTCGATTTGCTGTCCCAAACAGAATTTAAAATTAAAAAAGAGTACCCTGGTAGTCTAGTGGGTAGTGTGCTAGATTATCAGGGACTATTAGTCTTGGATTTGATTCCCAATAGAGACTCTAATCTGTGGCACTACAACGCGCACAGGCTCTAAGTTACTCAGTTCGTATATAATTAGAATATGATTTGTAATTCTATGTATTGTAATTAATAAATAAATTAAATAAAATTAAAAAATTTGAGTTAAATAATAAATAAAAAAATGTATTTAAAGAAAATGTAGCCTATTTTTAGGCTTTCTAAAATTAAACTCATTGCTTTCCTTAAAGCTAAAATGAAATGGAATATGAAAACATAAACCAATTAAAATAGAAAAAATATTTAAAATTTTAAAGCATACTTTTATGCTGAAAATTAAAAGAAAAGTTTTAATATTTTTAAAGCATACTTTTGGGGCAAATATATTTCTTGTAATTCTATTGTAATTAATAAATAAATTAAATAAAATTAAAAATTTTAGTCAAATAAATAAATAAAAAAATTTTAAAGAAAATGTAGCCTATTTTTAGGCTTTCTAAAATTAAACTCATTGCTTTCCTTAAAGCAAAAATGAAACGGAAATGAAAAATATGAAAACATTAACCAATTAAAATAGAAAAAATATTAAAAATTTTAAAGCATACTTTTATGCTGAATATTAAAAGAAAATTTCAATATTTTTAAAGCATACTTTTGGGGCAAATATATTTCTTGTAATTCTATCGTAATTAATAAATAAATTAAATAAAATTAAACAATTTTAGTTAAATAAATAAATAAAAAAATGTATTTAAAGAAAATGTAGTCTATTTTTAGGCTTTCTAAAATTAAACTCATTGCCTTCCTTAAAGCAAAATTGAAACGGAATGTGAAAACATAAAACAATTAAAATTGAAAAAATATATAAAATTTTAAAGCATACTTTTATGCTGAATCTTAAAAGATAATTTAAATATTTTTAAAGCATACTTTTGGGCAAATATATTTCTTTTTTAAATTTTTAAAGAAACATTTTTGTTAAAGAGAGTTTATTTTGATAACAAAACCATGACAAATTATTTAAAGAACTATGCGTATAATTAAGGGTCACAGCCCTTACAATGATGCCAGTTATTTTTGTTGTTGCCGTTGCTGTTGCTGTTGGTGATGTTGTTCTTATTTCTTGTTGCCATAGATGCCTTATAACAAATGAGTTTTTTCAACTTTCTTAGACAAGAAACGAGAAAAAAAAAGCGAAACAGAAAAGAAATTGGAAAACGTCGTGGAAAAATTCTCAAACAATATGTTGTTTTTCGAAACTCATCCATTCATTCATTCATTCACTCAGGCAGACAGACAGACAGACAAACAGAAGACATGCTCTCATTCACAGTCATTTGTGAGAAAACGAAAAAGAATTCCTTTTTTTTCCTTTTGTTTTGTTTCATTTTAAACTGTTGTTGTGTTGTATGAGTGTTGGTTTATTGTGTTGAGCAAATAAAAAAAAAAACAAGAAAAGAAAATAAAGACGAAAATGGAAAAATGCTCACACAAAATAACTGCAACAACCAGCAGCGCATTCAAAACAAAATATTGTACGCGCTCTTGTGTTGTCTTGGTTTGTCTTGTCTTCTCGTCTTTTGCCAGTTAAAATTTTCGGTTTCTCAGCTTAGCTTCACAGCTTCTTTAAGGTTTTTTTTTTCGGGTGCTACTGCTGATGCTATTGCATCCACACTCACTTGCTGTTGAGGTCTTCTTTAGTCATCATCATGGCACTACAACATGTTCTTTAGAGCATCAATTTTAGTTTCCTTTTTGTGTGTGTGTGTGTGAGTGATTTTTTTTATCAGGTTTTAACAACTGCAGCAGATTTTCATTTTAGCCACTTTTGACACCATTTAACATTTACAAATACTACAAAGAAATACGACTGGTGAACACATTGTGATGGAGAAGAGGTGGGGGGGGTATAGATGTGGTATCCAAAGTATTATCCCCTTGAGAAAATGTTTAAATACACATCTATTCTTAGGAATAAACTTATGAGAGCACGTATAAAATCTCACATTTATTTAGAAAGGAAAGATAGAGATAGTAGTAGCACAGTGGCAAGCAAAAGTTGTGAAACAGAAACAAAAAAAAAACAAAATAATACTTATGAAATTTAAAATAATTCGCTTTTCCTAAACGTATGCTATAGAAAAAGAATTTTTCGATCATTATTTTATATTGGAGCTACACCAGCTTTGAAAATAATTAAGATTTGGAGGGGATTTTTAGTTTTAATATGAGAAAGTTTATTTCACATACATGTTAAATTCCTAAAAATTTATTTGTTTAACTTGTTTAGATTCTCTTTACCTGAAAGTATGCTATAGAAATAAAAATTTTCGTTCAATATTTTATATTGGAACTACCTACTACACCAGTTTTGAAAAGTATTTGAGATTTTAATTTTATTATGAAAAAGTTTATATTAACATGTACTATATGTACTCCTAAAATATACTACATTTATTTATTTAATTTGACTTACTGTGGAAAATTTTTGCACAATTTAAAAAAAATTGTACTTGGTAGTATTTTATTATTCTGAAATGAATGAAAAATCCAAGGCCTAAAAAGGAATCTTTAAAGTTTTATATAAACCTTAGCCTAAAAATATGCAATTTTTTTCTTTTAGTTTTAAATAAACATTTAATATTTTAAACTATGTTAGTTTCCTTGGTTTTGCTTTTACTTCCCACTGTATTGAAAGAAAACTAAGAAATAAAAATTTTTTTATCGAACTCTGGAGATAGAATTTCTTTTTGAAAGCATAGGTTACAAATCCTATTTCTATCCTTTTATTTATTTTTTTTCTCTCTCTGATTGTGAAACGTGAGAATGTATAACAGTTTTTAAACACATACATACATACGTAAACACATAGCCATTTACACACATGTATGTAGAAATTGTTCATGTTATACAGCTGCAAAGTATGCTGTAGTTTTTGGAAAAACTTTTTTTTTACAAATTTTCTTTTAACGAGGGTTGGCTATAATGGTCTAAGCTTTTTTCACCATATTTAAGTTAAATCCTGACTTTTTTTCACATGTTATTTTTGGGTTTTACCATATTTTCCCCCTCTCTCTCTCTCTCTCTCTTCGTTTTCTACTCTTTGTCATTGCCTTAATACTAGTTAAGATATCTCAGGTTGTTGTCATGTCTTTGACTATTTCTTCGTAGGATTTCGTTGTATACTTTTGGGGTGCTCAATACTATACATTTTAGTTCTTTCATTTCTTTCAATTCTTCTTTCTTTTTTGGTAATTTTCTTTTCTTAAATTTTTTTCTGCTGTTGTTCTTATTGTGTTTTGTGAACTCTTGGCTGCTGCTGCTGTTATTGCAAAAATTTTTCCGATAATACTTTCAATAACTATTAAAGGTATTTAGTTTTGGATTTTTAACAAATCCTCCGTTTTTGTGCTGTTTTCATTCTCTTTTTGCAAAGAGTGGAGAAGGGTGAAATGCTGCGTCTGTTTAAACTTTATCTCTTGGCAATATTTTCAGCAATATTTATAGTTAAGAAACATGGCAAGAGTTTATCATTTTTAAATGGATTTTCTGGTCGCTTAATAGAAATGTGTTACCAAACAAGATACCAACCTTCCTCCACCTCCTCCTTTTTCTTTGGCTGTGTATTTAAAATATTTGTAAGTTTTATTTTTTTTCTATTTCCTTTATTTATTGAATCTCAGTTTCGTAATTCTATTTATTTGATAATCAATCCCTTAAAGTATGATTTATTTTATGGCAGCTTGTTTTTCTATTGCCCCCTTAAAATATGCTGCAAAATTTTTAATAATGCTTGAAAGCAGAATTTTCAAAATGATTGATAAAGTTTTTTGTTTTCTTTTCTTATTTCCAATGATAGCGAATATTTAAAAAGATATGAAATAAATATATACATCCTTCGCCATTACAAGCCAATGTCCCTCAGGGGAGGATTATCTTCGGTTTTTTACACACATAGGGCACGAACATCGACATTGTTCGTTAAAAAGAGCGTGAAAATGCTTTGCGATGCTTGTCAGCTTTCAGTAAAGCAGATTTTTGTCGCTTCTTTTGGAAATTTTGTTGTATATCAACTATACACCCAAAGAAAAATTACCGTAGGATCCACTATTTTTTAATGAGATTCACTAATAACAAAGAGAAATTATCTCCATTTTTAGAAGAATATTTGTCAAGTTAAATAAGTAGTTTTAAGTAATTTCCATTTTTCATTACATAAACCTATTATTAGGTTACACTTGAAAATATTACTAACAATTTTCCTTTGGATTATACACATGCCTCTCACAAATACACTCAAATTTTTATCCTGTTCTCTTTGTGGCGACGTCTGATTACAAGCCTTTAGTTAGGATTACGATCTAGTTTCTGACACCATACTGCGGACCTGCAGTATAAAGTCTACTTCAAACGACATATTTTTTTATAAAACTTTTCATGATAATTTTATTTACTCTCAGAGTTTTCGCCAGAAATCTCCTGAGAGGAAGACGCTGAAGAATTATTTTCAAATGTTTTTTTGATGTCAGACCTGAGATTTGAACTCGGGCCTTATGTCTAATAAGCCAACACAATACCTACTAGACCAGGGCAACCATTTTTCTTGATCATTTTATTTCATTTTTCTAGTTCTTTGCCATAAAATAGGTGAAGGAAGTGTACGCCATAGGCTACTTAGAAGACTTTACGACTTTCTTCAGTTAGGACTACAATCTAGCTTCTCACATTAATCAGGTTGTGTGTGTTCATTTTATAGACTGGCTGGAGACAGTTTGATGTTAACTCTGCTGAAAGACAGAATTTTATTTCATTCTCCGTGTTCTTTGCCAAAAGATTGCTGAAGGAAGTGTGCAACTTAGGCTACTTAGATGACTTAATGAAGTTTATGCTGACAATACATAAAATGCATACATACAGTAAGACCCCGCTTCACTTGAGGGTTACTTTCCAATAGGTTCCAGCGCTGAAGGAAGCATCATTAAACGGGGCAACTTTAAACGTCTGTACATATAAAGCACAGTTGGAATCTTTGTTCAATACATCCTGCGATTTAGGGGAATCCCAATACTACCACGTAATACTGAAACAGCACTAAGTGGGGTCTTACTGTAATTGGCTATTACAACCCTCAGGATTACAATTTAGCTTCTCCCTCCACTTATGTTGTGTGTGTGTGTGTGTTTTTCTTTTGTACATGAGCGGCGGGGGAAATACAGTTAAAATTCAACTCTGAATGACAGATTTTTTTGAGAAACTTTTCATGACAATTTTATTTACTTTCAAGAGTTTTTGCTAGAAATCTATTGAGAGAATGTTCGCCTAAGAAATATTTTTTTTTTCTTCATAATTTCATTTAACTGGAGATGACTGACCTGGGCTATGAACCGAGGCCACACGTCTAATAAGCGAAGACACTCTCTACTAGATCACGGCAACTTCATTGAGCCTGTCTACAAGCCGAGAAGGTTGGGTTCGAACTCTAATCGATATGAAAAGGCCCAGGTTTGAATTCCATATCACAAAATCACCATGTTGGGGTTAGAGAATATTCAGAATGAGAGTTCTTTAAGTGCATAAATGAAGAATACTAAAGAATTGAAAAACAAAACACGCTGGCAACTGGCAATTTAAAACTTTTATAATGTGGCCACATTCAGGTTAAGACATTTGATGCCAAGGACGAGTATATTCTTTTTTGGTAAAGTATCCCGCATTGCCAAGACGAGTATACTCGTCCTAATCTAAATATATTATATAAAGAGGAGGCTTTTGAATTAGCAAATTTTTTTTTTATTGCCAATCGATAACAGGGGAATTTCTAATTTCTGCTCATTTCCATAATAAGTCTCGTTTTATTCCATTTTCTTTTGTTTTATCCATTTGCGTGATTTATTATTTTGTTTTTCTACTAAAACGTATGCAAATTCGAAAAAGAATATCGTGTTCTTCTGCTGCCTTCCTATTGCCAATGACGAGTATACTCGTCTTTTATTTTCTCTGCTTGTATGAGAATGTATGTGGTTTTACCAAGAAATAACAGGGTTTTGATTAACAATAACACTTAAAATGTAAATGAGGAAGACTTGATATACATTTATGGGATGTGTTACTTTGTTATTATAGCTTGAGGTCTACTGTAGTAGGACAAATTGCTTTTTAGACGAAAAGAATAATTCCAGACAAGTTGATTAAGAAACCATTTTCGGTGGGATTATCCTCATGGTCTCCAAACTTTAGGAGATTCGAAATTTTTTTAATTAATTTTTAGAGGTCGCAGTGGTCTAGTAGGTAGTGTGTGGGCTTTTTATATGAAAGACCCGAGTTCGAATTCCATGTCGGACATGAAAACGAAAATTTGAAAATAATTTTTCGGTGACTATCTTCTCAGCAGATTTCTGGCAAAAAGTTTGAGAGTAAAAAATTGCCATGGAGTCGACTTTAAACTGTAGGTCCCTTTACTCATGTATAAAATTAATGCACACAACATAAGTGGTGTGAGAAGCTAGGTCGTACTCCTGACTGAAGGGTTGTAATGGCCAATTATGTATGTATGTAGATAGCCAGTGGAAAAGGCTACCACATTACTGGCAATGCGTTATATACATGGACCGCTACCCGGAATACACTACAGTGGCCAAGCAGGCTAAGCAAAAATGTAATCCAATGGGTCAATGCGACCAATTCTGACAAGTACACGTCCTCTAACCTACTTAATTTAAGCTTGGCAGCGAATCTGTTAATTTTGTTATGTTTTCATGGACTTGAGTTACTAGTGATTTTTCCCCCCCATAAGTAGGCAACAAAATTTGCTTTTATCGATGGACTTTTTTGTAACATACTTTAAGAATAATTCCAGACAAATGTTATATTAACGGAAGCCATTTTCGGGTGGGTATTTATTGCTGTTCTCTCGCTCTTGCTCTCAACCTCTCTCTCTCTCTCTTTCTCTATGGCTTCCTTAACACTTTCAGTTTTGCTCAACTTTAGGGTATGTATTCCGAAATTTTTTTTCGTTTTTTTTTTGTGGCAATTTTTCTATTTCTGCTGCTGCTGTTGCGGTTGTTGTTGTCTTTGTTTGTTACATTTATTTAAATTACCCTGTTTTCTTGTAAAAAAAAGAACTGAAAATGCGAAAAAGAAAAATTCTTTAGAAAAATGAGCACATTACACTTGAGACAAGGCTATTTCGTTTTCCTCAACGCTTCGCTCCTCTTATTTTCAGCCCCTTACTGAGATGGCTTGGCTTGGCTTGGCTTTTGTCTCTACAAATATTATATTTTTCCGCTTTTTTTTGTATTCATTTTCATCATCACAGTCTTTATTCTTGTTATTTTTGGTTTATTTTTGTTCCTTCTTCTTTTTTTTTTGTGTGTATTTTTTGGTTGTAAAGAAATTGAAATTTTATTCATAATACGGCGATAGTTTTTTGTGCGCTTAGCAAATAGAAAAAAGACCAAGAAAAACGAGTGAAAATAAAATAAGAGATTTGAAGTGTTTGCGGAAAAGTTGGAAATTTACGTTATTTAAGGGGGGAAACACAAAAAAAAAAAAGTGGAAAAAACTGACACAGATTTTGTTGTTGGCTTACGAATATAATCATATTTTCCTGTCATTCGTCGTTTTGTCTCGTTGTTTTATTATTTTTCATTTTTTTTTTGTGGGTTTTTCAGTGGCACAATTTAACTTAATGTGACAGTTGTCAAGTTAGCTAAGTTTACAAAAAAAAAAACCCAAAAAAAAAAATCCAACGAAATTATATTGTTTTTGAAAGTGTCATGCTGTCACAGTTGTTTTAAATTTCAGTTTTTTTATCAAAAAAATTTCATTTTATTTTCATCAAAAAAGGTTTTTATTTATTCATTTCATAGATTTTACGTTTACGCCATCTGATCCTAATTTTTTTCAATAATTTCAATTCTTTTCGCAGAAAATTTTTTTTTATAAATTTTTATCATCACTGTAAAATTTCTAAGGTTTTCTATGCTAAAAACTAATTCAATTGCTTTCGCACAGGCCTCTACATTATTTAAATTAACAATCTTAGAAGACTTTTACAGATACTGGGCTATAGAGTGAATGTGTCAAAACTACCAAGCCAAGCTCTCTTTGATCTGATATTGTGGTATTTAAATCAGCTTCAAAGTCTTGGCCAAACTTTTGATTGAAAATTCTCTAGAAGATCAGTGGCCATATACAGCTGCGTGCAACTAATTAAGAACACAAAGCTTACATGTAAGCTTGAGGCATAAGATACAAATTGTTGTATGATATTGTCAAAATTTGTCCAAGTTTAGTTAATTAAACTCTCAGTAGTAGAAAATAACTGCTTACTGTGTCAAATAAATTTGACACATATTTGAAAAAAGAGTATTGATTTCAGTCGTGCATATAATTAAGGACACACCGTAAACTTTATGAAAAACAATGTTTTCTTCCAAAACCATTGTTGCCGATAACAGCTTGACATCGAAGATTTTCACATTGGAATGTCCTCCCAAGCTTTCTTTGCTTCGGCAAAGAAATCATCAAAATTGCTTACTTTTACTGAGCCTACTTTGGTTTTTACAACTTGCCATAAGTTCTAAATCGGGGTGAGATCTGGACTGCATGAAGCCCAATCAAGTATAGTGACCGTATTGTTTAAAAACCCTTGTTTGCAGATCTTAACAATATACTCATACTCAGCACGACTATAAAAATAGGTATGATTCGAGTACGGACACCACAATATCCACTAAAAGGTTGTGTATTTGCTGTCTTTGCTATTTATTTTTTTTTTCTTTTGTAATTATGAGTAATTTAAAAATTATGAGTAATTTAAAATTTCTCTAAATTATGAATTTGAATGAGCAGACTTGTGAATCAAACATGTTTCGAATGTTATGGGTTTGATATCATTGTACTCGTACTCATTGCAACCTATAACTCATAAATCAATGTTGTACTGAGTACAAATGATTACAGTATGTAGTTGTATTTCAGTACCATTGACTCACTCATACTCGAAATTACTCATGAGTTCTTACGAGTAGCGAAAAAATGATTCATTGCTGATCTCTGGTTTTATCAGTGAAATGCAGATCGAAATTCGAAATATGTTGTTCAACAATTGCTTCGTGTTGCAAGATTTCATCAAATCGTTCCTTACAGTTCGCTTATAAGGGCATAGCTTTCTAGAAATGAAATCATTACTCATGTAATGTGATTCATTGAACATTGAACAGATTGAAAGCGAACAAACTATTATTAATTACAACATCGTTTGCTTAAAAAAGTCGCCGTAGTCTAGCAGGTAGTATGCTGGCTTATTAGAACTAAGGCCACCGTTCAAACTTCAATTTAGACATCAAAACGAAAATATGAAAAAAATATATATTTTCGTAGCTCTTTAGTATTCTTCATTTATGGACTTAATATTCTCAAGCCCAACGTGATGATTTTGTGATATGAGATTCGAATCTGGGCCATTTGATATCGATTGGAGTTCGAAGCCCACCTTCTCGGTTTGTAGATATGCTCTATGAAGCCGCAGTGGTCTCGTAGATAGTGTTTTGGCTTATTAGACGTCAGGCTTCGGTTCAAAGCCCAGGTCAAGCATCTCCAAGTAAACGATATTATAAAAAAAATATTTCTTAGGCGACCTTCTCTCAATAGATTTCTAGCAAAAACTCTGAGAGTAAAATGAAAAGTTTCTCAAAAAAAAAAAAAAATCTGTCGTTTGGATTCGACTTTAAACTATAGGTCCTTGGCCAATTTTGTATAAAATTAACACACACAATATACATAAGTGGTGTGAGAGACTAGGTCAATAATCTAGACAGAAGGGTGCACTATGAGCCATGTGTGTGAAGTAGGGATGCCAATCGGGAAATACCGAATCACGAAATCCCGGGATTTTCGGGATTCACAAAATCCCGAATCCCGGGATTTTTCGGGATTTTCGGGATTGTGAATTCATAGGTATTTTGACTCTATTAAAGGTCCAGAAAAAAAAAGAATTCTATATCATTTGAATTCTATAAGAATTCTATAGCATCTCAGATGAGGAAAACCCTACTTCCATTGATAAAAAATTATTTGATGGCATCGAAGAATGCAAAAGTCCTATAAAACGTATTAATAGAGTAACCGATTTAGATAATCAACTGTCCAAAGAAAATAGATTTATTTACTTCAGGAGGTGATAGAGGAACTATTGGAACTATTTTACTAGCAAATGTTTGATTGCGAGAAGTGTTTGTTAACGGCAGCGTATGTTGACAAATAAAAAATTCGTTCAATCCTATCATATCACATGTTAGATGCTTTAATCCTTTTGTTGGAATCCAAATAATTTTCTTAAAACTTTGGTAACTTTTTGTCTTGCTGTTTAAATATTTTATTTTTAATGGCATTTAATTCCGAAAACATATATAATTGGAACACAAATGATTGTGTTAGAGAAATATTTTTATTATTAAGAGAAAATCGCGATTTTCCTCGTGATTTTTCGAGATTTTTGGATCCCGAATTATCCCGAAATATCCCGGGATTTTGGGATCGGGATTTACAAAATCTCGAATCCCGGGATTTTTAAAAACCGATCCCGTTTGGCATCCCTAGTGTGAAGCTAGGTGAATTCTAACTAAAGTATTCCAATTTTAGTTTAACCTAGCTTAACTTTTAATAGAAGACTGTGATTATAAATGATCGCCTTTCGAAGTAATCATAGTGTTGACGGTTGTGGCAAATACTATTACCGGAGATATTTGACTTCAACCCTTTACAGCCCTTGATTGACAATTTGTAATCGAACTTTATTGAATAGCAATGAAGTGTTTTCTTGTTTTCCTGTTTATTTTTTCGTTTTCATTTATCAAAAATCGATGGAGTAGTAATCCTGTTTAAATCGTATTTAATTTATTTCAGCAATTACGGCTTAAACGAGGCATAACGATATTTCAAATCGGCTTGAATGGATTAGCCAATATTTAATGTTTTCTCTTTCGTTTTCTCTCTCCCTGTCTCTCTCTCTCTCTGTCTCTCTTTTCTGTTATTCGAATTTTTTAAAAGTTTTCTTCACTTTTTTTTTTTAACATTTTTTCAATGTTTTTTTAATCTATTGGTTGTCAACATACAACACATCTACAACTACATATACACAGGCATTAAAATTTTGTGTCACATACATACACACATGCATACATACATACACATGTAGAAAACTATCAAAATAAAGCTGTTAGTTTTTATTTAAGCAAATATAAAAACAAATACGTGTGCTCTCTCTGTTGTGTTGTATACTTTTAGGAGATACTGTGAGACGATGTGTGTGTGTAGGCGCTTATCATTTATAGTATTTTGTTGTTGTTGTTAAATAAATGACAATAATAAATATATACAATATTTTATTACTGTTGTTGTTATTGTTCTTGTTTGTATTCATGGTAGTATATTTCTCTTTAAAACAAAAACAAAAAAAAACGAAATGAAAATATTTTTGTTATTATTGTTGTTGTTATTTGATATTTTTTAGAAAATAATAAAAATAGAGAGAGAGAGCGTGAGAGAGATAGAAAGAAATTGCTGTTGTTGTTGTAAAAAATTTAATGATTTGGAAGAATGAAAAATTGCAGATGGATTTCATATCAAATTGGTTGTTAAAAACAAATATTATCCTGATACTGATACTAATACTGATAGTGATACATTCTTTATGTAGTATGTGTTGTGTTATGTTCCGTTTTGGTTTTTTTTTTTGGGGCAATTAATCAAAACATAAATAAACTCATGATACGAACTATTTTATTTATTTTTTTTATTTTGGAAATTTAAAATTTCATGTTTCTCAATAAAAAAAAGTAAAAAAAATAATAGAAAGTGAATATTACATACATAATTGGCCATTACAACATTTCAGTCAGAATTACGACCTAGCTTCTCACACCACTTATGTTGCGTGCGTTAACTTTATACATGAGCGACAGAGTACCTTCAGCTTAAAGTCGACTTTAAGAACGACAGATTTTTGATAAGCTTTTCATGGCAATTTTTACTCTCAGAATCTTTGCCAGAAATCTGCTGAGAGGAAGTCGCCGAAGAAATATTTTTTTTCGTTTTGATGTCTGACCTGGGATTCGAACCCTGGCCTTTTGTCTAATAAGCCAACACACTACCCTCTAGACCACGGCGAATTACAGGAAGTGAATATTAGTTTTAGTATAAATTAAAATTTATAAAAAGTTTTATTCGAATAACTGTTGATAGGAAATATTTTTTTATTTATTTTATTTGCCTACTTTAACTATATCTTGCAGGTTATAAAGTAATATTCCAAGATATTAATTCTAAAAAAAAAGAATTTAAATATTTCATTATATTTCGTTTTCTTTGAGATATCTTAGCCAGGAATTGAACCACGATCTCTCTTCTAATAAACCTACACAATACAGGCTAGACCTAGACTATGGCGTTGTATTTTCTAGCCAAATGTGGAAGTCGCCTTAATCTAGTAGGTAGTGTGTTGGCATATTAGACAGGCCAGACATCAAAACAAACGATTTCCTCTCAGCAGATTTCTGGCAAAAATAAAATAAAAAGAAAAATAAATAAAAACCTGCCATGAACAGTTTTTCCAAAAAAAATCTGTCGTTCAGAGTCGACTTTAAACTGGTGGTCCCGCCACTCATGTACAAAAATTAACACACACTACATAAGTAGTGTGAGAAACTAGGTCAATAAACCTGACTGAAGGGTTGTAATGACCAATTATTATGTGTGAAAGATGTGTGAAGATACATAAATTTGAATTTAAAAATCAAAGACGCAAACCTATACTTTTAGCAGAGCCACTTCTTGCCTCTAACAGGGTAAACTTTGCTATTAACAGAGCACTGTTAATTGTTTAACAGCGACAATAGTAGATTATTTTTCTTCTACTTTGCAATTATTGCAGACTATTGACATAAAATATTACTGTCATGGTGATTATGAGTATTATTTGGGAACAAAAGTGTTCAAATGTAGAGGATGCTTGGTACCATGGTTTGAAAGACAACCCTCTGGATTCATTCATTCATTAACTGACCATAACAACCCGATTAACGGATTTCGGCCTGCCGCAACACATCCTTCCAGACGCCTCTGTTTCTTGCGCGCCTACGCCAATTGGTCACACCAATCGATGACAGGGCTTCTTCGATTTGGTACTTCCAACGGATACAAGTCCTCTTCGCCGACTTCCGCAGATCCCCGCATCAAACACACGTCTCGCCGGAGCATCCTCCTCCATTTGAATGACATGACCGAGCCAGCGCAGCCGCTGGATATTAATACGCTGCACAACGTCGTTGAGCAGCTCATACAGCTCACTGTTAAATCGGATGCGAAAATCATCGCCAACTCCCACTGGACCGAAGATCTTACGTAGGACTTTTCTCTCGAATACTCTCAAGGCAGCTGCATCAGTTCTTAATAGTGTCCATGCTTCTGCGCCATAGAGAAACACGGGCAGGATGAGCGTCTTGTAGAGTATTAGTTTCATCCCTCTGGGTTACCATTTGCATATATCGACGCCTGCATTCTCTAAGTACACTTAGAAAGTTTTTAATCTTATTGTATTTTGAAATTCTCTAACTTAAAGACTGGAAAAGTTTGGTTAAGATGCGCCGATCCTTTCCGAAGTTATAGGGAAAAATCTACTTACAAAACAAATGAGCTTTAAGACCTCAAAACACACTTTTTTGACTTAGAATATTATAGAACAGAGGCGTTGGTATGTTGCCTATCTGGTGTACTATTCCGTACAGTGGCCAAAATGGTCACTAGAGAATTTTCAAGCAAAAAATGATATTTTCAATGCAAATTTTTTTCAATATCATAACACTTTATATAAGGAACATAGTGATGATAAAAAGGCCTTGGCCATTGCATATAGTATGTGGTACCCATAGACATAGAATATGGCCCAAAATAAGCTCCTAAACAAGTAAGCTTGTTCAGATGAGTACTTTTAAATAGCTAACACTGCTCTGTTAAGGACAAATTTTGTTCTGTTAAAAGGCTATTAAAAAGCTAGGCCTTTAGCCTGACTGAAGGGTTGTAATGGCCAATTATGTTATATACACTGACCGCCATAACAGAGTCAACAGCCACTATAATTTTCAATTTTTTATTATAAAAAATATACATGAAGCACAACAATAATTTTGTTTTTTGTTTTTGTTTTAACATTTTATAAGTAATAAAAATAAACGTTTTTATTTTTGGAAATTTATTCGATTATTCTTATTTACTTTTCTTGCTATCCTAAGAAAATGAATTATTCCAATGGTGTGAGTGAGTACACTTTAGGCGCTCAGTGTATGCAAGAGGACAATTTGTTCTATTAATATCATATGTGCCGCTGCTAAAATTCATGGATTGCGTCTTGGATTTTAAATATTGAATTTATCTTCCATAATGTCTTAAATATCCGGCTGAAATCCACTAGAACTAGAGACATTTATCTTCACACATATCCTTTTGGCAGGTATCTCAGCTATACACACATACATACATAATTGGTTATTACAACCCTTCAGTTAGGATTATTGACCTAGTTTCTCACGCCACTTATGTTGCGTGTTTTAATTTGATACATAAGTGGATACAGTTTAACCCTTTGACGGACACCAAAATTTTAGTAGGTCTTCCCGTGGGACACTTGCTGTATCTCTGTTATTTGGCTACATACAATTTATGACGTGTATACACGTCATGTGCCACTCAGAAACCCTTGTTATGACGTCTATAGACGTCAGTGGCCGTCAAAGGGTTAATTTGATATAGTTTAAAGTCGACTCCGATCGATTGATTTTTTTTTTGGAGAAACTTTTCATGCCAAGTTTTTTTTACTCTCAGAATTTTTGCCAGAAACCTGCTGAGAGATAATCGCCGAAGAAATACTTTCTTTTGTATTTTGTTTTGATGTCTGGCCTGGGGCTCGAACACTGGCTTTATGTCTAATAAGCCAATACACTACCTACTAGACTACGGCGACCTCATATCTTAGCTATAAAGTTAGGAATATTGCTTTTCAAATACATAGGCCCTACGAGATTATTTGTTTTTGATTTATCAATCAATTCTATTGACGACAATTCACATGTCTCTGGAGTCTAGTCTACGTCGGCAAAGCATAAAATTACTTGTTGGGGATACTTTCCATGCCATAAAGCCACAGTCAGTTGTATTGTATGGCTGATACCTTATAATCTTCAATTACATACAAAGAAAAAAAGGCTATCCAACGCTTATAGCGCTATGAACTATCATGGACGGTCTTCTCAGTGTCATATCTGAAGATACCCATACAAGTCATTGCCACATTCGGCTTATTATGCTTGTCAAACGATCACCTCTATCGCATGCAAAGGCTTTTCCGAATTATCAAAAAAAAAGTTTCTTGTGGAATTTATTTGTTTTTTTATATTTAATTTTGTAAAAAGAGTTCATGCTGGTTGTAGGGTATGGGGGGTAGATAACAAGAATATATCCCCTATAGATAGACAATGCAAATAACGTTATAAAAACAGCCATTCTCAGTATGATGGGGCAACAAACAATACGCCATTGATACAGTGTGGCTTGAATGGTTGACTGGTTGCTAAACAACATCAACAACAATGATAACACAACTCAAACAAACAAAGAACAACAACAACAATAGACAATATGGTGTAGAAAAATGGCGGCGGCTGCAGATTTGTTTTCATCAAAAAAAAAAACTTTATGAAAAACGAAAATAAAAAATGAAAAAAAAAAATAGAAAATCTGAAAAAAATTGTAAAACAAATGGAAAAACATTTAAAAAAAATGAAAATAAAATTTCTGCCCTTTTTCTATTTTTGTCCATTCATAACATTTCGCACGGGTCAAATAATTTACAGCAAAAAAACGTATTTTGTTTTCTCTCTCTTGTTCTTTTATTATAAAAATTTTGTACGTTTTTTTTACTCTTTTTTTCTGCAAAACTGTTGACAAGGGTTTGTTTTCACGCCATGATTATAAACAGAAAAATATAAAAAAAATATTGAAAAAAATATTAAAACAATTGTATTAAAAAAGTATTTAAATTTTAAGTTTTTTTTGATATAAAATTTGTATGAATTTTAAAGCATATTTTAAGGCAAACATAACATGATATTGTGAACAAATTTGTGATACAGGGATTTAAGGTTTTAATTTTATACAGAAGTTTGACAATTTAATCCACAGTTTAAATTACAATCGCTTATTTAGTTTAAATATAGTGTAAGGGGTCAAAGGTTATTAAACCATTTGTAAACTACAGCTGTTAATGCCAAAATTCCGGTAGATTTAAATTGTAAACTGATTTAAGTTTTAAATGGACACTTAAAATGTTGTTGAGAATAGTTATTTAAATTGTTTTTATAAAAATTTATAAAAAATTCTAGGTTTATAAAGGAAGGCATATCGATTTAAAATTTTCCTTGGCTATAGCAGAGATTGCTTAGATTTTAATTGTGAATTTGAGCTTTATATCCTGCATTTCTGCAGGAATGATTTTAAAATAGTAAATCTTAAGCGTATAGAATTTTAATTCAAATATTCCTATGTACATACATAATTGGCCATTACAACCCTTCAGTTAGGATTACGACCTAGCTTCTCACACCACTTATGCTGTGCGACTTAATTTTATACATGATCGGTGGGACCTACAGTTTAAAGTCGATTCCGAACGACAGATTTTTAAGAAGCTTTTTATTGCAATTTTTATTCTCAGAGTCTTTGCCAGAAATCTGCTGAGAGGAAGTCTCCGAAGAAATATTTTTTCGTTTTGATGTCTGATCTGGGATTCGAACCCGGGCCTTTTGTCTAATAAGCCAACACACAACCCACTTGACCACGGCGACTTCTTCTTATATTCCTATGTACAGTGGCATAAAAATCAAAACTGTCATCGAGAGCGTCCTGGTCATCTAGTAGGTTTCGACTCCCACCAGGAGCCTCTGATCTGTGACACTACAGCGAGCACATGGTCTAAGTTATTTAGATCTTATATAATTAGAATATAATTTGTAATTGTATTGTAATTAATAAATAAACTGTCATCGAAACTGTTGGTTATCGAAGATAATTTTATTTGAATAATTTGTTCGATTTTAAAAAATTTGTATCGTCTGTTTATATTTAGAAAATGTTATCGATAACTTTTTGTGGCGAAATTTTTTATCGATAACTTTAATGCAAAAAGTTATCCGAAAAGACTAAGTCGAAAATTTTTTTTAAGGATTTTATGAAAAAATAGGCTTTTTTTATCGATAATTACGATTTTTAAGTTTAGCGGAACTTAGATTTTATAAAAAAGAATATAACACAGTTTTTTCGATAACTTTTTTAAATTAAAGAAAAATATGGACAATTTTTTCTAAAAAGTCAGAATACTAGAGTAGAAAAGACTAAGTAGAAAATTATTTTTATGGATTTTATGTTAAATTTTCTCCAACAAATAATCGATAATTTTTTATGCAGATATTTTTTTATCGATAACTTTAATGCAAAAAATTATCCGAACAGACTAGAGTAGAAAAAACTAAGTAGAAAATTTTCATATGGATTTTAGGCTTCTTTTATCGATAATTAAAATTTTTAAGTTTAACAGAACACAAGATTTTATAAAAAAAAGAACTAACACACAAGTTTCGATAACTTTTTTAAATTAGAAAACTAAGGAAAATTTTTTCTAAAAAGTAAGTTTGATGATAAATTTTCGCCAACAAATAATCGATAACTTTTTTATGGCAAAATTTTTTATCGATAACTTTAATGCAAAAAGTTATCTGAAAAGACTAAGTAGACATTTTTTTTATGGATTTATGAAAAAAGGCTTCTTTTTATCGATAATTACGATTTTTAAGCTTAGCAGAACACAAGATTTTATAAAAAAAAAACTAACACAATTTTTTCGATAACTTTTTTAAATTAAAGATATATATGGACAATTTTTTCTAAAAAGTAAGTTTGTCCATAAATTTTCGCCAATAACTTTTTCTGGCAAAATTTTTAATCGATAACTTTAAGGCAAAAAGTTTTCCGAAAATACTAGAGTAGGAAAAAAAAAGTAGAAATATTTTTATGGATTTTATGTTAAATTTTCTCCAACAAATAATCGATAATTTTTTTATGCAGAAAAAACTTATTTTTTTAGTGTTGATATTAGTTAGAAAAAACTAAAATTATCGATAACCTTTAATAGAAAAACTTATTTTATTTATTTTAAAAAAGTGTATGATGATTGTAGTTGTTTAAAAAATATTTATCGATAATTTTTTCATACATAAATAATTTTTCATAGAAAAAACATTTTTATCGAAGAAGTTTTTTTTTATCGATGATTTTTTTTTTTTGAAAAAGTTATTAATTTATTACTAAAGATTAATTTTCAATCTAAATTGCTAATATATTTTATCGATAATTTTTCACTAAATTTTTTTTTATCGATAATTATTTTTTTTTATTCGATTATTTTTTTTTTTATTATTTTTTATTCGATAACTGTATTTTACTTAGCACTTTGTGCACGTTTGTGGTTACTTTTAATCATTACGAATGTTGTAAAATCTTTTCGAAGCTTCGTTTTTGCCATTAAAAATCTTTCAATTGCGGCTTTACGTTTGAAGGAAAGACCAGACCCTGTGTAAAAAGTTCCTTTTTTAATGTTGAATGCCACAAATGAAATGCTTAGGGGTAAGGGAAAGGAGTATTCATATGTTATTTACTTTCGTGACATACACGGTTACAAGATTATTTCATTATGAAATGAAGAAAACTAAAAAAAAAGGTTTCTGGCAACCCCAAAAAAACACACACAAAATAAATAAAGTTGCCTTAATTGTATTGGCAGGAAAAGTTTGTCACTTTGGCTAATTAATGTGGCAACGAAGCAAGCAAAAGTTCGTGTTAAACTTTTTGTTAATTTAGTTCTGTGCTTCCGAAAAACTATTTTAATCTCATTAAACTAAACAAATTAAGTTTGATTAGGTTTAATTTGGAAACTAACCAACCCACCACACAACCCCAGCAAACTTAAATTAAAAATTATTTTATGAAGCATATCACACAACATACTCAAACAATTTAAAAATAATTTCATTTTAATTAAAATAAAATTTCTTTCTTCTTTTTTTTTCATTTCTTTGCAGGTATGTGACTATAAAAATTTATTTTTTATTAAAGCAAATCTAAAGATAACCTTTGACACCACAAGAGTATAAGCTATGGGAGGGTAAGCATTTTAAAAAAAAAATTTTTTCTTCTTTTGTTATTGGAATTGTCGTTGCCTGCCAACACAATTTCTGGCGATAATCTGTGATTTTTTTTTTTTCTTTAAATCCATTTTAATTCTTTGATATGAAAGGTGAACTTTATTTTGTTTCTTTCATTCGAATGTCTTTATTAATAAACAGCAGCCATAAATTAGCTTTTTAAAATACCATTTCATTTGAACCTTTTCGCCTTTGCAAAAAGAAAACAAAAAATTCCAGAGACATTCTTAAATGGTAACTGAAGGTTATTCAACTGTATTGAAATGAAATGAAAAGATTATTTCGATTTGAAAATCTTAAATGGCAACTGTTCATTAAACCACCTCTGACATGATTCATTAAAAAGAAAAAAGAAAAACAAAAACATAAAGAAAGATTGTCTTCAATTGCTATTAAAACAATCCCAATTTTATTCTCCTGGCAAAATAATTCGTAAAAATACCACTTCAAAAGCTAAACAACATAAAAATATTAATTTTTGAAGACACACAAGGCTGCTCATGTCAATAACTCTTTACAAAAATAAAATTATTATCAGACACTGTCTGCTAACGAATACTGTGCCATTGCTCATCCTAATATGTTCATAAGAACTTTATTTGCGTACTTGTCGCATACCGTAAATCTTCCCCTCTTCAAAGCTGGTCAGAGTCCACTGAGGTACCAAATGTTTGACATATTCACTCATCACCGGCCATACTTTGTAAATACGCTGGTACATCAACCCTACCAGGCAATTATCTTGAAATTTAAATTGTTCAACTAGCAGGCCTGAAACTATGCTTTATTAATGCAAAATTTATCACAAAAATTTTTATCGATAAGTTTAAAAAAAAGGATTTGTCGATACTTTTTTCGTTAAAAAATTATCGATAAATTTTTGTTACATAAAAAAAATATAATTATCGGTAACTTTTTATTAAAAAAAAAAATAAGTATCGATAAGTTTTGTTTGTTAAAAAAATGGTAATCATCGAAAAATTTATGTTAAAAAATAATTGTTGATAAATTTTTTTTGTTAAAGAAAGTAATTATTGATAAAATAATATTAATAAAAATAATTAAATTAAAAATAATGAATTAAAAATAATTAAATAAAAATAATTATCGATAATTACTTTTTTTTTAAATAAAAACTATTAAATTTTTATTAAATAAAAATAATTAGTTGTTTGTTAAAAAAAATAATTATCGCTAATTATTTTCATTTAATTAAAACTTTATTATTTTTATTTAAACAGAGATATCGATAATTATACTTTTTTTAACAAACAAAGTTTATCGATAATTATTTAGTAACGATAATTTATCGATAACTACTATTTTTAAGGAACAAAATTTATCGATAATTATTTTTTCTTAACAAAAATTTATCGATAATTATTTTTCCTTAACAAAAATTTATCGATAATTATTTTTTCTTAACAAAAATGATCGATAATTACATTTTCTAACAAAAAATGTTATCGATAATTATTTTTTTTATAAAAATTTATCGGCAATTATTTTTTTTAAACAAATATTTATCGATAAGTCCTTTTTGGGATAAAGTTTGCAATAAATAAAGCATAGTTTTGGGCAAACTATCATTCTCAAATTGATTGTAGTATAATACTTGATTTAAAGGGGTAACCAATGGAAAACGTTGCCTTCTTAAAGATACGCAGAATAAAGCATAAAGAAAATATCTTAAAAAATAATGTGGCATAATTTTAGGCTACATTAAGTTAAGTTTTTTTTCGTGAATACTTTTTGGCGTTATTTTATATTAATTATTCAACTATTTGGAAAAGTTTTACAAGTTATTTTCACTTTGTGTCTTACATGACTTTTTAAAAACTTTCAAATTGAGTCTGCGTTGAAATGTTTAATGCCACAGTCAAGTCAAGCCAAGCCAAGCCCAGCCGCCACATGCCGCAACTATGAACAATGAAGTTGAAACCATTTGTGTAACAGCGACAGCAAATACACTAGCAACACAAAGAATATTTTGTTGTTGTTGCAACATAATGCTGTGAGTGTTTGCCAAGGGATTGCTTGCAATAATTGTGTTCTGCTGCTAAAAGCTACATTTTAGGTGTGTGGTTGATGTGTATGCGTTTGTATGTGAGTGTTGCAGTGTTGCGTAACACACACTTTTTCTTTTGTTGTAATTTGTTGTTGTTGTTGTTTTTCTTATTGTGTTTTCTTTTTTTTTTGTTTTTGTATTAGTTAACACAGTTAAATACAAAGAAAATACATTTTATTTCACCATAGTTTGGTTGTGTATTTTTTTTTTGTTTGTTTGTTGTTTGTTTATTGTGTAGCATAACTGAAGGCTGTGTTTAGAAGATGAAACAACTGAGTGAACATAAGTTTTGCTAACGCAGTTGTTATGTAATATTTTGTATTTTTTTTTATTTTTTACAATTTTCTTTCTATTTTCTTTCTTTAGCCACAGTTGTAAACTAAAGGTGCTTAAGATTGAAAAAAAAAAAAGAAAATAAAAACAAAAGGATCAAGGTTGTAATGCGTAAAGGAGGGCTAGGTAAGAGAGAAAAGGAGAGTGAGAGGAGCATTAGAAAACTTACCTGAATTTAAAGCAAATTTTTCCGGTTTTTATTTTTTCCTTTTTTGCTTGTTTGTTTGCTTCCCCTGGGTAGTGTTTATTCGTAGTCGTTGGTTTTTGTGTAGAATTTTTCTTTTCTTTAAATATATTTTTAATCCCGAGGTTTTGTTTTGAAAAAAGAGAAAAACGTGTTAAAAAGTTGTTGTAATAAAAATGTTAAAAAAAAAAAAACGAAAAACTAAAAATATCTACTCTTTGTTGTTTTTATTTATTGTTCTAAAGGGATTTCTCTAGCCTGTCTGCCAGCGAACAGCCATTATTTCTTGTATTGTGTTTGTTCACATGGTTTTTTTCTCTATTTCTGTATAAATTTTTATTTTGAATTTTATTTTTATAACAATTTTTTTTTCTTTTTCTATAAAAAATTTATTTCTGTCGGAAAACGTGGAAAAAGATTTAAAATTCAAGAAAAAATATAATTTAAAACTAAAGTTCTATATTGGATTATCGTTAAACTTTATCTCTATCGTTGAAAAGTTATTTATTTTAATAGAAAACATGTTACCCCATCATTAGTTTAATAAGAATGCATGATTTGCAAGAAATTTAATGAAGATAGCCTAAAAGTATGCCACAAAAAATAGAAAGTGAGATATAAATGTGTTTAATATGCTCTGTTGCATATGTTTATGTGAGCTTCCTGTTTAAATATTTTTAAATTTCCATTATTTAGGTGTATGAACAGACGGAGTAATAAAAATTTTTTCCCTAAAAATATACCACAAAATTTGGAAAGTAATTTTTGATATTTTTCTCTTTTCTTAGGCATTCAATAATTCACAATGAAAGTTTAACCTAACTTGTGACATCCGTTTAGACGTGCTTCTGTTCTTTTTTTTTTAAATATTTTCTGTATTTCCATTATTAGAAGTATCAAATGACCTTTGCTGTCATTATATTACAGTTTAATTATAATTTTAATTTTTAATTAAGCCTGCCATCATTGCCTTAATAAGTTGAAATCATAAAAAAATGTTTTCTTTTTTTCCATTTAAAGTTTTATTTTTATTGCTAAATTTGCTCACGTTTTAGTACTCGATTACAATGCTAAATATGCCAGTAAACAAAAAAAATTCCCCAAGAGTGTAGATAATAAAAGAAAGAAATGTAGGGAAGGGGAAACAAGAAAAAAAACTAATTTTTTACAAGTCAACGTCAAACACATGCATAACCTTAGGCGTTTTAACTTTTTTCCCACTGTCTATTACAGCAAATCCCCTGCTAAACATGCATAACTTAGGGAGAGAGAGAAATAGAATGAAAATATATTTATTTACAGCATATATTTAGGCATCAACGCTAGACAGTATGTATATAATATAAGGGGAATATGTTTGTATGAATATTTTTAAAGTCTACTTTTCGGATTGAAATAATAAAATTCTCTTTCCTTTCTTTTATTTTTTTTTTTACAATTCAATTAAAGTGTCATTAAAATTGGCGTTTTGAGTTTATTTCCTTTATTCCCATAAAAGCTTTACTTACACTACAGCATGTACGTATGTATCTGCAGAATTTTATACGTTTTTAAAGCTTAAATGAGGCATTTACAGTCTATTCTGAATGGTTTCTTATTTAATTTAATTTTTCTGTATTCACTTGATGTACGTATTCTCCAATGACTTGTTCTTTTTTCTGCTTCTTTTGTTGGTTTTTAATTTAACGCGGCGATGATGAGTTTTTCAAGTCATTTCTCTTTCTTCCGCTTGCCTATTTAAGGCCTTTGGTTTGATGGTGGTGGCAATGGCAGTGGCGGTTAACTAATGTTGGCTTGAATTAATGGCTTTTAATTATGGGCAATTTTTTCTGCAGTAAATTTTGTCTCAATCTCTTAATATACTTAAGGGGACATTTGACGGAAATGCGTTTTTACTACACAGACAAAATTAAAATACAAATAAAAAAAATTTAATTAGACAAGCAAACTCAACCACAATAGGCTAGAGAATGTAATTGATTGAATAAAATACGCGTCCCAGCATTTGTCAAATGGCCACGAAAAATACTACAGAAATGAAGAAAAATTATTTGACATTAAATTTAATAGAGAGACATTAAGATTTTGCGGTGAATTGTTGGAATTATAAAAAAAAAAAATATATAATCTTTCTCTATAAGGTATAATAAATAGCTTTTAAGACCCTGAAAGTAGGCAATAATTTTTAAAACAACATTTTAAAACAAAATTATTATTGGCCTACTTGAATAACTTTATCGTTAAGGGTTACAAAAACAAAAAAAAAAAAAATTAATAAATTCCCCCTTTTTCATGTCTCAATAGGCATTGTAGTGCTGTGATAGAATTGAAACAATCTTGACATAGACCCACTTGCTGTGTTAATAGCGTACTTTACACAATTATCAAAACAGAAAACAAATCCAATTAAAATTATCAATTAATAAGAGTCTTACGGCTGATTGCTGATTTTCTATTGATTTTTCAATTCCAATGAAAAAAAAATTCCCCACATTTTCATTACATCAACGAGAACATGCATCATCATCATCATCATCAGCATCAGCAGCAGCATCATCAGCAAGTTCATACAGTTGATGAATGATAAGCTCCACTGCAATAACATCAATTTGTAATGAATAAGAAAAGAACCTTCTAAATTTTATTTACGCAATTATTATTATTTTTATTTGTTTTTGTTATTTTTCCTTAATATTATTTATAAATAATAAGTTTTTTGTTTTTGTTTTTATTTTTATTATGCCAACTATCACTCTAGAGTGTGCCATTCAATGAAATCATTGGCTGTAGAACTGCATAGAAAAGATGATGCGTAAAAAGTCTACAAGAAATATCAGATTGAAAAACAATTTTAATCAGCAAATTTGACCCAGTTTATCTGTTCCTATTTTAAAATCTACTTCTATTGCAGGCGTTTTTATTTAATTTTATTGCCAACAAAAAATAAAAAAAATTATCGACTTTTTTTTTTTTTGCTAAATTTTATCGATAAATTTTTATGAAATAAAAATAAAAAAGTTTTTGATTATCGATAATTATTTTTTTTTAATAAAAATAATTAAATTTTAACTAAATAATTAGTTGTTTGTTAAAAGAAAGTAATTATCGATAATTATTTTCATTTAATAACGATTTTATTATTTTAATTTAAAAAGATTTATCGATAATGACTTTTTTTTAACAAACAAAGGTTATCGATAATTATTTTTTTAACCATAATTTATCGATAACTATTATTTTTAACAAACAAAATTTATCGATAATTATTTTTTCTTAACAAAAAGTCATCGATAATTATTTTTTTTTAACATAAAGTTATCGATATTTCCATTAAAAAAAAAATGATCGACAATTGTTTTTTTTTTAACAAAAATTTATCGATAATTATCGATAATCGAGCGTAATCTTTATAATATGGAAAGGTACAGCTGAAGGAAAAGGCATGAAAATCGTTGTTTGAATGTTACCTTTGCGATAACTTAACGAATTTCAGTTTCTCTTAAGGAAGTATAACACTTAGTAGCCTGTACCTCATGCTCGCAAGCTTAACTGCAATTATAGGGTAATTTTGAAGAGCTTTAGGAAATTTAAAAAAAAACACATTAAATGCAGAAAACTGCATGAAATCATTATTTGATTCGATAGTACGATCCATATAATTTAATGTTTGAACATTATTTCATGCAAATATTGACCAGAGACTGCGTCTCAAATGGTCCATCCGCTTTGTCCAATTTTGGCATACTCTTTCCAATAATTCGGCCGGTATTTCACGAATAAATGCTAAAATAGTGTAAAGGCGTTAAATCGTACGATCTAGGCGGCCAATTGACCGGTTCCGAACGTGAAATAAAATGTTCACCGAACTCGTCCTTCAATAAGTCCATTGTTACGCGTGCTATGTGGCATGTGGCAACGTCCTGTTGAAACGACATGTCATGCAAGTGAAGCTCTTACATTTTGGGCCAAACAAAGTTGGATATTATCTCACGGTAGCGCTCACCATTCACAGTTACGTTACAATTTGCAGAACGCCACCAGCCCACAAACCGCACTAAACTGTGACTTTTTCTGGATGCATTGGTAGCTTTTGCAATGCTTCTAGCTGAACTTCACTTCAAAATCGACAATGCTGCCTGTTGAAACCACATGTCGTGCAAGTCAAACGCTTGCATTTTGGGTATCTTCTCACGCTAGCGCTCACCATTCACAGTTACGTTACGATTCGCACTATCTTTGAAGAAATACGGTCCAATAATGCCACCAGCCTATAAACTACAGCAAAATGTGACTTTTTCTGGATGCATTGATAGCTTTTGCAATGCCTCTGGCTGATCTTCACTACAAAATTGACAATTCGCATTGCAAGACAACTTTAAAGTAGCCGTTATAAGGCACACTTACTGCCTGTTAAGATTTCTTTATAATCTTACCATTTTCTTGCCTACAGTAGACTAACTTGGATCAATAAAGAATAGTGTTCTTCAGGCCACTGAATCGATAAACCCCGACACTTTATTTATTTTTAGTGTGTCAACTTCTAGAATCTCACTGTTGATTAGTTATTGTAATTTTCCTTCGTGTTTTTTCGTAATCTTTGAATAATATTTCTCTTCAAATCACCTCTGACACTTTATTTATTTACAGTGTGTCAACTTCTAGAATCTCACTGTTGATTTGTTCCGGTAATATTTCTGTCACATTTTTTGTAAACTTACTTTAAAATTAATTTTTTTTTATTGTAATTTGCTGTTTAATTGTTTATATTCTTGTACTTAATTTTTGTTTGTTCATTTTGTGTTTGCCGGAATATTTCCTAATGCCTTATTGACCTTAAAAAACAATGTCATTTATATAAAAACTTCTTAATTTGTTAGGTAACCTTTCTTTAAAGAGATTAATTAGCATTTCCAACCACCGCCCTACTTAACTCCTTGTCCTGTGGATCCGTTGAACAGAAGCCTTTCATGCTTTCTAGTATTATTTGAAATTGCCTAAATGTATGCTCTAAAAATAATTCTTAAATATTACTAAGCAATTAATTTTTGTGCAATTGAGGTGTTCAAATGTAATCGTAACCCTTAAATATTTTCTCCTAAAATCACGTTTTAAATAGAAGCTTGGTCCACATATGGCTTAATAAGCATTCTATTCGGAATCGTTTTTTTATATAAAAAACCCAACAGCACACATTCGTTTACAGGGTCGTTAACTGTAAAAGCTGCAAGTAAAGATTTGTAATTTAAAAATTATATTGAGTTTTATCCCCTAAATTGTGCAATAAAATATTAAATGAATTTTTTTCTAACACTTTATATGGGTAAAAATTCTACGTAAATTGCCTAAAATCCTTTTTAAAAAATATAAAAATCCTTTTTATTTTTCCTTTTTTACCTTTCCTCCGTTTTCCTAGTTGCCTTTACGTTGGTATGGCAATGTGTAGACGTTTAAGATTAAAGTAATGATTGCCAAATACATAGAATTTTTGTGTAACCAATGTTTGTACAAATCCTTTTTGCCTTTAGGTTATCCTTCCTTCCTTGGTTATGCTCATTCACTCCCGCTTTCTTGCTCCCTCTCTCTCTCTCTCTCTGTCTCTGTATTTGTTAAGGAAATGACGTTTAGGTGGCGCTGTTCACTAGACTGTAAATTATTAAATTTTGTTAGCAACAACACAGGGTGATGACATAGATTAATGTATCGAAACAGTAGATGCTTGAAATTATGGACTGAAAGGAAATTGTTGGAAATGAATTTCTATTTTGATAATGATCACAGTAAAATACATTTGTTTTTAATAAAGACTGTTTGAAGTAATTCAAAATATATTTAGAAAGTGTAATTTATTGCATACTTTAAGGAGTATTTCACTTTATATAAATGTTGCCTACTTTAAGGTGTAATTATTAGGTTATGCATATCTTTTGGTGTTTGAAATGAAAATATACGCCGGGGTATCAAATTTTTATTTATTTTTATTGCCTACTTTTAGGCATTGTAAAAAACCTTCTCCTTGCCCTATAAACCTTATTTAAAGCTTATTCAAATGCTTCTAAATTTATTATCTTTATAGAACGAAGTGTGTTTTTCAAGGGCCCTTTTGGTCTTTTGAATAGACTTGCCACTGTTGTATGAGTTTTCTATTCATGTCAGTGCATATTTGTATAATGCAGAGTAAAAGTACATGAGTTTCCATAAAAGTTCAACTGCAGATGCTACAAAAAATAAAAAATAAAAAAATTAAAATAAATAAAAAGAAAAATTGTAGTTTAAAGCAGCAGCAAGTGTTGAAAAATTATGGGGAGAGTGGGTCAAAGTATAAGTTCACAAGTTAATGCAATTTTATGCCAACAATAAAAGTGAATTAAATTTACAAAACATTCAAACATGATTCAACTATGCTTTAGAAGAAAAAAAAAATAGAAGAACTTTAAAATTGGTAAATAAGGCTTTAAGAATTTAAAACTAAGGCAACAGAGGCAAAATTTAATTTTTATAATACCAGATGTCATTGAGAAACGGGGTTTCGCTAACACATTTATTGATGAATTAACCTAAACGCTGTTGTTTCTCTATGAATAATAGAGCCTAAACGATTTCCTTGCCTTTACGTTTCTGCTTAGTTCTGGCTTTTGATTTATTTCACGAATTCTCTTTAAAATTGTCTTTGCCTGGATATTATATCTTCCTAAGGCTGTATTGCAATAAGACAATAAATTTAAAAATATTTGAATAAGCTTTAAATAAGGTTTATAGGACAAAGAGAAGGTTTTTTATAACGCCTAAAAGTATGACATAAAAATAAGAAATAAAAATTTGATACACCGCCGTGTTTAACTACATTTAAAACAGCAAAAAGTATATATAACTTAATAATTACACCTTAAAGTAGGCAACATTTTGATGAAGTTCTTAAAATTTACATTTATGAGAAATACTCCTTAACGTATGCAATAAATTACATTTTCTAAATATATTTTGAGTTACTTTACACTCTATAGCATGCGTGATTTCCATTTCCTTTTCTTCCTATTTTCTTCATCTCATTTTGGCCTCTACCTGGTTTTTGACCATAAATTGTCAAAGTGCTGCTTGCAGATATTTGTATCATATCGACAATAAACAATTTTACATGCCACGCCTACTATTGTATATTACAATGGATTTCTCGAAACTCATTTTACTTTAACTGAAGCTTCACGGTCTTACAGCCCATGGTCGATAAAAATTTCATCATTCAGGGCACACTTATTGCGATCTTTTCGTATCTATATAACACAACATGTGGCCCATTGTTATACCTTACTGACGCCATTTAGCCTCTCCTGACATATTATGGAGAAATTCTGTTTAATAAAAGGCCTTGTCCTATTCAGACAACATTAGGCAGACAATACTAGGCACGTACCGTAAAGATCCAATAGCGTTGTGGAACGATCTATACCTACTAATTCCGAAAAACGTCTTTCACGGCTCTACTATATGTTGATTCGTACGTGTTGTACATAATTTGCGCATTTTTTACTGTGCAGAATGGACTTTCTGAAGTTGTTAAAGACATCATATTTATACCACACTCTAACGCATTCAGCATCCTTTCATCACAGTCAGTTGTCGCGTCCGCTAGTTTGCTAACCTGGCAATGTTATTATCGTTCTGAGGAAGAGAAGGAACTACCCCACTGCCACTTCCTTTTACGAATTTTTACGATAGCAGCGCCACATTAGAGATTACTGAAACTCTCGTTTCAATAAAAAATATTTACTTGGGTATTACGGATCTTTTTTTACTTCTATTTTAGTTATCCATTCATTTAAGCCATTTATTTGACACCCTTTTTGCAATTTTCTATATGAAATTTCATAACATAACTATGTATGTCATATTATTTGCCCTAAAGTAGACAACATTTTGCTTCTAGTCTTTTATAAGCTCTAGTGAATTAAAAAAAAAAAAAATTGAGAATTTATTTCTCAAATACTAAAACAGCAATAGGTGTGACAATAAAATAATAAAGAAAAGAAAAAAATTCTGCAAGAAAATAAATTGAACGGGTATTATTACCTAAAAGTAGACAGCATTTTTTGTTATTTTTTTCAAGTAAAAAAGACAAAAGAATTTAACGTTTTAAAACAGCTGGAAATGACACAAAAAGTTATAGCCATTTGAAATGAAAATTTCGAAAGAAAAAAAATTCTTTTTAGCTTCCAACCGGGCCTAAAAATATGCAATGGTTTTTGATAAAAAAGAAAAATTCTATATTTTCTATTATTTTTATTTATTTTTATTATTATTTTCTTAATATTTCAAAACAATTTAAATGTTTTTATTCTTCTAAATTATTTATTTTGCCTGTCTGGGTACGTACCCCCTCTGTTTATTTTCTGTAATTCCTGACTGTCATTGTCAAATGAGATTAAAGGTGACAACACATTTAATTTTCGATTTTCTTGGTATTTTCTTTTGCTTGCTCTGGCTTATCATTGAAGGTAATCAATACGAAAAAGTCTGTCAGATAGAAAATTTCCCAGAAAATTAAATAAATTTTGCAGAAATAGTCAGAAATTTTCAATTATTTCCTCTCTTTACCACTAAGTTGAGAAGACAGTCGTCAATTGTACACCTAAAGGATATTTTTTTTGATTGAAATACGTCTGGGCTTAAGGTCGTTTTCGAGGTGAGAATCAAATTTTGTTGCTTTAATAAAAATGCTCCTTTAAAAAACACAAAAAATTTCTTTCCTTTCCTTGAGGAGCAGGAGATAAAGCCTCAGCCAAAGTATTAATGGCATTGAAATGAAAAAAAAATTCGGTTTTTTTGTTTTCTTTCCTCAAAATAATCGTAGTAATAAAAGTGAACACGTTTCAAGCTATGGTAGGAAAAGTGTAAGCAAAAAAATCTAATAAAGTTGAAACGTGTAGGTATTGAATTACTTGGCGTTTTATTTTCCTTTTAAGAGACTAACGACAAGCTTGGCATAGCACCGGCTTATCAATTCAATGTAGACTGTCAATATTACACTAAAAGGCGGTTTATTATCTTGTTGTTAGGCTAACAACAAATGTTCTTACGCTACTGCAGGTGTAGAACAGTATAATATAAAAAATATTATTAATAAAGCCTAAAAGTATGCATTGAAGTTTGTATTATGTTTGGAATGGGGGCACGCCTAAAATCGCAAACAAAAATTGGCCCATTGCAGTGTATTTTAGACAAAAGTGCCAAGCGTACGGACTGCATGAAGTGACTGCAGAAGAAAGCACATAATCCCACTAATCTGTCAGGAATGAGTTCGTCCCAGTCTAGTAGATAGTGTGACGAGTTCGATCGATAAAATATTTTCTTGGCACTCTATTCTTTTTATTTTCTGGCCAAATCTCAAATAATTGCTGATAAAAAACTTCTCAAATCGTTATTCGTCATCGACGTTGAACTATAGGCTCCTCCGCTTTTCGAAAAAATTATCACAAACAACATGTTTGGTGTGAGAAGCTAAGTTGTTATCTGACTTAACGTTTCAGGTAGCCAATAATCACTGACTTATGACTAAAAGGCTTCACCAGCAGCTCTGTGCGGTTACAGTACTAAGAGAAATTAATGTAGTGGCATTATACAATAGCCTAAACTAGGCAAAACCTTTCCTTTTACCCTGGCTTTTAATATTAATTTAAAATAGCTCCTAAAAGCAGGCAAGTAAAACTGTATTTAATTTAATATCTAAATAAAGTCCTTTAAAAGTGTTTTCTAAAGCATTTTTATTTTCAAGTTAGAGTATGATTTTCTCTATTTTGTTTTCTTTTTTATGTGGTAAAATATATTTCCATCAGCAGGTGTAAAAAAAATGTATGTATCTACCCCTTAATGTATGCAACATCATGAATCAGTTAAATGAAAGAGCAATAAAGAGGATCTGAATAAAAGCGGGCAAAAAGAAAGAGCTCTTGAATGATAAAAACATTTTTAGGCCTTTGATGTTATGAAGAGAGATAAAGAGAGGGAAGGGGATAAAGAGATTGTCTAAGCGGGCAATTAAGCGGTGGTATAAACAGGCAACAAACAATCCTGGCTCTGTATTACCGTTAATATGAGGCCTTTCTAAAGGCCTATGAAGTTTATCTGTAGGTTGCCTATACAAACATATGGAGATGAATGAGTGATAAATGAATAGAATTCATATAGAATTTCTGTTTTTTTTTCTCCAGCTCCTGTGGTAATTTTCTAATCTTGTTGTATGCTTTTTTTTGTTTAAAACTTTACGGCATTTAATTATAAAATTTATGGAAAAAAATGAAAAAGAAAATAACATTCTTTGAGAACAAAACAGATTAAATTTTAATAAAACCAATTTTATTTGAAAAATTTAAGGCATACCTTCAGGTGTTGTAAAATAAATCAATATTACTTTCAAGTTAAATTTAAATATTCAACTTATTTGCGTTGTTTTCAAACAATATTTATCATTTAATTGTTGAAAATAATTTACTTTTCAAGGTTTTCCTTTTAAAAAACAGGGAAGAACATTTTATTTAACTGCGTATACTGCAAAGCCTTGAAAATTTTAGCTGGAAATCTTGCAATAGATTAGAAAGAATTTTTTTTTGCTTTTAAACATAGCCGCAAGTCTATGTAGGAGTGTAAATACGAGATGTATTAGGCTACGTGTAGCTATTAACATTATTTTGTTGTATACTTTTTGGTGTTTTGAGAATTTAAAAAGGCATATTGTCAGGCTACAAAGTTAATGTAATACATACGGATTTAAAATCCAAAAGCTTAAATAAATATTGAAATTTATTTATGTTTTAAAAATTGTTCAAAAATATTGAAATTTCATTTCTTAAAACACAAGGAATTTAAAAAAATTTCATACGAAATAATTACTGAAAAAAGAAAAACAAAACTGCATACTTTTAAGCATAATGCATATTTTAATAAATAATCAATTTATTATCCAAGTTAAGAATGCATTTAATATAAGACATTTATCGGTGGGACTAGGAATTGGCAAAATTATGGAGAAAGTTTTTGAAATCGCCGTGGTCTAGTAGGTAGTGTGTTGGCTTATTAGACGTAAATGCCAGGGTTCGAGTCCCAGGCCAGACATCAAAACAAAATACAGAAAGTATTTATTCTGCGATTTCCTCTCAGCAGATTTCTGGCAAAAATTCTGAGAGTAAATAAAATAGCCAAGTTTCTCATAAAATCTGTCGTTCGGATTCGACTTTAAACTATAGGTCCCGCTACTCATTTTTAAAATTAACACACATAACATAAGTGGTGTGAGAAAATAGGTCAATAATCCTGACTGATGGGTTCTAATGACCAATTATGTATGAATGGAGAAAGTTTAAGAGAATTAAATCGTTCTAGAAGTGGTCAGGTCTGTGCATCATGTGCCAAAATTAACGCTTCTGTTAGAGAAAATATTACTAATGATATGAATTCCAGTTTTCCGATTCCAAGGTATTTCAACTATTGGGGTCTACTTTAGGGCATATTGTTGCGGATATTTTAAATAGTTAATTAATCGGGTATGAAATATTTTGAAATTTGTTGTTTGAGTGGCTCTCACTGATTGTGGAAGCGTTAGAACAGGTTTTGCTTTGGCTTTGGCATAAAAACTTGATATTTTCATAGCAAAACAATACAGTTTTTGTATTCTTTACATTATTTCCTTCAATTGCTATAATAAATGACAATAAATTACGTTTATTTACCATAAAAGTTAGCAAAGACATAAACCTATCAAATCATTTAACCTATGGAAGGCAACTCTATTATTCCAGAAGTTGCCATAGTAGCCTAAAACCCGAGCTACTTAGGTGGAAAAAAGGAAAAACGAATTTGAAATCTTTTGCAAATTATTGTGTAAACCATTTTAAAAACGTTGACCTCAAATTAGCCAAACCAGTTAGGAGTCAATGTCTGTCTACTTAGCATATTATTTAGCAAATTCTTATTTAAATTTCTTTAAATCCCCAGCACACATTAAGCTTATTAAGCATCTTTATGATTTCGAAATTTTCAATTTCCATTATTAATCCCCTTTGGGTAAAATAGCTTTTCATGTATTTTATTTTAATTTTAATAAAATATTGAGCCATAAAAAGTTTATTAATATTCTGTTTTAACCGATGTTGCTGCTAATATTGCTACTGGAGCTGCTTGCTGACCCAGTTTATCTCCCCTCAAATAGTTGTGTAAGCCACTATATAACCGTATTAGGATTCTATTTTCTTCTCTGGCTCTATCTCTCTCTCTCTTGTGTTTTTTTTTTTTTTGTTTTTGGAAATATTAAGCAATTATTTATTATTTGAAACACAAACTAAAATCATTTATAAAAACAAATTGGCCAGAAAATAGAAACACTAAGACGACTAAGACGCACTCACTTACTCATTCACATTTTTCCATTTCTGTCTTAATACACCATTTTGTAGAAGCACTTAAGGCCATCATTATGTACCATGCATGGTACAATGGTGGGGCATGATGGTGTAGCTTATAATGCCTTGAACACCATGTGTGGCAACTGAAGGCAACTGTGAAAATATCTTCATTTTCTTTGGGGGAGCCGCACCAGTCACAGCCAAAGCCAAAGCCAATATGTCTTTATTAACAAACACACACACACACACACACACACACACACGTATGTGTATAAGTGTGGCGAGGTAACACATGCATAGTGAAAATGTTATTGAAAATGCTCGAAAATACGACACACCACTCCACTCTACTCCACACACTAATGCAACGAAATGAGAGAAATTTTTGCTAAAATTTGCATGTATTTTGCTGCTGCTGAAAATAATAAAAACAACAAAGCAACAATAACAAAATAAAAATTGATGTTGCCTGCTGCTGCTACTGCTGATGATGATGATGATGACAACTCGCAAATAAATTATTTATAACATGAACACGTTTATTTTGTACAAATGCAACCAGAAATATTAGGGTGAGATCTAAGGCAAATGACAGGAATGAAAAAAGAAAAAAATAAAGCATATTTTAAGGCAAATGACAAAAAATTAAAGCATATTTTAAGGCAAATAAAAAAATTTCAAAAACTCTCCTTGAGGTAATAAATAACGTTAACTGGTTCTAAATTTAGTCCTAGAGATATATTCCAACTGCTGTAAAGGGGTCTCTTGAGTTAATTTGGCGTAAATAGACATGCATTCGTGATTTCTAATATCCCGTTAGCTTCATCTGAACTTTTCAGTGCAATTTCTACTGCAGTAGTGAGATTTATTTGGAAGTTAGTATGATTTCATATATACAAATTGCTTGAAACCCGCATTGAATAATAATTTGAAATATTACGGCAGATTTTTGGGAAACCCTTCATGGCAATTCTTTTTTTTTTTACTTCTCAGGGTTTATTCTAGAATGCCGAAAGAAATACCTTTTATATTTCCTTTTATTCAAAATGTCTCAGCTGAGGTTTGAGCCACAGACTAGACTCAGTCTAGTTGGCCAACACATTGCCCACATACAGAATTGGCCATTACAACCCTTCAGTCAGGGTTACGACCTAGCTTCTCACACCACTTATGTTGTGTGCGTTAATTTTATACATGAGCGAAAGAAGACCTTCAGCTTAAAGTCGACTTTAAGAATGACAGATTTTTGAGAAGCTTTTCATGGCAATTTTTACTCTCAGAGTCTTTGCTAAAAATCTGCTGAGAGCAAGTCGCCGAAGAAACATTTTTCGCTTTGATGTCTGACCTGGGATTCGAAACCCACTAGACCACGGCGACTTCACTTTACTACTTCACTACTTTACCCAACTATTCACCATTAACTCTAAGCTTCTAAAATGATTTCTTTTAACCTAAACATTTATTTTCCATTGCATATCTTTTAGGACTATTTAATAATCAATAATATTTAGAGTATACTTTTAGGCCTATTATTATGTTGTGGCTTTTAAAAGCTTATTTTGAAAAACAATATTATTTCACAACATTTTTATAAAAAAAAAAATGAAAAACTTTCATTTCGCACAACTCTAATAATCCATACAAGCATATTGTATTATTTCCCATCTAAAAACTACTCGTACATGGCGAAAAAAGAAGAAACAAAATGGCGAAAAATAACCATATTTCGTTACCAAAAAATGCAAATGTTTATTTTTGTTTTCTTGCTTGATAAATCCACTATTTTTGTTTAGAATTTTATAAATAATTTATGGATATTTCATTCATTCATTCATTTATTTATTCATGCATACCCCTTTCTTTCCCTTCGTTACCGTTCCTATCCCCGCTAATGCCTTGACGGCTTATGCTTATGCTAAAGCAATATTAGTTTTCAAAAATAAAAATTTTAAAATACAAATTTTTTGTTTTTGCGCTTCTCTTATACATTATGGATGGATTATTACGTCAATATTAATAGAACCAGCTAGGGAGAATGTGGGTGCTTGTGTCGATAGCAGTCGGCGACATATTGGTGCCAGCATAAAATTGTGTATTTGTTAAATGAATTATGAAGACAAGATGTATATTTTAAACAGCTTAAAAATATGCTTCAATTTTTCGTTCTAATGCTTATGGTAATAAATGGCGATAATGCATTGGTATTAGGCAGCATAGTTTTAGGGGATTTGTTAATTCTTTTCTTTTTAAATTTTGGCTAATTGATGGGGTTTTGTATTTATAAAGTTTTTACATATTAAGCCTTATAGTATGCTACACAATTTGGAAACAATTTTAACATTAACTTTCATTAACTAATGAACGTAAAAGTAGGCACCATATTTTAATTAAATTTTTAAAAACTTAAAGTATTAATAGCTTTAGAATTTAATTTTAATTTCTTTTTTTTTAAGAATTTTATCTTTAAACCTAAACCTTTTTTTTAAGAATTTTATCTTTAAACCTAAAAGCAGGCAATAAATTTTATTTCTATTTAAGGGTAACGAAGTAAAATGCGGGAGGTTAATTAGGTAAAGAATCTGAAATGGGCACCGTCTGCCAAGGTTGTTCAGATGATTTAATCATGAAAACTAAAGAGAAATATGGAAATATTCTTTGCGACATCTTTCAAATGTGATTCCCTTGTGACGGTCGTCAAATATCTAGCGATACGGAGCAGGCATATAGAGAATATCCCCTGAGTCGTGCGAAAGTAAACAAAATTCAATAAAATAAAGACAGAAAAAGATTTGTGGTATTACAAACTCTTCAAGGGAAGGTTGGCACATGATCTAGCCTATCTTTCAAGTTAGTTTTTCAAAAGAAAACACAATTTCATACTATGCTTGGAGAATTGTGAGGGTTTTTTTTTATAAAGCAACCATTTTTTGAGTTCACATAAATTTTCAGAATGAAAATTCTATTGAAATAAAGAAAAATACTGTGTTGGCTATATTCTAATGACCAACCTCGTATATTTTTTACTTTAAATCTTTTTTTTTTTGTTAATAATATTTATCGTTTTGCTTGAAGAGTATTCAAAATCAATTTAATTAGTTTTTTTTTTATTATTAAAGTAATACGCCCTAAATTATGCTACATATTTTAAAGTTCGTTTTTTTATTATTTCAAGCTGAATTCTGAAAAAACCATCTTCACTTGTTTGTTTTGTTTTTATGTTTTTTTTTTTCTTCTTTATATATTGATTAAGTGAGAACAGTTTCAAATTTAGTTTTCAATTTGTAATCCCCTTAAAGTATGCTTGTAGTTTTTTCAAGGGTTTTTTTTTTTTTGCTTAGTTTTTATAAGGGGCTGGCAGCTCTAATGGCTGTTGTTTCTTTTCCCGAAAAGTATTTCATTTATGTTTTGGATTTTAAAACTTTTTTCTGTTGTTGTAGGTTTTTTTTTTTTGAAGTTGAACTTCATTAAAAGTTTTATTGACCCACATTTCACACTTGTCAGTTCGTATTTATTTGGGTTTAAAAATTTTTTTTTTTTTGTTTGCATTGTTTCTCTCTTGTTTATGGTAAAACGAAGTGTTAATGTTGAAAAATCCATATTCCGTATGAAAGAAAAACAAAGTTTTTCATTTTTCAAAAACAATGAAAAACTGAATTAATTTTCTCGATAAGGTTTTTCAAGCCAACCCATGCCAAATAAAAAAAAAAACAAAAAAAAATTCTTAAAAAAGAAGAAAAATGAAAGCGAATAATTTGAAAAATTTGACATGAACTAATGATAAGGAAAATTACAAATTAGAAAAAGTAAAATGAAGTAACAAAGTAAAGTTTTTATAAATAAAAAATGCTACAGAATATGATCAGAAGACTTTACACTTAATTTCCCTAAGGTAGGCAACAAAATTTGTTTCTTTTGTTGTGCTTACTTGATAATACAAACCAGAAGGAAACCAAAAAAACATTTTAAAAAGAAAAGAAGAAACAAACAAATAAAAAATTACAAATAAAAGCAAAGCAAAATATGAAGGATTTTTATAAAAACAAACAAAACATTTTAAATGAAATTTATTTTCCAAAAACAAAACTTTAACATACGCCATCTCGCTTTGTTTTCATTATTTTTTCTGTATTTTCTATACAAGTTCAGTTAAAGGTAAACCTTTAAACCAGATAACTCCCTAAAGTATGCTTTAGCCTTGAGTTTTTAACAACAATACAATATAGAAACAGGCTCACTTACCCTCTCTCTCTCTCTCTCTCTGTCTCTGTAGCATGCAAGCAATACAACAAGTAAAGCGAAGAGTTTTAACATACTTTAAGGCATTGTTAGCTTGCTTACCAGGTGTTTTAAATACAACATTACTCTGGCACAAGCAGGTGGGGCAAGGAACAATGCTTTTCTTAATATGCAAGGCTCTGTTTCCTTTTTAACTGCTGCTGCAATTTCGATTTTTTTTTATAAGTTTGTTTCAGTTCCGTTGTTAATTCCCTTTGGGATTTAGTTTTTGTTGTTTTTTAGTGAATACAAACACTGGGAACCTAAGTACAAAATGGCTTAAAAATAAATATTAAAATTAGGGTTTTCTTAAGGGGACACCCCCTTACGTTTTATGCAACTCTAGTATATTATTGTTCATTATTTTGTTAAAGAATAGGGGACATATAATGAATCCTCCAAGTGTTTAGCTGATTTGTATAGGACTTTGGTCAGTTTGTATAGCTTCTTAAAAATGCAAAGTACGATAAATGTTTTATCCCTAAAATTATGCCATAATATTTTAATTACTCCCCTACTTAGAACTCTTCACTACTCGGTTATGTAACGAAGGTATAATAGAGTTCAAAGTTTATTTTAGTTTTGGACTATTTGAATCGTATGTTATACATCTAAATGAAACAGCCAAAAAGTATCTGTAGCATACATTAAGGCTATATAATAATTTCTTTAAATATTCTGTAATTATTATTCAAAGTAGTTGTCTTGTTGAAACCTCATACTCTAGTCATTCTCTTTCTCTCTCTCTCCCTCGACATAAATTTTATCGAAGAGCCATATTAATTAGAAATACAATTTAAATTTTGGTATACATTTAGGCTTTTTTCCTATACAATAGAAGTGAAATTAACAAGAGAAATGACCACAATATCGAAGATAATTTGCATTCTTAATTATATTACTAAAAGATATGTATGTATGTACGCATTGTGCATGTATATGTTATATATAGCATACATTTAGGCATTCATATGTCATAATAGTATTAATAACAACATCGACTATAACAATAACAAAAAGACATCAGTAAGCAAATTATCTCCTCTTTAATTTATGCTTAGAAACATTAATTTGACATAATTTTTGTTGGGTAACAGAACAGGATAGAATAGATAATATTTTAAAAGCATTAAATTCAATTTTAATATACATTTACATGCGCCTAAAAGTATACACATTTCAACAATAATTATTTAACGCTTGGATGGATGGATAATAATTCTTTCTACTTTCCTTAATGCTCTCATGAAATTCTTATAATAATTACAAGGCAAATTTTGTGGTAAATTAAAATTGTTGTACAGGCTACAACAGAAGAAAATTGATTTATTGCCTAATTTAAGGGGCATTTGCAGTAAGTGTTTGTTTTAAAATAAATTGTAAATCCTTGAATAATGTCCAATTAGAGGCTGAAATTAGTCGAGTGAAAAACTGTAAAGATTGGAGAATTTCAATAGCAAAAGAAAAGAAATTTAAATTATAATTTAATACATTTATAAGCCTATAAATAGGCTTTAATTTTATTGTCTCCTAAAGAAGAACTAAATTAATGACTAGGAATTTTTAATTTAAATAATCAATTTGAATAATCAGTGCTGTTGTGCATAAGAAAATCTGAATAAATAATGATTTTTATTGAATGCATTAATTATTCTTTTAAGCCTTAAAATAGGCAAATAGTTTCTTAAAATGTTTTTTATTTAATTGGAAGCAAAAACATAAAGTAATATAAAGTAATCCGATTGTTTAAATCTTAATTGTTTATCCATTAGGTTAGATTAGGTTGGAGGACGTGCACTTGGTAAATGTGGCAAGTACAGTACCATCTACTAACTTCTCACACCACTTGTGTTGTGTTTGTTAATTTTATACATGACTGGTGGGTTCTACAGTTTAAAGTCGACTCCGAACGATAGATTTTTGAGAAGCTTTTCATGGTAATTTTATTTGCTCTCAGAGTTGTTTGTCAGAAAATCTGCTAAGAGGATGTCGCCGAAGAAATATTTTCATATTTTCGTTTTAAGGTCTGACCTGGGATTTCAACTCTTGTCTTCCGTCTAATATGCCAACAAACTACCTACTAGACTATGCCGAAGTCTGCATTAATTGCAGGCGAATTAAAATGGTTTTCATTCTGAATGCTAATGGAAGAGGATCCTTATTTACTAGGGATTTCAGACTAATTAATCTTGTTACTGTAAAGTGCTCGAGGGAATGATATACAATGATCCCTGTAAGAACCTGCTGAGCAAGTTATTTGCCACTCTCAATACTCTGCTAAACAGAAAATCCATTGTAGTTTCCCTAGTCGTTTCATCAATACTGCGAGTTCATTGTGAAATTCCAGGCATTTCTTGGGCAAGAATAGGTCCCAAGGTAATTAAAATTAATTTCTCCCTAATTTTTAGAGGAAATTTTTATTGTTTTAACAATCTGCTGCTTTCAATATGGTCATGATCTCAGTCTAAAAAATACCGCAATAGCCATCCAGAGTATATGGAAGTCTAATACTAGAACTCCTAATATCCTATACAGGGTGGCTGGTATGTACTGCAACCAACTTCAGGTTGTTATCATTTGTAAACCACTCATCTGACAGCTGGCAGATTTATTGCAGTGACAGTTCATTTTATTATTTACAAGCTTACAAAAGCATTTTGATCTATTGCATTCAGAAAAAAAATTATTCGTAATGGAATTCAAGCGTGAGAGTGCGATTGCTTTATTTTTGGCTGGGAAAACCACAGGTGGCTATCGTTAGTGCCCTCCAGCATTTAAATGCGAATAAATCTTCTCATATTGTTGCTAGTTACCGTGCTACTGGAAGTGTTGCATCGCATGCAAAATATGGACGAAACAAAAAAAACGGTAACAACACCAGAAATGATTCGAAAATTGAAGGCCAGCTTTGATCGAAATCCACCCCGCAGTGGTAGAAAAATTGCTCGTGAGCTGAACATATCGCGAGCATCCGTTCTCGCGATATGAATTTGGGCTAAAGCCATTGAAGTTCCAAAAAGTGCAAGAGCTTACCGAAGAACAAAAAAAAGTTAGACTGTAAAGAGCCAAGGAGTTACTAAGCTTGTTCGAAAGTGGCCAGTTACCGAAATTGGTTTTCTCCGATGATTAGCCATTCTAAATTGAGCAGCTGAGTGAACAAACAAAATTATCAGGTTTACTTGCCAAAGAGGTCAGCTGAAAATTTACACTTGCGATTGGCTACCAGAACTCAAGCGCCGCCCATGGTAATGGTGTGGCCCGAAGTAACGGCCGATGACCGCTCCCCGCTCATATTCATCGACCGTGGGATCAAAATAAATGCCGAATACTATCGGGAAAATGTCTTAAAGATAGTATTGAAGCCCTGGGCAGACATACATTTCGACCGCAGACTATGGACATTCCAACAGGACACAGGACTTATTAAATAAGAATGGCTTAAAAAGGAGGTTCCTCGCTTCATTTCTACCGCACAATGGCCACCTAAATCTCCGGATATCAATCCGTTGGAGCAAATTGAGCAATTTGTGAACAAACAAAATGATCGAATTTACTAGCCAAAGAGGACAGCTGGAAATTTGACCACTAGAACTCAAGTGCCGTGGATGGTAATGATGTGGGTCGTCATTACGGCCGAAGGTCGCTCCCTGCTCATATTCATCAGCCGTGAGATCAAAATAAATGCCGAATATTATCGGGAAAATGCCTTATTGGTAGTATTAAAGCCCTGGGCAGACAAACATTTCGGCTGCAGACATTCCAACTGGATTCAGCACCACTGCACTCAGCACGCGTCAATCAGGAATGGTTTAAAATAGGTTCCTCGCTTTATTTCTACCGCACAATGGCCACCAAAATCTCCAGATCTCAATCCGTTGGACTGTTGCGCCTGGGGCATTTTGGATAGTAAGGTTCTCATTAAAAAATACTAAAACTAAAATACCGCAGAGCCTGTTATGGCTTTGTCGGCCGTTTAAAGGCCATAATTCGTACTATAGGTGGCCAATTCGAACAAATCTAAACGGATTCTAAAATTTGATGAAAATTCCAACATTTTTTGCTTTTGAACAATAAAATTAAAAAAAAAGTTAAAAGAATATAGCGCTTTACTTTGTTGCATTATATATCAGCCACCCTGTAGCCTAGGCCGAGCAATTTAGATTTCACTGGCCCTATCGAAAATCGTCATTTTACCAGACCAGTTCTAGTTGGAATCCAAAGTTGAAATCTCCTCCTGGGAAATTAATCATAAGAAAGCATGTAGTCGAACCAAGTGTGTGTTCCCAGACAACATGCAACATGTCCAGGTTGTCAGATCTTTTGCTACTTACTCGTCTGCAGCTAAGTGCAGAGTCAATTGAGTTTAGCAAATAATGCCTCAGTTGGAGTGTAACGGCGGAGTACACTGGTTATCGGGGCATTTGCATTTTTTCTGAACTGTTATCGATTTATTTCCATCAACAAGTATTCTATTACAGGCAAATGTATACACATTTCAGTCTTTTGTCTTTTGAAAGACTTCTAGAGAGTAGTAACCTCTGCTTCTAGTGTTGTTTACAACCAACTAAAGTTTCTGTTCTAAGTTCTCTTATTTTGTAAAACAAATTTTCTTCCTTTTTTTTCTGGTGTTTGATTTTAATTTTTATTTGATTTTTAAGCCTCCCACTCTCTCTCTCTCACCCTCTCTCTCAATTGAGAAAATTCTGAATTTCTAATTACATTTTAAATATTTAGTTTCACTGACGAAAAGTTTTGCTTTTCCTTCTTCTATTTCAACAATTTACAGTAAATGAGAATGACTTTGTCTGTAAAGTTGTTGGAGGAGAAAAAGTGGTTTGGGAGGAGGGGAGGGTCGAAATGTAAATGAAAACTTAACATTTTAAAAATCAGGGGAAGTGACGACAGCAGGATAATAACAAACATGAAAGTGGTTTGAAAATTAGAAGAACTTAGTATGTGTTTATGGAGAACATTACAAATTATTTATTAAATGGTAGACTTTTGAGTTGACCCTCGTATGCTATAATAACATGTTTTACATTTTATAGGCATTAATTACATGACAAACACATAAAAAAAGAGAAAAAAATATTTTTTTTTCTCTTTTTAATTTTTTAAGCAAATATTAGAAGAGAGTGTTTGCTTAAAAACACTCACTTATAAGAACACTTATTTTACACAAACATACACTCACTGCCACATACACACACACAGTTTTCAAAGCCAATCATATTCCCAGGCAGCATTTGTGAAATTTTTTTACAAAATCGAATCTTTTTTAATTCTTCTGCACGATTTTAATTCTATTCAAGTCTTTTTTTGATTCTTTTGGGCTATTACAAAGCTAGAATATGCGCTCATTTTCTGTTTATAAAAGACTTTTTTTCGTGAGTAAAAAGTAACTACAAGCGACTCTTTTTAAAAAGTCACTTATGAGTCATTTTCTATATTATTTTAAAGTAATGATCGATCTTTTTTCTAATAGTTTTTTTCTATCATTTTCGAATCCTTTTCTGATCATTTATTAGTTTTATTTACCTTCGTTTATGATTATTTTTCGAGTCATCTTTCAGTCATCGTTTAATCGCATACGAATCTTTTATAAGTAATTTATGATTATGTTTAAGAGTTCTTTTATTTGCCATTTATCAGTCATGCTTGTATTAATTTGGAATCGTTTTATGAGTCATTTTATGATTAAAATTTGTGCCATTTGTTGTTACATTTCAAAATGTATTTTACTTTCTGCAAGTGTTTTAGTCGACTTTCTGAGTCCTGCATTTACACAGCCGTGATTTCCATTTTCACGTTTTTTTTAACGTTAAGCAACAACGTTTTCACCTTTTTTAAAAACGTTAAAAATATAAGTTCGTAGATTGCAAATAAAATAAAAATAAATTTTTGTTTAATTTTAAATCAAGTCTTTATTGTCCGCACTAATTTTAAGCCACTGTTCGAACTTGTATCACGTATACCGCAATAACTATCACAATATATGCTTGCTCGTTATATTTCTCTGCTTACAATCTATTTGTAAGCAACAACACTTGTTCGTTATTCTTCTTTGCTCACAACATTCTTGTAAGCACAGCACTTCTGCTCACGTAACAACTGTTTTCTTCACACGCAACTTGTCTACACGCAAGACTGACTGAATTATAACTCGATCTCGTATCTTCACACCACACAACTGCTTAAATTCTCACTTTCAGAATTCCACGAGTCGTCTTCACGCATGACTGACTATAATTTGGACTACATCATTGCTCGCATTGTCTTGCCTTTTATATTGCTGGATCAATAGTGTGTTGAATGCTCTCAAAGGAGGATGACGGTCTTAGGGAAATACACCCAACTCTTTTTCTACACGATTTTTTTTTTTTAATGGATTTGAAGTTACACGGTTAAAAAAAAATTTTTTTTGTAAAAATTTTTTAATCTAGTATGGTTTCAAAATCACTGTCTTGTAACTATGTTTGTTTGAAATGCTAAAATGAAATGAAATGAAACTGGGAAATCCCAAAATCGAAAGTTCAAAGATTTTTTAATAAAAAAGTTGATGGCGGAAGACCTTTTCTCATAGTATTCTGACAGTTCAAAACTCTATTACCGGACGAAAGTCATTATTGGATAATTTGTTGGATATCTCCAGTGATGATATCGACTTTAGTCCAGTTCGTCGCAAACAATTTCTTTATTTCTATTCTAATTTTTCTGACCTTCATTTCAATTTTTCGCCTGTATGAATTATATAATTTAAGTTTTAATGTTCAATAAAATGCCATATGAACATACAATTTGCATGCATTTCTAAAATTTTATAGTTTGCAACATTTTTACACGGTTTTTCGAAGAAAATCTAGTGCTTTATTTCATCTTACACGGTTTTCAGATGATTCCGTATCCCCATTATACTATGCGAAACACCTCTTGTTTACATGGATTTGTAAGGAACATATCTACCGTTTAAAAAAAGAGTTGGGTGTATCTGAAGAAGTAAAAAACTTGTTTATATATTTTGTTTACATTCGCCCAGGCAAAGCATTTGTTGCTTGTGTATTTGCCTATCGGCACTTTGTTTTTGCTTGTTTACTCTTTTGTCCGCTATATTTTGTTGTTGGTTGTTTACATCTTTATGTCTTTCATATATTTTGTTTTACACAGATGTTGCTGCGATTATTTTTTTTTTATTCATCGATCTTGTAAACAAGTCCATTATTTTTGTTGCTATATTTTTTTTTTTTTACTTAGTCGTTTATCATTTCATACATGATCAAGTCCATTGTGTTGTTTTTGGACCATTTCCATTTTCGTAACAATATGTTTATGTTCGTGATGTTTGTAAAGGGACCGCCAAATAACTATTTTTTTTTTTTTTTGAAAATGCTTTAACAAAAAAAAAAAACCACTAAATATTTTCTCAAATTTCTTTTTTTATTTGAAAGTACAATCCTTAAGGTTAATAATGGCAAATAATTTCATTCAAATGGCTGCCTCGACTGGCCATGCAGTAACCTACACGGTCGGTCCAATTTTTAAGCACATTATCGATTATGTGCAGAGGGTTATGTTGAGCAAATTTTTTTGTTCACAAAAATTGAAGAGGAGGATGTTGGCAACATTTGGTTTCAACAGGACGGCGCTACGTGCCGCACAGCCGATGCTATACTTGATGTTTTGCGCTTTGTTTTTGAAGATCGCATTATCAGCCGCATAGTTAGCTAATGTCGTTTGGCCACCTCGTAGCTGCGATTTGACACCGTTGGCCTATTATTTGTGGGGTGCCGTCAAAGATAAGTGTTACGCGGACAAGCCAGTGACAATTGACGCTTTAGAGGACAATATTCGTTAAGCCATTGGTGAAATACAGCTGCACACAATCGATAATGTGCTTAATTTTGCGTTAAAAAGTTTTCGTTTCGTTTTGAGTCCTTTTTTAATTGTGCAACTATTCACTAATAAGTTTTTCATTACCAAAAGTACTCTTGCTCTACTTAGCAAACTGATTTTTTTTTAAATAATCTTCCAAATGTTTGCTGGGATATAGTATATGACTGTACTTGTATATATGTAAGCAAGAGTGTATGCAAGAGTAGCGTATGTAGTAGTATAAGTGTAAAATCAAGTAAACTTTTGTGTAGACGTATTCTAAATGAAACTATAAATTTACGTTCATTTTTTTAAAGCATACTTCAAGGCTTTTTCACATGGTTTACTTTCTCACACTCTCTCTCTTTCACCCCCCTCTCTCTCTCTCTCTCTCTGTACATTTATGACTTTCAAGAACATTAATTGCTGTTTATCAAACAGTAAAAATGTTGTGCAACATCAAGTGTTGATAAGTTTTCTCAAAGATTAATTCATTATATTGGGTATTTACTGTAGAAATATGAATTTTATTTCATATGCATATCAAACACACACACACACACATGCATTAATAACATGATAGCAGCTGCTGTTTAGTTTTTAAAATTCTGGCCTCATTGTAAGGTTCTTGTTGCAAATGATTTGTAGATCTGTGAGCAAATGTCTGTATGTATGGGTGTGTGTATGTGTGTGTGTATTGAAGTGTTTGTGGTGTTTAAATAACTGTAATGCATAATTTAGTTTCTTTTTATTTTCTAGTTTTATTTGCTCTCTTTTTCTTTCCTTTGTTGTCTCTCTAGCATTTTTCATTTCATTGTCTGCCTGTGTGTGTGTGTGTGCAATATTTTAAACTTGACACACACAACCAACCAACAGTCTCATCCATTCATTGCCGGTTCATGGCATTCAAGGCCAAAGGTTTAATTGCATTTGTTTTAAATGCCGTATAAAAAGAAAACAAAAAAAAAAACAACAAAAGAAATATTTAAAATCTCTCTCATAAATTGTATTGATTTGTTGTTCAAAATTCAAATAAAAATTTAAAAAAAAAATATTTTCTGTTTTCGAAGATAACTTCGAATTTAAAAACCCAAGACGCAAACCACATTTGGCATTAACAAAGCAAAATTTCTTTTTTACCAGAATAAAATTTGCCCTGAACAGAGCACTGAGAGAATCCATCTGAACAAAGTCATTTGTTTAGTAGTTAATTTTGGGAAATATTCTAGATCTCTGACTAACCATAATAAAGAGTGATTTTTTAAGAGCAATAGGAAAATTTTTCAAAAACAAGGAACACATTAAATTCAGAAAAATGCATGAAATCTTGATTTGAATCGATAGTACGGTCCATTTAATGTTTGAGGATTATTTAATGCAAATGTTGACTGTAGACTGCTTCTCAAATGGTCCATCCGTTTAGACTAATTTTGGCATACTGCCGATATCTCACGAATAAATGCTTCAATGTTGTCTTCCAATGCCCCAGTTGAAGTGGGCTTGTTTGTATAGACATAAGCTTTATAAACCCCACAAAAAATATTCTAAAGGCGTTAAATCGTACGAATTCGGTTCTCAATAAGGCCATTGTTACGCGTGCAAAGTGGCATGAGGCACCGTCTTATTAAAATCACATGTCATGCAAGTCAAACTCTTGCATCTTTGCAAAAGTACTGTCCAATGATGCCACCAGCCCATAAACTGCACCAAACTGCAACTTTTTCTGAATGCATTGATAGCCTTTGCAATGATTCTGGCTGATCATTACTCCAAAATCGTCAATTCTGCTTATTTACGTATTCATTGAATAAAATTTTTTTTCCTTAAGTCAGGATTATTGACCTAGTTTCTCACACCTCTAATGTTGTGTGGGTTAATTTTATACAAAAGTGGTGGGACCTACAGTTTAAAGTCGACTCCGAACGACAGATTTTTTGAGAAACTTTTCATGGCGAATTTATTTACCAGAAATCTTCTGCGAAGAAATCGCCGAAGAAATACGAAGGATACCTGGGCTACGAACCCTGGCTTTACATCTAATAAGCCAATACACTATTTACTAGACTACGGCGACCGACCATCCAACCATCTTTTACATTTCAACCCTATTATGCAGAAGCAATAAAGGCCATTAGAAAAATTTTGTTTTATGACAATAGGCAACAATAATTGCAAAGTAGAAGACTAATCTACATACTATTGCCACTGTCAAGCACTTAATGTTAGAGCCATGAAGTGGCGCTGCTAAAATTATGGGTTTGCGTCTCTAATTTTTAAATTCGAATTTTTCTTTGCACACATTCTCAATGAATTATCAGAAGTTATTGCTTGTAATGATAAAAGGGATCTAAGTAATTACTGCAAATGAATAATTTAAGTTTCTGATTCTTCAAGGTTATCGCTAACATTAACTGCCACTAGAGGTTATCCTCTTGTAGATAAAATTTGAATATCGAAGAGCTTTTCCCCAGCTGTAGACTGCCCCAGCCTTGTCTTGGTAAACGTTTGCAACGTTGCATGGGCAGTTTGTAAATTCTTAAAAAATTTTAAAATTTTTTTTACCATTCAGAAATTACTAACAATTCAAGGGTCTAGAATATTACCCTCAGGGGAAATATTTTTGGTGTTCGATACAGAGATGAAAAACTTTACTTATTAAGCCTTATCCTTTACTTTCGGAATTAATTTTGCATAACTATACGATATCCTGGGGCTACTTTAATGGAATGGTAATTTCCTTGCAAATTCAAATCTATATTGGTCAAATAAGAGTCTAAGTTTTCGTTGTTTTGGTAGAGCTACTGCATAGAATCGAATATTTGCATTTTGTTGTTAGTTCAACCATTACAAAAGTGTTCAAATATGGTTTCTAAGCTCAAAATATCATTTTTCTAAAGCCCATCATAACATAACGGACGTGTGAGTTACAGACTTAGGACACACTTAGGACAGCTATTGAAAGCGTGAAGGGGTTCTATTTGTCTTCTCTTTCTGGGACTTCATTTAGTCTTCCTTGTATTTCCCATGACAATAAAAAAAAAGAATTCATTCCCGTTTATGTTATAAAGACTTAGAATCTCCTCGGTTTCACCACAATTTCACTTGCTTTCCATTTTCTTTTATGCCATTGAATTCTGTTTGGTTCTTTTGCCCAAAAAAAAAAAAAAGTAGAAGCCATCGATGAACATTTCTCTTCTTTTTTGCTTTCCTATTTCCTATGGTTGTTCAGGTCAGATTGCTTGAACATGCTTTGAAACATAAATTTTCCAGATTCCATGCAAACTATACTACAACGATTGGTGTGCCTGTCAGAATGCTCTTCAAATACAAGCTTAAATTCATTCTTTCCATTTTTTTTTTTATTTTATTTTTCTATTTCAAATTTCTAACTCATGTTTTTCATTCTACCCCCCCTTTTGTTTTACATTTTAAGAGGCGGTTGTCTTGCCGCCCATTTCTAAAGTCTAACCACCAGAGAAAAAACGTGTTCTTCATATAAGTGAGTGATGATGTGCTGGGCAATATTTTCTCTTCTTTTCTTTTAATTCTGTTCATTCTAATTTTACTTTTTCTTTGCTTTTCAAACTCAAATTGGTTTAAAAACAGGTCAAGGCAAAATCATGGCCTGTCAATGCATATAACGAAACGAAATTTTTTAGAGAAATTGCTATTGATCTCTGTTCTGCTTTGCTTTAAGCAAGTTAAAGACAATAGAAAAAAGTGAAGAAAAAACTTTTTATAAAGGCTACTTAAGATGGCATAAGTTGTTTGTGGAAGAACACCAGAACTAATTTTCAAAAATTTGCAGCAAAAGAAAAGCCAAAAAAAAAATTGAAATAAATTCTCTTTCATTTCATTTTACGAATTTGGGCCACAGTAACAGGCTCAATTACAAATAACAAGAATCCTTTTAAGGGTAAAAACTAAAAGATTTTAATTGTTGAAATTGAAAAGCATTCTCAACAATTTACAACCACTTAAACCAGTAACAGTATGTACCTGCAAAAACCTGTACATGAGGTTAACTACTAAGGCCTTATAGGCCGGGTAAATGTAGTATTGCCTCGTATTCCAAACATAAAAAGCAATATTTTTTAAAAGCTTTAAAAAAGTGTTTTTAATTTATTTTTCTCTCAAAATTTTCTTGTTTCTATTTTTTTAGAATTTATCTCTCCCTCTCTTCCTTTGAGTGTCTGTACATGTGAATAAATAATTAAAAATTTATTTAAATTTTCATTTTTCATGTTGTACTATCAGTATACATGCATATGTATGTATGTACAAAAAAATAAACAAAAAACAACAACAACGATAAAATAAAATTAAAAAAAAATTGTAAAACTTGAAAATTAAATTGAATTTTTATCATTTCACATGAACATGAAAACATTCTGTATATTGTTGAACAGCATATTCGCCCAACAATATGCAACACTTTTTTTTGTTTTCATGTTTATATAAACACACAGTAAAAGTAAAAAAAAAAAACACAACTAAACATGTTAACGTACGTGTATGTAGTAGTTCTAGTGGTAGTTATAATAGTACCACCACCATCACCGGCAGCAGCAGTAGCAGCAGCACAAGCATTGTTAGTAGAAGTTTTTAACACATACTTTTATTAGTTTATAAAACATCATTGAATTGCCTGAAATGTATTCTCTTTTTCCATCTATCTCTCTTTCTCTCACTCTCTTTCTGTCTCACTCTTTGCCTGTCTTGTTATTGTTGTTGTCGGCTGTGTGCTGGTAGGTGTTCTTTAACATGTTGTCATACATCGTGTACACGTTCTTTGATTTTTATAAGTTAATTTTTAATTTTTTCCCTTTTCTCTCTCTCTCTCTCTCTCATTTCTCTTCACTATGTTACTCTCTCCCTTTGAGTGTTTACAAGTCAATTCAAGCTGCAGAAATACATTAAAAATTCTCAACAACTGAATCTAGTAATGCCTGAGACCAGCCATAGATTATCTTTAGTCAGCCATTGAAATGAAATTAAATAGAATGCATGCAAAAGTTTTAGAAGAGTTTGTTATCGATGTTATGTTATGTTTAATAATGAAAGTATTCTATTCTATAGAAATTTTTTTACATTATACTTTTTTTACTGTTATCGAAAGTATTCTACAAGAAATTGTTATCGATAATTTTTCTATAAAGAATTGTTATCGAAAAAAGTTCTATAAAAAATTGTTATCGATAATTATCTATAAAAAATTGTTAGTGATAATTTTCTATAAAAATTTTTAAAGAAAAATCGGTAATTTTATAGAAATATCGGCAATTTTCTATAAATATTTTTGGCGATAATTTTCTATAAAATTTTTTATCGAAACATTTCTATAACAAATTGTAATCGAAACATTTCCATAACAAATTGTAATCGAAACATTTCTATAACAAATTGTAATCGAAACATTTCTATAACAAATTGTTATCGAAACATTTCTATAACAAATTGTTATGGAAACATTTCTATAACAAATTGTTATGGAAACATTTCTATAACAAATTGTTATCGAAAACTTTTCTATAAAAAATTGTTATCGAAAACTTTTCTATAAACAATTGTTATCGAAAATTTTTCTATAAAAAGTTGTTATCGAAAGGTTTTTCTATAAAAAATTGTTATCGAAAAGTTTTTCTAAAAAATTTGTTATCGAAAAGTTTTCTATAAAAAATTGTTATCGAAAAATTTTCTATAAAAAATTGTTATCGAAAAATTTTCTATAAAAAATTGTTATCGAAAAATTTTCTATAAAAAATTGTTATCGAAAAATTTTCTATAAAAAATTGTTATCGAAAAATTTTCTATAAAAAATTGTTATCGAAAAGTTTTTCTATAAAAAATTGTTAACAAAAAGTTTTCTATAACAATATGTTATCGAAAATTTTTCTATAACAATATGTTATCGAAAATTTTTCTATAACAATATGTTATCGAAAATTTTTCTATAACAATATGTTATCGAAAATTTTTCTATAACAATATGTTATCGAAAAGTTTTCTATAACAATATGTTATCGAAAAGTTTTCTATAAAAAATTGTTATCGAAAAGTTTTCTATAAAAAATTGTTATCGAAATTTTTTTTGTAAAAAATTGTTATCGAAAATTTTTCTATAAAAAATTGTTATCGATAATTATCTATAAAAAATTGTTATCGAAAATTTTCTGTGAAGATTTATAGCGATAATTTTCTATAAAAAAATGGTTATCGATAATAATCTGTAGAAAAAAAATTCTTCTTTTAAATTTCACTAATTTTTGCAAAATAAAAACCTTTGAAAACAAAGAAAATGAACCGAAATTCTTTTTTTGTTTTCTAAGTTTTTCCAATTATTTCAAAGACTCTATCGAAACGAAAGTGGCAGCACATATTGCCAAACCGATAACACTTAACTATTGTTCTCTTTTTTTTATTGTTGTTGTTGTTGTTGCTGTTTATTGGTATTGTTTGTTGTTTGAACGAACACAAAACATCAGCAGTAGAAATAGGAAAAAAAAATAATTAAATTGTGTTAAAAGAAGAAAAGCATTAGAAAGTGAGAAGGAGCAAGAGAAAGAATAATTGGGTGACTGAGATAGAGAGACAGAGATAGAAAGAGAGAGTGAAAAAACTTCAATAATTCTATTTATAAACTTGTCTAAACTACTAGTCTTTGTATGTGGGTGCTATGTTGTTACTACACTGGGTTTAGAATAGACCTTGTGTTTATTGTTGTTGTTAGTATTGTGTTAGCGATGTTTGTGTGTGTACGATACAAGAATTTCATAATTAAAGTTAAGGAAAGGCAACCATTGTAACAGTAAAATCTCGTTAGAAGAGCAGTATTTAAACTCAAAAGAGGATATAAATAGTTGTTCATAGATTCGAAATGGCAAATGGAATCAATTTTTAAGATTTTTTGCTGTGAATTTAATTAAAAGAATACATACATTTTTCCTATACGGATTATTTAAAAGTGCTCTTGTATGGTATTTATTTATTAATAATAAATAGAATGATTAAATTTTAAAATAGTTAAAGTTTTATTATAAAACACATCTAGGAGCTACAACCTCCATACTTTAACACATCGTAATGTTAATATATGTACATGAGTAAACTTACTTTCTGTGGCTATACAGTGTGTGATGAAAGTAAAAGTAAAAAAATTTAAAGTAAATAAATTTAATAGTGTTTTTACCATTTGAAATAATTATCGATAATCAATTAAATTTAATTAATTTAATTGAAATAGAAAACTTTCTATATACCAATATCTATTTAGAAATATATGTTGTCGACTATTTTCTATATCAAAAATTTGTAATAGAACGTGGAAACTTTTTTTTTTGAATACTATATATGAAGAAAAATTTATTATCGACTCTTTTCTATGTAGAAAAATTTGTTTTTGAATATTTTCTGTAAAGAAAAATTTGTTATCGAATATTTTCTATACAAAAAAAATTGTTATCGAATCTTTTCTAACTAGCAAAATTTCTTATCGACTCTTTTCTAAATAGAAAAATTTGTTATCGAATATTTCCTATATACACTCAGCGCCATAAGTGAGTCAACACCCAATATAATTTTAAATTTTCTATTATAAAAAATATTCTTATACCACAACAATAATTTTGTTGTTTGTTTTTGTTTTAACATTTTATAAGTAAGAAATAATCACTTTTTTTTTTTGGAAATTTGTTCGACTATTCTTATTTATTTTTTTCACAATCCTAAGAAAATGTATTATTTCTGTGGTGTTGACTCACTTTTGGCGTTCACTGTATACAAATTTATTATGGAATATTTTTTATATAAAAAAATTTGTTGTCGAATATTCCCTATATACAAAAATTTATTATGGAATATTTTCTATATAGAACAATTTCTCATCGACTCTTTTTCTATAGAATAATTTGTTATCGACTCTTTGTATAAAAAGATTTATAATCGCATATATTTGATGTATATAGAAGGATTTATAATCGAATACTTTTTATAAAGAAAGAATTTGTATTCGAATATTTTCTGTAGAGAAAAATTTGTTATCGAATATTTTCTATAGAGAAAGAATTTATTTCGAATATTTTCTGTAGAGAAAAACTTTGTATTCTAATAACAATTTTTTCTCTATAGAAAATATTCGATAACAAATTTTTCTATATAGAAAAACAACAAACAACAAATTTTTCTATATAGAAAAAATTGTTATCGAATATTTTCTATACAGAAAAAATTGTTATCGAATTTTTTCTATATAGAAAAAATTGTTATCGAATGTTTTCTATATAGAAAAAATTGTTATCGAATGTTTTCTATATAGAAAATTTGTTATCGAATATTTTCTATAGAGAAAGAATTTATTTCGAATATTTTCTGTAGAGAAAAACTTTGTATTCTAATAACAATTTTTTCTCTATAGAAAATATTCGATAACAAATTTTTCTATATAGAAAAACAACAAACAACAAATTTTTCTATATAGAAAAAATTGTTATCGAATATTTTCTATACAGAAAAAATTGTTATCGAATGTTTTCTATATAGAAAAAATTGTTATCGAATGTTTTCTATATAGAAAAAATTGTTATCGAATGTTTTCTATATAGAAAAATTTGTTATCGAATGTTTTTTATATAGAAAAATTTGTTATCGAATGTTTTCTATATAGAAAAATTTGTTATCGAATACACAGATAAATTGTCCAAGTTAAATGCCACTTAAGTGGTCTAAAAGCTCTAGCAAATGCTTTTAAAATGAAAAATTTAAGTGTTCACAGACGTGATTTACTATATTGAGATAACAAAAATCAATATTTATTAATGCAGCTGATGTTATCAAAAAAATTTATTTTTTTTAACGATTTTTTTTGGCCTTTCCAAGTTAATTAGATTTTTTATTGCAGTTTTTTCTATTCCCGCATATTGTATTCAATTCAATAGAAAATACGTTTTTTTTTATTTTTTTTCTTTTTTTAACGTTCGTTTTTTTATTATCAATTTGGATGCAATTAAAATAAATATTTTACCTGAAAAACAATTTTTTTTATTAAAAATAAATTCGCAAAACATCGAATAAATTCAACACATTTGCGGTAAAATGTCATTAAAAAAAAAAGAAAAAAATCTAAATTGCCTATTTAGAGGCAAAATAGGTTGAAGAACAAAAAAAAATTAAATAAAATATGCGTTAACAAAATATAATTTTTTTTTAATTAAATAATTTAAAGAAAAAAAATTGAAGATTTTTTCATAATACGTTAATAAATATTGATGTCAGTTGTGGTCAGGAAACGCGTTGCAATGAAATGGGAAACAAATTTCTGTCATGCTAAAGATAATATTTATAACATGATATACTTTTTATTTACATATTTTTGATTACAATTCTTTAATAAAACAGATTTAGTTTTTTAAATTGGTTTTTTTTTTAATTATTTTTATTTGTTCCCTTTTAACCCTACGGTTTTTAATTCTTTTTTGTTTTTTGTTATTTCATTAAATTTTGAATTAAAATTTTTATTATTGTAATCGTTGTGTTATTGTATTATATTTTGCACTGTCACTTAATTGACATTAAATGAAATGGAAACTTTTATTCATTCTTTCAACATTTTGATGTGAAGGGAAAATGAAAAGGAAACGAAAAATTTTTCCTTAAAAAGAACAAAAAACTGTTTTTGACGTTTGCGAATGATTATAATGCCTGAGTATACGATGATGATTACGGTGATACTAACGCGATGATACTGTTGGCATAATGATGATGATTATGTTGATGATTGTACCCATCATTAAACACACTTTTTTGTTGTTCATTTGTAAGGAGAAAAAAATTCATTAAAAAAAATCCTAAATTAAAATAACCTCGGTGAAAAATATAAAAAATAAAATTAAAAGATAAAAAAAAAAATACAAAAACTTAAACAACAATGGAAGTCATATTTATTAAGAAAGCGTTGAAATTACTGTTTATCAATTTAAGATAAACGTATTTAATATATAGAAAATTTTGTTATCGAAATTTTCTCTATATAAAAAAATTTGGTATCGAATATTTTCTATTTAGAAAAATAACTATCCAATATTTTCTATATAGAAAAAATAACTATCGAATATTTTTTATATCGAAAAATTAGTTATCGAATATTTTCTATCTAAAAAAATAAGTTATCGAATTTTTCCTATATAGAAAAATAAGTTATCGAATTTTGCTATATCGAAAAATAAGTTATCGAATTTTGCTATATCGAAAAATAAGTAATCGAATTTTTCTATATCGAAAAATAAGTAATCGAATGTTTTCTATATAGAAAAATTAACTATCGAATATTTTTTATATAGAAAAATTAACTATCGAATATTTTCTATATAGAAAAATTAACTATCGAATATTTTTTATATAGAAAAATTAACTATCGAATATTTTTTATATAGAAAAATTAACTATCGAATTTTTTTTTTATAGAAAAATTAACTATCGAATATTTTTTATATAGAAAAATTAACTATCGAATATTTTCTATATAGAAAAATTAACTATCGAATATTTTCTATATAGAAAAATTAACTATCGAATATTTTTTATATAGAAAAATTAACTATCGAATATTTTCTATATAGAAAAATTACCAATCGAATATTTTCTATATAGAAAAATTACCAATCGAATATTTTCTATACAGAAAAATTACCAATCGAATATTTTCTATATAGAAAAATTACCAATCGAATATTTTCTATATAGAAAAATTACCAATCGAATATTTTCTATATAGAAAAATTACCAATCGAATATTTTCTATATAGAAAAATTACCAATCGAATATTTTCTATATAGAAAAATTAACAATCGAATATTTTCTATACACGAAACTTAACTATCGAATATTTTCTATATAGAAAAATTAACAATCGAATATTTTCTATATAGAAAAATTATCTATCGAAGATTTTCTGTATACAAAAATTAACTATCGAATATTTTTTATATAGAAAAATAAGTTATTGAATATTTTTTATATCGAAAAACAAGTTATCGAATTTTTTATAGAAAAACAAGTTATCGAATTTTTTTATAAAAAAACAAGTTATCGAATTTTTTCTATATAGAAAAACAAGTTATCGAATGTTTTCTATATAGAAAAACAAGTTATCGAATGTTTTCTATATCAAAAATAAGTAATCGAATATTTGCTATATAAAGAATTAAGTTATCGAATATTTTCCATTTAGAAAAATAAATTATCGAATATTTTTTATATATTCTATATAGAACAATTAACTATCGAATATTTTCTATATAGAGAAATAAGTTATCGAATATTTTCTATATTGAAAAATAAGTTATCGAATATTTTCTAAATAGAAAAATAAGTTATCGAATATTTTCTATATAGAAAGATAAGTTATCGAATATCTTTTCACAGAGAATTTTCGATTAAAAATTTTTCCTCACACAATTTTTCTATATAGAAAAATTAACTAATGAAAAATTAACTATCGAATGTTTTCTTTTTAGAAAAATTTGTTATCGAAAATTTTTTGTGCGGAAAAATTTGTAATCGAAAATTCTCTGTGAAGCGATGTGTTATGTTTTAATTCACGTACATATTGAATTCACATACAGTGAAATTGAATGACAAGAACTTTTTTTTGGTTTAATTAAACATGAAGTTTCCTTTAACCTTTTGCAGCGCTCCTTACTCACTCCCACTCTTTTTCTCTTTCTGTGTGTTTCTTTTCTTGGACTCGCTTTTAACTAAAAGACTTTATGGTGAAAGTTTTAATTTAAATTTTTTTTTTGTTTGTTCTTTTGTATTGAAAGTTTTTCGATTTGTTCTTTAAAAGCTTTTCTTTTACCTTTTTGGCAAATGTTATTAAAAACAGATACTAAGAGTTTCACATGCTTAATTAAGAAAATGTCTCAAAAAGGAATATAAAAGTCATATTTTGTTTCCGTTTTTCGGTTTTCTTTTAAATAAACATGGTCGTAGGGATTATAAAAATTTCAAAAGATAACCAAAAGGAAAATATCAGCCATATAAAGTATTTTCGTTTGAAGATGAATAATAAAATTTAATAAAATTTTACAAAACAAATTTCTAAAATTTATTTAAAATATTAAAACTTCCGAATTGTGCCACAGGCTAGAAAGCTCGATGTATGTGGTCGGAAATTGTCATATTGTACGGCATTTGTTGTTGATTAACCTAATCTGGTTATTAGCGGGCAAGTGAGTTCTTTAGAGTCTTCTATTTTTAATGATATAGAGTGAAATTAAATGATTCTGAATTTTTATTCAATTTTAAGCATTTATATTGAAACATTTGGAAATTAATTTAAAATATGACCTGTCGTTAGGTATTAGGTATGAATTTTTGCCATCTTTCTGGCAAGATATGACTGTTTAATGAGAAGTATATTTAATTTCTTAAAATATTATTGAGAAGAACTTCATTTTCTTAAACACAGTGATTCCATAGAATTGTCTTGTTCTTGTTTTTATAGCAGACAATTGCTTACATTTTCTGATAGGGCGACTATATAAAATTTTTCCCAAGAAATACATATTCTTGGTAATTAAGCTGGTAAATCTTGGAAAAGACTACCAGCAGCAATTAACAATAAATTGTTAGGATTTAACAGGAAAAACCAAACTAAAGATGGTTCTAATAGCAGAAATTGCCTTAAGCGATTGTAAACGATATTAAAGCATTTGTAAAATGCTTTATTGCCAACGGCTATACAAAATGAGCTTATAATTGTCGTAGAAAATAATGCTTAAATGCGTCCTTTAAAGTGATTAAAATATTGAATTCCTTTTTTTCTGGTTTTTTAATGTTAAACATTAAAAAATTTCTTTTAATATTAAAAGAATTGAAATTAGTAAAGAAATACCATTGAAAAATGTTAATTTTTAATTTATTCAGCCTGGTTTCAGTGTTATTTTTATATTTTAATCATAGCTCCTTGAGGTATGCTTTAAGTTTTTGCAAAAAGAAAATAGAAAATTTTAAGTTTATACTGTTAGTTAGGAACAATTGCATTTTACCAAACAAAATAAATAATCTAATGATGATTTAAGTAGCATCATAATATAACAGTTATTTATGTGTGCTCAGACACACACACACACACACCATTCCCACTCTCATATAATCTACAATAATCTGCCAGCTTTTAAATTTGTTTGTGTGTTTAAGTTGTTTTATTGCTACTGAAAGCATGAAATCAGCAAAAGGGTGTCAATGGGAGAGAGATAGAGAGAGAAGAGAGAAGGTAGTGTAGCATTATTGTTTTTTTAGCTAAGTGTTATATAATAACAGGCAGATCTTTGGGGTATTATAGTATTTGTTGTTATTTTCTTTTACCTACTGTATATGGGCATACAGCAAATACAGTTACAATAACAGTACAAAGAAAAAAACGAAGTAAAATAGGTTTTAGTTGTTGTTTGTATTACAATTTTCGTTTGTTTTCGTTTGTTTTGTTTGTTTACTCGTGTAAATTGCGGTCATATTTACAAATGTTGTTTTTTTTTTTATTGTGAATGAGAGAATAAGCCAGAGAGATGGCAAGAAGCATGTGTTTGTGTGTGTGTGTATATTTGCTGCTGGACTAGTGCGTGTGAATTATAACAACTGCTGTCTGCTGTTATTTTGTTTATTTTAAGATTCCATAATAAATAAACTGTTATACGTGCAAAAACAAAACATGTTTTTACACTTAAAATTGTAATTCACTAATACAGCTTTAACTAAATACGTTAATTTACTTATTCGGTGTAATTTTAATGTGTGTAAGAGAGGGAGAGAGAGAGTGCGCTAGGGAAACTCATTCTACTGTTGAAATAAAGATAAAAATGTGATTAGAAACAGAAATAAAAAGGAAAAACACACGCGCATAATGTTATAAAAAATGTTCATATGACCGTGTAATTATATTGTGCCTACTTTTAGGCTTTTTAATTATCGAATAAATTTTTTAAGTGCTTGCGTTGTATTTTAACGTTTAAATATTACATTATAATTGCTGGCCATTTAATTAGAATTAATGTTTATTAAGCATAAATAAAATTCAACAAAAATAAGAAAGAAAAAATAAGCTTAACATTTAATTTATGGCTTTTAGCCAGCCTGTAGTGTATTTCTTTTTTTGCTAGAGTGTTAATTTAAACAGAATCCTTGGCTTAAGGATAATATCAGTATTTTTTCTTTAATTTTTTTTGTATTTTTTTTTTACTTTTTTTTTTTTGTATAATGGAAACGACAATTTTTTTGTTTTTCATTATTTTGTGTAGACATTGTTTATTAAAATCATTACGTTTTTATGTTTTTTTTTTATTATTTTTTATTAGTAAGGTGTGCATTAAGCAAGACTGTTCTGCTGGTCCTTGACCATAAATTCTAAAAACAGAAAAAACTACGTTTTTATTTTCATTTTAATGAAACCTTTTTAAGCGGATTAGTAAATGGTGGTTTGAGACAAAATGAAAAAAAAAATTATCTTAAAATTGTAATTAAGATTTAAATATGGTTTCTAGTTGAAGGTGGCACAAAAAAAAGGAAATGAACGGAGCTTACTTTGAAACAAACTTTTGAATTCCTTATCCTTATGAAATATTATTTCAATTTACAGGACAGTTATAAATAAGAACTTTATAATATTATTCGATTAATTTCTGTTTATTTGATTAGCCAAGCTTTAAAAAAAAAATGTTGCCTACCTTAAGGTAATTTTTTTTTTTAATATTTCATTTGAATTTTTAACTACATTTTCTGTATTTGATTATAGTCCTGTTTAATAATCTTATTTAATTTATTAAAAATTTTCAGCTTACAAAAACTAAAAAAAAAAATATAAATATTAATTTATTCAAAAGTATTGCCTACTTTCGAGTGTTTTTATTTGTGAAAATGTGATTTCTATTCTAATTTGAAATATTTTTGTTGGCCAATAATAATGTTTTCAGATTTTAAAACATGTTATAATATTACAGCATACTTTTAGGCATTATTATTTTTTATTTATTAAAAAAATTTATTTTATATTTCATTTGAAGTTTTAATCAAATTTACTGTTAAAATTGAGCTGCTCTTTACTTTCGTTTATTTTTTTTCGTTTTTGTGGAACATGATAAGGCAAAATAAAGCTTTTCTTGACTGCAAAAATTATAAAATCGTTGACAGGCCATAAATTTCTGAAGACAGAAAATAAAAAGATAAACAACAACTGTTAATAAAAATAAATAAAAAAATTTTAAAATGAAATAAAGAATTCATAAAAAAATCTCCTGCTTAACACAGGTTACTTGTCACCAAACCATGGGGAGGAGGGTTGCTAATGAAACCATTAAAGCAGATGATCCCGGGTTTAAACTTAATACATAAAGATATAAAGGAAGCAGGACAGAGAGAGAGAAAGAGAGAGAGAGAGAGTGAAATACTTTAAAATTCAATTAAGAAATAAAAATAAAATTACAAAATAAAAAATAAAAAAAACGCGCTTTTAAAGCTTATTTTTCTCGTCAAATTTTTTTTATGACAATCATTAAAGAATGTTTTTATTTTTATATTCTCTTTATAGAATCTACTTGTGGCGTAGAACAATTCCGTTGCAGTAATGGCAAATGTATACCAAATAGATGGCGCTGCGATCAGGAGAAAGATTGTTCCGATGGCTCCGATGAATTGCCCTCATTGTGCAGTAAGTTATTCTGTTTTTATTTTCTTATTCTTTACCTACACTTCTTACATTGATCCAAACACCTATTCAATCGTTATAAAAATGTATTAAAATTTCCCAAAATTATAGTCAGTTTCTGCAAAACCTATGAGATTAAATGTAAAAACGGCGAACAATGTATACCACATAGTTGGTGGTGTGACGGAAGTCCCGATTGTCGTGATAAATCCGATGAACTGAATTGTAGTAAGCATTACAATTTGAAATTTCATTAAAAATAACTAAAATTACTATTAATGTTGCCTATATTAGGGCTGCGCTTGAAAAATATGTGTTTGTTCTGTCCCTTTTACTAATGAATTAAAAGAATTTCAAAAGAAAAATGAATTTATTTTTGGGAATATTTCTACAAAAAGCTTTCTGAATTGCATGTTGAAGATTTGTGGGTATTTTTTATTTTTTTTTTTTGAACAATTTTGGAAAAGAAAATTCAAATAAAAGGAATATATTTTTCTTTTTTTTAAATGTAGTTCCATTATTTTTAAAAATTTACATTAGATGCCATTTTCTTTTTTTTGTACTAAAAACTTACAAAATTTTTTCTGTACTCATAATGGATGTTAAGCATACGCCTTTCCTTCATTAATTCTGAAAAAAAAAAAAATTATTGTTCATACGCCTCCGTTGACACATTTTTCAATTAGTTTTGAAAATTTAAAAAAAGTCTTGTAAAACCTTGACTTTAAGGTCCTATTTAACATTTAATTGCAGTCAAATAAAAAGATTTATCGAGCTTGAGGTCAAGCTCGATAAATCTTTTTATTTAATTATAATCAAAAAGGTCGAATAGAACTATTGGATAAATTTAATTGCAGTCTTTAAACAAATAAAAATCAAAAAAAATCAAATTTTTTAATCATTAGCACATTCACAGGGAATGTGTTAATTTAAAAAATTTGCCTTTTTTGATTTTGACGACTATATTCGTTCTACTATACTCGTCTTTGACAAGGTATCTCTACTGCCAAGACGAGTATACTCGTCGATTGGCAAACAAAATTCAATTCAAAAGCCTTCGTGTTATAATATATTTAAAGTAGGACGTGTATACTCGTCTTTGACAGGGTATCCCCACTACCAAGATTTTCCACACTACCAAGAGGAGTATACTCGTCCTATTTTAAATATATTTTAACATGCAGGCTTTTAAATTAGCAAATTTTTTTTTTGCCAATAGTGAATTTCTAAGTGTTGCCAATTTTCGTCTCTGTTTTATTCCATTTTCTGTATTTTATTCACGCAAATACGGATATCGAGTCCTTCTGCCTTCCTATTGCCAAGGACGAGTATACCCGTCTTCGGTTTTCTGCTTGTAAATGATTAATAATGATAAACAATAAATCGCAAATGGAAATAACTTTAGACTTGACAGCGAATGCTTTAATTGCAGGCTTGTTTAAATTTAAGCAGAAAGAACACTACAAAAATTGTGAACAAAATTTTTCTTACTTTTCCCCACAGAAACTACACCAAACGTGTACCCATTTTTTTTTTTCAATCCTGCCCATTTTCCTTCCATGTAGAACAACTTGGCGTTCTAAACAAAATATTGAAGCAATTGCAATTCACAGCATAAATTCGTATCTAAAGCTACAATTATGCTGCAAACTTTCTTAGTATCGTAATTACAACCTAACCTCTCATCTGCATCTGCCATATACTGCAGATGTTTGTCTGGTATCGTTGCGATTATGGAATACAACACCTTTCGGATGTTTTAATTGAACTGCTCGGTTAAATTGTTTAAAGTATGCGTTATTTGATTAGGATATAGCACCTTACAACGAATAATTTCCTTCCACAAACCATCAGACTCGATTCAATTCATTTCTGGATGTCAAATAAGGATTTGCCAATATCTGAGAAGCTTTATTTTGCTTCGTCCATGACCTTTTTAGGACATTATTATCGATTATAAACCGTTTTTCATCACTAGTAAACGATCGTATTGAAAATAAATTGATTTCCTTTTCTTTTAGTAGTGGAACGGTATGGGCCTGCTTTCATCAAGTGGTTGGTAAACGGTTGCGGGCAAATGCCTAGTTCCATAGCGACCTATTGGTGGCTGTTTATATAGGTGACAGTGTTTCAAATTTTTCTATTAATTTATCGAACACAGCAGAGTAGCATCTTTAATCGAATTTTTTTTTTTTATTTGCAATCATGTGGGCATCTAAATATCATTAATTCTCGGTGGGGAATTCGCAATTCTCAAGCAACCTACTGGCTGCTTATGCAGGTGACAGAGACGGTGTTTTGAATTTTTCTAATAATTTTTTGAACACAGCAGAGTAGCATCTTTAAGAGCTAAATTATCAAATCAAAAATGATCAAATTATTTTGCTGCTGGTTTTTGATTTACAATCTCGTCTACGTAAACTATCAAAACTATCATCTTTTGGTAGCCCAACGCGCAGTTTTACCTTTCCTTTAATTTCTTCTGACTTTTAAACGTAAAAACTTTTTACAAAATAGTGTAAACAGTAGTTAAGGTCGCCGTGGTCTAGTAGGTAGTGTGTTGGCTTATTAGACGAAAGACCCGTGTTCGAATCCCAGGTCAGACATCAAAACGAAAATTTGAAAATAATTTTTCGGTGACTTCCTCTCAGAAGATTTCTGGCAAAAACTCTGAGAATAAAAAATTGCCATTGAATGGTTCTCAAAAAATGTGTCGTTCGGAGTCGACTTTAAACTGTAGGTCCCGCCACTCATGTATAAAATTAATGCACACAACATAAGTGGTGTGAGAAGCTAGGACGTGGTACAATGGGTCAATTCGACCACCGAGTACTGTACTTGTAAGAATTGACAAGTACACGTCCTCTAACCTAACCTAACCTAGTGTAAACAGTAAATACTGCCTTCTAGTAAAATAAATCCAAAAATGTTACTTTTTAGACAAGCTATAGTGTTGCCAGATGCAATTAAAATTACCAGAGATGATCTATTACATTTTAGAGCCTTTAACCACCCCGAATTTATAATCGAACTAGTCTTAACACTAAAGTTTTGTAAGTGATTTCGCTTCTTCTTTTCTTTCCTATAAATTTTCTGTTGTTGTTGGTGTTGTTTTTTTTGTTTTTGTCTGTTATTAAAAATACTTCACAAATCTGTCACTTTAGATATTCGCATAACACAATCTAAAAATTTAAATTTTTTTTCTTTTTTCATAATTTTTCATTAAAATTTGTATTCAGTTTTGTACGTACAATGAATGTATTTTTGACAATGAATGTCATGTTATTTGATATGAAAATGAAAATTTATTATGCCTTCATCTTCATCTTGGCTTCTATTTATCTTTCTTCTTCTTCTTCTTTTTTTTTTTTTTTATTATAAATTATGCGTTGCCAACCAAGTTTTTCTTTTCTTTTATTTCGTAATTGTTGTTGTTGCTGTTGTTATCTTTGCATATTATTATGTAAAGCTTAAGCAGAAAAATTTATAATAAAGTCCCATAAACATATTAATAAAGATGTTTATTACACAAAAAGCAAAAAAAAATTCTGCACCATTTCCTTAGTTTTCAGTTTTAAATTAAAAAAAAAAAAAACAAAAAAATATTCTTTAAGGAAATGGTGTAAGTTGTATTCGTATTACTTTAAATTCATGGCGTCTATATGCCATTTTAAATAAGCTTTTGTAACCATTTCCAGTGTAATTATATTAGTAGGAAGAGAACAAGAAAACGGGATTTTTTTTTTGTGGTTGTTGTTGTTTTTTTTTCTCTTTCTCATTCACTTTTTTATAGTGTACCCTGTGCCAGTGTCTTATATTTTAATTAGTCAAATAAATGGAGTCTTAAGGATTAAGTTCGTTTTACTTAAGCAAACTAGTTTTTTAAACTTTTACTCTTTTACACACGCACTCATACTCTCTCATATTCATTCTCTTTATTACTTTCTACTCGTAATATTTCATAATATCAAAGTGTTGTTGCTGTTGCTGTTGTTGTTGCTGTTGTTGTTATAAACGACAACACATCACATCCATTGAGATGTGTATACGACGGCCATGACAGGAATAAATTAAATAATATACTAAACGAAAAAGAGGAAGAAGAAAAAAAAAGCCGAAGAGAATAAAAAAAACCGAAAGAAGATATCTTTCATAATTAATATGCACTCAAACCCATACATACACATACAAACACAAAAGCATTGATGCTGTTAACATAATAAGATAAACGATGAATATACACTGAACACGAGTACACAAGGCAATCGTACAATAACGTACCAGCAACAAATGTAAACAATACACAAACACACACACACAAGCACAGTTATGAATAGCGAGAGTAAGATGCAAGCATCTCTCAGAGTAAAAAGTAAACAAGAAGTAAGAGAAATAAATGTTAATTTAATTGCCAATAGAAATGCTACTTTGCAGTGCAATTAATCAAATTTTTTTTTCTTAAGCTATTCAGTAATAGTGAATCATAAAATAGGCCTGTAAAGGCAAAAAAAAACACACACACACAATTGAGTAGTTGCTCATTCCTTTAGCATGTTTGGACGGTATTAAGTTGTAATATTTCTGGCATATTTATTTGGCATCTTGAAAAAGCTTTATTTTCTTAGAAGATATTATAAAATGCCCACTTGTTTGCGTATAAAAAAGTAGAAATATTAACTTTATTGCTATAATAACTGAAAAATAAAATTTTTAAATTTTATTTACTTCTCAAATAGGCCTTGATTTAATAAAAATGAACCTTTGAAATAATATTTCTTTTTTTACGCCTCGTTTTTATTCAAATTCAATATTTTGTTAGCATTTGATACGCAAATTTGCTTTGTTGTGCCATATTTTATATTAAAAAAGAAACTGTAACGGTATTCACATATTACATTTTGCTTACAATAGGCAAAATATGTTATGACAACACCTACACAATAGCAATGCATACACACACACACACACATACAGGTAGTACAGTAATGTAAAGCACTTACACACACACTCATACACGTTTACAAAATTTGTTTTGGACTTCTGCTTTTCTTTTCCTAAGCCATGTAAAGAGAAAGAAAAGTTTTGCAAAATATTAGGCATAGCCAGTGATGCTTAAACAATAATTTACACTAGAACGCTATGCAGTCAATATGTGTTTATAAGCTTAAATGCTTATATTTTTTAACAGCAAATTCATCAGATTTATTGTGTTGTTCCTCAGTTCTATATGGTTTTATATGGTCGGTTGTAGAAATTTAACGGAATAAAAAATTAGTTTTTTTTTTTCATTTGTATAATCATATATATTATTTCTAAAGCAATTTTTTTTTTGTCGGTTGCATATATCTCCCATACCACTGCATCAAATTTAATGAATGATATCTCATTTAAAAGCTTATATCTAACACTAATGGCGAAAAATAATTTGAAATTGAAAAATTATTATTTTCATTGATAAAAATTATATTTTATATAGGACAGCATAATAATATTGTTGTCATTATGATTATATGTTTTTGTTCAGAGTAGCTTAATAGTAATACAGTTCTACATAATATATATAGTATGTATTAAAATCCATTCTGGCAATACCGTTATTTACTATAATGCCGTTTATTACTATGTCAGTTATATATAATATGCGTATTAAGTTGTAAAAAGCTGTTTTGGCAATACTTTGCAGTAGTTGTTAGATCAAGTGCAATAAACAGGGTCGCCTAATTGTAATGCTATTCCACATAATAATATATAAAGTTGTAAAAGCCATTTCGGTAATGTCGTTATTGTCATGGTATTGTTTGTTTTATGAAATATGAAGTAATACCGTGTTGATATATTATGATTTCTAATATTTTTATTCTCATTTTATGTTACAAAAATGACAACTAACGGTGCGAAATATTCGCACGGGTCATCTAGTTTTTCATAATTAAATTATTTGATTATTCGTAAGTTTTAGAAGTTTAAGAAACTCTGTAAGTAGAAAAACACGTTGGCGCTTTGCTGTTGTGTTCTGTTACAACAGTTTCTTTTCTTTTTTTTTCTATTAAAACTCATTTCAATACCCTCGAAAAAAGGGGGACTTTCTTTTATTAATTTCCCAAATAAGTACACAGGCTTACATGCATACATACATACAGTTAACTCGCAATAACGTGAACTAATTTTTACCAAGCCATTACACATTTTCGAATTTGTTGACGTTATCGAGTAGTCAAATTTAATAGAAAAAATTACTCTATTCAATAATAAAAAACGATATTTTAATAAGTAAAAAAAATCATTGGGGTCACCTTTGTTTGAAACTAAATTTAAAATAATTTTCCAGCAATTGTTTAAAATTTTTTGCGAAATTCTAAATGAAATTCCATGCTGAATTCAAAGGTCCAGTTCTGTTGGTTTTCCAGCCATTAATGCCAAGATACTGTTTCTATATGATACATACATACATAGTTGGCCATTACAACCCTTCAGTCAGGATTCCGACCTAGCTTCCCACACCACTTATGTTGTGTGCGTTAATTTTTTTATACATGAGTGGCGGGACCTACAGTTTAAAGTCGACTCCGAACGGCACATTTTTTTTGAGAAGCATTCCATTGCAATTTTTTACTCTCAGAGTTTTTGCCAGAAATCTGCTGAGAGGAAGTCGCCGAAGAAATATTTTTCGTTTTGATGTCTGACCTGGGATTCGAAGCCGGGCTTTTTGTCTAATAAGCCAACACACTGCCCACTAGACCACGGCGACTTTAAGAGCATAGTAGTCCAAAACATAAAACAAAAACCAAACTTTCTTTTAAATTTTTGACACCATCCATTACTGGTGTTAAAACCACGATCATTTTCTTTAATTTGATTGTGAAGTTCTACTCCTTTGGCTTTTAACATCAGCTTTTTCCAATATATGTAAACAATCAAATAAACTGTAGTTCGGAGAATTCCCAATTTAAAAAGCAAATTAAAAAAAAAAGTGTTCACGTTTTAAAGCTTTCAGATTTGGTTCACATTATAAAATACACTAATACCCCGGTTAGCGTTGCCTCGTTCTGCGTCTGCTTCGAAGTTGGGTCTTTTTAAAATTTCTGTGACTTTGAAGTCGCGTCGTTTTTATTTCAGTTTGCGTCGTTAATATGAAAATGTTTGTACAAAGCTAAAATAGAAAAAGGGGATTTCCATTTTAAGTGTAATGTAACTACATTGTCTAATGGTTGCAAGTTGTAGATCGTTAGCAAATTAAATATTTTTTTTTATTAAAAAATCAATTTTTTCAGCTAAAATTATGAATCTCGGAACCAATTAAATGAAAATCAATACAAATGTATGGAAAATCGTGTTTCGTTCTGCTTCAGGCCCTATTAGCAACGCAAACCGGGGGTGTTAACGTACTTTGTGGGAAAATAATTTCATTCACGTTTCTGAGACGTTCACACATTCGAGCTTTCACGTTCTCGCGAGTTCACTGTACATGCATGCGTGAGTTGTTAACAATACTTGTAATAACAACTAGTTTTTGTTGTTGTATGTGGCTTACAAGCCAAACAATATTAATAACGCACACGAAACGCCAAAAAAAAAGACAGGCGAAATAGAAAACAAGTTGGAAAGCATAAGAAAACACACAGCGGCAGCGAATTATAAAATAAATTATCATTTCACGAACTCACTAACACACTTACATACATACGTACAGTATACACTTGTCTATTTTACTTAAATCAACTGTCTTTCGTTTTTTTTTTTTTTAAAGCAACAATAAGTGTTCTTTCGTTTTTTTTTTTTTTTTTTGTTTTTATACGAAGTTGTAAACACTCGTGTTGTGTAGCAAACACACAATCAACCGCTCATTTATAATGTATGAAGCAATCCGTATTCAAATACCTTTTCCTTTGTGCTCTTCCTCTGTGCTTCCTTGCTAGTGTTTGTTTACTTTCTACTTTCTTGTGTAATTTCATACTAAAAAGGTTGTGTTTTGCTTTGTAACACGAGCTTGTTTATTATTTACATTGTTCGTTCTCTCTCTCTCTCTCTCTCTCTGTCTCTCTTATTCTTTTATTTTTCCGTTATCACTTGCAAAGTAAAGGCTTTTGTTGGCACTAGAAATGGGTTGTTTTTTACTAGGATATTTAATAAGAAAAAAATTATAAAAAATAGAAACGTAAAGTTTTTAATAGAAAAAAAAGGAAAACGAAAGTGTTTGGTAGGCTGTTGAAAAAAAATTGTTTTTAATATTTTCCTCTACAGTTTATGAATAATTCATATAAAGATTCATAAAAATTCATAAAAAATAAAGGAAAACAAAAATCAAACGTATCAAGGACAGAGCATGTGTTAGAGATGGATGGGGTTATCCATGCCAGCATTGGGTAACAAATTTTGTATTACAAAACAACATGAACCCCCCGCTTATTTTCATTTTTAATGAAAATCTCATTAGTTTTTAACAAAAATTGTTGCCTACTTTTTCCTATTTAAACTAGCAATTAAGTTTTCTATTTCTTTCTGTCACTAGCAGGACTTATTAATCTTATGTATGTGTAAACGTATGTGTATGTGTTCTAATAAATCTTAATTTCTTTCCATTTGATGTTTCCTATGCTTTGTTCGTAACTTTTCTTCGTTATTTTTTTTCTCTCTCTTTCCGTCCGTGTTTATTTATTTATTTTGTACGTGTTGCTTTACTAACTTTTCTGTTTATTTTCTTATTTAAGTTTGTTATTTTTGTTATTGTTATTGTTGTTATTGGATTAATGCTATTAAAGAAAATTTTCCAACAATATTTCTGAACCTGGCAAGCCAATGCAAAACTTTTAGGGAAATAAACGCAGGAGTTATTTTTGCACGGAACCCTTTAAAATATTATTTAAAAATATTTTTATTACGTTTAAAAACTCATTTATAGTTTAATTTAAGCCAAATTAATAGTTAATTTTAGGAAAAAAAGTTATTTATAATAACTAACCCCTTACATATGCTTTAATTTAAAAAATTACCCTTTAAGTATGCTATATTTTTTTGATGAAAATGTAATAAACTTTGTTATTAGTTTTCTATTAAAACAAGGCCACTTCGCTTGTTAAAATGTTACGAAAAAATGTTTAAAACTCTTTTAGGAAAGTGCTAGAAATCATTTTCCTCTGCAGCAATGTTGTTCAAGCCCTTAAAATATGTTTTAAATTATGTGTTTAGCATTACTTAAACATATTTTGGTTTAAAAGAAAGCTTTATTTATTTAAAAAGAGATATTATAGCAGTTTTTTTTATTATTTATTTGAGTGTATAAATCTGTTATATTAAGCTTGGTTCGATATTCTTATTCGATACACTTACGCTGTAATGTATGCTTCATTTTTATCATACAAGCTACATTGCATTGTATTTGTTCCCTTCATTTAAAAGATTTTAAAGAAGTTTATGCTACAATTTGCTCTTTTTTACTACATTATCCTGTTTTTTTAAGCCACAGAGTGCCCTGGTAGTCTTGTGGGTAGTGTGCTAGACTATTAGCGTGGGGGTCCTGGGTGTTCGTTTCCCACTTGAGGCTCTTGTTTGTGACCCCACACCGAGCACATGGTCTAAGTTACTCAGCTCTTATATAATTAGAATATAATTTGTAATTGTATTGTTATTAATAAATAGATAAATAAATATTTAATAGTACGTTTCTCCATTTTTTTATTCCTTCTGGACCGTCCCAATCTAGATGTGCTTTTGCGAAAGAAATTCTATTTTTGCGATGTCTCTTCGTTAAGACTGGGACTTTTCTGGCAAATCTCCCGAAGAGGTTTTTTCTACCAATCGTCTTCTAACAGTCCGTGCGGAAATATCAAGCCCCAACTCTACTTGAATCGCTTCAGCAGACTTAATAGGGTCACGACACGATAACATCTTGATCTAATTATCAGTTTTGTTAGAAGTTTTCTTTGGTCTTCCGCGTATTTCTTGCGGTTTAGGAACTTCTAATGCAATACGGACAAAGTGTTGAGATCTCCGAATCATATCAGCTATTTTCCTTTGCGAATAGCCTGCGACAGTTAACTTTTTAACCATAGATCGTTCCTCAACGGAACAATGTTTTGCGCGTCCCATATTATAGAAAATTCTCGACTTTTTTTTTCTTTTAATTTATTTAATGATATTAACTAATTTAACCTGTTTAAAAAAAATTACCTAAATATTTTTATTTTCAATAAGAATTATTCAAATTTATAGTGAAAATTGCCACTGAGTCTATTTTATTGTCTACTCTCATAAGTACCGTTATGATTTCAATGGATCGTACCAGATTGATAATTTTTTTTTTTTTTTTAAAGGATGCCACACTGTTTTTTTTTTGTAGCAATACACTTGAAAACTAAAATTATTGGCAAAAACTTGATTTGTAAAAATATTGTCACGGTGAGCCTATTTTTTTGTCCGTAACTGTAGTTGCTCCGGTGTATTTTCATTGTTGCACCGTGTTATTTATTTGCCTTTATTTCGTTGTAATTAATTAAGGTTTTCTAGTTTAGAAACAAGGATGATAAAGATGCATAGAAAAACAAAAGAAATGGTAGACTGCAGTAAACTACTGGGTTAATAGGCCTGTTGCTACATGAAGGCGTATGATTAATATTTTGTTTGTATGGCAACTCAATTCAATTAACACTCATACTCCTGCAGTGTGGTTAAAAATTCAAAGCATTTCGTTTAATCCACTTATTTATTGTAACAGCATTTGCATATGAAACTGGTTGTATTTCGTTTCTTTTTCTATAGAAATTTTATAAAAAATTTTGCCTGTATAAGGAACCTTAGATCAAACACCGGTTGCTTAAACATATTTAGCTTTAAAAACGGTGGCAGTAAAATAGAAAAATTTTTATTGTTTTCTTTTAATTCAATGATTAATTTAAGACTTTAAATAAATAAAAAGCAATTTAAAAAAATTCCAGGAAAATCATGTTCTTTTTATGTTTTATAAAAGAAATTACACCCTAAAGTAGGCTTCATTTATGAAAAACAATGCTTTAATAGGATTTTTACGACAATTCATTTTTGTTTTATGAAAACTGTTTAAAAGAAAGCAAATATTTCCAAAAATTTGCACTAAGCACCAAAAGTGAACAAACACCACTGAAATAATTCATTTTCTTAGGATAGCAAGAAAAGTAAGTGAGATAAAACGAATAAATTTTCAAAAATTAAAAAACGTTTCTTTATTACATTCTCATAAAATATTAAAACAAAAATAAAAAATTAAATTATTATTATGCTACAAGTACAAGTGTGTTTTTTATAATAAAAAATTTTAAATTATTGTAGGTGTTGACTCCGTGAAGTCGCCGTGGTCTAGTGGGTAGTGTGTTGGCTTATTAGACAAAAGGCCGGGGTTCGTATCCCAGGTCAGACATCAAAACGAAAAATATTTCTTCTGCGACTTCCTTTCTCAGCAGATTTCTGGCAAAGACTCTGAGAGTAAAAATTGCCATGAAAAGCTTCTCAAAAGTCTGTCGTTCGGAGTCGACTTCAAAACTGTAGGTCCCGCCACTCATGTATAAAATTAACGCACACAACATACGAGAAGGTGAGAAACTAGGTCGTAATCCTGACTGAAGGATTGTAATGGCCAATTATGTATGTAGGTGTTGACTCACTTATGGCGCTCAGTGTATATTAAAGCCGGAAAGAAAAAATGATTTAAATTTTTTCCTTACCTAAAAAAATCAAATTCATTTTCCTCAAATCGAATGAAAACGCTTAAATAACTGCAACATATAAAACAGAAAAAATTAAATAAAACAAACGAATAATAATTTTCTTTGAAATTATTTTATTCTCCAAAGTGTTCACATATAAAATCTTGAGAATATACTAACCTTACTAAATAACACCCAAGAGAACGTTTTTTTTTTTTACGTTGTTACCTACGTTTAAATTATGATTAATATAACGGTATATTACAACATAACTCAATTATTTACAAAATGTAAATTTATCTCTCACTCTCTCTCTCTCTCTCTCTCTCTCTCTCTAGTGCTTTAGGTTTTTAAATATGTGTAGCTAAGCCAATAAATTGCCTTGAAATATGCTAATAATTCTTCTCGTTTGTCTGCCTTGTTTCATGCTTTCTTTTTTCCTTCTTTCTTTAACAACATATAGAATGCCAAGGATGTGGTTATTGAGTGTTACAACAATAGGCTTTCAATGTCTTTAATTATTCGTACCCAATTTTCTGGAACAATAAAGCTCATTTAACACTCGGAGGTTTACGCTAAGCCATGATCATGAAATCTTGATGAAATTTAACGTCGATTAGACATTTTTTAAGGGACTACACAAAAGATCATGTCTATGCGGGTAATGTCCAATTGTTAAGGCACATCAAAGCCAATATTCCTCAAGTTTTTGCCGAAATATTGTACGAAATTTGGGTGAATCCCTTAGGGCTTATCAGCTGAAAGCAATTGAGGCTCCCCATTTACTGTGAACAATATGTCAATTAAAAGATCCAGGCATTGTAATCAAAAACAAGATCCATCCAAGGGTTTTTAATGGAATTTTCTTCTGAAACCGATCTGTGGTTAAGCCTTTATGGAAATTGTTGAGATTTTATTTTTCTTCCTGCCTAGGTTAACTTAAATTTAAAACAGAAATTGTTTGTTTGCTTGATTTGTTTTATTTATTTGAAATTTTCATTGATTTGAATTTATTTTGTTTATATTTTTTTTTTTGGTACTTAAAATAATTAAATTTTAAAATAACATCACACAATAATTGTTTTGTTGCTGTTTATTTAAGTATAACTCTTGAGGAAACTGCTCGTGCATAATTAATGCACAGACAGACTTGATTTTGTAAATAAAATTTATAGATTTTAAATAAATTAATTAATTCATACAGTGAAGAACAAAACTGTAACCTTTACTTTACTTCATTCTTTTATTCTTTTTCATTCAAAACTCAAAAAAAAAAATCTTTTTATTTTTTATTTACTAGAAAATGCTATTATTTTATTCTTCACTGTTATTTACTGTTTAACTTGATTGCAATGTAAACAAATATTCTTAAAAAGATAAACAAGCAACTTCTCTTATTCATCTTTAATTTCAATTACTCTTTAAAAATCCGGGTTATATTTTTCGCTTTGCTATTGATTCTCTCTCTCTCTCTCTCTGTCTCTCACATTTAAGTAGAAAAACAAAAACAAAACAAAAAAAAAAAATCATGAACAAAAATGTATAATTTCTAGGCAATATAAACAGTGTAGCAAACAAATACCCACACTTTTACACTCTGTGGCTTTCTCTCTGACTCACACTCTCTCTCTCTCTCTCTCTTTCTCTCTGTTTGTATAGAACAAACGGTTAATGGTATCAAACATAACACTCTCTAAACACTGTACATTATCACTGTTTGCAGATATTTATGTGTATGTGTGTTCGTGCTTGGTTGTGTAAAATGCTTGACTAATTTGTATTTATTATGATGATGATTTAAGATTTCATATGTTTGTTTGTGTGGACGTGTGTGTGTTCATTTACGACTTCGCTTCGTTTCTCTATTTGGCTTTATTTTGAAACTGGATTTCTTTTTTTCTTCTTCTTCGTTTTATTTAAACGGTTGTTGTTGTTTTATTCATTAAAAATGGATATTATAACAGCTTTTTTCGATTATTTATTTCACTGTATAAGTGTTGCTATATTGTGTTTGATTTGTTCGTTACACTTACGCTGTAATGTATGCTTCATTTTTATCATACAAGCTACATTTCATTGTATTTGTTCTCTCTATTTAAAAGATTTTAACAAACATTTTTCTTAGATTTGGTTTTTTTTTTCTCGCATACATAGGGGACTCCTTTCTCTTGCTAATTACACTATGCGACAAAACGAAAAAACAAATAAATACACTCGGCTAATGACATAGTCTTGGTTGTAGGTTTTTGTTGAGTAGATCTAAAAAAATATTTTTTTTTTATATTTCTCGAACCCTTCAAACCTTTTTTTATTTGACAAAAACTGTGTTTTCTTTGGGCTTCACGCAGAAATTTCTGGATTACTCGAATATTTCTAAACTGATTTCCAATATTTAAATCTTATTGAAAAGGGGAGAGATGAAGCTTTAAAACGGTCTACATACAGTTGCGGACAAAAAAATAGGCTCAGTCAATACCGTTTTACATTTCATGAAAAATTTTTATTTTTTTTTTTTTAAATTATGTTAACAAAATTACTGATAATAATACTTTTATTCATGTTTTACATGTTTGTAATAAAGTAAAGATAGTTTTGAAACTTTTTATAGACAAAAACTCAAACAATTCATGGATATCAATAGTATTAAGGTGCAAAAAAATAGGCTCACTTATAAAAATTAAGAGAAATTTATAAAATTTCATTGAATATACATTTTAACGTTAGTACTTAGTACAGTTATCCTTATTATGCAACACAGCCATACATCTTCTTGGCATAGAGTCCACTAGATCCCGGCTAATTAGATTTGGGATACCATACCACGCATTCTGAATATTTTTCCATAATTCTTCTTTATTTTTTAATTTTACTGATCCAACATTCTCTTTAACTATTTTCCAAAGATTCTCTATCGGATTTAAATTCGGAGATTGTGCAGGCCAAGTTATAACGTTTACTTTGTAGTCTGAAACCACTTTGTTGCTAGACCCGAAGTATGTTTTGGGGTCATTATCTTGCTGGAATTGCCATCTTAGTGGCAATTCCCATTCAGTATAGGGCAGCATCACTTTATTTAGTATCTTGACATAAAGGTTTTTTCCATATTTCCCTTTATCCAAAATAATGGACCTACGCCATACAACAACTCCACACCATAATATTACCACCACCAAACTTGAAGGTTTTGGTGGTGTAGCGGGGGTTATATTCAGCATTTTTTGGACGTCTCACCCATGTTTTTCTGTCATTCCCAATTAAATTTATCTTCAATTCGTCCGACCATAGTACGTTTCTCCATTTTTTTTATTCCTTCTGGACCGTCCCAATCTAGATGTGTGTTTGCGAAAGAAGTTCTATTTTTGCGATGTCTCTTCGTTAAGACTGGGACTTTTCTGGCAGATCTCCCGAAGAGGTTTTTTCTACCAATCGCCTTCTAACTGTCCGTGCTGAAATATCAAGTCCCAACTCTACTTGAATCGCAGACTTCAGCAGACTTAAAAGGATCACGACACGATAACATCTTGATCTAATTATCAGTTTTGTTAGAAGTTTTCTTTGGTCTTCCGCGTATTTCTTGCGATTTAGAAACTGCTAATGCAATACGGACAAAGTGTTGAGATCTCCGAATCATATCAGCTATTTTCCTTTGCGAATAGCCTGCGACAGTTAACTTTTTAACCATAGATCGTTCCTCAACGGAACAATGTTTTGCGCGTCCCATATTATAAAAAATTCTCGACTTTTTTTTTCTTTTAATTTATTTAATGATATTAACTAATTTAACCTGTTTAAAAAAAATTACCTAAATATTTTTATTTTCAATAAGAATTATTCAAATTTATAGTGAAATTGCCACTGAGTCTATTTTATTGTCTACTCTCATAAGTACCGTTATGATTTCAATGGATCGTACCAGATTGATAATTTTTTAATTTTTTTAAAGGATGCCACACTGTTTTTTTTTTTGTAGCAATACACTTGAAAACTAAAATTATTGGCAAAAACTTGATTTGTAAAAATATTGTCACGGTGAGCCTATTTTTTTGTCCGTAACTGTAGTTGGACCGTGTTATTTATTTGCTTTATTTCGTTGTAACTAATTAAAAAAAAAAATGGTAGACTGTAGTGAGCTACTTTGTTAATAGGCCTGCTGCTACAGGGAGACGTATGATTAATATTTTGTTTGTATGGCAATTCAATTCATTAACACTCATACGCCTACAGTGTGGGTAATAATTCAAAGCATTTCGTTTAACCCACGTATTGGAACAGCATTTACGTTTCAATCTGAATCAAATTGATTGTATTTTGATTGTTTTTCTATAGAAATTTTATAAAATGTTTTATCTGTACAATGAACCAAAGACTGTTTTCATGTCTTCTGTTATATCGCGTACTTTAAGCAAGTATCGTGATATTCATTACTATTCCTTCAAAAACAATCCGAAACTTTTACCCGAAAAGAGTTAATTCGCGGATGGATGGTTATCCTCCTGCTTATTTAGCAACTGCTACAGTGGATTTCGAAATTGAGTATTTTTGCTTCTTGTTGAATTCTATCGAGATATTCTTAGCAACTTACAATTGTCCATTCCATGACATTCATCAGGATTGCCATTTAGCATCTGATACTGCCTTTGTTGGGTGTGGTTAAATTTTATTCATGAGTTGCGGGACCAAGAATTTAACGTCAACTCCCAAGTAGAGATTTTTGATAATTTTATTTTAATTTTAGTGTTTTTGCCAGAAGATTGCTGGTCGCCGTAGTCTAGTAGGTATTGTATTGGCTTATTAGACGTAAAGCCAGGGTTCGAGCCCCAGGCGAGCCATCAAAACAAAATGCAAAAAATATGCAAAATGCATGAAAAGTTTCTCAAAAATCTGTCTTTCGGAGTCGACTTAAAACTGTAGGTCCCGCCACTGCATGTATAAAATTAACACACACAACATAAGTGGTGTGAGAAGCTAGGTCGTAATCCTGACTTAAGGGTTGTAATCACCAATTAAGTATGCATGTTGCTAGAAGAAAGTCGCCATAAGTTATGTTGTTGTCTTTTTATTTTGTTGGTTGGTTCCTGCTGAACTGCTCTGGCTCCTGGGTCTCATTTCATAAGCCATTACACTGCCTACCTCACAACGGCAACTTCTTCTTCTATTTCTTTTTCTATGTATGGGTTGTGTTGTATATTTAAATAATCAATTTAATTAGTTTTTCTTTCATATGCCAATTCGTTTGTATTCGATTTGTTGTATCAAATATTTTAAAATTTTATTTTCAAAATCTTTATTCGCATTGGAACTATGAAAGATGAACAATGCCAATCGAGTAATGATTCTGTATTGTTTTATAATTTATTTGCAATAGATATTATTCTCTTCAAAACCAAGTTACACTTTCAATCTTTACCATTCTCTTCCTTACTTCTGTGAAAATATTCATTTTTTTTTTACCAATTCCTCTGAAGGATATACGATATACTCATACTGCATAGAGTCACTTGCTATTGTTTGCTTTTCAAACACAAAGAACAAAAAAAAAAAAAAAAATCGAAGTCCCTTTGGGATTATACAAAACTATGGAAATCTAAAATGGAAATCTATTGTATTCTGTTCTTTTTTCTTCTCTATTTTTATTGTGTAACTTACACAAACAATATCGACAATTTCTATTGTTTTCTGTTCAATTTTAAATCGAAACTGTTCTCACTTAAATGGAGGAATAAAATGTTGAACAAATAATTGCAAATAAATTATGACTCTTGCGGTGACTCAGGGATCCATTATCAGAAAGTGATTTGCAGGGACAATCTCTTTTTTCTTTTAAATATTTTTTGATCTGTTTTTGTTTTTTTATTTGAATTGTCTGCAGCATTTAATCATTTTAATGTAGTTTTCGATCATCTGCCGTATATTTCGAATAGTATTTTGGGCGATTCAAAAACTCTAATGTAGTAGGATAATCCGCATTGATATCATCTGTAACTTTTTGCGACCGCATGTCTGCTCTCAGCCAACAAAGCTTTATTACCGATCTAGTCGTATATGTGCTCTCAGCCACCAAAGCTTTATTATCGATCTAGTCGTATGTCTGCTCTCAGCCACCAAAGCTTTTTTACTCCTCCAGTCGTATGTCTGGTCTCAGCTACCAAAGCTTTATTACCGATCTAGTCGTTTGTCTGCTCTCTGCCACCAAAGCTTTATTTCCAATCTAGTCTTATATATACTCTCAGACAACAAAGCCTTTTTATGGTTCCAGTCGTATGTCGTCTCTGAGCTACCAAAGCTTTATTACCGATCTAGTCGTTTGTCTGCTCTGAGCCACCAAAGCTTTATTATCGATCTAGTCGTATATGTGCTCTCAGCCACCAAAGCTTTTTTACCATTCCAGTCGTATGTCTACACCAGGGATGGGAAATTGGTCTTAACAAATTGTACTAACGTCCACAAGAAATTGTACTTTTTTCAGACCGATTGTACAAGATATTTTCACCCACTCGTCGATCGTTTTTAATTTCAAATTTTCAGCACTGGTAAATTGTCTGTTATATTGAATATAATCTTCGGATAAGAATGGGGAATTCGTTTGAGGAAAACGTTTTCAATAATATTCATATCAGGAGAGCAAGCTTCCCGCGATAAAACCTCAATAGATTGTTTACGGAACCATTCCATCCTCTGTCTGCTGACATGAATTCTGGCATTGTCCTGTTGTAAAATATATTTTTCAATTATTTTCTCTCAAGAGAGGAGCAAACTAAAGCTAAGCTAAGAACAGTAATGTACTCTTTACTATACATTCGCGTAGATGGAAACTGAAATTCAAGGCAACCACTTAAAGAAATTACCCCCCCCAGTAATAGACTATATCCCCCAAAATTTGAATTTCTAAGGTCACGACAGTAGTATCGATAGCGATATCCTTTACAGCTGAATGCGAAACGGATAATATTCCTTTTATAACTCTTGATATGTCAAGTTAGCAACGAGTTGCCATATGCAATTGAAACGAAAAAAAAAAAAAATCGTATACACTGATGAGACAGAATATTTGTGTGATGTAATAAAGTAGAGAACATTTTTCAATAGTGCTAAATAAGTCAGTAAGGTGCTATGTTGTTTTTGACTTCCAAATAGTGCTAAAAAAAGTACAATTGTACCAACTTTTCCATCCCTGATCTGCACTCAGCTACCAAAGCTTTATTACCGATCTTGTCATAAATCGGCTCTCAATCGATAAGCTTTCGAAATTCTTTTAAATCGAATGATATTTTATAAGTTGAACTTAACTTAGATTTGGCAATTACGCTTCTTAAATTTTTTCAAAATAAGGCTTTAATAAAATGAAAAAACAAAAAAAAAGAAATTTTCTAAAAGAAATAATCCGTGAACTTGAAAGTAGCGTTGAGGAATTTTATTTTGAATCTTCCAACACTGACTTTTTCCTTTACAATCTTGCATACAAAAATAATTCCATACAGCATGGCACCCATATATAAAATTAATACGACCGCAAAGGATTAAAGTCGATCAGCCAAGAGAGAGTCTACCGTAGCCTTAATACCATAATGTTTTCCAAACGTTAATTCCTCATTTTTATTTATTAATTTTCAAATTAAGAAGGTAAAAAATCCATTATACGTCCTAAAGTATGCAACAAAATCTAAACCAAACACTTTGCCCCTTAAAGTACTCTTAAAAAAAAAAAATTAGTCTTGTGTGTGCATGTGTGTGTGTACGTGGTGTTGCTTGCTCATTTCATTAGAAAACTTTTTGTTTTTTTCTTAATTTTAAACTTTTTATTTGCAAAAAACAGGAAAAAAAAAACGAAAAACAAAACAAAAGTAAAGAAAATTATCTCGCAACATGTTTACATAAGCAAGCAGCAAAACAAAAAAAAACCAACAAAGAAAAGTTTTCTATTTTTTAATTACAAATTAAACTGCAAATGAAAAATTTAAATAAAAAATAAAACAACAAAACAACAACACACAAGCTTACACTCAGTCAAACATGTATTAAGAGAAGCAAGCCATGTTGGATTTCTTAAAAAACCCGCATGCAAAGAACAAGAGCAATACAATGAGGAGTATGTGAGAGAATGAGAGTGTGTGTGAGAGTGAGTGTGTGTTTTTCAAAAGAATAAAACCTGCTGTGTTTGAAGCTTTACACACCCACTCACATCCATATGCTAAGCCATATTAAAAAAAAAAAAACAGAAAGAAAAGAAAGTAAATAAACCAACACGTGGTGTGGTGAGAGAGACAAGAAGCAAGCGAGCATAAGAATTACATTAAATGAGTCTCCTTTGTCTGTGTGTGTTTGTTCTCTTTGTAAATACTGCCAGCATATGTTTGTTGTTTTTGCAGATGTTGTTGTTGTTGTTGTTATTGTTGTTGTTTAACAAACAGTATCATTTGAGCATTAAATTCTTGCAAAACGAAATGAATACGAAACGAAAAGAACAACGGAAAATTTTAAATTGAATTCGCCTACCAAATGGTCGGCTAAATAGCTGTTTACAAATTTCTCTTTATTCGCTCGCTCTCGTTCTCTCTCTCTCTCTCTCTCTCTCTCTCTCTCTCTCTCTGTCACTCTCACTCTATTTGAAATGAAAAAGAAAAGAGCGGCTTAATTTTATTATTATTTAAATTGCATATCCTTCTTGTAGGCCGTTTTAGTGAACTGCAAAGCGAATAACCAGGAAATAAATTAAAAACAAACCACAAAAGACAACAAAATAAAGCATTGAAATAAAGAAATAAAAGCAGCAGAATATTCTTCTTTTTTTTTAGTTCACTTGAAAAGGAAACTAAAACCACAGGAAATTTTATAAAAGAAAAGAAAGAAAAAACCGGGAGTTGTATTATTTATTATGGGGAATACAATGAAAGGAAATAAAAACAGAAATTCTAGACACGATAACAGAATTTTGTAGAATTTTTTCTGGAAAAAAAAATTAAATAAAAGAAATCCTTCAAGGACAACAAAAACGAATCAATTTTGTTCTGCCAATATTGTTCTGCGAAATTTGTTGACTTGATTATGGTAGTCCAAACAGGTTTTTCCCTTCCAAAATGAAATTTCATCGTAAAACTTTTATTCTAAACATGAAATGTCCTTTAAATGTTCTGAAATTCAATTATAAAGCCATTTTCTCTTTGAAAAAGTGGAACCTTCCACCTTTTGAGGACACTAAACACAGAATATCAACCTAAAGCCATGGATTTTTTCATTTTAATATTGCTAAAGCTGTTTACATTGGGCTTCTTTCCATTGAAAACCAATCAATTGTGTTTAAGACAGCTCATCTAATATGATTACAGCAGCTTGTAATAAATTACAACCTTCCAGGAATTTATCAATTACAGAAAATTGATTTTGCAGCCATGGATAATCGCTTTGGTCTTTGTTAAAGCTGGTGAAAAGGACTTTACATAAAAGTTTTGTATGCTTTGCAGGGTCTTAAAGAAACTAGTTTTCATCGTAAGCAAAAATGTCAACAGTTTATATCATTCAAGAAGCATTTCGAACATGCCAAAACCGTCTTACAAGCAAGGTAAGGGTCGCTGTGGTCTATTAGGTAGTGTGCTGGCTTATTAGACGTAAAGCCAGGGTTCGAGTCCCAGGCCAGACATTAGAAATAAAAACAAAAAGTATTTTTCTTCCCTTTCTCTTATTGTTTCTCAAAAATCAGTCGTTCCGAGGCGACTTTTAACTGTAGGTCCCGCCACTTTTGCATAATATTAACACACACAACATAAGTGGTGTGAGAAACTGTGGGCTTCTTGGGGAGGATTGCTGTAGACTGTCTAATGGTGAAGGTATAGGCCCGGCCATTTTTACCGTTCGCATCTTACCTTTCCTAAAAACCTGCACAATGCTCTGCAAGAGTAGGGGTCATCCCCTGATAGCTGGTTTTATACAAAAAAAAAAAAAGGTAATTCGCTTTAAAAACAAGGCATTTAGTTTTGGATTTGTTTATTTCTTAGAGCTTCCTGCATTTAAAGTTGCAACAAAGAATCTATTTTGCCTTGCCTAATATGGTTGCAAAAATCCCAATTTCCTATGGCGTTCAAGTAATATTCTCTAACTAGTTTGTGGTATTTTAACCATTTGACTTGACTGAACTCAGATCTTTAACTAGTTTGTGATGTTTTAACCATTTGACTTGACTGTTAAGCGATTCTAGTGGAGAATGTTCGAAAACTGATCGAAAACTACAATTAATTCTATGAATAAAAAAAAAAAATCTAAAAAATTCTATACATAAGGATCTAGTCGTCTTTTTTTTACTTATTTTTTGACTAATTTTTTACACTGAAATTTGCAGCTTAAATGCGCTTTTGCACCGCGTATCAGGCGAATGGTTAAAATTGCTGCTTGAGTGGCTTGCACTTAGTTTCCAAGTACTTCTTGAATTTTATTTACAATAATAATTTACAATTTTTCTTTCCGTTAGTTTTACATGACTTTTCAAACCATCCCTCGCACGTTGAAGTTGATAAAACCTCTATATTCAGCAGGTTTTTTTTTTTGGTTGCAAATTTAAAATGTTAACCTTCAATATTTTCATACCAAAATAAAAAACCTTCATGGCATGTCACTAATTCTGAAGTCTACAAACTATCTCTGACACTTACACGATTCTGATGACAATAGTGACAAGCTGTTTGCCTTAGTTTTTTAAAATTGAAAACAAAAAATTTAAATTCTCTTGAAATATCACTTGGCATTGAAATAATATTTGAAATTTTCGTAAAAAAAAAAAACTAAAAAAGAAACCTAGGAATAAATTACAGTATTTGCCCTTTAAAATGGTTTGTAAGTTATTGAAGACGCAAACCGCGTCCATCCAACCATCCAACAAAATAAAAAAATAAAAAATTAAATACACCCGAGTAACTACACACATAGTATACGTTGTTCAGTTAGTTGAATAGATCAGAAAAATTTATTTTTTTATATTCCTCTAACCCTCCAAATTTGTTTTATTTGTCCATTTTGTTCTAACAAACTGTCCATCACTTCACAAAGGAATGCATTTTCGGATTGTAATCACTTCTTTCATATTTTTTAAGTAAAGTTTACTACTATGAACGGATAAACTTGAAAAAATATGAAAAAAATTCCAATTTTCCAGGTTTACCTCATCAAATCATATAGCATATTCAGTCGAATAATAGCTAAATGTATACCGTTTAAAAGGTCCATCTCTTCCCTTTCCAACAAGATTTAAATTTTGTAAATCGGGTCAAAAATGTTTGAGTAATTCAGACATTTGTGCGTAAAGTCCAAAAACAACAGTTTTTATCACATAAAAAAAAGTTTGGAGGGTTTGAGAAATTTAAAAAAAAAAAATTATTTTTAAGATCTACTCAACAAAACTCACAACCTACACTATGTCATTATCATTATGCCGGATGTATTGAATTTTTTTGTATTTTATCACAGTGTTATTAAAAAAAATAATTATAATTTTTAACATTACAATAGTTTCATGGTTTTAATTTAATTTAAATGCACATAATTATGCATAATTAAGTATGTACTTAACAAAAAAAATTTTTTTTTGTGAAAACTTTTTCTCTTTTTGTTTTTTTGTGTGTTTTTTGGTACTTGAAATGCTTGAAGTGCTTGTCCAAAAGATAATTTGCATACAAATTAAACATGCAAATTAATGAAATGAATTTTATGAGTGTATTTTCCTTTCTCTCTCTCTCTCTCTCTCTCTCTCTCTCTCTCTCTCTCTCTCTTAAAAAAATTAATAAAAAAAATGTTTGAAAAATATTATACAACACAACATACACAATAAGTATTTGCGTGTGTGTATATATACCCATACACACATGTTTATTCTTTAAAAAACTATAAACGGAAAAAACAAAATTTCTTTAAATGTATGCCTGTATGCCTACGCTGAGGTATACTTATGCACATTAAAAAACACAAACCCCCCTATGTAATGCACTCTTATTTCACCACAAAAGTAACGGTGTGTGGTGTGTAGCACGAGAGTGCATCAAATAAATAAACAGCACAGTTTTATTATTGTCTTCTGCTGCTGCTTTGCATAATAAGACAGAGAGCCTACTGTATAGGCTAATTGCCATTGTTTATATATAAGCATTCATTTGTTTTCATTTCAGACAGAGCGAGAGAGAGACCCTGACCCTTTATTCATTACATTTATAACAGTCACCTAAAACTGGTTCACAACACAGTCCCCATGTAGTCTCTCTGTGTCACTCTACTCAGAATGTTTAAGATGTTTACCTTAAACCCTTAAAGTGTGTTTTTATTTTACTATTGAAGTGTTTGTTGGAGCGATTGTTGTTGTTGTTGCTGCTGCTGCCTATATTTTATTTTTTTCTTCATACACATTGACTTTCTCTCTCTCTCTCTCTATTTCTCTCGCTTGTTTGTTTTTAATTTATTGTTAAGAGACCAAACTTACATAGTAAAACTGTTCAATATTTATACATCCACACATACACACCTTGTATAAGGAGGAGAGGAGAAAAAGAGCACAAATACTATTCAGATTATATATGAGAATTGTTGTTGTAGAGAGCACATAATATTAAATACTCATCTTGTACTTAAAAAAAAAGAAGACAAAAGAGAAGAGTACCTTTCTTAACTACATTTGTAATCATAACAACAAAATAAACACAATACACTTACATATGTACGCAGTATGTATGTATGTTGTGCCCTCATATATTTAGTCTATGTATGTATGTTAATATATTTTAAGAGTATATTCTCATGCAAATGCTTTTATTTCATATTTACTACGTAATATTAAGAGTTAATGGATGACAGCAAATGTAATAATAAAGAAAATTTGTAACTTTCAGAGGGAAATGAAGGGGATGGTATGCCAAATTTAAGTAATTAATACATTTGCTACCAAACCTAAACTAAATGAAGTCATTACCATTGCCATTTATATTTTAAATGGTATTATTTACCAAAACCCTTTTATTTCTTGGTAAGATCACATTTACAAGCAGACAACTAAAGACGAGTATACTCGTCATTGGCAATAGGAAGAATGGGCAGAAGAACTCGCTATCCTTTTTCGTATTTACATACGTTTTAGCAGAAAAACATAATAATAAACACAGATGTCTAAAACAAACAAAAAATGGAATAAAACGAGACTTATTGCGAAAATTGTCAACACTTAGAAATTCACTATTGTCGATAAGCAAAAAAAAAATTGCTAATCATGACGATACCAGACAAACATCTGCAGTATACGGCAAATGCAGGGGAAAGGTTAGGTTGTAAGTACGATACTAAGAAAGTTTGCAGCATAATTGCAGCTTTAGATACGACTTTATCCTCTAAATTCCAATTGCTTCAGTATTTTGTTTAGAACGCCAAGTACTTCTCCATGGAAGGAAAACGAGCAGGTTTGAAAAAAAAAATGGGTACACGTTTGGTGTAGTTTCTGTGAGGAAAAGTAAGAAAAATTTTGTTCACAATTTTTGTAGTGTGCTTTGTGCTTACATTTAAACAAGCCTACAATTAATGCATTCGCTGCCAAGTCTAAAGTTATTTCCATTTGCGATTTATATTTTGGGTGTTATTGTTTATCAAAACCCTGTTATTTCTTGGTAAGAGCACATATATTATCATACATAATCATTTACAAGCAGAAAACTAAAGACGGGTATACTCGTCATATCCGTATTTGCGTACGCTTTAGTAGAAAAACAAATAATAAATAACGCAGATGGATAAAATAAAAAAAAAAATGGAATAAAACGAGACTCATAACGAAAATTGGTAAGTGTGTAAGCTTATTAGATGTAAAGCCCGGATTCGTATCCCACGTCAGACATCAAAACGAAATATGAAGAAAAAATATTTCTTCTGCGACAGCCTCTCCGCAGATTTCTTGCAAAAACTCTGAAAGTAAATAAAACTGCCGGGAAGAGCTTCTTAAAAATTTGTCGCTTGGAATCAACTTTAAACTGTAAGTCCCGCCACTGATGTATAAAATTAACGCCCACAAGATTAGTGTATAGGTCGAAATCCTAACTGAAGGGTTGTAATGACCAGTTATGTATGTACCCTTAAAGTAGGGTGTTGGCTTTATGTCAAGGGGTGCAAGAGAAAAAGAAACCCATTACGAAAGTCCTTAAAAGTTAATCCGATTTACTTGAAAAATGTTACTCGGTGGGTTTTTGGGGGTCACTGATTACAAATCTTCATTTAGATTTAAAAAATTCACAATAGCGGGTGCATCCATTTTCGTGTTCAGCGTGTTAAATGCCTACGGAAACATCTGGAGCCGCCATCTTATTGATTATATTGAGAATTAAATTTTATGTTAATAGGTCTACAATAATTGCAAAGCAGAAGACTAATCTACTTAACGCCACTGTTAAACAGTTAACAGTTCTCTGTTAATAGCAGAATTTACCCTGTTATAGGCAATAAGTGGCCCTGCTAAAATTGTGGGTTTGTGTCTTTGGTTTTTAAATTTGAATTTATCTTTACAGGCATATTATTAAATTAGCATAAAACATATATGAGACAGCATAGCAAGATCTGTTACGTATTGTCTTTCGAAATTTTACTCGAAATACTTTAAAAAGTTTTTGTTTTTTTTTTTAATGTGTTCCTAAAATAGTTTTCCTTTAAATGCCTTTAGAAAAAACAGTATTTAGTTTTCGCACACAATATTGCCATAGATTTTATTGGGTTAACCTTCCCTTAAGAGCCTTTATGTGTGTGTGTGTGTGTTCTTATCTGCACCTAAAGTGTCATAATAAACAAAACTAACCCCACCATAACAGCAACTATACATAGGGACTACATACAACACAACAGAGACAAATATTGAAAGAAGGGCTGAAAGCGAGAGAGAGAGAGAAAGAGAGAGATGGAAATTAAAACAAAAAAAATTAAAAGAGTATACGAAGAGAGAGCCGACATTGTTTTAGTAGTGCAATCAAGAGTAAAACACTTTTGCTGCTTAAATTACAGCACATAACACTTGTGTTTATAAGTTTATAAATGAAAGTGTTGTTTCGTAATGTGTGTGTGTGTGTGTATGTGCGCGTGTGAATAAGATCTCCCTTATGAAAATCATTATAATTGTAGACATTTCTCTCTGATAACGGAATTTATATTTTTCTTGTTTTGTTTCGTATGACACACACACACACGTAGATACACACACTCACTAGTATTAAACCGTTTGTCTACTTTTATATGAAATCTAAAATCTTTAAAAGCATACATTAGGGGGGCCTTAAAAGTGCCTGTTTATATGTTAAGCAAGACATACATTTACTGCTGCCATTTATAATGCACTCTAGGGGGGGGTGTAATTTCAAAATATAATTTTTTTTTAAAATGCAATTAAAATTGCTTAACGAATATAAAGAAAGATAAGAAAAAAGTTTTTTTTTTATTGGCTTTTGTAGAAGATAAAAAATCCCTTTTTTAATGGGAGAGCTTTGAAGCAGTGTCTCTATCTATACAGGCACATTATGATCTTCACTGTTGTTTGGCTAAGCTTTTGATTAAGGAATTTATGTCTTTTGTAAGAACATTGCTAAAAAATTTTCATTATGACTAAGAGAACTATAATAAATGACTTCGTTATTGTATGTGTTTGTGTTTTTGTTGTTGCTATTATTGTTGTCTATTAAATAACTTTCGTAATGACTTTATGTATATGAAGCTTAAGGAATTTTTATTGTCTTTTTACACATTTTCATTCAACTTTTACGTCTTAATTAGAACACAAAATATGGCATACAACAACAAGCACATAATTAATGTCATATACTACATGCATACTACATATACACACTCTAACTTTTACTTTCTATCTCTTTTTGTGTACGCTTATAAATTTTACTAAAGAATGTTTAAAAAAAATTTTTTTTTCTTTATAAAAATGGAAATATTTTGAAGACTTTTTTAAACAATTTATTAATGCAACCTCATGCCTGGTCGAATATATTTGTTCTTTTTAAAGGAAATTTATAATATTTAGTTTCACTTCTATTGGAAAATCTAAAGCTAACTTATAATTAGTTCTCTCTATGTGGCCCATACTCCAACACTTGCAGAAACAAACGTGATATTGTTTACAAATTAGGCCTGCTTTTAAAACTATTTTTTTCATATTTAAACCCCTTCGTTCCCCGCTTCACGTATCAAATAGAAATCCTTTTTGAAAATACTACTCTACCTGTAGAATTTACAATAATCATACGCCAAGTATTAGTCTTCACGACATTCTCCTTCAAAACAAAAGAAAAAGGTCTTGTTTTCTTTTGTTTTTGTTTTCAATTTCGTTTTATTTTGTTTATAAAAATTATAACGTTTTCTCAACACGAAAATTTTAAATTTTAGCAAGCAAAACATTAAAAAACTCTTCGGAAAATTAAACTCGAATGGAAAAACAAAAAGACAAAAAAAAATACTGAAATTTATCATAATTTTACTCACGGTTTATTTTATACCGTTTTTCCGTTTTTGTTTGATTTTCCTTTTGCTTTTTATATACTTAACTTAACTTAACTTAACAATAAAAATTACTTTCGCAGAAAAAAAAACAACAAAAATAATAATAATAACAACAACAAAACTGTGCACATTTTCCATTTATTTCTACTCACACATGCAGTTATTTTTGTTCTCTCTCTCTATCTCTTTCTCTCTCTTAACTAACATATTGTCGACCTCTCTCTCATTCCCATGTAATACGGATTTTTCTTTCATTTTGTTTTGAGGCTATTTAAGGTCTTTTTAACATACACTGTGTAAAAACAAGGTAGCACATCTCTTCGTTTGCATGCATGTTATGTGGATGTATGTGTTTGTGTGCGTATGTATTTGTGCATGTGTTATGTGTTATTTGTTTGAGCATAACGGATTTTAACTTTGTAACTGCGTTCAAGTACACATCCTCATTTCCTTTTATGTTCTCTTGTTATCGGATTTTTTTTCATTTTATTTTTATTTAATTTTATTTAACAACAACAACAACAGTAATAAACATTATTAAAGATAAAAAAATTTCCCCAATCATTCATTAATTGTAAATACGTCTCTTATTACCAGTTATTATTTGTTAAATTTTAAATTTTATTATCGATAACTGTTTTAGTAATTAGAACATGAGTTGTTTCTAATATTTTTCATTAACGACAATTATTTTATTAGGAATTGTATGGTTTATTATTGTCTATGTGGTTTTTTTTATACATTTTCTAACACATAGCCCGTAATCGATAACTTTTTGAAATTTTTATGTATGATTTGATTACGGTTACCCGAATTTGTTTGTTTGTTTATTTTATGCCATTGTGTATTGTTGTAAGCGTTAGCTTACATAAAAATTTCCACAATTAATAATCCTCTGTTATCGATAACAAATTCTGAAAATATTTTCATAATATCGAAAATAATGTTATATAATTCATAGCATTGGCAATAAATGCTTTTATTTTTTTACCACAAATAAATTATTATTTTTTTTATCGATAATTGATTTGTGAAATTATCGATAACACAAAACTTTCTATATAATATTTATAAGATGATTTTATGAAAAATAATAAATCTTTAACGATATTTACGAAAAAAAAAACAATAAATTAATTATTATTTTTGTTATCGATAAATGATTTGTGAAATTATCGATAACGCAAAATGATTTTATGAAAAATAATAAATTTTTATCGATATTTATAAAAACAAAAAATTAATTAATATTTTTGTTATCGATAATTGATTTGGTGTATTCTCGATAACACAAAACTTTTTATATAATATTTAAAAGAAGATTTTATGAAAAATATTAAATTTTTATCGATATTTATAAAAACAAAAAATTAATTATTATTTTTGTTATCGATAACTGATTTGTGGAATTATCAATAATACAGAACTTTTTTATATAATATTTAAAAGAAGATTTCATGAAAAATAATAAATTTTTATCGATATTTATTAAAAACAAAAAATTAATTATTATTTTTGTTATCGATAACTGATTTGTGGAATTATCGATAATTCTAAACTTTTTTATATAATATTTAAATATAATATTTTTATATAATATTTATTAAAAACTAATAAATTTTTATTGATATTTCTAAAAAACAAAAAATGAATTATTATTTTTGTTATCGATAACTAATTTGTGGAATTATCGATAACACAGAACTTTTTATATATATAATATTTAAAAGAAGATTTTATGAAAAATAATACATTTTTTATCGATATTTATAAAAAAAAAGAAATATTTTTATGAAAAATAAAAAATTTTTATCGATAATAAAAAAATATTGAGAATTTTAAAACAAAAAATATCGTTTATATAATTAATGTATCGTATTTTATCGATAACTTAAATTTTTTAATGTTTAAAGAAACTGTAGATGTTTAAAATTTTCTGTTATCGATTATATGATATCCATGGTTATCGATAACTTAAATATTTTTTAAGAAAAAATAAAATTGTTGAAAATTATATTCTAACTCAAACTTTTCAACATGTTTCTCTTTTTTTTTTAATAATAATGAATCCTTTGTCCTTTAATCCACTTGAAATTATTAAAATTCTTTAAAAGGAGCCACTTCACTTCATTACTTGAATAGCTACAGTTTTGGAGTAGCTTGAAATGATGATGATGATGATGAATAGAAAAATACAAAAAATCCTTAACAACTTCTTTCCCTACGTTTAAGCAGCAACTGCTTTGCTGCACATACATACATAGCAAGTCAATATGAAATATTCGTTAAAAAAAAAAATGAGAGCGCAAAGGATGAAAAAGGAGGAAAAAAACAAACAAAGACAAGAGTAAAGAGAGAGTTGAGCGGAAACTACTGTAATAACATTGAGAGCATCATCCATAAATAAAACACAACAACTTCAAATAGAAACAATTTTTGTTTTTTTTTTTTTTTTTTTGTTAACAAAAGCAACAACTTATGCTACAAACAATAGAATTGAGTTGAGGAAGAGAGCGAAATCAAAATAAAAATTCAATTGAAATTTGATTTTTGCATCCTTTTCTTTAGAATTTCGTTTTTTTTCCTCGTTTTCCTTTTCAAAAGTCTTCCTGTACAAATATAAACAACACAAGAAATGAGCATTCAACAAAACCCTGCCAATACTAATACACTGCCATACACACACACAGCCATACACTGATAAACATGCTGAATGTCTGCGTTATTTATTATACCCGCGTTTTTTTTTTCTGTTCTTTTCCCTCACCCTTTCTCTCTGGTTTTTCTTATATGTTGGAGAGGGTGGACACTACCCAGTTAGCATTTGAAAGATTGTTTTTATAAAAACCATCTTGCTGAGTCTTTTTAGAGTACTTTTGGTGATCAAAAACTTATTAGTCAGTTACGCGGTTAAAAAAGGACTCAAAAATGATTCGATTTAAAATACACTAATACCCAACCCTTTGGTCTAGTAGGCAGTGTGTTGGCTTATTAGTCGTAAAAGCCAGGGCTCGAGTCACAAACCAGATAAACAAAACAAAATACAAAAAAATATTTTTTCGGCGATTTCCTCTCGGGAAATTTCCGGTAAAAACTCTGAGAGTAAATAAAATATCGTTTGGAGTCGACTTTAAACTGTATTCAAAACGATGAGTAGATTCGAGTCATACTTATAGTTTCAGATACTTTTACGCATTCATATTTATTTTAATGTGATACTCACACTACTCATACTCAAAATTGGAAATACTAGTCGCATTCATACTTAACAATATGCATGATGTTATTAACTCCGACTCGTTTCTTCCTAATATTTACACGAAGCACAAAATAAGTATGATTCATGTACGAGCACTGCAATACTCACAAGAAGATTGTGTGCATGCTTTGCTTGTTGTCTTTGTCTTTCCTTTCTTCTTTGTTTGCATATACAACAACACCAAAATCTGTAAATTTTGATGAATAATTCGAATCACTCGAATCACGTAAAAGTATTATAAGTATTTTTCTTTATTTATGAATCAGAATTAGGTAGGCGTATGAATCAAAAATTTCGAATGTTGTGAATTTGATGTCAATGTTGTAGCGAGTACGAATGAATCAGAGTGCTTGAATTTTAAATCTGTTGATTAACTCATACTCAAAATTGCATGAGTACTTATGAGTAGCGGAAAAACTATTCATCGCTGGTCTCTGGTACATACATATGTACATGTATCACGAATATAAACTTAATATTCTCTCTTTATTACTTAACGTCCGTGCGAACAAGATTTTCGAAATCGTGACGTGTAAGACTCAGAAAATCGTTTAAAATAACACTTGTAAGAGAGTAAAATATATTTTGAAATAAGACTAATAAATGACTCCAATTTTAATCATAAATGACCAAAAAATCGAATTCAAATTAATATAAACATGACAGATAAATGACAAATAAAAGGACTCCCAAATATAATGATTAAAAAAAGACTCGTTCGCAATTAAATGATGACTGATGAAGACGAGACTCAAAATAAAATTATAAACGAAGGTAAATATGAAGACTAATAAATGATCAGAAAGTGATTCGAAAATGATCTAAAAAACTACTAGAAAAAGGCTTGAAAATTATTTTAAAATAATATAGCAAATGATTCATAAATGACTTTTTAGAAGAGTCGCTCGTTTTCACTTTTTTCTCCCGACAAAAAGGGATCTTTTATCATCAGAAAATGAGCGCATATTTTAGATTTCGTAATCACACAGAAGAATCAAAAAAGACTCGAAATTTAATTAAAAATTTCTGAAAATGCTTGCTGGGTTACAATGCATGTTTGTGTCAGTGTTTCTATACGTTTTCAAGTAATTTTTTCAAATCTTTTTCTGGTTTTCGATTTTTAAAGTTTGTTTTTTGTCTGTGTGTGTGTGTATGTGTATGTGTGTATGCGTGTATTTTTGTGTTTCCGACACTCAACTTGAATGTATCAATTGTTACATTCGAATGAATACTACCCCCATCTCTTTCAATTTCAATATATTTTTTGATTGTTGTTGTTGAATCTCTCTCTCTCTCTCTCTCTCTCTTTTTCATTCTTTCTAAATATGCAAGCAGGACTTCAACTAACTTAGCGTAACATTTGGTAAGACAGCTCATATGTCTGTCAGTCATGTCAGTTGGTTATTCAGCCACTCAGTCACTCAGTCTCATTCACGTTCTAATGCTCTGTGGCTCACACACTGTGCACTGCTGGATGTGTGTGTGTGTGTGTGTGTGTGTGTGTTATTGGTTGTTGGTAAAATTAAAACTGACAGTCTGTTGATAAATTTCAATTACAACGACATTCATTCAATTCTCTCCCTTTTTGGCCGCTTCGTATGTAACATTTTAACTCTAGGAAATTTTTTCCTTATTTTCTGCTGTCCTCTGTTGCAAATAGTGTCCTTTGCTGCAAATAGTTTCTACCAATTTGGGAGAAATATTTCGTTGGTTGGCTGGTTGGAAAGCAAAATGACAGGGGGAAAAAAATTTTACATTTTCAAAAGTATATTCGTCTTTGACGAGTAAAGGAAAGTATAACGATGTTATCAAGTTAATAAATTTACAGTTACGGTTTTAAATTCGTTAAGAAAATCGATTATTCGTTTAAAAAGAAAGTCATTTATTCGATTCATTTTTTAGGGCAATAATGACGGCAGTACGGTTTTATTTTTTATTTGTTAAAATAAAATTTTAATCGATTAAAATTCCAGTTATTCGAATATATATTTGAGAAAAACAAAAATTGTTATAAAAAAAATATTAACGGTTTAAGAAATTTACAGTTTTCGTGATTTTTATTCGTTGAATTATTTTTTATTCGTTTGAAAAAAATCCGGTTATTCGAGTAACGATTTAACAAATATAAAAAATAAATTAAATACTTCATTAAAACCAATATTAAGAAATTTAATAAAGTTAGAGTTTCGGTTTTCTATTCGTTAAAAAAACTATTTAATCGATTAAAACTCCAGGTATACGAGTATACATTTAAGAAAAACAAAAATTGTTATTAAAAAATATTACCGGGTTAATAAAATTATGGTTTTCCTTTTTTTATTCGCTAGTAAAATTTTTTATTCGTTTATAAAAACCCCGATTATTCGAGTAAACATTTGACAAATATCTCTAATAAATTAAAATTATTTACGTTTTATTAAAAGCAATATAAACAAATTAATATAGTTAGAATTTCGATTATTTAATCGTTAAAAATTTATTTATTCGATTAACTAGCCAAATACCCTAATAAATATTTGGACAATTTCAAAAATAATTTAAAATGTATTTAATTATTAATTAAGCTACTTGTACGATTATTTCCGGTTTTCCTTTTTTTATTCGCTAGAAAAATTTTTTATTCGTTTGTAAAAACCCCGATTATTCGAGTAAACATTTGACAAATATACCTAATAAATTAAGTTTATTTAATTAACAAATTAATATAGTTAGAATTTCGATTATTTAATCGTTAAAAATTTATTTATTCGATTAACTAGCCGAATACCCTAATAAATATTTGGACAATTACAAAAATATTTTAAAATCCACTTAATTATTAATTAAGCTACTTATTCAATTAAATTCTTTTTCAATTAATCGTTAAAAATATCGGTTAATTGAACGAAACCGGTTATTTTGGTACTTTTATTCAAAAAGCTTTTAATGACTTCAGCTTCATATGAAATGTACGGATGCTTTCATTAAATTAAGTATTAAAATCTAATTTGTAAAAGAATATAACCAGGTAATGGAATAAAAACCGATTAATCGAATAAAAAAACCGATTAATCGAATAAAGAAACCGATTAATCGAATATTCGAAAATTTAAAAATCTATTGAAATCGACCTTTAAAATCAAAATTTAACTATCGTGTTTTAAGGACGTAATAAATAAATCTCCTTAAAAAGATTCAATAATTTTTTTTAATCGATTGAAGAGCTCAATACCCTGATAAATATAATTATTAATTAAGCTATTTATACGATTAAATTCTTTTTCAATTAATCGTTAAAAAAAGTATCGGTTAATTGAACGAAACCGGTTAATATTGTTCAAAAAGTTTTTAATGAATTCAATTTCAAATGAAATCTCTACCTTAATTTTATTAAATTGATTACTAAAATGTAATTTGTAAAAGAATATAATCGGATAATCGAATAAAAACCGATTAGTCGAATAAAAACCGATTAATTATTAAAATCTAATTTGTAAAAAAACATAATCGGATAACCGAATAAGAAACCGATTAATCGAATATATACATAATTCGTCATTACAACACTTCAGTCAAGATTACGACTTAGCTTCTCACACCACTTATGTTGTGTGTGTTAATTTTGTACGTGACTGTTGGGGGACCTACTATATGTTTAAAGTCAACTCCGAATGACAAATTTTTGAGAAGCTTTTCATGGCAGATTTATTTACTCTCAGAGTTTTTCCGCGATAACTGCTGAGGGGATGTCGCCGAAGAATTATTTTCACAATTTTTTTTTTTGATGTTAGACCTGGGATTTGAACTCGGGCCTTACGTCTTATAAGCCAATGTACTCGACCATGGCGACGAAACCGATTAATCGAATAAAAAACCGATTAACAGAATTTTTATAAATTTCAAAATTTTTTAAATATAACCGGATAATCGAATAAAAAAGAAACGATTAATCGAATAAAAAGAAACCGATTAATCGAGTTTTTGGAAATTTAAAGATTTGTGGAATATAAACGGATAATCGAATAAAACAGAAACGATTAATCGAATAAAAAAAAACCGATTAATCAAGTTTTTGGAAATTTAAAGATTTGTGGAATATAAACGGATAATCGAATATAAAAAGAAACGATTAATCGAATAAAAAAACCGATTAATCGAATTTTTAAATGTTTTTTAAAATCAATTGTTAAAATTAAAATCTTAAAAATAAATCAAAAAAAAAATTTAAATAAAATTACCCTAACTATCATGTTTTAACGACGTAATAAATAAATCCTCTTAAAAAGAGTCAATAATATTTTTTTATTGCGATTTCCTTTTAAGAATATGGACGAAGTCTGTCTGTCTGTCTGCCTGTCATAGTGTTCTTGTGTTAATGACGATTCGTTGTATAATTTTCCGCCTCTATGAACTTCTGACCTTACGAAGCATTAAAAGCTTTTTTCCTTTTTATTTTCTGATTCACTTTGGCCATTGAAACCTCGTGCTTTTAATAATGATAATCTTCGATAAAAGTTATCGAAGAAAGTAAAGTAAAGTAACACAGACCATTTAAAAAGTACTGAAAAAATAAAAGAGGTGGAGGGAGAAAGAGAGAAAAAACTTTTTAATTACGCATTTATCGTAAAAACGATAATCAGATATTATTGAAATCTTTCGATAACTACTTATAAACGAACGAATATATGAACACAGCAAGCAAGCAAGCACAAGCAAGCAAACACCATCTGCACAAGTCTCTTTGTATGTGTGTGTGATGAGTTCGTGTCAATATATTATTGTCATATTATCAGATAAACACACACAACGACTTTCGCTTTCCTTCTCTCGCTTGCTCGCACAAACAAACTCTTTAGCTTTGCAAACATTTTAAGCCATAAAAATAAAGAATTGGAACGAACGAACGAACGAAGGAACAGTTGGTGTTTATTTTTGGTTTTGTAATAAATGAACAAAGAGAGTAACAGAGTGAGAGAGAGAGAGAGAGAAGAAGAGACCCAGCAAGAGGCTAAAAGTATGAATAAAAGAAAAGAGAAAAAAAACATCATAAATGGTTTTTATGTCCACACTTATACACTCATACACAGACACACAATCAGTCACTTACACACAGACTTTCTAATACATTAAGAGCTGAGCAAAGTTTATGGTCTTTAAAGAAAAAACAAAAAATTAAATAAAATAAAATAAAAGAAGAAAAAGAAGAAGAGAACGATTGTAAAATTCAAATAAAAAACTTTCCGTTTTCCGATTATTGTTATGGCCGTTTGAATAGGAAAAGAAATAGGAAAAGTTTTCATTTTTATTTTTATACGAAAATTTTTGTATTTTTTTTTTAAAATTATTTTTTATTTATTTTTTTTATTTTTTATAAAGAAACAATGGAGAATGCATATATTTAAAGAGTATAAAAAAAATTTTTTAAAACAAATCAAAATTTAACTTACCAATCGCAGCAAAATGTTATTAATAAAAATTTTCTAATTGGTTTTCTATTGCAATTACTAAAAAAATTGCAAAAAAAATCGATTAATCGAATAAAAAGGTTAAATAATCGATTAAAAATCGATTAATCGGATAAACAATTTTGTTTACTTATCTATGCCCAACAATAGCCGCTTAATCGATTAAAAAGCAAGTCAGGATTACGACCTAGCTATTCACACCACTTATGTTGTGTGTGTTAAATTTATACGTTAAGTAACGATACCTACAGTTTAAAGTCGTCTCTGAACGACAAATATTTTGATTAACTTTTCAAGGCAATTTTATTTTAACAGTCAGAGTTTTTGGCCAGAAAGCTGCTGACATAAAGTTGCCGAAGAAATATTTTCATATTGTCGTTTTGATGTCTATGATGATCCCATGCTTTTCCTTTAATAAGCCATTACACTACCAACTAGACTACGGCGATACATATTTTATGTTAATAATCTGCAATAATTGCAAAGCAGATGACTAATCTACTTACACCCCCTGTTAAACAATTAACAGTGCTCGTTAATAGCAAAGTTTACCCAGTTAGAGCCAGTAAGTGGCGCTGCTAAAACTGTGGGTTTGCGTCTTTGGTTTTTAAATTTGAATTAATCTTAACACACTTTCTTAATGAATTAAGCGGTTTTTTAACCTTAGCTTATCCAACTCTGTTACAAAAATGTTCTATCAAACCAAATCGATTTAAAATCTGTTAATCGATTAAAATTCCGATTAAACGAATAAAATAATCGATTACTTTGTTACTAATTTAATATTGCAGAAAAAAGATTTTAGAAAGAAGAAAATTTTTAATCGATTAAAAACCGGTTAAACGAATAAAGTAACCGATTACTTTGTTACTAATTTAATATTGCAGAAAAAAGATTTTAGAAAGAAGAAAATTTTTTAATCGATTAAAACCAGGTTAAACGAATAAAATAATCGATTACTTTGTTACTAATTAATATTGTAAAAACAAGATTTTAATGTATTTAGGAAGAAGTAGTAAAATTTTTTTAATCAATTAAAAACCCGTTAAAATGAATAAATAACCGGTTACTTGGGGGGGGTTACTAATTTATATTGCAGGAAAAAAGATTTTAGAAAGAAGAAATGTTTAATCGATTAAAAAAACCGGTTAAATAAATACAATTACTCGATTATTTTCGTTACTAAATTTAATATTGCAGAAAAAGATTTTAATGATTTAGGAAGAAGAAATTTTTTATCATTTAAATCCGGTTAAACGAATAAAATAATCGATTACTTTGTTAATAATTTAATATTGTAAAAACAAGATTTTAATGATTTTTGAAAGAAGGAATTTTTAATTCGATTAAAACCGGTTAAACGAATAAATAACTGGTTATTTATTATTAATTTATATTGTAGAACAAGATTTTTAATGACTTTACGTATGCCTAATATGGTAAGAAATTTTTTAATCGTTTAAAATCTTACATGCCTAATAAGGCATAAAATTTATTCGAATGTTATTTATTCGAAAAGAAAACAACCGGTTTTCATTTAAACTTTTAAACATTTAAGGCAATTTTGCTTTAATTCAGGCATTTTACTTGGCTGTCAAATGAGTTTGGAGGCCCAATTCTGTTTCGGAATTAATGAATGCTTTAGGGTTTTATGGCCTTGAAATCAATTTCAATTTTATTTAATATCTTAAGCCACATTTAGACAACTTAAAATCCTTTTTTAAATGATATTTTAAGACACAAGAATATTTATTTCCTGTTCCTGTTCCTGTTCGTCCTCATAAACTATGTATACAGTACAGTAGGTATACATTAATGTGTGTGTTGCCTTGCCTTTACCACAAGAAACTACTGTGCATGCCATCCATACGAACATATTTCATGGTTTCTTTGTTCATTTTTTAATCCTTTTTAACAGAAATAAATTAAAATTTAAAATATTTACCAAACAAAGAAAGGTGAGGGGGAGCCGTTTTAAGGGCTTTTTAACAATAAATTAAACAATTTATGCTTTAATGCAAAGACCCTGACTCTGGCAATGACAATGACTAAATTAATGCCTGTTTTAGGACAACGATGGGTAAATTAATGGGAATGGCTCTACAACTTTATAGCTGAGCAGGCATTATTTTACTTTTAGTGGGGGAGAGGGAAAAACCCCCTTTAACCAAAACACCAAAAACCTATAAATTTTTATTGGCATTTACAGAAACCCTTTTAGTACAATTATTTTTTTTTTCATATTAAACAGTGCGTCATGAATATTTAAACAATTCGATAACCCAGCAAACATTTTACAGGCAAGAAACTTTTGGGCATGCAAATTTTAATAATTTTTTTTATCCCTTAAAACTTATAACAACTTGGAAACTTACACCGAAACGCTTTACAGTTATGTTTGTTAAAAAGTAATCGGTTTAAATTTGAAACCGGTTACCAAAATATTAGAATTTTTTTTATTTTCTTAAGCCACATTTAGACAACTTAAAATCCTTTTTTAAATGATATTTTAAGACACAAGAATATTTATTTCCTGTTCCTGTTCCTGTTCGTCCTCATAAACTATGTATACAGTACAGTAGGTATACATTAATGTGTGTGTTGCCTTGCCTTTACCACAAGAAACTACTGTGCATGCCATCCATACGAACATATTTCATGGTTTCTTTGTTCATTTTTTAATCCTTTTTAACAGAAATAAATTAAAATTTAAAATATTTACCAAACAAAGAAAGGTGAGGGGGAGCCGTTTTAAGGGCTTTTTAACAATAAATTAAACAATTTATGCTTTAATGCAAAGACCCTGACTCTGGCAATGACAATGACTAAATTAATGCCTGTTTTAGGACAACGATGGGTAAATTAATGGGAATGGCTCTACAACTTTATAGCTGAGCAGGCATTATTTTACTTTTAGTGGGGGAGAGGGAAAAACCCCCTTTAACCAAAACACCAAAAACCTATAAATTTTTATTGGCATTTACAGAAACCCTTTTAGTACAATTATTTTTTTTTTCATATTAAACAGTGCGTCATGAATATTTAAACAATTCGATAACCCAGCAAACATTTTACAGGCAAGAAACTTTTGGGCATGCAAATTTTAATAATTTTTTTTATCCCTTAAAACTTATAACAACTTGGAAACTTACACCGAAACGCTTTACAGTTATGTTTGTTAAAAAGTAATCGGTTTAAATTTGAAACCGGTTACCAAAATATTAGAATTTTTTTTATTTTCTTAAATTAAAAATAAAAACTTGCTCTTAAAAATTAATAATTTTTATTAGATTACAGAAATATTTAATTTCTGCTTGTTTTTAATAAAGTTTAGCTAGTTTTTTAATCGAATAAAATTTCGGGTTCTTATGATTTTTCCATCTGAATCATAACATTTTATGATTTCTAGCTTGTTTTATGATTAATTATGCAACAATTCAATGTTTGTTAGCAATAATTTTAAGATTGCAATACACATTAATAAGCGAACCGGTTTTTTATTCGAATAAAAACTTAGTTTTTAAGTTGAAATTTTTTCATATGTACTATCTTTTCATCAATGTAAACAATAATTTCATTATTCTGGTTAATATGAATAATTAAACCGGTTTTTATTCGATTAAAAAACAAACCCGGTTGCTTAACAAATGAATTGTTTTAAAGAAACTGGTGAAGTTTGAGCCAAATATTAAAATTTTACTCTTATTAAGTCTCTCTAGTTGCTACGGAGAGAAGTGAACTAGTTTTTAATTCGATTAAAAAGTAAAACCGGTTACTTAACAAATGAATTGTTATAAAGAAACTTTTAGTTGAATTTGAGTCAAATATTAAAGCTTCCCTTTTATTAAGTCGTTTTAGATGATACTGAGAACTGAACCAGTTTTTATTCGATTAAAAAACAGAACTGGTTGCTTAACAAATGAATTATTTTCAAGAAACTGGTTAGGTTTGAGCTAAATATTATTATTTAATTATTATTGACCCTTACTAGTTAATACTGAAAAGTGAAACGGTTTTTAATTCGATTAAAAAACCGGATTTTATACTTAAAACCTTGTTATCTTAGTGTCGAGCCTCTAAAATCAAACTATTCATTACTTTGGGTAAAACTTGTTAATTTGCAGATGATTTTAAAAAAGTAATCGATTAAGCTTATTCGAATAAAGTGATTTATTCGTTTAAATAAAGCTGATTTGTGGGAAAAATGTTTCTTTATGCAATTATAAAGCAATAAACAAAACTCTCTCTTTCGTGATATTAGTTTAAGCGAGTTTTTTATTTAAATAAAAAACCGGTTACTTATATAATATTCGAATAATATGAAAAACAATTTTCTTTATACAATTATGAAACTATAAACTAAACTCTCTCATTCGTGATATTAGTTTAAGCGAGTTTTTTATTCAAATAAAAAACCGGTTACTTATATAATATTCGAATAATATGAAAAAAAATTTTCTTTATACAATTATGAAACTATAAACGAAACTCTCTCATTCGTGATATTAGTTTAAGCGAGTTTTTATTCGAATAAAAAACCGAATAAAAACCGGTTACTTAATTTTTTATTTTATAAAATTAAAATTTTTAAGCAACTATTTTTAATTAGAAGGCAATAACAGTTTTGCATTTGTTGAACGGATACCCTTTACAAGCTTAAGGTTGCTGGAATTGTATAATTTTTATACTGCTGACTGCCTGCCTGCCTGCTTAAGCCTTTTATTTGTATTTTAATTTTAAATATTCAACTTGAATTACTTGGTGTAATGACTTGGAAAATATTTTGAAAGCATTCCATCCACTCTGCTTTCATTGCGAGAACTTTTAATAACTCTCTCTCTCCCTCTTCAAAATGAGAAACCATAAACGAAAGCGATGGCAATAATACCCACAAAAAAAAAAGTAGAAAAAAAAAACTCTGATGTACTGGCAAGCCAACCACGCCACGTTATCGTAAAATAAAATTTTATCGATAACTAAAAAGCATTTAAAAGTCATGTTGTTGGTGGTATTAGTCGACTGGTAATTACAATCATGGTTGCTACACAATAACCAAGTAATCTATGGCAGCGGCATGACAGAAAAAGCGAGCGAAAGAGTCAGTAACTGGTGGTAAGGGCACGCAGGCAGGCAGTCGAGTGAAGAGGCTAAATTAAAAATTAATTAGTCATTAGGTGTAGTAGTAGTATTAATTTGCTTGTAAAATATTTACTTTTTTAAAATGTTTTTAAATTTCATTTTTCCGCCTTTTTATGGTTAAAGCCGAGCTGATGCTTTGTACAGGGAGTGGCCAATAAAATATGAATTTAATTTCTTATTATTGTTAGTGATTGAATATTGGATAGAAAAGTAAAAATATGAAATTAAAACAGGAAGTCCGTCCTTATTTTTGTGGTGTATCCCTTTAATTTCTGTTCATCAAAATCATTAGGTTGAAAATGTTATTTTTTTTCGGTTTTAATTTGATTTGTAGACCCTTATTAAAGTTGATACAGACTTCCACATTATTTATTTTGCTTTAAAATCGCTTTCTTCTCATATTATTCATTGCCTTGTTGCCGGTGGCGCGGCATGGCATGGCATGATGGTGGTTTCGCTGGCATTTGATTTTGAGAGGATCTTCAAAAATTCATTCAAGTGCGAATAATTGATTTTAATTTTTAAAAACTTAATTGCTTGTAAAGAATAACACGCAACGTAATGGTTGGTTTCCAAATTCCATAGCTTTAGAGACTCTTATTTTATTTATTGTGCAGGTGGATAGAGAGTCGGGGGGAGGAAGTTAATTTTTTAAGGTTCAAAAAAGAGGAAAAAGAGTTGCATGCATGAGAAAATCATGTCTGGTGACGCAAGAACTGTTGGTGCTTACGCAGCGCAATTAGCTTTAGTAAAACGTAACAAAATTGCCGTAGCCTAGTTACAAGAGAGACCGTGTTTAAAGCCCTGGCTTAAACAAACAGTCTTCTGCCAAAGGAGTAAAGCTGTTGTAAAGCACAACGAAATCATAGTAGCATTGTAGATAGCGTGCTGCCTTATCAACCACCTAAACCTAACGAATTAAAAAAAAAATCTCTCTTGCGGCGTCTACATCTCAGCAGTCTTCTGCCAAAGTCTAATCAAAGAATGTAACATCGCCTAATCAACATCTTTTCAAAACCGCAATGTTATCTTCATCACAGTTTGGGCCATAGCACCGGTTGCCATATCCAGGTCTTCGATTGAAATAAAATTAAAGTCTAGAATGATCAAATGATCAAATTTTCTCACTATTAAACTTAATTTAACAGCCATTTTCATTAAAACAGTTAAGCGCTATTCTCAAGTAATGATAGTTGGCAACCCTATCATTCTAGAACCGACCTGAACTAACTCCTGGACCCGAAAAAACAACTGGAAAACAATCTTAAGGTGCTTTAAGAAGGGAAAGGGATAAGAAAACCAATCTAGCTTACTCCAATGCCATGGGAACTTAACGAAACCGAAGTGGAAATGAAGTTGAGTTTTGATTTAAGATTTTTCAATTAAAAACGATTATTTGCATGCAGTGTATTTCATGAATAACAGTGTCATACTTCAAAACAAACGTCGAAAGAGAACATAGTAAAAATGTGAGTGTATTTGTGAGAGTCATAGGTATAATCCAGAGGAAAATTGTTAGTAATAATGGGTTTATGTTGTGGAAAATGGAAAATGTACAGCGCCAAATCCCTAAAGACTACGTATTTTATTTGTTAAATATTCTTCCAAGAATGGAGATCATTTCTCATTGTTTATTAGTAAATCTCAATAGAAAATAATGAATTCTACTGTAATTTTTCTTTGGGTGTATAATTGATATTCAAAAAAAAAAAAAAGTTAAAAAAGAAGCGGCAAGAACCTGCTTCACTGATAGCTGACAAGCAACTGAATGCATTTTTACGCTCTTTTTAAGGTAAATTATTGATGTTCATGTCCTATGTGTGTAAAAATCCGAAAATAAACTTCCACGGAGAGATATGCTTAAAACTTACGGCATGATATTGAGAAAAAAAACTGATATTGAAAAAAAACAAAATTCTAGCAATTCTTGTATATCTCCACTGGATGTCTTTAAATAAATTTCATTAAATTCCTTTATTGAGTAGCCACAAGCAATAAGAAAAATAAAAATATAAATCATTTCAATTAGAAATACAGTGGAACTTCTATAATTTGAACTTCCATTACTTGAATCTTCTATAAGTTGAAGTACAGCGACAGCATTTTGATGAGAATTCTATCAGATTTTATTTCTTTAACTTGAAGTTTCTATAAGTTGAAGTTTTTTTTCTGGATTATGGTGATTCAATTTATAGAAGTTCGACTGTAAAATGTTTCACTAAAAATAAATCATTAAGACGGAAAAATATTGTTTTTTTTTACACTAAATCGCGTATTTCTTTTATTTAAATTCTTTTCTTTATTTATTTTTATTTTTTTTTCAAATAAAGACAATTCTTCTGCTCCTATTCAAGGGCTTTTTAAAGTGTCTTTCAATATTAAATTTCGATTGTTTTAATTTTATTTCCTTTCATTTGCCTTAGCATCGTTTCGTTGTTATTAATTTGTCATTTTATATTAGGAGACATTGAATAAGAGCAAAAGAGAGAGATAGAGAAAGAAATCCTTTGAATTTTTTGCCTAAATATATGCTACAACAATCTACCCACTTTTGCTTGCATTGGAAAAAAAACGAACGAACCCACTTCATATAAAACCATCAACTAATGTTGATGTTACAGCCATAACAATAGCAACAACAACAATATGATTATAACGGTACTTTTAACACAACATAATACAGCACACAGTACAGCATAGCACAGCAAAGCACAATAACAATTGACATACAAATCAACACTACTTTAGTTCGTTTTTTTTTTACTTTTCAAGTTCTCTTCACGCTCTAACTATCTCTCGCTCTCTTTCTCACTGTGTGTAATTCGCTTTGCCTGCCTACACACAGCAAGATACTGGCTGTATGCGTGTGTGTGTTTCAGTGTATAAATGTTTAAATTGTTATTTGCTTTTAACTGAGGTTAAAAATAAAATAGAGAACGTAAAACAGTGACAAGAGAAACGAGAGAGGAGAGACAATAAATGAGAATGTTGAAGAATTTCCATACTACAGGAATTCCTTAAGTGTTTCGTCATCAGAATAATTGACTACTTGGGTTTCTTTGGCGATGTATGCATGTGTGTGTGTGTATAAGTGCTACATATATTTCAGTGATAGAGACGTAACAAAAGAGTTAGAGAGAGAGTGAGAGAAAGTGTGTATGCGTGTATGTGTTTATAAGTGTTGTGATGACATACATAAATTGTTTTTAAATTCTACACATAGAACTCTATTTAGCATAGACATACACCTATACATACACATGCACATACACTTTCAAGCATTTTACCTACTCTATATAGACTGTCGTACACACACACACTGCACACTGCATTTATAACAACAAAACAACAATTTTTAAATCATTTCTTATTAAGAACTTGACGTTTGTATTGATAGTTGCAGAAGAGCAGTTTTTGTCGTTTTCAATAATTTTTTTCTCTTTCTTTTGCTCGTTGGGTAATTGGTTGTTTAGTTGAGAGAAAGAGAAAGCTCAAGAGCACAAAATTGATAAAGAGCTGTTAATAAAAGACAGCAAAAGGGGGTAAAGAGAGTGTAGTAAAGTAAAGTAAAGTGTTTTAAGTGAGTGCAATACTGTGCTGTGATGTGTTGTTCTGTTCTGTGCTAAATTTCTGCAGGTAACCAACAGCATAGAAAGCAGCAGAAATCAAATTTCAAGGAATTGCCTTAAATTCTCTTTCATTATTTTTCACTATTTTTTATTTCAATTGTTAATACGAGAAGAGAGAGAAAGAGAGTGAGTGAGCAACAGAGAGAAAGAGAGAGAGAGAGAGAGAACGAGTGCATGCTGAGCAATAACTACCTAAAAGACATTGCCATTACAGCTTAGGGAAAGAGGGGGGGTCATGACAATTTGAGAAAAACATCATCAATAATGGAAATGCAATTTCGAAATGGAGAAAAATCTGGGAATTATTTATGCAAATGACAGTCAAGGCTAATGCTGTTGGAGTGATGTTTATTAACAAGAAAAATAAAACTTTTTCTTATAAAAATAAAAATAAAGGCTGCATACGAAATAAAAATTTAATACATAAAAAAAACAATAGATACGTTCAGGTACAGCTGCTAACCTTACACCCATTAAATATAAAGAAATTTTATGAAGAAAAGTATGAAAATGTAGGGAAAAAATGCTTACTGATCAAAATTCGATTGCCTATGGATAGCAATCAATACTTTTGACCACATATTCGCATATTTTTACCACTTCTCTATAATAACTTAAGGCCTATTGGATTTAAAATGCTGCAAACTTAAGAAAATTATTCTCATAGACCCGGTCTATGATCCCGGTATTGATCTTGGCGAACAATTGACATTCCCAAAACGGGAAATTTATTTTTTCGGAAAGTTTTCATGAAATAAAGCCAGGATCAGTAGTATTGCGTAGTTTCCAACAGCATATCGTCTAATTTGTAGGTATTTCAGGGCGCCATAGTCTAGTGTGTTGGGTTATTAAACGTAAAATTCGAGTTCAAATCCCAGGCCAGACATCAAAATGAAAATATAAAAATATTTCTTCACCGTCTTCTTTTCATCAGATTTTTGGCCAAAAACTCTGAGAGTAAATAAAATTGCCATGAAGAGCTTCTCACAAAAAATCTGTCTTTCGGAGTCAACTTTAAACTGTAGGTCCTGTCGCTATGTATAAAATTAACGCACACAACATAAGTGGTGTGAGAAGCTAGGTCCATAATCCTGACTTAAAGATTGTAATGACCGAATTATGTCTGCAGAGCATTGTAAATCATGGTAAAATTATTTTCATTGTTAAAAAAATTGCCCAATGCTACTTACAGACCATACAATCACTTTTTCCGGATAATAATCTCACTGAATTTCACTCTGGTTCAGCCTTTTAGCTATATGACTGAAAGGAGGAATGGTGTATGGCCGACTGCATGTTTGGTTTGTAATGCAACAAAGCAATAGGCAAGAAAACTCTTTTAAAATAAATTTTATATGAGCATAATATGGGTCCTTTCAATTAAAAGAAATCGGAAATAATTTTGATATTTTCAAATTAAGAGGTTTGAAATCTTATTTCCAAATATTTCTATAGTTTTATTAATTTTTTTAAATTTAATTTCCCTACAAAAAAAAAAAAAAAAAAAAAATACAAAAATATTTAGGAAATTCTAAAATTTTTCAACACAATTTTTCACAAAAATTTTAGTTTTAGGAAAAATTTTTTTAAAAAATGTCTATGCTCAGAAAAGCAAAGCCTATCAAATTAAACTAGAGATAACTGCCAATAATTATATATAAAAACTATTCACATTTGTTATTATTTAGTATATATTTTGAAAGCATCAAAATGACGCCTTTCATTTTGAAAATTCAAATACCCGGCAAACTTTTCGAGAAAATTTATTAATCTTTGAAGAAAAATATAAAATTGTTAGTAGTTTAAAAAGCTAATAAAATAAGCTTTCATATGATATATAATATAAGAAAAACACTTGAAGCATTAATTTTACAAGAAGTAATAAAAAGGAATTTTTTGCAAAATTGTGTTAAAATTTTGAAAAATTTGTATTTTCCGTTTCATTTTCCGTGTTTTAACAATTTTATTTTATTGTTTATTTTATGTTAAGGAAGTTTATTTAAGAGAAAAATAAATCTTGACATTTAATAAAAATTTTGTGTCGCAGAAAAAAGTTTTTTTAATTTGGTAAATCTGTGAAGTTTTAAAATATTTCTTTTTTTTTTCTTTTCAACAAAATGACTTATAAACTATAAAATACTTCTGCTCTTATGGATTTTTCATAATACGAACAGAGTAGCATTTCTGTACTTCTACTACTGCATTAACTATTACACTTTAATAGTACTTCCACCCACTTGTGGGCATTACTTGCTACTTTTCCTACAATTTACATTTCCATTCATGAGAACAAGCATTTAGAATAGCAGATGGGTCAGTAAAACGCATAATATTATACAGTAATTTACTTATATTGACATTCGTTGCTGTAAATATATAAGTTCTGATGGTCCGGATATATTTTATGTGTACATGGCAACCACTGAATTAAATTCTCTGCCAAATACAACGAATTTTCTTTTAGCAAAATTTTCCTAATTTACCATACACATCGTGTTTTCTTTTATTTATTTAAACTGTACTACTACTACTACTTGTAAGCTATTGCTTTTTGTTTTGAAGTAACTGAAGAAAACTTTGTTGAAAAAAATCCGCATTGAAAGCGTGTTACTTTAGAACCAATTCAGGGTATTATGGTATTGTACAGGGTCAGAGGACTTTAAGTTTTGCATGAATTAAGCTTTATGGGGATAAGAATGCAAATTTAAATGTAAAATACATGATTAAAAACCATGAGGAGACTAAGAATGCCATGAACTTTCGATAAATTCACTATACATGTACTACAAAGCTGACCACATCTGCAAAGCTTACAGTCTCTCCTAATTGCTTTACAATTTTGGCATTCCCATGCACGGTAAAGTTCAAAAACCATGGCCACATTTAAATCTTCAATTCTGTAGTCTTTATGCATTCTGCGGTCAGGTGATTAAGCAATTCATACTCGTATGGTAATACCATACATATGACTTAATAAATAACATTTCAAATGAAATGTATTTAACGGTTGGCAACCCCTGCAGTTCAGCAGCTTATAAATCCACTAAATGGATAATTTGATAAAATGTTTAACTTTAAATATTTTTACAGATATAGTCTATCTCTCGCTCTCTCTCTCTCTCTCTCTCTCTCACTGTCTCTCTCTCGTTCTCTCTCACTCTCTCTGGTTACTATAATTGTTTATTTATATGTATACATGGGTGTGTGAGTCTTTTTCCACAACATTTAACTAATTTTCTAATAAAAATTGTTTATTTAATCATCCATTTTAAATACAAATTAAATAATTCATGTTTTTTTGTTAATCTTTATAATTGTATTTTAAATTAAAGCATACTTTCAGGCCTTCACAATTCTACGAAAATGTTGTATGTATTTCTGCAAAAAAATATTATTATTGTTATTATTGTGTAGGTGTATACGCTTGTGAATGAATATTTAATTAAAATGCAAAGTTTTAATTAATGATGGAAATTAAACAATTTCCATGGAAAAGAAAAAGCAAAATAAAATATTCCTGTAATTAAATGCATACGTTTAGGGGCTAATTTGGAGAAAAAAAAGGGTTTCAAAAATATAGAGAGGCTCTTGTGTATTTATGTTTAATTATTATACGTTTTATAATTATTATTACACTTTCGAATGCTGTATGAGTGATTTGAAGTTAAAGGGATCTCTCCCTGCTCCTTTACACTTCTTAAACAACACTACACGCCACCTTAATTTTAATATAATTCAGTATACCTTCTAACGTATTTCAAAATTTTAAATTTCTTAATTTTTATTTTCCAATTTTTTTTTGTATTTTTTTTTTAATTGCAGAAAGTAAAACATGTACACCCGATGAATTCACGTGTAAATCGGGCGAGGGTGAATGTATACCCTTGGCCTGGATGTGTGATCAAAGTAAAGATTGTTCGGATGGTTCCGATGAGGCTTCATGCAGTAAGATTCTAAATTATAATCCTCTTTCCAACATACACGTTGTAGTAGATATTGTTTATGCACCACCTACACACTTACACACACACCGTATTGATATTATTGTGCACACCCTGTATTATTAATGGCTTTTGTAGTTTTAGTATTAAAATGATGCAATTTTTTGTTTTTTATTGTAGAATTTACTTGGTTTTGGTATTTTGTTTTATATTTTTTTTTAATTATTTTGGTTTTTTGGTAATGGTTTCTATATATACTAGAGGCGTGATTAATTTTTTTATGTGTTTTCCTTCAAATTGCTAAACTTGTTAATGTAAATCCAATTAGCCTACGCCAAGCATCTGACCGCCAGCAATAACAGTCATTGACCTTTGACACTTAAGCTGGAAATGTTTCCTATTTCGAATGCTTTGTGGGTTGATTTCCATTGCAGACTACTGTTAACGATGTCTGATGTTATACCCAGGTAATATGCATGAGCATCCTTTATGTTTGAACAGCTAAAATTGATTGATTACCTCTTAAAATTCCAAATTGGGCCCATGCCTTTCCTAAACTTCAAGTAAACCTGCAGCTCAAAGGGATGTGAGGACCTTCACAGCATATCCACTAAGAAAATTCCGTTCATGACGATGATACTATCAGTGAAATCCGAAAATTTTGTTAATATTTCTGGATTCTGGGTAACCTTAGTTACGCGACAATTCTTCATCATTACTTTCGGCAATTTTGTGTAAATGGATTACAGGGGACTGCCTACTAATTCTGAGGCTGGTCAACTTTATTCGCAGCTGACAAATCCTGGATTAAGGAAACTTAATTTGCTTAGGAAGCGTACCAACCAACTACTTAAACTCGATCGTAGAGGCATCTCTGCGACTGTATCTATTCTCTAAAGTAATTGCGAAATGTTTAGACATATGGCAAGGCTTTGTGTATCGTCAAGTTACTTCTGCAGAAGTTTAAGATCCCTGATCACGATGAAAACTTCCATATTTTCACTTACGCCTACCCGCCATTAGGCCAACTTTCAGCCTAACGTAGCCCTAAAATGCAGGTTATTAAAATAGGTTAATCCATACATGACAGTTACATCTGGATTATCGCTTCAAATAGTACCATAAAACGGGCTGATATATGTCGGCTCTACTAAGCTTGGATTAATCAAAACTATTACTCCTTTGTAGCTTAGCTTAATGTGGGGGAAGTGCTGATCTATTGCTGTAAGAAATCTGGAATCTCTTTCTGCATCTTTTTGTCTAATTGTGCTAAAATTTTCCATCACTTGAAATTGCAATTCTGGTCTCTGTTTATTCCGGATCCGAAGTTTCCACTTTTAAAGTAATTGGTGTCCTTTTCAATTTTTTTAGAATAAATTAAATAACTAAGGCCATCAGGAATTTACTTATCCTAAGAAAAATTAAATATTTTTAAGACTTCTTCCTATAACGAATGGCACTCATCAATCAAAATGTTGCCTATTTTTAGTGTTATTAAAATACTTTCATTCACTTTTTGTTTGCAAACCATAGAACCTAATGCCAAATATTTATTTTTAGAATAATAATTTCTTTTCGCTCTTGCTTAATTTATATTTTTTTTATTTATTTTTATTAATTCCTTAAGCTTTAACACCTTAAAATATGCTTTGAAAGTTTAAGTTTTCAATTTAACTTTAATTTGCTGCATATTTTCATATGCTTTTAAGCCTTTTAAAGATTTTTTAATACCTTATTTTAGGCTTTTAAGATAAAAATTAAATGCAATCTAGTTTTAGGCGCTAATACTTTACAAGTTTAATTAATTTAATTAGCATTTATATTTTTAATTTGTATCTGTATGAGTAAACTATAAAGATTTTGATTTGTTTGTGTAATGTTCGTAGTAGTATTTCTAACATGCTTTTAACTAACCTTGGCTTTTATTACTAATTTTGATTGTTTAATTTTTGTATAGAAAAAAAAAAATCAAATTTAAAAATAAAATTAATTAAAAATTTTTTAATTAATATTTTTTATTGCTTTTCATTTCTTGTTTAAATAAAAATAAGACGAAACGTGCCGCTCTGATGAATTCACTTGCGGCAATGGTCGTTGCATACAAAAACGTTGGATGTGCGATCATGATGATGATTGCGGCGATGGTTCTGATGAAAAGAACTGCGCTAAAGTGCCCTGTGATGCTCATGAGTTCACCTGCTCAAATGGCGCCTGCATACATAGAAAATGGAAATGTGATGGTGATCCCGATTGTTATGATGGATCAGATGAATTGGTAAGTAAATTAAGACAATTTTGTTTTAAACCTCTTTACCGAATTTATTACAAAACCTTGGCCATTTACTTGCAATTAATTATTGAAATGAAATTTTGAAAGTCTGAAAGCCATTTGAAATGTTGCTAATTAAAGCTAGTCATTGAGAATGACAGCGTACATGAAAAGTCAATTTCCTTCGTGAATAAAAAAAGAAAAGAATTCTTATCGCATATAATCTGTTTACAATTTTTGAAGGTTATTTTTGGAAAGTTCACATACATTTGAAATATTTTGCATATCAACAAACAAACCATTTCCTTACACATTTTAGACATTCATTCGTTCATTCCGAATATTTATTCAGTAAATGCACAGGCCAGGCCAGACCTTTAATGCTCTCGCTCTCAATACTATGGCTGTAACAGATACATGGAAAGCTCATACTTGCCACATATTGCAAGAACAAATATAAAACAAAAATTATTTTATCTTTCCTTCTGTGCTGTCTCCTCCCTCCCTCTCTCTCCTCTCTCTCTGTATATTTATGCAAATGTAAATATGGCAGGAGAGACAGAGGGAGAGAGTGAAAGGAGAGCTCTTTTAATCCAAATAAAGTATGACCGCAAAACCATGAAATTTAGCTTTGAATACAATATTCTGACTATAATAATCCGACTGAATTTGACTCTGGTTCAGGCTTTTAACTAAATGACTGAGAAAAGCAATGGTGTAAGGCCGGCTGGCTGTTTGGTTAGTATAGCAACAAATAAAAGCAGTAGCTGTAGCAGCAGTGTAGTGGTTACTGGAGACAAGAAAATTCCTTTAAAATGAATTTTATATGAGCATATATGGGTCGTTTCAATTAATAGAAATCGGAAATAGTTTTTATATTTTCAAATCAAGAGGTTTGAAATTGTATTTTCATATATATCTACATTTTTTATTTCATTTCCTTATTAAACCTTTCGAAAATATTGCAAATATTTGAAAATATTTACGAAATTGCAAAATTTTTCAATACAATTTTTCACAAAAATTTTAGTTTTAGACAAAATTTTTATCAAAAATGTCTATGCTTAGAAAGGCAAAGTCCTACCAAATTAAACTAGAGATTACTGCCAACAATTATATATAAGAACTATTCAAATTTGTTTTTATTTTGTATATATTTTGAAATCGCCAAAAAGATGCCTTTCATTTTGAAAATTCAAATATCCGGCAAACTTTTCCAGAAAATTTAATAATACTTTAAAAAAATTTATGAAATTGTTAGTACATTAAAAAGCCAATAAAATAAGCTTTCGAATGATATATAATATTAAGAAAACACTTGAAGCATTAGGTTTATAAAAAGTAATAAAATAGAAATTTTTGCAAAATTGTGCTAAAATTTTGAAAAATTTGAATTTTCCGTTTCTTTTTCAGTGTTTTAACAATTTTATTTTATTGTTTTTTTTATATTAACGAAAGTTAATTGAGAGAAATATAAATCTTTAATTTTAATATAAGTATTGAGACTTAGAAACAATTTCTTTTAATTTTAAAAAATCTAAATTTCTAAAGTTTTTTAAATCTTTCGGATTTTTATTTGAACAAAATGATTCATAAACTATAAAATACTTATGCCCTTATAAATTTTTCATAATAATACTAACACAGTACTCCTACTACTGCACTGTACTCCTACTACTGCATTAACTATTACACTTTAGTAGTACTGCCACCACTTGTGGGCATTACTTGCTACTTTTCCTACAATTTACATTTCCATTCATGAGAACAAGCATTTAGAATAGCAGATGGGTCAGTAAAACGCATAATATTATACAGTAATTTACTCATATTGACACTCGTTGCAGTAAATATATAAGTTCTGATGGTCCGGAAATATTTTATGTGTACATGGCAACCACTGAATTAATAAATACTCTGCAAATACAACGAATTTTCTTTTAGCAAAATTTTCCTAATTTACCTTACTCATCGTTTTTTCTTTTATTTATTTAAGCTCCGTATATTTGGCTTAAAATTACTTTCAAAAACATATTCTCTAATATGGTTGTGGTTTTAATGCTTTCTTTTTTCCTTAAAATAGGAAACATTTTCTGTCTTCATTATAAAATCCTTCCTTGAAAAGAAAAGTTTTTTGAATGTGCGAGAGAATAGAAAATTAGTTGAGGATTTTAAAATTTAGAAATTTTGATTTTAGAAACAAGAAATAAAAAGAAAAATTCTAAACGGTTGCTTTCGTTTTTCTTGGTCCTGTTGCAAATTACAAAATCTTTAAACCGAATACCATAAAATGATATAAAACAGTACTTAAGGCCACCAGATATTTATCACTGCGGGAGTACTATTCAGATAGACTCAAAGCTATTTGTAGGTATACTTCTATCCACTGTTTCTTCCACCAAGAAAACTATTCGTACTGCATAGGTGCAAGGCATAATTTTGAAACCGCCTAAAAGAAACCCCAACTGATGGGCGTGATAATAATACTGTTCACACGAGTATGTATTTTTATACAAAAATTTTCCTTAAAAATTTTAGATTTTGTTAACAAATTTTAAGCAAATTAAAAAATATTTAAATACTTGAAACACTATTTAAAAGTAGACATAACTGCCGATATTTTAAAACTAAAATCGTTTTTAAAAATTTACATTTGCCAACAAAAATTTCATTGCCAAAAAAGGTCTATAAATTTTTAAAATCTAAGGTACTTTAATATTTTGTATCGGTTTTCATTAAACTTCTATTAAAAAGTTTTGTTGTTAAACTTTATTAAATAGTCTACAAAATAAGCTTTCCAATGCTATATATAAAGTCCAGAAAATACAAAACGAATGTGCCTTAATTATTAATCAAATTTGAAATTTTGATGAAATTGCTTAGAAAAACCTAAAAAAAAAATAAATCTGTCGACATAAACAAGAAATTTTTTAAAAGATGAATGTTTGTTTAAAAAAATTATTTTTAATAATATTTATTTATTTATTTCAACGCTTTTAATCATATTTTATGCTATTTTGTTTACTTTTTCCCTAAAGTTACCGTTCACCCAGAATTTTCAGGAATTTAAGTCCTGCACTTAATAAAATTACTTAAAAAAAACTTGTTGTTAATAATTAAAAACTATAAGTCATCTCGTTGTTACAGTTTGCACTTCAATAAAATTACTGAAATTTATAGCATATTTCCTTACAGTAATTATGAAATAAATTTTGTTGCATACTTTCAGGTTCTTCATAAAACCATTTAAAGTGTTTCTTTTGAAAACTAAAAGTAAAATTCAAAGTTTTCATTCTCTTTCTTTTTTGTTTCTTTTTCTTGCGTAATAATAAATTAAATTAAAAAAAAGATAGAATTTTTAGAAGAATCCTTTAACTGTTGGTGTCATCTTAAATTCGCTTTTCGTTTTGGTTTCTTTTCTTTTAAATACAGTTTCTGTTCTAAAAAAAAACTGGCTTTAGTCAAAAGAGCGTAAGACAAGTGGCTGAAAAGATAGCCACAGAGTATAGGAGAAAAACTAATTTAATTTATGCGGTAATTAATACAATACTTTGGGCTAGAATTTAAACACTTTTCAAAAAAGTTTTCATTTAAAACCAATAGCCTGGCCAGCTATAGTGCTGCTGAGCAGCATGAATTATTGGCTGGCCAACAGTATAAGTCGTCTGTACATGCAATATCAATAATCTTAGAGAGAATCATGGTAGAGAGAAGACGACAGCGACAATATTCTTTAGAAAATGCTGATTGCTTAGATATCTTGCGGGTTTTTGTGCCCAGCGATGCATTGAAAGTTGGTTTTCCTGCTGCTGTTGTTGTTGCTGTTGTTGTTGGTCTAGCCAACGTTGCCATTGGATAACTGGGTTGCATGGTTAGCTTGTTTGAGTATTGGACAATGGGCAATGGACAACAGCAAAAGATATAAAACATAAGGGTTGTGTGATAAGTTTTAGTTTAAAGCCAGGATATTTACAAACTAAGTTGGCGATGTTAGCATTACGCCTTAGGCTCTCTTTGGCTATTATTTGGAGAAATTGAATCGACTTAATAAATGAAAACTTAAAAATTTTTGAACAAAATTTCAATTCTTTGCCTTAAAGGTTTAAATAATGGTTAAAACCAATGAAATTTTGTGTAAAATTGAAAACTAGACATAACTGCCGATAGTTTAAAATTATGGTAACAAAGAAAATAAGATTTGCTATGAAAAGTTGTTCGCTTTGAAAACAGGTCTTTAAATTTTAAGTTACATGGCACACAATATATTTTTGCTTTGTCTTACAATACTTGGTAAATAAATTAAAATGTCTTACCTTTCGTTTAAAGTATACAGAATCAGCTTTCTAAAGGTTTCAAAGCCTTACTGGAGCTGCAGCTTTAACAGCTAATCGAAATAAAAATTTCTTTAGAAAATGCTTTAAAACCACAATATATGATGATTATTGCCTAAGCAAAAGTAAAAGAAAACAATTTTATTACGTTTGATAGTTAAGATTTTGATTTGAAATTAAAAAAAAAATCTTTCAAAATTTATTTTTTGGGTCAGAAAAATCACAAAAATTTTCAACAGAATTTTAGAAATTTTAATAAAAATTTTAAATAAGTTTAAAATTCCTTTAGAATAAATATATTAATTAAAACTAGACACAACTGCCAATAAATTAAAAATACAAATCCAAAGAAAATATAATTTTTTATAAAAAAATTTTCAATCTACAAAAGAGTCTATAAATTTTGAAAATCTTGGAATTTTTAACATATACAATATTTTTTCAAATTTATTTATATAATTAAATTTGTTTTTTAACTTTATTCAATAGTAGACAAAATAACCTTTCCAATGATATATAAATTCCATGAATAATAAGCTAAAATAGACCTTAATGGCCAAGGAGAACAAGGAATTTAAAAAAATTTTGTTGAAAATCGTTAAAAAAACACAATTTTTTAATTTTATTCAGTTTAGTTTAATTTTCTATGTAATGTAATCGAAAACTTTCTATCCACCCTCGTTATTTTATACATGGCTCTTTGTGATGCTGATATTTTATTCTATTGTGCTTGTTCTGTTCTGTTTTAGAATGTTTATTTTTCTGGGAATTCTCATCAAGAAAAAAGAAAAGCAAAAAATAAAAATCCAAAACGAATAAAGGAAGTCTAAAAGAAAAAATCTCTCAGGATATTTGTAGCAACCAAAAGTTGAGTCAATGTTGGTGCATTTCCTATTCCTGAGAACTAAAAAATAACATCAAAATAAAAAATACAGGCAACATACAAGTTCCTTTGGGCATTTGAGCTTGAACTTTCCTCTTCGAGTTCTTGTTTCATGTTTATGAGTAAAAAAACCAACAAAAAAAAAACAACAACAGAAGAGTTTATAAAGCAATCATGAAAATTGTACAATATATGTATGTATATATACAACAGGGCAGTGTATCTGCTCTCTCAAAAACCAAAGAAATTTATTTGATGGAACTCTGTGCAACGAACAAAAACAAAAAAAAAAAAAAAATGAAAAGAACAAAATACTTTAAGCAAAAATAATAACAATAATAAAAACTAAAAGAAATGAGTTGAATTTTGCTATCATGCTTAAAAGTATACAATGAATTGTTTAAAATTCAACCATGCCTTGTTATATGCTTTAGAAACAAGAATTGCAAATATATTACTGGGGAAGGCGGAAGTCAGGCAGTGTATAAGGCAGTCTAGCTATGACATAATAAAATTCCTATTTTAAAAAATTGCTGCATTTTTTTTCTTGCATATTTTAAGGCAATTTTTTCTATTTTCTAAAGATCTAAATAACGTTTCGTTATCGTTTTGAAATGGCTACTAAAAGGCTTGTATAGTTTATTGAATAAATTTCAAATTTATGGCAATTTTCTAAAGGGGCATAAATTTTAGCCTTCTCTCTATAAAATACAAAAAATTAATTTTTTTTTATTTTTGGGGATTTTTAAACTGTTTTTAATTAAGTTTATTAGGATGTACATACAATTCCAAACATTTTTTCAATTTTTACATAGAATTTGAAACTCAATTCTATTGATCACAAATTTTTTTCTTGTTCTATTGTTTTAATGAATTTCCATTTGGCCTTTCACTTAATATGGCTTTAATCAGAAATCAAAGCATACAATTAGGGGTTTTTATTGAAAATACATGGTCTGGCATTCGAAAACCATACATATCTGACCGGATATGCTATGTAATGCCAAATGGCCCATAATGCTTTTGTTTATTATTCGTGGAATTTTTAATTGTAATAAAAGCCAACTCTGTATGAAATTATGCTTCCGACAATGGTTATTTATAAACGCATTTAAAACAAAATGTAATAAAACTTGCATACTTTCGGGCTTTATAAACAGCAAAACAACACAACAGCACAACAATAAAGCCAACCATTATTGTCGGTTTATTACAAAACAAAATACATGCAGAGTTTTTATTAAAAGGCATTCATTACGTTAGGCATAGTTTTAAATTCTACTGGTAAAACAAATAAATCTTTTTGGAAAAAAAGCCTTTTTCATACTCTTTCAACAACACTAAATGTACAATGAGTACTATTATTATGAAAAACAATAAATATTTCAAATGTTAACAGACAAAATAAGCAGCAAAAAGCAAAATGTTTTTAAACGATTTGACTTTCAGGCATGAAAGTTTTCAAAAGAATTTTAGTTTTTGAACAACATTGTTAAATAAAATTTTAAATATTTTTAACAAATTTATATCAACTAAAACTAGACATAAGCGCCAATATTTGTGCAATTTAATATTTAAAAAAAATTCAATTATTAATGAAAATATGGCCTTGCGAAAAAACCATTATAAAATATTGGAATATTGGGTTTATAAAAATTTTTTCATTTCTTACATTTTAATTACAAAAACAAATTCAATATTTTAACATAAATGAAAGCCTATAAAATAAGCTTTCAAACGATATATAAAACGACCCTAACGGATAAGTATTTCTATATGAAGTTGTTTGCGCAAAGTGGAAATTCTTAAAAATTCAGCTAAAAATTAACAAAATTTCTTGCCTATGCATATAAAATTATTTTTTTTTTTTATTTTCCAGAACTGCAAAAATACTACCGATTCTCATACACCTTGCTTGGTTAATGAATACCAGTGTAAGGATCGCATTACCTGTCTACATCGCAGTTGGTTGTGTGATGGCGAATGCGATTGTCCCGGCTGTGATGATGAACTTGATCAGAATTGCAAAAACAATACCTGTCGTCCAGATCAATTCCAATGTGCCGATCGTTCTTGCATAGCTGGTCATCTTATATGCAATAATGCCTTCGATTGTGCCGACGAAAGTGATGAGTTAAATTGCGGTAAGTAACGAGAGAGAAAAAATTTAAAACATTTATGCTGCTAATTAAAAAGGAAACTACTGACAATATTTCCTTTTGTTCTTCCATTTTTTCTTTTTTTTGTGTTGCCAGGCATTCATAAGGAAACAATATGCAATGCTACAACACATTTCGATTGCGGCGGTGGCCAGTGTATACCACTTGCCAAAGTATGTGACAAACAAAAAGACTGTCCGGATGGTGAAGACGAACCAGCCAATAAATGTGATATTAATGAGTGTGCCATCAACAATGGAGGCTGCATGCATAAATGCATTGATCAACCCATCGGCTTTAAATGTGAATGTGAAAACGGGTAAGCAAATAACAAAGAAAATTAAATGCAAGTTAAGGTTGTTAAAAATCTCGTGGTCCTTGAATTGTGTGTGTTTTTTTTAACAAAATTTTTTGAATTAAAAAACCATACAGTTCTTTTGGTAGAATTAAACAAATTTTAATATTTTTATTGTTAAATTAGTTGTTAAGCAAGTGAGCTTTAAGAAAAAAGAAATATTTACCAAAATTTTTAACAAAATTTTAGAATTTACTTGAAATGTTTAGTAAAATTTGAGAATTATAAAAAAACTAAATATTAAACTTTCAGTAGAGATAACTGCCAACAATAATAAATAACATTTTTTATTAATTTCGAAATTTTAATAAAATTTTGGAGGTCTCGAAAAAGCCTCCATTAATTCTGTAAAAATGTAGAATTTTATAAAATTTCAATTTAAAATTAAATTTTCTAACATATATTAAAACTGTTTATATTGTTGTTAAATCTACACGACAGACGCTTTCCAATGATGTATAAAAATATAAAATCGATTCACATTTCGCTTCAGGACAAAACTTCAAAGATGAAATTTTTGTAAAAAAGTTAGAAAATGCGACAAAATTTAAATTTTGTAGACATTAATTGCCATGAACTGCCTTTATTGATAATATATTACATGCGTATGTATGTATATTAACATATTTCGTTGTTTTCAATTTTATTTTTCTTGTTACAGGTATAAATTAATTAATAATAAATCCTGTGTGGATATAGATGAATGCGAAGAGGATTCAGGAGCATGTTCACAAACCTGTATTAATGAAATTGGTGGCTATAAATGTGAATGTATGGATGGCTATATGCGTGATCCACGCAATCATACACGTTGCAAAGCAACGGAAGGCCACGCATCTCTACTGCTGGCACGTCGTCATGACATACGTAAAATTGCTTTGGATCACATGGAAATGACATCAATTGTGAATAATACAAAATCAGCGACAGCCTTAGATTTTGTATTTCGTACCGGCATGATATTTTGGAGTGATGTGACCACACAAAGCATTTATAAGTGAGTAGCATTAGTAGTAGTTGGCGTACGTGTACATAGGCATATTAACAATTTATAAGTGACAGGAATGTTAGAATGGGAAAAGCCATTGTATAGAGTGATGGCAAAGGCTGGCGGTTAATTTCGTTAGTAGGCTTTTACAAGGGAGGCAAAATTTTCAATGAATATATAAATAGCTTTACAGGGTCTATTTGTTAAGATATTGAATGGTGGGTTGTAGTATTATTATTATTTAGGGCAGAGGACAAAACATCATGTTTTATTGTATTGGGGAAAAAAGGCTTCCTTGTCTATCTTAAATAAGTATTTGTATTTGAATTTTGTACAGAGGGAAAGGAGGGTTTATTTATTGTTCGTTTACTGGGGTTTGGTTTATTTTCATTTGGTTTTATATTTCATATGGTTTTAAAAAGGAGGCGATACACAATAATTTTGTATCTTTTGAAAACTTTATAATAGGAAATGAATCCGAAAAACAAAAACAGCAGGAGGTTGTTTTCTAATTTCATTTCAAAAGGTAACATTTTAATTGAAAATTTATGATGTTTGTCCAGTCATACATGTATGCACATCGTCATACGCACAATATTTTAGAATTTTACGGTACGAATTTTAATAAATTCCATTAGTAGACATCCTTTAAACATATGATAAGTCCCAGCAGGCCTGGTGTTTTAAAGCCATGCCTTTGATTATTTAATTGTTTAATTCAATTTAATTGAAAAGTTAAAAACAATCAGGAAATAATAGGAAATAATGAGAAGCTTAAAATTGAATTCAATAAACTGTGATGTGTAACATTTAAAGAATTTTAATATATGCACATACACTCAGCCACAAAAGTATAAATACGGTTAACAAATTTCATAATTTTTTTAACCAATCCGTCGCCGTGGTCTAGCGGGCTTATTAGACAAAAGGCCCGGGTTCGAATCCCAGGTCAGACATCAAAACGAAAAAATATTTCTTCGGCAACTTCCTCTCAGCAGATTTCTGGCAAAGACTCTGAGAGTAAAAATTGCCATGAAAAGCTTCTCAAAAATCTGTCGTTCGAAGTCGACTTTAAACTGTAGGTCCCGCCACTCATGTATTAAATTAATGCACACAGCATAAGTGGTGTGAGAAGCTAGGTCGTAATCCTGACTGAAGGGTTGTAATGGCCAATTATGTATGTATGTTGTCGTTGAAAATCTTTATAATTGTCATTGACAACTTTCCTCGATTTTAAGATGGTCTTTTGCAATTTGTGAAATTTGTTAATCGTATACATATGTATACTTTTGTGGGCCGGTGTATTTTTTACAAAATTAAAATCAATGAATTACAAAGCCAAAAAGCGATACTATTGAAGAGTTTTGATCATTTTACATTCATTATCCTTCGAGGAAGTTATAATTAAATTGGAAAAACATAGGGAGATCTTTCAAAATGCTGATCTTTCATGGAACAGATCTTCGAAACGATTGGCAGCCTACTCGCACCATACAGGTCAAGCCAATTGAACAGTTTACGTACCCATCTTATACTTGATTTACCAGGGTTTTCTCTGGTAATAGGAGACACTGAAAGCTCTGGTAATCAAGTATAAGATGACTGTTCCAATATTATGTGAAAACCTTGGATTCATTCAGTGCATGGTCGTGTATGGTGGATTGTGTTGTAATGGACTGCAAATTGAATTGATTGATCCCCTCTCAGAACTTTGTATCAAAAAACTATCAGCCTAGTACAGCATGCTTGATTGTTAGGCAATCCAGTTGGTGTTAATACCGGAGAACAAAAGGGATTAAACGACAGACCGCTTGGTTCCGCCAAGGAAAATATTGCCAATCGCATTAAAAAGGCCATTTAACCTCAGGACAAATAACTACCTATGCCAGTTGAATAGAAAATCTGGTGCACTTTTCGGCCCTCTTGAAATTCTACTATAAACGACCTATGTATGACTACTACGCTGGCTGTTATTAAGAGTTGCTTCCGAGAAATATTAAAAATATTCTGAGCGAACTTAATATCTAGTAAAGGTTTCTGATATAGAACAGAAAAAAAGCTCGACAAACCAATACTTGGAGTAAATTAACTTGATTCGAGGTAAGACTAATGGCGCAAGGGAGATCTTGGAGTGGAAGAATTTTACTGAAGCCTTTTGCTTCAATTCAATAGTAGTTCATTAAATGTTTCAAGCCTTTAAATTTAATAAAATAAAGTGTGTTCAAAATATATTCGTTTAAAAATTCGTTACCTGTTAACTTTCCATTCATTTTAATCAAATGCCTGGGTTATATTGGCTTTGTGAACCACAGTGTTTTATGATTTATTCGCCCCACAAATAAGTAATTGTTATGTGTTCACCTTTTAAAAGCGTTTAAAAAATGAGCGCGTAGATTGCAAATAAAATCAAAATAATCTTTATTATTCGCACAATTCTATGTGTGCCACTTTTCACAACTTGATGTATACAACAACAATTGCTTTGTTATTCATCTGTTTACATCCTTTACATAAACAATAACAATTACTAGACAATTGTTCGTCAGATCTTTGTAACGGAAATCTTCATACCACAATTACTCTCTTCAAACACACCGTGTCTTCACACAAGATTGACTGAAATTTTACTAATTATAATGCTGTCAAAATGCATAATCCCGTTGGCCAAAGTGCATCATGATGACAATGCACTGAAATTGCTTGTGCAGAATATGCAATTAGTCATGAGCTGCGTATGTCACGTAGGGTTATTCTATTGAATTCACATGTCATTAAACTGTGGATCAAAAAAGCTTGCCGTTGACTGTTGCAAGCTGGCTTGATAAGCGTAGTTCTTAAAGAAATATAGATCAATGACACCGAAAATTTACGTTTTCTGGATGCACTAGATGCTATTGGATCTCATGTGGATGTTTTGAAACCACTAAATGGATAAACCCAAATGTATTGTCAGGGTTTCAGGTGTTTTCTGTAATTTAACTGATTTTAAACTTCCTTTTTTCTTTCAATAAAAAAGAAAATTCTTTGAAATTGTGTTTAAGTGAAATATGTTTAACACTAAACCTACCATGGACGGGTCGAATAACCAGAATTTCTTGGAAATAACATTATCACATAGGCAATTTGCCTTTACGACTTTTATTACAAAATACATCGAATGTGTTTTCCAAGATTTATTCCCCTCTCTTGTTAACTTTTTTGTACCGAGAAATATATGCAATCTACCTTAAATACCGCAAAGGGTCACTTGACCCCCTGTGGTAGAAATAAGAATACATACATGAAATATCGGTAGGTTTAGTGTTAAGTATTATACCCTCTTATGTATGTAAAAAGAAAGTCAAGTCAGGTTAATGGACTATGGAAGGGTGTAGCTCTTTATTAAAACGATAATTTTTTTTCTTTTTTTTAAAAAGTTTTTGTTTTAGTTGAAAAACATTTTTGAAGGTTTTAGAATGTAATTTTCAAAAATTGTTTTTTTTTTTTGTATTTCTTAACCCACATTATTGTTTTCATTGTGTTCATTTGTTTTTCCTTTTTTTGTTACCCTTTCGCAGAGCACCCATTGATGAGGGCAACGATAAAACAATTGTACTCAAAGACCACACAGTAACCTCAGATGGTTTGGCTGTCGACTGGATCTACAATCATATATACTTCACAGACACCCATCGTTGTACCATCGAATTGACAAACTTTGATGGCAATATGGGTAAAGTGCTCATAGAAGATGAATTGGATATACCACGTTCGATAGCATTGGATCCCATTGAAGGGTAAGTGAATATGAATGGAATCAATTCTGAATTGTTGTTGTAGTTGTTGTTATTGTTGTATCCCATAAAGAGAGTAACAAACCACAATAAACATATGACAACGACGGGGATACCAAAAGAAAACAAAAAACGAAAACACTTGATATTGTTACACAACACAACCGAAAAAAAAAACAAAAGGCCGGAGGGGGAGGACGGACAACAATGACATACAATTTGAATAAAAAAACTCGTAACAAAAAATTTAAAACAAAAAAACCAAAAATATCCTCTGATTGACACTTGACATGATGATGCTGCTGCTGCTATTTGGTGATAAACCAACAGACAATATTTACATACACACATACACAGAAAGATAACAACATGACCTCCCCTCCCCCTTTGGACTAGGAATTTTTACAAAAAAAACAAAAAAAAAATAGAGAGAACAAACCAGTATCAAATTGGCCAACCAGTACCACTACTACTACTACTCGTAGCAGAATATTGTAATGTAAACCATTATGTGAGTGTGTACGTATGTATGTATTATACACTATCCCAGCTAGCATTTGGAAGAATGTTTTTTAAACCATCACCGTGCTGAGTCTTTTTAGAGTACTTTCAGTGATCAAAAATTCATTTATCAGTTACATGATTAAAAAAGAAATCAAAAATGATTCGAATCAATGAGTAAAATGAATGAGTTCAATTTAAAATACAATAAAAATTGTATTACAATCGGAAATTAATCATTCAGATATTTAAAATGTATTCAAGTATTTGAGAAAAAATCGTCAAAATCATCAAAGACGTTCATTGAAATCGTAAAAAACTCATCAGAAAAAATAAAAAAATAATTTAAAACGTATAAAGTAAATATTACATACATACATAATTGGCCATTACAACCCTTCAGTCAGGATTACGACCTAGTTTCTCACACCACTTATGCTGTGTGCGTTAATTTTATACATGAGTGGCGGGACCTACAGTTTATAGTCGACACCCGAACGACAGATTTTTGAGAAGCTTTTCATGGCAATTTTTACTCTCAGAGTCTTTGCCAGAAATCTGCTGAGAGGAAGTCGACGAAGAAATATTTTTCGTTTTGATGTCTGACCTGGGATACGAACCCGGGCCTTTTGTCTAATAAGCCAACACACTACCCACTAGACCACGGCGACTTCAAAGATCTTTACATCAACATTGGAAAGGTTGAGCGATTTTTCTGCGCACATCCCTTTAACACTTCTTCTTCAAAAAGTAAATATTAAGCAGCAATAATATTGCATCATCAATACCTACAGGGTGGCTGATATGTATTGCAACCAACTTCAGGTTGTTATCATATGTGAACCGCTCGTCTGACAGCTGACAGATTTATTCCAGTGACAGTTCATTTTATTATTTACAAGCTTACAAAAGCATTTTGATCGATTGCATTCAGAAGAAAAAGTTATTCGTGATGGAATTCAAGCGTGATAGTATGATTGCCTTATAATTGGCTGGAAAACCACAGGTGGCTATCGTTGAGCCCTCCATGTGAATGTGAATAAATCTTTTGTTTCTCGTACAATTGCTCGTCGTTACCGTGATACTGGCAGTGTTGCATCGCGTCCAAAAAGTGAACGAAAAATCTGTAACAACACCAGAAATAATCCGAAAAGTGTAGGCCAGATTTGATCGAAATCCATGCCGCAATGGTAGAAAAATTGCTCGTCAGCTGAAGATATCGCAAGAACGAATGCAACACATATTGAAAAATGCGCTTGGACTAAAGCCATTGAAGTTCCAAAAAGTGCAAGAGCTTACCGATGGACAAAAAAAAAGTTAGACTGGAAAGAGCCAATGAGTTATTTCGCTTGCACGAAAGTGGCCAGTTACCGAATTTGATTTCCTCTAATGAGAAGCCATTCCAAATCACAAACTGATTGGGTTTACTTGCCAAAAAGGTCAGCTGAAAATTTACACCAGCGATTGGCCACCAGAACTCAAGCGCCGCCGATGGTAATGGTGTGGGCCGCCGTAACGGCCGATAAACGCTCCCCGCTGGCATTCATGCCGAATATTATCGAGAAAATATCTTAAAGACAGTATTGAAGCCTTGGGCAGACGAACATTTCGGCCGCAGACCATGGACATTCCAACAGGACTCAGCACCACCGCACTCAGCACGCGTCAACCAAGAATGGCTTAAAAAGGAGGTTCAGCGCTTCATTTCTACCGCACAATGGCCACCAAAATCTCCGGATCTCAATCCGTTAGACTTTTACGCCCGGGGCATTTTGAAGAGTAAGATTCTCACTAAAAAATACCAAAGCTTCACCGGGAATGGGCCAAAATACCGCAGAGCCACTTTCGTGCAGCCTGTGATGGCTTTGTCGGCCGTTTGAAGGCCATAATTCGTACCAAAGATGGCCAATTCGAACAAATATTAACTGATTCTAAAATTTGATGTTATTTCCAAAATTTTTTGTTTTTGAACAATAAAATTAAAAAAATATAGCCCTTTACTTTGTTGCATTATATATCAGCCACCCTGTATGTGTGGTGTAATTATTAGGGAGTCAGAAGATCTTGACTTTATGGGCTGAAAATTCAGTATGATGCTCGCTGAAACTGACACGTTTTTCAGTGCCTTGGTCTCTTAGGACGTTGCAATAAATATTTCAATTCATTTGATCTTCTTACAAATTGCACCATTTACAACCGACCGAAAATGGAATAAAACTCTAATGTATGGGTAGACCGTTAATCACGATAGTGTTCCAACTCCATTGATTCATTGAGATATCGTTGCAACGTGGCTTGTGTCACTGTTCTATCGTTACTACAATGGATATAAGAGGAGTTGTTTATGACAATCATGTATTCCTACGTAATGCTATGTTCACGTATGCAATTTAATTGAGCCAATATTCGGTTAATTGAGAACAAAATTTTAACTGTTCAGGTCTAATAAATATACGCAATATTCAGCTTACTCAATATTCATTTGACAGTTGCTAAACAAACCAGCTGGTTGTTTCAAAACATTTTATTTGAATTGTCAAACATCAACAGGAAGTGTTCGGTTACTCATAATAAGCTCCCTAAACAGACTTATGACAGTGATGTATTTAAAATTTAACTGAATATTATAACAATTAGCATTTAATTGAGCAATAATTAATTGAGATTTTGTATGAAATATTGAAGACAATATTGGCGTTAATTGGGATTTAGGCAATAGAGATGCATACGTGAACATAGTATAACACTCGTTTTTCTCGGCCAGCACACCCGCATGTGGTCGATTGGCCAGTGTACCGCATACTGCATTACAGACAAAGTTCGTTTGTTAGACGGACTATTCGTAAGTGTGTACTACATGTTTCCTCATTCCTATAATATATTTGCTTAGATCCAAAAATAATGCCAACTTCTAAAAAGACTCATCAAAGTGATTTTTATAAAAACCATCTTCCGAATGCTAGCTGGCTACGAACAAAATTTTTGAAATCATGGCTGTATAAGCGTAGGACTCAGAAACCCTAATGAAAACACTTGTAAGAGAGTAAAATACTATTAGAAATACGACTAATAAATAACTCAAATTTTAATCATAAATGACCTACAAACAAATTCGAATTAATACAAACATGACTGATAAATGGCAAATAAAAGGACTCCTAAACTATTGATAAATTACTCATAAAAGACTCGTATGCGATTAAATGATGATTGAAAGACGACTCGCAAGCAATCATAAACGAAACCAAATAAGATTAATAAATGATTAGAAAGCAATTCAAAAATGATTATTAAACTACTAGAAAAAGGGTTGAAAATTTACTTTAAAATAATATAGAAAATGACTCATAAATGACATTTTAAAAAGAATCGCGGGTAGTCACTTTTTTATTCCTCGACAAAACTGACTTTTATGATAAAAAAAATAAGCGCATATTTAAGCTTTTTAATCGCGTAGAAGAAGATTCAAAAAACACGAATTTGATTAAAAATTTCCAAAAATGCTTGCTGGGATGTTGTGTGACAAATGTAAACCAAATGTGTCTGTCATGTTGCATATGCATAAGGGGTTTACAAATTGGAGCACCAATACAAATAAACATTTTTGACATTCCAAAAATGATTACTACACTTGTCCCCCCCCCCCCCCCAATGCAAGTGGCATACAAACATCAAATTTTTTTTTATATTTTTACCCTTCCCCCTGCCCACCGCTCTGTATTTATTTCATAGTTCAACGTATCCATCATTGCACTCTCTTAAGCAACAAAATGTAAAAAAAAAACAACAAAAAATTCATTTCCATTTTACTCATAATGTTTAAGCGCTCTTTACACTTTTCATTTATTTTTCGGGTTTTGTTTCGTGTTTTATTTTCCTTGCAGCTGGATGTACTGGTCCGATTGGGGTGCCTCACCACGCATCGAACGTGCTGGCATGGATGGCTCACATCGTACCACCATCATCAACTATGATGTCAAATGGCCAAATGGCATTACATTGGATTTGGTACGTAAACGTATCTATTGGGTTGACGGCAAACTGAATGTCATCTCGTCGGCAAATTACGATGGTTCGCAACGAAAACAAATTTTATATTCAACGGAATATTTACGTCATCCATTCTCGATAACCACATTCGAGGATTATATCTACTGGACGGATTGGGATAAACAGACCGTATTCAAGGCAAATAAATTTAATGGACAAGGTGTTGAACCCATAACAGCGATACATATGGTGAGTATTCATTATAAAACATTTAAAGGAATTATTATGGCAGTTTATTAACAACACAAAAAAGGGTTTTTGAAGGAAACATTCCGACCTAGCTGCTCACACCACCGCCGTGAGGCATATCTCACGTGTGTCATAGTGAATATAATGCGTAAACCAACGCCCCCACTTACATGCTGCAAACACTGGCTGCAACACTGCAAGTAGGTACCAATTCGATGTCATGCTATTTGGGCTTGACTCCCCTCTTGTTTAGGGGTCAGAGACCATATAAACTCCTTCAATTCGTTAAATGTGTAACACCACACCGTACTAGAACACTCCCCGCGATTTAGATCTAAACCACAGCCACCATGTTTCTTCTCACCATTGCCGGGCAGGGACAAGTCGCTGGGGCTCCCAACACCCATGGTAAAAGATTAAGACCTCTGGTCAGGCTTCTCAGCCACGCAAGAGCAGACTACTTCCAGTTGAACCCCAAATAGTTCCTGACTGGTAGCAGCAGTCGCCTCTAACGACAAGTATGGTGATCACTGTGGTAGTATTCTCTTCCCGCCCAGGGTTTTACGTGAGTATTGCCGCGATGGCTTACCCCACCGTACTCTAAGCGCGGGTTGATACAATGCGTCCACCAGCGTCCCCACGCAGAATGATGCAAACGTATGACATGCAAGAGCATATCATTGATCACAGCACCATACGTGAGTACCAAAAAACTTCCCTCTTGGTTAGGGGTGGCAGTTTATTAATAACAAAAAAAAAAAAGATTTTTGGAGGAAACATTACGAGCTAGCTTTTCACAACACCCATATTGTGTACAGTAAGACCCCGCTTAACACTGCTCTGCTTAATGCTTTATCACGCGGTTGCAAATGAAACGGCCACGCACTAACCCATAGCGGTACACTATATACGTTAAGTTGCCTCGTCTAACGTTGTTTTGTTTAGCGCTGGAACTTATTGGCACGTATTAAGCAGAGTCTTACTGTATCTTAATGGCATCCATAAGTGGCCGGATAAGCAATTGATGAGTAGTGATTTTAATAAATTCGTTTTTTAAACACCAAAGACACAAACCCATACTTTTAGCAGCGCCACTTCTTGCCTCTAACAGAGTAAACCTTGTTATTAACAGAGCACTGTTAACTGTTTTACATTGGCAATAAGAAGATTAGTCTTCTTGGAATTATTGCATACCATTGTCCATATTCCATAGGGCATAAAATATAATTCTCGTCCTCATCATCATTATTATTGGGAGAATAAAGAGGTTGAAAGAATTATGTTTCATGTTTCATATTGTTAGGGATTATGTCCGGCGGGGGGTATTTAACAAAGGGTACTCCTCTACCTACTTGAATGCGGCTACTAGTCATTGCAATTTTAAGGTTCACACCAGAGATCAGCAATGAATCGTTTTTATAAGCACTCATGCAATTTTGAGTATGAGTGAATCAACAGAATTGAAGTTCAACTACTTTGATGCATTAGTACTCACTACAATATTGATTTATATATATTAAATGAGTACAACGTTAACATCAAACTCACAACATTCGAAATATGTTTGATTCATACGCCTACTCATTCTGGTTCATATATTTAGAAAAATACTTATAATACTTTTAAGTGATTCGAGTGATTCGAATCATTTATACAAATTCACAGCCTTTGTTGTTGTTGCATATATAAACAAAGATGAAAGAAAAGACCAAGACAACAAGCAAAGCATGCACACAATCTTCTTGTGAGTATTGCAGTACTCGTACGCGAATCATATTTATTTTGTGCTTTGTGTAAATGTTAAGTAGAGACGAGTTGAAGTCAATAACATTATGCATATTGTTAAGTATAAGTACGACGTGTACTTCCAATTTTGAGTATGAGTAGTTTGAGTATGAGTAGACATTGCAATTTTAAGGTTCACACCAGAGATCAGCAATGAATCGTTTTTCCGCTATTTATAAGCACTCATGCAATTTTGAGTATGAGTGAATCAACATAATTGAAATTCAACTAATCTGATTCATTCGTACTCATTTATAAGTATAAGTAGCAATGGGTATGAGTACAACGTTGACATTAAACTCACAACATTCGAAATATGTTTGATTCATATGCCGACTCATTCTGGTTCATATATTTAAAAAAATACTTATAATACTTTTAAGTGATTCAAGTGATTCGAATCATTCATCAAAATTTACAGCCTTTGTTGTTGTTGCATATACAAACAAAGAAAAAGGAAAAGACAACAACCAAAACATACACACAATCTTCTTGTGAGTATTGCAGTACTCGTACGCGAATCATAATTATTTTGTGTTGTGTAAATGTTAAGTAGAAACGAGTTGAAGTCAATAACATTATGAGTATTGTGAAGTATGAATACGACGAGTACTTTCAACTTTGACTATGAGTAGTATGAATGCAATAAAATTATAAGTATGACTCGAATCTACTCATCGTTTTGAATACTCGTTGCTGAGCTCTGGTATCTACTTCAGACATCAAAGTTTATTTAAAAAATATTTTTATTTTCATTAAAAAACAAAGGAATTAATAATATTCACATTTTAAATGTTTTAAGTATTCAAAACGATCAATACATTCAAGTCATACTTATAATTTTTGATACTTATATGCATTCATACTTATTTTGATATCATACTCATACTACTCATACTCAAAGTTGGAAAGGAAATACTCGTCGTATTCATACTTAACAATATGTATGATGTTATTGACTTCGAGTAGTTAAATTTCAATTCTTTTAATTCACTCATACTCAAAATTGCATAAGTGCTTATGAGTAGCGGAAATTTCCGGTTGCTAACAATTTTTTATTGTATTTTAAATCGAACTCATTTTACTCATTGACACGAATCGTTTTTGAGTTCTTTTTTAATCGTGTAACTCACTAATACATTTTTGATCACCAAAAGTATTCTAAAAAGACTCAGACAATCATCCAAATGCTAACTGGGAAATTTCAATCAGAGAAAATCATAAAAAATATTTAAAAAAAATTTCATTTTAATGTCACTTCATTTCCATTTCGATAACTCTATTAAAAGAACAGAACAGAATAAAATAAAAAAAGGAAAAAGGGGAATCTAGGGATTTAATAGCATAATTTCATTCATATACGTATTCTCTCAGCAAATGTTACACAAAAATATGCAATAAATTCTCTATAAAGGCAATAAAAATCCGACGCCTAGAAGTATACTATAATATAATGGTAATAATGTCGCGGTACATGCACTTATTTTATTACCAAAAAAATGATCGAAATCTCTGTGTATCTATGGAATAAATTAAAAATAAATCAATGCTTCACTTCAATATAAAAGAGAATATAACTTATGTGACATCCCACGAAAGTGAAAGAAAGGCATTAAAAATTATTAATCAACTGTGATCGTAATCATTACAAAGGAAAATAATTTACTTTGTAAGAATTCATACGAGGTTTCGAGATTGCTTGCTTATTAACAGAAGAATAGGAAAGGGAAGTCCATAAGATGGGGTATTCTCTCTATGGACACATCATAAGTATTGTTAGGTATGAATTCAACGAGTACTTCCAGCATTGAGTATGAGTAGTGTGAGTATCATATTAAAATAAAATAATTATGAATGCGTATAAGTATGACTCGAATCAACTCATCGTTTTGAATACTTATTGCTGATCTCAGGTATCATTAATCATTAATCCCCGATACTTCATTGTAATACTTGCTTCCTGCTTAAGGCATTAATTTCTTAGAAAAAAATCTATTTGACTTGCAACACCATTAACAACAAACGCAAGGTGTTCTGGTAATAAATCTTTCAATAGGTTTTCCAAATACAATCTTTCTCCATGATGTTGGTGTAGATCTTACAACTTTACAAAGATTTTCACATTTGATTTACCTGCTTGAATTAAGAATGAACGAAAAAGGACATCCATTATCCTGTTGAAATACTTGGCATTACAATAATAATCCCCTTTTCCATTTATTTGATAAGTGTGAACATTGTGGCCTCTTTTATAGTCTTTGTTGGAACACAGTTTTCATCTTTTATTATTTGTTTCCTTATGGTCTCCACGGAGATAAATTCGGTGTAACGAAAGTGCACCAGGTTTTATGATGATGCTCACACTCATACTCATACATACATACGGACGTACGTTAAATATTACATGGACTCGTACTCGTACTCGCACTCGTACGTAAATCTTATAAATTATGAAAGATATTCTGTCACGATGTCTTTTTTTTTCTATGCACTGTATTGGTGGCCTTATGCTTATATGCATGCACCCTTGGCCAAAAAGAAACTCTTTTCGTGTTCCTTTCTCTCTTTCTTTTGTTCCGTCTTTTGTCTTGCTGTTCTGTTTGTATGGATGAATGGATGGTCCATATAGCCCTTGTATCATAAATAATGCAATGGAGGAGAGCAAAATATTTTGCCTTGTGTTACATGTAAATGGAAAGTTTATATCGAGCGCATCTGTTTGCCTTTTGGTTTCTTGTGCATCATATTGCTGGATGCCCCCCCCCCCCTTACATACATCCAGACAGAAGACATACACACAAATACCTCAGAATGTTTGTAATTTACAGCGTTAAGAATGGCTGGCTGGCAATTTTCAAGGAAGTGCAACAATAAATTTGTCTGAGCTATGCAATGGAATCTTTGTGTCTGCGTGTGTGTATGTGTGTCTGAGTGCTCATCCTTTGAGAGTTTTTCTTGTAAAAAATATTCTGAAGAGTGATGTTAAGAGCCTACTACTTACTCTACAGCATTGGGTTTTTATTTTATTTTCTGTCTTCCTTTTATTTTGGGGTATTTTCTTATTCCTCTTCGTATTCTGAAATACATTGAAAATTGAAAAAGTTTTCCTTTTTTTTTAAGGAAAAACTGTGTGAAAATTAAATATCACACACACACACAGAGGGACCTTTTAAAATATTTCACTACGAATGTGGTTGTGGTGAGCACACGCACACAGTACAGTTTGCTTAAATTAAATTTAATTTTAACAGAGTTTTGAAAGTTTTTTTGGTTTTTTTTGAAACAAAATTTTTGGAAAACGTAAAATCTGTTGGTCCTGCCACTCTCATGAATAAAATGAACACACACAACATGGGTAGTGTGAGAAGCTAGGTTAAAAAGACCATTTAAATACACAATGCTTTACAGCGTAGGTAGTTACAAGTGGTCGTTCCCCCTCAAGGAATCAAATGGAAGCACTAAGAGTACATTAGAGCCCTTAGCTCTGATAGCCGCCTATCGGCTATCGGAGAGTAAGGTGATGTTTCCAAGCGACTCAAACTGCTAAAGTCAATGTTCGAGAAATCATCTTGATTATCAATGCAGTGTAGGCACCAAGATGTCTCTTTCATACAGACATATGTACCTACATAATTGGTCATTACAACCACTTCAGTCAGGATTATGGACCGATTTTCTCACACTACATATGTTGTGAGTTGTCGCGGACCTACAGTTTAAAGTCGATTCCGAACGACTGCTTTGAAGAGAAACTTTTCATGGCAATTTTCTATTTACTCTCAGAGTTTTTGGCAGAAATCTTTCATAATTGGTCATTACAACCCTTCAGTAAGGATTATGGACCTAGCTTCTCACACTACTTACATATGTTGTGTGGTGTTAATTTTATACATTAGGTGGCCGGGGACCTACAGTTTAAAGTCGATTCCCAACGATAGATTTGAAGAGAAACTTTTCATGGCAATTTTCTATTTACTCTCAAAGTTTTTGCCAGAAATCTGCTAGAGAGGAAAGTCGCCGAAAAAATACTTTTTTTTTTGAATTTTGTTTTGATGTCTGGCCTGCGACTCGAACCCTGGCTTTTACGTCTAATAAGCCAACACACTACCTACCAGACCAGTGGCTTCCAGACTGCCAGAAATCTGCTAAGAGGAAATCGCCGAAGAAATATTTTTTTCATATTTTCGTTTTGATGTCTGACCCTGGAATTTGAACTCGGGCCTTACGTCTAATAACCTACTACCTCCTTTGAAGTACCATCCCAGCTACTTCAACAGAAATCATTTGCAAAGTGTCCCAGAGACCAATGTGCCTCACGTCGACATCCATTATGCAATGGCCCGTCACGACTGCAATGACCGTACAGAGCACTCTTCTTTGGAGTTTACGCAAGCTTGCAGTGCGCCCTCCTTCCAACCTTGGCCAAATTATATGCGCCATACTGCTCTCATCTAAAGTTGTCAATTATGAGCCAGCCTGTAGCTTCCCAAAGGGGCTCCAATTTTAAAGAATTCGATGGTCGTGTCGTTTCTGGCCAGTTCATCCAGTCTGTAGTTGCCCTCCTCCAGTCGACAGAATCCATGGTCTCGTTGTCAATCATGAGCCAGCCTGCAGCTTCCCAAACGGGCTCCAATAGTAAAGAATTCGATGGTCGTGCCGTGTCTGGCCAAGTTCATCCGTTCTGTAGTTGCCCGGGGATAATATTGTGTCGCGGAATCCAAATTTTGTGCACATTATACCTCTCTGATACCCTGTTTAGGTGTTTGGACAATAGATCTGGCTATCGGAGAGTATGTTGCTGTTTCCATTGGGGATAGGGTTTACAGCGTAAGATTTGAATTAATTTTCACAATAACCCTTCTGAATTTATAATAAAACCGTTGAGTTCTCAGCGAGTAAGTGAGACAATTCTTAAAAATTTATTGAAAGTATGGAGCGTAATAGAAAAAGACTTCATTCATTCAATTGTCTCTGTTGGGTTTCTAAGACAACTTTTTATCTAAACAACTACAGTAAGACCCCGCTTAACGCTGTTTCAGTATTACGTGGTAGTTTTGGGATTCCAACTATATTTTCCTAAGTCGCAATGTATTCACATAAGTTCATACGTATTAAGTTGCATCGTTTAACGCTGTTTTGTTTAGCGCTGGAACTTATTAGAACGTATCCCTCGCGTTAAGCGGGGCCTTACTGTACCAAGAAATGAATCTCATCACTAAGTTGAAGATTTACGCTGTAAAGCTACAATGGCTGAATTGGTAATTCAATTTAAACTTGCTGGTGAAACGTACCACATAGTTATACCGAGATTTACCTTTAAACCCCGGAGAAGTTGTTAAAAAGTGAAGCTCATCACTAAGCTTTGAACCAAAAAGCAAACTTTAGAAGAACTATTGAAAAGTACCAAGCGGCGACCAGATGCATACATAATAGGTCATTACAACCCTTTAGTCAGGCTTACAACCTAGCTTCTCACACCACTTAGGTTGAGTGCTTTAATTTTATACATGAGTGGTGGGACCTACAATTTAAAATCGACTCCGAACGACAGATTTTTTGAGAAGCTTTTCATGGCACTTTTGTTTACTCTTAGAGTTTTTGCTCGAAATCTGCTGAGAGGAAATCGCCGAAGAAATATTTGAACTCGGGCCTTACGTCTAATAAACGGCGATCAGATGCCTACGACTGTTTTACTTCCCTAAAGAGCAAAGTTGTTTCGCTTTTGAATTTAAATTCTTTTAATAAAATTTAAGGCAATTTCTATTGACCGTTTCATTTGAATTTCTTTTTCTTTTTTGCAGTTACAACATCCCATGGTCATACATGTCTATCATCCTTACCGCCAGCCAGATGGTGTCAATCATTGTCAGGCTGTCAATGGCCATTGTTCACATTTATGTTTACCAGCGCCGCGTATTAATGCACACAGTCCACGTATATCGTGTGCCTGTCCCACCGGTCTTAAATTAATGGACGATAGACTGATGTGTGTTGAAGATCGTAAGTAGATTGATTTCTTATATTTTCTTTTTATTTCTTTCAATGACTATGACTATAATAATGAAAACAAAAAAAAAACGGCTTTCTCAATTAATTAAATTGAGAATAAAATATTAATTAAACCACCGTTATTTAAATTTTTTTTTTTTTATTTTTATTTTAATTTATTATTTTTAATTTCTTTTTCAATTTAATTTCTTCAATTTTTAATTTTTTAATTTTTTTTGAATTCAAATTTTCAAAATTCTTCTTATTGTGGTATTTTGTTGTTGTTATTCGATAAACGACATGTAATTATTGTGTTCATAATGTTGGGGCAAATTGTGCAATTAATTTACAATAAAAATAAAAACCAAACAAAGCATTACAAAAACAACGTTCAGATGGATATTCACATACCACTAGCAAACCAAAGAAGTATTTTAATTCCTACTCCTCCTCCACATCATTGTTAACGAATTCATCCAGCCAAGAACAACAACGACATCAAACAGATGTTCAATCTGTTAACAGTAATCGACTACTACCTCAGGAACAACAAGAACAACAAGAACCAACAATTTTAAAAACTGGTCCCACAAATCAAAGATATGCTCAAGAGCATTATTCAGAGGGTATGAATTTGTAAAAATTCTTGTTAAAATTTTTCGTTTTTCGTTTTATTATTTACTATCACTACTCTACTGCTAGTTATTACTACTACTACTGCTACTATCACTTTACAGCTATCAGATATTGCATAGCCTAGCCTTCTTGTTCCCCAGAAAAAACAGGGAACAAAAACTAAATCATGTTTGCTTAACACTTTCTAAATTATTTTTTTGTTTCTGTTTTTATTTTGTAATTCATTTTCCTATTCCGCATACCTTTTAATTTATCAAAGTATTCTGATTGTCTATCTATTTGTCTGCCTGTCCGCATTCATGGTGTTGGTCACCTTTTAATAAACATTCACCATAGAAATCCATATTTTATCCTTCTCATCCATTCTACTCCACTTTACAACACTACCCACCGACCTACACTTTATTTTCAACCACATTTTACCACAATTATACCCCAAACTATTCACCACACACAGTACAGTTATTCCTTTAAATTTTTAAATTTTTCTGTGGTAAAAAGAAACACAAACCTGTCCTTCAACGGCTAACTACCGTGCTGCTACCGTGTTAAATAAAATCTGGTTTTATGTCCAGAAAAAAACAAAAAATTGTTGTTCCATTTCCTTTTAAAAACCTTGAGTGTACATTTTATATTTAAAAGCTAAAAATAGAAAGAAAAAAATAAGCTTTTACTAGCATCATAACATAGCCTAAAAATATTAGGAAAAAAAAGCCAGGAAAAAATAATGAAATTGCTTTAAGGTTCAATTAGTCGTGACTCTTAACCATAACCATATAAATCAACTGTTTTAACCAACTTTATGGACATCACTGTTTTCGATTATAGGTGACTTACCATAATGCCATAGTCATAACGATAACCATATGTATCAATTGAATTTTGGTTTTTTACCATAACCAGCTGTTTGCTGATTTTACTTACATGTAAACACATTTTTTTGTTTACTTTTATACTTTTGAAAAATCCATATGTGCAATTAACGTAAACAGCTGTTTATGGCTATGGCAACACTTATTGCTGCTAATAGTAAATTTACGGTTATGGATTATGTTACGATTACAGCGTTATGGTAAAATCACGACTAATTGAACCTTTAAGGAATTCCTATGGAAAATTTAATCTAAAACAGTCGGAATTGTGTTGTACTCGAGAGGAAGAGAGAATGTAAAGCAAAAGTAATCTTTAGTAATTTTTCTTAAACATGAATTTTGTTTAAAAAACAAAATCAGAAAAAAAACCTAAGCCTTGAATATAAATATGCAATAAAATCGATGATTTAAAGTATTAAAGTCAACAAATTCTTAGTAATAGAGCTTAAAACTCAAACATCCAAGCATCGCATCACAGAAATTCATCGATATTTAAGCAGTTTTTCACAAAATTTATCAATGTTTTCTAAGCCTCAATCGATTGATTTTAAAATCTTCACACTACTTGGGATTTGGCAACCCTAGTGTTGCAATATCTGTCAAGTGACAGCTCTATCGTAAAGCTTGACATTTTTCAGGTTATATACGTACTCATAACGTTTTGACATACGAGCGCTATTTGTATTGTTTACAGTAACTTAAAAGAATCATTTCGCCTAAATAATGGAATTAAATCGTAAACATTTTTGTGCGAATATTTGTTACAACTTTCGACTCAACAACACTGCATCGATGAACTTAATTCAAGTTTTTGACGATGAAGCTCCATCAAGGACCAGTGTTTATCCATAGTATGAGGAATTCAACCGAAGTCGTAGTTCGTCGTTCAAAATTATTTGTTGTTCCGCAAATCATTGATGCTAAGCGTCAACAGATATTGCAAGATCGTCAAGTGACCTATCGTAAGATTGAGCCAACCTTAGGCATTGTAGGGGACCAGCATACATTCAATATTGCATAAACATTTCCCGTTGGATCCCACACAATTTGTCAATCGCTCTTTATATAATAACTACGGTAATTTCTGTCCGATTTGATCAAACAAAGTGTCAATCTCTTTACAAGATAATGCACTGTTAGACTCTTTAAATAATAACTACGGTCATTTTTGTCCAATTTTCTCAAATGATGGTTTAATCTCTTCACAAGATAATGCACTTTCAGAATGTTACCACTTGTTTTATATTTTTTAAATAAAGTTTGCTACTATGAATGGACAAACTTGAAAAAAAATATGAAAAAAATGTACATTTTTCAAGTTTACCTTATCAAATCTCATGGCATATTAAGCCGAAAAATAGATTTATGTATACCGTTTTAAAGGTCTATCTCTCCCCTTTCCAACAGGATTAAAAATCGGTTCAGAAATGTTTGAGTAATCCAGAAATTTGTGCAAGAAGTCCAAAAAAACATTTTAAGTCAAAAAAAAAAAACAAAGTTTTAAGGGTTCGAGAAATATAAAAAAACTCAACGAAACTCACAACTCACTCTTCTGAAGAGATTGACACTTTTTTTGATCAAATAGGACAGAAATTATCGTAATTATTATATGAGGGGTCTAATGAGGGGTCTATCAAATCAACTTTCGGTTCAAAAATAATCCGAATTTTTGATGGAACTTGATTGTTTATCGGAAAATGTGTCAATTTCACGTTTCCAAGCCTTCCAGAAGTCGGCTAATATTTGTGTTTTTTTTGTCATTAACCGGATGTATTTAATTTTTTTTTTTATATTGTCGGATAGGGCTCTCATCCATTGATGTATAAAAAATATCGTTTATCAAGCTTTCAGGCTGGTTTTCCAGCGTGGCTATGTGCAGTCCTTTCGCTGATCAACTTCCTTTACCCTGGTTTGGTAGAACTTGTTAAGAACAGTGATTGCGTTCACCTGAGGCGTCACAACGGATCTCTATGCGGGCTCAAGTGAGCTTTTGGTATCAAAATTAGCACTCTGACCTAACCTAAACTAAAGAGGTGACATCAAACAATAGAACTGAAATTTAAAAGAAAAAATCGTCGATTTATCGTTTTTAATACAGTATTTCCTCGATTTACGCCGTAGAATGTTCCGGAAAAAGGCGACGTAAATCGGATTTCAAAGAACCCATACTATCAGATGCACCTTTCATGGCAATTTTATTTTTACTCTCAGAGTTTTTGCCAGAAGTCTGCTGAGAAGAAATCGCCAAAAAAAAATTTTTTTTTGTATTTTAGTTTGATGTCTGGCTTAGGACTCGAACCCTGGCTTTTACATCTAATAAGCCAGCTACACTACCTACTGTTTTGTTTATAAACAACAGGGGCGACGTTGTTGAAGGGAATAACATTTTTGACGACCTTAAACGAAACAACGTAAATCGAGACGACGTAAATCGAGGGAATACTGTATTTTGAAATCATAAGTCTTAGAAATCGTTTATGTTTAAATCACAGAAATTTCATACGTTGTTGAACTACCACTGATGTATTTATTGTTGATTCCTTTGAATGCATACGATGTGGTGTATTTTTACACTCACTAATTGCTCGATAATTCTGTAAACCTTTTTTAAAATAATTTTTATTTTCTCATATCATTTTCTTTCATAATAAATCAACACACAATTTAAAAAACATGCACAAAACATCCATAAAAAATAAAAATTTCCTTTCATTTATAACATCAACTACGCATCACGTCTACAAACCGATTTATGTAATGAATATGATAAAATGTAATACGAATGGATTCTTGAGTAGATAAAGAGAAGAAAAAAGTTTTAAATCATCCATCATTACCTTTAAAAAGCAATAAAAACATACAACAACAACGGTTACAACAGCAACAGCCTGATATGAAATTCAATACAAAGATGACACCAACAGATGCAGAAGCAGATAGTAATAGGAGCAATAACAATGGAACAGAAAAGCTACAAAAAGTGCAGCAATTGCAGCCAGAGCAGCATCAGCAACATGAGGAGCAATCAATTACAACATTATTGTACGATACTTATGCTGCCCAATATCTCACTGCAGTGTGTCTACAATTACAGCAACAGCAGCAACAGCTTAACAACAATGATGACCAGTTCTTCGCATATACAATGGCAACAGGAGCATCGGCAATGCAGGCTCATAGTGATGTTGGTGATGATGGTGATGGAAAAGATAAAATTAATCTTCAGTTCTTCGAAAAGGAACAAACAAGAAAGCAACAAAGAAAACGTCATACACTAGCCAAGGAACTGATACAGGAAGGCAACAGCAAACTGATGGAATACAGTCCGTACAATAGCAATAAAACTACACACACAACAACAATTGCTGTTGATGCAGCAATGAATGACCCTCTTTTGAATGATGGCAACAATATTCAAATTTATAATAAATTGCTGGTGATTAAAGATAACAACAACAGCAACATTAGCAGTGATAATGAAACAAATGACAGAAATAAAGCTGCTGCTGTTGCAACACAATTTAATGATGATACTCATGGCAATGACGACGATAAGAATGATGCTCATGATAGTGATAAGAGTGATGATAAATTATCGTTAATATTAATAAAACCCATAAATTATGATGATCATAATTTAAAAGAAAATTTTGAAAAATCTAAATATGAAATAATCAATGCCACTACAGCTGCAGCAGCAAAAGAAATTCCTAATGAAACCCTTGCAATGGAAACCACAACAATGGTTTACCATTACAATGATAGCGGCGAGGAGGACGATGACTTTGATGAAATGCCAGCCATTGATTATGATGAAACGTTCTATGAAAGCGATTATTATGTTGAGGGTGGAACAATGGATCAACAGCAATCGTTAGATGAAACAGAAATCATAATTGAATTATTAAATTCACCTCCTACTACTACTCCTACTTCTACTACTACTGCATACATTCCCATAGAAACGACCACTACTAGTAGCAGCTTTCGTAGCAAAGAAAATCAATTAAAAGCGAATGCATGGCCCATAAACAAAGCCAAATTAGAATACCATGAAGATGAAGCCACTTCTTTGGAATCTACATTGTCTCTACTTTCATCCATATCATCTGCATCTGCATCCGCATCCGCATCTGAAACTGCTTCACATCACTTTCATCATCCAGCATTTGTTCATTCTAATTACGATGTGCCTTTGGGTTATTTACGTTGGCTGTGCAAACGTATCCATACAAAACTGAATGCCACGCAAAATATTCCATTCAACGTTGATAAAATACATCCAACGAAAGACAAAACGTTACTTAAAGAAATTGAATTGAATGCTGCCACCACAACCATTTCAGGTACAATCACACTCGGACGACTTACATGCCAACAAATCTCTCCTACATACATGACGTCGTCGTTATATCCTTTCAATTCAATTCAATTTACAGCCTCTACTTATTGTGTGGATGTGTATGTGTATGTGTGTGTTTACTAGTATATTTGCCTTTGTCTCTGTATGTGTGTGTGTGTGTAAAAGTTATCTGATCTAAGTGGTGTTAGTGTTTTTAGCATAATGAAGTCTTCTATTGAAGTTTTCAATTGAAATCGTTTTGTTGTTGTACTGTCTTGAAGGCAGATTGTCGATGTCATTTGTCTAGAGTTTCATGCAAGTTATCGATATTATTGTGTTACTTAATATTTTAGAAATTAATCGAATGAATAGCATAATTAAAGGTACATATTGTGAATGTTTTTAAACTATGAAACTTGAATTCTAGCAATAATTATAAAATTATGAAATATTTTCCTTCAACTTAAATTAAGTTTCTTTGAAATTTATTCGTTAAAATCATGCACAGCCATGTTAACCAGTGTAATCAATAAAAATTATCCCGCTTATTTCAACTAAACTACAAATATTTGGGAAAGGCTTTACCTTTCTTTTTCCAAAAGAATTTTGTTTCTTCTACCAAAGCAATGGACAATTTCATTATTTTCTTCGTCTCAATAACGCATGCAGGAAATGGTTATTTATGTTCCCAATATATATCAGATGTGTCCCACATGAGTGCCCATAGTGAAATGCCTAGTAATGCCTCCAATCACGTGCAAATTTTCCATGCACCTTCCATAATGCATGTGACGATAAATTGGAATTTGAAAATCCAAGACGCAATCGAGCAAAATTTACTCTTAACAGAACATACATACATAATTGGCCATTACAACCCTTCAGTCAGGATTACGACCTAGCTTCTTACACCACTTATGTTGTGTGCGTTAATTTTATACATGAGTGGCGGTACCTATAGTTTAAAGTCGACTCCGAACGACAGATTTTTGAGAAGCTTTTTATGGCAATTTTTACTCTCAGAGTCTTTGCCAGAAATCTGCTGAGAAGAAGTCGCCGAAGTTTTCATTTTGATGTCTGACCTGGGATTCTAATAAGCCAACACACTACCCACTAGAGCACGGCGACTTCCTTAACAGAACACTGTTAGTTATTTAACAGTATCTCTCTGAACTTTTTTAGAAGCCGATTTTGGAAACTAATCTAGGTTTTCCAGGAGTACAAACACAAAATACATATACAAAGAGAAAAAAAGTGGCGCTGCTAAAAGTTTGGTTTTGCGTCTTTCGATTTTAAAACCGAATTTATCTTCACACACCACCGTCCATATCACTTTCAGGTTTCTTTCACAGTCTTGCCCATATACGGAGTTATCCCTGCATGCGGTGGTAATTTAAACCGCCTTTTGTATTGTTAATTATAAGCTTCCAGTTTCTCAAAGGTGTTCACACAGTAAAAAGCTTGTCGGAGAGTTGTTACAAATGTGCCAACATTCACCACAATAGTATCCAGCATTCAGGCAATCGCTAGGCTAATATATTTTCTAAAAATGTTTACATGCGTGTAATAATCTTTGCCTCCGTCCCTATAACCGATATTTCTGACTGGAAAATGTAAAATTGCAGAGCCGTCTCTATTTCCTCAAGTCGGTCTAAATCAATAGAGCTTGCCTTGCTCCGTATGAATAGGATATTACCATCCTAGATCTAGCATAGATGTCTTTCCAAGATTTCATCTCCATGGTTTGAGAAACAAGGTTGTGTATTTCTGACAAAAGGGTTGTAACAAGCAATAAGTCAGTAAAGTAATTAACCTGTATGGTCTGCAATAGCAAAGATGTGATTTAGTGAAGTTTATCACCGCCCTATGCAGCCACCTCTACCTACCTACTATCATCGCCCTCAGACCTAGTCGATTCGATTAATATTGCCAAGTTTTTACCATTTTAAAAACGTTTAAGTATGAGTTCTATGATTGCAAACAAAGTAAAAACAAATATATCGTTGGTTTCAATTAAACTCTTTATTTTGTTCGCACTGTTTTATGTTCCACTGTTTCCAAAGTATACAACAATAACTACTTGTTCGTTATATTTCACTGCTCACAACCTCTTTGTAAGCAACAACACTTGTTCGTTAGATCTGTAGAGCAGAGATCTTCAAACCACGACTTTTCTCTTCACACGCAACATGTCTTCACACAAGGCTGACTGAATTGCTACTGCTTGTCGTCTGCTTTGTCTTGCCCCTTTATTGTCCTACAGGAACTAACTTGTCTATTGCCTTTTTTTTCATACTGATGTTGTTGCTTTACTTGTAACAAGTTCGATGTATGTGTTTGTATAGTGGCGGCCTATATCTCTCCAAATAGCACGACATACTGGCGAAAATGGATCTTTGACCTAAAAGATTAACCCAGTATTCCTACTGTGTACCTTGCCTTGGAGCAAGTCATATCCTGCTTCTAAATCTGCCCAAAATTATTAAAATCACTGCAAATTATTCAATTTGTTTCAACGAAATTAGCAGTTCTTGCTTCATAATATTCATCTCCATAGAGAGAATACCCTATCTTATGGAGTTCCCTTTCCCATTCTTCTGTTAATAAGCAAGCAATCTCGAAACCTTGTATGAATTGTTAGAAAGTAAATTATTTTCCTTTGCAATGATTACGATCACAGTTGATTAATAATTTTGAATGCCTTTCTTTCACTTTCGTGGGATGTCACATAAGTTATATTCTCTTTTATATTAAAGTGAAGCATTGATTTATTTTAAATTTATTCCGTAGATACACAGAGATTTCGATAATTTTTTTGGTAATAAAATAAGTGCATGTACCATGACATTATTACCATTATATTGTAGTATACTTCTAGGCGTCGGGTTTTTATTGCCTTTATAGAGAATTTTTTGCATATTTTTGTGTAACATTTGCTGAGAGAATACGTATGTATATGAATAAAATTATGCTATTAATTCCCTTTTCCTTTCTTTTTTTTATTCTGTTCTGTTCTTTTAATAGAGTTATCGAAATGGAAATGAAGTGACATTAAAATGGATTTTTTTGAATATTTATTATGATTTTCTCTGATTGAAATTTCCCAGCTAGCATTCGAATGATTGTCTGAGTCTTTTTAGAATACTTTTGGTGATCAAAAACGTATTAGTGAGTTACACGATTAAAAAAGGACTCAAAAACGATTCGTGTCAATGAGTAAAATGAGTTCGATTTAAAATACAATAAAAAATTATTTAGCAACCGAAAATTTCCGCTACTCATAAGCACTTATGCAATTTTGATCAAAAGAATTGAAATTCAACTACTCTAAGTCAATAACACTATGCATATTGTTAAGTATGAATACGACGAGGATTTCCAACTTTGAGTATGAGTGGTATGAGTATGATATCAAAATAAGTATAAATGCGTATAAGTATCAAAAATTATAAGTATGACTCGAATCTACTCATCGTTTTGAATGCTTAAAACATTTAAAATGTGATTATTATTATTTCCTTTGTTTTTAATGAAAATAAAAATATTTTTTTAAATAAGCTTTGATGTCTGATGTAGATACCAAAGCTCAGCAACGAGTATTCAAAACGATGAGTAGATTCGAGTCATACTTATAATTGCAGATACTTATACGCATTCATACTTATTTTGATATCATCCTCATACTACTCATACTTAAAGTTGGAAGTACTCGTTGTATTCATACTTCACAATACACATGATGTTATTGACTTCGACTCGTTTCTACCTAATATTTACACGAAGCACAAAATAAGTATGATTCGCGTATGAGCACTGCAATACTCACAAGAAGATTGTGTGTCTGCTTTGCTTGTTGTCTTTGTCATTCCTTTCTTCTTTGTTTGTATATGCAACAACAACAAAAGCTATAAATTTTGATGAATAATTCGAATCACGCGAATCACTTAAATGTATTATCAGTATTTCTCTAAATTTATGAATCAGAATGAGTAGGCGTTTGAATCAAACACATTTCGAATGTTGTGAGTTTAATGTCAATGTTGTATTCATACTCATTGCAACCCGTACTTATGAATCAATGTTGTAGCGAGTACGCATGAATCAGAGTAGTTGAATTTCAATTCTGTTGATTCACTCATACTCAATGTTGCATGAGTGCTTATGAGTAGCGGAAAACGATTAATTGCTGATCTCTGGTACATACATACATCACGAATATAAACTTAATATGCTTTCTTTGTTACTTAACCTTCATACGAACGTGATTTTTGAAAACGCGGCAGTGTAAACCTAGGACTCAGAAAACTGACTAAAAAACACTTGAAGGGAGTAAAATACATTATGAAATATGGCTAATATATGATTCAAATTTTAATCATAAATGACCAAAAAAACGAATTCAAATTAATACAAACATGAGTGATAAATGGCAAAGAAAATAACTCCTAAACATAATGATAAATTACTCATAAAAGATTCGTATGCGATTAAACGATGACTGAAAGACGACTCGCAAGCAATCATAAACGAAACCAAATAAGACTAATAAATGATTAGAAAGCAATTCGAAAATGATTATAAAACTACTAGAAAAAGGGTCAAAAATTATTTTAAAATAATATAGAAAATGACTCATAAGTCGCTTTTTAAAAAGAGTCGCGGGTAGTCACTTTTTTTTCCCCCACCAAAAAAGTCTTTTAGGATGATAAAATGAGCACATATTTTAGCTTTTTAATCGCAAAGAAGAATCAAAAAATAATTGAATTTGATTAAAATCGGGCAGAAGATTCAAAAAAGATTCGAATTTGATTAAAAATTTACAAAAATGCTTGCTGGGTTGTGTTCCAAAGCTGACTCAGTTGTGTGTGTGTGTGTGTGTCAGTTATACTCTCATTTTTAATGATTTTTCTGTTGTAAGGTTTTTTAACTACTTTTTAAATAATTTAACAAAAAAAAAAAAAATTTATAAAAACCGTTATTTGTAAGCCTGCGTGTGTGTGTATGTAATTGTGTATGGCTGCGTGTGTTGTGTAGCTTGTATGCAAGTGATTGGTGTCACTTGTTGTTTAAGTTTCTTCATTCGTTTCTACGTTTTGTTGATTTTCTTTTCATCTTAACATTTCATTGAGTTTGTTTCTCGTCTTATTTTCTTCACTTTTCTTCGTGTGCATATGTATAAGTGTGTGTGTGTGTGTTAAGTGTGTATATATGCGGTTTCTTTTATTTTATAAAGTCTTAAGCTTTACGACTTAAGAAAGAATATTTCAAACTTGACGATCAATTTGAGGGAGCTCTGAGACGATTTGAAGTTTGTTTATCGTTTCTGTCACTGTTCCTGTTTTATACTTAATTTTCGTTTTTCTCTTATTCCCTTGAGAGAGAGAGTGTGTGTGGGTGTGTGTCTGTGTGTGTATGTTAAGCGCCAATATGTATGCTATACACTCTCGCTCTTAATATATGCTGTTTTTGGCAATAAAATATACATTAATTTTACATTTGTTCGCCATCAAAGTTTTTCTACAATGTTTTTCCGCTTTTTTTACGTTTTTTTTTTAGTTTTTTTGTAAGTCACAAGGGGTTTTTTTTTTGTATTTTGGGTTTGACACTTTTGCCGTTGTTGTTATTGTTGTTGTAAATTGCAAGAGTTGTAGAAAACGGAAGCCGCAAGTTTTCTAAGGACCAAGTTTTGTTTTTTTTTTATTTTTTTTACTTCATGTTTTTCATTTTCAATTTCTGTTTTTATGCCACTACCACCATCAACATAAAAAGAGTTAAGTTCAGTTGTTGTTGTTGTTGCTTCAAGTGTATTTATTTTATTTATACACCACATTGAAGAATTGAAATATTTTTCTTTCTTTCTTTTTTATTTTTTATTTATTTAAACAGTTTTTACATTTCTTTTTTCTCTTTTTTTTATTTGGTTGACTCTGTAACCGGCGGTTGCTTTTTTTTTCAATCATTTTACATTCATTTCTATGCAGAATGTATGAAAGAAAGGAAGAGCAAAAGGAAAAGGATATGAACACACACACACACAATAAAACTTTAAACTCTTTTTCCCTTTAACTATATTGCCACCACAAACAACATGTTGTTGTTGTTCGTTTGTTGTTGTTCGTTTATTTATTTATTTAAAGTGTGTATACCCTCTTAGCCTTAAAGTATACTTTACATTTTGTTTTGTATATTTTATTGAATTGAGGAGTTTGTATGCTTTTTACATGCATTTTTTTTTATGAAATCATATTCTTTGCATCTATAGAGTAATCCATTAAATGGTTTCAAAAGTCATCTAAAGTACCATTGCTTTAGTAAAGGATTGGTTCTATGAATAAGTGTGCAATAAGTTAGGACATTAGAAAAATCATCCGCCTATTGGCTTGTGGTTAGAACAGAGTTCTTATTTGGCGCTAGCTAAGCTAATCTGGAGACTCATAACTCATTAATTTTTCGCTTAAGTAAGCAGATAATAAGATAATAAAGCAATCGAAGAATATCTCAAAAGACGGCACTTTTAAATAAGATTACATACATAATTGGCCATTACAACCCTTCAGTCAGGATTACGGCCTAGCTTCTCACACGACTTATGTTGTGTGCGTTAATTTTATACGTTGAGTGGCCGGAGACCTACAGTTTAAAGTCGACTCCGAACGACAGATTTTTGAGAAGCTTTTCATACCAATTTTTATTCTCAGAGTCTTTGCCAGAAATCTGCTGAGAGGAAGTTGCCGAAGAAATATTTTTTCGTTTTGATGTCTGACCTGGGATTCGAACCCAGGCCTTTTGTCTAATAAGCCAACACACTACCCACTAGACCTCGGCGAGTTCGCCGTATGGCGTAAATATGGCAAAGGGGAGTGCCAAGTATTTTAATGAATTTATTGGTTATTTACTTTACTTTGGAAACCATACAATGGCTAACCCTTTATCCCTTTTTTTTCATATTCTTTCTTTATTTTTTTTATTTATTTATTATACGATATTTTTCATTTCATTTGAATTATTTTTTTTTTATTTCAAAATAAATTTTTTTGTTTTTGTTTACATTTTTATATTTGTTATTGTATTTTTTTTATTATTAGTTATCGATATTGCTTTCATTCAAATGGTTTCTGTTATTCTTCATAATTTTTTTTTATTTTTTTTTTCTATGAAAGAAAATTTATTGTGACATTTTTGTGGTCGAATAAATATGTGATTGAAATGGAAAAGAGTTTTTTTTTCTATGGACTGCCATTAATAATAATAAAATCATAAATAATTTTAATACATGAACATGACAACAACAACAGAATAAAAAATAAAAAAAAAATCGAATATTTATTTTACTGAGGTTTATTACTCATGGAATTACAGAGAAAAATTTCCCAACTATTTTTTATAAACTTAGGGTTGAATTTTTATTTTTTATTTCCTCTTTTTTTTGTGTCTTAATAATAGTAAAAATTGTTTAATATTTTGACTTTTAATAACTTTTGTTTTGTTGGTGAAAAAACAAAAATAAAAAATAAAATATTATTGAAATTGCAATAATTATCATAAAAATTTATTCCCAAAATTCATTTTCCCCTGAAAAATATTAATAAGGAGCAAAATAAAAAGAGAAACCAAAATTAAACAAAATTTAAATAAAATTATAATACAAAAAAAAAAAAAAAAGCCTAGGATAGGATAAAATTTAAGGAATAAATAATTTTCTAGCTCTCAGCCAATTTCTGGCAAAAACTTTGAATGTGAAATAAAATTTCCATGAAAAGTTTCTCTTTAATCTGCCGTTCAGAGTCGTTTTTTAGACTAGAGATTTCGCCTTTCATGGATAAAATTGCTATCACACAACCTAAGTGATGTAAGAAGCTAGGTTGTAATCCTTACTAAAGGGTTACAATGATTAATTATATTATGTATGTCGCCGTGGTCTAGTAGGTAGTGTGTTCTTTCATTTTATTTACTCTCAAAGTTTTTACCGAAAGATGGAATTCGTTTCGTTTTGTACGATATGTCTGAGCCAGGTGTTGAACCACGGACTTCTAGACTATGGTAATCTGCCTATTTATGCCTTGAGATATTCATGTATGTGAAGATAAATTCGAAATTAAAAGTCAATGACGCAAACCCACACTTTTAGCAGTACCACTTCTTGTCTCTAACAGGGCAAAAAGAGCTATTAACAGAGCACTGTTAACTGTTTGACAGCGGCAATAAGTAGAATACAGTATTTCCTCGATTTACGTTTTTTCGATTAACATCGGTCAAAAATTTTGTTTTCTTCAACTTTGATTTGCGTCGTCATTCATATGGACCGTACTATCGATTGGAGGTTGCCATGGTCTAGTAAGTAGTATGCAGGCTTACTAGACGTAAAGCCAGGGTTAGAGTTCCAGGCCAGACTTCAAAATAAAATACAAAAAGTATTTCTTACAGCGATTTCTTCTCAGCAGATTTCTGGCAAAAACTCTAAGAGTAAATAAAATTGCCATGAAAAGTTTCTTAAAAATTTATTGTTCTGAGTCGACTTTAGGCTGTAGGTGTGTATGTGTGTTTGTATGTAAAATTTTCTATACATACATAATTAGCCATTACAACCCTTCAGTCAGGATTTCGACCTAGCTTCTCACACCACTTATGTTGTGTGCGTTAATTTTTTTATACATGAGTGGCGGGACCTACAGTTTAAAGTCGACTCCGAACGACAGATTTTTTGAGAAGCTTTTTCATGGCAATTTTTACTCTCAGAGTCTTTGCCAGAAATCTGCTGAGAGGAAGTCGCCGAAGAAATATTTGATGTCTCATCTGGGATACGAACCCGGGCCTTTTGTCTATACTGCTACGAATATGGAAAAAATCTAGATACTGGTAATTTGACTTTACATCGTTTAACATTAAAATGTTACAAAACAAAAGCAACAAGAACGAAAAACCATAAACTTGTTTACAAATTATTTTACTGCATAATATAATAATAAATGCCAGCAAAAAAAAAAAAATGATAAACAAGTAAACAAAAATATACCAACAAACACTACAAAAATATAATGTAAACAAAATACTTAAACAACAATGTTGAAACAATGATGTTTACATTCGTAGATATCTCGAAAGGGGGAAAACTCCAACATTCGCCTTCAAAAACATTCATTAGACTGTTTACATTGCCATATAAAAGAGAAGGCAAAAAGCAGGCTACTAAGTTAGCAAAAGTTCAGTTTGTGTAGTGTAAAGACGTGTGTTTAAAGAGAGTAAAAGTATAAACACATAGACGATAGACAACAGAAAGCTGTCAAATATAGAATACTACACACGTTTATATGAAAACGATTATATTGAAGGCAGAACAGAAAAAGCCAAGACAACAACCTAAGCAGTTTCTGTTCAAATTAAACTACAGGTAGACCCCGACTTACGGCCGTTAGAGTTACGACTTCTTAGAATTTTTTTTGAAAGAAAAAATAATCTTACATTACAGTAAATATATTTAAAAATTAAATTAAAAAAAGAGAAGATTTTAAATACTAACTACCAGTTAAATGAAATTGTAATGTTGTAATGTTGCTGTTGTGATGATGTCATTTAAAGGGTGATTTTTCAAGAGCTATAGAAGAATTTTTCAAAAAAAAAAACACATAAAATTCAGAAAAATACTTGAAATCTTTATTTGAATCGATGTGCGGTCCATATAGTTTAATGTTTGAAGTTTATTTCATGCAAATGTTGACCGCGACTGCGCCTTAAATGGTCCATACGTTTAGTCCAATTTTGGCATAACCTTTTGGCCGGTATCTCACGAATAAACGCTTCAATGTTGTCTTCCAATGCGTTGTCAATTGAAGCGGAATTGTCCATGTAGACATGAGTTTTAACATAGGCCCACAAAAAATAGTCTAAAGATGTTATATCGCACAATCTAGGCGGCCAATTGACCGGTACGTGAAATAAAATGTTCACCGAACTCGCCTCTCCATTGTTACACGTGCTGTGTGGCATGTGGCACCGTCTTGTTGAAACCACATATCATGCAAGTCAAACTCTTGCATTTTGGGCAAAAAAAAGGTAGATATCATATCACGGTAGCGCTCACCATTCACAGTTACGTTACGATTCGCAGCATCTTTGAAGAAGTACCGTCCACCAGCCTATAAATCGCCCCAAATTGTGATTTTTTCTGAATGCATTGGTAGCTTTTGCAATACTTCTGGCTGATCTTCAGTCCAAAATCGACAATTCGACTTATTTACGTATCCATTGAACCAAACATGAGCTTCGTCGCTGAATACAATTTTTCGATAAAGAAGTGGATTTTTGGCCAACTTTCCAAGAGGCCATTCACCATAAATTCTGCGTTGTGGTAGATCGTTCGGCTTCACTTCTTGCACCATCTGTATTTTGAAAGGCTTCAGATCTCAAATCCACGTTGTTGAGTAGCAGAGGACCAATTGCTGTGAACGGCTACGAATCAATAATTGATGGCCATTATTAACACTGGCCGATACAGCTGCGATATTTTCTTCATTTCGCACTCTACGTAAGCGATGTAAATTTGGTGCCAAATATCCGCTTCAGTGGGTCGATTAAACTGATCATAAAATGGAAGAAGCGCGCGATGATCTTACTTAACAAAGCACGCATTTTGATAATAAAATTCAATGATTTGCAAGCGTTGTTCGTTTGTAAGACGATTCATGGTTAAATTATAGACCAAACTGAAGATGTTTGACAGTAACACAAAACAGGAAACGTGCGTGACCTGTTTAAACTAGTGTTGCCTAAGGGATAATAGCTGAAAAATCACCCGTTATTATTAAACGAAAACATGTTTTCAAGTTTAATTTAACTATTTCCTTCCGTTTAAAATTTACAACAACAACTGTCTGTCTTGCTGTACTGTAAACAGATAAAATACTGCTCCCTACTTTGACAATATGTACTCTTGTTGCGAATACATAAATACAATTTACTTAAGAGACAGAGAGGCAGAGAGAGAGAGAGAGGGAGGGAGAAAAGGGGAAAGTCATGTTGAAAAACAGTAGCAAATAAAATACAAGAGAAAACATTTATGACCTTGTGTTTGTTTGGTGCTTTTAAGTAATTTATTTTCCTTTTTAATACTTTTTTAACCAACACTGTCGTCCTTGATGGTCTCCAGAGCATGTTGGAAGAAGTAAAAAAACAGAAAAAAAGAACACGAACAACAAATTTAATTTCAACATAAAATGCATATTTTTTTTAACAAAAACGAAAAATAAAAAAGAATAAAAAGAGTAGAAAGTAGAGAGTATAATACAATTACATTAAAATGTGTAACATATGATGACCACAAACTGTAATTGAGTTTTGCCATAAAAAAAAGAAAAAAAAACATCAAAATAAACCTTCCCGGATAAAAAATTAAATTAAATATTTGGTCAAAATATGCCAAAAATAAAATAACAAAAAAATTTGTAAAATATTATTAAATAAACAAATTTTTTTAGATTTTTTTTTATAAAACCTTCATTGACGTAATAAAGTAACGAAAAAAAGTATAAAAAAAAAATTATTAAGCATGCAATCAATTACACGTTTTTTTCCAACCCTAAAAAAGGGTTGGCAATTCCTATAAATTGTCCATTTTTGTTCCTGCAACTAAATAAACGTAGTATATGGGGAGTTGTCATAGTTAATTGATGTTCCTCTCATAATATTTATTTGTTCATAGTATTTCAAGTTTTTTTATATATGCTTAGCATACTTTTAGGTGTAAAAACCCTACTAGTTGATAAAGTACTCTTTACGGGCGGGAAAAAACGTAAAAAACTAACATCAACTTGAGTCAACAGTTTGTTTAAGGGGTATAAATAAAAATCCATCATTTAGTTTTCTTTCTCTCTCTCTCTCTCTTGCTTTCCATTTACTTTCTGCAGGATATGGAAAAAACAGTTTTTTTTCTTAGCACAGCTTTATTTATAATGGCAGAAGTGTACTTCCTGTTGTATGATTTCATTTAATTTTTTTTTTTATTTTGTACGCTTTTTATGAAATTATTTCTGCACAATTTAATAATGATGACAGTTTCTACAAAAGAGATCGAAGAGTGGCTTACTAAGCCATTATCTATCACAATTTAAAAATAAAAAAAAGAAAAAGAAAAACTCGTAATAAATATTACAAGCATAAAAGATAAAGTTCATGATTGATGGCTTTAAAATGTAAAGCCTACTTTCAGGGTTATATACCAATATCTATGTATATAAAAATGCTTTTAAACAAATTAAATATAATTTTTTAAAAGGATATTTTTATTTGCCTAAAGGCATTTAAAGGTTTTTCTTAAAAAATAAAGAAAAAAAAAACTGACAGTATATTAAGTATGGTTTTAATTAAACAAAATATATTGCCTACTTTAAGGCATATATGTGCCAGGTTATAAAAACTAGTTTCTCTTACTGCCCTATGATAGATAATAAAATATATGGCTTGAAATTAAATTCTTGATTTTTTTTTTTTGTGGCATACCTTTAGGTGTATTATTGCAACCATTAAACTGATAAGAGCGGTTAAAACTTTTAATGCGTATAATTTTATTTCGAATTTAAACACACAATAATGGTTGTTGTTTAAATTTTTTATTTTTATTAAGAGTCTCCTCTCCATTTATTTGCATTTTTAAATATTTTCAGTTAAAATGCGTTTCGAAATTATTTTATTTTTTTTTTATTATTTTCGAATTACATAAACATTTTGGTCATAACAAAAAAAGCAACATCAACTTAAGTAATTAAAACTTTTCCATATGCATGCAGCAGTATTCCTGTATTCTTCCTATGTAACTGAAACGAATGTATGCAGCAGTTTAACCCATTAGTAGTGGAATAAAACAAATGCTTGCAAAGCGTAACAAAAGTGAAATCAGTAAGGTTTCGGGGAGTTCCAATAAAGATAAGCAAATTTTTTTAGAATTGACAAAAGACATGGACGAAGAAAGGCTATCTGATACGCCAGCAAACTCAATGTTAATGTGGGTTTCATCCTCCGAAACCTTGGCCTATACCTTGGCCAAGACCAGTTGTACTAACAGAAATATGTTTCTGGTCACCCTAACAGGGTGAAAAGTGTGATGCATAACAGATCAACAGTTGTCGGAGGTAAATAATCCCTCATTAGCATTATGAGTTGTATGCGTTGCTCTGAATCCTTTGCTTCTTTCGCAGTTAAAACTATTACTTACTCTACTACAAGCAGCGTTTTAAAATATTACGTGTCTGTTTGAAAAAAAATCAGTTTTCATAAGAAAGAAAAGAAAACTTTTCCTTTTTATTTATTAATTTAAAGCCCCGCCCCCTCCCCCTTTTTTTAGTTTACATATGTCCTTTAAAAAAAAGAAAAGTTTTCCTTTTTATTTATTAATTTAAAGGCCCCCCTTTTTTAGTTTACATATGTCCTTTAATTATATTAAATAAGGTGTGAAAGAAAGCTTTTGTGTCTATAATTTACAAATTAAAAAGTATATTTTAAGGCGTTTTTAAAGGGATTAAATTTCATGTGGCATATGCTTGGTATAGTAAATAATGTAAATTACACATACACACACACACATACACATACAACCAGAAATATAATACTCTGCTGCTATACAATACTTGTACTATCTCTTATACTCTCTCAAACACAGACACACAAACACACACATATACTCATACTTGAAGTATACAACAGGGGGAAAAAAACCATTAAACAGCATAACATTGACTTACACACACTATTTTAGCCTTAACTTATGCACTGCTTTTTTTTAAGAGAGTCATAGAGAAACTGAGCTGAACTGAACAACAATAATAATAACACTTTTATGCTCTATTATTTATATTTAAAAAACAAAACAACAACAATAACAACAAAATTTTAACTCATCTTTTTGCCAAGCAATTATTGCACAAAAAAAAAACTTGAAATTTTTTTAATAAAAATAAAAATGGACCAAAAAAACACTGCCATCAAATGAAACGAAATGTATGCTGCAACTGCAGCATCATTTAAGCAAAAAGAAAAAAGGAGCGGAAAAAAGAGAAGCGGAAAAAAACGTATAAAAATTAAATGCTAAAGTACATACAAATGAGAGAGAGTATCTGTATATCTACAATATCTGTAGGGAATATTTAATTTTATTTGATTTCACTATGTGAGCGAACGAATGAACGAATGAATGAGTATTTCGAATACGAGATATTGAAAAAGTTTTTGTATTTCTCCATTTTATTTTCATTTTATTTGTTTAAATGAGTATGAGAGTACGCAATTTGGTGCACACATAAATTTTGACACTTGACTGGCAAAAAATTACTACCATATGAGGGAAAATAAAATAATAAAAAAAAAATAAAGAGAAATGAACATTAAAATATTGACACAAATAGTTGAAAAACAAAACTTCATATTACTCTACAGAGTAATCATATATATTATTTCTAAAGCACTTTTTTTTGTCGGTTGCAAATATCTCCCGTACCACCGCATCAAATTTAATGAATGATATCTCATTTTAAAGCTTATATCTAACAGTAATTGCGAAAAATAATTAGAAATTAAAAAATTAATATTTTCATTGATAAAAATTATATTTTATATAGAACTATATGATAATATTGTTGTCATTATGTTTATATGTTTTTGTTCAAGTGTCGCTTAATAGTAATACAGTTCTACATAATATAGTATGGATTAAAATTCATTCTGGCAATACTGCTATTTACTATAATGCCGTTTATTACTAAGTCAGTTGTATATAATATGCATAATAAGTTGTAAAGAGCTGTTTTGGCAATACTTTGCAGTAGTTGTTAGATCAAGTGCGATAAATAGGGTCGTTTAATTATAATGCCATTCCACATAATAATATATAAAGTTGGAAAAGCCATTTTGGTGTTTTATGATTTTACCTTTTAATAGAGAGTATTTTATACAGAATCATCTATTCTGATTTTAGAAAAAAAAATTTCCTATTTAAATAAACTAGATGATCCGTGCGAATATTTCGCACCATTAGTTGTAATTTTTGTAACATAAAATGAAAATAATTAATAGAAATTTTATTAAAAGTATAAAAATATTAGAAATCATAATAATACATACGTACATACATATGTTTAAATGCTTTTATAAGAATTCTTTGAATACAATGTTAGAGGTAATGACATGATCATCGTTAATACAAACAAAAATATTTTTAAACGTGCACACTCTCGAGAAAAGGCCACGTGAAAAGACCGGTACTGGTAAATACAATCCTACCTTTTGAAGGGTTTGACCTTGTGTCATAGCAAAAGCAACTTTCACAGGGAATTGTTTTCGTGTCATTCAAAAGGGCCAGTTGGGATCAGAAGGTGTAAGGTTGATTCGGGTATGAGTACAGTTTTATCGTTATGAATAATTTGTGCTGATATGAATGTGGATTTCCCATTTTGTTACGATTAGCCTGATAACCATTTATTTAACCCGTATTATACTACACTTTCATAACAACAATTCATGACAATAACGATATTACCAAAACGGCCTTTCCAACTTTATATATTATTATGTGGAATGGCATTACAATTAAGCGATCCTATTTATCGCACTTGATCTAACAACTACTACAAAGTATTGCCAAAATAGCTTTTTACAACTTAATATGCATATTATATATAACTGACATAGTAATAAACGGCATTATAGTAAATAGCGGTATTTCCAGAATGGATTTTAATACTTACTATATTATGTAGGACTGTATTACTATTAAGCGACCCTGTATTACCACACTTAAAGAAAATAATATATAATCATATTATCATATAGTTCTATATAAAACATAATTTTTACCAATGAAAATATTAATTTTTCAATTTCTAATTATTTTTTGCCATTAGTGTTAGATAAAAGCTTTAAAATGAGATATCGTTCTTTAAATTTGATGCGGTGGTATGGGAGATATTTGCAACCGACAAAAACAGTGCTTTAGAAATAATATATATAATTCTCATAAATGTATTCATATTTAAAGTACTCTTTAATTGATAACATCATACTCTTACTATACATATCAAGCGTTCCCCTATATATTAAAACAATGTTTAGCTGTATTTTGCCATTTCTACAACCGCTAATTAACAACATTACCATTTCCACCTCTTTATAGCTCATGAATGTTCCGGTCTGGCAACTTCTGGAACGTTACTGTTGTATTGTTAGTTGTTTCATTCCTTTTTTTAATTGCTTTTCAGTGTAGTTATTGAAACTTGGTCTTTTCTAAACCTATTTTCATAATTTCTTAGTCAGCTGTTCTAAACACTCGTGTATTATGTTTCTGATATGACCTGATCAGCCTTTGCAACAGAGGTGAGAACAAGTGTTAGCAAGGCTTAATGGAATTAAATTCTGTTTCCACTTAATCTATGGAAATGTTGCAATATCGGCAAGCTATAGACACATTCGAATCCATTACATGGCTTCTTACAATTTAGGTTAGAGGACGTGTACTTGTCGGTTAAGACAAGTACAGTACCCGGAGGTCGAAATTGATCCATTGTTCTTATAATTTACTCGAATAGAAAATTCAATTTTAGGATGACAACTCTTGATCTGGCGATTTGAATGTTATAGGCAGGGTCGTCCCCCTTTTAAAGTATACATAGACTGCTTCAAAATATTGGACAGAGACAGGCTAAGGAATGTTTTTGACATTCGAATTTCCTGCAGGTTATAAAAGATTGATATTGAAAGTAATGCATCAACTCGTTAGATGATAAGACTCTGTCTGGAAATCATTTAATTTCTACGGATAAACAGGCTTCGATGATCATTATTCTCACAAATGTAGTCTTGACGTTCATCAGCTCTCTTGCTAATTTCGTTTCATTCAAACTCTACTGTTATAAGGACTCCAGGACATAGATATAATATTAGAAATATAATTTCAGGGCCAGGATTTCCATTATAAAACCAAAATTTCATACATTTTGTATAGCCCATTTTAAATTTTTTCAGTGTTTTAAGATTTTTAAAGGTTTCCCAGTGCTGCAGCTGCTGCTGCTGATGCTACTGTTTCTAGCTCTGTTTATGACCTTAAAGTATGTTTTAAAAATATGGACAAGACAATAATTTACAAGCCATATGTGTCCCATTTGCTATCAGTTAGACTTGTTATCCTCTGATCGTTTTACTCAAGGGCGCTTAATTTCGTTGGCAGTATGGTAGGGTATGCGAAATACTACAAGGCTCTACTGAATCAGTATGAATAAGAATGATCATCTATTGCACTATTGGAAATCGTATTGGTAGACTTGGATATTCTGTCAAACGACTTTTGCAAAAGCTATGCATCTGACAATACTTGTTTCTTGCTATGAAGAGACGAATGTTTTTGACTTCTCAATTGATTATTGCTTTAAAACAGTTTATTTGAGAATTGGGCATGGTTACCTACAAAGTTGGATATTAAATCGTAATAACGCAATGGATTTAAGTGAGGTCTTACGCCAACGCTGCATAATTTTTATAAACTTCATGTCCAGAGCCTTCCTAAGTTAAAGAAGCTTAACTTTGGATAGCATTTCATAGAATATATTTAAGAAAAAAAATCAAAAAAATCTTTGCAATTAAATCTCTTGCAATCATTCTTTTTTTGCCTTCCTTATTATTTCCGCAAATTAAATAAAAAAAAATTTATTTGCCACCAGAAAATAGATGTGTTCCTTCCATACGAAGATAAATCAAAAAACCTTGAACACAGACTCACTTATACACACTGACTCTCTCTCTCTCTCACACACACACACACATACCATAAATAATATTTTTAATGAACATTTATAGGTTTCCCATGGCTTTTAAATATACAAGAGGAGTGTACATTTGCAACGAGACCAAAAACAACAAAAAAAAAAAAATCGGGTAACACACAAAACATGATAAAATTTTGCAAACCGACCAAACCCTAACATATCCCTCAAGCTCTCTTACCACCGCCCCTCGACCCTTACAACGAAAAAACCATTATGAAACCAAAATTTCATACATTTTGTATGGCTCATGTTAAATTTTTTTTATGTTTTGAGATTTTTAGTGGCTTCCTAGTACTGCTGCTACTGTTTTTGGCTCTGTTTATGACCTTAAAGTATGCTTTAAAAATATGGACAAGATTTAAAGTTTACTTAACGCCAGCTAAGCATGTAAAATAAACAAAATGTTTTACTCTTAGGGTTAAGCATTTAGTCGCTATACATCGTATAGACTATAATGAAAATACATTTAAAATATGGCGGATAACTTTTGTAGGAAGTAAATGGCAAAAATTTAAAGCATATTTAGCAGCTGAAAAAAAAATTATAGAAATTTAAAATATATTTACTAGGTGAAAGTGAAGAGTTTTTATTTTTTTTTTGTGGAGTTAAGGAACAAAATTATTAAAAGCACCGACTAAATGGTGAATGTACAGTAATTTTAGAGTTAAAAATTACACAGTAATTTGGAGCATACTTAATGGCTAAAAGTAAAGCAACTTTAAAGTAAAAAAAAAACACAGTAATTTGAAGTATATTTAACTGCTAAAAGTAGAGCAACTTTGAGGAATTTTAAAGTATATTTAGCAGCTGAAAAGTATGCTTAGCTTAACAAATAATTTTTTGCATGTTTTTACTTGTTGAAACGCCTAAAAGTATGCTTTAAATTTTACAAATAAATGGAAAGTATGAAAAAAGGCTATAATCTAAGCTTTAGAAAGAAGGAAAGCGTTACTGAATAGTTCTGCCAAAGAACGAAAATATTCTTCTGTTTGCATAAAAATTATTTGAGGGCCCACAAAGCAATTGCACCAATCTACAGAAAAAAAGACGCTGGATGGAAACACAACCTATTTACCTAGGGAATTGTGGGGTACCTATGATACATTTGCCATCAGTTGAGAGTTTTGCATTTTTGAGTTACACTCCATTATTGTAGCTCACTTGTTTTTAGCATTTCCTAGTAGCTAGATAATAATAAGAAACTATCCTGTAAATTGGTTTAAAAAAAAGGAAATATTTATTGTTTCTGTAGACAGGGCTGTCACGAAGCCTATTCATTTCTTATTTGGTTTCTGGCCTCGTTTATATTTATGTTACACCAGTTAAGTGAGATTTGATTTTATTGCAGAGGAATCTAGAATAATAGGGTTGCCATATGATACTTTTTAGGAACAGCAGCATCTTTTATGTTGTTGAGTAGCTACTCCTTCCCAATAAGTGCCTCTGTTTTACCCTTCCATCAATGTAATTAATATCAATGCTATCCTCTCTGCAGTTGATGGAATTTCTGGATGAATCATTTCTAGCAGCTGTGAAGCCTTTTAATTTCTTCTAAAAACCATAAATTCAAACATGGGGATGCATGAATTTAATTACGAAACCATGTCAGGAAACATGAAAATTAATTTAAATAAATTTTTTTATATACAAAAATGAGATTTTTGATTACAATTTAAATATTTAAATCACATAAAACAAAAGGTTTTATGCTAAACCTTTAAAATCATTAAATAAATCCCACCTAAAAGCAGGCAACGAATTTTTTCTAATTTATTTTTTTGTAGAATTTTAAATATTTAAATACAACATATTGGAAAAACAATGGCCATAATATTGTTTTAAAATATAACTACAGCAATAGTAATATTAAAATAAATCCTTATTCTAAAAGTAAGCTGCTCTATAAAATTTTTATAGAGCACAACAAATAGGGATTATTACGTTACTGAATACAAAATATTTTAGAGTACGCATGTGTGTTTTATAAATTTAAAAATAGAATATTTATTTAAAAAAAAAAGAAGAAAACCAACTAAAACTAAAGCGAGTAATTGTTGTTGAGATGAGAGCTGACAGGAGAAACAAAAAATTAATAATAAATCCTCTTAAAAGTATGCAATGGTACGATACAACAAAATAAAATTGCAAATAATGGTAAAAATTAATTGAAAATCTATTAAAACGTTAAACAGAAATTCCTATTTATAGAGAATTCTATTTATTTTATACGAATCTGGCCAATCGACAATGTTTGAAGCATATTTTTAGGTGTTATTTAATAGTGAACTTAAGTCAAGCATACCAATAAAAGCTTATGGTGTTTTAAACATTTTTATTTAACGAAAATAAGTAATCATTCTCTCCCTTCCCTTAGTTTTAAGCTTCACTTGTTCTAAAAATGCTTTACGTTAGATTCGCGCCTTGTGGTATGCATTAAAATTCAATGAAATATATTTCATATGAATTGTTTAGATGCTGTGTTGGAAATTCTTTAACAAGCACATTTAAATATGCTAGGAAAGCAAAGAATAAAAAAAAAGAACAGAAAACACATTCCCCTTCTCTACCCCCCCTCCAACTTAAATACTGCTTCAGTTAAGTGCTGTTCTCATCCTTGTACTTATTGAATGAAATGAATTTTTATCTTTGCCTGCATAGATGAATGCCAATACTTACAACATATCATTTCAATATCCATTATTATTTTATTAAAAAGTTCCACAATGGCTAGAGGGATAGAGGGGGGCCCCCGAGGGTCTAGAAGGAAATTTCTTTGAGTTTAAAATACTTTCGCTAATACAAACAACACGAACCGTTCACATATGCGTGTTTATTTGTTTCAATCTTTGATGGAAATATTTTTCACTTTTTTTTTGTTCGTCTTCTGTTAAGCATCAGTAATGTAAAGGAATGTAATCATCATTTCTAAAGGCTCACCACTTTGTTTTCTTTATCCGTTACGTATGGCAACAGCAATCATAAGACAATTGGGTAATATACTGGACGTTAAACAAAACAAAACTCGGCATTGTGATCCATGTCTTACGATTTTACGATTTCATTCCTTTAACAGAAGTATGTTTGTCAATCTTTCTGTTTTATCTTGACATATGAGGCTTAAGAGCTGCGTTTCTAATGATTTCTAGTCAAGTGTAAGGAAATGAAGTTTGTTTTGCTTCCATTTTTGCTTCTCCTCTCTGATTGTTCAGTTTCTTTTACAAACGATTTGTTGCCATTGTAACCACCACCCCTTCCCTCCCCTAGGCAAACAGATACGAGTGCTGTGTATCCTGTTTAAATGAATTTTTCTATTTGTGTGAGGCTCTCTCTGTTGCTCCGGCACACTTATCAAAATGGGCTGTTGTGCTGAGTGTTGTCTTCATGTGTGTTTGCTCTTTAAGCTTAAGAATTACGCTCCTTAAGGCTGTAAAAAAAATGGTAATAAATTAAAATTCCTTTTTTTGTTTTTGTTTTTCTTTTTGATCAGCCAGAGGAGAAGTTTGTATTTTTAAAACTTATCTACGATATCCTAAAGAGTAAGAGGAATAAACATTTCCGTACGTTCCTTCTCCCATACAATCGTACGATTGAATATTTCTTTTCGTTTTCCAATCAATAACAGGAAGTCAAGTAAAAAAGAGGGAATAAAAAAAGAATTTTCCACAGAGAGAAAATAAAACTCATCTTCATCATCATTGATTTAATAACACTTTGAAAAGCTCACTGGCTGGCTGGCTTGGCTTGGCTTTAAAATGAGGAAATTATTCTTTTTTTCTTCTTGAGAATTTAATTCTGTTCTGATAAGATTTCAACATTTTTTTTTTATTTGATGCGTAATTCGATTATAAAAAAAATTTTTTTATTCATTTTGGCAAAAGTGGAAATTGTTAAAAATCGGATTAAAAAACTTTCATTGCAAAACTTTGAGTTTAAATTTCTGCTTAAAATTTAATTGCCTTCTTTCAATAAGGGATTGATGGTCATCTAAATTCAACTTTCGTTTTTGTAATCATTAACAGACGTCGGCTTAAAGAGAACATAATAAAAATGTGAGTGTATTTGTGAGAGGCATGTGTATAACCCAGAGGAAAATTGTTAGTAATATTCAATCAAGTGTAAGCGAAAATGTTTAAGTAGTGAAAAATATAGAAATAATGTACAGCGTCAAATCCCTAAAGCCTGCGTATTTAACTTGACAAATATTGTTCCAAAAATGGACATCATTTCACATTGTGTCTTAGTGAATCTCATTAGAAAATAGCGAATCCTACTGTAATTTTTCTTTGGGTGTATAATTGATATACAAAAAAATTTCAAAAAGAAGCTACGAGAACCTGCTTCACTAAAAGCTGAGTAGCAACTGCAAGCATTTTTATGCACTTTTTAACTTACATTATTAATGTTCCTGCTCTATATGTGTAAAAAGCCGAAGATGATCTTCCCCTGAGGGACATTGGTGACCTCATAAACATGAAACATAAACTTGGTGATGTTGTACAAAAATTCAGCATCAAAAATACTGCAAGTTTTCTTTCAAATGGCAACTTCACAATCAGTTCATGGTGGAATTGCGTCCATATTCCATCATTAGAAATGCGCCTTCTTGAGCCTAACACATTGGCAAAATTACTCGCAGACCCATTTGATTTGTAAGCACTTTGCATATCATCTGGATGTCTAGAGGGGAGCAACTTTCTCTAGTTCGTGGTGGAATTACGCTCACACTCTATCGATAGAAACCAGCCTTCTTGAATCAAACACATTGGCAAAGTTCTTCACATACATTTGATTTGTAGATACTTTGCTTCATCTGGATGTCTAGAGGGGAGCAACTTTCTCTATTTCATAACCACTAAGTGGCAGAACACACGGCCTAAGTAATTTCTAGTGCCGCACAAGTTCTATTCACCCCGTTTTGTAAATGAACCACCACATGTTCACTAGTTCTCCAACTGTTAACAGCTGGTTTACGATTGCCGTTTATTATGGTAAACAAATTTATCCTCAGACCTGCTGCTTCATTTGACGCGGGTATCCTACGAGTATTCAATACCATGCGTGAGGAGCTCTGCTGTTAACGTTATTTATTATACACATAGTCCAAATCGTTTAGGATGTGTTTGGAAGAGACAAAAGTCTTTGAAAACGTGTAGGCCTAAATATACCTTCGGGGCACTGCAAGATTAAGTCGCTGACAAGCTATTACAGTGTATGTTGCGATGAGTAGAAGTTGGAGACTGTCGACCACCTTCTCTGTAACTGCCCAGTCTTAGCAAGTGGTGGTTAAGGTCCCTTGGCAGGGGCTGCTTAAAGGGTTTGAATTCTGTGTCAAGAGCCGACATCAAGGCTTTCCACAGATTCATTAGTTGCTTGAAATCGTTGAGAAGTGCTAGGGCTGCTACCATTTTTTATTTCGTTTTTGCTCTGTGTAATTCCACCGCTTTCCATTCTCTATTTCCTATTTCCTCTCCTTTTTTCCTATCCCATCTGTTATACTTCCTTTTAAGTCCTTTAACCTAACCTAACCTAACGTAATATACCTTGGCTCTCTGTTGTTTAAAAAAATGGTGGCTCGTTTTTAAAAAATCAAATACATATATACATACATAATTGGCCATTACAACCTAGCTTCTCACACCACTTATGTTGTGTGCGTTAATTTTTTTATACATGAGTGGCGAGACCTACAGTTTAAAGTCGACTCCGAACGCCAGATTTTTGAGAAGCTTTTCATGGCAATTTTTACTCTCAGAGTCTTTGCCAGAAATCTGCTGAGAGGAAGTCGCCGAAGAAATATTTTTCGTTTTGATGTCTGACCTGGGATTCGAACCCGGGCCTTTCGTCTAATAAGCCAACACACTACCTACTAGACCACGGCGACTTCTGTAAACGGCTCTGCTGTAAACGTTATTTATTATCCACATAGTCCAAATCGTTTAGGATGTGTTTGGAAGAGATAAAAGTTTTTGAAAACGTAAAGGCCTTAATATACCTTCAGGGCAGTGCGAGATTAAGTCGCTGACAGACTATTACAGAGTATGTTGCGATGAGAAGAAGTTGGAGACTGTCGATCGCTTCCTCTGTAACTGCCCAGCTCTTAGCAAATCCTTTAAGGGTTTGAATTCTGTGTCAAGAGCCAACTTTAAGGTTCTCCACAGATTCATTAGAAATGGTTGAAAAATGCTAGGCCTTCTCCCATTTTTTGTTTTGTTTTTGGTCTTTGTAATACCTCCGCTTTCCATTCTCTATTTCCTACTTCCTCTCCTTTTTTCCTATCCCATCTGTTATACTTCCTTTTAAGGACGCTGCACAATAGGTCAATTCGACCTCCGGTTACTGTACTTCTCTCAGTCGATTAGTACACGTTCTTTAACGTTACCTAACCTAATATTCCTTGGCTCTCTGTTGTTTTTAAAAAAGGTGCCTCATTTTTAGAAAATCAAAATTCGAATCGAATCATTTGCGTTCACCTTTGGAACTAAGATCCGAATATTCAATGAGATTGTTAAATCCTTTGTGCCATAAAAAGGATTTCCTGTTGATCGGCAAACTCCGTATCGTAGTGTACTGTTCCATTATCATTTTGGTTTCATAAACTCTGTAAGTTCCCAAAGGGATAAAAGAAAACTACACATACTTTAAGGAGCCTACACTGTCACAAAACATTTTTGTTTTTTATGTTTGCTTTCGTGCTACACATCAAGTTATTTCAATTAAGTAGTTGAGTACTGTACTTTGGGTGCTCATTTCATTAGTAGATTATGCCTTTTTGAAGTTCTTATAAAGTTGGTTGTTATCCTTTCTGAGGCTTTAAAGGTCAACGAGCTTCTCAATATAATATCTAGAAATTTTTAAATGAAAAGTTGTTTCATCACCTGGGTATTCTTATTTTCGATGCTTAGATTCGTAGAACAGAAAATACGACTTTTTCCTTGGTGTAGTACCGTAGCTAATCCAATTTCTTTTTAAAAGCAATGAAACCACATCTGTTAAGTTATCTTTATTCTCTCAGTAACACAATACCTTTGGCATTTAGAAGCTTGCTTTTTATGTTTTCCAAAAAAATTCTTTACTTTTTTGTAATTTCAAAATAATATGATACTCAAAATACTTCCAATTTACAAAAGTAACACAAGACCTTAAGCAAATAGAAAAGTTATCGAAACTTTAAATTCAATGTACTCGTGTAAAAGGGTTTAATGTGGCAGAGGCACTACTAGCAGCAAAGGGGCAACAAGAGAACGAAAGAGAACCGAAAATATGTTCGAAATAAAATATTTAACTTTACTAATTAAAAGAACTTGTTATAACCCCTAAAATTATACTACAACTCTTTCCTTTTTATCTCATTCACTTTTCTCTCTGTCTCTCTCCCCACTGGCCATTAAATATATGCTCCGAGGGGGTAATTTTCCTGCTTCAATTCCAATTCCAAAGAGAAAAAGAAAAATCTAAAACTCTGGACTCTGGTTTATTAACTTTATTAAACAGAATTATAATTTAATTTTCTTATTTTGTTGGTATAGGAGTTGTTGTTATTTTTGTTTTCGTATCATATTTTTATAAAAAAAAAATAAAACAAAAAATACAAAATATAAATATGCATTGCATTTAAATTTTAGTTTTTTTTTTCTTGCTTGCTTGCCTGGCAAATGTATGGCATGTGACCCGGTCATAAATTTAAAGCATACATTAAGGGGTTTTATGTGGGTTTTCTAACTCTCTTTTTGTTCTTTACATTTCTGTTTTACTTGGAGAGTGGATATTTGCTTATGATATTAAATTAAATTTTGAAAAAAAAGAGGGAATCTTTAAAATGTAATTTGTTTAAATGGTTACATCCTCCAAAGAGGAGAAACAAGAAAACAAAAAAAGAAGTGAAAAACAAGAGAAGAATTTAATTAAACTAATAAAGGAATAAAAAGAAAACAAAAAAACACAAAATTATAGAGTAAAAGTAACCTTTTTCTCTTAGGGTTTTGTTTATGCAGAGAGGGAGAGATACTCTAGAGCAGTAATAAATTATTGTCAATTGTATGAGGATTACTTAGATACAAAAATTAAAAATGAATGAACACCGTGGACCCTAAGGAATATTTTTAAAGGAGACTGCAAATATTTTAAAAGTCTTGTTAATAAGTTGACAAAGGGGGGAGAATTCATGAACTATTTCTAACATATTTTAAGGGGTTTAAAAAACACAACAAAAATTATCTACTACGTCGAGGATCCAGGTAATCGTAAACTAATGCTGCAAAAATGTCATTATGCCAATTGTTTTTGAAAGGAAATTCTAGTGAAACATTTACCGTCAATTCCGTAATTAAATGGCTGCATAAAAATCAATTTTTTTTTTACCAGGAATTAAAGATAATGTATCGGACGATAAGTGGTTTAAACAAAGCCAACCACCAAGCCCAAGTCGCCGTGGTCTAGTGGATAGTGTGTTAGCTTATTAGACAAAAGGCCCGGGTTCGAATCCCAGGTCAGACATCAAAACGAAAAATATTTCTTCGGCGACTTCCTCTCAGCGGATTTCTGGCAAAGACTCTGAGAGTAAAAATTGCCATGAAAAGCTTATCAAAAATCTGTCATTCGGAGTCGACTTTAAACTGTAGGTCCCGCCACTCAACGTATAAAATTAACGCACACAACCTAAGTGGTGTGAGAAGCTAGGTCAATAATCCTGACTGAAGGGTTGTAATGGCCAATTATGTATGTATGTATGTATCCACCAAGCCATACAACATGGCAGATTTGATTAAATGACTACATAACATAACATAATTGGCTATTTCAACCCTTTAGTCAGGATTACGGCCTAGCTTCTCAACACAACTCATGGTGTGTGTGGTAATTTTAAACATGAGTTACATGCTAACCTACTTTATTGCTTATTGCAACCCTTAGTAGGGTTTACAACCTAGCTTTTCTCACCAACCATTCATGTTTTGTTGGCTAATTTTTATCCATGACTACCCCTCCGCATATCTACTGTTTAAAGTCGTTTTCGAGTTTTTGCTGGAAATGTGTTGAGAGGAAGTCGACAAAAGGAATACTTTTCCCAATATTTCACTTTAGAAGCTCACTGTGTGAGCCAGGTATTGAACCACAGGCAATCATCTTAGAAACGAATCCATTAACTGCCAGACTACGACGATTCTATTGCATTAGTAATGAATTTACAGTTTTGAGCTTTGGTTTTGAATCACAGGCACTTATCTTAGAAACGAACCCATTAAGTACCAGACTACGACGACTATATTGCCTTAATAATGAATTTACAGTTTGAAGACAATTATGGTGGACCACTGGAAGATCATGCGCCTCCAGTCACACAATAAAAATAATGTTAAAACAAAGTACATGCCTTTTTGATGGGTTTTCAAGCATTGTTGAACATTTTTGGCATTGCCAATTGTCAAGAATCCTTGTTTAATACTGAAAAAAAAAAATTTAGGAAAGGAAAATTTATTTGAAAAATATTAAATTGAAAAAAATAAATTAAATTTAAAACAATTGTCTTTGAAAATAACCTTCCGCAATCCACATCGTAGGCAAAAAAGAAAAAAAATGCAAAAAAAACCTTTAAATAAATCGGCGAACCGACCAACCGTTTACTGATTTGCATTTGTAAAATAATAAAATTATTTACAAAAAGAAAATGTGAAAAAATCTCATGGAAATAAATATTTCACTTACAATTTAACAAAGATACCCCCGTTTATACACTTTAAATTAAAAAAAAAAAAATTGTTGCCTACTTTACGGTGTGTACCTTTTTTTTCATCCTTACGCTGTAAATCAAAACAAGAATCACAGTTGGAGAGAGAGAGAGAGAGAGCGAGAAAAGAAAGGTTATAACTGAAAAATACAAAAATAAAAAAAAAAATCCTGGAAAAAAAGAAGGAAACTAGTAATGCCAACCATGTTAAATAATTTATTAAAAAAAAAAAAAAAAGTAATAAAATGGTGGAAAAATTTGTTGTATTTAACGGAAACCGTCTTCACACAAACAACAACAACAAGACACGCTAACAAGACACAACAAAACAACCGTTATAAATGTTTTAAATATTACAAAACAATGTGACTGACAGCCATGCAGGCAGGCAGGCAGGAAGCCAGGCAAGCAAGCAAGTAGACAGGCAATCTTTAGTCCTGATGATGCTTGCTTTGGCTGACAATAACAATGTTAATAACGTTTAACGATGATGGTGAGGGGTAACGCCAAGGGGGACGGTATAGCTATGACGATAGCTATACTGACAACGGTGAAAGTGGTGACAACAGCAATGATGTTTATGATGACATTTTTCCTACTCCAAACACAACGATGAGCAGTCGCCTGAAAGTATGCTTTAAAGCAGGAATAACAGCACAGTAGTTACAAATTATTATATTTTCTCTCTGGCTATCTCTCTCTGTCTCTCTCTCTCTCCATCTCTGTACGTGTATGCGTGTGTGTGTATGGGTTTTATTTTTTTTTTTACAAAACAACTATCAACTACAGCTACAGAGTTAACCACATTACGCGGACAATAGAGGAAATCCTTTAATGACAAATACATACAAAACAACATTGTATGTATATGTGTGTGCGAGTGTGTATGTGTTTACAAAAATATTTAGCGAGAAAAAAAAGTGTTGTAGGAATCGCTGAGTTGAAAAATTTATAATTTTTGTTGTGTTGTGTTATGTTGTGTGTTTTACATTTCCGTTGCCGACTCGACTTGACTTGACTTAATTTAATAAATTTATTTTATTTTTTATAGCAAAAATAAAAAGAAAATACAATTTTATTTATTCACGAGGTATGGTTTTTATAAAGAGAAAATTAAAAAAGAGAAATCATATTTAAATATACAAATTGAAGTATACTTTTAGGTAAATATAAGCAAATTTGTTTCAAATTAAATTATAAAATAATATTTAAATTTTAAAAGATTTCTTAAAAACTATAACGGCAATCAAGGATATCAGGAACCAATAGTTTGCGTTGCATAGTTTTAGGTTCACATTCATATAAAAAGCCATCAGTTTGTAATATACTACCAAGGCAAGTGAAAGTGAAAATGGCACTCCAATAGGAAGATCTGTACCATTTTAGCTCATCTACGTATACCTTGCATTCCACATCCGTCTGTTCTTTCCAGTTCCGTCATGTATCGATATTTGGAATGTAGTTTCTATCACATGCCAATGCTAGCATTCACTTTGAGTGAAAAATGTTCACTTCCATTTCTTCAAACACACACTAGAGATAGTTATTGTAAGCACAGGCAATAAACTTCACCTCTTTTGTTCCCCTTGAATAAAAATATGGAAAGCTTAGCCTAAAATTAAAGCTAGGCCAGACTTTTCTTTTAACCGTGAAATGTTAGCCGTGAAGTGAAATGTATGAAACACTTTTGTATTGTTGTTCTACACCATTTTATGTGATCTTTTCGCCCAATTTTTTAAATCGGTTTTACATACATACAGTCAGGATTACGACCTAGCTTCTCACACCACTTATGTTGTGTGCGTTAATTTTTTTTATATATGAGTGACGGGATCTACAGTTTAAAGTCGATTCCGAACGACAAATTTTTGAGAAGCTTTTCATGGCAATTTTTACTCTCAGAGTCTTTGCCAGAAATCTGCTGAGAGGAAGTCGCCAAAGAAATATTTTTCGTTTTGATGTCTGACCTGGGATACGAACCCGGGCCTTTTGTTTAATAAGCCAACACACTACCCACTAGACCACGGCGACTTCAACTTTCAACTTATTACGATTTACCTTGGTTAAGTTTCCCAAATAGATATTGGAGGTATTCCATTTCTAAAGTTGATCCAAAAGGGGTCGAAAAAGGGGGAAAGGGGCCAAAAACGGGTAAATTGAGTGCTAAACAATCATGCCTGAACACCTGGACCCATTTTCTTGAAAATTGGGATATAGATCGAGCTTTTGTCGGTGCAGGTTATAGGCTATAAATCTTTTTAAAATTTTGATCAAAAGGGGGAAAAAAATGGGACAAAGGAAAGAAAAAATGGGCAAAAGTTAGTAATTTATGCATTAATGCTGTATTTCTTCGGTTTTAAAGGTATTTTTTTACGATTTAGCTTGGTTAAGTTTCTTAAATAGCAATTGGCGGAGTTCCATTTCTAAAGTTGAACCAAATGGGAGAAAGGGGCCAAAAACGGCTAAATTGAGTGCATAGGCAATTACGCCTGAACACCTGGACCGATTTTCTTGAAATTTGGGATATAGATCGAGCTTTTGTCGGTGCAGGTTGTAGGCTATAAATCTTTTGAAAAATTTTGACCAAAAGGGGAGAAAAATGGGGAAAAAAATTAGTACTTTATGCATAAATGCTGTATTTCATCTATTTTAAAGGGTTTTTTACGATTTAGCTTGGTTAAGTTTTCCAAATAGCTGTTGAAGGTGTTCCTTTTCTAAAGTTAAATCAAAAGGGGTTCAAAAAGGGGGAAAGAGGCGAATAGCGGGCAAATGGAATGTCTTTATATTTAAAAACTGGGTTGTTTGCTAAAACGGTTTCCGAATAATTTAAAAAATTGCATTTTTTAAGAAACCGGTTTCGAAATTGGATTTCTATTTGTTGTTATTTTTATAACCCTCGCAATGCCGGGGCTACAATCTGCTAGTAAATAAATAAATAAAATCTTATTTTTCCAAGGCCATTTAGTGTGATAACTAAAGTTCAACTCTGTATTGGTAAAGTAAAGAATTTCTTTGTTTTTTTTTATAGGTCTTAGCACAATATTTCATTGCAAATTTGTTCTGTTTCTCTGATATTCATTGTAATTCTAAACATTTCTGTTTTTTTTTTAAATTTTTTTCAGTGTATTTTTGCAATTCATGTTTAAAAACATTTTCATTAGAAAATTAATTTCTTTTTGTTTACCATTTTGTTGTAATTTTAGTTTAATTATTTAACCCTGTAGAGTTGTGTTAAATTGTTTACAAAAAAAAAAAAAGAATTGGTGATGGTTATACTTTTCTTTTAAATTTTATGTTTTTTTAATTAAAAAAAAAAATGTTTTTTTCCTTGTATTATTTTTTAAATTTTCTGTTTTTTTTAATTTAAAAAAAAATTGTTTTTCCTTGTATTATTTTTTAACAAAAGCTTTTGGTGGTGGTTAAAAAGCAATTATTTTAACACAAGTTATTCTTTTTTTTTTTTGCAATTTGTAATAAAAATAATTTTATTTTGTTTTTCTTTATAAAAAATAATAAAAACTATAGTGAATAAACATCCCTCAGGCGGCAATGGTACGCACAATAGTGATGGCAGCATTATATCGTCAACAACACAACCAGACTCGGGCTATATAGCCTTAGTAGTGATAGGCATACTACTGGGTGTATCGCTGATATCGGGTGTGGTAAGTATTGGGATTTATTTTTTTATTTCAAAAATTTTTTTTTTAGTTTTAATTTTAAATTCTTAATTTTCTTTGTACAATATTTTAGTTACTTTATAGCGGTTATCGCTATTGCAGCAGGCGTTCCATTAATTCTATGAATTTTGAAAATCCCGTGTATCGTAAAACCACCGAAGATCATTTTAGTTTGGAAAAGAATTTACCGGTGCGCATGTACCCTAGTACGGTCGATGAAGAGGTAAGCCCGCATTTAATAAATGATTTTAATTATATGAAATTTTAGAAAATAAATAAAAAATAAATTAAAACCACTAACATATTAAACGAAACGAAACGAACGTACATAATATACATATAAATAGTAAATTTATATTTAAATTTTATATAAATAGTGTTACAACAAATTAATTAAATTAAATGATAATTAGTTTTTTTCTTTTTTTTTAAAGAATGCATTTGTTTTCTTTTGTTTTTGTATATAAAATAAATTAAATTATTAAAAAAAAATAAATAAAAAACCAATCTTCCCCACCTTCCCCTCCTAAGTAGTAAATTTAAATGCGTATCACCTACTCTAATTTATTATTAAAAAAAAAATAATAATAATAATAAAAATTTAAATTAAAACTAAAAGAAAAAAACTGAAAGACAATTTTTATCGCATATTTTTGTGTTTTTTTGTTTCTTTTTTCCACAATTTTTTTTTTTTTTTTTGGGCAATTTTTTTTAGCTGCATTGTTCACAAAGAAGGCTATTTGCGCAGTATTGAGAAAAAAAGTAAAAAAAAAAAAATAAAATAAAAACTTTTATTATCATTTTATTTAGTAAAAATAAAAAATTAAAAAATAAATCTGTATAATTAAAAAAAATTATTTTTAAAACAACAAAACCAACATTACAACATATTAATTAGATTAAAGTTAAAAATAGTAAAAAAAAACTAAAAGAAATAAACAGAAAAAAAAACGAGAATAAATATTTGCAATTTCTTTGAAAATAAATTCCAATTCCATTTTGGTACTTTATATTTGCATATTTTCTTGCTGCTAAATAATTAAATAAAGTGTTGCATACTTTCAGATGTTGTAATATTTATATCATGAAAATCTCACAGCCATTTCGTTAAAATTTAAATTGTTTTTAAATTAAAACTATTTTACAAATTAGAAATTTCTTTACCTTACACTATTTCGTTTAGATAGCTACACAGGTCCACAAAAGTATACATACGATTAACAAATTTTACAAATTTCTGAATTTCTGAAAAATTATAAAGATTTTCAACTAAAACGGTTTGGTTAATTTTTTTTTTTTTCTGAAATTTGTTAACCATATGTATACTTTTGCGGTTGAGTGTACATTTTTGAATCTAGTGAACACTAAACAATTGCTTAATAGGTGCTTTGTAGTTTCATTCACTTCAAATAAAGTCTACAAAGCCAAACTAAATAAACTTTTTAAATAATATCTCTGATAGTAGTGCTTCGATGGAAAACTATAGGAAAAATCATTTAATCTGATCCACAGTGTCTCCTTAAGTGCAGTCAAGCTCCTTCTAACTACATTAAAATGCAAAAAATTTTTCTGTTGCAAATTTGTCTTGGAGACAGGCCATCATACATACATAATTGAGTCATTACAACCTTTTAGTCAGGATTACAACCTAGTTTCTCACAACACTTATGTTGTGTGTGTGTGTGTTAATTTTATACATGAGTGGCGGGACCTACAGTTTAAAGTCAATTCCGAACGATAGATTTTTGAGAAACTTTTCATGGCAATTTTTATTTACTCTCAAAGTTTTTGCAAGAAATCTGCTGAAAGAAGTAGGATTGGAGGTCATTCGGACCTTAAGAGAAATTAAGACGCATGTCGAAAAGTGATTAACCTATTAAGCCTCTTAAAGTTTAGTAGAGCCATTGTCACTACCACTAACCGTATCTTCAGCAGCTTATACTATGTTCAGACAGGCATTTTTATTAAGTTCAGACATATAATATGTATGCGCAATATTTATTTGACAGGGGTTGTTTCAACAATATTGTTTTTTTTTTTAATTGTTGACATTTGAGTTGTCAAATATCAATTGAAAGTGATCGGAATATTGAAATAAGGTCACTGAACGTAGTTATGACAGTTCAATTGTATTTAAAGTTTTACTCAATATTATTGCGCAATAAGTAATTAAAACTTTATATGAAATATTGAGCAAAATAATATTGTTTATTGTGATTTGCGCAATAAAAGTGCCTGTTTGAACATAGTATTACTCCTCAGTACAGTCTAATATTCTAAGATTTCATGGCTCTTTCTATGATTTTTTTTAACTACTGCTGCCATAGGTATAGATGCTTATGGATTGCATATAAACAATGACTTCTTAACAAGGTCTCACTGTATTATATGAAATGTATGTGTCTCTAGACACACAGCAATAATAACACTATGCAACAAAATGGCATAGTGTAGGTTGTGAGTTTTGTTGAGAAGATCTGAAAAATATTTTTTTTTATAATTCTCAAACTCTTCAAACTTTTTTTATTTGACAAAAACTTTTTTTATACTTTATTTACAAATTTCTGGATTACTCAAACATTTCTCGTCCTATTTTCAAAATTTAAATCTTGTTGGAAAAGTGAGATATAAACCTTTTAAACGGCATATATCTATTATTCGACTTAAAATGCTATGAGATTTGATGAGGTAAACTTAGAAAATTCGAATTTTTTCAAACTTGAAAAAATATGAAAAAAAATCAAATTTTCCAGGATTACCTCATCAAATTTTATAGCACATTAAATCAAATAATAGATATCTGTATACCGCTTTAAAGGTCTGTCTCTCTCCTTTTAAACAAGATTTAATTTAAATTTTGGAAATCGGGTCAGAAATGTTTGAATAATCCAGAAATTTGTACGTAAATTGAAAAAAAAAACAGTTTTCGTCAAATAAAACAAGTTTGGAGGGTTCAAGAAATATAAAAAAATGATATTTTTTAGATCCACTCAACTAACTGAACAACGTGGACTATGTAATTGCTCGGATGAATTTTAACTGTAGCACCGTGATAAGTTACTTCTGTAGTCGTTCACAAATTAGAACCGCTTTGTTTTTGAGGCAATTCTAAAATCTGAAAGTTTTTTCTTTTTTTTTTTGTACACGCGTATCATATTTCTCAAATAAACTGGCCACAAAATACATAAATGCGACAAAGAAAAGCATTAAATACGGAAAAACGTATATAATTTGGGGATTCCCCATTTGAGAATTTTTTGTGTTAAAACAGCAAAAAAAAACCCGTTAAGAAATTAGAATTTTATATTCGATTTTTAAAGCGTATAATGTATTGCAGGCACTGATTCTAAGTTCTGTAATTTCTAATTACTGGAGGTTCTAATTTGTGAGCTACTATTGTAGCACGAAATTAATACTTCATTGGCATTGGAAAATTTTTTACCTCAATTTTTGTGAATTTTTTAAAACTGAAATGATGTGAAAAATCAAATAAAACTTACCTTTGCAAGAAGAAACCTGTAAGACTAAAGAAAAAAAAAAATTTAATTAAAAAATAAAAATTTTAATTAAAAAATAAAAATTTTTGTGACCCTGTGTAATTAAATTTTTAATAAATTATTGACAAACAAATTCAATTTAAAAAAATTTTTTTTTTTTTTGAAAACACTGCAAATATTTATTCTTAAATTAAAGAAGAAAAATAAAATAAATTTAAAGAAACACAAAATACGTAGAAAAATTGAAAATAAAAATTTTTATTAAAACAAAAACAAAAAAAAATAAATAAAAAACAAAAAATATTTTTAAGATTCATAAGATTTAAGTATTGATTGTATTTGTATGCTATTGTATTGTATTTTAATATTAAAAAAAAATTTTTTGATTTTTAATAATTAAGGTTCCTTTAACTACATAAAGAGAAAAATTTTAACAAAAAAAAAAAGGAAAAATAATAATGAAGTCTTAATTTAATTACAAGCGAGCATTAATTTCATAATGAATTTATGGTTTCAATTTCCAATTTTTTTTTTGTTGTTTTTTATTACAAAAGAAAAATTTATAATTAAAAACAAAAGGCAGGTGTTGTTGTTATTAATTTATTAACACAACAACAACAACTCATTCTTTGTATTGCGGTATTAATTTTGTTGTTTTTTTTTTTTATACGAACGATTGTTTTCCAATGAATTATTTTAATGAATGACAACAGTATGAACCAATCCCCCCCCTTTCCCCTTGCAACGGGAGGGTGGGGGGGGGGGGGGATTAATGAATAATTTTATATGAATTTAAATAATCGTTTGTTTTTCGAAATTGTTTAATAACAATCGCATTTCTCTGTCTCTCTCTGTCTCTCTCTTTCTTTCTCGAACTCTTTGTATTTATTCTTCTGCCAAATGTTTGTTTTTTTGTGTTTAATTATTAAAAATAATAATAAAATAAAAATAAAAATAAACATTTAATACAACAATTTTGTTTTGTATGAATGAGAGTTTTCGTGTTATTTAAAGTAATTAAAAAGCATATTAAATAACAGAAACACCAACAACAAAAATGTTGTATAAAATGCTTTGAGAGAACAAAGAAAGAAAAACAAAAAACGAAAGAAATATAATAAAAAAGGCAGGATATTTTTTCCATCATATTCACATACAATTCAGTGGTAAGTTAATAACAAAAAAAAGCGCTTAAAAATTAAAAAAAAAAATTAAAAATTATTTATTAACCTGGTCTATTGTTTTCTTTCTTTTTTTCCTCTTTTTATTTTATATTTACAATTGAATTAGTTTTTTTTTATTTACAATTAAAACAGTGAAACCACGAAAAAAGTTCTTCCAAATATAATTACACTAATACCCCGGCTTGTGTCGCCTCGTTCTGCGTTTGCTTCGAAGTTGTGCCTCGTTAATACGAAAATGTTTGTACAAATCTAAAACACAGAAAAAGGGGATTTCCCGTTCAAATCTAGTGCAAATTCCAAGTTGTGTCTTTTTAAAATTTCCTTGTTATGTTTTGTTTTTGCATTACTCCAATGAATTGTTATATTTTTACAATAATAAAAACTATTTTAAAAGAAAATTTAATATTTTTAATAGAAAAATCCATTTTTTCAGCTAAAATTATAAATCTCGTCTTGTCGGGGTATTGTGTACTGACTTTCCTAATGTTTTTATAACAAAGTCTCCTAGCCATTCAAAGTACAGTAAGACCCCGCTTAACACTGCTCTGCTTAAAGCTGTTTCAGTATTGCGCGGTAGTATTTGGATGCCCCTAAATCGCATACTGTATTGATACTTGCTGTAAATGTATGGAAATGAAACGGCCATACACCAATCAAACGTGGTGTACTATATACCGACAGTGTCTAATATGATTCTTTTTCAATGCTCTTTTGTTAGTCAGTACAGAACGGAGATCAGCAATGAGTATTCAAAACGATGAGTAGATTCAAGTCATACTTATAATTTCTGACACTAATACACATTCATTCTTATTTTAATATCATACTCATACTCAAAGTTGAAAGTACTCGTCGTATTCATACTTAACAATACGCATTATGTTATTGACTGCAACTCGTCTCTACTTAACATTTACACGAAGTACAAAATAAGTATGATTCGTGTAAGAGTACTGCAATACTCACAAGAAGATTGTATATATGCTTTGCTTGTTGTCTTTGTCTTTCCTTTCTTCTTTATTTGTATATGTAACAACAACAAAGGCTGTAAATTTTGATGAATAATTCGAATCACTCGAATCACTTATAAGTATTTTAAGTATTTGTCTAAATTTATGAATTAGAATAAGTAGGCGGATAAATCAAACATATTTCGAATGCTGTGAGTTTGATGTCAACGTTGAACTCATACTCATTGCAACCTATACTTAGAAAACAATGTTGTAGTGAGTACGAATGAATCAGAGTAGTTGAATTTCAATTCTATTGATTCATTCATACTCAAAATTGTATGAGTGCTTATGAGTAGCGGAAAAGCTATTCATTGCTGATCTCTGGTCCAGAATAAAGATTTCAACTGGTTTTTCCGAAGTCGCAATGTATTCGCATATGTTCATACGTGATAAGTTGCATCGTTTAAAACGGTTTCATTTAGCGCTGGAACTTATTGGAACGTAACCCCCGCATTAAGCGGAGTCTTACTGTAAAGTTAACAGACGCAACATATGTAAGTGGTGTGAGAAAGCAGGTTCATAATCCTGATTGAAGGATTGTAATGGCCAATTATGTATGTTAGCGTGTTATAACTGCCTTTAAAGGCAGACACAGCCTGCTGCCATAGGTACAGTTGCTTATAGATTTTATATAAACAATAACTTCTTAACAAGGTTCCACTGTATTATTATAAATTAATGGAGATTAATGTTAATGGTTTTAATATTTAATTTAATTGATTTCTCTTTCTGTTTTTGTTCTTTACACATTTTTTTTTTTATGAAATTTAATTTATTACCGTACAAGTGATATTTTTTTATTGTAAAAATATACCACAATAGACTTTTGTCCTTCAAATATGAACCCTCTTTCAGCTTTTATCTTCGATAATAATATCAATTTTTAGCTTTTTAGACAATGTGTCCCTCCTGCTTGTGTTTATATTGTCAATCATCATATCAATCATTGTCAAGCAAAAGCAGTGACAACTTGTTACCACCGAAAACAAATATTTATTCTCTCTCCTTTAATTTCTTTTGTCTGTTCTGTCTTTAACTAGAGAAAAGGGTTACCATATGCTTTCTATAGCATTATTAAATTGAAATTATTGTTTTTTCTTTGTTTTTCTTTCTTTCCTTTTTAATTTAATAGAAAAAGTTAAATATGCCTACCATTCATCCAACCATGAATCCATCAATCATAAAATTGTCTCTTCAAAAACAATAATTTTTGTGTACAATTTAATGATTGATGAAACAGATATTTTCCTTTGAATTAAATTTGAATGATGGGGCTTAATTAAGCAGTTCAATTAGAATCCTTTTTTTTACGCTAAAGAGGAGTAAATGTACCTCACCGCTCCATAGGCGTAGTCGTCACTATTACCCGTGTGTGGAGCCCTCACCCACTAAGTTTCCCCCTCTTTTGGACCGATTACTTCGAAGTAGAGTCCATCTGGCCATTTGGCCCTTTTACATTCATATCCACGTCCGGATTGCGCAACAAAATCCGATAAGATGTTTAAACATCCACTCTACTTCTCTCATCCAAGTGAATTTTTTTCTTGATTTTAGTAAGATTTCAGCTTAGCTGGCTATGCCATTACACCCCTTCAGTCAGGATTACGACCTAGCGTTAATTTTATACATGAGTAGCGGGACCTACCGTTTAAAGTCGACTCCGAACGACAGATTTTTGAGAAGCTTTTGATGGCAATTTTTACTCTCAGAGTCTTTGCCAGAAATCTGCTGAGAGGAAGTCGCCGAAGAAATATTTTTCGTTTTGATGTCTGACCTGGTATACGAACCCGGGCCTTTCGTCTAATAAGAAAACACACTACCCACTAGACCACGGCGACTTAGCTGGCTATGCTATTTCCAATTGTACAGTACAGACGTCGACTTTAGCCTCAAGATCCCTTCTTTCCATTCTCCATATCTCTCCGTTGAAAGAAAGTATATTCCGCATCATCTTAGATGCAACTTGGTCGTGTTATCTTCCCCATTTTAAACAAGTACTTACAAACATAACCTTATGCAGATATCAATTGTGTCAGATAGTGGTTAATCTCACCAAATTTACTCTCCATTCAGCGGAGTAATATCTGGGAGAAGTTTTGTAATCCATCTACCAGGCGTCTCAGTGTTCCATTCCTCTTGCCATTGTTGTATGATTTGTTTTCATTCATCATCGACATTTATTAACTCTCCGTGCATCCTTAAAGTACCCTACAACGGCACAGGTGACTTTCTAGTCCTTTAGAAGGGTGTAAGGAGAGTCAATCAAAGAAGTTTAATTCAAGGCAATCCCAGTCCACATATGGAATTAACAAATCTCAGTTAATTAATCCGTTTTTTTTTTTTTTAATAATTTTTTAATGCTTATTCTCTGCTGATGTATGTACACTGAGCACCATAAGAGAGTCAACACTCACTATAAGTTTAAATTTTCTATTATAAAAAACATGCTTAAAGCACAACAATAATTTTCTTTTTTTACTTTTCTCGCTATCCTAAGAAAATAAATTATTTTAGTGGTGTTTATTCACTTTTGGCACTCAGTGTATGTTTGCACATATGTTGCCATTGTATATGTACATCTAGCCAAACAATTTAAACATTTAATAACACTTGCAAACATTTTTTAATTAAATTTTAATACAGAAAAAAAAACTCCATTTTGTTTAACGATTATCAGTTTCCAGTTCAATGCTTGGTACTGTGAAAACCTGGCTCCATTGCCATTAAAGCCATTTTGTTTGACTATTTTTTCTCACTCTCTCTCTCTCACTCTCCTTCCCTATAGGAATGTCCTCTGTGAATGTGGTTTAATAAATATTTGAAAATATTTTTTCACTTCTACTTCTACAAATTGCCATGAAAACAACCGCAATTAATTAAATAATGCCAGATTATTTCTGTCTTTCTCTCTCTCTCTCTCTCTCTCTCTCCATCTCTCTCTCTTACTCTTTTAGCAGAATTTTTATAAATTCCATTTTAAATGATAAATTGCACTTGAGTACATAAGTCCCCCCCCCCTCTCTCTGTCTGATTTTTTTAATAGGAACTAATTGAATTTAATTTTTCATAAAAGAATAGAAAATATTTTAGAAAATCGACAGCAGCAATAAACCAAAAGAATTTAAATTCAATTATGAAAAGATAAAATTCCAAGAATCTACTTTATTTTTCAAATATTTCTTATCTAACACCCGCTCTATTTCCGTTTCCCAACCAATGTTCAATTGTTGAAACAGAAATATACTCGAATTGCAGTTGTATTTATACCAGAGATCAGCAATGAATTGTTCTTACGCTATTCATAAGCACTCATGCAATTTTGAGTATCAGTGAAGCAACAGAATTGAAATGCAATTACTCTGATTCATTCGTACTCACTACAACATTGATTTATAAGTAGAGGTTACAATGAGTATGAGTACAACGTTGACATTAAACTCACAACATTCGAAATATGTTTGATTCATACGCCTACTAATTCTGATTCATAAATTTAGAAAAATACTTATAATATTTATAAATGATTCGAATCACTCGAATCATATATCAAAATTTATAGCCTTTTATCCTTGTTGCATATATAAAAAAAAAAGAAAGGGAAGACAAAGACAACAAGCAAAGCATACACACAATCTTCTTGTGAGTATTGCAGTACTCGTACGCGAATCATACTTATTTTGTACTTCGTGTAAATGTTAAGTAGAGACGAGTCGAAGTTAATGACATCATGAGTATTGTTAAGTATAAGTACGACGAGTACTTCCAACTTTGAGTATGAGTATCATATTAAAATAAGTGTGAATGCGTATAAGTATTTGAAATTATAAGTATGACTCGAATCTACTCATCGTTTTACTTATACTTATTGCTGATCTCTGATTCATACCAAATACAGCAAAGTTCGATGAATATCGCCATGGCATACTAATGTGCCCTCATGTCTGCTGTCAAATTTCAAGCAGATTTTCTTAAATACTCGTACTCACTTCAAATGAATCAATTGTATTCAGTGTAGTTTGCTTGCAATCTTACGAATTTCAGAATATATGCCTGAGAGATTTTTGAAGTTCTCAATTTATTAATATCCTGCGGAGAGAGTCCTTTATTATCTGAGGGATTTGCCATCGACCAAAGAATTTACAAAATTTTGTCAAAAACTGTCTATAAAACTGGTAATTCAGACGTGATCACTTTTCAGATATTATAGGGTGGTTACGATCGTCATAAACGACAATTTAAAGAAACTAGAAATGTTACAGATGTAATCTAGCCTGTGTGTCATCACTTATCACCACCCATACACTTAAAGTCTAACTCACGCAAAGACGCAAAGACTCACCACTTACATCATCGCAGTTATGCTTAGTGAACGCTAGACAACCAGGGTTTTCAATGCAGGTTTTTCGTACAAAACGTTCTTTAGCCTTGCAGTTGAATTCTCACTCGATTGTTACATTAATCAGTAGAATTATAGCATATGACACTCGGAGGAGCCAGAAGAGACTGTAAAATGAACTGGAGAGCAAGAAATTTACTGTTTGGTTCGCATTATGAGATATACTGGGTGTCGTTGGTCCGTACTATATCGAAAATGATGCCGAAAGAATTACTTTAGAATGCTACGACTACTGAGTCGTTAGTAACTTTTTCTGACAACCAGTAAAATTATCGCATATGACACTCGCAGGAGCCAGAAGAGACTGAAAAATGAACTGGAGAGCAAGAAACTTACTGTTTGGTTCGCATTATAAAATGTAGTAGGTGTCGTTGGTCGATACTTTATCGAAAATGACGCCGAGTTATGTGGTTTCTATAGAACGATGCCGTGTTTTGCAGAATACAACCGATTTATCTTTATTGCATAAGAGTTACTGTCAAATGGCTATCAAAATTATGCAATTTAATGCAAAAACTTTCTTGCCGTTGGGCTTCGATCGAAGGCCTAACCGTGAAGCATTGTAAAATCTACTTTGGGTATATTAGCTCCCAGATAGGTACAATACATACATAATTTTATCATTATAAGCCTTCAGTTAGGATTACGACCTAGCTTCTCACACCACTTATGTTGTGAGCGTTAATTTTATATATGGGTCGAGGGACCTATAGACTTTTGATGGCAATTTTCTATTTACTCTCAAAGTTTTTGCTAGAAATCATGCTGGGAGGAAATTGCTGAAGAAATATTTTGGATTTGAACTTGGGTCTTACCTACTAGATTACGACCTCTTCAGATACCTTTTGAAATTTACGGAAAAACGCTTGAAATGTATCTTTAAATGATAAACATTCGTAAAAAAAAATCCATAAAAGTTGTTCAAACATTGTGGTGAAATGAAAATCTCCACAGAATTGTTTAGTTTAAGTTTACTTTTGAAACCGAAAAAAAAACTGTATAATCCCGTAGCAATTGTAATATTTACTAGTTTTTTTTTTTAATTTTAATTCTAATATTTATTTATTCTATGTCTACTTAATTTTAATTATTTTCTATTTAAGATTTTAATTTAATTTTAATTTAATTATTTTTAATAATTTTTATTTTTATTTTTTTTATTTCTTAATTATTAGTGTGAATAATAATCCTTTAACATGTTTAACTAATGAAATTTTTTTTCTTTTGTTTTTTTTTCTCTCCCCTTTTCTTTTTTATTTGCTTCTCTTTACAGTCCAAAGAACCTTTAAAGGAAGTGGGCACTGAGTGTGTTTAAATTTCAAAACAAAACAAACAAAAAAAAAATCACAAAATTTAAAAAAAAAAGAAATTCATTTCAAACAAAATTCAGTTTTTTTTTTTCTTTCGTTTTTATCATAAACAATTAGAATTTCTAAAAGAATTGCATAAAAAAACATTTTCAAACTGAAAAAGAGAAGAAAAAATTCTTTGTCTTCTGTATACAAATTAAAAGAAAAAAAATCATGCTGATCATTCAACTAAAAGGAAAAACAAAAACAAGAAACAACAACTCAATTTTCTGTACATTTTTCTGTTTTAGGAAATGAATTGAACTCCAAAAGAAACACACACACACACACACACACTCTCGCCCATGCACACCACACTTACTTTTAAGCGTAACTACAAACACAAACATCAAAAGATATGCAAAGAAAAAACAAAATTCTTCCTTTTGTAAGACATAAAACACACCACAAAAGCAAAACAACACCATAACACCACGCATGTAGCCAACAACGAGAGCAGCATCAGCTGTAAAAACTACCACAAACAAGAACATCAACAACGACCACAACTTTAACCACAACAACAACAATCATTAATAAATACTGTTATAAAATAAAAATGGTTGCTTTAAATAAAGCAAAACACTTACAAACACTAATAAAAGTACAGTTACGTACGTAGTAACGTACACTATATGTACATTGTACGTACTGAGTACGTACATAAAAGTCTCTCTTACTTACTTACGGTTTCGCCTTACACTTATACATATGCAATTATATATGCTGCGACGACTTAAGCACGTTAACAACCTACACAACAATCAACTCAATATTCCTCTTGTGGTCATTTAACTTGAAATTTGAGAGCAAATCAACAACAACAAAGAAAGAAAGATAAAAATCCTGCCAATTTTTCTTTAAGAAAAACAAAAACAAAACAAAAACTCTATATACACGCGCACACGTCCACACACACACACACACACACAGTTTTATAAAGAGAAAATTTTAATTGAATTTAATTTGATTACGATTTTCATTTTTATTTGTTCATTTTTTTTGTTTTTCTTTGGTTTTTTTTATAAGAAATTTATAAAATTTCTATTAAACTTGTTAAAAAGAGAAATATTTTAAATTAAGTTTTGAAATTATAAAACAAAAAAAACAACAACAACAATAATATATAAATAAATAATAAAATAAGAACAAGAAAACTGTGTAAATATTTGCATAAATTTATAGAACTTTTTAAAGAAAACAATAGAAAAACAAAACACAAACACATGTTTTAAGTAAAATTTAAGCAAAAACAAAAAAAAAAAAATTGAAAAAATTTAAATTAAAGAGAAAAAATCATTTGCATCTTCATCATAAATAAAATAAATAAATTAAATAAACAGGTTTATTTAAATAAAAAATGTTATAAAATAATTAAAATTAAAAAATAAAATAAAAAAAAATGTAACACACAATAATATTGTAGACAAAATTATAGGAAAATTTATCTTTAAGAAATAATCCTATTCCTCACCCACTCCCCAACCCTATATATGATGTATAAAACTATTTTTGCATAGGAATTCAATGAATTTGATTTCGTGAATGTATCGAAATTAAATTCTCTTCTTCTTTTTTTTTTTTTTTGCTTTGATTTTCTTTAAATACAAGAATTTTTATGAAATCTTTTAAATCGTATAAAATCAAATAAATTGCAATTGATACACACAAAAATTCTTTAAAAATCAAAAATAATTCTTTGAAAAAATTTAAAATTAAAATCTTTTTTATTTAAATAATTAACCCTCTAGAGTCCAAGACCTTTGTAAACGGCTTAAGGCTCATTTATTCGCTTTATTTTGCTTTGTACCTACCTTTAAACGGCTTAAGGCTCATTTATTCGCTTTATTTTGCTTTGTTTTTGTATTTTGATTAATTCAGAGAAGTCCAAAAATTATTTTTATTACATTTGCAACCCGATTTGACCAAAAAAAGTCCTTTTTTTAATTTCATTTACTTTTAAAACAAATCAAACGGAAACAAATATTTTTTAACTCGAAAAAAAAATTGGGCACTAGAGGGTTAAAGCGGCCATGAGCCATTAAAGTTCATTCATTTTCATAATAATTTCCATAATAAATCTCCCCTGAACAAGACTTCTATGAACAAATACATAAAAATTGATTAAATTTCTAACATACAGTCACATGAAACAAATATTTGCCGAAAATATTTAAGCAATTCTATTATAGAGAAAATAATAAAACAAATGGTTTAACAATAATAAGGAAAATTAAATTTTTAATACTTTTGTAAGTAATAAACCTAATTATTCTCGAGAAAAATTTTTTAATTCAGAAAAAAAATTGGGCACTAAAGGGTTAAAGCGGGCAGTTAGCCATTGAAGTTCTATATGATCTTAAATTTTATTTGAGAAAATGTTCATGCAAGTTCATAATAATTTCCATAATAAATCTCCCATGAATAAGTCTTCTATGAACAAATACATTAAAATTTATTAAATTCTAACATACGGTCATATGAGGCAAATATTTACTGGATACAAACTAACGTAAGCATTACTCTTCTAGAGAAAATAATAAAACAAATGGAGAAGTAATAATAATAAGGAAAATTTAATGTTCAATACTTTTGTAAGCAATAAATAAACCTCTTCATTATAATTATTATCGAATGTGGTCACACTAGACAAATATTTGGTGAAAAGCACAAAATTAGTTTAAATTTACAAGGCTAATGACAGAAATCCATTATTAATTAATGCTTTATTAGTTGGCAGATCCACTCTAAAAATACATCTTCAAAAAGCTCATTATCTTTATCTCTGCCATGAGCTGGATGGAGTGAGTCTACATAAAGCTACCCAAGTGAGTGAGTCTACATAAAGCTACGTTTCCTGTGCCCAACTGTGATTAGATTTCAACCTAGTTTGATAGATTCTTCCACAATTGACTCATTTCCAGTACTAGACACCACATTATCTTTAGAAAGGGATTGCCATTGAGCTATAAATATCTCATAATAAAATTTGGTCTATGGCATCATATTCGATCTATTACAGCGCATGAAACCTACCAAACATCTTTCTGTAGTTCTTGAGAAAATGTAGCGCTGCTTACTTCCAACTTGGTGTCACATTCATTAAAGATGTTTTGCGTTGAAACCTCTCGTCAACACTTAGAGGTTTTTTTTACGTTCAAAGTTTATAGGAGAGAAACAAAAAACGAACAGGACAGTTAACAGTTTCTATTCTATGACTCTTGGTATTTCCTTGTTAAGCAATATATAGGAAGCCTTTAAAATGTCTTGAACTAATTGCTTTGCCTGTTAACACATTCGCTGCCAAGCCTAAATTATATGAAGTCATTCCCATTCAAATATAATCATTTACAAGCAAAAAAAACCAAAAACAAGTATACTCGTCATTGGTATTTGCGTATGCGTTTTAGTAGAAAAACAAATAATAAATCACGCAGATGGATAAAATAAAGAAAATGAAATAAAACGTGACACATCGTGCAAATTGGCAACACTTAGAAATTCACTGTTGTCGATTAGCAAAAAAAAAAAAATTGCTAATCCATAAGGCTTCACGTTATAATATATTTAAAGAATGACGAGTATACTCGTCTTGGCAGTGTGGAATACCCTGTTAAAGACGAGTATATTCGTCCTTAGCAGCGAATGTGTTAAGGAAACAATACTGTGTTAATACTGTTAATACAGCTAATACTGTTATATACTGTGTTGTTTTATGGGAAGTAAATGTTTAGAAAATTATGAAAAATATTTTTTTCATCAAGTATTTGCTTAATGTGACCATGTCCGTACTCTATAAAATGTTCATTAAATTCTGAAAAAAAAAAACGTTTAAAACGGGAAATATTTTTTCATAAATATTTGCTTAATGTGACCGTCTCCGCTACTCTACAAAATGTTCATTAAATTCTGAAAGAAAAACGTTTAAAATTCCCTATGATAAATTGATTCCATAAAAATGTTTCTTCAAAATTCTATCACATACGTTTTATAGATTAGATTGGGATGGACTGGGTGGAGGAGAGGGGTTTTATTTCTTTAAAACCATATTTTAATTAATTTTTGTTTTTTTCGTTTCTTTTTTTTATAATTTTATTTTAAATTCCTAGATTCATAGTTATCATGTTATAGTTTAAATTGCCCCATTAAGAAAAGCACACTACACTTGTAAAATTAATTTTCCCCCAAAAACCACTTCTAAAAAATAAAAATTAAAACATTTTAGCTTAATAAGTGTAATAAAAATTTAAGAAAAAAAAAGAAGAAAAAACACAAAAAAAATTGTAAAACTTTTTAAAAACAAAAAATACCTAAAAACACCATAAAAACTAAGAAAAAAAAATTGTATTAAATGTGAAATTGTAAAATTAAAAAGAAAAAAAAAAAATTGAATTTAATTTAAAATTTAAAAATTTAAATAAAATAAAAAATAAATTTTAAATTTAAATTAAATTAAAAAAAAATGTAAATTTAAGAAGACAACAACAACAACAACATCAACAACAGTAACAGTAATATTGTAAATTAAAAATAAATAAAAAATAAAAATTAAATAAAAAAAAAAATATAAAACAACAATAAAAGTAAACAAATTAATGAGAAGAAGCTGGTAATAAATATAAATTAAAAATAAATACAGACAAACAAACAAGCAAACAAATAATAACAGCAACAACAACAACTAAAAATAAAATAAAATACAAATAAAATACAATTAAACACTAAATTAAAAATGAAAAAATTAAACAAACAAATAAATGCTCAATGTAAACTTTAATGGATAACAACAAATATTTTAATTCAATAACGGAAATGAAATCAACAACAACATCAACAACAATTAAATTATAAATAATTAAAAAAATAAAAATTAAAAAATAAAACATTTTTTTTTGTGAAATAAAGTAAAAGAAAGAAAATAAAAATAAATTGTAATTAAAATAAATAAAACAAGAAAATTTTGTTTTTAATTTTATTTAAAGGTTGATTACATACACACATAAAAGAAGTGGTAAAGGTAAGCTTGCCTTACAAGCTATTAAATCAGGTTCTCTTACTACCAACTAGAGATTAGCAATGAATATTCAAAAAGACAAGTAGAATTGAATCAAACTCATACTATTCATATTCACAATTTGAAGTGCCCATCATATTCATACTAACCGACACAACACGTACAGGGTGGCTGATATATAAAGCGCTATATTTTTTAAATTTTATTGTTCAAAAGCAAAAAATGTTGGAAATATCATCAAATTTTAGAATCCGTTTAGATTTGTTCAAATTGGCCACCTTTGATACGAATTATGGCCTTTCAACGAACAACCAAGCCATCACAGGCTGCTCGAAAGTGGCTCTGCGGTATTCCGGTCCATTCCCGGCGAAGCGCCATCTTGAGATGATCGACACTTTGGTATTTTTTAGTGAGAACCTTACTCTTCAAAATGCCGCAGGCAACGGATTGAGGTCCAGAGATTTTGGTGGCCATTATGCGAAAGAAATAAAGAGAGGAGCCTCCTTTTTAAGACATTCTTGGTTAACGTGTGCTGAGTGCGGTGATACTGAGTCTTGTTGGAATGTGCATGGTCGGCGGCCGAAATGTTTGTTTGCCCTGGGCTTCAATACTGTATTTAAGACATTTTCCCGATAATATTCGGCATTTATTTTGAACCCACGGGCAATGAATACGAGCAGGGAGCGACAATCGGTCGTTACGGCTTCGCACACCATTACCATCGGCGGCGCTTGAGTTCTGGTGGCCAATCGCAGGTGTAAATTTTTAGCTGACCTCTTTGGCAAGTAAATCCGATCATTTTGTTTGTCCACTCAACTGCTCAATTTGGAATGGCTTCTCATCGGAGAAAACCAAATTCCGTAACTTGCGACTTTCGTACAAGCGAAGTAACTCATTGGCCCATTCCAGTCTAACTTTTTTTTGTCCATCGGTGAGCTCTTGCACTTTGTTTGAACTTCACTGGCTTTAGTCCAAATTCATTTTTCAATATGTGCTGCATCCGTTCTTGCGATATGTCGAGCTCACGAGCAATTTTTCTATCACTGCGGCTTGGATTTCGATTAGATCTGGCCTTCACTTTTCGGCTCATTTCTGGTGTTACCGATTTTTTTTCGTCCACTTTTTGGACGCGATGCAACACTGCCAGTATTACGGCGGTAAGGAGCATTTGTACGATAAACAAAAGATTTATTCACATTTAAATGGTGGATGGCTCTAACGGCAGCTATCTGCGGTTTTCCAGCCAAATATAAAGCAATCACACTATTACGCTTGAATTCGATACGAATAACTTTTTTTTTGAACACACTAGATCAAAATGCTTTTGTAAGCTTGTAAATAATAAAATGAACTGTCACTGGAATAAATCTGTCAGCTGTTAGACGAGCGGTTTACAAATGATAACAACCTGAAGTTGGTTGCAATACATATCATCCACCCTGTACAGTGGGGAGCACAAATGTCGATGAAGTCGTTTTACGTAAAAATTGCATATTGAGTCAAAACGGGCGCAAATAACAAATTAAAACTGCTCAAATAAATTGGTTAATTGGTCGAAATTCATCATTTAAGTTAGATTGTAAACTCCTAATATACAAATCAATATTAAAACCCATTTGGTGTTATGGAGTACTGCCATGGGGTAATGCCTCAGCTACAAACATGGAGAAAATTCAGAAGCGCCAAAATAAAAAACTTTAATATTCATAAAGGTCTAGATGACCCGCTGGTTGAAATGAAAATTATCCATTGGCCCGTGGTATTTTAATAAAATAAAATTTTAAATAGAAAGCATCATCAAGCTCTAAGAATAAAATAAACAAGGGAAAGGCAACTCGCATGTACTCAATTTTGCACGTCTACATTTTATGATGTTTGCTAGCTAAAACGAAATCAAAAACTACCGGGGATGGCCCCTACTCATGCATTTCATTGTGGAGGTTTATGAAAATAGGTTATAGGAAGGTGGAGAGAGGGAGTAGTATTTATGGACATTTGATTTAAACTTACCAATATCGTAACTGATGGGAAAAACTTCCGCAAGAAGATCATTCCACAAGCGAGCAGTGCGGGCAATAAATAAATTTTCCCTGTAATACATTGTGCAGTTCATTTGACAATGAACCACAAAAATATGTGATTATCGGATAACAAGCCCCATACCTCTCGAGAACACCTCCCATTATAGTACCGACAGAACAATGAAGCACACTCCTCATTGCGACAATGCTCCAACGAATATAAAGTTGGATACCTTAGTGTCATTAATACGCACCTTCACGCGGTCGAGAAGCTTCAAAATAAACTTTGAAGCACCGGCCCATACATGAGAGTTATACTCCATCCGAGGGCGGATAAAGGTCTTGTAAATAGTAAGAACGTCGGATGGAGTGAAGTATTTTCTACACCTACTGTGCTTCTCGCAAAGCAGGTGGCCAAGTTTGCTGCGACTATACTTAATGCTCTCTCTCGTTGGCACATTGTACGTTCTGGTCACTCCACAATTCTGGAGATTGACCCGGTGGTCCCTGGGAACATGGACTTTTTTCCTGTTGAACATTGTCTTGATAGATGTGTCCACTCTCTGATTCCGAGTGGGGATGACTGGAATCCTGATACGATCGTCCCCCCGGCTGTCCTGGATATATATACTGACGGCTCTAAACTCGAGGTTGGGGTCGGAAGTGGTGTCTATCCTAGGAAACTGGACCTGAATATTTCCCTCCGTCTGCCAGACTACTGCAGTGTGTTTCAGGCGGAGGTGATGGCAATTTACCGGGCCGCTCATAGGATCCTCGTTAACGACGCTCCTTTCAGTCGCGTCTCGATCTTTTCGGACAGCCAGGCTGCGAAAAGATCTCTGTCGGGGTTCGTGATCAACTCTAGGATCGTTAGGGAATGTCGCCGCTGTCTCGACCTAGTCTCGGGGAGCTTTACCGGTGTCTCTCTGGTGTAGCTCCCCGGGCACAGTGATATTCCGGGAAACTGTAGGGTCGACGAGTTCGCCAGAGCTGGTGCGCTTCTTCCGGAATCTTCTTCTGTTGAGATGGGTATGCCACTGGCCCCTGTCAAGTTGACCATTTCGCTGAGGTTCCTTCGGGACGTCAACCTATCCTGGCCCGGGATGGATGGAAGGCGTACCAACCGATTACTTGGTCTCGGTCGTGATGTCATCTCGACTGCAGTGGCCGTACTTACGGGTCATTGCATCATGGGTAGGCACGCCGAGAGAATGAGGCTCACTTTTAACGACTTCTGCCGTGGATGCAGTTCCACTGAGGAAGAGAAGAGCGTTATTCACTTTCTTTGCCAGTGCCCGTCTCTTGCTAGGTGTAGATATAGGTTATTTGGCTCCTCATTCCTTGTTAGCTTAACGGAGCTATGATCTATTGATATCAAGGATATAGCTTCGTTCATCAAATTTTCTAGCTGGTTTTCTAGTACGGGGTAGTCTTGCTTTTATTGTGCAACCCTTGCGCTGATCAACTTCTTCCTTTCCATGATTTGGCGGAACTTGGTTAGTGCAGGGACTGCGTTTCACCCGTGGCATCACAACGGGCCGCCATGCGTGCTCAAGTGAGCTTTGTGATATCAGAGCTACCACTACAACCTAACCTAACTAACCTGCACCGTTTTAAAAAGTCAAGGCATTTGAACGCTTCCTTCGACACTCGAAAAATGTGATCGTTCCAACGGCCATCACAACTAATTCTCATGCCCAGAACATCAAGAGCATCCGCCCCCTCAATGTTTACATTACCCATAGATACAGATGGCAGAACACCAGCACCAGCATCACGCCGGTGTGTCAAAAAACAGCATTGGGTCTTGCACGCATTGAAATCGACCCTGTTCGACCTCTTTGCCCCATTCTCCAAAAGGCTCGGCCTCTGATCAAATGAATATGAATGGCAAATGCTGCTGTCATCCGCAAAAGAGTAAATCGGATTCGAAGTAATAGATAGAAGATCATTAAGACAAACAAGAAAAAGAGTAGGAGAAAACACGGAGCCCTGAATTTATCCTGAACTCGTCGGAAAAGACGCAATATATAACCACTCTAATAGTACGATCTTTGAGAAAGCTCGATATAAATCGAGAGAAGTGACTACCTGCTAGACCCTATCAAATGCCTTTGAGATACCCAGAGCTACAACCTTGACCTCACCAAAGCGCTGAATGGAACCATACCACCTTTCGTAGAGTAACGTCTAAAGGTTGCCAGTAGAGGGCCCTTTACGAAAACCATACTGACGATCATTTAACAAACCGTTGAACTCCAAATACCTCACAAGGTGGTGATTAATCATGCTCTCCTTCAGTTTCAAAAGAGCAAAACAAACAGTTACCGGGCCGTAGTTCCCAAGATTATTCGCCTCACCCTTTTCAGGGATTGGCGTGACATTATCGAGCTTCCAGCACGATGCGACAAACAAAAAAGCTTATCTAATGGATCAGACAGCGTCGAAAATGGTCGAACTTGGATTTAATCAGTCATAAGTCATCAAGGTCCAAAAACATCCTTCTGTTGTTCCCAAGCCTTAAGCCAGAGAGATCGTAAAAAACTACTAACTACTCCTCTAATGATAACAAAAATGAAAAGGGAATCAGGAAAACTGTTTGTCGATGGAGGGCAAGTACGTCGGCAGTCAAAAAAAAAAGCCTTCACTTTCGGCTTAAAATGTAAAGGCACGGGGTTAAAGTTTGCAAGAGCACACCTGAAATTGGACAGTAAATGACTGGAAAACGTGTAATCTGTTCAGACGAATCAAAATTCAATCGCTTTCAGTCCGATGGTAAGCAATATTGCTGGAAAGGGAAACCGTGAAACACAGTGGAGGAAATGTCATGTTCAGGCTACTTCTAATATAAAATCACTAATCTTGTCCTCAAATCCACTTTTCCTCATCTTGTTTTTCGCAGACTTTAAACTTAACTATAGCCAACCGGCTAACAGGACTCTAAATTCCAACTTTATGAACTCCATGACGGTATGCGGCTATCGCAAATATCTCAACGAGATAGTGATATAATGTCCATAGCATATCATCTTTACCTATATGCCTAACTATACCATTTCTCCCACATTAAGCACTATCTGTGGCGTGTTGTACTGGTACTTGAACCTCTCAGATTTGGTTGTTTGCACCTCCAGATTTTTTTTTTTTCCTAAACCACAGAGAGTGTCTGACACCAACAGCAGAGATACAATCATACATGCATACATAATTAGCCATTACAACCCTTCAGTCAGGATTACGACCTAGCTTCTCACACCACTTATGTTGTGTGCGTTAATTTTTATACATACAGTGGCGGGACCTACAGTTTAAAGTCGACTCCGAACGACAGATTTTTGAGAAGCTTTTCATGGCAATTTTTACTTCTCAGAGTCTTTGCCAGAAATCTGCTGAGAGGAAGTCGCCGAAGAAATATGTTTTCATTTTGATGTCTGACCTGGGATTCGAACCCGGGCCTTTTGTCTAATAAGCCAACACACTGCCCACTAGACCACGGCGACAGAGATACAACCGCGGTATGATAATGCTGCTTAGCCTTTTGGTTCTTACTTTTAGGTCATGTGTTCTTCAGCTCATCGCCGAGTATACTTTTTTAAACTTCTCTTTCCATATTTCCAAATGAACTGAGATCCTGTTTAGCTGATTCAGTCTCCCCAGACCAGTTCGTTAAAAACTCTTGAGTCAACTTTATAGCAGCCAAGTGCTGCATTCGTATGAAGGAGAATGCTCCGGCGGGACGGGTATTTGGGACGAAGAGGACGACCTGGTATCCGTTGGAAGGTTCAAATCGAGGCGCCCAAAAAGCAGAGGTGACTAGAGGGATGTGTTGCGATAGGCCGAAATCCGTTAAACGTGGTGAATTGAGTTCATCTTGTGATGGATGGAGACTATAGCTTGAAGGGTATCTGCAAGTTTTCTCTAGACTGCACAGTAGGACAGATTCTTAATGTTTGAATTAGGAACCCTCACATCCTGCGTAAAATTCTTTAATTGCAAAGCCTTCATGAGTTTATTTCGCCTTCTTTTTCATTCCATTATCTCACCCTGGATACGAATATGTTTTCATTTCCTTCTTTTCTGCCACTATCTCTGCATCTGTGCATCAGAGGTTGACAAATTTTTAAAATGTCCTCATAAAAGTCTTCCTCTGAGGCTTTAGGTTACAGTTCTTATTATTAGTAACTGTTACTACACCCTTGAAGTGGATTCCATTAATAAATTTCCAAAAAATAAAAAAAACATTCGTTATGTCAATACCCATTGCGATAAGGCTTTAAAAATGCCTCTGGGGCTAGCACGTAAACACTTTCTGGTAATAATGACAGCATAAAGGCCAACAAATTTATTTCCTAAACAAATCCACCAGAGAGAGGAGAGAGAGAGAGATTGGAAATGGAAATCTCAATAAAATCCACATACATACACACACACACACACATGCACAGTATTGGTGGATGTGGATATGATAATACCCAGTAGTACTTAAATCTGCTAAGATTTATAACCTTGTGCCTACGAAACAAACTTTCGCCAAATTGCACTCCATACGAGTGAGTGTAGTGGAGTGGACTGGAGTGGAGTCTTAGTATTTGTCTTAACAAAACTTGATAAAGTAAAGGACCAAGCCTTGGGGGACAAACAACTTTAAGTGGTCAGTTGTTCTGTGTTCCCATCTTTTAGTTTTAGTTTCTCATCTTCACCACGATATAATACATTATAGGTGAGTGTATATGTGTTTGTGTGTGTGTGAGTTTATGTGTATGTGCTTGTGTGTGTCCTTGTTTTTGTTTGTTTAACAGTTTCTTACGAGTGGTACAGTAACGGCCGTTAAAGTGAATTATTGCCGACGCATTTGAAATTGATTGTTTTGGTGTGGAGGATGATGAACCATGTTTCTGTTCCTTATGCTAGATTTACCGTTACTTTGTTACTAACTACTACCTACCCAAAGGACATATTTCATATCCTTTTTTCGTGTTTTTTTCGTTTTTTTTCTATTTCATTCTTCTTATTGCTCGTGTTTATAAAGAAAGTCCAACTAATCCAGTCTGGTGTTTAAAAATCAAAGAAAGCAAAACAAAACAAAGAGGATTTAAGCTTTTTTGTCCTTATTTTTCCTTTGTGAACTTGAGACAAACCTTCATTGAGGCCAGTAAAAATAATATTCGATAAGAAAATTAAAAATTGTTTATAATTTTAAGAAAATAAAGATAGAAATTCCTTACGAAGTCTTAATAAGCGATCCAAGACTGATTCACTTCACCTGAATGCGTTTAGATTCTCGAATTTGACAAAATTTCCCAAGCAATTATAGAATTTAGAGGCTAGGTTAGGTTAATTAGGGTCATCAAATTAAAAAACAAAAGAGGGGTTCCCACCACTTCGGCAAACATATTTGGCCCATTATGTAACACACATTGAAGTCGCCATAGTCTAGTAGGCACAGTAAGACCCCGCTTAATGCGGGGGATACGTTCGAATAAGTTCCAAAGCTAAACGAAACAGTGTTAAGCGAGACACCTTAACACGTACTTATGTAAGTACATACATTGCGACTTCGGAATATTCCGTTGGAATCTTTATTCTGGACAGACTAACAAAAGAGTGTGAAAAAGATACAAAGAATAAATATAACGTCGCTATATAGTGCACCACTTGTGATTGGTGTATGGCCGTTTTATTTGCATACATATAACGGGTGATTTTTTAGCTATTATATTTTTGGCACCGCAAGGGCTACACAACAAAAGCACGACTACCCCGCACTGGAAAACCAGCCAGAAAATTTGATGAACGAAGCTATATCCTTAATATCAATAGATGATAGCTCCGTTAAGCTAACAAAGAATGGGGAGCCATATAACCTTTATCTACACCTAGCAAGAGACGGACAAAGAAAGTGAATATCGCTCTCCTCTTCCTCAGTGGACCTGCATCCAGAAGTCGTTAAAAGGGAGCCTCATTCTCGCGGAGTGCCTACCCATGATGCAATGACCCGTAAGCACGGCCACTACAGTCGAGATGACATCACGACCGAGACTAAGTAATCGGTTGGTACGCCTTCCATCCATCTGTTACTCAACAACGTGGAAAATTTTGCGGAAGGATTTGAGGTCTGAAGCCTTTCAAAATACAGCTGGTGCAAGAATTGAAGCCGAACGACCTACCGCAGCGCAGAAGTTTTGGTGAATGGGCTCTAGGAAAGTTGGCCGAAGATTCACTTCTTTATCGAAAAAATGTGTTCATCGATGAATAAGCAGAATTGTCGACTATGGAGTGAAAATCAGCCAGATACATTGCAAAAGCTAATAATGCATCCAAAAACTGTGAATGGTGAGCGCTACCGTGAGGTGTGTGGTTTTGAAGTCTGTCTGTCTGTCTATTGTTGTGAAACCAGACAAAACACTCGTGTAGGCAAAAACCATTTAATCACAGTGGGAAGGCAGTGTGAGTTGTTGGTGCTCCTAATTCCAGTAATCTCTTCATGGAATGACGATTTCCAAATCCCTGGTCAGTTCCCAATTGATATCTTTTGACATAGATGCCATCTCTATCGTTATTGTGTTCATTGTTGCCGTAGTCTAATAGTCAGCGTATTGGTTTATTACACGTAAGGCCACGCTTTAAACCCCCAGGTTAGACATCAAAACGAAATTTCTTCGGCGACTTCCTTTTAGCAGATTTCTGGCAAAAACTCTGAGTTACTCTAGTGAATAAAATTGCCAAAGATCTGTCGTTTGGAATCGAATTTAAACTGGAGGTCCCGCTACTACTAAATAAAATTAACACATACATGCATGAGTGGTTGTAATCCTGACTAAAGGGTTGTAATGACCAACTATGTATGTCTCCACATATGTAAGCATTCGTGCGATCCCTGGTCAGAAAACTTTAATGCACAAGACTACCGTCTTCAAATAACCCAACACGCTTAGTTATAACTAAGCGTCCCGTCTCCACGCATGCCTCAACGATGCATGAGTACAGAGGCCACAGAATAAATGTCACGTCGAGAGAGAAAAATTAACTGCGTTGAGAATGAATCAGCTCAACCTAACGGTCGATTGGTACATCTATCCTAGTAAGGAAGGCGTGAGGCCATGATTTTTCTAGAGCGGTACCCGTTACTAACACATTTTTCAAGTGTTTTCCTATGCCCAGAGAAATAAGAAAGAGATAAGGAAAACGCTTTCAAGCATCCGCTATTTCCCAGAGAATTCGGGATTATTTACAGACAATGCTTGGATTTTGAGATGAAGTTTTTTATGGCAGCCTCGTTTTCAGGCTCCATTATCATAAACCCAGGGAACAAGAGACACCTATGAATTTTCTAAAGTGGTACCCGTTTCCAGCACAGTGTTCGAGTTTGTCCCTATGTCCACAAACCACAATAAAAGGAGGTTTTGATCGCCGTAGTGTGTTAGCTTACTAGACGTAAAGTACGGGTTCGTATCCCAAGTCAGGCATCAAAACGAAAATATTTCTAGGGCGACTTCCTCTCAGCAGAGATCTGGCAAAAACTCTGAGAGGAAAATAAATCCGCCATTAAAAGGTTTCTCAAAAAAATTTGTCGTTCGGAGTCGACGTTAACCCCTCCCGTATAATGAGTTGTGTCAGAGGATAGGTTTTAATCCTGCCTAAAGGGTTGTAAAGGCTTGACTTATGAACAATGCTTGGATGTCGATTGTATCTGTCTGAGCCTATCATTGTAAAACCAGAGAATACTCTGAGGATAATTATGATGCTTTGGAACTCAGCAGGACTTCGCGATATTTCTACTTCCAGTAACGCTTTCCAACACCAGTTCTTTCGGTATAGTAGACGTCTTTTTCGTTATTGTGTTTATTGCTGCATTAAATAGCAATTTCTTGTTGAAATCTTGGGTTCAACAAATTCGAATTTATTGCCACACAAAATCGTTTTTTTTTTTAATAATTTTAATTTTCCATTCACCATCCATTCATCCATTCCATCAGTCCCTAAAGTATTCAAAAGCAAATTGAAATAGAATGACTAGACTTTAAACGAAAAAACAAAAAAAAAAAAAATCCAAAAAGAAGAGACAAAAGAAAATTTCCAAAGGAATCTGAATTTGTGACGTTCAAACAAAATTAAAATCCACGGGGAAATCTATACGGAATAATAAGAATGACTCTACGGCGGCTACGCTCGATATTTCATTCGATTCTCTGTTCAATTTTTCTACAATAAAAATCGGTAAAGAATTGAAGAACAAAGAACAGAAGAAAAAGAAAAACTTTAAAACCAATTTGAAAGAGGGAATTAAATTTACAGACAAAAACGCTTCCCACCATTTAATGCCCAAAAGGATGGAAATAAAGAGCAGACGGACGGACCTTAAGCGAGTCGGCCAACCAACAAACGAAACAATTTTCTCTGCAATTTTTTGTTTTTTTATTTCTTATTTTCCGTATTTTATTTAATTTAATTTTTTTTATTCTCGTTTTTTTTTAAATTTTTTTTATGCTTTTTATCAGCGTTAAAAGTCAATGATGTGTAACTGTTTCACTGTAGACACTAACTATTAGCGAGGGTTAATTGAAAAGTTACTTCCGGTATAGAGAAAACTAACACTTTGACTATGAGGAAGTCGCCGTGGCCTAGTAGGTAGTGTGCTTGCTTATTAGACGTAAAAGCCAGGGTTCGAGCCCCAAAAACAAAATACAAATACAAAAGAAGTATTTCTTCGGCGACTTCCTCTCTCAGCAGATTTCTGGCAAACACTCTGAGAGTAAATAAAATTGCCATGAAAAGTTTCTCAAAGATATGTCGTCCGGAGTCGACATTAAACTGTAGGTCCCGCCACTGCATATACAAAATTAACACGCACACAACAAAAGTGGTATAAGAAACTAGGTCAATAATCCTGACTGAAGGGTTGCAATAACCAATTGTTTTTTGTATGTGAACACTCTGACAATTTAAGGCAAAAAAGGATTAAATTACGTACGTTGTCCATAACTGACAAACCAATAATAAAAATGGACTTTCAATACTATTCCTAATTCCACTGCGCCACTCAAGCATGACGTAGTTAAAGAACTGATCGTGAGAAAAAGAATTATTAAAGGACAATGCTATCCAATCTAATAGAGTAGTACATGTACATGCAATTATCACATAATATCGTTACGAAAATGGAAAATTAAAATTATAAACAAAACTACAAAAACAATGACATAATTGAACTTGTTTACATTATAAACAAGTAAACAAAAATATACCAACAAACAAAACAAAACAACGGTATTGAAAAGTGATAAACAAGTAAACAAAAATACAACAACATATACTGCAAGACCAAATATGTAAACAAAAATACAACAACAGACAAGAATAAATGTTTACAACATGTTTACATTTATTGAGATTTCCAGAAGGCGAAATCACTTGCCTTTAATCAGAGCATTCATCAGACTGTTTATTTTCATTTATTTGCAACAAAACATTACTCATAGGCAGTTCCTAAATTATTAACAATGATTTCAGGATTTATCCTTTACAGTATTTGTGAATTATAAAAATCTTTCTCGTGGGCGACACAATGAATTTTGGAGGAAAAAAAGTCCAGAAATATCTGTTTGAAAAGCAGGTAATAGAGCCCATGAAAATTTAGTCAGTATTGTGTGAAGACGCGGAGTGTTGGAAGAGAATAATTGTGGTTTAGAAGCTCTCCGTTTTAAAGATCTGTCGTTACAATTGTTATTGTTTACTCAAAGGTGTTTAAAAAAGAATAACAAAAAAAGCAATTGTTGTTGTTTACATCAAGTTGTAAACAATGGCACACAGAATTGTGCAAAAAATAAAGTATTTATTTAAAACCAAACACAAATTTATTTTTATTTTTATTTGCAATCTACGAGAGTTCATATTTAAATGGAAATTTACCATCAATAATCGGTTGATCTCGGCAGAGGCACAGGAACGGAATATCAAATCAGCCAATATAACATGCAAACAAAGTAAAAGACAATCCTGATGGCAATTTGTAGCAATGAACTGATTATGCAGCAATCCCAATCACACTCAAACAATTTTGAAGCATAATTTCTAAAGAATATGAACGTCTTAGTACTGACACTGCCAGAGGAAGTATGACCTCCTACTATAGTCGTCTATTGGGAGGATTACGATTAGGGTTTTTCGCCAGAAAAGACTGCAGATGGTCTGAAGTTGTCACTTGAGGAATAACTTTGATGCTTACGACTTCTCTGATCAAGGTAAGGACCAGTAGAGTTATTCTGATTCTAGCAGAGATTTAATCAAATTTCTTGCAGTTCTAAAGGCTGGGCAATGTGTCAATGAACGTAGAGCTAAGTGTATGGGCGATATCCATGTAACAAGTGCTGAGAAGCTATTTTGAATGAGTCAGAAGAAGAATCGACATGGGCTTTACAGAGTGAGTGTCATGCCCTTGAAAGTAGAGTAAAGTATTTCGACGGACGTAATTTTAGAGGAAGAGGCTGCTTCTTAAATCTGATAGGCGCATGTAATTTCTTTCAGTGGAAGCCTTAATGAGCTCTGCAGTATCCGTAATGATCGGTCAATGTAACAAAATAGTTCCCAGCATAAGGGAGGGAACTCACTTCGTTATAAAATTCTTAATCTTCGACCCACTTATTCTCATTCTGGAAACTTTGCACAGAAAGGAAAAGCCTTTTTGTTTTGCGCCCTAAAGAGATTGTGACCTTTTACTACCCTAAGAGTCCCCAGAATTGCCGGAATCTCTCTGTTAAGAAAGTGTCTAACCTCCGTTTGACTTATTTATAACAGTGGGATCAACATCATTTTGATCAAAGTCCACAGACATCAGTGTTGTCAAACCCTTCAAGGAACTCTTTTTACCACATCTGTGGCAGTGAGAGTTTTACTTTGATCCTTGAAACTCGTTTCATTGCATGACATGACATATTTTCACTTTTAATTAAATTTCCAAACTATCCACGTAACTGATGGCACGTACATCCTTATGGCATCATCCTTTAAGCATCGTTTTCTTACCAACCATCTCTGAAGACTTCCAGCCAAAAAATGTTCAATTTAGTTTCGCCTCTGAGCGTATTGTGAATTGCTACTAAGTGTTGTTGTTGCTGTTGCTGTTGTAGACATTGTATTTGTAGTTTTTGCTGTTTCTATTGTTGTTATTGTTGTTGCTTCTGCTGTCATTGTACAGCATTGATGTTTATTATTTGCTGTCCATTAAATATTGATTTCTTGTCATTGTTATTAACCCATGGACACAAGCACGAATGATACTCCATTGCCCAGCATACATTTGTTGTATGTTTGGCCTGCTTTACTCTGCAACTACAAGCACTCTACTTTGGCAGTGTTTGCTGGGTCATATAAAGCGAACGTGGAAGAATGGAAAGAATTTTTGCAAATTTTAAGAAAAGGCTTCACATGCCTTCAAAAGAATTAAATCAGGAAACCAACTGACATCTAAAAAATGTTCTCAAACCTGCTGCCTGATATATTGTCTGATTTATTCAAGTATTTTACAAATATAAGCTTACGAGGGACTTCTAGGGTCCTATCTCAATAAAATAAGTCGATCTTTCTAAAAGCTTCACAACTGAAATTAACATGGAAGCTTAAAGCCGCACATCATAAGGTTTGCTAAACATTTGGATCTCTGACCCCGTACGATTGCTTGGCTTATACCCACATTCTGTGCGACACAAAATCGGCCTTCATTCCAATACTGCACTTGGCCCCTGGTTGCAATAGTTTGGATCGCAGTGAGACTGCCACGATCAAGGGTTGTCGCAGCCAACACACGGCACAACAAACTCTTGGCTGATAAGGACGCACAAAAGTTAATGCTCTTGGCTGGACCTTTTCTCTAGTTCTAGTTGGTTTCAGCCGGATATTTAAGACATTATGGAAGCACTAGAAGATAAATTCAAATTTGAAAATCCAAGACGCAATCCATAAATGTTAGCAGCGCCACATTTGGGTTTAACAGAACAAAATTTGTTCATACTTGCATATGAAGTGAGAGGCAGTGGCGAGACACTGTTTATTAATGTTCGATTGATCGCCAAAACATGCATAAATCACATGAATTCAATTATGCACTCATGAGTTTTCCATTCGTAACATTAAGAAATGAAATGTGAAAATGAAAAATTCGAATTTGAAAATCCAAGACACAATCCATACATTTTAGCAGAGCCACATTTGACGTTAACAGAACAAAATTTTCCTTTAACAAAGCACTGTTAGCTATTGAACAGTATCCGTTTGAACAAGCCCACTTGTTTAGGAGACAATTTTGGGACAAAATGTGGCCATTTTGGGACGTATAAACAATAGAACACCATACAAACTGTATATAAATGGTACCCCAAAGGGTCTACTTTCGATCCATGGAATAATTCTGTCCTCCTTCCTTTACATTTCAATACTTTTATTCTCCAAATAATAATGATCATAATGGCAGATATAATTGATGTTAATACTCTGCATTAATTGGCATACTATTGCCACTGTTAAATAGTTAACAGTGCTCTGTTAAAGGCATGGTGTGGCGCTGCTATAAGTTTGGGTTTGCGTCTTTGGTTTTTAAATTCGTATTTATCTTCAAACACATTAATTGCTATGGAAACGAAATGAACGGGAACGAACGAATTGATTCTTAGGGATTCTATCAAATTTTAAGGCATACATTGTGATCCTAATATGATGACAGACACAAATGGTGGGTTATAAGCAATAGGAGAAGTTTGTATACCCATAGGCGAATGTCTGCAGTCGACATTGATAGATCAATGACTCTACATGCTGGATGAGAATGCGGTATAATGTTTATTGTCTTGTCTAACTGGCTGAGGGAGTGCAGAAGAATACAGTGGAACAATTTCTAGTTGATTTAGTTTACTTAGACAATTGCTAACAATTCACGAGCTAATGTTGTGCTATCTAAGGGTCTTATAGCAGGGATCAACGCTATAGTGTTTTTGGCAGCAGATTGTTAAATAACGCGGATATATTCGGTTAGAAACATGGTGCGATGGTACTTACAGCAACGATGTCTCTGACATTTCTTCCTTAACGATCATGTGTAAAGCTGTTTGGTAGTCGTCTAGACCTTCTTTGAGTTGAATCTACGATTTGTTATGAAATCGTTTTATTTGCTCAGAGGCTTGTTACTCGTTAATACTACAATTTGCTTATTATTTCAATTCTTACGTAAAGAACTCCTCTTTCCTACTAATATCATGCCACGCGTATGTATTCTGACAATTTCATTTCGACTGTATGGCTGTCTGGGAGCCAACAACTGTCAGTGACAGTAGCAATGCCAATGCGAGTGTCAGCCATCATTGATTCCTTTAAATGGTCACGTAATATTTTCTGAAATATTATTAATTCAAATACATTATATTTGTACTTCTGTGTGATGTGAGTATGCTTGGGTGAGAAAACGAATGTTTAACACATTCAAACATTTTCATTTTGGTCCTTCCGTCTCTCTCTCTTTCTCTCTCTTTCTCTTGTTTTATGTTTATTATACAAAAAATATTTCCTTTTAAAAAAATTCTTTTTCGGTTGTTGTTTTCAATAATGGGGCGTTAAACTTTCAATTTTTTCCTCCAAAAAAAAAAGGAAAATATTTTAACGACCATAACGTAAACGTATTAAATGAAAAACGATGATTATAACGTTTCTATTAAAACATAAAAATCGGAGAAGCAAGAAACAGAAGCAGAAAAAATGGAAAATAAATAAATAAAATTACCGGAAATAACATTTATTAAGATTCCTTTTTCTCAATTTCTCTTTCTGGCTCCACTTCAATATACCCCCTCTCATCCTCTCTCTCTCTCTCTCTCAAAAAAAGTCTCTTATTAAATAAAATTTTATGTTTGAAAATCAAATTTAAATGTTTCGCATTTTGAAAATGGAAAAGAAGTATATGTTTAGGGGGCAAAATTCTTTAGCATGCATTGAGGCGTTTAAAAAACACAATTTTTGCCTTTTTTTTTATTTGAGCAACAAAAAAAATTGAAAAACAAATTCGATTAGAAATTCGTTTGGCTATATAAACACAAATTAAAGGGACAGACAGATATACAGTGAAATATTTAAATTGTAATTAATGTTACAACAACAACAACAAGAAAAAACAAACCAAAAAACATGGAAAAATACAAAATAGCGCCTTAGTATTGACAGCAAAAATAATCAAAGAAGTATGCAATAAAAATTAATTGAAAACTGAAAAATACAAGAACGAATCCGAATACTTTATACCTTAAACCACAAATGTTATAGAAGAGTAGGTTTAAATTTTGGAAATCGGATTAGAAATGTTTGAGTAATTCAGAAATTTCTACGTAAAGTCTAAATAAAAAGAATTTTTATCAAAGAAAACAAGTTTAAAGGGTTCGAGAAATGTAAAAAAAAAAATATTTTTAAGATCTACTCAACAAAACCCATAACCCACAATATGTCATTAGCCGGGTGTATATCATATTTTTAATTATTTTGTTGCCTAGTGTAATTAATATTTACAATGGAACAGTCAACAGAAACCTTAAAGAGTGGTTTTTGAAAGCAGAAATTACAATTATGCTATGTAAAGCGTCCAGATCCTGAATCGTGTCATCAATTTGGCATACTAGAGGCTAGTAACTTGGTTGCATGAAGCGACAACAAATCGTTTAAGCTGTAACAACTATGCCAGTTAATCATCGCAGTTTATCTTTTCACTTTAAAAGTAACACGACACGGTAGAGGCTTAAATGCTCGATAGTATTTTCAAACAGAGCCAAATCTTATGAAAGAATATGAATCAGTGAGCAAATTTCTTTACTAATACACTCAATACAACATACATTTCGTGGTTTCAAAAGCATGGGACTGGAATTCGACATCCGTCAAACTAAGTTATGAAAGCAATGAAAGTTTGACATTGACGCAAATGGATCACTTAACTATCATACGTACATAATTGGCCATTACAACCCTTCAGTAATGATTATGACCTAGCTTTTCACACCACTTATGCTGTGTGCGTTAATTTTATACATGAATGGCGGGACCTACAGTTTAAAGTCGACTCCGAACGACAGATTTTTGATGGCGATTTTTACTCTCAGAGTCTTTGCCAGAAATCTGCTGCGAGGAAGTCGCCGAAGAAATATTTTTTCGTTTTGATGTCTGACCTGGGATTTGAACCCGGGCCTTTTGTCTAATAAGCCAACACACTACCCACTAGACCACGGCGACTTCTAACTATCACGTAACGCATAAAAATGATCAAAAATCTACTATAAAAATGGTGATTCTGCCACAGCCACGTATCGTGCAATTTAAAGAACAAAGTTTTCTTTAGCGATGAAGCATATTTCATACTCGGTAGGTATTTGGGGTTATGAGAATCCTTAAGTAATTGAAGAGAGGCTATTACATACAGAAAAAGTCACTGTTTGGTGCGCTCTTTGTTCGGAAGATATGATTGGACTTTACTTCTACGAAAACGACGATGGAACGACTCGCACTGTCAATTCGGAGCGTTATGGTTATAGGTTAGGTTAGAGGACAAGTGCAGTATTCGGTGGTCGAATTGACCCATTGTACTACGTCCTAGCTTCTCATATGGTCATATGATAACCGAGTTTTTTTTAGCCTGCTATTGAAGAATATGACTTGGAGAATATGTGGTTTCAACAAGACAGTGCTACATGTCATACAACTAGAGCGAATATGGCTTTATTGCAAGACACATTTCCTGGCCGCATAATTTCTCGATGTGGTGATATTTTTAATGTGGGTTTATATACACTGAGCGCCATAAGTGAGCCAATACTCACTATAATTTTAAATTTTCTATTGTAAAAAATATGTTTGTAGCACAACAATAATTTTGTTTTTTGCCTTTGGTTTAACATTTTATAAGAAATAAAGGGTGATTCTTTTAGCTATTATCTTTATGGCAACACTCGTTTAAACTGTTTGTTTTGTGTTCTTCACTTTGGTCTATAATTTAACCATTAGACTTTTTTTGTGGGGCTACACGAAAGACTGTGTTTATACAGATAAAATTTTAACTCTTGAGCACATAAAAATCAACATTCGTCAAGTCAAGGGCTGAGATACCGCCCAATATGTGTGTCAAAAAGTGGTTAAAAATTACCTCAAAAGAATCGATGCTTGCAAGACTTCGCGTGGAAATCATTTAAATGACGGAGTGTTTCACACAGAATGTCAACGTTCAAACTTTACTATTTTATATGCGTTTTCTTTACGTTTACTTTTGAAACCACGAAATGAATAACCCGATATTTACACTTACATATGAAAAGTTGAATTTACACAATGACTGGTGGCAACTCTATCCGTCTAGAACTTGTTTTAATAGCTCAGAAAACACTAAATGGCTTCGTTTTTCAGTACATCCTCTCCTAAAGGATCAAAAGACTTTTGGATGAAATATTTCATGTGGAAATAAAGTCTCTTAATGCTTAATAAAATTTGACAAATAAAACTTTGTTGAATTTTGAATCAATTGCGATTGGATATGTGTGTAGTCAACTATTGCTTTCATTTCGTATAAATTTTTTATTTGCTAATATCATTACTAAACAAATGCCACACATTTGGAATCTTTTATGCATCGTTTAAACCCAAAAACAAATCTGACATTTTAATTCCCCTATCCCCCCCCCCTGTGATGAGTAAAACTCACAAATGTTTTGATACAAAATTGACCAGAGCAATGCAACACTAATCTAATGAACTCTAATCCATGATGCCATCAAATAAATTCGAAATTTTCCAAAGCCTTCAATAATAAATGGCAGCTAGTAGTAGTAGTTGCAACGATCAAAAAAAAGTGGGGAAAAAAAGCGGAAAAATTAAAATGAACACTATTACCATTAAAACGTATTAATACAATAACAATAACAACACACACACGCATTTATACATGCACTTACTATACACATACTAATGTAAAGGTAAGCAATACATGAATAAACCATCATTCATCATAGCGAATCAACAATTTATAAAATCATAGACATTCTCTGGCTACATACACACACACACACATACACACATTCATTGGCAATCACTCATACATGCAAATTCTAAAGGAATACCAACGTACCCATACATGTGTATGTACACACCAACAGCATAAAATGCATAATAAATTATGCTCGTGTACAATCTCTTAAGCACTCAAAAAAAAAATATTTTTAATGTGGGTATATGTATATACAGTAGCGAGCACAAAAAATGCAACACTGTGCCATATGATCTTTAATAAGATTTGTTTCAAAATAACGGTAACTAATTTATCTATTTTCTTTTGCTGTTAATTCTTTCAATTATAAGTTCTTTCAAAGTAACCACAGTTTATTCCAAATTCTGCTTTAAAAAGTTAAATATTTTTAAATTAGTGAAAAAAGTGCAAATTTTTAGCGAGCAAAAAAAATGCAACATAATAAAAAAAAATAGTTAAAGTAAGTTATTTATTTAATTATAATTGAAAATTTCTTAAATAAGTTACACAACATGTGTTTTGTAATAGAAGCAGCTCTCAGCTGACAGCAAAACTGCAATCATTAAAGCCTTAGAAGAAGGAAAATCCATGCGTGAAGTTGGACACCTCTTTGGTGTAAATCAATCAACCGTATGTCGGATTAAATCTCGATTTTCCTTGAGAAATAGTGTGGAAAGGAAACCAGGTAGTGGTAATCCTCGAAAAACTACCTCTCGCCAAGACCGCCAGATGATTGCACTGGTTAAAAAAGATCCACGAAAGACCGCACTGGACGTTGCTAATTTCGCAAATGAGCAAATGGGAGTCTCTATAGGCGTTCACACTGTTCGCCGTAGGTTGAAAGAGGCTGATTTGCATGCGAGACGACCCGCAAAGAAACCTCTCATCAGTGCAATCAATAAAAAGAAGCGCCTGGAATTTGCAAAACGTTACAAGGATTGGTCAAATGAACAATGGGCTAAAGTCTTGTGGAGCGATGAAAGCAAATTTAATTTGTTTGGCTCCGATGGGATAAATTTTGTTCGAAGACCGCCTGGACAGAGATATTCTCCAAGATATCAACTTCCAACCGTAAAACATGGCCGTGGATCAATAATGGTGTGGGGTAAAGAATGATATGTTAAAAGAAAATTATTGATTTTACGTCACGTATTTACAGGTGCGTTTTCCCGTGATGGGGTAGGTCCCTTAACTCAAATCGAAGGAAAAATGGACGCCAAGAAGTACTGTGAAATCCTTGGAGAACACATGCGGGAAAAAATGCCTCCTGGTAGCATATTCCAACAGGATAACGATCCAAAGCACTCAAGTCGCTTAGCTCGAAACTTTTTAAGCGACAATGATGTCAATGTTTTGGATTGGCCACCACAGTCTCCCGATCTAAACCCCATAGAAAATCTATGGGAGCTATTAGATCGGGAAGTTGAGAGGAAACATCCGTCAAATAAGAGGCAATTAGAAGAAATTTTGAAAAGTGAATGGGAGAAAATATCCATTAACACATTAATAGCTTTAGTCGACTCTATGCCTTCTAGGTTGCAAGAAGTCATAAAAAATAAGGGCTACGCCACTAAATATTAATTTTAAGATTTTTTTTTGTAAGAATTACTATTTAATTTAAATAAACACATTTAATGCATTTTTATTGCTCCCATGAAATTCGCACTCTTTTTAATAAATGACAAAATAACAATTAAATTAATTAAAAATATTTACATAATGTTATTGATAATAGGTATCTATCTATAACTGTAGGGATTAATAACCCAAAGAAATATTTTGAACTGGTCACCATTTTTTTAAAATTATCGCACTTAAAGATAATTTTACCCAACGTTGCATTCTTTGTGCTCGCTACTGTATACACTGAGCGCCATTAGTAAGTCAACACCCACTATAATGTTAAATTTTAATTTAATTTTTTTCTATTATAAAAAATATGTTTGCAGCACAATAATAATTTTGTTTTTTGCCTTTGGTTTAATATTTTATAAGTAATAAAGGGTGATTTTTTTAGCTAGTATCTTTATGGCAACACTCGTTTCACTCTCAAACATCTTCAGTTTGGTCTGTAATTTAACCATTAATCGTCTTACAAACAAACAACGCTTACAAATCATTGAATTTTATTATCAAAATGCGTGTTCCGTTAAGAAAAATCATTGCGCGCTTCTTCCATTCTTCCCACTGAAGCGACTTTTCGGGCTATTGTGACTAAATTTCGCATCAAATTTACTTTGTTGGACATTAGACCACCTAGACGCTTACGTAGAGTGCGAACTGAAGAAAATATCACAGCTGTATCGGCCAAAGATATCAACAACGTGTATTCAAAACGCTGAGTAGATTCGAGTCATTCTTATAATTTCTGATATTTATACGCATTCATACTTATTTAATTATGATACTCATACAACTCATACTCAAAGTTGGAAGTAATTGTCGTACTCATACTTAACAATACTTATGATGTTATTGACTTCGACTCGTCTCTACTTAACATTTACACGAAGCACAAAATAAGCATGATTCGCATACGAGCACTGCAATACTCACAAGAAGATTGTGTGTATGCTTTGCTTGTTGTCTTTGTCTTTTCTTTCTTCTTTGTTTGTATATGCAATAACAATAAAGGGTTTGATAAATGATTCGAATCATTCGAATCACTTATAAGTATTACAAGTATTTTTCTAAATTTATGCATCAGAATGAATAGGCGTAGAAATCAAACACATTTCGAATGTTGAGAGTTTAATGTCAATGTTGTACTCATACTCATTGCTACTTAAAATCAATGTTGTGATTTATTCGTAATCAGAGTAATTGAATTTCAATTCTGTAGTTTCGCTCATACTCAAAATTGCATGAGTACTTATGAGTATCGGAAAAACGATTCATTGCTGATCTCTGATCGGCCAGTGTTAATGATAACCATCAATTATCGATTCGTCGCCGTTCGCAGTAATTGGGGCCTCTGTTACTCAACATCATGGAAAATTTTAATTTTGCGGAAGGATTTGAGGTCTGAAGCCTTTCGAAATACAGCTGGTGCAAGAATTGAAGACGAACGACCTATCGCAACGCAGAATTTATGGTGAATAGGCTGTTGGAAAGTTGGCCGAAGATCCACTTCTTTATCGAAAAATTGTGTTCAGCGACGAAACTCATTTTTGGCTCAATGGATATGTAAATAAGCAGAATTGCCTATTATGAAGTGAAGATCAGCCAGAAGTATTGCAAAAGCTACCAATGCATCCAGAAAAAGTCACAGTTTGGTGCGGTTTATGAGCTGGTGGCATCATTGGACCGTACAAAGATGCTGCGAATCGTAACTGTGAATGATGAGCGCTACCGTGAGATGCTATCAATCTTTTTTTCTTTGTCCAAAATGCAAGAGCTTGACTTGCATGACATGTGGTTTCAACAAGACGGTGCCACATGCCACACAACACGCATAACAATGGACTTATTGAGAGGCGAGTTCGGTGAATATTTTATTTCACGTTCGGAATCGGGCAATTGGCCTCCTAGATAGTGCTATTTAACACCTTTCGACTATTTTTTGTGGGGCTACGTTTAAGCTCATGTCTATACAGACAAGCCCGTTTCTATCGACGCATTGGAAGACAACATTGAAGCATTTATTCGTGAGATACCGACCGAAATGTTGGAAAGAGTATGTCAAAATTGGACTAAGCGGATGGACCATTTGAAACGCAATCGCGATCAGCATTTGCATGAAATAATTTTCAAAAATTAAATTATATAGACCGTCTGTCGATTCAAATAAAAATTTCATAAATTTGTCCGAATTTTATGTTTTTTTTTGGAAAAATTTTCCTATAGCTCTTCAAAAATCACCCTTTAAATAAACGTTTTTATTTATTTTTACCTCTATCCTAAGAAATAATTTTACTTCAGTGGTGTTTACTTACTTTTGGCGCTCAGTGTATGTTATGTGTCATGCATGTTGTGTGTACAAGAGTGTGTGTGTGTGTGTGTATATGAAAAATGAATATTATTATACAATATTTTGATAGTTTTTGGACCTAATTTCAAATGCTACCCACAATCTTTCCCTCTGGCTTACTCACTCTCACTCTCTCTCTCTCTCTGTCTCTCCGATTACTAGCAATTTCCGTTTTTATGATGCATTATAATAATGGTTATTCAGAAAATCATGCTCATAAACACACACAAACATATGCACTTGATGGCTGTCATAAGCAAAATATGATATTTATAAGAGCATGTGTACAATATATACAGTGAGGAGCAAAAGTGAGTACATATACTTCTATATACTACGTATTAAATATTGTACTTCTAGGAATTAAATTTTCTTTTTCGTTTAATTTATTATTCTTATTGAAGAAATCTCTGGCAAAAGTAGTTCTTAATTAATTAAACTTAAATGTACTCAGTTTTGCACCTTTTAAAAAAATATTATCAATTAATGAAAATATTTGCTATTTACCTTAAAGATTAAATTTTTCGGATAGGTTTATAGACTTTCCTCTAAATTCTGTACTATTGAGTGTTTGAATAGCAAATTATTGGTTAGATGCCTCCAGCATGTAATCCCTCTGGTAATATTGATTGCATTAGATAACTTTATAGCTTGTTTGAAAGTTAACTTATTGGGTTTTACTTTGTTTGAAGATATTATTAGAATAAATCTATGCTGGGAAAAGTTATCCACTTTAAAATTTCTTATTGTTACCGCTATATTTAGCTTTCTTACTTAAGTGCATAACTGTATTTTAGTTTTATGATAGCTATGTTCTGAATTTATTGGTTTTGTTTTTATATGTGTGAAGATAAATTCGAATTTAAAAACCAAAGACGCAAACCCACACTTTTAGCAGCGCTATTTCTTGCCTCTAACAGGGTAAACTCTGCTATTAACAGAGCACTGTTAACTGTTTAACAGTGGCAATAAGTAGATTAGTCTTCTACTTTGTAATTACTACCAACTATTCACATAAAATATAATCCCTATTGTGATCATTATTATAACAAAAAATTGATATTTTCATCGGAAATTTTCTCAATATCATATCACTTTATATGTGCCTATGTTGCTAATTATATTAAGAGGCCTTGGAACTTTCCTTTTGCATATAGTATGGTACTCATAGACCTTGAGTATTTCACAAAATTAGCTTCTTAACAACTGAACTTGTGCACAGGGATATTGTTAAATGGCTAACAGTGCTCTGTTAAGGGCAAATTTTGTTCTGTTAAGAGGAAAATTTCGTCTGCTAATGCCAAATGTGGCGCTGCTAAAGTTCGTGGATTGCATCTTGGATTTTCAATTTTGAATTTATGCATCTCCACACCACAGATCAGCAATGAATGGTTTTTCCGCTACCATAAGCACTTATGCAATTTTGAGTATGAATGAATCAACAGAATTGAAATTCAACTTCTCTGATTCATTCATACTCGCTACATTTTTGATTTATAAGTATAAGTAGCAATGAGTATGAGTACTACGTTGACATCAAACTCACAACATTCGAAATATGTTTGATTCATACGCCTACTCATTCTGATTTATTAATTTGGAAAAATACTTATAATACTTATAAGTGATTCGAGTGATTCGAATTATTCACAAAAATTTACAGCCTTTGTTGTTGTTGGATATACAAACAAAGAAAAAAGAAAAGACAAAGACAACAAGCAAAGCATACGCACAATCTTCTTGTAGGTATTGCAGTACTCGTACGCGAATCATGCTTATTTTGTGCTTCGTGTAAATGTTAAGTAGAGACGAGTCGAAATCAATAACATCATAAGTATTGTTAGGTATGAATACAACGAGTACTTCCAACTTTGAGCATGAGTAGTATAAGTGTCATATTAAAATAAGTATGAATGCTTATAAGTATAAGAAATTATAAGTATGACTTGAATCTACTCATCGTTTAGAATATTCGTTGCCGATCTCTGCTCCACACATATAATTATTGGTATATTCCGTATTAAATACTAACTTTTACTATTTTTGGCCACTGTACTGATAGCGTTAACTGCTTCTCTATTTATGTTTCAGTCATATTCGATTTGGTAACTTCTAGAACTCAAAATTATTTTAACTATCCCACTACCACGGTTGAAAAAATGATCCTCTGGACTACCATTTGCATATAGTCGGTATGGTGTACTATTTTTTCTATGTTCCCCAATGGCTAGTGGTCTTTTAGAGAATTTTCAATTAAAAAATTTCAAAATAGTTTCAAAACCAATTTTCTCAATATCGGATAACTTTACATATAGCATAGGACTATGTTTCTGATTAAATGAAGAGGTTTTGGAACTTTCCTTTACATATAGTATGATACTCATAGACCTAGAGTATTTCCCAAATTTAGCTGCTAAACAAGTGGGCTTGTTCAGATGGATACTGTTAAATAGCTAACAGTGCTCTGTTAAGTACAAATTTTGTTCTGTTGAGAGGAAATTTTGCTTTGTTAACGTTAAATGTGGCGTTGCTAAAATGTAAGGATTGCGTCTTAGATATTGGAATTCGAATTTATCTTCACATTCATTTCATTTTCTAATCTTACGAATGGCAAACACATGAGTGCATAACTGAATTCATGTGATTTATGAATGTTTTGGTGATCACCCTTTTGGAATCGTACACAGCTAACATGTTGATCAAGCGAATATTAATAAACAGTACCACTTCATTGCCTCCCACTGTATGTGTATAAGTATAAGCTCTCATTTACATCAAGCATGAATGAGTGAATTGTGGCACAGAGATTCACAATTATGCTGCGCTACAATTCAAATGTTGTTGAAAATTCAATGCATTTTTAAGTAAAAATTTTCAATTACAAAACATTGTAAATATGTTTTCGTCTCTCTCTTTCTCTCTCTCTCTCTCTCTATGCATGTATATGTGGGGGTGTGTGTGATGGCATTGCTAGCTAGCTAGCTAGTGTGTGTGTGTGTGTGTAATATGTGGAGATTTATTGTGAAATGAATGAGTTGCGATGGAGTGAATAGATGGAGTGAGTCAAATAAGTGTTTACATGTGAAAAGTTTACATTGGCTGAGAATTACCATAATCCATTACCCAGAATGAGCACACACCCACACACACACACACACACACAATATGAATAAAGTGAACAACCCATATGCATACACATCCATATGTATGTATGTATATAAGGACATGCATTTTATGCGGGTAATTTTCTTTTAAAAGGAAATTCTACACAAATCAAGAAATAAAAATTACGAATTTCTAAAGTTTCTTTACAAAGCCAAGAAACAGAGAGTCGTCAAATGGAAAAGGAAGATTGGATGTATACCAGAGATCAGCAACGAGTATTCAAAATGATGAGTAGATTCGAGTCATACTTATAATTTCTTATACTTAAATGCATTCATACTTATTTGAATATGATACTCACACTACTCATACTCAAAGTTGGAAGTACTCATCGTATTCATACTTAATAATACTCATGATGTTATTGACTTCGACTCGTCTCTAATTAACATTTACACGAAGTACAAAATAAGTGTGATTCGCCTACGAGCACTGCAATACTCACAAGAAGATTGTGTGTATGCTTTGCTTGCTGTCTTTGTCTTTTCTTTCTTCTTTGTTTGTATATGCAGCTACAACAAAGGCTGTATATTATTATGAATGATTCGAATCACTCGAATCACTTATAAGTATTTTTCTTGTGCTGAAAGATTCGAGCCACTCGAATGACTTATAAGTATTATAAGTATTTTTCTAAATTTATGAATCAGAATGAGTAGGCGTATGAATCAAACTTATTTCGAATGTTGTGAGTTTGATGTCAACGTTGTACTCATACTCATTGTAACCTGTACTTATAAATCAATGTTGTTGGGAGTTCAAATGAATCAGAGTAGTTGAATTTCAATTCTTTTGATTCATTGATAATCAAAATTGCATAAGTGGTTATGAGTAGCGAAAAAACGATTCATTGCTGATCTCTGATGTTATCCCTATAGAAATGGGAACAAAGTTTACAAGATTTGTCTAATTATTACACTTAATTTGTATTCACAATAAATTTTATTGCCTTTTGCAATCGAAACCTGTCACTTAATGTAAGTTTTTATAACAATTATTACAAATTTTCTTGAATTTGATCAGTTTAATCGATACTTACTTTTACCAGGCTTTCTGAAACACATTGAGAGGGAATGAATTGATCGTTTAGAACCCTTTGGTAAAACTAAACCAGCCGGGGTTATGGCATTAACAATAGGTGGGTCCATCCAATACGTGTAAGTATTGGAATACAAAAGAGATGCATTCTATTAAGGCCATTATTATGTTTATGCAAATAAGTTTGAATTTAAATACCAGAGACGCAAACCCACTTTTCTAGAAGCGCCACTTTTGCCAAAGACGAGTTCCAGTAGTAGCCATTAGACGCCTTAGCAAAAGGACAAAACAACTCTGCGAGTACAGGTATCCCACAATACGATTTCACTTTAACAAGATTAAAAAAATTACCAGAAACCTCTTGCATCCGATAAACAATTAAGGTCCATCAAAATTCTGAACATTTTTAAACCGAAAGTTGATTTGATTAGATCACGGATATAGAAAATATAACTCGACTGTTATACTCTTTAAATAATAATCTCTTCACAAGATAATGCACTTTCGGAATGTTACCACTTGTTTCATATCTTTAAAGTAAAGTTTGCAATTATGAACGGACAAACTTGAAAAAATATGGAAAAATTTTTTCCAAGTTTACCTCATCAAATCTCATATAATATTAAGTCAAATAATAGATCTATGTATACCGTTTTAAAGCTTCATCTCTAACCTTTCCAACAAGATTTCAATATTGAAAATCGGATCAGAAATGTTTGAGTAATACAGAAATTTGTGCTTGAAGTCAGAAAAAACAGTTTTTGTCAAATAAACCAACTTTGGAGGGTGGGAGAAAAATAAAAAAAAATATTTTTGAGTTCTATTCAACTAACTGAACAATATGGACTATTTCACTGTCGCACAGTGTTATTCAGAAATTAGAATTGCTTCCAAAAACAAAGCGGTTCTAATTTGTGAGCAACTACTGTATTGGAAATGCACACGCCCTTACCATTATACAACATACGTATTTCACCAAGGGGTCTATGTGTATTTCAGGTAATTGGAAAACAAAAGAAAATAAATTTTTAAGAAAACATAAAATCAGAAACTATTCTTGATAATATTTTAAATAATTTAAATAATAAAGAAAAGAATGCAAAAACAACAAAAATTAATTTAAAAAACTCACCACTAATGCGTGCGTGTCACTATAAAAGCTTAGCCTTTGTTTACTGCCTTTGCTTTGTCACCATTTTCACCATTTACACTTCACTTTAATTAAATATTTTCACACACACTATTTCTCTTTTTTTTATTATTTTTTTTTAAATTAAATTTTACTTTATTCTTAAGAATAAACTTCTTATTTTTTAATTTTTATTTTTTTTATTCTTTTTTCTTTATTTCTCCAACTTTTTTAAGCACTTTTCTTCGAACACATTTTTTATTCTGGATTTATTGATCTTCACACACACACTATTTCCATTTTTCTATTTTTTTTTTTTTTTAATTAAATTTCATTTTATTTTTAATAATAAATAAATTCTTTTATTTAATTTTTTATTTATTAATTCTTTTTTTTTCAAATTTTTAATTATTGCATAACTTTTTTAATCACTTTTCTTCGAACACATTTTTTATCCTTGATTTATTGATCTTCACTCGAACGATTTTAAATGCGTATTAATTTGTAAATCTTCATTCAATTAAAGCGAAAGCTATGAACAATTTTATTATCTATGGCCTACAAAGATATAACGGGCATTGAAACATACATATAACAACAACAATAACAACAACAATAAAACACTGAATCATCACTTTATTAATTAATTGTTGTTGCAGCACATATTATTGATGTTAAGAGATAGAAATTGCAATAGGAAATCCAAATACCTCTTGACCTCTCTCTCTCTCTCTGTCACCATTGCCATCATTTTTAGCTTTTGTTTTCAAAGAGAATTGTTTTTCTCATTGAGAAACCATTTCGGTTCTCTTTTCTTGTGCATTCGTCTTTTAGATCATATAGGAACGAAACAAAAAACTTGATTTGAAATAGCCGTTAGGTAAATATTGTATGTATGTATCTATTTACATATCCTTCTGGGGGTAATGTAGCCAGAACATTTAAAATTAAAGTTTCGTAATATACGACTTAGACTTTCGCTTGTACATAGTTTTAACAACTGAGCGACCTGGTCACCTTCAGAAATTAAACCGTTAACAGTAGTGTGTTAATAAAAAAGTTTTGTTTTCTTGAAGACAAATTTTGCTATGTTAACACCTATAGTGGTGGGTTTGATGTTTGCAGTTAAAAGATGTAGAATATAAGGCAAGAATAGTCGACAAGATGGCCTAAATAACGCCTCTGATATATGTTGACTCCTCATTAAATTTTCAGATTGGATAGTAAGTATCACCAGATAACCGCTGATTTCGATCAGGACATTAACATCAACAACACTAAGCTTTTGTGAATTAATACCGGCAATCCTTCGAGTATTGTCCAGAGATTTTGGCATTCATTATTTACATTACAATTGTTTTTCATAATATTTTACATTGTTTACTTTGTGTAAATTAATTAAAACTTTATAATAAACTTTATAATTTATTGTTAAACACAATAAACTCCAAAAAAAAATTTTTAATTTTACATTCTTTACATTGTTTACACAATGTACATTATTTACAGGGTATTAAATTTTAATGTTTTGTAACAAATAAGAAAACATATTTATTTGTAAATGAAATTATTTAAAGTAAATAATTTTTTACATAAGGTAAAGAATGAAACTTCTTACAAACTAGCTATAAAAGCAGTATTATTTGAAATAGATAAATGAGTGATGTATAGTTTACATATCGGCGCCTCCCTTCTATAACATTCTAAGACGAAAAAGTATGTTTTGAGTTATAAGCTCTCAAAGATTTCACGCGCCATACGACTATCTACGTATTCTAAGCAGATTTTTCCCAATAACTTCGGAACGTATCGGCGCATCTTAACCAAATTTGGACAGTCTTTAAGTAAGAGAACGTAAAATTTACAAATGCAAGAACATTAAATTAGAATGGAAGGGTCAATATATAGTTTACATTAATCTTACGAAGTAAATTATTAAATATTGAATGAATACACTGTAAGATGTAGTTTCTAAAAGAAGATTGGGCACAGAAATTTTAAATTGTTGACATTGATCGTTCAATTTACTTTATTTACATGGTGTAAATTATTTAATATTTTTCAAAAATTTTTTAAATTAAATTTTTAAAAGGCAACAAATAACATTTTTTTTTTAAACTTTATATATTTTGTACATTGTTTACATTAATTACACGGTGTAAAGTATTGGATATTACATCCTTAAATGATTTATTTTTAAAAAAACAATAAAAAAAAAATATTTTATATTTACATGATTTACACAGTTAACGTAATTTACACAATGTAAACTGTCATGGAGTCAATATATATTAAATATATTAAAAATAAATTAAAATTAAAATATGTTTACAAATAGTCTTTAAATTTACATTGTTTACATAATTCACATTGTTTACATAATTTACATTGTTTACATAATTTACATTGTTTACATAATTTACATTACTTACACTTTATATTTTTTAGAATTTTTGTGAAATATTATTTTAAAACCAATTAAAACGTTTTTTTTTAATTTCAAATTATTTAAATAAAATAAATAACGACACTACTAACTCAAATAAATTGTTTTTAACTAAAATTACCTTTAAAATTACTCTATTGACGCTTCACATTATCAATTATCTTAATAAAGCATGGTTTACATAAGGTAAAGAAATGTTTTACATTGATTCTTGCTAAGAGTTTATAAAATAACCCATAACCCATGATGTTCTAATAAGACATATTAGCAGTAAACAACAACAAACAACATCAGCAAAGGAATAGGAACAAAAGGAGTCAATAGTCTGGACTTTTGATGTTGAGAGTGGAGATGTTAAAGTTAAACAAACGTAACAACAACACACTGAACACTTGTGGAATAAATTGTAACTGTCATTGTTGTAATAACAAGGATTGTAAGAACAGCAATAACAACAACAACAACTAAAAGTACAGTTGTTTATTTAACATTCTTTACTTAGTCATTGCCAGTCATTCTCGTTTTTACTCTTGTTTATGCAAAAACACACACATTCCATCTTCAAATCGAATGCAGTAGCAGCAGCACCAGCACCAGCACCAGCAATACAAACAAAAAGTCTCTTACAAAATTGCAATATTTTTGCGTATGAAGACAGTTACATAGTGTTTGTTTTGTTCTCTTTTGTCTCTTTTTTTTCTTGTTTCATTACAAAGACAATGAATACTAATGCCTTAAGGACCCAAAAAAAAAAAAAAATAGGATGAAAAAGCCAAAAATGAAAAATTTTTAACAACTCGACATACAACTTTATTACCTAAAATGGGAGGGAAATAGATGAAAAGCAGAAATAGACGAAGAAAACTGTAACACAATGTCTGTGAAATATTTTTCGGTCATTGTCGTAGGGAATATGTTTGTTGTTATATACAAACACACGCACACACCCACACACGTAGAGAAAGAGAGAGGGAGAGAAAAAAATGTCTCCCAGACAAAAGTAACAAAACATAGAAAAAAAAAACTGGAAAAACAGAATGAAGAACAACAATCAAAACAACTTCGAGATCATTTCTCTAAAGAACTAAGAAAAGTAGTCTAGTGGGTAGAAAATATTTCAAAATGAATTCACACAGTCACTCACACACTCGCACACGTACACTTTTCTAATGTGAATGTAAACTTACATATACTGACACACTCTGTGTGTACTTAAAATTATTTACTGTACGTACCACACACTGGCAGGCACTTACAAATGTTTTCTCATATTAAATCTGGTGTGGTGTATTGTTACTCTCTCATATTGTATGCATTGTTCTCTCTTGTGACATTGTCTTTGAGTGCCAGTAGTAGGAGTGCAAGTGTACGTATGCATGTATGTATGTGTGCAAAATGTAAAGCAGAATTTGTGTGCATTTCTTCTCAATTGTCTATTGAGCCAACAAAAGATTTGTCGTCTATTGTTGATTGCGTCTAACGCAATGTTCGTCTCTCTCTCTCTTTCTCTCTCTGTCTGTCTTTAATCTTTAAAATAAACCGACAAATGAAAAAAAAAAAGAAAAAGAAAAAGAAGAAGAAGAAGAAAATATCATGAAATATTAATACTTAAGCCCTATAGTAAATGATTGGAATTACCAAAAACATGAATAAAATGTTTTCATTTAAGAATTTTCAAAAAATTTCTTAAAATTTAAAGCATTTCAACAGAAATTCTTATTTAAATCATGCAATCCAATTGAGAAAATGAGGGAACCATGCTTTGTTCATTGCAGTCTATCGATGATCAACTCAAATGTTATAAGAAATCTTCTAATTATGAAAATTATCAACGTTTTTATGCTATTAAGGACATGCTCTATCCGCTTTTATACGATACAGTGGAACTTCTATAATTTGAACTTCTATTATTTGAATTTTTTATAAGTTTAAGCCTAGCAACAGCATCTTGGAGAGAAATTCTATCTAATTTTGCTTCTTTAATTTGAAGTTTCTATAAGTTGAAGTTATTTTCTGGATAATGGTGATTCAATTTATAGAAGTTCAACTGTATATGGAGTAATTTAGTTCTTTTTATTACGAAAATTTCGATAACTAAGATACATATCGCTTTGTTCAGTCAGTTACTGAATATGAAGCTAAAATTTTTGTCAACTAACATACTGCCACCGAAGTCGCCGTAGTCTAAAGCCAGGTTTCGAGCCCCAGGCCAGACATCAAAACGAAATTGTGAAAATGACAGCCTTTCAGCAGATTTCTGGCAAAAACTTTGAGAGTAAAAAAAAAAAACTGCCATGAAAAGTTTCTCAAAAAAATCTGTCTTTCGAAGTCGACTTTAAACTGTAGGTCCCGCCACTGCATGTATAAAATTAACACCACGCAACATAAGTGGTAAGAGAAACCAGGTCTATAATCCAGACTGAAGGGTTATAAAGACCAATTCTGTTAAGTCTTTAGTGCAAGGAAATTGCGGAGGCACATTAACTACTTTGCCGTTTGAAATCATTTAGAAATGTAATATAAACAAGCTCAGTATCACAGATATCTTATTGATTACAGTTTTAGTACGACAAAGAATTAAAATAGTTTTCCAAACGGAGAACAAAGTAGTGGAGTAAAATTCGAATTTTAAAACCAAAGACGCAAACCCATTCTTTTAGCAGCGCCACTTCTTGCCTCTAACAGTGTAAACTTTGCTATTAACAGAGCACTGTTAACTATTTAACAATGAAAATAATAGATTAGATGGAATGTCAAAATTATTTTAGCTATCTCACTGCCACAGTTCGAAAAAGGATCCTCTGGACTACCAATTGCATATAATCTGTAGGGTTAACTATTTCTTATATGTTCCAAATCAGTGGCCATTAATTTTCTAGAGAATTTTCAAGCAAAAAATGTATATTTTCATATGCAATTCTCTCTATTCCTTATTTGGAAGTATGATGCTCTGATTATATTAACAGGCTAGCGTATTTCTCAAAATAAGTTCCTAAACAATTGGGTTTGTTCATATAGATACTGTTAAATAGCTAACATACATACATACATAATTGGCCATTACAATCCTTCAGTCAGGATTACGACCTAGCTTCTCACACCACTTTTGGTGTGTGCGTTAATTTTATACATGAGTGGCGGGACCTACAGTTTAAAGTCGACTCCGAACGACAGATTTTTGAGAAGCTTTTCATGGCAATTTTTACTCTCAGAGTCTTTGCCAGAAATCTGCGGAGAGGAAGTCGCCGAAGAAATATTTTTGGTTTGATGTCTGACCTGGGATACGAACCCGGGCCTTTCGTCTAATAAGCCAACACACTACCTACTAGACCACGGCGACTTCTAAAATAAATAGCTAACAGTACTCTGTTAAGTGCAAATTTTGTTTTGCTCTGTTAACGCCAAATGTGGCTCTGCTAAATTTTATGGATCGCATCAGACATTAGCAATAATAACACTATGCGACAAAATAAAAAAAATTAAGTACATCCGGCTAATGGCATAGTGTAGGTTGTGAGTTTTGTTGAGTAGATCTCAAAAATATTTTTTTTTTTATAATTCTCGAACCCTTCAAACTTGCTTAATTTGACAAAAACTGTTTTTTTTTTTGTCTTTAAGCACAAATTTCTGATTTACTCTAACATTTCTCAACCGATTTCCAAAATTTCTCCAACCCTCCAAACCTGTTTTATTTGACTTTACTTAGAAATTTGTGGATTACTTAAACATTTCTGATCCGATTTCCAAAATTTAAATCTTGTTAGAAAGTAAAGGGATTTATACCTTTAAAACGGTATAAATATATCTATTATTTGACTTCATATGCTATGAGATTTGATGAGGTAAACTTGGAAAATTCGAAATTTTTTTTTCATATTTTCTAAGTTTGTCCATTCGTAGTAGCAAAGTCTGATAAAAGAATAATATAGGATAAGTGATGACATTCTTAAAGTCTGTTCCTTGTAAAGTGATTGAATAATCATTTGATCAAATCAGACAAACATTACCGTAGTTATTATTTAAAGAGTCTAACAGTCGAGAGATATTTTTTATATACAATATGTCATCTCAACAAATGAACAATGTTTGGGCAAAGGGAAATAATAATATTTGCAAAAAACGCAGATATTAGCCGACTTCTGGAAGTCTTGCAAACGTCAAATTAGCACATTTTGTGATAAACAACCAAAATCCATTAAAATTTTTAAAATCTCTTGAACTAAAATTTCGTTTGATGAGATAATATGCAATATAAAAAATATTACTGGATTGTTATACTTTTTAATTAATAACTACGGTAATTTTTATTCAATTTTCTCAAATAATGGTTTAATCTCTTCATCAGAGAACAGACTTTAAGAATATTATCCCGCATTTTATATTTTTTTTATTAAATTTGGCTACTATGGAATGGAATGGACAAACTTTAAAAAATATGATATTTTCCAAGTTTAACTCATCAAATCTCATAGCATATTACGTCAAATAATAAATATATGTATACCGTTTTAAAGGTCCATCTCTCCCCTTTCCAACAAAATTTAAATTTTGAAAATTGGTTCAAAAATGTTTGAATAATCCACAAATTTCTGAGTAAAGTCAAGAAAAACAGGCTTTAAAAATATTATCAATTATCCTACATTTTTTTTATTAAAGTTTGCTACTACGAATGGATAAACTTGAAAAATATGAAAATATTTCGAATTTTTCAAGTTTAACTCATCAAATCGCATAGTATATTAAGTCAAATAATAGATTTCTGTATACCGTTCAAAGGTCCATCTCTCTCCTATCCAACAAAATTTACTTACTTACTTACTTAATTGGCCATAACAACCCGATTAACGGATTTCGGCCTGCCGCAATACATCCTTCCAGGCGCCTCTGCTTCTTGCGCGCCTACGCCAGTTGGTCACACCAATCGATGACAGGGCTTCCTCGACTTGGTCCTTCCAACGGATACAAGGTCGTCCTCTTCGCCGACTTCCGCAGATCCCCGCATCAAATACCCGTTTCGCCGGAGCATCCATTCGAACGACATGGCCGAGCCAGCGCAGCCGCTGGATATTAATACGCTGCACAACATCTATGTCGTTGAGGAGCTCATACAGCTCACTGTTAGATCGGATGCGGAAATCATCGCCAACTCGCACAGGACCGAAGATCTTACGTAGGACTTTCCTCTCGAATACCCTCAAGGCTGCTGCATCAGTTCTTAATAGGGTCCATGCCTCTGCGCCATAAAGAAGCACGGGTAAGATGAGCGTCTTGTAGAGTATTAATTTTGTCGCACGAGAGAGGTCTCTGCTGCTCAATTGCCTATTGAGACCATAGTAGCACCTGTTGGCAAGAGTAATCCTGCGTTTGATCTCCAGACTGACATCATTTTTGGTGGTAACGGCGGAGCCAAGATAAATAAATTCCTTGACTGTATCAAAAGTATAGTTATCGGCCGTAATCTGAGAATCAATACGCCGCACGTCTCTACTTGTCGATAACATATACTTCGTTTTGCCCTCATTTACTGCCAGACCCATCTTCTTAGACTCCCGTTCAATAGCGCTAAAGGCAGTAGTAACATCTCGCTTGGTACGCCCTATGATGTCGATGTCGTCAGCGTACGCAAGCAATTGGACACTTTTTTGAAAGATAGTGCCATTGCGATGCACTCCTGCCTTTCGCAGAACACTCTCCATGACGAAGTTGAAGAGGTCGCATGATAAGGGGTCGCCTTGTCTGAAGCCTCGCACGGTATCAAAAGGTTCGGAGAGGTCCATTCCTACCTTGACGGAGCTGCAGGAATTGCTCAACGTCATTCTGCATAGTCTTATCAGCTTCGCAGGTATACCGAGCTCAGACATTGCGGCATAAACACGATCCCTTATGGGGCTATCGAAGGCTGCCTTATAGTCGACAAAAAGATGGTGTGTGTCGACTTGTTTTTCGTGGGCCTTTTCCAGGATTTGGCGCAGTGTGAAGATCTGGTCTATGGTGGATTTGCCAGGTCTGAAGCCGCACTGATAAGGTCCAATCAGTGTTTTGACGAGTGGCTTCAGTCGTTCACACAATACGCCTGTAAGAACCTTATATGCGATTGGGAGAAGGCTAATACCCCTGTAGTTGGCGCAGATTGTGGGGTCTCCCTTTTTCAGGACAGGACAGAGGACACTGAGGTTCCAATCGTTGGGCATACTTTCTTCTAGCCATATTTTGTAGATGAGCTGGTGCATGCGCCCTACCAACTCATTACATCCGGTCCTAAACAATTCAGCGGGGAGGCCATCAGGACCTGCCGCTTTATTGTTTTTAAGACGCGTAATCGCGACTTTGACCTCTTCATAGCTAGGCGGCGGAATCTCCACGCCGTCATCATTGATCGGGTTCGGAATATCATCTCTAGAGGCGGTATTGGTGTCGTCATCGCCTTGTAGCAGAGTAGAGAAGTGTTTCCTCCACAACCTCAGCACCCCCTGCGGATCTGTAACCAGGTTTCCGTTCTCGTCCTTGCAAGAAGATGCTCCGGGTCTATAACCCTCGGTTAGACGCTTAACCTTCTGATAAAATTTTCTAGCGTCATTCCTACGTCTATGCATCTCGACTTCCTCACGCTCACGCCTTTCCTGCTCCCTTTTCTTGCGTCTGAAAAGGCGTCTCTCTTCCCTTCTCTTCTCTCTGTAGTTCTCGACAATGGCTCGCGTAGCAGCAGACTGCAACGTCTTCTTGTATGCGGCGTTTTTCGCTGCAGCTGCCTCGCGACACTCCTCATCGTACCATTGATTTCGTTGGGGTGGGCGCTCGAAACCAAGGACTGTTTCCGCAGTAGTGCGCAAGGAGTGGGAGATGTTGGCCCACAGTCCTCCAATGTCGTTGAGATTAGGTGGGGATCGACGGAGCTTATCCGAGAGTTGAGCGGAGAACGCCTCAACTGTCCCTTGTGATCGCAGCTTCCTGACATCCAGCTTCCGCAGTGTACTAGAGCGCACCATCCTCGAGGTGCTAATGCGCAATCGAAACTTGGCTGCGACAAGGTAGTGGTCCGAGTCAATGTTCGGACCTCTAAATGTGCGCACATCTAGTACACTGGATACATGCCTTCCGTCAATCACAATATGATCGATCTGGTTGGAAGTTGATCGATCGGGGGACATCCAAGTGGCCTTGTGGATGTCGAGATGTTGAAACCTGGTGCTACATACTACCATGTTACGCGCCGCGGCGAAATCGATCAGCCTCATACCATTGGAGGTAGTGTTCGCGTGGAGGCTGAACTGTCCGACAGTGGGGCCAAAGATACCTTCCCGCCCGACCTTTGCATTAAAATCCCCGAGGACAATTTTTGCGTCATGGGCCGGGCACTTATCATATACGTCCTCGAGTTTAGCGTAGAAGGCATCCTTAACCACATCGTCCTTATCTTCCGTCGGGGCGTGAGCACAAATCAGGCTGATGTTGTAGAATTTTGCTCTGATGCGGATTGTGGCTATTCTTTCGTTCACAGGTGTGAACCCAGAGACAAGGTGGCGAAGTCTCTTATTAACCACAAATCCGCATCCAAATTCGTGCTTATCAACATGGCAGCTGTAGTACACATCGCAAGATGCTAGCCTTTTGCATCCTTGCCCTATCCATCGCATTTCCTGTATGGCAGTGATGTCAGTCCTACATTTCTTGAGGGCATCCGCCAGCTGGGCGGAAGCGCCCACCCTGTGAAGGGTGCGGACGTTCCAAGTGGCTATTCTTAAATCGTTGTCCTTTGAACGTTTGCCGTGGTCGTCAACTTTAAAGGGGATCTTTTTGGAATTATATATATTAGTTTTCATTGGAGAAAAGTTTTTACGTGGTGGGTTCCAAGCCCTACGCACAACCCAAATTTAACGTCCAGGGGATTGGACTTCGCTGCACGCATTAGTTAACATCTAGCGGGTACTAGAATGCCATCCAGGAGGGGCCGCGAGGAGGCTGCGTGTCAACTTGAATACAGCAAGACAAGGATCGTCCTGGTGGTCGCCATGTTGGCCACAGTCAGAAACTTTACCTTGCTTGCATGCATCCCATCCCTCCAACAAAATTTAAATTTTGAAAATCGGTTCAAAAATGTTTGAGTAATCCACAAATTTCTGAGTAAAGTCAAGAAAAACAATTTTTATCAAATAAAACGAGTTTGGAGGGTTCAAGAAATATAAAAAAAAACTTTTTTTGAGTTCTACTCAACTAACTGAACAATGTGGACTATGTAGTTACTCAAGTTTATTTTCACTGTTGCACCGTGTTATTTATATTTCAGAGAAAATGCAACACAAAAATTGATATTTTGCTCCATCACCCATCCATTAATTTCTTGTCTGTTTGTTTCTCTTTCTCTCTGTTTCTGTTCTGTTATTATATTTCAAACCCACATGCTTACCTGCTAGACACACACACTGTCTTATTATCGACAACATTTTTTGTTTTTTTATTTTACTTTGTATGCATGTGTGTAGTATTGAAGCTTTTCAAAGGTTACAAAAGGATTTTCGTTTTATTTTTACACACACTCATGCATACATTCATCTATGCATACAATAACTGTAATGCGGTTTAAAGTATTTAAAAAGAGAAAGAGCAAGAAAGAGAAGGAGAGGAAAAAACGAAAATAAGCTTATAATCGGAGAGAGCTTAAATTTCTTTTGTTTTCAACTACCTTGACTCTCTCTCTCTCCCGGTCTCTTCTACTTCGGCTCACTCAAGTAATATTTTGTGCATATGCGAGAGTGTGCGTGTGTGTGTGTTGTCAGTTTGTATATTATTTTACCAATACCAACAAAGTAGAGTGTAGTAGAGTTATTGTCTGTACTTTCTTAAAACAAAAAGCTTTTGTTGCTATTGTTGCAATAATAAATATCATTACAAGCGATGATCATTTAAGGGATTCGATGAAACACAAAAGAACTCATGCAACATTTTAAGTTACTGACACTCCTGTATCATATAAAACTAAAAAAGAATCAAAAATTAAAATAAAAAAAATGTTTCGCTTTAAAATATAAATTTTATTTCGTTACTCTCTACTAGCACTGTTGGCTATTCAACAATATCCCTCTGCATAAGTCCACTTGTTTAGAAGCTAATTTTGGGAAATACTCTGGATTTTCTGTGAGTACCAACTATATGCAAAGGAAGCTTCCAAGGCCTCTTAATATAAGCAGCAACATAGTCACATATAAAGTGATATGATATTGAGAAAATTGGTTTTGAAACTATTTTGAAATTTTTTAATTGAAAATTCCCTAGATGATTATTGGCCATTTTGGATCATACAAAAAATAGTACACCATACCGACTATATGCAAATGGTAGTCCATAGGATCCTCTCTCCAATGGTGGTAGTGGTATATTGGGAATAATTTTGAGTTCTAGAAGTTGCCAAATCGAATATGAATGAAGCATAAATAGACAAACAGTTAACGCTGTCAGTACAGTGGTAAAAATTAGTAAAAATTAGTGTTTAATACGGAAAATACCAATAATTATGTGTGTAGAGCAGAGATCAACAACGAGTATTCAAAACGATGAGTAGATTCGAGTCATACCTACGATTTGATACTTAGTTTGATATGATACTCCTACTACTCATACTCAAAATTGGAAGTACTCATCGTATTCATATTTAACAATACGCATAATGTTATTGATTTCGAATCGTCTCCACTTAACATTTACACGAAACACAAAACAAGTATGATTCGCGTCCGAAGACTGCAATACTCACAAGAAGATTGTGTCTATGCTTTGCTTGTTGTCTTTGTCTTTCCTTTCTTCTTTGTTTGTATATGCAACAACAACAAAGAATGTAAATTTTGATAAATGATTCGAATCACTCGAATCACTTATAAGTATTATAAGTATTTTTCTAAACTTATGAATCAAAATGAGTAGGCGTATGAATCAAACATATTTCGATTGTTGTGAGTTTGATGTTAACGTTATACTCATACTCATTGTAACCTGTACTTATAAATCAATGTTGTAGCGAGTACGAATGAATCAGAGTAGTTGAATTTCAATTCTGTTGATTCATTCATACTCAAAATTGCATGAGTACTTATGAGTAGCGTAAAAACCATTCATTGCTGATCTCTGGTGTGGAGATACATTAATTCCAAATTGAAAATCCAATACACAAACCATAAATTTTAGTAGCGCCACATTCGGCATTAACAGAGGAAATTTTCCTCTTAAGAGAACAAAATTTTCCCTTAACAGAGCACAGTTAGCTATTTAACAATATCCCTGTGCACAAGTTCAGTTGTTAAGAAGCTAATTTTGTGAAATGGTCTATGAGTACCATACTATATGCAAAAGGAAAGTTCCAAGGCCTCTTAATATAATTAGCAACATAGGCACATATAAAGTGATATGGTATTGAGAAAATTTCCGATGAAAATATCAATTTTTTGTTATAATAATGATCACAATAGGGATTATATTTTATGTGAATAGTTGGTAGTAATTACAAAGTAGTAGAAGTAATTACAAAGTAGTAGTTAAACAGTTAACAGTGCTCTGTTAATAGCAAAGTTTAGCCTGTTAGAGGCAAAAAGTGGCGCTACTAAAAGTGTGGGTTTGTGCCCTTGATTTTTAAATTCGAATTTATCTCCCCACATATCCATACGCCTCTGCTTGGTGCTCAACTATTTCTAATGCTCGTTAATATTTTTGCCTCTTTTTTATTTAAAACTTAAACAATAACAAAATCGATAAGAAAACTATTTACAAGTTAAAAACTTATTGAGAAAATAAATACAACAAGAAATACAATATAAATGGAAAAATAAACGCATATGTACATGGAAGTCTGTTCTAAGTTGGCCACAAAGCTTACGGCCATAACAAGTTAGAAAAACGTTTTATAGTTTAAGTGTTACAGGGTAACAAGGTGGAGATGAAACAGTTTTGGAAAGACACTTTAAATGGAAAAATATATTCTATTCAAGCAAAAAAATTAACATTTTCAAAGCCGCACACACACACAAACAATACTATATAACTTTATGTGGAACCATATAGCTCTTATTATATTAAGAGGCCTTGGAAGCTTGCCTTGCGTATAGTATGGTACTCATAAGCTTAGAGTATTTCACAAAATTAGCTCCTAGTGGACTTGTTCAGATGGATAATGTTAAATAACTAACAGTGCTCTGTTAAGGGCAAATTTTGTTCTGTTAACGTTAAATGTGGCGCTGCTAAAATTTATGGATTGTGTCTTGGATTTTTAATTTCGAATTTATCTTCATTTATAAGCAGACGTCGTCACAAAGAGAGTATGATAAATAAGATATAACCCAGAGGAAAATTATTAGTAATATTCAATCAAGTGTAGCCTAATAATGCGTTTATGTAGTGGAAAATGGAAAATGTACAGTGCCAAATCTCTAAAGTCTGCGTATTTAATTTGACGAATATTCTTCGAAAAATGGAGATCATTTTTTATTGTTTTTAGTGAATCTCACTCCCACTGTAATTTTTCTTTGGGTATACTGTGTAACTGATAAACAAAAAAAATCTCAAAAAGCAGAGACGAGAGCCTGATTCACTGAAAGCTGACAAGCATCGGAATGTATTTTCAGGCTTGTGCCCTATGTGTGTAAAAAACCGAAGATGATCTTCCCCTGAGGTACATTAAGACTAGAGGGTTATTTCAATATTCCACTGGCGATTAATGGAGTATGAATGGAATATTACAATAGAATGAGGAACCCTAAACCCATCGGTGAACGGTTGGGAGAGCAGAATTTCAAAAAAAAAAAAAAATAATAAAAAAAACAGCCGAGCGTAGATTTAAATTCCTCAATTTAATTGAGAATATATCGTCGATCTTGAAGTAAACAGTTCAATTCAATCTAAAAGAGTTTCGGCAAAAAGTACTTCTAGATTAGGTTAGGTTAGGTTGTAGTGGTAGCTCTGATATCACAAAGCTCACTTGAGCATGCATGGCGGTCCGTTGTGATGCCACGGGTGAAACGCAGTCCCTGTACTAACCAAGTTCCGCCAAATCAGGGAAAGGAAGAAATTGATCAGCGCAAGGGCTGCACAACAAAAGCACGACTACCCCGTACTGGAAAACCAGCCAGAAAATTTGAGGAACGAAGCTATATCGTTGATATCAATAGATGATAGCTCCGTTAAGCTAACAAGGAATGGGGAGCCAAATAACCTATATTTACACCTAGCAAGAGACGGGCAGTGGCAAAGAAAGTGAATAACGGTCTCCTCTTCCTCAGTGGACCTGCATCCACGGCAGAAGTTGTTAAAACTGAGCCTCATTCTCTCGGCGTGCCTATCCATGATACAATGACCCGTAAGCACGGCCACTACATTCGAGATGACATCACGAACGAGACCAAGTAATCGGTTGGTACGCCTTCCATCTATCCTGGGCCAGGTAAGTCTAGCGGTGGAGCAGGACTCCTCATTGACCCAGGATAGGTTGGCGTCCCGAAGGAACCTCCGCGCAATGGTCAACTTGATCGAGGCAAGTGGCATACCCATCTCAACAGAAGAGGATTCCGGAATAAGCGCACCAGCTCGTCGACCCTACAGTTTCCCGGTAGTACTTCTAAAATGGTAACAAATTCCTGTTGGAATAGTACAGAATTTGACTTTCTGATTTTGAGCAGTTGCGACCCTGACTTAATCGTACTCCCGGAACTTCTGAATATATACACCGATGGCAAGGTTGGTAACGGAGTCTACTTTAGGAAACTGGTCCTGAAAATGTATAAAATAGTAGCGTGTTTCAAATGGAGATAGTGGCCATCTACTGGGCTGCTGAATAGATCCTCGTCAACGGTGTTCCTTTACCCACATACCTGCATACATTCATACATAATTGGTAATTACAAACCTGGTGTTAAGATTACGACCTAGCTTCTCACACTACTTATGTTGTGTGCGTTAATTTTGTAGATGAGTGGCGGGACCTACAGTTTAAAGTTGACTCCGATTTTTGAGAAGCTTTTTATGGCAAAGTTAATTTACCATCAGAGTTTTTGCCAGAAATCTACTGCGAGGAAGTCGCCTAAGAAATATTTTTCTCATATTTTCGTTTTGATGTCCGACCTGGGATGCGAACCCGGGCCTTCAGTCTAATAAGCCAAGACACTACCTACTAGATTATGGGGACTTCCTATTATCCACATATAGACTGCTTTTTCCCTTCAAACCTATTCTTCTTCATGGGAATTGAACTGGTTTGGGAACTGAACTTGGTCATTACAGGGCCTGCGTTCTCCTGTGGCATCATAAAGGGCTCGAGTGAGATTTTTGTATCAAAGCTACCTACCTAGTATAGGATTTGTTAAAATTTCTCTGAAATTTTGGATTTTATATTCCAAAAATATTTCTGTTTCAACTATTTACAGTTCCTTTGTTAGTGGGGATATGTACAGAAAGAATAACCACATCCAAGTACACAATATTCCTCCTCCATTCATACATATTGTATGAGCGTAATGGGTTATTTTATTACAGCGTTGCTTATCGGCCTGCATTGAAGCCTGTGTAAAGTGCCGTGTTACCAGAGAACCACTACGACCACGAGAAATGAAGTGGAGTAAAGGATGGATGTTATCTCTCTCTCTCTCTCTCTCTCTGATCTATGATAATATAAACAGTTTAAATTGTCATTGTTTTTCACTAGAATGCTCTTCTCTTTTCCTATTTTTTTTTTGCACACACCATCTATCGGGTCCGCCATCTAACGTTTTTTTTTTCAACAAATGTTTATTCCGTGAATGGTAACACTTAGCTTATGTCTGATTTGACAGATAATTAGTTTTATCCTTCCGCTGAACGAATATGATTATGAGTACGCGTTTTCGCTTCGCTAAGTGGGCCTGGGATCGACTTACAGAAGATGCCGATTTTGGCAAAAAAAAATCAGATTTTCAGATGAAGCTCATTTTGCTCTTGGCGGGTATATAAACAAGCAAAATTGTCGGCTTTGGGCCACGACGCACCCAAAACGAGTCACTGCTTGTTGCGGATTTTGGTCCAAAGGCATACTTGGGCCATTTTTTCTTCGAAAATGAGCAAGGAGTGGCCGCTACAGTCAATGGCGATCGTTATCGGGCCATGGTGAACGAATTTTTTATTGAAGAGTGGGATATTGGCAACATTTGGTTTCAACAGAACAGCGCTACGTGCCACACAGCCGAAGTTACACTCGATGTTTTGCGCCCTGTTTTTGAAGATCGCATTATCAGGTTGTCGTTTGGCCATCTCGGAGTTGTGATTTGACACCGTTGGACTATTATTTGTGGGGTGCCGTAAAAGATAAGTGTTACGCCGACAAGCCAGAGGCAATTGCCGCTTTAAAGGAGAATATTCGTGAAGCCATTGATGAAATACAGCTCCACAAATCGATAATGTTGATAAAAATTGGACCGATTGTGTAGGCAACTGCATGGCTAGCCGAGGCAGCCATTTGAATGAAATTATTTTCCATTATTAATCGGAAGGATTGTACTTTCACATAGAAAAATAAATTTTAGAAAATATTCAGTCGGTTTTTTAAAGCATTTTCAAAAAACAAAAAATTATTTGGCGGACCCTTTATACATACGCACACGTAGCCACAGTTACGAGGACACACGTGTAGCAACATAGAAAACCCACAAGAGCTCAATAACTCTTTACTACCGATACAATACGAATACAAATAAAAACACATAAATACACTGTGCTAAAAAATTAAAGCACTTTTTTTTTTTGATTCTTAGAAAACTTATTTATCCACACACAGTTTATACTCGTCATAGATGCGATTATCTGTGTGTATGATGTCAGAGAACAAGTGAATGGGAGTGAGTGAGTGCTTGAGTGAGTGAGATGGCAAGTGTGATTTATAATGTATTGTGTTTGTGTACGGTTCATAAAGTATCCTGGTAATATTGATAATAACAATTCTGTTGTTATTACTGGCGTAGTTATTGTTGTTGTTGTTGCTCTACAATTTCTTTTTACAATATTTTCTACACTTTCTTACCTTTCATGGAAAATAAAATATTTTACAATCAAGAGAATCTATCGGTCTATCTGTCTGTCTTTTTTCTCATGTTCAATCAACTCTTTTACCACATAAAACCGAAGAAACAGTCATGTTTAACTAAAGAGCACAAAAAAGACGCAAGGACCATAACCCAAAGAAATAGCGAGATCCTATTTTCTAATGAGATTCACAAATAACAATAAGATTTGAGTTCCTTTTTTGGAAGAATATTAATCAAGTTAAATATGTAGTCTTTAGTCCACTACATAAACATATTATGAGATTACACTTGATTGAATATTACTAACAATTTTCCTCTGGCGCATATACATGCCTCTTACAAATACACTCACATTTTTATTATGTTCCCTCTATGCCGATGCGACGCCTGACTCTGTTTCATTCGTAGTACTCACTACAACATTGATTTATAAGTACAGATTGCAATAAGTATGCGTACAACGTTGACATTAAACTCATACCAATCGAAATACATGTTTGATGCATAGCTCTAGGTTACATTATATTCGAGTGACTCGAGTCATTCATCAAAGTTTACAGGCTTAGTTGTTGTTGCATTTACAAAAATAAAAAGGAAAAAGACACATAAGCAAAAAAGACAGACCAGCAAGCAGAGCAAACACACAACCTTTTAGTGAGTATTTTCGAGAGTTCGTATGCGATTCATATTTATGTTGTGATTCGTGGTATAGGTTGAGTTATGGAGAATCGAAGTCAACAACATCATACGTGTTGTTAAGTATGAATATGATTAGTACTTCAAACTTTAAATGTGAGTAGAGTAGAGATTTCATGATATTAAAATAAGTATGAATGCTTACAAGTATCCGAAATTATGAGTATGATTCGATTCTATTTATCTTTTTGAATACTCATTGTTGATCTCTAACACACACGCACACACACACATGAATTGTTTTCTTTTCGAATTATCATGGCACAAAGAGATGTCTTCTGACTTTTATTTCGTGAAATATTCGCCAATTGCGAGCATAGACAGTTTAGTAGCCTAATAACAAAGTTAAAAACTAACTGCAAAATTGATAATTCGAACGTGATCACGTTTCAATCATTATGGGGTGATTATGGTCATCATAATTGTCAAGATTATAAAGAAATTCAAGAGACTGAAAGCTTTACAGACATGATCAAGTATGGCGATTAAGCGGAATTGCCGACTTCAAGACGTTTTTAGCTTTTGGCCCCACTTCGGGGCTTATTATAGGGAGTGTTTTACAATTGTATTTAAATATCCATCAATATACAGTCTATCTCAATAGAAAATTAAATCCAGCTGACCGTTCATAATGCCATGATGAGTGCCTGATTTTTCGAACAAAATCGTTAAAGCTCATTTCTATCTCAATAGTTAAGTCAAGAACCACAATTGTTACATATGCAGCTTGGATAACTTAGAGTTAAGGATGGAAAAGCCATTCCGTTTGGAAAAGGTGGCTGTTAATTCGCTCATTACGGTCTGGAGGTATTTTTGGGTCGTATATTTTATTTTTTTGGCCTGCAATTAGATGATTATGAGTTGGACAATATGAGTTATTAACATTGATTGTGCCACGATTAATAAAAAACGATCAATATTGACTTTATTGCATGAAAACTTTGCAGAAAAAGAAATTTAACGTTGTAATGACGTCACTTGTCCTACCAAATTATGAAGTTTTTGGCAAGTTAGAGAACGTGTCTATGCAAATGAGCGCCTAAGGTTGCAGAATTTGAAAACCATCCTTCGTCAAATTGTCGTCGAGGCACGGAATATACACGAGGCACGGAAATGACATCGTTTATTATCCATAATTGGTTACCACCAAACGTTGGTACGCACACGATAATAAGGCTAAGCGCCATAGTATAGAAGCTATTGATATGTAAAAATCTTGGTTACAATTGATCGAGATCTCCCTATTGACTACAACGGATAATCAGATCCGGACATCCCACTTCCTTCCCTGAGTAAGGCATTCAACATTCCTATCGCATGACAAAATCGGATAAGAAATCTAGTCTGTTTGCGTAGGGGAAATGTATGATGGAAACGGATACTTACAGGATCCAAGTAAGCTCGATTTTTTTCGTTTTGAGGATGGCTTTAATTCTAACTCTCCAAAAAAAAATCTTATGATCCCTGCTTATGCTTAGACAAGCCCTTATTTAGTGTTCCTTTAACTAAAATACAAAAGAAAGTATTAATAATTTTTTTTACAAGTAAATGTTAAATTAACAGAGGCTGTCTATTACGTATTTCCTTTTCGATTTTCGATTATTTTATTTTATTTCTCTTTAATTCTTTTCACCTCATTCTTTATTTATTTGCCTCCACATTATTATTCTCTATTTGCTCTCTTTTTTCTAACAACAATTTATGAAGTGCATTAACATTTACCGTTATAAATGATTGCCCTACTCTACTGTACTGTACACAACCCTACTCTGTTACTAGAAACATTGTTTCGACAATTTATAACGGTTTAGATGGATAAAAAAAAATGTCTTCTTAGATAAACATTAACCCAGACACACACACACAAAGAAATAGTAGCAAAGGAACAAACCAGAGAGAGAGAGAGAGGGAGAGGTAGAGGAGAGAATTTAAAAAGAATGATTTTTAATATGTACTCCCGTGTACAATACTCGTATAATGACGAGATGCTTTATATTCACGCATACAAATACAACTACTAGGACAGTATGTGTCAGTCATAGGCTACCTACAGAAAAAGTGTTCACAGAGTGTTAAGGGAAATTTTACTTCTTATTTGTCAATTTGTTTGATGATCAGGATACCAAGAACAGTTTAAAGAGACTGGCAGATAACAATGTGTGTGAAGATAAATTCAAGTTTAAAAACCAAAGATGCAAACCCACAATTTTAGCAGAGCCACTTCATGTCTCTAACAGGGAAAACTTTGCTATTAACAGAGCACTGTTAATTGTTTAACAGTAGACATTAACATTACCTGCGACAATTGACATAAAATGTAGTCGCCATGGTCTATTAGGTATTGTGTTGGCTTATTAGACAAAAGGCCCGGGTTCGCATCCCAGGTCAGACATCAAAACGGAAAATATTTCTTCTCAGCAGATTTCTGGCAAAGACTCTGAGAGTAAAAATTGCCATGAAAAGCTTCTCAAAAGCTTCTGTCGTTCGGAGTGGACTTTAAACTGTAGATCCCACCACTCATGTATAAAATTAACGATCACAACATAAGTGGTGTGAGAAGCTAGGTCGTAATCCTGATTTAAGGGTTGTAATGGCCAATTATGTATGTATTGACATAAAATATAATTCTCATTATGATCAATTATTATTTGGAGAATAAAAATGTTGAAATATAAAGAATGTTTCGAAAGAGGTTCCTCTGGACTAATGTTCCAAAATGGCCCCTATTTTGCTAGAGAATTTTCAATTTTCTCCATATCATATCACTTTAAATGTGACTATATTGCTGTTAATATTAACGGGCCTTGGAAACTTCCTTTGCATATAAAATTGTAGTCATACACCTAGATTGCTCCTAAACAAGTAGGCCTGTTCAGATAGATACTATTAAATAGCCAACAGTGCTCTGTTAAGGGCAAATTTTGTTCTGTTTCTAAGACTATAAAAGAAATAGAGGAGAAGTCGAACATAGCGATTCGAAAAATTGGAGCGTGGTTTGATGAGGCAGGTTTGACGCTTACATACATAATTGATCATTACAACCCTTCAGTGAGGATTATGACCTAGCTTGTCACACCACTTATGTAGTAAGGGTTAATTTTAGTAAACGCAGTGGCGGGACCTACAGTTTAAACTCGACTCCGAACGACAGATTTTTCAGAAGCTCTTCATGGCAATTTTTTTACTCTCAGAGCTTTTGCTAGAAATCTGCTGAGAAGAGGAAATCTAGGACATCTAGGATGTCTAGCCTGGGACTCGAACCCTGGCTTTACGTCTAATAAGCCAACACACTACCTAATAGACCACGAAGACTTGCTGCACCTAAAACAGACGCCTTTTGATAAGTGGCCGGACGATAGTGCAGAAAATGGAAGTGACCATTGAAGACACTAAGATCTCATCGAAGAGGAGGATAAACTAACTGGAAGTGATTATCGATGAGAGAATGAACTTCAAGGAGCACGTAAAATACAGCGGCGAAAAGGTATCTGTAATCCCGGGAGCACTGACGAGGATGATGCAAAACATTGAAGGACCTAATCCATTTAAGAGGAGGATAATATCAAGGTTTGTAACGTCGATAATATTATATGCTTGACCGATATGGTCGGCGTGGGGACGACAGGAAAGAAACTGTCCTCGGTGTATCATCTAAGCGCGATTAGATAGATAATAAGCTTCAGAACAGTGTCTGATGAAGCGGTACTGGTATTGGCAAAGATAATACCATTAAACATATTGGCGGATGCGATGAGGAGGATATACTTTCGCCGTCTCAAATGTCCAAAATGGACAGCGGCTATAAAAGCGAAGGAAAGAAGGACTTCCATGACACACCGGCGTGATGCTGGTGTTCTGCCATCTGTATCTATGGGTAATGTAAATATTGAGGAAGCGGATGCTCTTGATGTTCTGGGCATGAGAATTAGTTGTGATGCTCGTTGGAACGATCACATTTTTCGAGTGTCAAAAGAAGCATTCAAGTGCCTTAATTTTTTAAAACGGTGCAGGAAATACTTCACTTATTATTTACAGGACATTTATCCGACCCCGGATGGAGTACAACTCTCATGTATGGGCCGGTGCTTCAAAGTCTATTTTGAAGCTTCTTGAAAGCGTACAGGAGAGGGTGAAGGTGCTTATTAATGACAGTAGGGTATCCAACTCTATTGATTCGTTGGAGCATCGTCGCAATTTGGCATGTGTTTCATTGTTCTATCGATACTATAATGGAAGGTGTTCTCGAGAGATAAGGGGCTAGGTTCCCAATAACCACATATTTTTACGTCAATAGGTGAGTGTAAAAAATAAATGAATGTCCACAACACTACTCTCTACTCCCAGCTTTCCACCTTCTATAACCATATTTTCCTAAACCTGCACAATGCACTCGCCTGAATAGGGGCCATCCCCTGAGTGTTAATACTAAAATACATAATTGGCCTTACAAGCCTTCAGTCTGGATTATCGAACTAGCTCTCAGCACCACAGATGTTGTGTGCGTTAATTTATACATAGTGGTGGGACCGACAGTTAAAGTCGACTCCGAACGACAAATTTTTGAGAGCTTTCATGGCAATTTTTACTCTCAAAGCTTTGCCAGAATCTGCTGAGAAGAAATCGCCGAAGAAATATTTTTTGTATTTTATTTTGATGTCTGGCCCGGGGCTTGAATCCTGGCTTTACGTCTAAAAAGCCAACACACTACCTAATAGACTACGAAGACTTGCTGCACCTAAAACAGGCGCCTTTTAGATAAGTGGCCGGACAATAGTGGAGAAAATGGTTGTGACCATTGGAGACACTAAGATCCCATCGAAGAGGACAATAAACTAACTGAGAGTGATTATCGATGAGAGGCTGAACTTCAAGGAGCACGTAAAATACATCGGCGAAAAGGTATCTGTAATCTAGGGAGCACTGACAAGGATGATGCAGAATATTGAAGGACCTAATCCATTTAAAAGGAGGATAATATCGAGATTTGCAACGTCGATAATATTATATGCTTGCCCAATAAGATCTGCGTGGGGACGACAAGAAAGAAACTGTCCTCGGTATATCATCTAAGCGCGATTAGACGGATAAGTGGCTTCAGGACAGTGTCTGATGAAGCGGTATTGGTGTTGGCAAAGACAATACCAATAGACATATTGACGGATGAGATGAGGCGGATATACTTTCGCCGTCTCGAGAGTCCAGGACGGACAGCGGCTATAAAAGCGGAGGAAAGAAGGATTTCCATGGACAAATGGGAGTCACGATAGGAGAACAGAGTAAAGGGAAGATGGACATTTCACTTTGACGCTGATATAACCCCTTGGATGGAGAACAAACATTTGAAACTGAATTACTACGTGATCCAGTTGATAACTGGCCATGAATAGCCTATTTTCCCATCGCGACTGCCACTTGTGCATGAATGTCCTTCTTTCCTTCGCCAGTTAGCTATCCATGGCCAGTTAGCAACTGGGTCACGTAGTAATTCACTGGGTCACCTAGTAATTCGCTGGGTCACGTAGTAATTCAGTTTGTTTCAGGAAGTATCTGCACGGATTTGAATAAGTTACTTCCCCTATATGCCCAAACTGTGCAGATGAAGAAGATTCGAAGCATATTCCAACATGCTGCCCCAAATTTAGATGGCCCGGCGAAACGAGTTTTAGACCAAACCGGATAGGGATTCTATGGAGCCAATACAGCCAGAAAATGGCTGAAGTAATGATGGAACTCCGAACGTTGTAGGAACGAAGGCTAAATTCGATATAACTTGATAAAGCATTATAAGCGATTTATTTGCCAATTTCTTTTCCACAACTTATTCGGATTCAACTTATAATGATTCCATTGATTATCCCTTTAAAATAAATACAAATTCCACTGTATCTATATCTTTAATCAACGCTCTTGCTATTTCTATGGAATGAAGAAAGCTAAAGTCCTCCTATAACTTTGGACCTGATAACATTCCTAGTAACATCTTAATTAATTGCGCCGAAGCCATGGCTGTTCCTCTATCATACTTATTCAACAAATCGATTAAATGTGGTTATTTTCCTAACGTTTGGAAGGATTCATTTATCCGATGTTACAAATTATCGTGGTATTGCAAAACTGAGTATAATTCCAAAACTATTTGAAAAAATGATTACTAATGATTTATGTTATCAGGTTTCCAGCTTGATATCACCTTATCAGCACGGTTTCAGGAAGAAGTGTTCAACTATAACAAACCTGCTTCATCTTTAAACAATTGTTTATCGTGGATTTTTTCATTAGCAACAAACAGACGTTATCTACACGGATTTCAGCAAGGCTTTTGATAAAGTTAATCATTTCCTTTTGAAGAGGAAACTTCATTTAATGGGATTTACCGATCTTAGTTTAAAATGGATTTACTCATATTTAACTAACAGAAAACAAACCGTACTTTTTAAAAACTGCTGCTCCAGAAGTATTGATGTCCTTTCCGGTGTTCCTCAGGGTAGCCATCTTGGATCGCTTCTGTTTTCATTGTTTATTAACGACTTACCTGATATTATTCGCTATTCTAACATCCTAATGTATGCTGACGACGTAAAAATTTTCCTATGTTATCGCCGAATTTCCGATCAGAAACTACTTCAAAAGGACCTAAATTCGTTTCAGTTATGGTGTAATTTAAATTTAATGCAGCTTAATCTAAAAAAAATGTAAATACATGAGATTTGTAAGGAAGAATCCGATTCCTGCAAAATATGTTTTTCATGGATACGATCTTCAGCTTGTAGATAACTTCCTGGATTTAGGAGTTTTACTTGATCCCAAACTAAATTTTATTCCGCACATAACTATGACAGTGAATAAAGCAAGAAGCGTACTTGGTTTTATAAAATGGTGGGCAAAAGAATTTAATGATCCTTATGCTGCTAAATCGCTCTACACATCTCTTGTGAGGCCTATACTAGAGTATGGATCCATAATATGGGACCCTCTTTATAAAAAATATTCCGACGTCATCGAATCTGTCCAAAAGCAATTTCTGATATTTTGTCTTCGAGGACTGAATTTTAATCCCACTAGCTTACCATCTTATTCCGCCAGACTAGCTTTAATCAAACTTCCCACGCTTAAAAGTAGCAGAACTATGTTAAATATCTCGTTCTTATTCAATGTAATCACTGGTGATATTGGCTCCAGTTTTTTAATCCATGATATCACTTTTAATGTTCCTCAACGTCCGTCACGTCATTTTACCCCATTATCAATACAATTTTTTAGAACCAACTATGCTGGTGCTGATCCAATAAGAAGAAGGAGAATATGCAGCGAATTTAAAAAATTTTACAATTTGATTGATTTTTCTTTATCGAATAATGTCATAAAAAATAATATAATTAAGTATTTAAATTCTCAGCTTTTGTAAATTAAATTTAATGTCATAGTTTGTAATATTAGCTTGGCTGTAAGAATATTTCATAGGCAAATAAAAAAATAAATAAATAAAGCTTTAAAGCTAACCAGCCCTCCGCGAGGTAATACCTTAGGGCAGTCCCGCTGGGGGCAAGTAGTTGAAGTGTGTAGGGTGTGTAGTGGGTATAGTACATAGACACCAATGATGGAGAATGGTGCATGCTTTTATTGGAACAAAAGTATCTTTCGAAGATTCCCAGCACCGCCGGCCCAAGACCAACAAAAAAAAAACACCTGATTTGGAATAACCCTTTAAGGTTTGTGTGATTTTACCTCTAAACCTGTATCATAATAATAAATGTTGTTAATTTGGAATTTTTATTATTTTACACCGTTTTTGTATTCTTTATTCGTTATCTCTCTCTACCTATCTCGCTCCCTCTCTCCCTCTCTCTTTCTCTTAAAAGCATTATTAAACTGGGAATTTTGTTTTATTTTTATACTCAAGCAACCGTAGAATACAGGAGGTTTTGAAATATTTATTGTCTAAACATTACGAACACTTGCACTCTCCTGCTCTCTTCTGGTCGATATGGTATGGCAAGGATTTAATGCCACACAAAACAATTTCAAAATAAATAATGTTCTACAGTTTGTATTGCCTCCCTGCCTGCCACACAGATATTGTGTTGCAATAGCAAACAACAACAACAATTTACTGTGTTTCAACCAAATATTGTTTTCATGGCAGTTTATTTCATTTGGCAGCGCATCGCATCCTATCGCATCGCATAGCCAAGTGATGGCCACGTGGCCATGTGGCCAAATATGGCCAACATAACCATCAATTGTTATTGTCGTTATTGTTGTTGTACTGCAATCATGATTTAGACAAATTATTGTTATCGATTCGAATACATATTGTTTATCGAATGGCCAAAAGAAAATAAATGTTCAATACAGTTTAGAAAGCGATTTTCCATTAGAAATCGCAACACGACACAAAAAAAAATAAATTCTTGCAACCATTGTAACGGTCTTAAGATTCTTAAGTAAACGAAGAGAAATAATGGCAATAATACAGCGCCATGGAGCTTAATAATTAATTACAACCGGGTATTGATACAGTGTTCAATGGTTCAATGGTTCAAGTGAATTATAAGCATCACAATAAAGTGAGGAGCACTAATAAAAACGAATTAATTTGGCTCATAAAGCTGTCAGATGTGTGTGAAGATAAATACGAATTTTAAAATCCAAGACGCAATCCATTTATTTTAGCAGCGCCACATTTGGATACTATTAAACAGTTAACATTGCTCTGTTAAGAGGAACGAATTTTGTTCTGTTAAGAGGAACTTAAGAGGAAACTTCCTCTTAACAGAACAGCTTCTAAACAAGTGGGTTTCTTCAAATGGATACTGTTAAACAGGTAACAGTGCTATGTTAAGGGCAAATTTTGTTATGTTGTTATGAGGAAACTTCCTCTTAACCGACCAAAATTTGCTCTTAAGTTCCCCTTAACAGAAAAAAATTTACTCTTAACAGAGCACTGTTAGCTGTTTAACAGTATCCATTTGAACAAACCCACTCGTATAGGAGTTAATTTTAAGGCATATACCTACTACCTCTATGAGTACCATATCATACTCAAAGGAAGCTTCCATGGCCTCTTAATATTATTAGAGCAACATGATCACATATAAAGTGATAGGGTATTGATAAAATTGGCTTAGAAAATTCTCTAGAAGATTAGTGGCCATTTGGGAACATATAAGAAATAGTACACCATACAGACCATATGCAAATAGTAGTTCAAAAGATTGTAGTCGCCGTTGCCTAGTGGGTAGTGTGTCGGCTTATTAGACGTAAAGTCATGTTTCAAACCCCAAGTCAGCCATCAAAACGAAATTGTGAAAAAATATTTCTTCAGCGACTGCCTCTCAGCAGATTTCTAACAAAAACTCTGACAGTAAAATTAAATTGCCACCAAGAGCTTCTGAAAAATCTGTCGTCGGGATTCGACTTTAAACTATAGGTCCCGCCGCTCATGCATGAAATAAATACGTGAGAAGCTAGGTCGCAATACTCATTGAAAGATTTCAATGACCAATTATGTATGTATCAGAGATCAGCAATGAATCGTTTTTCCGCTACTCATGCAATTTTGAGTATAAGTGAATCAACAGAACAGAAATTCAACTGATCTGATTCATTCATACTCGCTACAACATTGATTTACAAGTACAGCTCAGGTTGCAATGAGTATGAGTACAACGTTGACATCACACTCACAACATTCGAAATATGTTTGATTCATACGCCCCTACTCGTTCTGATTCATAAATCTAGAAAAATACTTCTAATACTTAAAGTGATTCAAGTGATTCGAATCATTCATCAAAATTTACAGCCTTTGTTGTTGTTGCATATACAAATAAAGAAGAAAGGAAAGACAAAGACAGCAAGCAAAGCAGACACACAATCTTCTTGTGAGTATTGCAGTGCTCATACGCGAATCATACTAATTTTGTGCTTCGTGTAAATGCTAAGTAGAGACGAGTCGAACTCAATAACATCATGAGTATTGTTAAGTATAAGTACGATGAGTACTTCCAACTTTGAGTATGAGTAGTATGAGTAGTATGAGTATGATATTAAAATAAGTATGACTGCGTATAAGTATCAGAAATTACAAGTATGACTTGACTTTACTCATCGGTTTGAATACTCATTGCTGATATATGGTATGTAGTTCGGAGGGTTCTCTTCGAACTGGGTTAATGGGATAGCTGGAATAATTCTATCTTGTGAGTATTGCAGTACTCATACGCCAATCATACTAATTTTGTGCTTCGTGTAAATGCGAAGTAGGGACGAGTCGAACTCAATAACATCATGAGTATTGTTAAGTATAAGTACGATGAGTACTTCCAACTTTGCGTATGAGTAGTATGAGTTTCATATTAAAATAAGTATGATTGCGTATACGTATCAGAAATTGTAAGTATGACTTGAATCTATTCATCGTTTTGAATACTCGTTGCTGATCAATGGTATGTAGGTCGGAGGATCCTCTTTCAAACTGTGTTAGTGGGATAGCTGGAATAATTCTATCTTGTGAGTATTGCAGTACTCATTGAAAGATTTCAATGACCAATTATGTATGTATCAGAGATCAGCAATGAATCGTTTTTCCGCTACTCATGCAATTTTGAGTATAAGTGAATCAACAGAACAGAAATTCAACTGATCTGATTCATTCATACTCGCTACAACATTGATTTACAAGTACAGCTCAGGTTGCAATGAGTATGAGTACAACGTTGACATCACACTCACAACATTCGAAATATGTTTGATTCATACGCCCCTACTCGTTCTGAACAAAGACAGCAAGGCCAAGCAGACACACAATCTCTTGTGAGTATTGCGCTTGCTCATACGCGAATCATACTAATTTGTGCTTCGTGTAAATGTGAATTAGGGACGAGTCGAACTCAATAACATCATAGTATTGTTAGGTAAAGTACGATGATTACTTCCAACTTTGCGTATGGTAGTGTAATGAGTTTCCAATATTAAATAGTATGATTATTGCGTTATACGTATCAGAAATTGTAAGTATGACTTGAATCTATTCATCGTTTTGAATACTCGTTGCTGATCATGGTAGGATTAGGTCGGAGGATCCTCTTTCGAAAACTGTTTAGTGGGGATAAGCTGTAATAATGCTTAATCGTCCATCTATGCCACCATCCTTTACATTTCAACACTTTTGTTCACAAATACTCGGCAATAATTGCAAAGCAGAATGCAAATCCACTTATTGCCACTGTTAAACAATTAACAGTGCTCTGTTAATAGCAAAGTTTACCCTGTTAGAGGCAAAAAGAGGCGCTGCTAAGAGTTTGGGTTTGCGTCTTTGATTTTTAAATTCGAATTTATCTTAACACACTTACGTAGATATGTAGGGATTTACATATGTGACTTTCTAGGTCTCGGTGAAGCATGCCAGGGGAGTATTTTAGGCTTTGTAAAGTTCAAAGGTTTTCTCTATGGGGGAGACTCATCATCGGTTGAGTTTTGTGGCATCACAAAAAAACCTGGGCGTTGGAGTACTTCTCAAGCGGACTATTTTGCTCAAACTATTCTTATAAGGATCCCAATCCGCTGGCTTTTATGTGGCAAAGAATGTGCTCAACTGTTGGATTAAGTCGGGTCTGAATAGATATTCTCAATTATCACTTGAAAAGGGTATATCAAGAGCCTGAAATGTATTAAGATGTTCCATCCTAACTGAGTTAGAGATCTTGTCTGACAGATTGAACTGTCATTTAATGTTAACTTTCGAAATCGTAGGGATATGGAGGAGGAAAAAGTGTCCTTCGCCCTTATGCAAAGTATCCGTCTTCATATATAAAGGGCTATACATTTTGTGGTTATATGGGACTAGAATTCGACATCTGTCAAACTAAGTTGTGAAAGCAATATGTCAGTTGAAGGTCTGACATTGACGCAAATGGATCACTTAACTATCCCGCAACGCATAAAAATGATCGAAAACCTACTACAAAAATGGTGATTCTGCCACAGCCACGTATCGAGCAATTAAACGAACAAAACTTCCTTTAGCGATGAAGCATATTTCATACTCGGTAGGTATTTGGGGGTTCTGAGAATCCTTAAGTAATTGAAGAGAGGCCATTACATACAGAAAAAGTCACTGTTTGGTGCACTCTTTGTTCCGAAGATATGATTGGACTTTACTTCTACGAAAACGACGATGGAACGACTGTCACTGTAAATTCGGAGCGTTATGGTTATAGGTTAGGTTAGAGGACAAGTACAGTACTCGGTGGTCGAATTGACCCATTGTACTACGTCCTAGCTTCTCATATGGTCATATGATAACCGAGTTTTTTTTAGCCTGCTATTGAAGAATATGACTTGATGAATATGTGGTTTCAACAAGACAGTGCTACATGCCATACTCCTAGAGCGAATATGGCTTTATTGCAAGAGACATTTCCTGGCCGCATAATTTCTCATCATGGCAACATCAGCTGGCCACCAAGATCAAGCGATTTGACACCATTAGACTTTTCTTATGTGGGGCTACACGAAAGACTGTGCTTAATGCAGATCAACCATCAACTATTGAGCACTTAAAATACAACATTCGTCAAGTCAAGGGCTGAGATACCGCCCAATATGTGTCGAAAAGTGGTCGCAAATTACCTCAAAAGAATCAGTGCTTGCAACACTTCGCATGGAGGTCAGTTAAATGATTGAAGGTTTCACCCACAATGTCAACGTCCAAACTTTACTATTTGATATGCGTTTTATTTACGTTTACATTTAGAACCACGAAATGGATAACCCGGTATTATTGGTAGGCGTAAGGCATTCTCAATGAAAGTTTTCAATTACATGACATTTCGATTCGAAATTTTCGGTTCATATTATAACTACCCTCGAATGTATACAGTGGGACCCCGCTTAAAGCGGTGGATATGTTCCAATAAGTTGCAGCGCTAAACGAAACAGCGTTAAACGGAGCCAGCTTAACATGTACATATCGATGCCTCCGTTCTACAACATCCTACGTCAAAAAAGTGTGTTTTGAGTTATGGCCTCTCAAAGTTATCACGCGCCTTAAGACTGTAGGTGTATTCTAAGTAGATTTTTGCCAATAACTTCGGAACGGATCGGCGCAACTTAATCAAATTTTGAAAGCATTTAAATTAGAGTCGTAGAATTTTGTAAGGACACTAAAAAGTGTACTTAGAACGTTATGGAATGGAGGCATCGATATGTAAATACATTGCAACCTCGGAAAATACAATTGGAATCTTTATTCTGGACAGGGTAACAAAAGAGCGTTTAATAAATACAAATACATAATATAGTGCACCACAAATATCAATACAATGCGCGATTGAGGGGAATCCCAATACTACTACGTAATACTGAAACAGCGTAAAGCGGAGCAGTGTTAAGCGGGGTCTTACTGTACCTCGTTTCTTCACATATCCATGCATATGTAATTGCCTGTTTATGACAGGAGATGAGTCTTTAGGCTCTCTTGTAGATTAGATTAGTTTACCGTTACGTTAATAATATTTTAACTGTAATTTTGTGTAAATAATGATAGATTCCGTTCAGCAAAACTTCAAATAAATATAAATGTCATCCAGAAATTGATGAAATAATGGAAAAAAAATATAAAAAAAAACAACAACAACAACGACAACAAAAGAGAATTTTTATGTAAATGTTTCAAGAAAACAAATGGTAAGACACACACATTACACATCCCCATACCCACAGTTAATACAAAATTTAGATACAAAAATATCCAGCAAATGAAAATGTACAACATGTAGGAGGGAGGGAGGGGCAAGCATGCATACCCCCTCTGCTCTTAAAGAAAAAGAAACCAAATGTTTACCCATTATACACTCGAAGAAAAGTGAAATATTTATTGAAGGCAACAGTAATGCAATGGATTTTCGTAAAAGTCCTTAGTTCTAAGTAAAAACGGAACCCCGTCAGAGACCGGCAAGTATGTAAGTTTCAGTCCAGACAAAGACTTAAGAACAGACTTCTTATCAAATGAATATACGTTAGAAATAGAGACACTTCCCACTGAATAAGGATATCCGCTAATCAGATCAGGGCCCGAGTCCAACTGCCTATGAGTAGATTGAAGAAGTCAGCAAACATATTCGAAATATCAAGGTGACTAGAGGATGATACGCCCTCGTAAAACATCTCAGTGGGAAACAAAGATGATTTACGTTTAGCACGAACGAAGTCATAAACGACTAGATCATTAGCGAAGTTCGACCTGACTCTAATCATATATTCCTCATAGCAGTAATGATTCATTCTACGATAATCCATGCGGGCCCTAGAGTAAAGAACATAATCAATATTAGAACCTAATCTAACAAACTTTTTAAATAACTTTGATTTCCTATTCCACAACCTTGACAGTCTAGACGAATTCCATGGAGGACCAGAACGCTCCAAACGACTTTTTATCAATGGAACACACTCTCTAAAACATTTAAAAAATACATCATAAAAGGCCACTCAAGATCCTGTCAAGTGAAAGAGAGTCATACGGTGTTCGAAATAAGTACAGACGACCAATCAACAGAGGACAGTAGTGGATTCAAACGATCAAAGTCCGTACGGTGGAAATTAAAATGCTTCTCATTGCCAAATGAGCGATCGGTTACTAGGAGTTAAACAAAGATCAACTCCAATAGAAAGCAACAACATTATGAAAGAAGAATAGCGATTAAAGTAAACTAGATGACCCGTGCGAATATTTCGCACGTTTTTGTAACATAAAATGAAAATAATTAATAGAAATTTTATTAAAGTATAAAATATTAGAATCATAATATGATCATACATATTTACATACATAAATACATATCGCTACTTTATTGCAACATAGTCATATCTCAAAAAAACTTGAACTTGGCAAAATGCGATTTAAGTTTTCAAGACATAAGTCCTATGATCTAATTACCACAAACACTTTTTGCTATAACTTCGGTTCAGCTTGGGATATAAAACTGATTTTTTTTTTTTCAACATATACAGAAGGTCTAAAAGAGCAGTTTTGCTTAAGTAACTACAAATTTTGAATTTTTTGAGATCTGATAATGTTGCAATAAAGGAGCGATATGTTTAAATGCTTTAATAATACTTCTTTGAATACAATGTTAAAGGTAATGACATGATCATCGTTAACTTTTTGCCCGTATGAATCCTTAATACAAACAAAAATATCTTTAAACGTACGCACTCGAGAAAAAGCCACGTATAACTGCCATTGTGAAAAGACCGGTTCTGGTAAACGCAATCCTACCATTTGAAGAGTTTGACCTTGTGCTTTGTTTATCGCCATAGTAAACGCAACTTTCATAGGGAATTGTTTTCGTGTCATTCGGAAAGGCACAGTTAGATCAGAATGTGTAAGGTTGATTCGGGGTATGAGTACAGTTTTATCGGTACTATAATGGGAGGTGTTCTCGAGAGATAAGGGGCTAGGTTCCCAATAACCACATATTTTTACGTGGTACTCGAGCTTCTCACAGAGCACATCCTTTTGTGATTGATTGTCCAGTGAAGCGCACAATGCATTATAGGGAGAATTCATTTTTTGCCCGCACTGCTCGCTTGTGGAATGATCTTGATCCTGCGAGGGTTTTTCCCGTCAATTACGATATTGGTGAGTTTAAATCGAATGTCCACAAACACTACTACCTCTTTCCACCTTCCTATAACCTATTTTCCTAAACCTGCACAATACATTGCATGAATAGGGGCCATCCCTGTTAGTGTTGTAAAAAAGAAAAAAAAAAAAGTTTAGAAGGTACTGTGTTGGCTTATTAGACGAAAGGCTCCGGGTTTCGTATTCCAGGTCAGGCATTGAAACGAAATATGAAAAATATTGCTTCGGCGACTTCCTTTCAGCAGATTTCTGGCAAAAAACTCTGAGAGTAAATAGAATTGGCATGAAAAGTTTATCAAAAATCTGTCGTTCCAGAGTCGACTTTAAATTGTAGTTCCCGCCCCTCATGTATAAAATTAATACCCACAACATATGTAAGTAGTGTGAGTAGAGCTAGGTCGTAATCCTCTCTAACTGAAGAGAGGTTGTAATGGCCAATTATGTATGTACGCGCTTATCTGCAACAGCTTAGAATAGCTTAGCAACAACCGGAGATTATCACATTTACCTAAGGCTATTGGTATATCTAACTCAGTAACATATTCGGAAATTCCTTTCCACACCACCTTAGCTACCTGCATATGCATAGAATGTCAAAGCAGAGTAAATTTCGTTTAGCAAATAAAACCTTGTTTGGACCATGATATCGATTAAGGCTGCCAGCATATCTTTTATATAGAAAATTGTTTAAATGTTTGATGGATACTTGGGTGCAGAATTGAATACATGCGACTTATTTTGATGCTGTGTTCTTCCTGTTCTATAATTATCAGATTTGGTCTCGTCTTATATGAACTTTTTCTTGCTGTTAATGTTAGTGTTGAATAATACTTGGGTGCAATACTGAGTACATGAGATTCACTTATGATTTTTGTGTATAATTATTGGTTTTGGTCGTAATCTATATGAACTTCTTCTATTTAATATTAGTGGTGGTTAATACTTGGGTGCAAAAATGAGTACATGTGATTTACTTAGGATTTTTGTGTGTAACTATTGATTTTGGTGTAATTTATATGAACTTCTATTTAATGTTAGTGGTGGTTAATACTTGGGTGCAAAAATGAGTACATGTAACTTATTTTGATGCTGTGTTCTTTCTATTCTGTAATTAACAGAATTGGTCTCAAATTACATGAACTTTTTCTTGTTTTTAATGTTAGTGTTAAATATTGCTTCGGTGCAATACAGAATACATGAGATTTACTTAGGATTTTTGTATATAATTATTGGTTATGGTCGTAATTTATATGAACGTCTGCTATTTAATGTCATTGGAGATAATATTTGGGTGCAAAAATGAGTACATATGATTTACTTTTTTGTATGTTATTATATGCATTGGTCGTAATTTACATGAACTTCTTCTATTTAATGTTAGTACTTGGGTGCAAAAATGAGTATATGTGACTTATTTTAGTTTAATGAACGTGAGTTTGACTAATATATCCTTCTTCTTCTTTTTGGATAAGACACAAATACAAAACCAGATATTGTCAGTCAAATTAATAAGGCACGTACTGATGTTGCCTAACTGAAAACTGTCTGGAAATCGTGTAACCTATCGAGAAGCATCAAAATTAAAATTTAAATCTCCTACCTTAAATCCATATTACTGTACGGTTCCGAAACGTGGAATATTGGTACCGCGCGATTTCCAATCTTTTTAGGCTTTTAGTAACAAAAGCCTGCGTAAAATCCAGTATGTTTGTTGGCCCTCCAATGCCTAACTCTGATCAGATATAAATCAACAACCAAAGGAAATAAGGAGACGCAACAGAGATTGGCTTGGGCGCACTCTTCGGAAGCCATTAGATGACATCACAAAGAAAGCCATAGACTGAAATCTAAAGGGAAGCAGGCCTATCGGACCACCATTAAATATTTAGAAACGCCAAATCACAATCGAACTATGTAAACTACGTCTACAATGGAAAGAAGGCAAACATTGAGCTGATGATTAAGCTCATTGGACTCAACTTGTTGCAACCCTGTGCTACCTAGAGGAATAAAAGGAACATATACATACATATATTATTCGTCATTACAACCCTTTAGTCAGGATTATGACCTAGCTTCTCACACCACTTATGTTGTGTGCGTTAATTTTATACATGAGTGGCGGGAAGCTTTTCATGGCAATTTTTACTCTCAGAGTCTTTGCTAGAAATCTGCTGAGAGGAAGTCGTCGAAGAAATAATTTTTCGTTTTGATATCTGACCTGGGAACAGGGGAAAAGAACATATATGGGTTCAAAATTGAGTACATGCCATAAACAACTATAAACAAAAGAACGAACTTGAATCTGACAAATATATATAAAGCAACAAAAATAATGGATTTGTTTACAAGATCGATGAATAAACAATAATAATAGCAACAACATCAAAAGATGTGCAGCGGACAAAGAAGTAAACAAGCAAAAACAAAGAAGAAAAGAATAACGGATATACAGATACACAAGCAACAACTACTCTGCCGGAATAAACAACAATTTTATCATTTTTTGTGAGTACACTGACCACGCACTAATAGTCAATGATAACAAACCATGAGTGTTTAAATTGTAAACGGAATTGTTTTGCACAATGAGTCATCCATAAAACTAAAACCATAAAATATGAATCTACGAGTATCGTATTTGTTAAGTTTTGCAAAGTTTTCAGATTTAACGAACATTATTTTTATGAGTGTCGCTTGATAGTCAAAGATTAACAAACAAATAAAATTCACGTTTTCTTTGGAAAAGAACGTGACTTAATTTTCATACACATTTTATATCGTTCTTCGACTTTTTCTTGTCTTGTCTTGTCTTTACATTTCATTTCATTTTATTTTTGTTTCTGTCCTTCCTTTTCTTTTTTGTATTTCTATTTCGGTTTTTACATCTATTTCATCTAAATATCTACTCACCATCTCTCTTACCATCTCTCTTCCATCTCTCTTACCATTTGTAACAAAATTTTGCTGGTGAAAATACTAAGGGGGGAGTACATTATCGTATGTAGGAAACAGCCATCCAGCATGTATAAGCCGAACGTATGGAAATGCAAAAAAAAATTGTCAAAATCTAACGAAAAAAAGGAAAGAAAAAAATTGAAAACGACGTTAGAAATGCTCAACAACAATACAAAACAAAATGATAAATGTTTACAGCTTAAGATGGAAAGACAAAAACAAAAACACAAAAATATTCACGAATAGAATAAAAATTCAGATAAGATAAGCAAAAAATTTACAAAAAAAAAAAAAAAAAAATTTAAAGAAAGAGACAAGAAGACATCACCAGAAGAGCTGTTACGATTGGAAAATTCCCAACAAAAAAAAATTCAAGATAAAAAGTGACACACGTCGTCGCTGCCTCATCTGCGAAAGAGAAAAGCATTGTAAAGGAAAGGAAAAGACTGTGATTGCTGTTGAAAAATGTTAAGAAAAATGGAATGATTTTCAGCATGTGTGGCTTATGTTTTTTTGAAAATTTATTCTTTTTTCTTTTTGTTTTTTATTATTTAAACAAATTAAAAAACATTCACATTCGTTATGCGTAACAGGAAACAAAAATCATAAATTTTCGCAACATCCTACCCACGATTATTTCAACAAATATTATGAAAAGGGTATTCGACAACAGAGTTGAAAAGCTTTTACTGAACTTTAATTGTCCAGGGAAACATAGGAATTTGTTTCCTTTCCTTTTTTTACATTTTTTATAAATGCGGGCCTATTTTAAAATTCCCTTTGGAGCACAGGTAATTAATTATGGAGGCCAGGGAGGGGGGTTGAGTAAAAGTTATAAAGACCTTCATTATTAGCAAATGAACTTGAAAGCAGAAAAAAAAATATGGCAATTACTCTTATACGAGGGCAGTATGGAAATTACTCAAACCAACGTTGACGGTGATCTAGAACAGATCCCAGTCGGACTATTGCAGGGTATATTGCGATGAGAAGGAGTTGGAGACTGTCGAACATGTCCTCTGCAACTGTCCAGCTCTTGGTAGGTTGAGGTTGAGGACCCTTGGCAGGGCCTTCTTTCAGAGCTTGAGCTCTGTGTCGAGAGCCGACATCAAGGTTCTCCACAAATTCATTAGCAGCTTGGGCTGGTTGAGAGCTGCTAGGGCTTTATAAGTGTAGTCGCACTCTCAACCTCTTTTGTTTTGTGTCTGTTTCTTTTTATGTAATTCCTCCGTATCCCATTCTCCCTCCCCTTACCTACATTCCTATATCCTCTATTTCCTTCCTCCCCTAAGGACAATGTACAATGGGTCAATTTCGACAGGTGCACGTCCTCTAACCTAACCCAACCTAATGTAGAAAACTAGCTGTATAAAAACAATTTTTGTTAGCAACTTTTGATTGTTGAAACCAAAACTAAGCAAAGAAACAAACCACAATTTCAATAAGAATATCGATAACTTTTATTATGGGAAAGAAAAGTTAAGTCGTAAGTCGCCGTTGTCTAGTAGTTAGTGTGTTAGCTTATTAAACGTAAAGCCCGGGTTCGAATCCCAAGTTAGGAATCAAAATGAAATATAAAAAAAATATTTCCTCTCACCGGATTTCAAGCAAAAACTCTGAAAGTAAAATAAACCTGCCATGAAAAAGTTTCTCAAAAATCTGTCATTAAATTGTAGGTCCCCCCGCCCACTTGTGTATAAAATTAACGCCCACACCATGAATGGTGTGAGAAGTTAGGCCATTATCCTCACTGAAGAGATTGTAATGGCCAAATATCTATGTATGTATAAGGAATGCAAAAAGAAATTTTATTATTGTATTTGGCAATGACTGCTCTAGACAACAACGTGGACCAAACCACGGTCTCTTAGTTATTTCTCAGCCTGTTATCTGTCATGCTTTAAAGGCTGTTTACTATCAACCGGTGAACCAGGTTGAAATGGTGAGACTGCCTTATCACTTACTTACTTTCTTACTTAATTGGCATTGGCAACCCGATTAACGGATTTCGGCCTGCCTCTGCTTCTAACGCGCCTACGCCAGTTCGTCACACCAATCGATAACAGGACTACCTTGACGTGGTCCTTCCAATGGATACAAGGTTGTCCTCTTCGCCGACTTGCGCAGAACCCCGCATCAAATATCCGTTTCGCCAGATCATCCTCCTATATTCGAACGACATGGCAGAGCCGCTGGATATTAATATGCTGCACAACGTCTATGTCATTGAGGAGGTCATACAACTCACTGTTGAATCGGATGCGAAAATCATCGCCAACTCTCACTGGACCGAAGATCTTATGTAGGACTTTTCTTTCGAGTAACCTCAAGACTGCTGCATCAGTTCTTAATACGATTCAAGCCTCTACGCCATAAAGAAGCACGGATAGGATGAGCATCTTGTAAAGTATTAGAGTATTTGACTGCCTCATTATTGTACTGTTTTCCAGGTGAAGAAAATGGCCAAAACTTGTTGGACGTTGGAATTTTCCCGAATAATCCTTCTTATTCTAATGAACAGCCAGTCAAGTTCCTTACGAACGTCCGTTGTTATCCAATGTCGCCCTTAAATGCCATGGATTAGTAAGGAAAATTTTGCATTTTTCTAAAGAAACTCTTATTTCGGTTCAAGAATATGGGAATGTCATTGAAAATCTCATTTTTTTTACCTACGAATTGCTAAGGATCAACTACTCAATGCCACCAATATCCAATATGTAATAGGGAATAAGTCTTCCTAAAGTCACAGTTAAACTCAAGATTATCAGGCCGTTATGGAGAAAGCCTCAACATCGCTAGCAGCATGGGAATACCTATATCTGTATGAAGATAACTTAGATCTTAAAAATCCAAGACGCAATCCATAAATTTTAGCAGCGCCACGTTTGGCGTTAACAAAGCAAAATTTGCCATTAACAGAGCACTGTTAGCTATTTAACAGTATCCCTCTGAACAAGCCCATTTGTTTAGGAGCTAATTTTAGGACAAATATTAGGTCTATGATTATCATATCATACTCAAGAGAAGCTTCCAAGGCCTTTTAATAAAATTAGCAAAAAAGTCCCTTTATAAAGTGACATGGTATTGAGAAAATTGGCCTAGAAAATATCAATTTTTTTTTGAAAATTCTCTAGAAGATCAGTGTCCATTTTGAAACCATACAGACTATGTATATGCTAATGGTAGTCCAGAAGATATTCTTTTGAACCGTGGTAGTGGAATAGCTGGAATAATTTTAAGTTTCGACAAAAACCCACCATCCTCGCCAACCATCTTTTACATTTCAACACTTTTGTTACTAAAATAGTACTCAGGATCATAATGAGAATTAAATTTTATGCCAATAATCTGTAATAATTGCAAAATAGTAGAAGAATAATCTACTATTGCCTACTGTTAATCAATTAACAGTGCTCTGTTAATAGCTAAGTTTACTTTGTTAGAGGCAACAAGTGGCGCTTGCTAAAAATGTTGGTTTGCTGTCTTTGGTTTTAAATTCGAATTATCATTCACACACACTATATCCACATAAGAAGGGACCGTCACCTTACCCAACCTTAAGCACAAAGAGTACTTAAGTCTGTTCACACTGCCAGCGTTAAAATTTTAAGTCATTCTATGGTCGTTATGGATCATTTACAATATGTTTCTTGTTTGTTTTATTACACGAATAGTGGCTATATGTAGTGCTTGTAAAGAAAACCTCAAAAAAAAAAAAAACAACAAAAAACTCAACATATTTTTATTCAACTCAGGGCTGTGCTTTCTCTCCTTTCTCTTCTCCTGCATACCTCTTTTCATTTGCATGTTTTTTATTTTTTGCTTTTCGTTTAACCAAATGAAAATAAGGTCAAATGGTGGCAACAGCACAAGTAGTTACACAATTAAACACACATGCTTGCAAGCATACATATTTACAAAGGCCAGTGGAAGATGAAGAAAGAAGAACAAAAAATACCAATTCACTCTGTACCTAGTGTTTAACCTCGCTCTCACCCACATACATAGACACCCACACACACAGAGGCATACTTATATCAGCATAATTTTCATTAAAATTATAAGAAGAGCACAGCCAGCATAGAGAGAGAGAGAGTGGGGAACAAATACGTATGCATGTGTATAGACATGATGATGGTGATATTGTTACTAGCAAACTGATGCCATTGTAAGTAGCAATGGGTGGTGGTGGTGGAGATGATGGTGAGTATACTAGTGTTGATGTTACAGTATCGGTATTGATTATGTGGGTTTAATTTCAGCTTTTTATGCCACAACCATCGCCAAAGTAAACGAAACCAAGCGAAGCCAAGCCAAGCCATATGCATAATGTCAGCATCGATAGCAAGAGAAGCGTAAAAATATCCAACACTTCACTTTACTTTGTTTTGTTTGTTTGTTTTGATTTCAAACGCTGTTTTATTCTTCCTTTTGATTGTTTTTTTTGTTTTTTTTTGTTGTTGTTGCTTTATATCCAATGGCTGTTTAATGTACGGCCAGTTTGTTTAAGTGTATCCAACTCTATTGGTTGGTTGGTGTTGAGTGCAATAAAACAAATACGACTTTTGCTGCTTGAGCACCGTTTCACAAAACGGAAATCAAAGTGAAAATATGAACATTTTTTTTCATTTCTTCTCCCTCTCTCTTTCCCTCTTTCAATACCTTATTTTATTTAGTTGATTGGATTCAATAGGTGACGTTCATCGTTCACCGTTCACCTCTTGAAATAATTTTTATGGCTGAATTCAGCCTAATTTTCCACTCGAATTCAGTTCATTAATCAAACAAAAACGAACAAAAAAAAAAAATGAAACGAAATGAAATGAAATACGAAAAATCGAGAAAAATGATGGTAAAACCAATATCACAGTGCTTAAGAGTCATTAATAAATAACCAACCAACCAGCCAGCCAGCCAGCTAGCCAACAACCAGATGTAGTATGAGGTGGCAGCCTATGTCTAAAGGTGTTGTTTATATTTGCAGGCGGTAAAATCGTATACAACAGTTGTATGTTTTAAGCCAATTACACCTGGCCCCGGTTGCCTTTCAGTATGTGTACGAGTGTGCAAATTAATTTCCAAGTTTCTGTTTGCTTAACTCTGTTGCATTTCGTTTGCAATTTTTCCATTATACCCCCGTGTTGTGTACAGTCGAACATTGTTCGCAAATAGTGAACGATTTTGTTTGATTTACGCCACTAATGCCAATAAAAAGAACTATAGCCGTGGCCGTTTTCCTTCTTTTTCGAATTCTTAACGACTAAAGTATCACACTCGACGGCATTGTCATACGGCAAAATGTGTCTTGGCATTATGGTCAGTCAGCCTCTTGAATGCTGTTCTTTTAGTTGCCCTTCCTCTTATGGGCAATGGATTAGAGAGCTACCATCGGAAGTTATACAGAGATTAGGAAGAACTCCATTAGAAAGTCTCACACACATGTCCTAATACCAGCAATTTCTGTCTTGAAAATAGGAATCGATTTGCGTAATAACGGTCCATTAATTTCTTTCCTTATTCTATAATTTTCTAGCTTGAAGGCATCCATGTTCGTTTTTAATTTACAAAAGTTCTCTAAACTTCAAGGCACTGTAAAGAGGTTTCCAACATGCATGCCAAGGTTCGGTTTGTTTAGGTGGCATCATCCTACATAAAAACATGAAAGGTTGCCAATTAGATAAATTATTAGGCGTATTAAGCTACCACATACTGTTCCATTAAAAGATGACAAAGCACCCAGACTTCGCTTATTTTTAATTCTACCAGAACCGTCAGGAATGTCCGAGTAATTTCACCTACGTTCGTGAAAACGTGAAAAGCCACTCTCTTCCTTTTCCCTTTTTTGCAGATTTGCCTCCCTGCTAGGCAATGAAATGTAACTTCCTAAATGACAATTCGGGAAATTTCGAGCATTCGGACATTTTTTATTGATTTTCAAGAGGCTATTCTGGATGTTAAAATCACCGTAGTCTAGTAAGTAGTGTGTTGGCTTATTAGACGTAAAGCCAGGGTTCGAGTTCAAGGCCAAATATCAAAACAAAATATGAAAAAAAAAATATTTCCTCGGCAACTGCCTCTCAGCAGGTTCAGTCAAAACTCTCAGAGTAAATAAAAATTGCAATGAAATGCTTCTCATAAAAATCTATCGTTCGGAGTCGACTTTAAACTGTAGGTCTCCGGCCACTTATGTATAAAATTCACACACACACAACATACTTAGTGTAAGAAACTAGGTCCCTAATCCTGACTGAAGGGTTGTAATGACCAATTATGTCTGCATTCTGGATGTTAGGAAATGATGAATGCGTTCTTTCCGGTCAGGTTATGTACAGAGATGTAAGTTGTAAGTCTAAAATTCAAAAACCTTAACACATTCTTCCAGGCGCCTCTGCTTCTTGCACGCTTACGCCAGTTGCTCACACTAATTGATGGCAGGAATTCCTCGATTTTGCCGTTCCAACGCAAACAAGATCGTCCTTTTCACCCGTGGCATTACTATGCGTGCTCAAGTGAGATTTGTGATATTGGAGCTACCACTTCGACATAACCCAACATAACCTAGCAGGACAAGCTCAAAAGGGCAACAAAAATGAGATTAAAAATCCTCTTCCGATTTATATTTCTCCGCTAAACGTTCTTCTCTTCTTCTTCTAAGCAGCAATTGATTCCTTCACGCAGCTTCTTAACTTATCTATTCACCAGTTGGTGATATCGGTTATCTGGAAGTTACTTTCTTACATAATTGGCCATAGCAACCCGTTTAATGGATTTCGGCCTGCCTTAACACATCCTTCCAGGCGCCTTTGCTTCTTGCACGCTTACGCCAGTTGCTCACACCAATCGATGGCAGGACTTCCTCGATTTGGCCGTTCCAATGCAAAAAAGATCGTCCTTTTCAATCGGGGCGTTCACCCGTAACATCGCAACGGGCCGCTATGCGTGCTCAAGTGAGCTTTGTGATATCAGAGCTACTACTTCGACCCAACCTAAAATAACATGGCAGGACAGGCTCAAAAGGGCAACAAAGATGAGATTAAAAATCCTCTTCCGATTTATATTTCTTCGCTTCTTCTTCTCAGCAGCAATTGATTCCTTAACGCAGCTTCTTAACTTCTCTATTCACCAGTTAGTGATACCGGTTATGTACTTACATAATTGGCCATGACAACCCGTTTAACGGATTTCGCCTCTACTTCTTGCGCGCTGCCGCCAGTTGGTTTTATCAAACGACGACAGGGCTTCCTCGATTTGGACCTTCCAACGCGAACAAGATCGTTTTCTTCGTGGACTTCCGCAGATCCCCCTATAAATACCCGTCTCACCGGAGCATTCACCTCCATTCGACATGGCCGAGCCAGGACAGCCGCTGGATGTTAATACGCTGCACAATTTCGATGTCGTTTAGGAGCTCTTGAAGTCGCCGTGGTCTAGTGGGTAGTGTGTTGGCTTATTAGACAAAAGGCCCGGGTTCGAATCCTAGGTCAGACATCAAAACGAAAAATATTTCTTCGGCGACTTCCTCTCAGCAGATTTCTGGCAAAGACTCTGAGAGTAAAAATTGCCATGAAAAGTTTCTCAAAAATCTGTCGTTCGGAGTCGACTTTAAACTGTAGGTTCCCGGCGACTGCATGTATAAAATAAACGCACATAACATAAGTGGTGTGAGAAGCTAGGTCGTAATCCTGACTGAAGATTTGTTGAATCGAATGCGGAAATCATTGCCAACTTGCACTGGATAGAAGATCTTAAGTAGGACTTTACTCTCTAGGCTGCTGCAGAAGTGCTTAATAGAGTCCATGCCTCTGTGCCATAAAGAAGCAAGGGGAGAATGAACGTCGTATGGAGTATTAGTTTTGGCGTACAAGAGAGGTCTCTGCTACTTAATCGGCTACTCGCCATGGTCGAGCCATGACAGCCTCTGGATGTTAATACGCTGAACAACAACAACGTCGTTGTGGAGCTCATACAGCTTACTGTTGGACCGGATGCGGAAATTATCGCCAACTACCACTCGACCAAAGATCTTACGTAGAACTTTTCTCTCGAATACTCTTATGGCTACTGCAGAAATGCTTAATACAATCCATGCCTCTGTGCCGTAAAGAAGCAAGGGGAGAAAGAACGCCGTATGGAGTATTAGTTTTGGCGTACAAGAGAGGTCTCTGCTACTTAATCGCCTACTGAGACCATAGTAGCAACTGTTGGCAAGAGTAATCCTGAGCTTGATAACCATTTTTGGCGGAATGTTGGAATGCCGGAACCAAGATAAGGATAAAAAAAATTAGACCATTGAAGAGCCATTGCATTGAAGACAATGCATATGAGATTGAAGCTTCTCTTTCCAATATAAGGTTTAAGAGTCATCTAGTCGACTAAGACCATTCCCAATTCAAATGTTTTCAATGATTCTACCTTCTTGCCTCCCCCAGGAACCGTAAGTGAGAGTAAATTAGTTACTTTACTGTTCCGTATGAGGTGTAAGTAACATTTAATATTCTTACCGCAACAATGAATTTATAAGCAAGGGATACCATCCCTTAGTTCCAAATATTTATTACGTTCCTGTCTTTGATGTCAATAAAGTTTCATGCTTTTCTCTTGTAATAGTAGGGCACATACTGCAATAGTAAGAAGGCCAGCCAGCTAGGCAGCCAATTAACAGTTTCACATTTTAAGTGGCAAAGTTTTTAAAGTGCTAGTGCTGGTGCTGGTGCTGGTGCTGATGCTGTTGCTGCTGCTTCTTCTTCTTCAATTCACTGGAAGTTATTTTGCTAATAAAGTTATAGTTGTTAACATAATGCTGCTTTTACTCTCTCTCTCTCTCTCTCTCTCTTTCTTTTCCTTTCTTTTCCTTTCTCTCTCTTCTGTTTACCGTTAGAGTATAAATTTCTAGTTTTAATTGCCAGTAAATCATTGTCAATGACTTTTTAATGCCTAATGGCATGTGCCTGTTGAAGTACCACAAACACCAGTGCAAAGGCTGGCTTATAAGGGTGACAACTGAAAGGATCAAAGTCTACATACATTGAGTCACACACACATACACACACATTGTTAAAGAGAACACACGCATGTTGTAAACAAAAAAAAATGGGTTGCATGGATGGCGTGATGTACGTAAGTAATGGCCTCAAATAAAAAAAAATTTTCGAAAATTTTCGAAAAAAAATTTTCTTTAATTGGAAAACATTTAAAAAAAAAAATATTTTAACAAATAAAAAAAAACAAAATAAACAAAAGGAAATTAGGAAGAAAAAATGAACAATAAATTTAACGAATTTCTCTAGGTTTTGGTTCCGTTTTTTTCTTTGTTTTCGTTTAAAAATCTTTTAATGCCGCCTTAATTTCCCTTTTTGGATTATGAATTGCTGCGTCTAAGTAAGGCTGCCATATGGATGTCTACCTTATGTTTCTGCCTGTATTTTGTTTATTTTGTACTAAATTTCTAAAGATTATTTCTCTTGTTTTATTGTGGTTGTAATAATTTAATTTTAATGTTTTTAAATAATTTATACGTCATGTTGGCCCCGTATTATGCAAACATGTCCGTATACTATGCCTTACAACAACTCATCGCATTATGCACACTGGGGGCAAAAGCAAAAGTTAACCAGAAAAAAAAGTACTAAAGATCAGAGACAGTGGTTTTGGAAAGCCTGTCTAAGGCATTACTAAACGTAACTTGCTACCGCTAGACATATTGTCAATGAGAGTGAATATCACAGGAGCCTGGTAGCCTAGACAAAATCTTAGCAACCTACTATACTACACGATACCTATATTGGCTATCATTTCTTGTTTTAAAACGAGAATATCAAATAGAATCCTCTGTGATAATTGTTTACACCTTCTAGAGAACAAGTATTAACCAAGTATTCACTTATGGATTCATAATCACGTAACAAAGCCTTGTACTACTGTACTCTCATTTAGGAACATATAATGGCTATAACAACTGCCACTGTGTGAATTCGGGGAAGAGATATTTACCAACAGTAAAACGGCCATACTTTAAATAGCCAGCGGCACTGGATTCTGGTGCAATAAACTCCAAGACGGTGTACGACTGACGCAGATATCTCAAGGCTACTGCAGAAGTGCTTAATAGAGTCCATGCCATAAAGAAGCATGGGTAGGATGAGCGTGTTGTTCAGTATTAGTTTTATTGCACGAGAGAGGTCTCTGCTACTCAATTGCCTATTGAGAGTAGTACTAGCATGATCTCCAGACTGACATCATTTTTGCTGGTAACAGCGGAGCCAAGATAAATGAATTCCTAGTCAGTATAGATATCGGCAGTAATCTGAGAATCAATATGCCGCATGTCTAATAATAAAAAGGAGTCTAAATGTAAACCCTATCATTCTAGAACCATACACAGTCTCACAGTCATCAGTTGAGATGAACAGATTTGATTAAGAAAACTAATAAAAGAGAAAAAGGGTGCGTAATCACTTATGCTTTTCGTTCTTTAAATTACTAGATGGCAACCCTATCATTCTAGAACTATGTACAGTGCCTCATTCATCAGTTAAAAGGGAAAGGATTGATTAAGGAAATTAAAAAATATGCCTAATCGCTTCTTTATTTGGTTCCTGAAATAACCAGATGGCAACCCTTTCATTCTAGAACCATACGCAGTGTCACAGTCATCAGTTGAGATGGAAATATTAGATTAAGAAAACTAAAACAGGAGAAAAAGTATGCGTAATCACTTGTGCGTTTCGTTCTTGAAAGAACAAAATGGCAACCCTATCATTCTAGAAAAATGTACAGTGACTCAGTCATCAGTTGACATGGAAAGACTTGATTAATGAAACTGAAAAAGGAGGAAAAGAATGCGTAATCGCTTATGCGTTTGGTTCCTAAAGAACTAAGTGGCAACTCTATCATTCTAGAACTATGTGGAGTGTCTCAGTTATCAGTTGAGATGGAAAGACTAGCTGGCAACGCTTTAATTCTAGAACCATGTAGAGTAACGCAGTCATTAGTTGAAATGGCAAGAATTTATTAAGGGAAATGAAAAATGATGCATAATTGCTTATTCATTTGGTACTTGAAAGAACTAGATGGCAACTCTATCATTCTAGAACCATGTAGAGTGATGCAGTAATCAGTTGAAATGGAAAGACTTAATTGAAGAAATTGAAAAAGAGAAAAAGGATGGCTAATCGCTTAATGCGTTTGGTTCCTGAAAGCACTGGATGGCAACCCTATTATTCTAGAACCTGCTTTGCAGGAATATTTGTTCCATAAGACATTTTTTTTTTTTTGGGTAATTCGCATACAATTCTACAATCCAAGAGGTGAACACTGTGCTTAAATTTGATATTTTTACTTCTATTTCGAAAGTTAAAACATAATTTATGGTTTCATAGCGAATTCATCTTTTGTGTGATATTTTTCCATTATTATGCACACAAGGAGCCAAACATTCATTTCATAAATTTTTTTGTGTTTTTTTTTTTTTTTGATTCTTTTTCTACGATATTTATGGCCATTATGAAATTAGAAAGAACTCTTCAACTAATAATAGTAATCATAAGGACGTTGATGATGCTGATTATGATTTTCGTATGGCAAACCAAATAGAAGTTTTACAACAAAAAAACAACAAAAAAAATCTGAAAAAATGGTTACGAAAGTCTATAATTAGTTATCAAACTCATTAAGAAATAAATAACCCGACCGCCATAAGGATGAAATTTTTCTATTGAATGTATGCTATGCGATGCTATGAACAGTAACACAGGCAGTCAGGGAGGCAGGCTATGAAAATTGCACGTAATCAGTTGAAGAAAACTTTTAATGGCTTTATTTTCGTTTGTTTTTGTTTGTTTTTTCTTTTTTACTATGGGGGAAATGAAATTTTTTTGGAAAAACTTTCTTTTCTTTCTTTCTATTTTTCAAAAACATATTAAAAAGATTGTTTTTATAGGCAATTTAATAATAATTTTATTAATTAAGCCGGCAGTTTATGTTAGGTTAAGATTTATTTGAAAATTTAATTTCCGTAACTCTAAATGCCAATTTCAGTTCAATTTCTTTCTTTCGTTCTAACCTCCTTTGCATAAGCAAACTCACCACTTCACTTCAATTGGTACTTTGACTTTGGCTGTGTGTGTGTGTGTTTGAGTCTTTAAAACTCTTAAGTAAACATTTTCGAATATTTTAAGTTCATGTTGAAGAGTAAATAAACTCAATAGATGACGTTCTCTATTTTATATGCACAATATAAGTGTAAGTATGATTGTGGGTGTATGTGTGTGTGTGCGTGCGTGTTATTATTCTTTAAAAGAGAATAAGTGAGTAGGAATGTTTATAAGTAACTTTGTGTGCATTTGTAAGTGTATTTGATACTTTTCATAAGTACTTAATTTGGTCATGTTCGTTTAGCACTTTGAGGCATTAAAGCAATGTTGAATATCTCTTTATTCTCTCTCACTCTCTCTCTCTCTCTCTTTCTAATTAAATAAATGGATGTTTTATAAGCACATTTGCAGTAATTTTAAGGTGACGATTGTAGGTGTAGAAAATAATTTTGCATGTGTCTGACATCAGTAAATACAAGGAATATATTTTATTTAATAGAAAATTCATTTCATGCAAGATTTAAACGTTAATGCAAATATTCCCAAAGTAATAATATTTTATTTATCGAAAAATTATTATTGTAGAGTTTTTAATAATAAAAATTACTTAGAAAAAATTTTTGTTTAGATAACAATATCTTATATAAAAAATTTTCGATAACAATTTCTTACATAAAAAATTTTCGATAACAATTTCTTATATAGAAAATTTTCGATAACAATTTCTTATATACAAAATTTTCGATAACAATTTCTTATATAGAAAATTTTCGATAACAATTTCTTGTATAAAATATATTCGATAACAATTGCTTATATAAAAAATTTTCGATAACAATTTTTTATATAGAAAATTTTCGATAACAATTTCTTATATAGAAAATTTTCGATAACAATTTCTTATATAGAAAATTTTCGATGATAATTTCTTATATAAAAAATTTTCGATAACAATTTCTTATATAGAAAATTTTCGATAATAATTTTTTACATAGAAAATTTTCGATAACAATTTCTTATATAGAAAATTTTCGATAACAATTTCATATATAAAAAATTTTCGATAACAATTTCTTATATAGAAAATTTTCGATAATAATTTTTTACATAGAAAATTTTCGATGAGAATTTCTTATATAAAAAATTTTCGATAACAATTTCATATATAAAAAATTTTCGATAACAATTTCTTATATAGAAAATTTTCGATAATAATTTTTTACATAGAAAATTTTCGATGAGAATTTCTTATATAAAAAATTTTCGATAACAATTTCTTATATAGAAAATTTTCGATAACAATTTCTTATTTAAAAAATTTTCTATAACAATTTCTTATATAAAAAATTTTCGATAACAATTTATTATATAAAATATTTTCGATAACAATTTCTTATATAGAAAATTTTCGATAACAATTTCTTACATAAAAAATATTATATATCAAAAAAAAAATGAATAAAAATTCCAATACATAATTAATTGGAAACAAAAACTTCTTGATATTAAATATCTCTCTATAAAAATTTGATTGTAAAATAAAACCATTAATTATCGATAACTAGTAAAACATTTTTAAACAGTTACATTTATTTCAAAATATGTTTGCAACCATAATATAGTACACAGAGGCTTTATTCCCTCATTGGTTTATTGTTTTTTGTCTTAAAACAACACTATTAATGGTCTCCCATAAAGCTTTTCAGCCATTATTTTGGTTTAAAACTTAACGACTTCATAAACAAAATATGATTCATGAGCCAACAACTGTCATCACGCCACGTCATATCACTCAAATCAATTCAAATTTTCACTTATACACTCTCAACATTTGTTGTTTTCAGCGGTGGTTTTACTTTAAATCCCTATTACCACTAAACTTGCATAAATGACAATAACAACAGCAACAACAACGACAATGTCATTCTGAATTCTCAATTCAAACCACTACTTTATGGATTTCATGAAATTTCATGAAATTTTTGTATCCGCTCTTGTTGTCTAATTCCATTAGCTTAACTATTAAAATTTGTTTTCGTTTTTGTTTTTTTTTTTCTGGTTTTTATTTCATTCCTTCGGTATTACTTGCTCATTGAAGAGATAATAACAACGACGACGACAACGAATACGACACCGACAACAATAATAATAACAACAATAACAACAATTGGGAAATCAAATGGAGTACAATGCATTAACATTGTATTTTAAAGCAACAACATCACTTCACAAAAACAAGAACTTTAACTAAAAATACAACAACAAACAACAGTTGTCAACATAAAAGTTTTTCGTCATTTTCTGTTGTTGCTTACTTTTTTGCTTCTCTTTGGGTTTTGTAAGTGAAACGAATAAATGTTTTGCGTAGAGGAATGTGTGTGTGGTTATAAGTGATGGTGCGATGGCAGAGAAGTCAACCGCAACTACAACACAAACTTGCACATCACATACACACATACAACCACACATACATACATATAACTTATGATATTTATATTTTACATTTACCCACTGACACAAGCAACATAATACTTAAACGGTGTTTATTAGTGGGGCTGCCATAGCAGAAGATGAACGACCATTGCAGGAGCGTAGGGAACGATTTGTCAGTCCTATCCTGAATGACGCAGCAAAAATTGTTGGTACTTTAAAAACGTCGTGCTTGTCTGCTTCATTCGTGGATATGGAATGCCTGCTAAGTCTGCCAGAGAAGCGTTAAGGACATAAAAATGTATATGAGGAAAGAAGAAAATTTTAGGTTTTCGAGATGAGTGCACACTGTCTACAATTTTAAATATAGAAAATTTTCGATAACAAATTTTAATCCAAATATTGACGGGAAACGTTTTATGTAGACACTTTCGACAACGAATTATTTATATAGAAAACATTCGATATTAAAATTTCTGTTAAAAAAATTTCGATAACTTTTGTTAAGGTAGAAAATTTCCAATAAAAATAATTTGTATTTGGAAAATTTTCAATAACATATTGTTTACAAAAAAGTTTCGATGACAAATTTTTTATAAAGAAAACTTTCGATAACAAATTATTTATAAAAAATATTCGACAAAAAAATTTGTATATAGAAAATTTTCGATAACAAATTGTTCATAAAAAAGTTTTCGATAACAAATTTTTTATAAAGAAAATTTTCAATAACAAATTGTTTATAAAAAAATATTCGATAAAAAAATTTGTATACAGAAAATTTTCGATAACAAATTGTTTACAAAAAAGTTTGGATGACAAATTTTTTATAAAGAAATTTTTCGATAACAAATTGTTTATAAAAAATACTCGATAAAAAATTTGTATATAGAAAATGTTCGATAACAAATTATTTATAAATAATTTTTGATAACAAATTTCTTATTCAGAAAACTTTCGATAACATATTGTTTAAAAAAAATTTCAATAACAAATTTTTTATAAAGAAAATTTTCGATAACAAATTGTTTATAAAAAAATATTCGATAAAAAAATTTGTGTACAGAAAATTTTCGATAACAAATTGTTTAAAAAAAAATTTCGATAACAAATTTTTTATAAAGAAATTTTTCGATAACAAATTGTTTATAAAAAAATATTCGATAAAAAAATTTGTATATAGAAAATTTTCGATAACAAATTGTTTATAAAAAAAATTTCGATAAAAAATTATTCTAAAAAAAAAGTTTTCGATAACAAATTTGTATAGACAACTTAAAATATAATATTTTCGAAAAGAACTCTTTTGTATAGCAAATGTACAACGAAAAATGTTTTACCTAATTCCAGGTGTGCTTTAGTCCTTTTGTTTCAACGTTCTTTTCTAAGGTACACTTAATGGATGTAAGTTGGTTGTGTCCAGCGTCATGAAATGGATTTCTTTTCTTTGTTTTTGTTTCAACGTTTATTTTTTTTTTTTTTTTTTCTTAACTTCAGTTTCAGTTTGTTCTGTGGAAATACAGACACAAGCTGTTGCTATGGCTTTTTGCGCCACACGCAATTAGCAACAGAGGTTTAATCTGCTTTTAAACTTGTACCCACGAAAGTTGGTCCTTCTGTGTCTGTTTCGGTTCTATTTTCTCCTTTCTTTTTTTTTTGATTCTTTTCATTCAAACATATTCAACATAAGAAATGAACACACACACACACACACATCTAAAGCACTTTTATAATCTATTCTTGAACACACAAACCTACAAAAAGATTTTTTTTTTTTTTTGAAAAACACTGCTTCTGAGTCGCACTGCCATACCGACTGCTACAAGACGAAACTCTAATAAAAGTTTTCATTTCACTATGAAAAGTTTCTTTGATGTAAAATTACGCTGCAGAAAGAAAAACAAAAAAAAAAAATAAGAAAACAAAAGAAAAGAGAAGAGAAGAGAAGGCAAGCAAAGCAAAGAAAATGAGAAAATAAATAGTTGAGTTGTTAGACTTGAAGAAATTTTTAAAACATGAAACGTTTTGTTAGTCCTGCACAAGGATAAAAGGATGATAAGGATGAAAAAAAAAACGCCAAAATGGCGTCAAAACACAGACTGACTGAAAACGAGCATAATCTTGCAGCAACAAGAAGAAGTTTTGCCTCGTTTCCCCATTTTTCCTACGTTCTTTTCCTTTTCCTCTATTTTAATCCGTTAATGAGTAAAAATGTCTCCGAGTGCTAATTATTTGTTATCACAGCAAAAGTTGTAAAAATATTTCAAACTTTTTCTGTTTTTGCAGCTGAAAGCATTTATAAACAGGACCCATGAGGCATTAATAATGTTTCATTGAATCAATAGCCATTGAAAGTTGTTAATATTTCTTCTTCTCCCCTTGGTTCCATCATTCATTGGACTGTTGCAATATCCTGTCATTATATCGCAAAAATACCTTCTGGCGCTCTTATTCTATTCAAAAATTTTTACAAAAATTCACATTTTGACGTAAATACTGCATGCAAATGCCAATGCACAACACATGTTCACTCAATAACATCCTCAGCTCAGTTAAGGCAACTCAATATGTGGCACAGAATAATTAAAAATATTCCATTGGATATTCGTTTCGATTCGATTCAAATGGAATGCAAATTTAGTGCGAAAAATTAAATGCAAAATGCATATAAAACATGCATACGGATATGCACCGTTAAACACACACACACACACACACCCACACAGAATTGCTAGCATTTGTGATTAAATTTCGAAAGCTTCCTGTTCATTATCATCACAAGTTTGAGATTTAATAATGAAAATATGCTTCAGAAATTGCTTGCATCACAAATGTGTAATCGTAAATACGTTGCACTTTTTTTTAGGTGTAACATATTTCATAATAAATATTCTTCGATAATAAAAGTTATTTGCAGAGAATTTTTAATGAGAAATTTTCGATAACAAACTTTTTTACAGAAAATTTTCGCTAACAAATTTTTTATATAGAGAAATTCCGATAACAATTTTTTTTATTGAGAAATTCTGATAACAAATTTTTTACTCAGAAAATTTTCGATAACAAATTTTGTACTCAGAAAATTTTCGATAACAAATTTTCTTACTCAGCAACAAACAACAACAATAACAAATTCTTTTATATAGAAAATTTTCGATAACAAATTCTTTTATATAGAAAATTTTCAATAACAAATTCTTTTATATAGAAAATTTTCGATAACAATTTTTTTATATGGAAAATTTTCGATAACAATTTTTTTATATGGAAAATTTTCGACAACAAATTGGCTTATACAGAAAATTTTTGATAACAAATCTTTTATATAGAAAATTTTCGATAACAAATTTTTTATATAGAAAATTTTCGATAACAAATTTTTTATATAGAAAATTTTCGATAACAAATTTTTTATATAGAAAATTTTCGATAACAAATTTTATACAGAGAAAATTTTCGATAACAAATTTTATACAGAGAAAATTTTCGATAACAAATTTTATACAGAGAAAATTTTCGATAACAAATTTTTTCTATAGTAAATTTTCGATACCAAATTTGTTATATAGAAAATTTTCGATAACAAATTGGCTTATATAGAAAATTTTCGATCACAAATTTGCTATACAGAAACTTTTCGATAACTATTTTTTTATATAGAAAATCTTCGATAACAAATTTGTTATATAGAAAATTTTCGATAACAAATTGGCTTATATAAAAAATTTTCGATAACAAATTTTTGATATAAACGTTTTTCGATAAAAAGATTTTTTATATAGACGTTTTTCGATAACAAATTTTTTATGCAGATAATTTTCGATCACAAAATTTTTTATGAAGAAAATTTTCGATTACAAAATTTTTTATGAAGAAAATTTTCGATAACATATTTTATGTTCAGAAAAATTGCGATTACAAATTTTTTACTTAGAACTTTTCTATCATAAATTTGCAAACAAAAATCGATAACATATTATTAGTATAAAAATTTGCAATATCGTATTTTTCGTATAAAATGTTCTTGATAAAAAATTTCTAATATAAAAAATTGTGAATCATTTTTTATATAAGAAATTTCCGATAACAATTTCTTATACAGAAAGTTTTCGATAGCAAACATTTTATATAGAAAATTTTTCAATAATTTCTTATATGGAGAATTTACGATTCTATTTTCTCTTTATATTTTAATGTTTTTTTTTTTTCTCAAACAAATTATATTTCAAATTTTTATGCCTGTATTTCCTTTAATACCCTTTACCTTTAAATCAGTGAGTTCGGACAATATTTGTTGGCTATAAATCCAACAAAAAAAAAAAAAAAAAACTAAGAAAACAAAAGGTCTTCATCAATTTGAATTCTTTATTAAATTATCGATAACATTAGTAAGATGACCTGAAGATTTGTTTGTCGTGTTATGTTGTCATTGATGTTGGTCTTTCTGCTGTTGTTGTTATTGCCATAACAAATTGTTTACATTTAAAGAACGTATAATTTCGTTAATAATTGATGACTGCTTTTTATTAAATTGACTTTTAAACTAAATTTATTGTTATTGTAGTTGTAGCTTGTCAACGATGATGTTGACAATGATGTTGTTCTTGTTATATATTAAACAAACAATAAATAAATAAATGAATAAACAAGAAAAAAAAAGGAAAATTTCAGATATTTGATAATTTTTGATTTTCATTTGAACAATTTCCAAATTAAATATTTATTTGCCAGTAATTTTTGTGAGTTTTTATTTTTTCGTGGAGACATTTTATTATTAAATTTTGCTTTTAGCTGTTCATTGATTGTGTTTAAATATTTAATTTGTTTTAATTAAATTATAACACAGTGATTCGTTTAGAAATAATTTGTCAGAATAATTTCTAAACTGCCAATAAAAAAAAGGGGGAAAATAATAATGAAATCAATTTTAAATTTGTGGTTTTCATATAAAAATTTGAACAAATATTTGAAAGGCCACCAAAATTGATTTCATTGTTAATGGCACATTCATAAATGCAAGGCTAAAGGGTTATTCAAAAACAGACAAGAGCATTATTTACTTGGTTTTTAATTTAGCTTTGCTTCCAACAGTTTCGTATGGTTAAAGGGGAAGTCTTTATTATATTTCGTTAATTACACAATTTATTTCAATAATTCAAAAAATCAATTATTTGTGGTGGCGGCAGTAGTATTTTTAGAATTTAAACCTCAAATTACAAATATTTACTGATTGGAACCGTTACTAGCCTTTAAATTCCTTTTAAAGTCATCAAATTTTTCATATTTTATTAAAATGTTATTGAAATATTCAATGAAAACATTTCACAGCCATCAATTGATAAACCTTCGATAACATTTTATGGTTTTTAAAGTTAAATTGGTAAAAAAAAATAAAAATAAATTAAAAATAAAACGATGCGTCATAGCCATCGCAGTTAATTTATATTACGTTTTATGTTTGCTTTTCATTTGAACAATTTCCAAATTAAATATTTATTTGCCAGTAATTTTTGTGAGTTTTTATCTTTTCGTGGAGACATTTTATTATTAAATTTTGCTTTTAGCTGTTTATTGATTGTGTTTAAATATTTAATTTGTTTTAATTAAATTATAACACAGTGATTCGTTTAGAAATAATTTGTCAGAATAATTTCTAAACTGCCAATAAAAAAAGGGGGAAAATAATAATGAAATCAATTTTAAATTTGTGGTTTTCATATAAAAATTTGAACAAATATTTGAAAGGCCACCAAAATTGATTTCATTGTTAATGGCACATTCATAAATGCAGGGCTAAAGGGTTATTCAAAAACAGACAAGAGCATTATTTACTTGGTTTTTTATTTAGCTTTGCTTCAAACAGTTTCGTATGGTTAAAGGGGAAGCATTTATTATATTTCGTTAATTACACAATTTATTTCAATAATTCAAAAAATCAATTATTTATGGTGGCGGCAGTAGTATTTTTAGAATTTAAACCTCAAATTACAAATATTTACTGATTGGAACCGTTACTAGCCTTTAAATTCCTTTTAAAGTCATCAAATTTTTCATATTTTATTAAAATGTTGTTGAAATATTCAATGAAAACATTTCACAGCCATCAATTGATAAACCTTCGATAACATTTTATGGTTTTTAAAGTTAAATTGGTAAAAAAAAAAAAATAAATTAAAAATAAAACGATGCGTCATAGCCATCGCAGTTAATTTATATTACGTTTTATGTTTGCTTTTCATACTTCAATGCCTTAAAACAGGCAATTTATTTTGTTTTTATAACTGAAGCAACATTCGAGTACGTATTAATCGCTTTTGGCGTGATTTACAGTCAAAGCAAAAGAAAAAAATACACTGTAATAACTATGTGCCTATGTATACGTACACACGGACGTGTAGTTCTTCTAATATCCTCTCTTTAATTCTCTAACACATACACACACACTCGCACACTCAAACTCTGAATTAATATTGTACTTATGAATGTTTACATATACATATGAAATGTAACCAAACCAAACAAACCTTGTATTAAACACTCATATCCTCTCACACACACACATACACACACACTAATAAACATGCACCCTAAACAAACCTGTTTAATGGAAGAGAGAGCAAATGAAAGCGTATACGTAAAATCGTAACGTTTTTTTTTTGTTGTTTTTTTTTTGACAAACCATAATGAAACACGTATTTTCTAAATATTTGTACAAAAATCCCATACACATACATTACATACACATCAACATCAACACTCAAACAAACACATCCGGTCATATACTAAACGCCATAGTAGCATAGATTCATAGATTGACGTGTGTGAGTTTAAATTGGCGTTTTTTCCCCACAAAGGTTACAATTTTTTTATTTTTTCGATAACAAATCAGAAAATTTTCCAAATCAAATTTTTCTACATAGAAAATTATCGATAAAAAATTTTTCTATACAGAAAATTATCGATAACAAACTTTTCTATATAGAAAATTATCGATAACAAATTTTCTTAATATAGCAAAATCATCGATAACAAATTTTCTAATATAGAAAATTATCGATAACAAATTTTCTTATATAACTAATTACCGATAATAAATTTTCTTATATAGATAATTATCGATAACAAACTTTTCTATTTAGAAAATTATCGATAACAAATTTTCTAATATAGCAAATCATCGATAACAAATTTTCTAATATAGCAAATCATCGATGACAAATTTCTTATATAGATAATTATCGATAAATTATTTTCTTATAAAGAAAATTATCGATAACAAATTTTTCTATACAGAAAGTTTCGATAACAAACTTTTCCATATAGAAAACTTTGAACTTCAAATTTTTTTACATAGAAAAGTTTCGTTAACATATTTCTCTTTTATACAAAATTATCGATTCATAGATTGACGTGCGTGAGTTTAAATTGGCGTTTTTCCCCACAATGTTACAATTTTTTATTTTTTCGATAACAAATCAGAAAACTTTTGATAACAAATTTTTCCACATTGAAAATTATCGATAACAAATTTTTCTATACAGAAAATTATCGTTAACAAACTTTTCTATATAGAAAATTATCGATAACAAATTTTCTAATATAGCAAATCATCGATAACAAATTTTCTAATTTAGCAAATTATCGATAACAAATTTTCTTATAAAGAAAATTATCGATAAAAAAAATTTTCTTATATAGATAATTATCGATAAATTATTTTTTTATAAAGAAAATTGTCGATAAGATATTTTTCTATACAGAAAATTTTCGATAACAAACTTTTCCATATAGAAAATTTTGAACTTCAAATGTTTTTACATAGAAAAGTTTCATTAACATATTTCTCTTTTATACAAAACTATCGATATTTTTTGTATCGGATACTTTGTTATCGATAATTTAAAAACTTTGTAATCGAAACTTTTCTTTTATGTATAATTATCGATAACAATTTTCTTATATAGATAATTATCGATAATTAATTTTCTTATATTGAAATAAATCTTAAAACAAATTTTTCTATACAGAAAACTTTTGACAAAAAACTTTTGCATACAGAAAATTTTCGATAACAAACTTTTCGATGTAGAAAGCTATCGATAGCAAATTTTTTTATATAGAAAATTTTCGATAACATATTTTCTTATATAGAAAATTATCGATAACAAATTTTCTTACATAGGTAATTATCGATAACAAATTTTCTTACATAGGTAATTATCGATAACAAATTTTCTTACATAGGTAATGTCTATAAATAATATTTTTTTATCGAAAACCAATTTTCTTATATAGAAAATTATCGATAACCAATTTTCTTATATCGAAAATTATTGATAAATAATTTTTTATTAAAGTTAAATATATAATTGTTGATATTTTCGTATTAAAAAATTTACAATACGTCATGACCAGTCATCCAAATTACGAATTTTATTGTACGTTTACATTATGTTAAGTCAACCTGTAAGAAATTCACTCAAAGACAATTGATAAATTGAATTCATTTGAAATGAAGGATAATTTCACATAACGGCTTAAATAATATACGAAAAAGAAATAAAACAAAATCAATAATAAAGAAAATAAAAAAAAGAACTTTTTTATGGGAATGTCAATTCATTTTGACAGACATCCTGTAATATGACAATTCAAATGTCATATAAAAATAAAAATCCAAACCAAACTAAAGGCCAGAAGGCGTTACAGGAAAAAATTCGTTATTCAAGGAGACAGCAAAAGCAAGTGGGTGTAATAATAAGATTGAAACCAGTCAACTTTAACTGTCTGTCACTCAAAGACATTCTGCATAAATAAGACATTTCAGGTCGACACTGCTTCCCCTAAAAAAAAAAGAAGAAAATCTGAGAGAGGTGCAGACCAAAAGCCGTAATAGATATCAATGAAAATGAAAATGAAGATAAAAATAAAAATAAAAGAAGAAATAAAATCAGAATGACTTGTTGTTACTGTTTTCCACAGAATTACAGATTAAATTAAAGAAAAACAAAATCAAGTCAAGAAATTCAATCAAATCTCATTTGGTAAAGAGGATTAAAGAAATCGTTGTTATAAATACACACACACGCCGACACTTACACATGCACAGAAACAGATACCGACTCTTCCCAAGAAAATAAAAAAAAGAACTTTTTTATGGAATGTCAATTCATTTTGACAGACATCCTGTAATATGACAATTCAAATGTCATATAAAATAAAAATCCAAACCAAACTAAAGGCCAGAAGGCGTTACAGGAAAAAATTCGTTATTCAAGGAGACAGCAAAAGCAAGTGGGTGTAATAATAAGATTGAAACCAGTCAACTTTAACTGTCTGTCACTCAAAGACATTCTGCATAAATAAGACATTTCAGGTCGACACTGCTTCCCCTAAAAAAAAAGAAGAAAATCTGAGAGAGGTGCAGACCAAAAGCCGTAATAGATATCAATGAAAATGAAAATAAAAATAAAAATAAAAGAAGAAATAAAATCAGAATGACTTGTTGTTACTGTTTTCCACAGAATTACAGATTAAATTAAAGAAAAACAAAATCAAGTCAAGAAATTCAATCAAATCTCATTTGGTAAAGAGGATTAAAGAAATCGTTGTTATAAATACACACACACGCCAACACTTACACATGCACAGAAACAGATACCGACTCTTCCTAATAAACATCATCATTTACCTTCTCTGGTCTCTCTTTAAACGAAATATTTACTCTAACACACCATCTGTAAAATGTCGAACATTATGATGTTAGATGTGAGCGAGTGTATGTTTACAGAAACCTATATGGGGCTGTGAATCGTACGTACACATGTATGTATGTGTTTGTACTGTGTAGAGATCGGAATGACAATAACCAACACCGACACTAACAACAACACTCAAAAACTCTGAAGAATTTATTTCTCTGTGCATCATCGATTAGCTACTTGGACAGAAGCACAACAGCACAGTGGGAAATTATCGATAGCTAGTGATTTATATAAAATATTTAAAAAAATCTAATCGGTAATAAATGTTTTTATATAGGAAATTTTCGATAATAAATTTTTTATAAAGAATATTTTCGATAACAAATTTGCTTATATAGAAAATTTTCGATAACAAATTTTTTATATAGAAAATTTTCGATAACAAATTTTTTATATAGAAAATTTTCGATAACAAATTTTTTATATAGAAAATTTTCGATAACAAATTTTTTATATAGAAAATTTTCGATAACAAATTTTTTATATAGAAAATTTTCGATAACAAATTTTTTATATAGAAAATTTTCGAAAACAAATTTTTTATATAGAAAATTCTCTATAACAAATTTTTTATATAGAAAATTCTCTATAACAAATTTTTTCTGTAGAAAATTCTCTATAACAAATTTTTTCTGTAGAAAATTCTCTATAACAAATTTTATATATAGAAATCTATTCGATAACAAATTTCTTATATAGAAAATTTTCGATAACAAATTTTTTATATAGAAAATTTCGGATAACAAATTTTTTATGTAGCAAATTTCCGATAACAAACTTTTTATGTAGCAAATTTCCGATAACAAATTTTTTAAATAAAAAATTTCCGATAACAAATTTGTTAAATATAAAATTTCCAATAATAAATTTTTTAAATAAAAAATTTCCGATAATAAATTTTTTATATAGAAAACTTGTTGACATGTTTAATACAGAAACATTTTCGATAACAAATGTTTTATATAGAATATTTTCGATAACAAATTTTCTTACTAGAAAGTTTTATGTTATAAATTTTCTTATATAGAAAATTTTCGATAATAAATTTTCGTATATAGAAAATTTTCGATAATAAATTTGCGTATGCAGAAAATTTTCGATAACAAATTTTCATATGTAGAAAATTTTCGATAATAAATTTTTTATATATAAAATTTTGGATAACAAATTTTTTGTATAGAAAGTTCTCGATAACAAATTTTTAATATAGAAAATTCTCGATAACAAATTTTTTATATAGAAAATTCTCAATAACAAATCTTTTATATAGGAAATTCTCGATAGCAAATTTTTTATATAGAAAATTCTCGATAAGAAATTTTTTTATAGAAAATTCTCGATAACAAAATTTTTATATAGAAACCTATTCGGTGACAAATTTTTTATATAGAAAATTTCCGATAACAAATTTTTTATATAGAAAATTTCGGATAACAAATTTTTTATGTAGAAAATTTCCGATAACAAATTTTTTATATAGAATATTGCGGATAACAAATTTTTTATATAGAATATTTTCGATAACAAATCTTCTTACATAGAAAATTTTCGGTTATAAATTTTCTTATATAGAAAATTTTCGATAATAAATTTTCGTATATAGAAAATCTTCGATAATAAATTTTCGTATATAGAAAATCTTCGATAATAAATTTTCGTATATAGAAAATCTTCGATAATAAATTTTCGTATATAGATAATTTTCGATAACAAAAATTTTCGATAACAAAAATTTTCGTATATAGAAAATATTCGTATATAGAAAATTTTCGTACATAGAAAATTTTCAATAACAAAAATTTTCGATAACAAAAATTTTCCTATATAGAAAATTTTCGATAACAAAAATTTTCCTATATAGAAAATTTTCGATAACAAATTTTCTTATATAAGAAATTTTCGATAACAATTTTTTAATATAGATAATTTTCGATAACAAATTTCTTTTATAAACAATTTTGTTTTGTGTTACAGTCCTTTAATACTCTATTGGAAAAGGAATATTCTTCTTTTTATTGTTGGTTGTTTTGTTCGATTACGATTTCATTTAAGACGATTTACGATTATTACTTTTTATATTTTTGGTGGAAAAACACTAGAATTTAGTGCTTTTCTTTTCTTTTATTTTGTTTTTTTTTTTTTTTTGTTGCGGTTGATGTTGTTGTTTGATTTTTTTTTATCGTTTTACTTTTGATTAGTTGCCCTTAAAAATGTTTTTCTTTTAAGCATTGCGGGTGTTGTATCGCCATTAATTTCGATAATAAATGTTTATGTGAAGAAAGAATACTTTTACCTTGAAATTGTTAGAGAAACTAAACTAACAACCATACGGGTTTGTTTGTTTCTTTTCTATTTCTGTTATGGTTGTTCCGCCTTCTTAATGGCAAAAGAGGAACGACCTATTACAGCCATTATTATCTATACTTTCTTAGGAAATGAATACATTTGTATGCGAACGAGGTAAATTATAAAATGGTTGTGGTGACCATTTGGCACTGACAGCGGTTAATGTGGTTAAAACCTGTGATGGCCACCAACCAACCAACGAGCCAAGGTACCAGCCAAACTGCCATCTACTATTTAAGAATTTGAAGCGGTTTATTTTAATGTGAAAAGCAAGCCAACATCTTCATTTAACTGCTGGCCATTAGCACGTAAACATTTTACCACAACATCAGTTTTATTATCGTTTTATGGAGGATCCTACGTCTACAGACGAGTAATATGTTGCTGTGGCAACAAAAACATTTATTAACGATTTAATTATTCGAAATGTGACTGATGTAGGAGAATTTAAAAGTTTGTATTTTTAAAAATTTTGTGGAGTTAAACAGGGAGTTTTAATCTCAACGTTTTGAAAATTTCCTTGTTATCAGCAAAATCTTATGAAATTTTAGGAGAAATTATTTTTTAATTTTTTATTTGTCAATCAAAAAATTAATGCAGCGAGAGTAGAAACTGTTGAAATCATTAGAAGAGTTGAATAAACTGCAGTTGCCGTGAAAAGAAATTTATGTTTCTACCCTATAGTGCTGTCACTAAGTGTGCGTATAGATGAGTATGACCTGTGCCACTAACAGCAAAAAAGGAACGACCTATTACAGCCATTATTATCTATACTTTCTTAGGAAATGAATACATTTGTATGCGAACGAGTAAATTATAAAATGGTTGTGGTAACCATTTGGCACTGACAGCGGTTTGTAACCACAACAGCAGTTTTATATCGTTTAATGGAGGATCCTACGTCTACAGACGAGGTAAATATGTTGCTGTGGCAACAAAAACATTATTAACTGATTTAATTATTCGAAATGTGACTGTATGTAGGAGAATTTAAAAGTTTGTATGTGTTTAAAAATTTTGTGGAGTTAAACAGGGAGTTTTAATCTCAACGTTTTTGAAAATTTCCTTGTTATCAGCAAAATCGTATGAATTTGAGGAGAAATTATGTTTTTAATTTTTTATTTGTCAAATCAAAAAATTAATGCAGCGAGAGTAGAAACTGTTGAAATCATTAGAAGAGTTGAATAAACTGCAGTTGCCGTGAAAAGAAATTTATGTTTCTACCCTATAGTGCTGTCACTAAGTGTGCGTATAGATGAGTATGACCTGTGCCACTAACAGCAAAAAAAAAACTCATTAAATCCACCAACTTTCACCAGTCAACCGAAATAGAATATTTCCATGACAAATCCGCCGTACACACGCACATACAACCATTGACACAGTGACAATGATAGAGTTGACAGAATGACAGACAGACAGAGAGACAGATAAAGAGGCCGACAAACACATGGAATCATTGAGGAATTAAAAAAAAAAACTGAACCAAAACAATCACTTGAAATGTCAGCATCATCATCATCATCAACGTGTTCACCAGTATCAGATTAGAAAAGGCACACAATGTCACTCATTTAAATTATGCGGGTTTAAACAACAGAGGGCCATTTCACATTAATCCAATTCGTAATATCTGTCCTTCATTGTACGCATTCAAAAACAAGTGTGCTTTGCTACCTCCAAGACCCCATCTTATAATTCGATGTTGGAACGTGATTTCGTTCGGAAAACTATGCTCAAGATCGAAAAATCCTTGTCATTTAACCACAAAATGATCCTTACAGAAGCTCAACTAAATTTTAAACACAATTTAATATTTATTTTAATTTACACATTCACACACACAAACTCAAACACACACACACACATACACCAAACATACGTGAATATTTAAACAAGCAAACTAAACACTACTCACACTAACGTTCTAGTCTTAACTCATATGAGGAGTATAAATTACAATGGCTACCGTTTATGAGAGTGAGTATGTGTGTGTGTGAGTGTAAAATTGTTTGAAAAACTCTAAAGGGATTAATGTTTATGGAATTACACCCACAACAACCAGTTGTGCTTCGCGAACCCTTAACAAATCTTATTTAAATTGTATGTGATTATCCAATCGGTTGTACTTACATCACCTGACTTAGCTATTGATACTCTCCTGTTTAATTAGGCGTATGATTCTTCTTTTAGATCTATGAACCGCGACTCACTGGCTAGACACATGTAAAGTTGTACACATTGATTGATGATTCGAGCACTCAATGTTGTGCAGTATGACGTAAGCAAAGCAACACACCCAATTTGGGTAATGTGAGAAGCTAGGTTCTAATCCTAACTAAAGAGATAATATGGATTTTGACCCGGTCTACAATTATAAATTCTTCGTAAAGGGATGCTTGCAACTTTGGACATTAAAAACGCGTTTAACAGCCTTTGATGGAATGAATTGAATGCTTTAGAGCACAATTTATCCGAAACATTACATCCTGGCCATGATAAGTAGTTATCTGAGTAACAGACAGTTGTTGTATAACACAAGTTCGAGACCAAGGGTAAAATATATACCATAAAGAGCTGCACAAGGATCTATCCTTGGCCCCGACATATGGAACGTGAACTAAGGCAGAATTCTAAGAGAGGATACGCCAGAGGGAAATATTTGGGTTGGATACGCAGGTAATATGGCAGCCGTTAACATGACCAGGAATATTGAAGAGGCAAAGCGGAAATATCATGCTAAAAACGAAATGCTAAGAACGAGAAAGATGGTTGGATTCCCACGGCCTAGACCTGGCCATACATAAAACGGAATTACTGTTAATCACTGGTCGTCGTATTCCTTTGCAGGTGGACATGAGTATTAGAAATGAGATAATTAGAACCAAGACCTTGGTAAGATACCTGAAAATAAGGCTGGATCCAAGACTGACATTTTCGTATTAGATTCAGTATTCCGCTGACAAAGCCCAAAAGATTGTTGGACAGTTCAGACAATGTTCGCCCCAGCCGTACATGTGATAGCAGATACAATCCCTGTGAATTTGTTGGCAGCTGAGCAGAAGGAGATTTATAAGGCAAAATTGGCTGGAAATCACATAACTGGTCACTTCAGGGAAAACACCACTTCAGAATGACAACGACGATGGAACGATGAAGATAGAGGACGGTGGATGGCGAGACTTATTCCGATCATAAGGCCATGGATTGGTTGGAAATTTGGAGAGGTAAATTACTACGTGACACAGATGCTATCGGGTGACTAATATTTTTGAAAATATCTGCACAGAATGGGCAACACCGCCTCCCCTTACTACTGTCTTTATGAGGAAAGCGAAGTAAATGATTAGGCAGAGCATACTGTTTTCAAATGTGCATGCTGGCAGAGCTATCGCTATAAATCTTAATTTTTAGACAAAAAATTATCGATAACAATTTTTTATATAAAAAATTATCGGTAACAATTTTTTAATTATCGAGAACAATTTTTTATAAAAAAATATTCGATAATAAATTTTTTATATAGAAAATTTTCGATAACAAATTTTTTATATAGAAAATTTTCGATAATAAATTTTTTATATAGAAAATTTTCGATAACAAATTTTTTATATAGAAAATTTTCGATAACAAATTTTTTATATAGAAAATTTTCGATAACAAATTTTTTATATAGAAAATTTTCGATAACAAATTTGCTTATACAGAATATTTTCGATAACAAATTTGCTTATACAGAATATTTTCGACAACAAATTTTTTATATAGAAAATTTTCGATAATAAATTTTTTATATAGAAAATTTTCGATAACAAATTTTTTATATAGAAAATTTTCGATAACATAAGCAAATTTGATAAACAAACTATAAACAAAATAGATAATTAATTTTTTATATAAAAAATTTTCGTTAACAAATTGGCTTATACACAAAATTTTCGATAACAAATTGGCTTATATAGAAAATTTTCGATTAATTTGCATATATAGAAAATTCATACTTATACAGAAAATTATCGATAATAAATTTGTATATATAGAAAATTATCAATGACAAATTTTCTTATACATATGTATATAAAATTATAAAGCGGAGCTATAGCTCTGTACTGACGTCAACGACGATGACGGCAGCTAATATTGTAAGGATTATGATTGCGAAAAGAGAGAAGTGGGCCTTGGTGGCGAATTTCGTGGAGCGCATTCTAAGAATGAAGAAGAGAGAATTTGAAGCTGCAGAACACGCAGGCATGCAGGCATAGATGACTCTGGCACACGTGTCATTCGAAATTTCGAACGAGGACCTGGATGAAAGGTACAGTGGGGACACTTAGAAGTCTCCTCAACTTTCGATACGTACTGCGGATGCGGATATGACCACGCAGGGACCAAAGGGCCAAAAGGACTCTACTCTGAAGTAATACCACCGTAGTTCCGGAGTGGGATCAACCGTCCACGAGACGAAGGGGAGATTAAGTGGGTGAGGACCTACACAAGGAGGATTTGACGTCTTCCTTTTTGGTGTGGCGTAAAAAAAATTTTAACTAAAGAGTTAAAATAATGAATTAAGTTAGGTAAAGTAAGATACAAAGGCAAAAGATCTTGTAGTAACTGAAAGTTCAAGTTCTTAGTGGCGTCATTGGATATTTTCTTCTTTGGAACCTTTTTTCCATAACTTTTGCCAAGGTTTGAAGGATTTTCCAATCGCTCTCTCATAACGTACAACAATAAATTAATGAAAACAGAATTAGAGCAGCAAAGGCCAAAGCGCTTAAACGATTGTCCATGACTGTAGGCCTCAAACAAACAAAACGCCAAACATTCGTTAATTTTCAGATTACATTCTCTACAATAGAATAAGTAAGCGAGACTGTGATATTAAGAGAGAGAGAGAGAGAGAGAGCGATAGAGAGAGAAACTAAATGAGCTTGATAATGAAAGTTTAATAAACAAAATATGTTTTACCAAAAAAAACAGGAAAAAATGCTCCGTAAACTACAACACTAAGCAACAGCAATGAAGCCTTGCTAAATTTAAAGTGAGAGGGAGAGAGAGAGAGAGAAAGTGTACAATAAACTGTAAGGACAAGAGAAAAGTTAAGAATTTCTAATTATGTTAACATTTTCGTTACTTTGGTTATGCGTTTAATGTATCTCTGCAACAATAACAACATCTCTGCCGACACTACAACAACTGTAACAACAATAATGAACATAAACATTTAAAACTAAGCATATACGAGTATAATTTTGACAACAATAAAAACAATACAACTTGAATGTATGAAAATAAAATCAAAGATGCAAACCCACACTTTTAGCAGAGCCACTTTTTGACTTTAACATAGTAATCTTTGCTAATAACATAGCACTGTTAACATTTTAACAGTGGCAATAAGTAGATTAGTCATCTGCTTTGCATTTATTACAGACTATTGAAATGAAATATAATTCACATTATGATCCTGAATATTATTTGTGAACAAAAGTGTTGAAATGTAAAGGATTGTTGGCAAGGATGGTGGACGAAATCATTCTAGCTGTCCCATTACCATGGTTCGAAAGAGGATGTTGTGGACTAACATTTGCTTATAGTGTGTATAGTGTAATATTTCTTATATGTTCCAAATTAGTGGCCACTGATCTAGAGAATTTTCAGTAAAAAAAATTTATATTTTCAAAGGTAATTTTCTCTATTCCTTATCACTTTATTTGGGACTATGTTGCTGATTATTTTAAGAGGCCTTGAAACCTTCCTTCATTCCGAGTATGGTACTCATAACCAACGATAAAGATATAGAACGTTGAATGACGAGACTTATTCCGAACATAAGGCGATGGATTGGTCGGAAATTTGGAGAGGTAAATTACTACTTTACACAGATGCTATCGGGTGACTAATATTTTTAAAAATATCAGCACAGAATGGGCAAGACCGCCTCCCCTTACTACTGCCTTTACGAGGAAAGCGAATTAAATGATAAGGCAGAGCATACTGTTTGTATTGCTGGCAGAGCTATCGCTATAAATTTTAATTTTTATATAAAAATTTATCGATAACAATTTTTTATATAAAAATTTATCGATAACAATTTTTTATATAAAAATTTATCGACAACAATTTTTTATATAAAAAATTATTGATAACAATTTTTATATAAAACTTTTTTTTATTTTTTTATATAATTTTTTTATATAATTTTTTTTACGTAAATTGTTTTGTAATTGTTATCGATAATTTCGATAACAAATTTTTTATAGATAATTTCGATAACAAATTTTTTATACATAATTATCGATAACAATTTTTTATATAAAAAATTTTCGATAACAAATTTTTTATCGATAATTTCGATAACAAATTTTTTGTACATAATTATCGATAACAATTTTTTATATAGAAAATTTTCGATAACAAATTTTTTATATAGAAAATTTTCGATAACAAATTTTTTATATAGAAAATTTTCGAATACAAATTTTTTATATAGAAAATTTTCGATAACAAATTTTTTATATAGAAAATTTTCGAATACAAATTTTTTATATAGAAAATTTTCGATAGAAATTCTCGATAAATTTTTTATATAGAAAATTCTCGATAACAAATTTTTTATATAGAAAATTCTCGATAACAAATTTTTTATATAGAAAATTTTCGATAACAAATATTTTATATAGAAAATTTTCGATAACAAATATTTTATATAGAAAATTTTCGATAACAAATTTTTTCTATAGAACAACAAGTTTTTTATATAGAAAAAATTAAAATATATAATATATAAATATAAAAAATTATAATATAAAAAATTATCAATAAAAATTTTTTATATAAAAAATTATCGATAACAATTTTTTATATAAAATTTTTTTTATTTTTTTATATAAAAAGTTTTTTTACGTAAAGAATTGTTACTGGATAATTTTTTATGCAGTAAATTTTCGATAACATGTTTTTTATATAGAAAATTTTCGATAACAAATTAGCTAGAGCATTTCCACAAATCAGTTCAAAATTAATGGGCTTGTTCAGGTGGATACTGTTAGAGTAGTGCACTGTTAAAGACAAATTTTGTTCTGTTAAGAAGAAATTTTCTCCGTTAACGTTAAATGTGGCTCTACTAAAATTTATGGATTGCGTCTTGGATTTTCAAATTCTAATTTATCTTCACACACATAACAAAAAGAAAATTGCAGTATTGTTTTGTAATTTAACTTTTCTATTCTCTCACGCTCTCTTTCCCACACGTACTCTATCTTTCTCCCTCTCTCTCTATGATTTTCTCTGTTTTGGTTTCGTATTTTATAATTAGAAGAGGGCCATGTTTTATGTACGATTTAATTATGGATTTGCAAATAAAATTGTTCGTGGATGTATGTAGAAGTGAGTGTTTGTGTGTGTGTGTGTGTGTGTGTGAGTATACCTTCTTTATATTTCATATGCTTCCACATGCTTTCCTGTTGTAATAATTTTATTTTGTTTCCCTATTTCACACTGGCCTAGTAGCCATTAATAAAATTTTAATTATTTTCATCGTTTTTAATGCATTTAAATTCTGTTCCCTATAATTAGAAATTAATGTGAAAATTATTCACTGATTTACTACAACAACAACAAAATTAATTTAACATAGCAAATGTGCTATTACAACAGCCAACGTTTAATGTTAAATTCATGAAGAATTTTTACGATTACAACGTACTTAAGAAGAACTTAATTAAACTGCATTTAATTATGTTGAGTAATAATTTTCTGATAATTTATGTTCGGGATTTGAATGAACGTACACAGTCTATCAAGTTCAAATTGCTTTTTCAATACAGTTTATATTGTAATTTAGAGAGATTTCAGTGAGGTTATTCAACATGGCAAAAATTTTTCTTTTTTTTTTGTAATCTCTTTAACGTTCTGTCCTTCTAGTCTTTTTACTATGACTCGAGTACAAACATTTTCGTATGAAATTGTCGAATGTGATCCGGAAGTTGTAGTCGCTATAGTCTAGTAGGTAGTGTCAACAGTTTTCCATTTAATTTTAAAGAAGAAATTTCTTTTTTTTTTGTAATCTATTTAACGTTTTGTCCTCTCAGTAATTTTACGATGACTCGAGCAGAAACGTTTTCGTATGAAATTGTCGAATGTGATGCAGATGTTCGCCATAGTCTAGTAGATTGTGTGTTGGGTTATTAAACGTGAGGCTACGATCTCGAACAAAATATTTCTATGGCTACTGCCTCTCAGCAGATTTCAGGCAATAACTCTGAAAAGAAATAAAATTGCCATGAAAAGTTTCCGAAAAAACCTTTAAACCCGCCGCTCATGTCTTAAATTAACACACACAACATTGGTGGTGGGAGAAGCTAGGTTGTAAGCCTGGCTAAAGGATTATAACGATCAATTAAATGCGTAGATAAGTAAAGTCAGTTTAAACTCGACTCCGAACATTAGATTTTTTAAGTCACTTTTCCTGACAATTTTCTTTACACTCAGAAGACGTTTTGTTCTAGATGTCTAGACTTTTGTTTGATCCACGTCCTCGCTTCTAGTAAGACAACATACTACCTTCAAGACTACGGCGACTAATAACCGAGTTAGTGTTAGAAAATGTGTGGGATGTCTGCTCGAAAATCTCTCTTAGCTCAATGGCAGTATTTCAGATTGAATAGTAGTACAGTAATCGCCCAACAAAAAAGTTTGTTTAAGATTCGAAAGCTTCGAAAAGATTCCTCATCCGACATTATCGTTTCATCTGTAACCGTCAGTGAATATTTGGATGATCCTCTCTACGTATTTTTGTTGTAAAATCATGGCATCATGTTGTGGATAGATTAACTTGTAAGTACTGGTCTTGGCATTGACCATAATTTCCGTTCCTAAGCCTTCTGCCATGCCTCGTAACCATAATTTACTGAAATGGCAGCTAAATTTCATAGGCGTTGAGGTAAAAGATATATAGACGCCCTCTTCCATGTTGTTCCCTTTCCGTTCTAAAGAGCAGCACTCTTTTAAGGCCATTTTACCGGCCCATATTCTTCTAGAAATTCCTTTAAACCTCGTTTAATGCTTTAATGTTTAGCTGATCGTATTAAATAAAAATCAAGAGTCAATTTCATTTCATTGTTCTTTTCCAGTGAAAATTAATTTCGCATAATAAAATGAACTTAAAAATTACAATTTCACACATGCGAGATGAATGGCGAAGGTGTGAAGAAAACCCAGTTAAATGGTGGAATAAAAAGAAAAAAAATTCGAATAATTTCCATATGCCGAACGAAACAATATGGACTCATTGCATATGAAATATTTTGAATTCATTTGAAAATTCCTTTTACCAGACCGATATATAGCTGCATGGCTGCTGTGGCATAAGAGAAGTGAAAACTTTATTAACTGACTGCAATGGTTTTTGGAAATTTTGTTGCAACACAATTGCAAAAAATCTTCTTTCCTTTACAAATACAATAAGAAACAATAGCCCTAAAAGTATGCAAAAATTTTACACACGCACATGCACACAAAAGTATGCAATGGATGTGCAACTGTTACTTGTTAAAACAAATCTATAGGCATTGTTATCAATGCTTTTAAAAACCAAACAGATTATCAAAGATAGATAGAGAGAAAAAGAGAGAAAGAAAGAGAGAGAAATTACAAAATTTAATTGCCTTTATAGTCTTGCTAAAATGCAGCTACATTAACCTATTATGAAAATTTGAATTTTTGAAAGTTTAATAAACGTTTGCTGATTAGAAACAAATTCAAAGGGTAGGAAAATCTCAAAGTTTAATGAAAATAAAGGCTTAAATTTCAATTTTAATTACAAAATATGGAATTTTCTTGGCCTATAAGTATGCCATGAAAAGAGATTATTGAAGTATGTATTTACCGCCTTAGCATATGCTATGGTTTCAAGATATTACAAGCCATTGCAGGCAATTGAAGAAGAAAGAACTGACAAAAAGTAAAAAACGAAATGAAATTCTTTCAATAAAAGAACTGTTTTTATAACCCTCACCGATTAGCATGTATTTAGGGATTGAAAAAAGAAGTTACTAATGCTGCCAGATGGCTAATGGCGGCAACAGTGGTCGTTATTTTGTCAAGAATTACCCCAGTAGACCTCGATTCAATGTATAGGCTAAAAATATTAAGATAAGTAACGCTGTAGATTATGCTGAAATGTGTAGCAGACACTACAGGAATACTGAACGAAAATCTGGACTCATTTCAATTAATCTAATTTTGTCATATTCTTTCCAACATTTCGGCCGGTATCTCACGAATAAATGCTTCAATGTTGTCTTCCAATGCGTCGATTGAAGCGGGCTTGTCTGTTTAGATACGAGCTTTAACATAGCCCCACAAAAAATAGTCTAAAGGCGATAAATCGTACGATTTAGGCGGCCATGAATGTGAAATAAAACGATCACACAACTTGCCTTTCAATAAGTCCATTGCTACGCGTGCTGTGTGGCATGTGGCCCCGTCTTGTTGAAACCACATGTCATGCAAGTCAAACTCTAGCATTTTGGGCAAAAAAAGTCGATATCATCTCACGGTAGCGCTCACCATTCACAGTTTCGTTACGATTCACAGCATCTTTGAAGAAATACGGTCCAATAATGCCAATATATTTGGTGCAATAATGCACCAAACTGTGTCTTTTTCTGGATGCATTGGTAACTTTTGCAATACTTCTGACTGATCTTCGCCTCAAAATTGACAATTCTGCTAATTTACATGTCAAAAATTGAGCCAAAAATTAGCTCCGTCGCTGAACACAATTTTTCGATAAAGAAGTGGCCCTTCGGCCAACTTTCCAAAAGCCCATTCATCAAAAATTCTGCGTTGCGGTAGGTCGTTCAGCTTTAATTCTTGCATCAGCTGTATTTTGAAAGCCTTCACACCAAAATCCTCCATCAAAATTTTCCACGTTTTCAAGTAACAGAGGCCCAATTGCTGCGAACGGTGACAAATTGATAATTGATGTTCATCATTAACACTAGCCGATACAGCTGCGATATTTTCTTCAGTTCGCACTCTACGTAAGGGTGTTGGTGGTGGTCCGACAATGTAAATTTGGTGCGAAATTTAGTCACAATAGCTCGAATAGACTCTTCAGAAGGTCGATTAAACTGACCATAAAGTGGAATAAGCGCGCGATGAACTTTCTTAACAAAGCACGCATTTTGATAATAAAATTCAATGATTTGCAAGCGTTGTTCGTTTGTAAGACGTTTCATGGTTAAATTAAAGACCAAACTGAACATGTTTGACAGTGAAACAAAACACGAAACTTGCGTGAGCTGTTTAAACCAGTGTTGCAGAAACTTTTCATATGACCCTCATAGGAAATCTATAATAAACAGCCGTTGAGTTGAGTAAATTTGTTGTATTTTTTTTGGCACCAAAAAAAAATTCCAATTTAAGTGGTAACTTTTCAAAAAGATGCAAAAATTTAAATGTCAAATGATTTAACGTTTTGTCAGCATAACAGCTTCAACGGAAATGTATACAACAACCAAGCAAACGGTAACAAATTTACGCACGCACACATATACAGCCATACTCAATCGCACAATGACCCATAAAATATGCAGCATGTAACGGAGAATTAAACAACCTGCAGAAGGCAAAGCACACTGTAGCTGTACGAGTAGTGGTAATACAACAATTGTTATACACCAAACAACCTTATGCATGTTTATGTACATACCATATATGTTTGTGTGCCTCTATCCATGTGTGTGTTTGTTTTAAAGGCTGCCAGAAAATTACAAACAAAACCTCAAGAGGGAGGGGAGGAGAAAGAGAGAGAACAAGAGAAAAAACTTTGCTTTCCTTTAATGGTGCGTATATTTATTACAAACACCTACAGTTTTACACTCTGTATGATGTCGGTGTAACGCTGAAAAGTATGCTACAGTTATTTATATGGGCTTGTCGGTAATAAAAAATAAAGGGAAAAACATTTTTTTTTTTCTTTTGCTTTACCACAAATGTTCAGGTTAAATAACACCGACTTTATTTGTAATGAAAAATAACACAGTGCGACACGTCCAGGTTGTTCAGTTAGTTGAGTAGATCTCAAAAAAAGTTTTTTTTTTATATTTCTTGATACCTCCAAACTTGTTTTATTTGCGACAAAAACTGTTTTTTTTTTTTTTTTTTTGGACTTCACACACAATTTCTGAATTACCCAAACATTTCTGAACCGATTTTCAGAATTTAAATCTTGTTGGAAAGTAGAGAGATGGACCTTTAAAACGGTATACATATATCTATAATTTGATTTAAGATACTATAAGATTTGATCAGGTAAACTTGGAAATATTCGAATTTTTTTCATATTTTTCCAAGTTTGCCAACTTATAGTAGCAAACTTTAATAAAATAATATAGGATAAGTGATAATGTTCTTAAAGTCTGTTCTCTTATGAAGAGATTCAATCATAATTTAATCAAATCATACGAAAATTACTGTAGTTCTTATTTAAATAGTAATAATAGACGTGTTATATTTTCTATATACATATGCCATCTCATCAAATGAACTTTTAGTTCAAAAATATTCCGAATTTTTGATGGATTTTGATTGTTTATCACAAAATGTGTCAATTCCTTGTTGGCAGGACTTCCAGAAGTCGGCTAATATTTGTGTTTTTTTTATTTTTAATATTTCCCTTTGCACAAACATTGGCCAACTTCTGGTGGTCGCTTAAACTTGGAATTGACACATTTTCCTATAATTAATCAAGACCCATCAAAAATTCTGAAAATTTTTGAACCGAAACTGGATTTGGTAAGATCAATAAATATAACTCGACTGTTAGACTCTTTAAATAATAACTGCAGTAATGTTTGCCCGATTTGATCAAACTAAGTGCCAATCTCTTCACAAGATAATGCTTTTTTAGAATGTTATCACTTACTTCATATTTTTTAAGTAAAGTTTGCTACTATGAACGGACAAATTTGAAAAAATATGAAAAAAATTCGCATTTTCCAAGTTTACCTTATCAAATCGTATAGCATATTAAGCCAAATACACTAATACTCCGGTTTGCGTCGCTAACAGGGCCTGAAGAAACGCGACGCAAACCGAAACGACGCCAAATGATTTTCATTTAATTGGTTCTGAGGCTCATAATTTTAGCTGAAAAAATAGATTTTTCAATAAAAAATATTTAATTTACTAACAACCTACAACTTGCAACCATCAGGCAACATAAATACATACGTAAATATGTATTTATATTAGACTTAAACGGGAAATCCCCTTTTTCTGTTTTAGCTTTGTGCAAACATTTTCATTTTAACGGCTCAACTTCAAAGTCACAGAAATTTTAAACAGACAGAACTTTGAATTTGCACTAGATTTAAACGGGAAATCCCCTTTTTCTGTTTTAGCTTTGTACAAACATTTTCGAATTAACGACGTAAATCGAAGCACTAACGACGCACCTTCGAAACATGCGACGCAAATATCACAGAAATTTAAAAAACAGACTCAACTTCGAAGCAGACTTAGAACTAGGCGACGCAAATTGGGGTATTAGTGATATATGTATACCGTTTTAAAGCGTCATCTCTTACCTTTCCAACAAGATTTAAATATTGGAAATCGGATTAGAAATGTTTGAGTAATCAAGAAATTTGTACGTTAAGTCCAAAAACAACAGTTTTTATCAAATAAAAAAGTTTGGAGGGTTCAAGAAATATAAAATATTTTTGAGGTCTACTCAACAAAACTCATTACCTACAGTATGCCATTAGCCGGGTGTATTTAATTTTTTTTTTTATTATTTTGTTGTATAGTTTAATTCTTAAATTTTTTCTGCCCCCTGGGATAGGATAATATAAGCAGCATACATTTGAGTTATGTCCGGCAAAGTAATCTCTTATGAAAGAGTAGTAATTCCTCAGCACTACACCTTCCAGAAGACTACAAATGTATTTATATTTAATTAATAACAGACGGCAACCCTACCATTCTAGAACCAGACGAATAACCGTATTTAATTATACTAACTCTGTATGTATTTCTCTTGTACGGGTATTTATGAGAATTAAAATTGTTTTTTTTATGTCTCTTAATAACGGTAATGTATTACAGTTATCTGGCTAAGCCTTACTGTATTATTATTGGCTGGTTGGTTACATTTCTTATTATTTTTTTTGTGAGTACCGTTCAGTTATGTATTGCCGTAGGTAAACAATTTTACTCATTCGGTACACACTTACTACATGCAATATTTCCGTGTGCAGTTATGTTCCTGTGGAGCATATTTTTTATTTTGTCCACTTCCTTTTAACCATGTTACTCTTTCTTGTTTTCTTTCTTTTTATTTCTCTTTTTTTTTTTTGTTTTAATCAATTATAGTTTCTGTTACAAATTCGTGTGTGTTTAAAGGAGAAAAAGAAGGAAAATTTCACAAAAAACTGTAATTTTTAGTGCATGTTTTACCGTTTGTTTTATAACTCCTACCAACGATGTTTCATATTTTTTTTGTTAAATTTTTATGGAATTTTCATTTACGACCAAACATACATACAATGGTAAGTGAGGTGGCATCTATCCATCTCTGTAACAATATCTGGTGTTACTTGATGAAAGTGTCACATTTAAAACAATACACACACACACACACAAACACACACTTGCAAGCATAAACATTTCCATACATGGGAGGGAGTACAATGCACAGAGAGTTTTAGCAATGTAAAGGCAGACATGCCATGTGTTTTATTGTATTTTCTTTTGTGACAATGATGACTGAAAACAATAACAACAATGACAACATGTTGTTAATAAAAAATTTACTACATACACACACACACACACACACACACACAGTCATACAACAATATTTTTCTGTTCTTGTTTTTGATATTAAAATTCATGCAAAAAAAAACCCACACAAAAATATGAAAAATCACACTGAAAAAGGAATAAGGAAGAGAAGTACATAAACAGCTGTTACAATTGTAAACAAATATTGGCTCCCCGCGATCTTTGTCTCCCTTACTAAAGTATACATGATGGTTACTTAGTACTTAATTGTTAAGATTCGTGTACGTGTACGAATGCATAGCAAACAAACACTCTGAGAGAAAGAAAAACAAAAAACCCAAAAATATTAAAAAAGATTTTCTTTCGTTATCATTTGTTAACATACAACAACTACACAAACACACACGATGATGATTTAAAACAACAATTCCTATAGTTGATTTGTGTTCATGTTCGTGTTCTTATTCTTCTTATTCATTACAATACAATAACAAAACATCAAACGAATAAATAAGCCACTATAGTAGAAAAATAACAACAAACAAAAAAACTGTTTTGTTGTTTTTTTACTGTTCATCACTAAGAATTTTTGTTGTTATTAAATTAGGCTGTTGTTGACATTGTGCTTACCACACGATTTCACACTTACTATATGGGTGGGTGTGTGTGTGTGTGTATAGTAGAAACCCAAAAATAAATCAACTAATTAACATAGTGTAGTGTTGTTAGTGTTATGATTATTTCCCATTAGAAGCAAAACATTTAACCTATAATAGGTAAGGGAAAAAGTTATTTCGAATAGTAAAAAATTTATTTAAATTAAATTAAATTTTAATGTGTATTAAAAAATATGTTTTGTATCTTTATATAAACTTATATAATTATGTAAATAGGCCCCTAATCAAAGGAAATATAGGGTATAGTAAAGGTAAAAAAAAACTTTACTTAACTAACACCTATCTTAAGCTGTTCAAATTGTAAATGAAGTTAAAATAACAAAATTTTCTTATTAAAAAATAATATTTCGTATGATTTGTTAGTTTATAAAGCAGCAACAAAGAGTGGATCCTTGTTGTAGGCGATAGAGGTGAAAACCCTAACTAGGTTTTTGAAAATTTGAGTTGTGCGACCTACGGTAACAACAACAATTTTCATGTAAACTACTTATCACCCTATAGAAGGTTAAAGGAGACTGAAATATTGTCCAAATAATGAAAATCATTACGGCTTAGGGAAGCATTTAAATAGAGCAGCTTAAAAATTATTTCAAAGAATAGATCAGCGATTCAAAATGATCAAAAAGTGTTTATAATGCATGTAGAATCTCTCGACTGCTAATATTCAAAGCCTTTGGATAGGCAATGACTAGAAACGATCGAATATACAGTCAAACTTCTTTAAAATGAATCTCCATTATCCAGAAAAAAAACTTAAATTTAAAGACGCAAAACCTAATAGAATTTCTTTCCAATGTGCTATTGCTGCGCTTCAACTTATAGAAAATTCAAGTAAAAGAAATTCAAATCATAGAAGTTCCACTGTATCTAATAATTCAGAGAAGCATAAGAACTTTTTTATATAACTCGGGGGGTTAACATACGTTTTTATCTTTTTAAAAACATTAAAAATATGAGTTCATAGATTACAAATAGAATACAAATATATATGATATTAATTTTAAATCATTTCATTATTGTTCACACAATTCCGTGTGCCACTGTTAGAAATTTATTTACACAATAAGAATTTACTTCAGTTTTAATTCTTCTTTCACACTATGACGCGTATGCAATAACGCGTATTTGTTACTCCTCTCTGCTTACAACCTTTAAGTAAGCAACAACACAATATTCTCTTCACAGACAACATGTCTAACTGAATTCTTATAGAATTTCACGTGACGTCTTCATACATGACCGACTGAATTCTAACTCTAAGAATTGCTGTTGCCTGTTCTGTCTTGCTTTTTATATCGCAAGGGTCAGCAGTCTGATGAATGCTCTCGAAGGAGAATGTCTTCTATCTAAAAATGTTAACAACTTGTTGTTAGTGTATTTTTTTACATTCAACCAGGCAGAATAGTTGTTGCTTGTGTATCTGCTATTCTATTTTTCCAGCCTCGAAACACCTTCACCGTCATTCCAACAATTAAGGCTCAATTATGCAAAAAAAAGTTATAGACTTTAATTTTTCCAATTGTTCATAAATATTTTATAAAAACATCTGCACGGCAAATGGCAATCATATGGAATTTTAATTCGAAAATAAAATTTAAATATTAAAAATTAAATTTTCTACATTTATGCATAAATAAATCAATTACCGTACGAGTTTTAAGCGTTTATTTATTCAGTTTGACCTAAAGTGTTACACTTCAAATGCGATTAAAATGGCGTCTCTTCTATTAAAATTAAATATTCATGAAATATTTTCAATTGATGAAAACATAAATAATGAAAATAAAACATAAAGTACAACATATTTACCGGCATATTTATATGTACGAAGGGATATATTCGGTGTATAACTAAAGGAGGATATACATTAAATGGCTTTTATGACTTTTAAAAGGCTTATTAGATTCGAATATGATACCAGAAATCTTATTCTCCTAATAGACCGCAGTAGTAAGAATTTCTGGATACAATAATGTCCAATTTTTAGAAAATAATCGTCGACTACCATTAATTTCCCTAGTTGCTAAACGTTCTCTATTTTTGGAATATTTTATATTTCAGAATAGATTATACAGAACTAGTTAAGCAATTTCTCTACTTGTTGTTAAAGACGGAACAAAAGCTTGTGTAAGAGACGTCCAAAGAGTGACAAAAACAATCTCACACATTTTTAATTTAAACCCCTAAAAATATGCTTTAAAATTTTTGCCACAAAACATTTCTTTATTAAATTATAACTTTTTTTTGTTCTTTTTTTCATTGAATAAATCCAACTAATCGAATAATTTAATTAAACATGATATAATATGTATTTGAACACCCCAATGTATGTGACATATGTATGGTATTTATTTAATTTTCATTCATCCGTAAAGTATGCAGTATTGTTGGACATTCTACTCTTAGAAATGAAACAAAACAAAAAATAAATTTCTTAATAAAATAAAACCAAAAACAAACTGACATGAAATGAAATGAAACAAACAAAGATTCAACAAATATTTTTTCGATGTGGAGTAGGGTAGACCTCCCCCTCTCATATTAAATAAATTCATAGAATTTTTCTTTCTGTCTCTCTGTTTGCCTATGTGTCGTCTGTCACTTAAATATTTTAATATTTTAATTGAATTAAAATGGGATACCTAAACAAATGTTAAGAAAAAATAAATAGGCAAACAAAATTTAAATTGGGCCAGTTTCAAAAATGAAACGGAAACAGAAGCCAGGGAACAAAACAGCATCTTTTTAGTTACAATTTCTTTTGAAATTTAAAAATAAAAAAGAACTCAGGCCAGATCCTATTTATTCTTCGATCCTATTTATAAATCGTTTTTTTTAAGAAAATCTTTCTTTACATGCCCTGTATGTGTTCAATTTAAAATCTTCTCATTCGAATCTTAATGTCATGAACTGGGAACATGTAAATGACAAGTTTTCTCACTTCGTTAACTGAAAACAAGTAATTAAGAAAAGTTATTGGGTAAGGGTAACAATAATTTCCTTTATAAAAAATATACACCAACTTCAGAACAAAATTTATTATTGCCTCTCAAAAATAATTGGCAATTAACGTCGCCAAAATTAAATTTACTGATCTGGCTCAATTTAGAAACCAAAGACACAAACCCATATTTTTAGCAGCGCTACTTCTTGCCTCTAACAAGGTAAACTTTAAATAGCTAACAGTGCTCTGTTAAAGGCAAATTTTGTTCTGTTAGCGCTGAATATGGAGCTGCTTAAATTTATGGATTGTGTCTTGGATTTTCAAATGCGAATTTATCTTTACACACATAAATTACTGTTTCTGGAAACTGCTAACCCAAGTAAACTTAAATTGATCGACAAAGTGATAACGTCTTATGCCAGCGCAATTCCCTCCAGTTCATGATCTTCAATTGTTGCCACATGGGCGATTTGCGATAAAATGGGGCTCAATAACAGCTTGGGATCATCAGGCGTATCAAGTAATCTCTTTAGCCAAATGCAGTGGTTTTGTCACAAAAAGTTCTGAATTGATTGATAAAATTGAGAAACATAAATTTTCCTCCCAGAAAAAATTTTGAATCATCATTGAAAGCATGTTGCTGCAGCTCATTGGTTGGTTAGCTTTGATTTTAGCGTGAGTTGAACTTTATACCAGTAAAACTGCAGATCTAAATGCATAATATACCACAACACCGCCACCGTAAAATAGATCCAATATCTGAGAAGATTGTGAACTTTCTTTCGGAAGGGAAAACTCCTGAAATACGTACATCACTATGATGAACGCACCTGACCATTGTCTAAGAAGATAGTGAACTTTCTTTCGGAAGGCAAAACGCCTGGAGTACGTACATCACTATGATGAACGCGCCTGACCATTGTCTGAGAAGATTGTGAACTTTCTTTCGAAAGGGAAATCCTAGGAGTACGTACATCACTATGATGAACACGCCTAACCATATCTGTAATACTTCCAGCATCTTCAAATTTCTTCTTGCACAGAAATTCGATGACTCTAACCACTTTCAAATCTAATAAGTAGTGCGTGTGACTAATTGAATACAAGCACGTGGTTCAGGACCGTGCTAGGACATTTTAAACAAAACAGAAATCATAAAAAATATTTCGTTAGGCGTCTTACCCTCAGCTTTCTTTAGGCAAAAACTCTTGAACGTAAACCAAATTTCCATGAAAAGTTTCCCACAAAAATCTATCGTTCGGAGTTGATTTTGAGCTCTTGGTTGGTAGGAATATATGGGTCCTAAGTGGCAACGTTTGTAGGAACATTTTAAATAATTTTCCACGAACAACAAATCTTTCACAGTTAATAAATAACACTTCAGATGAATTGTATTTAATAACTGAAAACCTTGCCAGATTGATGATTTTGAAGGCAATGAAATTAATAATTCAATGCGAAAGATAAGAAACGTGCTTTAAACACTATTTTTACATGTTAGCTTATCTCCTAATCGACCTCAAGTTATCACAATCTGTTCGGTGTGGATTTATTTGAAAAATTCCAACAAATGAATAATTTATGAGCGTTAAATAAAAAAAAAAAATATTTAAAATGGTATTGAAATTATGTTGTCAGCAACATTGTAAAATATTTTTACCAATGGAATATGGATTTACAAAAATTTATACACACAGCCCCCCACATGCAGGTAACTTGCAACACCGAGAGAAATAACAATGTGTGAAGAAAAATTTAATTTTAAACAGCCAAGATGCAAACCCACACTATTAGCACTGCCACATTTAGCGTTAACAGAGTAAAATTTTCTCTTAACAGAACAAAATCTGCCTTTGCCGGGCACTGTTGGCAGTATCCATCTGAACAAGCACCACTTAGTTAGGAGCTAATTTTGAGAAAAACTCTAGATCTATGTGTACCATACTATATATACGAAGGAAGGTTCCAAGACCCTCTATAAGGTGATATGATATTAAGAAAATTGCCTATGAAAATATCAATTTTTTGCCGGGAAATTCTCTATAAGATCAGAATATATAAGAAATAGTATACCTTACAGCCTAAGATAGTCTAAAGAGTCTTCTTTCGAACTGTGGTAGAAGGATAACTGGCATAACTTTGAGAGTTAAGATTTTGAATTTTTGAAAAAGATCGATTTTAGGCCAAAAATATGTTAAAAATCCTCTAGAAGATCAGTAGGCGTTTTGGAACATATAAGAAATAGCACACCATACAGATTATGATAGAGTATGGCAGAGTGACCTCTTTCGAACAGTGTTAGGGGGACAACTGGAATAATTTTGAGAGTTAAGATTTTAAAAAAATCGGTCAAAAATATGTCAAAAATCCTCTAGAGGATCAGTAGCCGTTTTGGGATATATAAGAAAGAGTACATCATACAGAGAATATGTAAATGGTAGTCCAGTGGGTCCTCTTTTGCACCTCCACCCCAACAACCATTCTTTAAATTTCGACACATTTGTTCACAAATAATCCTCAGGATCATAATAAGAATTACATTTTATGTCACTACATACATAATTATAATTGGCTATTACAAGCCTTCAGTCAGGATTTCCTTTTAGCTTCTCACACCACTTATGTTGTGTGTGTGTGTTAATTTTATACATAACTGGCGAGATCTACAGTTTAAAGTGGACTCCGAGCGACAAATTTTTTAAGAAGCTCCTAATGGCAATTTTATTTATAGCAGTCACCAAAGAAATATTTTTTTTTCATATTTCGTTTTGCTGTCTGACCGGAGATTTGAACCCAGGCTTGTCGTCTAATAAGCCAACACACTACCTACTAGACTATTGCGTGTATTTTATGTCAATAATCTACTGTTACTGCTATTAAAGAGTTAACAGTGTTCTGTTAAAAGCTAAGTTTACCTGTTAGAGGCAACAAGTGGCGCTGCTAAAAGTGTTGGTTTGCGTCTTTGGTTTTTAAATTCGAATTTATCTTCTCACACCGTTGCCGTAGTCCAGTAGGTATTGTATTTGCAAAATAAAAAAATCTCATCTACTTATTTTGAAGTCGCCGTGGTCTAGTGGGTAGTGTGTTGGCTTATTAGACAAAAGGCCTGGGTTCGAATCTCAGGTCAGACATCAAAACGAAAAATATTTCTTCGGTGACTTCCCCCCAGCAGATTTCTGGCAAAGACTCTGAGAGTTGCCATGAATTGCCATGAAAAGCTTCTCAAAAATCTGTCGTTCGGAGTCGACTTTAAACTGTAGGTCCCGCCACTCATGTATAAAATTAACGCACACAACATAAGTGGTGTGAGAAGCTAGGTCGTAATCCTGACTGAAGGGTTGTAATGGCCAATTATGTATGTTATGTATGTAAGCTAGTTATTGCTACTGCTAAACAATTAACATTGTTCTGTTAATGGTAAAGTTCTTCCTGCCTCTCTCGTTATGGTAGTGTGCTGGCTTATTAGGCGTGAAGTCAGGGTTCGAGTACCAGATTTCTCAGCAGATTTCGGGCAAAAACTCTGAAACTTAATAAAATTGCCATGAAAAGTTTCTCGAAAAAAAAAAAAATCTGTCGTTCGGAGTCGACTATAAACTGTAGGTCCCACCACTTATGTAAGAAATTAACACGCACAACGTAAGTAGTGTAAGAAACTGCGGGCTTCTGGGAGACGATTGCTGAAGACTGTCTAATGGTGAAGGTATAACACTAGGCATTTTATAGTCCTAGCAGAAACTTGTTTCCTTACCGTTCGCTTCTTCCCTCTTTCCACCTTTCCTAAAAACCGGCACAATGCCTTGCATGAGTAGGGGCCATCCCCTGGGAGCTGATTAAAAAAAAAAAAAAACTAGAAGTGTCTCTGCTAAAATTATGGGTTTGTATCTTTGATTTTTAAATACGAATTTATCTTCACATACCGTTGCCGTAGTTCAGTAGGCATTGCATTGGCAAAATAGAAGACTAATCTACTTATTGCTACTGCAAAATAGTCAACAGTGCTCTGTTAACGGTAAAGCTCTCCCTGTTAAGAAGCAAGAAGTGTCTCTGCCAAAATTATGGGTTTGTGTCTTTGATTTTTTAATACGAATTTATCTTCACATACAGGAAATGAGAAAGAATTGTTTGTCTTGTTTGAACGATGGTATCAATGATGGTTTATATTATAAGACGTCATTATATTGATGAACTAATCAGTTAGTTTCTGAAATACATATTCACAGTGTACGTCCTTTTGTTTTTATTTTTTCTGCTTATTTGGCTGATAAGAATATTTTTTTAAAATGTTATTGTTCACCAATATATAAATAGGCATGTATGTACATACGTATATAGGTACACAATATAATATCATTTCCATATATCCACCATACATGATATTATACTGCATATATACATACATACATATGTACATACATACGTACGTATGCTATACAAATTATCATACAATGTTAAACTCAATATACGGATGTAAATGTATGCCAGTGTACATATGTTTTCATAACTGATTACAATTAATTTATATGTTAATTTAAATAATTTACATACGCGTTTAAATAAATAAAAAGTTTTTTATACGTTTTGTATTACCCCGTAATATATGTATGTAACTACAGTGGGAAACAAAAGTATGAAACCAACAATCGAGGATTAGTTTAGTTCATTGTCAGCTGTTATGCTTGTGGTAGTATTAATTCAAGTTTTAGATCAGGCTAGGTGGCCGGCAGCATATCACTCTAGGAAAACCAATTGCAAGTGTCATTATCTTTTTATTTCGACCAACAGCAAATAGACTCCTACTTATGCATTGCATTGTATTGGAACTAGGAAAATATGCTAATGGAAACGATGAAAGAGGGAGGAGTGTTTGTGGGCACTAGATTTGAAAGCTTTCATGACACAAGTGATAGGAAAGTCCTCTGCAAGAAGGGAGAACAAAAAAAGGACGAATTATGTGTTGTGCAATCCACAAGTCAATCAACCGCAAACGGAGATGCTCGCCGACAAACATGAGTGTTATATGATCCTCAGGAACAAGTCCAATACAAGTTACATTACAACGATGCTCTAATAAATCAAACCCTCTCCAATATGCAATCGAGAACATTTAAAATAGATGTTGGGGCACCAGCCCATACATGAGAGTTGTATTCTACTCTTGATCCGGTACAAGTGGTGTAAACAGGAAGAAGATCAAATGAAGTGAAATATTTCTGGCATCGTCTTAGAAGCCAAGGCACTAAAAAATGTCTCCGTTTCAGCGAACATCACACGGAATTTTTTTTTAAAACTTTTTAATTTATTTTCTTATTTTTTCTGCCGATTTTTTTAACGATTTCAATGAACGCCTTTGACGATTTTTTCCTAATATTCGACGATTTGATGCTTTGTCCAGCTAGCAGCTATGGATGGCAGGCCTTTCGTGAAGAATAAGGTCCTACTTAGGCCAGCAGGGAGATCAATCGTTCCATCTCAACTCCAAAGTAAAGTGTTTGTGCAGAATATTTTAAATCAATCAGTTCGGTCAAGGAAAATAGAAAGTGGAAACTATCATAATTACATGGAAAGTGAAGCAGTCCTCCTCCTGGCCATACAATTTTATAGTATGTTCACATATGCACACTTTATTGAGTAAACTCAACTCGCAACACGTTTCCTTACCGTTCGCTTCTTCCCACTTTCCACATTTCCTAAACCTCCACAATGCACTACCTGAGTGCAGGTTTAATAAAACAAAAAAATTTTAATTAACGCCAATATTGATCTCAATATATCATATAAAATCTCAATTAATTATTGCTTAATAAAATGCTAATTGTTATAATATTCAGTAAAACTTTAAATACAGCACTAGCATAAGTCTGTTTAGCTGGTTTATTTACCAGCTGCCAAATGAATATTGATTAAACTGAATATTGTGTATAATTATTATACCTGAACAGTTAAAAGTTTCTTCTCAATTAACCGAATATTGACTCAATTAAATTGCATACGTGAGAACATAGTATTGAATGTTGCAATATTACTTGTACCTTCCTCCAGCCAATGTATTGAGATTCCATATAAAACGACCTGAAACTACTTAGTCCAACTGAAGCAATCGTCTTAGCTACATATGCCCTATAAAATATTGGAGATTCTAAGCTCTGTACCCTAACTGGTCAGTTGATCAGCAATGAGTGACATTCAGGTAAAAATAAAAGAAATTTCGAACATAATATAAGAACAAATAGCAATATTAGCTTGTGCTTGGATTTGTACGTCATTCAGATTCGATCTGGTAACTTCTAGAACTCGCTGTTCTTATTTGTTATTTTATTAGTTTTTAATTAAAATGAAATTTTATTGATAAAATGGGGCATACATTTCATTTAATAAAGCATGTTTCAAATAAAAAAAAATGTTTCATCAAAATTTCTAATCGATTTTTTATCGCCCTTCATTGATTTTTATACTCAATGAAGTGTATACAAAGTGGCTGATATGTACTACAACCAACTTCAGGTTGTTATCATTTGTAAACCGCTCGTCTGAGAGCTGACAGATTATTTCCAGTGATAGTTCATTTTATTATTTACAAGCTTACAAAATAAAGCATTTTGATCTATTGCATTTAGAAAACAAAGTTATTCGTGATGGAACTCAAGCGTGATAGTGTAATGGCTATCGTTAGAGCCCTCCAGCATTTAAATGTGAATAAATTTTTTTGTTTTTCGTACAATTGCTCGTTACCGTGATACTAACAGCTTTACATCGCAACCAAAAAGTGGACGAAAAATAACGGTAACAACACCAGAAATGATCCATAAAGTGAAGGCCAGATTTGATCGAAATCCATGCCGCAGTGGTAGAAAAATTGCTCGTGAGCTGAATATACCGCAAGAACGGATGCACCACATATTGCAAAATGAGCTTGGACTAAAGCCATTAAATTTCCAACAAAGTGCAAGAGCTCACTGATGGACAAAAAAAGTTAGACTGGAAAGTACCAAGGAGTTACTTTGCTTGCATGAAAATGGCCATTTACCGAATTTGGTTTTCTCCGATGAGAAACTATTCCAAATTGAGCAGTTGAGTGAAGAAACAAAATGATCGGGCTTACTTGCCAAAGAGATCAGTTGAAAATTTACAATTGCGATTGGCTACCAGAACTGAAGCGCCGCCGATGGTAATGGTGCGAGCCGCTCCCCGCTCCTATTCATCAATCGTGGGGTTATAATAAATGCCGAATATTATCGGGAAAATGTCTTAAAGACAATATTGAAGCCCAGAGCAGACAGACATATCGGCCGCAGACCATGGACATTCCAACAAGGCTCAGCACCAACGCATTCAGCACACGTTAACCAAGAATGGCTTAAAAAGGAGGTTCCTCGCTTCATTTCTACCGCACAATGGCCACCAAAATCTCCGGATCTCAATCCGTTGGACTTTTGCGCCTAAGGCATTTTGAAGAGTAGGGTCCTCACTCAAAAATACCAAAGTGTCGATCATTTCAAGACAGCGCTTTGCCGGTAATGGGCCAAAAACCGCAGAGCCATTTTCCTGCAACCTGTGATAGCTTTGTCGGCCGTTTGAAGGCCATAATTCGTACCAAAGATGACCAATTCGAACAAATCTAAACTGATTCTAAAATTTAATGTTATTTCCAACATCATCACCAAATTAAAAAAATATAGCGCTTTACTTTGTTGCATTATATATCAGCCACACTGTAGTATTTTGGACATGTACTCGCTTCTGCACGCCACTGTATATATATATATACCATGAACAATATAAACAATAGTGTATAACAACAAGTATAAAATACACACAATACACATACATATGTATGTATGTATGTACGTATGTATGTATGTACACGAATATATGTATACAACTGTGTATGTAAAGATATATTGTACTCATACATATAAATTACAACACTGTATACCAAACATTGTAATTGTAATGTAGACTTAAAGAAATTTACACAAAAGTAAACACATAAGTACACTTATGCACAAAAGCACACACACAGCACACACACTGATACACTGATACTGATACCCAAGCAATATATTTAAGCTGAATACGTACATATGAACGTAAAAATAAATCATAACGAGCTCAAATGGTAATAAAGGCGTATTAAATAAGGTTTTAAATGAAAATGATAACAATTGCAACAACAATAACAACAAAAAAGAGGAAGAAAAATGAAAATAAATTAAAACAAATAAAATTGTAAAAACAACTGTTACCAGCCCAAATAACAGCAACAAGAAATGAAATACGAGTCAATATATCAATTGCTCACAAAAAAAAACCCTGCAACAGCCTTAAAGTATGCCTTAAAAATAGTAACAGAAATAAGAGAAAAAATTCTTTTAATAAAATTACAAGATTTTTAGTAAGTTCTTTGCTTTAAATAGCTCTTCTAGGCTTAGGTCAGCACAGAGAAGGGCATACAACAATTTTTTATTTATTTAAATTAAGGCCTACAAATATGCAACACATTAAATCCTTTCGTTGCATATGCAGTACAAAAATAATTAAAAATTTATTCAAAACGAATTTCGAAGGAATATATATTGTATCCAGTAACAGTATTACCGTATAGTAAAGCCTACTTAATGAACTGCCAGAGCAGACAACTGTTTTCAACGGGCCTATTTCCTTTTCTTTTATTTTTTTCACTTCTCTTATGCTCACTTTGTATTCTTAATGGCTTTTAAAATATTTTGTTGATTGGTACGGGTAGTTGCTGGTTACTCGATGCTGGTTTGCAACAATTAATAAAATTAAGCAACTTGCCGATAATTAACAAGTGGTTATACTTGTTAACGGCAGCAAATGAGTCGGAATTCAAGAGAGCGCAAATGCAGAAATAAACCCAGAAAAGAAATTTCAAAAGATTAAAAGCCGTAGAATATGACCAGTAAAAAGAAGGAGTGAAGAGAAAGCAAGCAGTTTTTAAGATAATTCACTAAGAATTTCTTTTTAATGCACCTAAAAGTATGCAACAGAAAAAATAAAAACTGTAGACTCATTGAAATGCGGCAACTTAAGGTGTTTCGCAGTTGAAATGTAGTCATACTGTTCACTGTACTACTAAAGTAACTTTGATATGCAATTTTTGCTTTCTTCTGGATTTTGGAGAACTTTGAAGGGTACATCTACATAGTGGTGGCGCTAAGTCATCCACATAGCTACCGATGTAATTTAAACATACTCTAAAGATCTAATGACTGATTTACTGTCAGCAAATATGAACTTATTCCAAAGCTAATGCTTTTCATTTCGGTATTTCATTGCCGTTTAAGCCTAGACCATTAAGAACCCTAAGGTATCTTAAAGCTCTCTCTAATGTAAAGTGTTCATCACCCTAAACAACAATTTAATCTCTTAAATCCCAATTACATTTACTTAAAATGTTCTTGAAAAAATTGTTCCTGGTTTCTTAATGCCTTTAAGTCCCCTTGGGCAATGTTATCTTTAAAAATTTCTACTCATTATCACTAATTAGCCGCTACAGAAAAAAAAAACTAATTAGACTTTGCCAAGTAAAGCCAGCCAAGCAACCAACACTAAACATTTCAACTTCCAACTTGAATGGCCACTCATAGAAAATATGTTTCTGACTGTTGGTGGTGCTGTTGCTGTTGCCATATCAAACAAATTATTTTGAGTCTATAAAGCTGCCACTTCCACCCCGCCACTCTACCTCCTCCATTAACCGTTCTAATGGCTAAAGTTTTAATTTAAAATAATGACAATCCACGCATAAAAACATACACTTCCTTATTTCAGCTAATATTTCTTGCAGTTTGTGTGCGCGAGTGGGTGTGTGAGAGATCTAAAGTTATATATGCTGTTATACAGCCTAAAAGTATGCCTACTTATTTTAATTTCAATTAAAACTGTATTTAAATTAGTGTTATTGCCCTGTAGTGCTGATGATTAGACCTGTTGTCATTACGTACTCTCTCTTTCCCTCTTTTTTATTTTTTGCTATCTCTCTTTTCCTTTTTTTGTTTCCTCTCTGTCCCATCGTGTGTTTCTCTATTTGAAAGACTCATTTGTTCAGCGTTTGGCCATTTAAAATTCATGGCAAAATTTAATTTAATGAAAAACTTTTTCAAACAAAAGGCATAAAGCCTATTAGTGGGCGTTCTTATAATAAAGACACTTGCACTAAAAGTTAGGCATACATTTAGGCGTTTAAATTCTAAAAAACCTTATGTTCAAGCAGATTTATAATTAGAAACTTACCGAAACAGAAGAAGACTTCAACTGAAAAGAAAAGAAAAAATTTTTTTTAATAAAAATTCAAAAGTTAATAAGAAAAAACAGAAAAGAAAACAAATTGGAAACAAATATTATAACATACAAATAGGCGATTCACAACAAATGGCGTTTTCTTTTCACAGATATTCATTGAGAATGCAAAACATCTGTCATTTATTTTCATTTAAATTAGTAATGAAACGAAATTGTTTACAAAATCCTTGAGACAGTTTAATTTTAGGCAGGGTTGTGAAACTTATCTAAAGTATAAGATGCCATTTAAGCTAGAGCACAGGAATTAAGCCAAGAATCAAACAGTCCTTGAATAAGAACTCCTGCAATCCAATATAAATCACGCTACTGCAGTAATCTTCATTTGAGAGAGGCAAAAGAAAGTAAAGAACCAGTCCTTAGCACATGAGGAAAAACACAATCTCGACCACTTTTCAGGACAATATGGCCTGCAATTATCATTCGAGGGAATGTGAATTCTATTGGCATGTATTCCAGTAGAGCATGCTTTCACGAACATTTTTAGTAACTGGTCGACCAGAGATACATTTTTAACATGAAAACTAAGTTAGCAAACATTGTTTACTATATATAAAGTATCGTTATACTACCGGTCTCATATATTTAACTAGACGCGTTCTATTAATAAATTCTAGCTATCCAAGAATCCTTCGCCTTAGGTACCCAGACCCTATAAAGAAATCGTCATACAAATTTTTTCGATAATTTGCATTTTCTATAAAAAAAGTTATCGATAATTTGCATTTTCTATAAAAAAGTTATCGATGACTTGGATTTTCCATAGAAAAGTTATCGATGACTTGCATTTTCTATAGAAAAGTTATCGATGACTTGCATTTTCTATAGAAAAGTTATCGATGGCTTGCATTTTCTATAGAAAAGTTATCGATGACTTGCTTTTTCTATAGAAAAGTTATCGATGACTTGCTTTTTCTATAGAAAAGTTATCGATGACTTGCTTTTTCTATAGGAAAGTTATCGATGACTTGCTTTTTCTATAGAAAAGTTATCGATGACTTGCATTTTCTATAAAAAAGTTATCGATGACTTGGATTTTCCATAGAAAAGTTATCGATGACTTGCTTTTTTTACAAGTAAGTTATCGATGACTTGCATTTTCTATAGAAAAGTTATCAATGATTTGTACTTTCTATAGAAAAGTTGTCGATAACTTATACTTTCTATAGAAAAGTTATCGATGACTTGCATTTTCTATAGAAAAATTATCAATGATTTGTACTTTTCATAGAAAGTTATCAATAACTTTCGTTTACTTTCGAAAATTTGTCGATTACTTGCATTTTCTATAGAAAATTTGTCGATTACTTGCATTTTTTTTAGAAAATTTGTCGATTACTTGCATTTTCTATAAAAAATTTGTCGATTACTTGCATTTTCTACAGAAAATTTGTCGATTACTTGCATTTTCTATAGAAAATTTGTCGATTACTTGCATTTTACGCAGTAGCAATTTTTCATCATAAAACAGCATCTAACATCTACACATAAATCCCACATTTTGAAGTTCAAATATTTAGATTTACAACATATCCCTTGATTACAGAAACAAAATATTTTCATTAAATGGCTTACAGTGCAAGCATTTTGAAATACTAATCTTCTAAGGATAACGACAAGGATAATAAAACTCATAATAAGTTTACTTGCAGTATCTCTTTCTTTCTCCCTCTTCTAAGTCGACTTATATCGACTTCTCTTAAGTTGTATTATGACTTACAATCCTTGTCTGTCATATTCATTGAATCGGTCAGCTCATATTTCCTATTAAGTTGCCTTAAAAAATTGTGAGAGACACTGGATGTTGATTCTTTCTTCTTCACACTCTTCTTTTTGTTCCTTTTCTTTTCTTTAATTTAAATCAGTTTACAAATTTTACTTCCCTCATTCCTTCTCTCTCTCTTTGTTCACCCACCTATTTTAAATTCTTTCGGCTTCAAATACCTTTACATTCCAGCAGCAACATAAATAAGAAGGATTTTTGAAAAGCTTCTTCTTTAATTGTTGTTTTCGTTATTGATACTGTATTCCATACAATACATATTGTTGTCAATACGTATTGAACAAGTGATACTAACACTCACACGCACACACACCCACTTACAGACACATTGTATTCAATGACAAGAGATCAATACAAGAACACAATGTCCAGCTTTTAAATAAATTTTTATTTGTTTGCACTGATGTATGTATGTGTGATTGTATTTAAGTGTGTATTGGTATGTATACTACAGACATGTATGTATGTAAAAACATAAGAATTGGATTACAAGAAGTTATGTATTCCAAGGTGGTGAGCCAAAGGACTCAGTATTTGCACCAACGTTGTGAAATGCGATATACGATGACATATTGAGGATTACACTACCAAATAGTACATTAACTGTGGACTCTGCCGGCGATATCAGTGGTTGTTGTATACAAACGACTCGGTATTCTAAAAGAAAAGCGTAACAAGGCTTCAGCAATAACAAGAAGACGGCTGAATAATACGGGCCACTAATTAGCTGCACAGAAAACTCGAATACCTGCACTAATTAAACTAGAAGCAACAGAAAGTGGCTACACTCCAGACTTTAAACCATTAACAACTGAAATATACCGATATAGTCTCCGTAGTCTAGTAGTTTATTAGACGTAAAGCCCGGGTTCGTATCCCAGTTCAGGCATCAAAACGAAATGTGAAAAAAAAAATTTTTCTTCGGCGTCTACCTCTCAGCAGATTTCTACCGAAAACTCCAGAACAACATTGACAGAGGGCAACTGAACTGTAACGAACATGATATTGAGCATAGCGAACTGAATTGTCTCGACGAATCTTACCATCGGATGCCGGAATAATTGCCCCACAACAATTAAGGGTCGCAACTGCTTTACATCTCATAAACGGAAGTGTTTATGCCGTAAGGACTTATTCAATTGGGGAGGTATTGTTATCCAAGTTCAAGTCTAGTGGAATACATTAAAAATTAAATAAAAATGTTTCAATGGCCTCCAAATACACTTATACCCCGGTTTGCGTCGCCTCGTTCTGCATTTGCTTCGAAGTTGCATCTTTTTAAAATGTCTGTGACTTCGAAGTTGCGTCGTTCTTGTTTCAGTTTGCGTCCAACCTTATGAAGTTGGGTCGTTAGTGCTTCGATTTTTATCGTTAATACGAAAATTAAAGGATTTCCCGTTTAAGTCGAATGGAAATACATATTTACGTACGTATTTATGTTGTCTGATGGTTGCAAGTTGTAGGTCGTTAGTAAATTAAATATTTTTTATTGAAAATTCTATTTTTTCAGCTAAAATTATGAATCTCGGAACCAATTAAATGAAAATCATTACAAATGTATGGAAAATCGTGCTTCGTTTTGCGTCGTTTAAGGCAGAAACTTTGAAAAATTTGCAATTTCAGATGGAAATGGTGTAAAATGAAAACACTTGTTGGCATTTCTAGTCTTTATTCTTCTTTTTTTTTTGCCTCAACTCTTACTGCATTGATTACAATCTAGAGTCAAGCAAAGAAAAAAATCTGTATGTTGGGGCATTGCATTGCATCAGTTGTGCAGAGAGAGAGAGAGTTGAGTATTTTGCCTGTTTTTTTTTTGTGAATCAATGCCAATTCCAATCAATTTATTAAGAATTGCTTTGAGGATTTTTTTTTTCAAATTTTCGGGTCATTATCTTAACTTTATGAATTTCAAAAGAAAATTTCTGTTCCCAGAAATATTTAATCATAGCTTTAAAGTCATTGAATTAATTGCTTCACCTTATTATCTCATTTCATATTTCACATCATATTTGATGGCATACCATACCATACCACTAACATTTGCCCTGCCCTCGTTCTTTATCTCTTATTGCCTTTAAGTGGAGTACATATTTGTGGTTGTGGGTGGTCCTTAATTAAAATCCTTTTATAAATAAAATCCTGACAATTTCTGTATAGTTTACGTTATTCAATAGGTATTAAAACGGATTTTATCAGATTACGCAGCAAGTAATTGTTTCTTCTTATCAAGGCAGAAGGCATTTACATTGAATTGTAAGAAGAAGAAAAGAGGATGATTAATTTATTTCAAGGAATTCTTGGCAAGTAAGAAATCGTCTGTCGTTGAAGTCATTTTAAATTATTGAAGAGAATTAAATTAAGGCACCAGGCAAGAAAAATCCACCCATATGAAGCCATGCACGTTAACCTAAAGCCCTCTACAATTTAAAGGCTTTCTGATCGCTTACCAGAAGAATATTCTTAATGGCAATAGGATATCCAACACTACAGTCGCCGTAGTCTAATAACTATTGTTTTGGCTTATTAGGCGCAAAGCCAAGATTCAAACCCCAAGTCAGACATTAAAACGAAATTGGGAAAAAAATAAGTCTTACGGCGATTTACTCTCCGCAGATTTCTGACAAAAACTCTAAGCGTAAATAAAATTGCCATGAAAAGTTTCTCAAAAAAAAAAAATCTGCCATTCGGAGTAAGTCCCGCCTTTCATGTATAAAAATTTGCACACACAACATAAGTGGTGTTAAGAAGCTAGGCCTTAATCCTGACTGAAGGATTGTAACGCCCAATTATGTATGCATACCATCAACACTATTGGTTCAATGCCATATGGTTTGTGTTTTACAATGAAATGAAGTCGCCATTATCTAAACGTAAGATCGTGGTTCAAAGCCCAGCTAAGATATTTCTAACAATACGAAATATGACAAAATATTTCTTAGGCGACTTCCCCTGAGCAGTCTTCTCGCAAAAAATTCTGAAATTAAACACTAAATTACCATGAAAAGTTTATCAAAAATCTATCGTGTAGGTAAACCAAGTCCCCTCCCCTTAATGGTTAAATTTGTGCAAAGAATATAGATGGTTCGAGAACTTAGGTTATAATCCTGACTAAACCATTGTAATGATCAATGAAATAAGTAATTAAAGAAACTTATTTTTACTTTCGAATAGTCTGTCGTTAATTCATTCGTGTGCGATTGACCAGAAATCTTTCCGATTACTTTTAATAAAATGAAAACAGATTCAACCCGAATGTCCATACTCACCATTCTCTTCTTTAACTTCAAAGGTCCACAATCTATTTTTTTTTTTATTTCAAAGATAATTTACTAATTTAGTAGGGGCTATCCCCTATTAGATTAATGGCAATTGATAGAATGCAAAATCGTTTATTAACGTCTGCAAATTTTATCTAATAAAGTAAGAAACTCTAGTTCAGAATATAAGGTGTGAAGATAAATTCTAATTAAATAACCAAAGACGCAAACCCCACAATTTTAGCAATGCCACATCTTGCCTCTAACAGGGTATACTTTGCTATTAACAGAGAACTGTTAACTATTTAGCAGTTATAATCATTATGATTTGCGAACAAAAATATTGAAATGTAAAGGACGATTGGTGGGGATGGAGAACGGACTTATTCCAACGCTATCCCACTACCACAGTTCGAAGGAGGATCCTCAGGACTATCACTTGCATATAGCCTGCATAGTGTACTATTCATTCTATATGTTCTTGAAGAGAATTTTAAAGCAAATAATTGATATTTTCAAAGCCAATTTTCTTCATATCATAACACTTTATATGTGACTAGGTTACTGATAATATTAAGAGGCCTTGGTGGAACCTACCTTTGTATATAGTATGGTACTCATAGACGTAGAGTATTTCCCAAAATTAATTCCTAAACAATTAGGCTTGCTCAGATGGATACTATTGAATAGCTGACAGTGCTCTGTTAAGGGCTGTTAAAGTTAAATGTGGCGCTGCTAAAATTTATGGATTGCGTCTAGGATTTTTCTCATTCGAATTTATCTTCAAACACATGGAAATGTTTTGACATTAGTAAGCCAAAGGAAATACAAAGATTTACACCTTTACACTGCCTATGACCATCTCTATTGACGGGAAGAAGGACTTTCTGTCAGCTGAGATATAATATCCTCACTGGGATTTTTTTTTTTGGTTACGGCGATTATTTTCAGAATATTTAAAGATGGGAATAAGCAAATCCCCTGTGACTACCCAGATTTTTATTTGAAAAGTTTGTAAAGCCCTGCAAATGATTTCAGTGAGGGTTTAAACTTACTGTCAAGAGGTGATGTTCACGGTCTCCAGGAGGGTTAAAATGATTTTGAGTTGACCTCGGTGCATTCATTTGCTACTATTTCTATCATCCGTTTTGTTTTTGAACTTCTTTTTCGGTCTCTGTATTTGATTTTTTTTTAATTTAATTTCTTTCACCTTTGTTTGGGTTCCAGGATCTCTGGGTGTTTTTGTCACTGTGAATACACTCGCCTTCAAACCTGCCACAAATATCTACTTAGTCTCTATGCTGTGTTCAGAATGGTCACCTGTTGTCTGTCACAAGTCAAGAGGGTCATGGAGGAGAATTGCTTCTACGAATACGGTGAACATCCGATACAATGCATAAGCCAATTGCTTCTCAAAGGTTCTCTGACAAGTATAGATGGCCACTCGTTGCTTTATGTTGCGTTTCTACGGAAGCTTACAGAAATACGTCTCATCGTTTTGGCTTCCTTCGAAATTTTAAAAGTAGACCTGCTAGTAAAAAGATCCAATTCGTTCTATGTATAGCAAATTCTCAAACCATTTTCCCTAGCTTAATTCAGAACCAGCCTTAGCAATGATATTTTCCAAGGGTTTGTATAGTTTGTAAGCCTCCCGTGGGTTCGTGTTGCGTTTCTACGGAAGCTTACAGAAATACGTCCCAATATTTGGCTTCCTTCGAAATTTCCATAGTAGACCTGCTAATAAAAAGAGCCAATTCAATGTATGTATAGCAAATTCTCGAACCATTTTCTCTAGCTGTAGCAATGATATTTTCCAAGAGTTTTTATAGTTGGTAAGTCCCTCTTTGCTTTGTGTTGCGTTTCTACGGAAGCTTATAGAAATACGTCCCAGTATTTGGCTTCCTTCGAAATTTCCAAAGTAGACCTGCTGGTAAAAAGATCCAATTCGTTCTATGTATAGCAAATTCTCAAACCATTTCCCCTAGATTAATTCAGAACCAGCCTTAGCAATGATATTTTCCAAGAATTTGTATAATTTGTAAGTCCCTTGTGGCTTTGTGTATCGTTCCTACGAAAGTTTACAGAAATACGTGCCAGCTTTTGGCTTCCTTCAAAATTTTTAAAGTAGATCAGGTGACAAATTGATCCAATTCGGCCTATGTATAGCAAATTCCTAAACCAATTTTCCTAGCTTAAATAGAACCAACCTTAGCAATGATATTTTTCAAGAGTTTTTATAGTTTGTAAGTCCTCCGTGGGTTCGTGTTCTACGGAAGCTTACAGAAATACGTCCCAGTATTTGGCTTACTTCGAAATTTCCAAAGTAGACCAGCTGATAAAAAGATCCAATTCGATGTATGTATAGCAAATTCTCCATCCATTTTCCCTAGCTTAATTCACAACCAACTTTAGCAATTACATTTTCCAAGAGTTTGTATAGTTTATAAGTCCTCCGTGGCTTCGTGTTGCGTTTCTATGGAAGCTTACAGAAATACGTCCCAGCATTTAACTTCCTTTGGAATTTTAAAAGTAGTCCTGCTAATAAAAAGATCCAATTCGACGTAGATATAGCAAATTCTCGAACCATTTTCCCTAGCTTAATTCAGAAGCAACCTTAGAAATACGTCCCAGCATTTGGATTCCTTCGAAATTTCTAAAGTAGATCTTCTCGTAAAAATATCCAATTCAGTGTATGTACAGCAAATTCTCGAACCATTTCCCCCAGCTTAATTCAGAACCAACCTTAGTAATAATATTTTCCAAGGTTTGTATAGTTTGTAAGCCCCCGTGGCTTTGTGTTGCGTTCCTACAAAAGCTTACAGAAATACGTGCCAGTATTTGGCTTTCGACGTATGTATAGCAAATTCTCGAACCATTTCCCCTAGCTTAATTCAGAACCAACCTCAGCAATGATGTTTTCCAAGAGTTTTGTGTTGCGTTCCCACGAAAACTTACAGAAATACGTCCCAGCATTTGGCTGCCTTAGAAATTTTTAAAGTAGACCAGGTGATAAAAAGATCCCATTCGACCCATTTAAAGCAAATTCCCAAATCAATTTCCCTAGTTTAAATCAGAACCAACCTTAGCAATGATATTTTCCAAGAATTTGTATAGTTTGTAAGCCCCCCGTGGCTTCGTGATGCTCTGGTAAGGGCAAAATTTGTTTTGTTAGGAGGATAGTTTGCTCTGTTAAACCCAAATGTGGCGCTACTAAAACTTATGGATTGCGTCTAGGATTTGTCAAATTCGAATTTATCTTCAAACACATGAATATAAGGAGTTAAGGGAAATGGTTCAAAGGAAACATAAATTTCCACTCTTTAAGTGGAAATTCTAACATTTCATGTTAGTCCTTCTGATTGTCCACATGCAACATGTGAAAGATACTTCAAATATCTCTGTTGGAGCCGATATTTCTAATTCTCTTTATCACTGTCACTGTTCATCGTTTATAAAATCATAAAATTTTTGGAATTTTTGTTTTAGTTTTGTTTTTAATTTTTATACAAAAACATGCAACAACAACAACAATAATAATGATAATATATAAAATATAATATTTTGATAATCTAATATCGAATACATTAATATCATCATCATCATCATCCATCCAATGCGAACATGATGCAGGATGATTATGAAGCACTCCTTTATTGTACTGCAACAGCTACTGCTGCTGGTAGTGATACTTGTGTGGCTCAAGTGGCTGAGCTGTCAGTTGCAAAATTTATTTCCCAACTGACAGTTGGGTTTATTGCTTTCAAATTCAAAATCCATAGAAAGCAAACAAATGGAGTGAATGAATGAATGAACAAATGAATGAGAAACTGAATAATTTCGATTTTATTTTTCGTTTTTTGTTTTTTTGGTAAATTTATGAATAACATTTTAAGTATTTTCTACAACAATTTCGTTTTTATTTCGATTTATTTTCAAGGGGGACAAATATTATTTACGTTGTGGCTTTTGTCTTCTCTTCTTGGTTGAAAATAAATTTTCTATGACATATTTTTAGGCTACTAAAGTGGGTTTTCTTTTTTTGTCTATTCAACTCCACAACTGAAAAGGACTTCATTCATTCATTCATTCTTTAATTATGAATTGCCATTAAAATAATAAATTCGAGTTTTATTTTAGAACTTTAATACATTTCAAAATGGGGTACAAAAACCCTTTGATTCGTTTAGGGTTAAATGGTGACCTTCATTATAATCTTTAGATTATTGATTTTTATAATCATCGTACTTAATTTAATTGAAAGTACTAAAGACTGCATTACTTCTGTTGAATAGGTACGTACTACTCTCTTGAGTAGATAGTTATGCAATAGAACAGAGCTGTAAAGCTATGCATTCATTTTATCTGGTAATAAGTATTGTGCTGTTAAATCAAGTTCCATCTGATTATGTAGGTTGTTCTGATTCCGGAGAATGCCTAGAGATTGTCGAAAAACCTATTTGAGAGCTTGCTATTCCGAATCCGGCTATACAAATTGAGTACCCCAATTTAGTATTACCAAAAATCCATGCTAATGAATAGATTTAAGAGCAGAAGAAAAAATATGAAGATCCTGTTCATATCTAGATCTTAATCCGCTCAAACTCGCATAATTATTGTTAGGTTTACCACATCATATGTTGTAGTATTTTAAGTTCTCCTTTACGAACCCGAATAATCCAACTTTAAACTTAGTTGAAGGCAAATAAACGAAAAAAAAAACTACAAGCCCCTACCAACACCCTCACGAGAACTTCCTGACAACTTTTCCACCCTTGGATGACAACGTCAATAAAACATTCTTGAGCAGAAGCGGGCCGCAATCAACGAAAGTTTCACTAGACGTTCTGAACACAACAAAACCTTTATTTGTGGTTCTACATGGATACGAGGTTGTTAAGGGGTGACTCTAGACATAGATTTAGCAGAGTGAATAGCTTTTTTAAAATCAAAGCTAACTTGAGCCTACATAGCGGCACCTTGTGATAGCAAATGAAGAAAGGCGAAAGAGACTAACTGGCATTGATTAACTCCCAGCTTGATAACCAACATTAGGTTATGACTACCTAGGAATTAATATGAAAACGAGCCTAAAAATTTAATAATCCCATAACTATGGGGTAATAACGATACTTCCGATACAAATTGTGATTCAAATATGAGCTCCTTCTTCGATCGATCTACAACCTCTAAAAAAGTCATTTGCTCGTCAGAAAAGTAAGCAATGGTTTGTGAGATTAGATGCAGTGACAGAGCTCACTCACTTCTTCGCCAACTAAGCGAGAGTCGATGTACATATACCAACAGTCAGGACCTCAGGTTTGAACACGAACGAGATCTGATTAACGCTTATCTGCCAGACACTACAGAAATCCTAAAAGTCGGCGATACTCCAATCAGTATCAGTTTCTTGGCTTAATAAATGGCCTAAAACATACTACAGCTACCAGTTAGGCCGATAGAAATTCTCCGAGTATGTCCATGGGAGAAAATTCCACAGCCTATCTTATTCTCGAGTTTAAACCGGACTCCCAAAAGCAGACTATGACAGCAAAGCAATTTTCTATGCTTGAAATTGTAATGTGTGTGAAGATAAATTCGAATTTGAAAAGCCAAGACGCAAACCATAAATATTAGGAGCGTTACATTTGGCGTAACCAGTACAAAATTTGCACTTAACAGAGCACTGTTAGCTATTTAACAGTATCCGTCTGAACAAGCCTAATTGTTTAGGAGCTAATTTTATGAAATTCTTTAGGTCTGTACGTACCATACTACATGCAAAGGAATTTTCCAAGGCCTCTTACTACGGAGTATTGAGAAAATTGCCTTTGAAAACATAAATTTTTTCCGTGAAAATTCTCTAGAAGATTAGTGGCCATTTTGGAACATATATGAAATAGTACACCACAGCGACTATATGCAAATGGTAGATCAGAGGGAATAATAATAATAGAGCTGGAATATTTTTTAGGATCGTAGATTTCGTATTTAAAAAAAAAAAAAAACCGATTTTTGCCCAGAAATATATGAAAATTCCCTAGAAGATCAGTGATCATTTCGGTTCATATAGAACAACAAACAGACTATATGCCCACTTGTTCACAAGAAGACTAATCTACTTATTTTTACACTGTTAAACAGTTAACAGTCCTGCAAAGTTAGAGACAAGAAGTGGTGCTGCTAAAACTATGGGTTTGCGTCTTTGGTTTTTAAATTGGAATTTATCTTCACACACATAAAATTATAGTGTGATATCGTCTGTCGCCGGAGGTTAGATTAGAGGACGAAATTGACCCAGAGGTCGAAATTGATCCATTGTACATTGTCTTTAGGGGAGGAAGGAAATGGAGGATATAGGAATGTAGGGAAGGGGAGGGAGAATGGGAAACGGAGGAATGTAAAGAAACCGACACAAAACAAGAGATGTTGAGAGTGAGACTACACTAATGAATTTGTGGAGAGCCTTGATGTCGGCTTTCGACACAGAACTCAAGTTCTCAAAGAAGGCCCTGCCAAGGGTCCTCAACCTCAGCCTACCAAGGGCTGGGTAGTTGCAGAGGAGATGTTTGACAGTCTCCAACTCCTCCTCATCGCAACATACCCTGCAATAGTCCGGATGGGATCTGTGACAGATCCCCGTCAGCGACCTAATCTCGCAGTGCCCCGTGATAAAACCGACAACCAACCTTAAGCTGGCCTTAATCAATCCTAGCAGCCACTCTGTCCTCTTACTGTCCACAGCAGGCTATAGACGCCCAGAAACAGAACAACCCGATCCGTTCCCCCAACGTCTCTGCTCTTTCCTCCTGACCCATCCATCGATGAGGCCATAGAGGTGGCAGACTGGGGGGTCGCCGTAGGTAGTGTGTGTGGCTTATTAGACGTAAATTTCTGGCAAAAACTCTGAGAGTAAATAAAAACTTGCCATGTAAAGTTTCTCAAAAATCTGTCCTTCGGAGTCGGCGTTAAACTGTAGGTCCCGCCACTAAGAAGCTAGGACTGAAGGGTTGTAATGGGTAATTATGTTTGTATGTATGTATCCTCTGTCAAGAGAGTGGGCTCAGATGAGTTATAATCTTTTTGACTTAGTCTCTAACGAGTAGTGGCCAGAGGAAATAATAGTCCAACATGACAGTTCTTCAAGACACGTTGTCCGGTTAGTAATACCAATAGGAGTCAAAATAAGGCATAATAAAGCGGACTTTTACAGTGCGGGTAGTATTGTAAAGGATCTGTAATTTATAACGTCACAAATTAAGCAATTTTGTATTGGCGGCGATTCGAAGCCCTGCCTAGTTTCCCGACTAAATTGTTATATTCCCAGATTAAATCATAATAAAAGACATCTTTTCCTTTTTATTTTTCTTGAATTTAAAGAATTCATTCTTTTCCATAACTGAATCTACCTTTCACCTACTCAAGCAGACAGTGTGAACAATAAATACTGATTGTGACACTCTGTATTGGGCAAGATGTCGAACTACAGAACGATAAAAACAAAAAAAACCCAAAAAATCTCTCTTCAAGCGCATAGGAATTGTCTCTGATAAAAACCACTAAAATGAGAACAACAACAACAAAAACATAAAAAAAAACTTGATATATTGATAAAAACAAAACAACCACAACAACAATATTAAAAAAATGGAATAAAAAACGTAAAAAGAAATAAAAAAAAAAATTAAAATAAGAATTCGACACAATAAAAGAAATGAAAATTGAAAGCGAAAGCGAAAACAAGTGTAAAAATGTAGATAATTTTTGTTACCAACACTGTTTTATTGTTGTTGTTGTTGTTATTATAATTGTTTTTGTTATTATGACCGAGAATGATATTGGCGCCGATGTTGCTGTTATTGTTGCTGTCGGTTATCGGTGTGGATTCGTATTTCAAGCACAATAAATAATTTTGTTTTTGTAAGAATAATTGAATAGGCGACTGAACGACTGAATGAACGACTGACTGAATGAATGAGCGCGAGTGAATGAATAAATGAATGATTATTTATGACAAACAGCAAAGCAAAAACAAAACAAAATAAAAATAAAAAGGAAGCAGAGAAGATAAGAATAGGACAGTGAACAGAGTAGAGCAGTTAGTCTTAAAAGGCTTTCCAAATAATCATAGAACAGGAGTTTTGTGCTTCACTTTTCTCTTCTTCTATTCTTTCTGTATTGTTTTTATATCACAATTACATTCACAATCACGTTAATCATAATTATGTTGAACGTAATCATCATGAACGTAGTTGTTGAATTAAATTCTGTTGAATACTCGTACACAAATTCCTTTTGAGTTCTCTTTCTTTTTCTCTCTTTGATTTCCAAGTTTCGATAAAAACTTAATTGGTTTCTTAAATAACTTAAGGGCAGTCTATAGAATTATAATTGTCCTTAGCAGCAGCAGCAAGAACAACAACTGCTGTTTATAATTAATTGAGGGAATTATTTGCACTTTACAATGTTAATAGTTATTGAGACACAAAGGTCGTGAATAAATGAAAATTAAAAATTTCAAAAAATTCTTATAAACTCTTGGAAAATATCATTGCCAAGGTTGGTTCTGAGTTAAGCTAGGGAAAATGGTTTGGAAATTTGCTACACATAGGTCGAATTGGATCTTTTTACCAGCAGGTCTATTTTGAAAATTTCAAAGGAAGTCAAATGCTGAGACGTATTTCTGTAAGCTGCCGCAGAAACGCTACACAAAGCGACATTGCCGAGGTTGGTTCTGCGTTAAGCTAGGGAAAATGGTTTAGGAATTTGCCATACGTACATAGGTCGAATTGGATCAACAAGTCTACTTTGAAAATTTCAAAGGAAGCTTTTGAGCTGGGATACGAACTCTTGGAAAATATCATTGCTAAGGTTGGTTCTGAGTTAAGCTAGGGAAAACGGTTTGGGAATTTGCTATACATAGACCGAATTGGATCATTTTATCAGCAGGTCAACTTTGAAAAATGAAACCCTATGAAAGGATATACAAACTTTTCAAACAAAAATTTGAACAGTCGCAGAGGATTTGCTCTGTTATCCCCAACATATTCTCATCTTTAAATATCCTGGAAAAATACGACTTGAATCTGTCCAGATCTCCGTAAACAAGCTGACAACACAATGTCACAAAAGAACCCCAGTGAGCAGTCGCCCGTTAAGGATATTAAGTACTAGCTGCCAACAAGTTCTATCAATCACCAAGAGATGATTAAAGGCCCTGTAAAGGTGTAAATCTTTGCATTTTCTTTGGCTTACTGTTAGCAGTTAATGCAATAACATCCCCATGTGTGCGAAGAGAAATACGAATTTGAAAATCCAAGACGCAATCCCTACATTTTAGCAACGCCACATTTGGCGTTAACAGAGCAAAATTTTCTCTTAACAGAACAAAATTTGATCTTAACAGAGCACTGTTAGCTATTTATCAGTATCCATCTATACAAGCCCACCAGTTTAAGAGCTAATTTTTGGATATACTCTAGGTCTATGGATACAATACTATATGCAATGGAAGGTTCCAAGGCCACTTAGTATTATCAGCATCATAGTCACATATTAAGTGTTATGGTATTGATATTGGTATTTTTTGTCTGAAAATTCTCTAGAATATCAGTGGCCATTTTGGAACATATAGAAGAAATAGTACACCACACCGACTGTATGCAAATGATAAACCAGAGGGTTCTTTTTCGCAACGTGCTAGTAGGATATCTGGAATAATTTTGAGTGTCGTAGATTTCCATTTTGGAGTATATAAGAAATAGTACACCATACAAATTATATGCAAATGGCAGTTCAGAGGGCAATAATTGCAAAGTAGAAAACTGATCTACTATGCTACGCTTAAACACGCTTTGCTATTAATAGCAAAGTGGTAGGTAAGAAGTGGCGCTGCTAAAAGTGTTGGTTTGCGTCTTTAGTTTCTAAATTCGAATTTATTATCACACACATAATTTTGATAGCAATTCTATTGATTATTGCTTAATTTAATTTGCAAAGACTTGCTATTATTTTTATCATAACTGTACCCATAATATTGTTCACATTTAATATTTCGTCTTATTTTAATATGGAGGCGCGTTACAATAGAGACTGCTAAAGTCCTTTATTTTTTTAACAGACAAGTAGACAGTAGGCAGCGAAAACTCAATTAAATTTTTAGTGTTTGTCGCTAACAGCCCAAGCATTGGACGACGGTCACACAGTCAAATATTTAAACACTTTCGTTTTAAGCAAAAAAACAAATTTTTTTTTTATTTGAAAGATTTCCTTTCTTTCTCTCTTTTTTAGAGTTCTTGGCAGAATATTTATATTTTAGTTGGTTTTTGTTGGCCTTTATCGACCCCAGTTGCTCTTTTTGATTGTGGTGTGGACTTTAGCACCCAGTTGTTGAATAAAATTTGTTTAATATTCTACAACAAAAACAAAAGAAAATGGAAAAAAAAGAAAACAAATGTTTTCCTGACGAACATTTTAATTTATTGTGATACTCAATTTAAATTTTTAGGTTAAAGACCATAAAAATATTGGCGAGCGTTAATTGGAAACAACTGTTGTTGTTCAAAGGATACTCAAAAAACAAAAAAAGGATCAGAACATTAAAATAGCAGTTTCCGTTTCCTATGCGCATTGAATTTTAATTCACAAGCAAATAAGAAAGTGAATCCAGTAATACTTGGGTGGGAGGGTTTAATAACTACTTAGGAAGCTTAGCGTTTTTAAAAGCATTTTGAACAGGCCAAATCTCCGTTGGCTTCAATATGCAAGGAACCAAATTTGCTTGCTTTTTACACGAGACCTCATACCAGAAAATGTTTAGAAAATGCTTATCGAGTTTCATTCAGTCAAGTTGCGTTTGACAGTAATATTCATTCGAATTTAAAAACCAAAGACGCAAACCCACATTTATAGCACCGCCACTTCTTCTCTATAACCTCTAACAGCGTAAACTTTGCTATTAACAGAGCACTGTTAAGTGTTTAACAGTGGCAATAAGTAAATTTGTCTTCTACTTTGTAATTATTACAAGCTATTCGGAAATTTCTTATTATGATGATTATTATTTGTGAACAAAAGTATTGAAATATAAAGGGTGGTTGGTGGTGGATGGAAAGGCCAGCTTTCTCCACTCTCCTATCAAAAATTATTCCAACTCTGCCTCTACCACGGTTCGAAAGAGGACCCTTTAGGGTACTATTTGCATATAGTCTGAATGGTGTACTATTCCTTATATGTTCCAAAATGGCCATTAATTTTCTAGAGAATTTTCAAGTAAGAAATTAATATTTTCATAGGCAATTTTCTCAATACCATATCACTTTAAATGAGACTATGTAGCTCTGATTATATTAAGAGGACTTGGAGCCCTTGTTTGCATATAGTATTTTACGCATTAACCTAGAGTATTTTCCATAATTAACTCCTAAACAAGTGGACTTGTTCAGATGGATACTGTTAAATAGCTAACAGTCCTCTGTTAAGAGAAAATTTTGCTCTGTTAAATGTTGCTCTGATTATATTAAGCGAACTTGGAGCCCTTGTTTGCATATAGTATTTTACTCATAGACCTCGAGTATATCCCATAATTAACTCCTAAACAAGTGGGCTTGTTCGGATGGATACTGTTAAATAGCTAACAGTGATCTACTAAAGGCAAATTTTTGTTCTGTTAACGCCAAATGTGGCGCTGCTAAAATGTAAGGATTGCGTCTTGGATTTTCAAATTTGAATTTTTTTTTCACACACATAAGTTTATATACTCATGAGGAAGGTAATATGCTTTAGTTCATCATTCTCGAATTTTTTTGTGGGCCGAGATCTCTCATCTATGTCAGAATCCTAACTTCTGAGATGCATAAACCTTCTCCGACACATCTAAGGCGATAGAATATATTCAGAATAAGATTCCTTGGAACAATTTTGAATAAGAAACGGGAACAGGATAAAAAGTGCTTCCATTACTCTGTATGCTCGTAGCAAAGTTTATGGGGTAAATAAGATTTTGGACCTAGGAAAACTCATTGAATTTATACAGCACTAGTCAGACCTACTATCTAGACCTACGGATGCCTGGTTCCTTGGCAAAACAATTAACCTAAACTTTATAAGACGAATACAAAAATCCTCCCGTTACATGATTACTAGTCGCATATAAGCATTCAGGGGTTAAAGGGCCAAAAGGACTCCACTCCGAAGTAATGGCACCGTAGTTCCGGAGAGGTCTCAATAGTCCACGAGACGAGGGAAGGATTTAGTGGGTGAGGGCAACTTCCTCTATGATGCCCTCCTCGGCGTAAAAAAAAAATATTACTAGTCCAACATTTACCACATGTCTGTACATACGTATAATTGCTGTACGTAAAAAAATTAAAAACTTTCGCAGACTTTTATACGTCGCCATGACTTCTCGAGGAAGGTCAGAACATCCACTCTGGATAGAAGTGAGTGGGAAAAGTGTACGACTTCATAGAAAATTATTTGAAAATGAATGACATTGGCTACCTTACCTTTCAGTCAGATGTGTGGACCGCACAAACTTCAGTAATGATTACTAAGGACAACAATACCTTTGACAAAGATATTAACACACCCATCAGTTGGGATAGTGAACTCCAACATAACGATCTCTAAAGGTTCAATTAGTCGTGACTTAACAATAACCATATAAATCAGCTGTTTTAACCAACTTTATGGACACCGCTGTTTTCGATTATAGGTGACAGCTGTTTGCTGAATTTACTTACATGTATACACATTTTTTTGTTTACTTTTGTACTTTTGAAAAATACATATGTGCATTTAACGTAAACAGCTGTTTATGGCCATGGCAGCACTGATTGCTGATAATAGTAAATTTAAGGTTATGAATTATATTACGACTACAGCGCTATGGTAAAGTCACGACTAATTGAACCTTAAGACAGCCTAAAGCTTTATGGAAATCTCTCAATGAAATGGCTAAGGCCTACAATTTTCACATCTCATTGGTATCAGAATCATCCAGGAAACTAAAGAGCAGATAAATTAATCGCAGATAAATTAATCTCATTGAATTTCCGGTTAACTTCTTTACATTGAAAACACTATCGTGGGTCTCCCAAGTGCAGAATTGATTATCTAGTAGTAGATTTTACTACCAACTTGTACGCTGCAGCGAATACCAAAAAAATCTCCTTAAATCCAACTAAATCTAACAACAGAAAGCTCTGTTTACTGTCAACTACGAGATAACTCGTAGATTGCGTTCCCTTCTAGGGTACCAAACTACGGGATATCTCGTACTTACTAATGTGAAAAAATTAAATTGTCGTCTTTTGGCAAGTTTTCTGAAAATTGCCGTGGCAGTCAACTGTTAAATTTCACAAAGATCTCCGCGCACTTTTCAAAGTCAATACAGGACATGGCATTTTAAGTACTTATTTAGCGAATTTCTTTGCCGGGACTGCAAACACAAGAAAGAAAAAGAAAATATTCTTCGGCTAGCTTTGAAAAGAAATACCTAAGTTCCTTCTATGAAGATTTATACCAATAATCTGTGAAGCATAAACATCGGAAATCAAAATGGAAGCTCCGAACTGTGGCAGTACACTGGCCCAAATTAACCTAAGGGTGTCTTTGATGACAACCACTTGGAAGACAAGCACTTTTTTCCTTTTTTTTATTAAACAGGACTCAGAGGATGACCCCTACTCATGCAGTGCATTGTGCAGGTTTATGAAGGGTGGAAAGAGGGAAGATGCGAACTGTAAGGAAACGATTTGCTACTGGTGACTATAAAATGAACAGTTGTATACCTCCACCCTTAGACAGTCTACAACGATCGTCCCCAAGAAGCCCGCGGCTTCTCACACCACTTATCTTGTGTGTATTAATTTTATACAGAAGAGGCGGGACCTACAGTTTAAAGTCGATTCCGAACGACAGATTTTTGAGAAACTTTTCACGAAGAGAAAGAAAAGAAATCGCCGAAAAAAATACTTTTTGTATTTTTTATTTTGATGTCTGGTCTGGGACTCGAAGCCTGGCAATACGTATTATAAGAAAACACACTACCTACTAGACCACGGCGACCCCATCTATTGAAGACAATGTACTTTGACCATTCATAACTATAAAATTAACGAAGAAAAGCAAAACTTGTTACATTTGCAATATTATCTATCCTGCATACATAATTGGCCATTACAACCCTTCAGTCAGGATTACGACCTAGCTTCTTACACCACTTATGTTATGTGTGTTAATTTTATACATGCAGTGGCGGGACCTACAGTTTAAAGTCGACTCCGAACGACAGATTTTTGAGAAGCTTTTCATGGCAATTTTTACTCTCAGAGTTTTTACCAGAAATCTGCTGAGAGGAAATCGCCGAAGAAATGTTTTTCGTTTTGATGTCTGACCTGGGATTATCTATCCTATTTTGTTCATTTACCCTTTCAAATGATATATACAATAGTACAGACACAAACCAAATGTAAATAACAATTGTTGAAAACTCATCATTCTTATGCAGAGAAAAAACGGAAAGAAAGTGAATAAATAAAGAAATGCATATACAAAGAAATTGTAGAGAATCTAACCGCAATCGTTAAAAGAAAAATAGAAGAAAAAGAAGAAATGCCAATAATTCCATGGCAAAAATGAAAGAATAAATGGAAGAACGAAACTCTACTACTCTTCAACCATTTACAGTCATTACCAGGGTTTAAGTATAATACTTTGCATATACATATGTATGTACATGTGCATTTGTGTATATGTGTGTGTGTATGTATAAAATTTATATTAATTTGCATAATTAAAGAGGAACAAGTAAACCCCCGGTTAAGTTTTATTTACTTTTTGCACTCAACCATCATCTTTAAATACCGAATTGTAGCAGGATATGCGCTTTCATAATACTGTATCGCTTTTGCTGTATAGGAGAAAGAGAGGGAGAGAGATAGAGACAGAGTATGCTATTAAAGCTTAAGACACATATTTAATGCCCCCCCCTCCCCCTTTCCACCAGGATTGTGAATATTTCACTCATGATTTTCAGTATTTTCTTTTAATTTTTGCGGTGATGCCAGCCAAAGAAACATTTGTCGTGTGTGTGTATGGGTGTGCCTGTCGCTCTCTCTCTCGCTCTGTCTCTTAATAAACTTACAACACAGCTGAAATGAAGTATAAACCGGACAAAAAGAAAAAAGCAGAGCTTAACCAACATCAACATCAATATCAGCATCCATGCAGTGGTGAGCATCTTTTAATTCAATACTTTGGTTAAAGTGTTGAGTTTCTTTTAATTTTTCTTTTCCTTGTTTTCTTACATTTTTTCCGTTGCAAACCGCGTTTTTTTCGTTTTTCTGTGTTTATTTCAAACAGAGGATACGATATTTAAATGATGCCAAATGAATCATTAACGCCATAGCAAAGGGGAGCAAGAAATAAATCTTAAATAGGCTTACATTCGTTAAATTATTGGCTCTTATATGGAAGCCAATAAAATTTCTTCGTTTTTTAAAAGAAAATATTGAAAGAGATGATCATTCCGAATGCAATATTATGCAGACAAATAAGGGTCAATTGCTGAATATTTGGAATTTTAAAAGCTTAAATGGCAACAAATAAGTTCACACGAAGCCTAGAGAATTACTCTCTTGCAAGAGAGCAATACTAAAGCAAAATGTTTACGGATATTGTTCATTACAGCCCTTTAGCCAGGATTACAATCTAGCTTCTCACACCACTCATGCTGTGTGCATTAATTGTTTACCACGAATAGTCGGAACTTTATTACAACTTGCCGTTAAACTTGGGCTTAGTTTAAGGTACCTTTAGCTAAAGGGAACTGTAAAGTTACCTTTAACTGATTTTCGTTACAACTTACAGCTAAAATAAAAATTGCCGGAGCAATGTCGATAACACTGTTCAATTAAACAAGTTTTGTTTCTAACGCAGTGGCAACAGCGGACATCGTTTTTTTGTTGTTGTATATGCTCATTTTGTTTAAATTTGAAGTTGCCATATCAAAAATGATAAAATGATGATATGGCAAGTTCAAACGTAAAGTGACCTTTAAATGTTAAAGGTAGTGTAATCTTCCCTTTAGCTTAACTATCACTCCTATCTTATTGTGTACTTATAATAATGAAAACGAATTTATCTGCCCGTTAAAATCCTCCCTTTAGTTAACGGCAAGTTGTAATAATGGCCCTAATAGTGAATGCGAACGACAGATTTAAGAGTTTGCTAAGTCGAGTTGTATCCGCCACAGCTTTTATGGGTGCAACATTCTAATTTTGGATGACTCAAGAGCACTAATCAGGCTGAATTTAATCGATAGAATAGGCTATGCTGGCTTTGAGGCCCGCCAATAGAAGTTCGCTGGATAGAAATGAATGGGAAAATGGTGTCAGCGACTTTATACAAAAATTCACAAATGAATTGGAAATAAATGGAATTGGTTAATCCATTCGATAAAGTTAAGTTGCCATTACAATATCTTTCAGGCAGAAAGATTCCGTCAAAGATATTAACATTACCCCGTCAGTCAGGGTTGTGGACTCTAACATAACGATCACTAAGACAGCCAGAAACTAGCGGGAGTCTCTTAAATGGCTGATAAATTGATCAGACATGGTATAATCATTGAATTTCCGGTTGATTTCTTTTCTTTGGTAAAACTATTGGGGTCCCCCAAGTGCATTATTAATTATGCATACAGAATTAATTATCTTGCAATGGATTTCGCTAACAAACTGTACGCAGCTTCGGATGCCATCAAGATAGCTCCTCAAATCTAACCAAATCTAACGCATACAGGACTACGGCTTCAGGAAATTTCACTAAGGACGGTTTTAGCGCAATTAAAGTTCACGATCTCTGTGCAACGTCACCTCAAAATGCAAAATTAAATGTGACGTGAAATGTGTGGCACATCGAGTCCTCCTATTGAAACCACATGTCTTTGGTGTCCTCATTATCCAATTCAGGGCAAAAGAACATGATTATTAGCCTCTAAAAAGTGACTTTTCGAAAACTATAGGATGCTCCTGGATCTTATGTGGATTGGTATCATGCTAAATTCGACAACTTTTTGTTCATGCACTCGTTGTTCCAAAAATGGACCTCGTTGCAGAAAAGGATTTTTGCCAAATACACCACCGGCATCCATTACGGCTGCCTACCATTCAGGTTCTATATGGATGCCTATAAACAGACATAAATTGCTACTTAAAACACATTCTGAGTACCTTTTGGCCGTCAGCTACAGTAAGACCCCGCTTAACGCGGGTGATACATTCTAATAAGTTCCAGCACTAAACAAAACAGCGTTAAACGAGGCAACTTTACACGTACATATGTATGCACACACATAGTAACGTTGATGACAACTAATAAATCAACTGTGACGCAGGATACATGCGCTCGTACTGTGATTGCGAAGTCGGGAAAAACATTTGGAATCTTTATTTTGGACAGACTAACAAAAGAGCTTTGAAAAAGATACAAAGTATACACCGTCGGTATATAGTGCACCGCTATTGGTTAGTACATGGCCGTTTCATTTGCAATCGAGTAATACTGAAACAGCGTTAAGCGGAGCCGCGTTAAGCTGGGTCTTACTGTATTTTAAAAGAACAGCTGACTGTCGGTGTGTGCTGGGGACTGATGACTGGAAGCATGTACTGACAACATGCTCAGACTATAATGACATTAGAGATTTAGATAGTATGGGTATTACCTATATTCGGGAGGAGTGGGATTTCAGTAGGGCCTTAGGAGACGTTCGGCCGATTGGGAGGTTGGGCGTTTTCGCCAATGAAGTTTTTAGTAGGAGAAGAACAGGACGTTAGTGGAGGTTTTCCCCTTCACTTCACTCGCCTGTGGTTTTCTGATCTTGCCGTTTTTGTGCCCTTTGTCCAGTGTTTTATGTCGCCGTTAAATTGTTTTCCTCTGGTAGTTGGTTGCCGTTGTTTTATTATTTTTGTTTTATAAGTTTTGTTTTTGGTGCTCTTCTGAAGCTAGGACGTTGTTGTTCAAAGGGCCACCAGTCCCGAACTGTTTGGGGTTCGACTGGTAGCAGACTGGACTGCGAAGCCCAACCGGAAGCTTAATTCTGGTACCACGGGTGTCGGGAGCCCCAGAGATTCGTCTCTGTCCGACAATGGCCCCCTTGTGGGAGCAACGAGGTGGCTGTGGTTTAAACCTCAATTCTCAACCATTGTGAAAGGTTGAAGAGGGAAGTCTTGTCCAAATGCAAGGCTTCGAATTAGCACTCACGTATGGTGGTGTAACGGGTAATATGCTTATGCATATTATCTGGTTGCATCACTAAGCGTGGGGACGCTGGTAGACGCATTGTATTCACCCGTGCCTTGAGCACCGTGGGGTAAGCCTTCGCGGCGATACTCACGTTAAACCCTGGACTACTGTATTTTAAAAGACAGCCCATATAAGGCATAAATTGAAAGTGTGTAAAGATAAAATCGCATTTGAAAATCCAAGACGTAAACCATAAATTATAGCAGCGCCACATTTGGCGTTAACAGAGCAAAATTTGCCTTTAACAGAGCACTGCTAGCTATTTAGCAGCTCTATTTGAACAAGACCACATGTTTAGGAACTAATTTTGGACAAAACTCTTGGTCTATAAGCACCACTACGGTAATTTTTATCCAAATTGGTCAAATGATGACTCAATTTCTTCACAAGAGAACAGACTTTAAGAATATTATCACTTATCCTATATTTTTTAGATAAAGTTTGCTACTACTATGAATGGCTAAATTTGAAAAAATATGAAAAAAAAATTTCGAGTTTTCCAAGTTTACCTCATCAAATCTCCTAGCATATTAAGTCAAATAATAGACATATGTATGCCGTTTGAAAGATTCATTTCTCCCCTTTCAACAAGATTTAAATTTATTAAATAGGGTAACAAATGTTTGAGTAATCCAAAAATTTGTGCGTAAAGTAAGGAAAAAAAACAGTTTTTGACAAATAAAAAAAGTTTGAAGGGTTCGGGAAATATAAAAAAAAAATATTTTTGAGATCTACTTACAATGTCATTAGCCGCGTATAAGTAATTTTTTTTTTTGTTTTGTAGCATAGTGTAGTCTGTAATAATTGAAAAATGAAAGAGTAATCGATTTATTGCCACTGTTAACTGTAAAGGTTTGCGTCTTTGGTTTTTAAATTCGAATTTATGTATCTATCATGCAAATGAGAATTCAGCTACAAGAGAAGTTGTAAGAAATCGTGACAACATTATAAACGAAGGACTTTAACAATACTTTCGTGCTTGCCTGTGTAGTAATTTAATTGAAAAAATAATGAATTTCTTTTAACTACACTTTATATTAAGCACCTAACAATATTTATAATCTTCGATATTCAGTACTCCAATAGGAAATTCCATTAAATGTTCATGTAAATGGCAAATGGCCGGAAGCATAACCTTGGGAAAAAGGGCTCACCATAATGTTAAGCAATATTTTAATATTGTAATTTTGTATTGATGATTGTATTGTATGGCATCGTATAGATTCTGTTCTGTTCTATTCTATTCTAATGTATGTTTTATTCATTCATTCATTCGATTCGATTACAATGAATGTTTCACTTCAATATAGAAATTAAATTTCGCTTTCTTCTCAACCCCCCCAACCCTTCATTTTCTCTGCAGCATTTTATTAGAAATACTGATACTGATGCTGATAATGTATGTAGTAACCCACTTTTGACAGGTTATTTTAAGTGGCTACACATATGTGAGTGTGTGTGTGTGTGGTGTGTGTCGTATATATAGTGTGTTTGGCTTTGCTAAGAAGTAGGCAACAATATTTTTGTATAATTTTTCTCGTGTATGCTTGTGTGCTTTCTTATACGGTCCATAGTGTTTTACTTCCTTTCTTCTTTCGATTTGTTTAAGGATTTCATTTATTTATTTATTTATTTCATTGTATTGTACATTGTATGTATGTATGTATGTATGTGTTTGTTGTATTTGCTTACTTACTTATACAAATGCATTCCAATATCATCATATTATAGTATGGAAGGAATAGTTAATGTTGTTGTATTATTCTTAACATCCGATTACAGAGAAAACATTTCAAAGAATTCAAACAGAAAATTGTTAGAAATTGTTATTGAAACAAAATTGTAAAAGAAAGACAGCAAAAGAAAGAGAGAGAGAAAGAGAAGGTACTTGCTTATATGTACATATGAAATGTGAGTAAATAAAAGAGAAATAAAATGAAAAATATTCAATTTATATGCCATACAGTAACAGACAAAAGTAGGGGAATAGTTTCTAACCTAACATTAAAAAGAGTTTTAATGCATAGCTTCTGCATTAAGGTACTTTCATTGTGAATTGTCACTGTAAACTGTGGATATATTTTTTATTGTCTTTTTTTTTTGTCAATATCGCATATCGAATTCCTGTACATATTTAGATGAAGACATGTTTAGTCAAGTGCAAAAATAAAATGTTGATCTACGATTATATTTGTGGAATATTTCTTGAATGTATTACAAGGCAGCACTTAAAGAAATCAGAATTTCGTGATAAAATTCTCAAAATGTCAATAAAGAGATAAAGCTTTAAAAGATCTTTTACACTCCCATTCTTTTTCATTTAATATCCTGGCTCGAGTTATTGTGAAAGAGTATTAATTCCTCAATACTACATTCAATACAATACAATACAAGGAAACAAGAAAGATACTCTACGACACCCTTATTTTTCAGGAGCCAAAGGCTGTGAAAGAAGTCCACTTAGTCCACTAGTAGAGCCTGCAATTCAACTCTGGTGCAAATATTTCGCACAAAAAGATTTTTCTTCTGGCAAAAACTCTGTAAGTAAAATAAAATAGCAACAAATAATGAACTTGTTCACATGATAAACAAGTAAACAAAAATATACCAACAAAACACTAGTATAAAAAAGGAATAAACAATCGGGTCCGCCATCTATTTTTCAACTAGTGCTTATTTCGTAAATGATAACACTTAGCTCATGTCTGATTTGACAGATAATTAGTTGTATCCTTCCGCTGAACGGTAATTGGCCATTACAACCCTTCAGTCAGGATTACGACCTAGCTTCTCACACCACTTATGTTGTGTGCGTTAATTTTATACATGATTGGCGGGACATACAGTTTAAAGTCGACTCCGAACGACAGATTTTTGAAAAGCTTTTCATGGCAATTTTTACTCTCAGAGTCTTTGCTAGAAATCTGCTGAGAGGAAGTCGCCGAAGAAATATTTTTCGTTTTGATGTCTGACCTGGGATACGAACCCGGGCCTTTTGTCTAATAAGCCAACATACTACCCACTTGACCACGGGTCTGGGAAATATTGCGACATGTGTGCGAAAATTGCGTACGTCAGCTCCGTATGTTCGTTATCTTGTGAAAAAAGTGCAAGAAACTAGAATCCTTATCGATAGACCAAAGCGTGAAAAGCCAAAAACAGTGAGTACATCCGAGAATATTTCTGCTGTGGCAGAAAGTGTGCGTAAAGCACCATCAACATCAATTCACCGTCGTTCTCAACAATTGAACATTTCGGAGACATCATTGAGACGAATTTTGCATAAAGATTTTGGTAAGTTCAATGGGTTGCAGAGTTAAAGCCAATTGACCATCCAATGCGTTTTCGTTTCGTTAAGTGGACCTGCGATTACAGAAGATGCCGTTTTTGGCAAAAAAATCATCTTTTCAGATGAAGTTCATTTTGATCTTGGCGGGTATATAAACAAGCAAAATTGTCGCATTTGGGGCATAGAAAACCCGCACGCATACATTGAAAAGCCGACGCACCCAAAACGAGGCACTGTTTGTTGCGTATTTTGGTCCAAAGGCATAATTGGGCCATTTTTCTTCGAAAATAAGCAAAGAGTAGCCGTTACAATCAATAGCGATCGTTATCGGGCCATGTTGAACGAATTTTTGGTCACAAAAATTGAAGAAGAAGATATTGGCAACATTTGGTTTCAACACGACGGCGCTACGTGCCACATAGCCGAAGCTACACTTGATGTTTTGCGCCCTATTTTTGAAGATCGCATTATCAGCCGCATAGCTGATGTCGTTTGGCCACCTCGGAACTGCGATTTGACACTGTTGGGCTATTATTTGTGGGGTGCCGTCAAAGATAAGTGTTTCACCGACAATCCAGAGACAATTGACGCTTTAGAGGACAATATTCGTGAAGCCATTGATGAAATCCAGCAGCACTCAAACGATAATTTGCTTAAAAATTGGACCGATTGTGTAGGGTACTGCATGGCCAGCCGAAGCAGCCATTTAAATGAAATTATTTTCCATTATTAACCGGGAGGATTGTACTTTCCAATAAATAAAAGAAATTTGAGAAAATATTCAGTCGGTTTTTTTTTAAAGCATTTAAAAAAAACAAAAGTTATTTGGCGGACCCTTTAGTAAACAAAAATACAACAAACAACAAGAATAAATGTAAAAAACATGTTAACATCTATAGAGATTTCGCGAAGTCGAAATTCTTTGACTTTAAGAGCATTCATCGCACTGTTGACCCTGCAGGCAACGAGTTAGTAATAAGAATTCAGTCAATCTTGTGTGAAGACGTGGTGTTAGAAGAGAATAATCGTAGTTTGAAGATTTCCGTTACAAAGATCTATTAAACTTTGTTATTGTTTACGCAAAATAGTGCAAAGAGAAATAACAAACAAAGCAATTGTTGTTGTTTACATCAATTTGTGAACAGTAGGAAACAAAATTGTGCGAATAATAAAGAATTTTTATAAAAAACGAAATACAAATTTATTTTTATTTTATTTGCAATACATGAGCTTGTTTTGTAAACGCTTTTAAAAGGTAAAAATGATCTCTGCTTCACTGGATACAAAGTTCCAAATCAGAGTAGTACATGTTTTTAAAAGATGTACTGCATGGAAATAATGGGCGCAATGAAGATAACATCAACTAGCATTTGAAACTACTGAATTGAGATATGGCTCTGGCATGAGTCGGTTGTCACAATCTATCAGTCGACATAAAAACTTACAAAAATTCCTATGAAAGTATTGAATTTAGTTATCAAAGTAGGGGTGCGGAGTACGCCCAACTCAACAAGGTAATGCGGAAGATGATTTAAGACAGCCAATTGAAAAAAGTTTAATAGGCTAACCTTGTGGTCTTTTTTGTTATAAAAAGTTATCGATAAGTTCGATTACTCTCATAAAATATGAAAAACTCGTAATGCTCAATAAATGCCCACATTTTCAACAATTTTTAAACGAGCTTCAATCGATATTCGGAAACTTTTTTTGCACAATTTTCCAACCGTTCATATTGTATGCCTTTAAGCGTTAGGTTTTTCTCTAAGTGTACTTAACATATAAGCCTTGAAATTGCTTTCATACACTCACGTTATTGTAACGTAAAAATAAAAATGATTTATAAACGACTATTGTAGTGCTAAACAAATGAAAAGAAATAAAAAAAAAGAAATTTGAGAAAATATTCATTCGGTTTCTTTTTAAAGCATTTAAAAAAAACAAAAGTTATTTGGCGGACCCTTTAGTAAACAAAAATACAACAACAAATAAGAATAAATGTAAACAACATCTGTACATCTATAGAGATTTCGAGAAAGCCTGCAGGCAACGAGTTAGTAATAAGAATTCAGTCAATCTTGTGTTGAAGACGTGGTGTTAGAAGAGAATAATCGTAGTTTGAAGATTCCGTTACAAAGATCTATTAAACTTGTTATTGTTTACGCAAAATAGTGCAAAGAGAAATAACAAACAAAGCAATTGTTGTTGTTTACATCAATTTGTGAACAGTAGGAAACAAAATTGTGCGAATAATAAAGAATTTTTATAACACAAATTTATTTTTATTTTATTTGCAATACATGAGCTTGTTTTGTAAACGCTTTTAAAAGGTAAAAATGATCTCTGCTTCACTGGATACAAAGTTCCAAATCAGAGTAGTACATGTTTTTAAAAGATGTACTGCATGGAAATAATGGGCGCAATGAAGATAACATCAACTAGCATTTGAAGCTACTGAATTGAGATATGGCTCTGGCATGAGTCGGTTGTCACAATCTATCAGTCGACATAAAAACTTACAAAAATTCCTATGAAAGTATTGAATTTAGTTATCAAAGTAGGGGTGCGGAGTACGCCCAACTCAACAAGGTAATGCGGAAGATGATTTAAGACAGCCAATTGAAAAAAGTTTAATAGGCTAACCTTGTGGTCTTTTTTGTTATAAAAAGTTATCGATAAGTTCGATTACTCTCATAAAATATGAAAAACTCGTAATGCTCAATAAATGCCCACATTTTCAACAATTTTTAAACGAGCTTCAATCGATATTCGGAAACTTTTTTTGCACAATTTTCCAACCGTTCATATTGTATGCCTTTAAGCGTTAGGTTTTTCTCTAAGTGTACTTAACATATAAGCCTTGAAATTGCTTTCATACACTCACGTTATTGTAACGTAAAAATAAAAATGATTTATAAACGACTATTGTAGTGCTAAACAAATGAAAAGAAATAAAAAAAAAACAAAATACAAAAATAAATTGGAAAAAAGTATTCAAACCACCCGTATAATCAGGTATTCATTGATTCTTTTTGTTTTATTTTATTCTACCGTTTACTTAAGTACATGAAAGACAAATAAATGCAAGAAAATTAAATGAATTCTTAAGGCTTAAGGAACATTTTACAGAAACAAATAAAATTCCGCATACAATTTGAAAATAATTTCGATAACAATTGTATATTTAATCGAAATGATAAAGTTTCGATAACAAGTGATTATTGGTAGTAGAATTTAAAAATTGGTTATTTACGTCAAATGGCAACACTTGCTTATGGACTACATCCTATGAATGATGTACAAGCCATTTGGGAGGCCAATTCTTGAGCTGTCAATATCAACTGTGCGCATCATAATTTCGTTCATGATGGATCACGATGAGCAGGTTTTATCAAAAATATTGATTTTGGTGTTGAAAATGCAGTGCTTCCGTAATAACCAAAAAACTATAAAGACCTTCAATTGGAAACATTAATCGATAGATACCAAACAGAGATCAGCAACGAGTATTCAAAACGATGAGTCGATTCGAGTCATACATATTATTTCTGATACTTATACGCATTCATACTTATTTTAATATAATACTCATACTGCTTATACTCAAAGTTGGAAGTTCTCGTCGCATTCATACTTAAAAATAAGCATGAAGTTATTGACTTCGACTCGTCTCTACTTAACATTTACACGAAGCACAAAATAAGTTTGATTCGCATACGAACACTGCAATACTCACAAGAAGATTGTGTGTATGCTTTGCTTGTTGTCTTTGTCTTTCCTTTCTTCTTTGTTTGTATATGCAACAACAACAAAGGCTGTAAATTTTTGATGAAAGATTCGAATCACTCGAATCACTTATAAGTATTATAAATATTTTTCTAAATTTATGAATCCGGATGAGTAGGAGTATGAATCAAACATATTTCGAATGTTGTGAGTTTGATGTCAACGTTGTACTCATACTCATTGTAACCTGTATTTATAAATCAATGTTGTAGCGAGTATGAATGAATCTGAGTAGTTTAATTTTAATTTTGTTGATTCACTCATACTTAAAATTGCATGAGTGCATATGAGTAGTGGAAAAACGATTCATTGCTGATCTTTGGTACCAAACACAAGAAGATATTGCACAACCATTAGACATGACTCAAAAGCTTTAATAAGAATAAGATTTCATATGTGATGCGTGGGGAACAAGCCAAACCTACGGCTAAGCGGAATTTCTTTATTATCTGGAATTGGAAGGCCGTCAGGCTATTACGGAAAACCTTTACAAAAATACGCGTTGAATACACAATCAGACAAAAAGCCTTATTATTTCCTTATTACAACGCTCCTCCGTATAATGCGGCACGGGTTAAAAACTCTTTGAAAACGAGTGAATGAGAAGTTTCATCTTACCCGCCATATTGTCCAGACTTTACCACTTCCGACTACCATTAGTCTTGATCGATGCACACAGCCCCCACTAGAATACTCTACACTTCAGAGCAGGGTATTGAAAACTGGCTTAATTCATTCTAGGCTGCAAAACAGAAGCGGGTTGTTCCAAAGCAATTATGGAAAAAATTCGTAGCACAAACATGGATATCTGGATAAAGCAAACATTCGCCCTTAAGAATAATTATCCGACTGTTTACGTTGCCATATAAAAGTCAAGACAAAGCAGGCAACTGAATTAGTAAAAGTTCAGTCAGTCTTGTGTGAAGACACGGTGTGTTTGAAAAGAGTAATCGTGGTTTAAAGATCTTCGTTACAAAGATCTTTCAAACAATTGTTTAGTAATTATTATTGTTTATGCAAAGGGTGGAAACAGGAGTATAACAAACAAAGCAATTGTTGTTGTTACAGCAAGTTATGAACAGTGGCACACAGAATTGTGCGAAGTCTAATGCTTAGACAGTTGATAAGCGTAGCTTTCGTTGGACAATACTTTAAATGACATGAGGTTTCAAAAAACTATTATATGTCGAAATAGTTTAGTAGGTAATATGTTGGCTTATTAGTCAAGTACCAAACCTTAGCTCAGACACCACGAACAAAGAGAAATATAATTGGAAAAATATTTGTCTTCTGCCAAAAGGTCTTGAGAGTAAATAAAATTGCCATGGAAAGTTTCTCGTCAAGGCTGTCATTTGGAGGCGACATTATTACGTAGATCCCAGCACTATTGAATACAATTAACACACACAACATGACTGGAATGAGAAGATAGGTGCTAATACTAATGAGGAATAAAATAAACCCAATTTGCAAGGCTTTTAGGACTTCGTTGAAATATTTAAAGCAACAATTGCACTATACACGAATCGTGATGGAAATTAAAATAAAAATATTTATATTTTATTTTACTTTTATAGTACACTAGAAAAATAAACTAAAATATAGTTTAGACTCCAACCCTTTTCAAAGGATAGTTTTTTATTTCAAAGCAAAAAAATTTCACCAAAAAAGAAATTCAATATTCTAGAAATTTTGTGATAGAAATTTTAATTTTAAATCAGAAAAAATTGTTTAAACTCCAGTTAAGGCGTGAGTGCATGTACCTAAGTTTAGAAGTTTCCAAAAAAAAAGTTTTGAAAAACATTCGAAACTACTCCAAATGCTAGGATGAAAAGTTTTAAATTTACACACCTACACACCTATCAAAAGGATATTAGTTAACATGTTCTATATAGAATGAAAATCTTAAAAAAATTTTGCGGCAACTATAGGCAGCTATTTAAAGGATTCATTTCTCAATCGGTTACAATTTCATTTATTTTCATGTTGTGTGAAGATAAATTTGAATTTTAAAATCCAAGACGCAATCCACAAATTTTAGCAGCGCCACATTTGGCGTTAGCAGTGCAAAATTTCCTCTTAACAGAGCAATATTTGTGCTTAACAGAGCACTGTTAGCTGTTTCCAGTATCCATTTGAACAAGCCCACTTGTTTAGGCGCTAATTTTGGGAAATATTCTAAATCTATGAGTACCATACGATATGGAAACGAAGGTATCCAAGCCCTCTTAATATAATCACCAATATGTGAAAATTTGCTTCGATAATATCAAGTTTTTGCTTGAAAATTCTCTGCAAAATCAGTGGCTAAAGGGTTCTCTTTCGAACCGCTGCAGTGGAATAGTTGAAATAATTTTCAGAGCTGAGATTTTGAATTTTTAAAAAATCGATTTTTGGCCAAAAATATATCAAAATTCTCTAGAAGATCACTGGCCATTTTGGAATACATAAGGAATAGTACATCTAACAGACCATGTATATGCAAATGGTAGTCCAGAATGTCCTCTTTCGGAGCGTGGTAGTGTGCTATCTCAAATAATTTTGAGATTTGAGAAAATTTGTCCCCTCCATCCCCCACCAATCATCCATTACATTTCAACACCTTTGTTCACAAATAATAATCAGGATCATAATGATTATTGCAAACCTTTTGCTACGGTTTAACAGTTAACAGTGCTCTGTTAATAGCAAAGTTTACCCCGTTAGAAAAAAGAAGTGGCTCTGCTAAAAGTGTTGGGTTCGAATCTTTGAAAAGATGTCAAGATGATGTTAACCAGACGTCGGCACAAAGAGAGTATGATAAAAATGTGAGTATATTTGTGAGAAGCATGTTTATAACCCAGAGGAAAATTGTTAGTAATTATTGTTTCAATCAGTGTCCGAATAAACATTTTTTACAAAATATTGTACTTTTTGACGCCATTGGCATTTTTTCACACAAGTTTTTATGAATTTGGGGCAAGAGTCATCATTACACTTTGCAGGTACCTGCTTTTTTAGATATTATCTATTTGGCAACACTGGTTTAAACAGCTCATGCACGTTTCGTGTTTTGTTTTACTGTCAAACATCTTCAGTTTGGTCTATAATTTAACCATGAATCATCTTACAAACGAACAACGCTTGCAAATCATTGAATTTTATTATCAAAATGCGTGCTTTGTTAAGTAAGTTCAACGCCCGCTTCTTCCATTTTATGGTCAGTTTAATCGCCCCTCTGAAGCGGCTATTCGGGCTATTGTGACTAAATTATATTGTTGGACCACCACCATTACGCTTACGTAGAGTGCGAACTGAAGAAAATATCGCAGCTCTATCGGCCAATGTTAATAATGACCATCAATTATCGATTCGTCGCCGTTCGCAGCAATTACTCAACAACGTGAAAAATTTTGCGGAAGGATTTTGGTGTGAAGCCTTTCAAAATACTGCTGGTGGAAGAATTGATGTCGAACGATCTACCGCAACACAGAATTTTTGCTGAATGGGCTCCTGGAACGTTGGTCGAAGATCCACTTCTTTATCGAAAAATTGTGTTCAGCAACGAAACTCATTTTTGGCTCAATGGATTACGTATCCATAAGTCGAATTGTCGATTTTGAAGTGAAAATCAGCCAGAAGCATTGCAAACGCTACCAATGCATCCAGAAAAAGTCTTAGTTTGGTGGGGTTTATGGGCTGGTGACATCAGCGGACCGTACTTCTTCAAAGATGCTGCGAATCGTAACGTAACTGTGAATGGTGAGCGCTATCGTGAGATGCTATCAAACTTTTTTTGCCCAAAATACAAGAGTTTGACTTGCATGGTCATGTGGTTTTCAACAAGACGGCATCACACGCGTAACAACTATGAGAGCGGCGTGAACATCATGTCGAGACTGGCATTGCCGCGATCGGCTATTTACACCTTTAGACTTTTTTTGGACTATGTTGCTCAATACAAAATCCGCTCAATTACGCATTGAAGACAACATTAAAGCATTAAATACCTGCCGAATGTTGGAAAGAAATTCAAAATGGACAGCAATGGACATTGATAGTGGTCGCGGCAACATTTCATGAATATCTTCAACATTCGAGCGCCGTGGCTAGTAGGTAATGTGCTGGCTGTAAATCAGGCATCAGGCCAACATCAAACAAATAGAAAATCATTTTTCGCATTTCGCTCACAGATTCTGGCAATAGGTAAATAAATTGCATGAAGGTTTCTCAAAATCTGTCGTCGAGTCGACTTTGAATTTCGCACGTACAAATTACCACACCACTAATGGTGAGAACTACATAATCATGATGCCATTTCGTATATATCTCAACTTGTTTTAAGGACCTACTTCGCAATAAAGATTTCAGGCTTTTATGTGTTTTGAAAATTTTCCTTAGTCTTAAAAAAGCTATTAAATAAAATTGTTCCCGTATTTTTCTTTGGGGTGTATGACATACAAATAAAATTCAATAGAGCACGAGAAGCTGCTCTTTTCACGACATGTTGATGTCGTTCCTGTTGTAAAGCCGAAGATTTTACCCGGGGACATGGCGCTGTTAACAAAATATGGAAAGATCATTCTTTTAAGAGCAGAATGCAATTTAAAATTTTTATTTCTTCATGAATTTTTCTTTTTTTCATATCCTATTCCTAAAGGATGGTATATTCAAATGAAGTAAAACAAGATAAATTTTTGGTGGGGGTGGTGAGGTATTAGGTTCCTTGAATATTTCATATTTCCGTTATTCCGGTGGTTTTTTTTTTCAAAAGTTATAACAACAATAACAATATAAATTTGAATCTACCAACTGTGTGTGTATTTGTATTCGCATTTGCGAAATGTTTGTCAAAAGTTGCAGCAAGAATAACAGCAACTGTAGGCTATTAATTCAAACTAAAAAAAAGAAAAAAGTACACAGTGTAGCCTGACCAGGAACCAGATCCATTTCTAGTTAAAAAAAAAATTTTTTTTTGGTTATTTTAGTTCAACAAATATGGCCCACATCCATATAGTACATGTTGTTGGAGTGTCTAAAAAAATGTTGTAGAAAAAAACAAGACAAAAAACAAATGTTGTAAGCAAAAGGAAAAAAAAGGCAATGAAATATGGCTAAAAAGTATTATGTTTACAAATTTACCAACATTGCCAACACAACATAACGTTACAAGGCAGAACAGACTACAGCAACATCATGTTGCACAAACACCAGCAGTAACAAGTTGACGTTTTTTTGTTTTTCATGCAACATGGCCTGGTTTTTTATTCGTTTGCCTATTCGGGGAATTCGTTTCATTTTATTTGTTAATTTTTGACGTTATTTTTTTCGTTAACAAAAAAACAACAACAGCAACAACACCAATAACAACAAATTAACAAATATTGTTTCAATTTATTTTTTTGTTTCCTCTTCTTAACATTTTAGGTTCATCTGTTCATACGTCAATTGCAATTTCTTTTTAGTGGCAACTACTGTTGCAACTGCTACAGCCATTGCTAGTGTTTGTTGATGCGGTTTTATTGCCAAACTAAAATAAAAACAAAAAATGTGGCAATAAATTGTAAAACGATAAATTTATTGCATCCAGTTTTTCCTTTTCGTTTTGGCCTGTGAAAGCTAAAATAAACTCATAATTCAAAGGGAATTTATTTTTTTCTTAATAATAACTCTGCCTTGAAATTTGCTGACGACAGTTTTAATAACAGATTTTTAATTAAACTTTTATAGAACGCTGTTTAATTTACTAAGGCCACCATCATTGAAATTTTGAGACCCAGAAGGCTTGATTATTAGATAGCAAATGTCAATAAAAATTGGCAAAAAGCTTTTCCATTCTCTCTTAATATTTTAAATCTTTTGCTAGGATAAATCAAGATGACATTGCAGAGTTATAGAAAATACTGGCTTCTCCATACGACTACAAACCTCTTCCTACTAGTTCTCGTACTCAAGGCACAATGCTACATGGGAAACTTAAATAGATTGTAATATCGGGTCCGCCATCTAACGTTTTTTTTTTCAACTAGTGCTTATTTCGTGAATCATCAAAACGAAAAAATATTTCTTCGGCGACTTCCTCTCAGCAGATTTCTGGCAAAGACTCTGAGAGTAAAAATTGCCATGAAAAGCTTCTCAAAAATATGTCGTTCAGAGCCGACTTTAAACTGTAGGTCCCGCCACTTATGTATAAAATTAACGCACGCAACATAAGTGGTGTGAGAAGCTAGGTCGTAATCCTGACTGAAGGTTTGTAATGGCCAATTATGTATGTATGTAACATACATACATACATAACTGATTTGGCAGATAATTAGTTTTATTCTTCCGCTGAACTAATATGGTTGTGCCAATTAACCATCCAATGCGTTGTCGCTTCGCTAAAGGGGTCTGCGATCGACTTACAGAAGATGCCGATTTGGCCAAAAAAATCATCTTTTCAGATGAAGCTTATTCTGATCTTGGCGGATATGTAAACAAGCAAAATTGTCGCATTTGAGAACACAGAAAATTCGCACGCATACATTGAAAAGTCGAGGCAATCAAAACGAGTCCCTGTTTGCTGCGGATTTTGTTCCAAAGGCATACTTGGGCCATTTTTTCTTCGAAAATGAGCAAGGGGTGGCCGTTACAGTCAATGGCAATCGTTATCGGTCCATGTTAAATGAATTTTCGTTCAAAAAATCGACGTTTTGTGCCCTGTTTTTGAAGATCGCATTATCAGCCGCAGAGCTGATGTCGTTTGGTCACCTCGGAGCTGCGATTGGACATCGTTGGACTATTATTTGTGGGGTGCCGTCAAAGATAAGTGTTACGCCAAGCCAGAGGCAATTGACGCTTTAAAGGATAATAATCGTGAAGCCATTGGTGAATTACAGCTGCATACAATCGATAATGTTCTTAAAAATTGGCAGCCATTTGAATGAAATTATTTTCCATTATTAACCAGAAGGATTATACTTTCAAATAAGAAAAGAAATTTTAGGAAAATATTCAATCGTTTTTTTTTAAAGCATTTCCATAGCCTGAAGCTCTGCAATCTCCTCTGTTCCCTTATGAAGACTCCACACTTCGTCTCATCACCTTATCGATCAGAGGTTGTGGTTAGCTCACTTCATCATTTTTCCTTGTGCCAGATCATTCTAAACTACATTACCACACACGTTACAAAGACCACCACATTCCTGTCCAGAAGAATAGTGAAAGCCGCCCTGCAGACCACGATCTATCTCAAGCTAAATTAAAGCATACTCAGTGTATTAGAGTTAGCCTCGTGGACAACCAGCACATCTGTCTGTACTTATAGCAGCTTGGAGAACACTATATTCACAAGGGAGTCTTTAGGACAGCTGTGTATCTCCATGTATGCGCACCATACTGTTTTCCCCTCTAGAGAAACCTGGGAGCTTATCAAAGTCACATCTCCACAATGAAACTTGAATTTTAAAACAACACGTCTGCATATATCATAGAATCCAAAAAAAAACAATTGATCTGCCAAAGTTTTTTACAATGATGCCCAGGCCTGTCTAAATTTCTAAACCTTTCAAGGTATTCAAATTTCTGAATAATTCTAGCAATTTCTTGCAAAGTAGATCTGGCAATCACTTTACATCGTTTAACATTAAAATGATAAATAAAAGCTACAAAAACAATGAACTTGTTTACCAATTATTGCACTGAGTAATATAACAACAAACTCCAACATAAAAAATGATAAGCAAGTAAACAAAAATACAACAACAAACACTACAAGAATAAATGTAAACAAAATACACAAACAACAATAATTAAAGAATGATGTTTACATTTATAGAGATCTCAATAAGGCGAAGCTACGAACATTCGCCTTCCAGAACATTCATCCGACTGTTTACGTTGCCACATAAAAGTCAAGTTAAAGCAGGCAACTGAGTTAGTAAAAGTTCAGTCAGTCTTGTGTGAAGATACGGTGCGTTTAAAAAGAGTAATCGTTACAAAAATCTGTCAAACAATTGTTTAGTAATTGTTATTGTTTATGCAAAGGACGTAAACAGAGAAATAACAAACAAAGCATTTGTTGTTGTATACATAAACTCGTAAACAGTTGAACACAGAATTGTGCGAATAATAAAGAATTTTATTTAAAACAAAACAGAAACTTCTTTTTATTTTATTTGCAATCTAGGATTTTGTATTTTTTTTTTAAAGGTAAAAACGTAACAATATTTTAAGGGATGATTGTTCTGAAGCTGTCAGCTGTTTAAAACCATTACATGGATAACATTACATTTTTTGTTATTACAAAAAAAATATCATTTCCTGTAAATTTTCAATTGAATAAATATTTCATTTCATTTCCAAATTTACAATGAATATTAAATGCAACAACAACAACAAGAATAATAATAATTAATAAATTAATAATAGAATAAAAATAAAATGATAAAAATAAATGATAAAAACACTTTGAATTTTGAAAATTTATTTCAATATGAAAAAGTGTTTGGCCAACATGAACATTAACACTTGACAGGAAATGATCAGTAACAGTTGTTACCACACAATTATACAAGTATTCTACACGTGCATACATGTGTGCATGCATATGCATGTATGTATGTGTGTGTAAATAGGAATTAAATTAAATTACAATTCACTTTTAGTCATTTAACATTGAAGCCTCCCACTCCTTATCGTCGTTGTCGTAGTCGTCAAATCCAATCAAAACGACCAACAATTCTGTACACAGAAATGTCTGAAGTGATGTCAAAACTTTGTGTAACCATTACGAATGCAATTTAAAATTCATACGAGCATCACAAGGAGCAGCGTTGTCAACTATAAATTTTCAAAAAGCACCAAATTCGTTAAAAAACGCGTAATTTTGGCAAAAAAGCACTAAAACATTATAATATTTATTTTAATTTTATCACCAATATATAATTGGTCATTACAACCCTTTAGTCTGGATTACTGGCCTACTTTTTTTGGCAATTTTTATTTACTTTACTCTCAAAGCTTTTGCCAGAAATCAGCTGAGATTAAATTGCCGAAGAAATACTTTTTGTATTTTATTTTGATGTCTAGCCTGTGGCTCGAACCTTGGATTTACGTCTAAAAGTAAAAAAATTTACAAATTTATAATTTAATTTAAAATTCTATTGTCTAGGCTATAGTCTGATCTATAGTGCAGTCTAATCTGTAGTCTAGTCTACCCTATAGTCTAATCTATAGACTTTTAGAATAGTTTATAGACTAATTTTTAGTCTATATTAAATGTATATACTAATTCGATTTATTAAGACTATAGTTTTACATATGAATGAAAGTTTTTATGTGTGAAAGTTAACGTACATTAAACATCATTTTTTTAGAAGTATAAAATATAAATGATTTTACCTTCGAAAATGTATCAACGTGAAAAAGTATTATTGTTAAATATGTTCGCCCAAATCTGTTTTTAATTTCCAAAACGACAAATTGATTTCTTAATTTTTTTTTTTAAATTTTTGATTTGGTGTCACTGACATGAAAAGAAAAGCACTAAAAAAGGCACTAAGCACTGACTCGAAAATTTTCCGCGTCGAAAGTTTTAAAAAGCACTAAAAACAGTGCTATAAGCACTGAGTTGACAACGCTGACAAGGAGAGATGTTTTGAAATTCTCTCTCGCACTCGTACTCTCTCTCTCTCTCTCTCACTATCTCTTTCTCTTTGGTATACTTAATGTAATGACTTCTTGCACGCACTCATGGACACACACACAAGCAAAGCAAAGCAAATTTTTAAAATGTTGTTGAGAACAATCTAAACAAGAAATTTTATTGGCACATGTCCTACACGACTGACTCTATTGCTTCATATCGTACTATTGTGAATGCCTGTCAGATTACATGAGTGTGTGCGTATACGAGCATGTATGCATTTGAAATAGCTTGCGTGTATGAATGTAAATACATGTGTATAGAAGCATTGTGAAAACATTGATTTTTGAAATTATTATTGTGTTTAACAATATACTACAGCAAGTAAACGTCAAGAGAAGAAACTTGAAACTTACAAATGCAACAGAGTATTGTACTCATAGTTGAAGTCTTTGGTGTATTGTTGTTTAAGCATATGGAAATGCATTCACTAGTACACATGTAAGTTTCAAATATTTCTTTTGATTTGTAAGATTTATACGAGAATGTTTCTAAATTCAGACGACCCAACGTGCTAGTCATGGTAACAGCAATTAGCGAGTTTCTAAACACATTTGTCTCAAAACATATTCAATGTTTATTCTGAAGTCATAAAGAAAATCGAAGTCTAATGAGTTCTAGAAGTTGACAAATCGAATATGAATGAAACATAAAATAAGAAATAGTACATCAAACATACTATATGCAAATCGTTGTCCAGAGGATCCTCTTTCCAACGGTGGTAGTGGTATAGTGGGAATTATTTTGAGTTCTAGAAGTTGACAAATCGAATATGAATGAAACTTAAATAGAGAAACTATTAATGCTGCCACTACAGTGGGAAAAAATAGTCAATCTTAGTGTTTAATACGGAAAATACCAAGAATTATGTGTGTGGAGATCAATTCAAAATTGAAAATCCAAAACGTAATCCATAAATTTTAGCAGCGCCACTATTGGCATTAGCAGAGGAAATTTTCCTCTTAAGAGAATAAAATTTCCCTTTAACAGAGCACTGTTAACTATTTAACCGTATCCATCTGAACAAGCCCACTTGTTTAGGTGATAATTTTTGAAAATATTCTAGGACTATCATACTATATGCAGAGGAAGGTTTCAAGCCCTCTTAATATAATCAGGGCAACATAGTCACATATAAAGTTTGGCTTTGAAAATAAAAATGTTTTACCTGTAAACTCTCTAGAAGATCAGTGGCCATTTTGTAACATATAAGAAATAGGGTAGCATACAAACTATGTGTATGCAAATGGTTAGTCAGAAGGTCCTCTTTCGAATCGTGGTATTGGGATAGCTGTACGACCAACCATCTTTTACATTTCAACACTTTTATTCACAAATAATAATTATCATAATGAGACTCTTATTTTATATCAATAGGCTGCAATAATTAGCGGAATAAACAGTTAACAGTAGTACTCTGTTAATAGCAAAGTTTACCCTGTTAGAGGCAAGAACTGGCTTTGCTAAAAGAGAGGGTTTGTATCTTTGGTTTTTAAATTGGAATTCATATTCCTACCACAGATCAGCAATGAATCGTTTTTCCCCTACTCATAAGCACTCATATAATTTTAAGTATGAATCAATCAACAGTATTGAAATTCAACTATTCTGATTCATTTGTACACGCTACAACATTGATTTATAAGTACAGGTTACAATGAGTATGAGTACAACATTGACATCAAACTCACAACATTCGAAATAAGTTTGATTCATACGCCTACTCATTCTGATTCATAAATTTAGAAAAATACTTATAATACTTATAAGTAATTCGAGCGATTCGAATCATTCATCAAAATTTATAGCTAGAAATCAGCAATGAATCGTTTTTCCGCTACTCATAAGTACTCATGCAATTTTGAGTATAAGTGAATCTACAGAATTGAAATTCAACTGATCTGATTCATTCGTACTCGCTACAACATTGATTTATAAGTTTAAGTAGCAATGAGTATGAGTACAACGTTGACATCAAACTCACTACATTCGAAATAAATTTGATTCATAAATTTAGAAAAATACTTATAATACTTATAAGTGATTCGAGTGATTCATCAAAATTTACTGCCTTTGTTGTTGTAGTATGTACAAACAAAGATGAAAGGAAAGACAAAAACAACAAGCAAAGCATATACACAATCTTCTTGTGAGTATAGCAGTGTTCGTATGCGAATCATACTTATTTTATGCTTCGTGTAAATCTGAAGTAGAGACGAGTCGAAGTCAATAACATCATGAGTATTGTTAAGTATGAATACGACGAGTACATCCAACTTTCAGCATGACTAGTATGAGTATGATATTAAAATAAGTATGAAGGCGTATAAGTATCTGAAATTATAAGTATGATTCGAACCTACTCATCGTTTTGAATACTTATTGATGATCTCTGATTCCTATACGGCTAATAACTTCACATTGCAACAGCATTAGAGTAAGAATTTAATCATTTTAATATCTGAAGAGCATTATTACAATGAACTGGAGCTTTAGAGAGTGCATTGCAAACCTCATTAGCAGAAAGTACGCCTAGCATAGAAAAAAATAACAGTTGCATGGAACCAATTATCTTTCAATGCATCCATTTATGGTCTCAAAGCAATCGAATCTTTGCCAATCAATGTCCAAACCTTAACAGCAGTACTCAACTTTAAAAATAAATCAAGAAACTCCCAATTAAGATCGAGCTTTGAAGACAAAAGTCGAAATGAATTGATTTTGTTCTGGCTAGAGCACTGTGCGATACAACTGCAGTTGTTGGGAATATTATTTGTACTCTGTTGTTTTAAGGCTTGAGGGGCTTTGGATTTGTAATCAAGCATATGCTTTAACCTCGTCACCACTTCACCTACTCAAGTGTAACAGTTTTTAAAAAATAATTAACCGCACTAATGTACTCTAGAAACTTTCATTGCTTGAGTAGGCCAATTTCGTTTTGTAACTTTCAAAACAAAATTGTTTTCAATTCAATAACTTTCAATAGAAATGAAAACGTTGGCAAGGCAGGGAAAAAGGTGAACAGGGACCAAGCCAAAGAATTGTATACCAAAATTCACAAAATTCTCTATGTACGCAATTGTGTGGAAGCAATTTTGATTGCATTTGTATATTTGTGGCATTCATACATTCACACAATTGCAAATGTATGCATGTGTGTATGTGTTAATTTGAAGTGAATGCATGTGTTGGCATGGCATCCAGTGAATACGTCAATTAAAGTTTAAACCAACAACTAATAGGTCTAATTGACAGTTGCTGTTACCTTTTTAGGACTTTACAAATACAGACGCCATGTGGCTAAGTGTATCTTAGTATATGTAGGTGTATCTCAGAGAAAAAGAGAGAGAGTGAGAGAGAGAATTAGTAAAACCCAATACATGGAGTCATTTAGCACAGTTAGTCAGCCCAGCATGACATCTTCCAGACACTTAGTCTAATGACCAGGATAATTTTCAGAAAATTGTTTTAATTTCAATTATTATCGATAAATGTGAAAATACTAAGGTTTTCTAATTAACCACACACACAGAAAGAGAGAGAGAGAGACAAAAATAGAGAGACAGATGGATCGAGAGAGAACAGAACAAAAAAAAAAATTTAAAGGAAAGTGTTATAACCAACCACAATGTAATTATGTGGTCAATAGAACAAGAAATTTTTAAAAAAGTTTTCAAATTGAATTCTAGCAATGAAATATTTAAGAAATTAACAATAACAAAAAAACTAAAGCATACTTTAAGGAGCTTTTACCATGTATATGATATTAGTCCTAGAAAATTAGATATTAAAACGTGATAAATTGATTAATAAAATTGAATTTCATTATGAACTCATGCCGTTCCTTATCTTCTTATTTCTTTCATCGTCACTGCCATTTCTCTATTTAATAATCTTCATAAATTCGTGCCTACTTTTAGGTGCTTAATATTATTTTTTTTTTTTCTTTCTGCAGCAAACTTTTGCAACAATTGCATTTAAATAAAGCAGACATCAGAACAAAAGAACTTTTAAATGAAAGCGAAAAGAGAAAAAGTTTAAAAATTATACGAGAAAAATTGCTAAGCAATAAAATGAAATCCAATTCTAATCTTGAAGAAAACTATTCAAAGAGTTTAACGTGCAACAATAGACAACTTAAATGCCTACAGCCAAGCAAGCAACAAATTGAAATGGAAGTCATTAAAGGCTCAACACGTAAGGGGGTTTGAATTTTAAATAAAACAAAAAGAAAACTGTTTCAATTAAAGCCACTTTATGGTACATGGCTTGTGGCCATAATAATGTTCGTATTATGAAGATAGATGGGAAATATATCACCATACACAGACCAGACGAGTTCCACTGTGAGTACCTCTTCAAACGGGGAAAGAGCAGATGATGCGAATACAAGAAAACAAAATTAAAACGTAAGTCTAGCAGTCCGCATCACCGGACACACTGTAAGAATGTTTTGTTGGAAGGAGCATGTATCATACAACTTCAACCAGAAAATCTGTCTAGATTTTAATAGATTTCCTACCCAGGTTCAGAACCAATTCAATTTTGAAACGGTTCAGTCTGGTTTTAAGGCAGGCAAATCTAGGGCAGCTCCAGTTACAGATTTATTAAGAGCTATTTAAGAATTCTTAGACATCAAAAAGGTAACTTTTTGCGTTTTGTTCAATATAGAAGGAGCAACAGTCCACAGAAGTCGCCGTGGTCTAGTGGGTAGTGTGTTGGCTTATTAGACGAAAGGCCCGGGTTCGAATCCCAGATCAGACATCAAAACGAAAAATATTTCTTCGGCGACATCCTCTCAGCAGATTTCTGGCAAAGACTCTGAGAGTAAAAATTGCCATGAAAAGCTTCTCAAAAATCTGTCGTTCGGAGTCGACTTCAAACTGTAGGTCCCGCCACTCATGTATAAAATTAACGCACATAACATAAGTGGTGTAAGCAGCTAGGTCGTAATCCTGACTGAAGGGTTGTAATGGCCAATTATGTATGTATGTAATAGTCCACAAGGCTTCATTGAAAAGGGGGTTGTAAACTTTATAACGTCAGGATGGATGACAGAAATACTTTAAGATTTGCCGTCAGTTATGTACAGAATGAAATAGTAAGAGTCAGTATATGCAAAGGTTAGCAACAAGGTGGGGTTCTTTCACCGCTAATGTGAATCATTGTTGGAAATGGACTTTTAAAAATATTGCCTATGATAAGCTTTGTCTGCCTAGCTAATCCCGGTGCCAAAGTTCTGAAGACAATAGACAAATTTGAAAAGACACTTTGTAACTTTGAACGGGGTATTGTATCTCGGCAACGCTAGGTGGTGGGATTGAAAATAAGTTCGAGCAAACCAACAGTAGTTCCATTTATGCGGAAGAATCTTCGTCTGATAGGGGAGTCGAATCACACTGGTTTCTAAAGCGTATGCGAAAAAATGTATTAACAATTTCTGGAGTGATAGAGTTGCCATCTATATTATTGTATAGAAAAAAAAAACAAATCATTTAATCTGGTGCTTGTTTTTAAATAGAAAATCTCCAATAGTACCACCCTATTAAAGAAGAAAAACACAAAAAAAAAGAAACAAAATATTCTGCAGAAAATTGAGATGGAAAAAGTCGTAGAAATGGATTCATTTCTCATAGAATTTTATTGCCTATAATTGTGCGTTTCAGAAGCTAATATTTCACTTCAATTCCATTCAACTATTCCTATTCAAATATCTACAATTTTGAAGAAAGAAAGTTAAAAAAAAAGTATTCAAAGAATTCTTGAGAAGAGAATAAAACGAAGCAAACACAAGTCCAAGGATTTCTGAAAAGTATTTTAAGGAAATGATGCCTTAAGCAAGGCAAACTATTCTAAAACTGTTGTCAAGCGGAAAATTATCAGTTTAAATTGCATTGAATTGCATAAAATAATTCAAGAATAGTAAAGAAACTTAAAATTTAAACATAATTTTAGAAAAAAATAAATTAATTTATACTGGCCTGCATTATCATATTTGCAGGCCATTAAGTTGTGTTTTACCTCAAAAGAGGGCAATGAAAACAGCACCACAATTTATCTTTGCGGCAGATGAAAAAAAATTCTCGTGTGAATAAAGACAATGACTTAGAATATGTAAATTAAAGCAAAATAAAAAGAAAACCAAAAAAAAAAGAGACGAAATAATAATAAAAAGACAAAAAAGGCTGAAAAAGAACCTGATAAACTCAACTATAAATGCAAATGAGTCTTAAGCCGGAAATGACACTTGTTTTCTATGATTGCAGTTAACCAAACGCAACAGTAACCACTATCCATCGACCACATCAGAGCTACACAGCCACAAAACAACAGGCCAATGTAGAGTGTCATAAAGAAAATCATATCGGCCATGCCTGGGCTTCCTGCTTGGATTTTTACTATTTAAGACGAGATAATTTTTTGGTACGCTAAAATCTACAATGACAACAATACCACAACAACAACAACAGCAACAGAAACAATGTCTAAGAATGTACTCATAAAAATGGCAATTGGCCAATAAAAATGTGTAAAAGTGGCAAAATAAATGAAATAACATGCATAGGGTTGCCATTGCAATCGAAATTCAAAATCTTAAAATTGTTTCCAATCAGTTTAAGCCACAGATCATCTGCCGCAGTAATTATGTAAGAAAAAGCTCAATATCAGCAGAGTTCTCGTTGCCAACAGCAATTGGCAACCCTATCTTTCTAGAATCTGCACAGTTTTCGCGTTAAAGCTTTATTTTCATGGAGAATGCAATTCAATGCTAAAGAGTTTAAAGTTCCTGATTCCATTACAACAACAATTGGTAACTCTATCATTCTAGAATCAACCACTTAGAAAACTCTCTAAAGAACGACTCTCTAAAAGAACGAAAAGGAATAAAACCAATAAAAGAAGTGAGGAAATATAATCAGCTTTATCATATAGAATAGTTTTAAGGGGAAATCCTATCTACTCTAGAACTGGTACAACGAAACACTTAACTGTGGTGAACATCCCACAATTAAAACTGCAAAAGCTGTAACTACAAGAAGATAAAGAGATCATACAATATTTACTCTGTCATCGTGTGCAGTCCTTGAGCTGAGCAGCTTCTTCTTGGTCCCTGATTTTGGTGGAACTTGGTCATTACAGGGACTGCGTTCACCTGCGGCATCATAACGGGCCGATATGCATGCTCAAGTGAGGTCTGTGATATCAAAACTATCACTTCGACCTAACCTAACCTACTCTGTCATTGTACAGTACTTGGGTCGTGATCTACTTGATACAATGTATTCACAGTGCTTCTCTTATGTAACGCTTAAAGTGCTTGAAGTCTGGTAGGTATTGTGTTGGCTTCTAAGACGTAAGCCCGTGGTTCAATCCTCTGGCTTAGAGATTTCGAAAAAAGAAATTCTGAAAGTAATCTAAAATTGCTTCAAAAAGCTTCTCAAAAATCTATCGTTCAAAGTGGACTGTACACACACGACATGAAAAGCTAGGTTCAAGCGCTGCTACGGTGGGTATATATTCAACAGAATGCACATACATACGTAACGCTGTTAGCTTTGGCAGCTTGGTTCAATTGTACTTAATTTCAGGCGATCAATTATAAATAAGAACTGGGTAAGTGTGATAGTCGTTCGTTCGTGCGTTTTAGAAAGCAAAGCTCTTTAAACGATTTTGTTATTTGCAGATATGGTGGGCAATCTTTATAACTACAGCAGGCCAGAAATCATTCTCTATGATTGTCTGCATTACGAAAAATAAAATAGTCCTTTGGGGCATTTAAGCCATTAATTTATACGCTATGTAATCGACAATACACTGTAGGTATGGCGATTCTGGATAAAATTAACACACACAACATGCGTAGTGTGAAAAGCTAGGTTCTAATCCTGGCTAAAGGATTGTATTGGCGAATTAAGTAGAATTAAATATGAAAGTAAGCGTGTAGAATCTACATCCCTGGACTTACAATTGAAAAATGAAACAGATGACATCGGTGTAACAACAGCTCCTTGGAGGGCAGTTTACAATTCAACCGAACCTAATATGGAACCAACTTAACATATGCTGTAGACTGTCTAATGGTGAAAGTATAGCACTGACCATTTTATAGTCACCAGCAGCAACTCGTTTCCTTACCGTTCTCATCTTCCCTCTTTCCACCTTTCCTAAAAAACCTGCACAATGCACTGCATGAGTAGGGGTCATCCCCTGAGTGTTGGTTTATAAAAACATGTCAACTGCCGCGATAATTTTCAGAAAACTAGCCAAAAAACAAAAACTTGATTTTTTCGCATTAGTAAGACCGTTTGGAGGTCGCCGTGGTCTAGTAGGTAGTGTGTTGGCTTATTAGACGAAAGACCCGAGTTCGAATTCCAGGTCAGACATCAAAACGAAAATTTGAAAATAATTTTTCGGTGACTTCCTCTCAGCAGATTTCTGGCAAAAACTCTGAGAGGAAAAAATTGCCATAGAATGCTTCTCCAAAAATGTGTCGTTCGGAGTCGACTTTAAACTGTAGGTCCCGCCACTCATGTATAAAATTAACGCACACAACATAAGTGGTGTGAGAAGCTAGGACGTAGTACAATGGGTCAATTCGACCATCGAGTGCTGTACTTGTCAGAATTGACAAGTACACGTCCTCTAACCTAACCTAACCTAAGACCGTGATAAATCGTAGTTTGGCTGTCTAGAAGGCAACACAATCTACGAGTTATCTCGTAGTCGGGAGACAACCTGTTAAATATCATATCCCCGATAGTATATATTGAAAAGGAGTTGCTAAGGCTTTATAAACGTTGAAAGAAAAAAAAATACGCACACAATAGCAATTACATTCATAAACTATTAAAATGGCAACCCTGGCCGTATGTAAATTTTCATGGCATGTTTTAGAGAACACCGTTAACAGCTCATTTTATTTAAAAGGCAAATTTTTTTTGTTTTTTATTTTTTTGGGGAAAATTTCATTGCTTTTGATTTGCTTTTCCTACGCTTCGCTTCATTTCCATGCACTCTAGCACACAATCGGCTTAAAAATAATGCCGTTTCCCGCGCTACTCTGCACGGCGCACACCATCACTGCTGCTCTGCTGTATTTAGTTGAACAAAATAATTCTTTTATTTGCCACAAATTTAACATTTTGTTCAAATTTTATTCTTCTTTGCTTTTTCTTCTTCTTCTGTTTTTTCTTTTGGCGGCCTTATTTATATGCAAACATTAGAAACAACAAAAAAAAAATACAAAAAAGCGGCAACTGTTTTATGCAGCAATTTATTCCTTCCTTTTCCAGTGTTGAGTTGAATGAATATCACACTTAACGGAGAATAACCAGAACAAGAAGAAGAACAACTACTACCCACCACTTACTCATGCTCTTGCTCTCTCGCTCTCTCTCTCTCTCTCTTTCTTTCTGACCCTATTCGCTGCTCGGTATATGTACGTAATTCGTTTGCTTTAAAAAACTCGAAATTATTCATATCGCTGTTGGAGATCAAGCGGCGGAAGTGTTGCTCTTTTATTTTTCAGGATTTTGCCAAAATAAATGTTCAATTTTGAGGATTATTATGTGGGTTACACAAAAAACACAAAAAAAAAAAAAACAAAACCGGGAAAAAAACTAAAACAATTTGCCCAAATGATTACCAACAAACAAATGGTGGCCGAGAAATGATTATTAAAACTGAAGAGCAACTAAACTGGAGCGGAAGCTGGTGAATGAATCAGGGAGGAGAGTGTGCGTAAATGAAATGAAAATTTACCACGAACTTCATTGTAGAATGGCGAATAATTAAAAACATTTTAAAAGGAATTGAAATTGGATTTTGAATTTTATTAGGAAACATTGATTATGTAATGCTGATAGGGAAACTAGCGAAACTAATGATACTTAAAGGCTAACTATGCCCACAGCCCACAGAACAGTTGCGAAAGGAAATTGAAAATTATTTGTCATCAGTTGCCGTTAATAACTTAAAAATTCGAATTTTTTTGTTGGCAAATCAAGGTTTTTTCTTACCAGATATTTATATCACAAGATCAGGAGAACAGTAAAGAATGTAACTCAATTAGCATAATTTCTTACCCCTAACAATTTCTGAATTCTACAAGAAAATGAATGAATGAATTTAAAAATTCAAGACGCAATCCCTAAATTTTAGCAGCGCCACATTTAGCGTTAACAGCACAAAATTTTCTCTCGACAATACAAAATTTGCGCTTAACAGAGCACTGTTAGCTATTTAACAGCATACATCTTAACAAGTACACTTGCTTAGGAGCTGATTTGAGGAAATGCTCTAGGTTTATGAGTACCATACTATATGCAAAAGACCTCTTAATATAATCAGCAACATAGTCACCTACAACTTGATATGAAATTGAAAATATTGGCTTTAAAATATCAATTTTTTATTTGAAAATTCTCTAGGAGGTCAGTGGCCATTTGGTAAACATATGTATAGAAATAGTACATCAAACAAACAATATGCAAAAGGTAGTCCAAAGTACCAGTGGGATTGCTCGAATATTATGTCTTCCACACCCACCATCCATTACATTTCAAAACTTTTGTCCACAAATAATAAATATCATAATGAGAATTATATTTTATGTCAATAGCCTGCAATAATTTCAAATCAGGGGACTATCGCCTCTGTCAAACAGTTAACAGTGCTCTGTTAATAGCAAACCTAGAGGCAAGAAGTGGCGCTGCTAAAAGTGTGGGTTTGCGTCTTTGTTTTTTGAATTGGAATTTATCTTCAGATATCTCAAGAAAATGGCTCTCAATTTAAGCAACCCTATCGTTTTAGAATCTATTGCAAAACATCAATCACATGTTCAGGCAGGTTTAACACAAGGTTCATTAGGAGGCATCGGAAGCCTCCAGAGTCTGGTCAAAAGTTAGTACCACAAGATTAATTGTTTTTGCCCAGTAACAGTTTACGAAAACGGAAAATCTAGATACTAGTGTTTCGCTTTAACATCGTTTAACTTTAGAATTATAAACAAAAACTACAAAAACAATAAACTTATTTACAAATCATCACAATGTGTAATATAACAACAAACACCAGCAAAAAATAATAATAAATAAATAAACAAAAATATAACAACAAACTGCAGCATAAAAAATGGTAAACAAAAATACAACAGCAAACACTACAAGAATAAATGCAAACAAAATACATAAACAACAATAATTAAAGAACGATGTTTACATTTATAGAGATCTCAATAAGCCACGAACATTCGATTTAAGAACATTCATCAGACTGTTGACGGTGCCACATTAAGAGCAAGGCAAAACAGACTCTGAGTAGTAAAAGTTCAGTCAGCATTGTGCGAAGACGCAATGCGTTTAAAAAGAGTAATCGTGGTTTGAAGATCTCCATTACAACGAACTGTCGAGCAATTGTCTAGTAAGAATAATAAGAATAACAAACAATGGGATTGTTGTTGTTGCACATAAAGTTGTAAGCAGTGAGTGGTACACAGAATTGCACGAATATAAAGAATTTTATTTAAAACAAAACAGAAGCTTATTTTTATATTATTTGCGATCTACGAGCTCATATTTTAAATGTTTTTAAAAGGTAAAAACGAAACAAGATTGTCTCATGCCCACTTGGCATGAGAAGTATCTCAGCTTTTCTGCATCTTTGCTTTGCTTTTCCAAAAATTTTTTCTTACTCCATGATTGTATGATTGTTGTTGTTAGTTTTGGCCATATATGCGTCTATTACCCTAGTCTACACAATTTTATATTCTTTTCGACTCAGCCTTATATGAGTTAGGATGCCAGAGTGATGGGTTAGTAAAACTGTATACCGTCCTTAGTACATCCTCTCGAAGGTAAAGATAACCTTGAGGTTTTTACAGGAGTTCAGAATATTCAAGTCTGACATCTCCTTATCAGACACCTCCAGCAAAACGAAATATGAAAAAATATTTCTTCGGCGATTTTCTCTCGGCAGATTTCTGCCAAAAAAGCTGAAAGTAAATAAAATGCCCATGAAAAGTTTCTCAAAAATCTGTCGTTCAGAGTCGACTTGTGTGTAAAAATTAACGACCACAACATAAGTGATGTAAGAAACTAGGTCCATAATCCTGACTGCTAGAGTTGTAGTGGCCAATTATGTATGTATATATGACATCTAGAGCATCCGTTTTACAAACATCTGGTGTTATCGTTTAGAACTTTAGGTAGGTCTATATCAGACATCAGCAATGAATTGTTTTTCCGCTACTCATAAGCACTCATGCAATATTGAGTATAAGTGAATCAACAAAAATGAAATTCAACTACTCTGATTCATTCGTACTCGCTACAACATTGATTTATAAGTATAGTTTGCAATGAGTATGAGTACAAAGTTGGCATCAAACTCACAACATTCGAAATATGTTTGATTCATACGGCTACTCATTCTGATTTATAAATTTTGAAAAATACTTATAGTACTTATAAGTGATTCGAGTGGTTTAAATCATTCATCAACATTTACAGCCTTTGTTGTTGTTGCATATACAAACAAATAAGAAAGAAAAGACAAAGATAACAAGCAAAGCATACACACAATCGTCTTGTGAGTATTGCAGTACTCGTACGCGAATCATACTTATTTTGTGTTTCGTGTAAATGTTAAGTAGAGACAAGTCGAAGTCAATAACATCATGTGTATTGTTAAGTATGAAGACGACAAGTACTTCCAACTTTGAGTATGAGTAACATATTAAAATAAGTATGAATGCGCATAAGTATCAGAAATTATAAGTATGACTCGAACCTACTCAACGTTTTGAATACTCGATGCTGATCTCTGGTCTATATAGATCAGTAAAATCGAACCTCACACCGCACCTCCTTTTTAATTGCCATTCTCAACAGTTTATTTAATTAGACAAAAATTTACCCTATTTATGGCAAATCAATCAAGTCAAACAGAACTTATTAGACTCGATTGTTTCCAAGGTCAATGTTTAAATATAAAATTAGAATCAGATAAGACGAATAATATGTCTTTAATAGCCGTTGATTAGATTGCAAAAACAATTATTGTTTATCGTACACAGATTTCTGTAAATTAACACAAACATTATCTCTACATCCACACTAAGTTGTGCACACACTATAATTGTATATTCATATTGCCGTTATTATTCGGTGAGATAAGATTATTTTTTGTTATCAATTGTTTATATTTTTATGTTATGGGAAAACCAATCCAACTTTCTTTTCACTTTCAGATTAAAAACTATCAGTAGAACTTTGTTTAAAGAGCAGTTCACACCATTCACACCATCATTATGGCTGTCTTCCTTACCACCTATGATAGGGCAAATAATATTTGGCAAGGTATGGTCAAAAAGAGTCTTCACGAGGCACATGTATCTGCTGGTGAGATTGCTTTGACCATGTTACGTAGTAAAAATCCAAATGCAGTCATGCAAATCTGTGACAGTGAGAACCTGTCACTGACGTATGGATCAGCTTTGACGGCTGCTATAAAAATTGCCCGATATTACCGGAGCCTTAACTTGGATGGCGACGATGTGGTGGGTATATTTTCACCAGAATGTACATACGTAATGCCGGTAGCTTTGGCAGCTTGGTTCAATGGTACCCCATTTCAGGCGATCAATTGTAAATACGAACTGGGTAAGTGTGATAGTCGTTCGTTCGTTCGTTTTAGAAAGGAAACTTCTTTCAATGAATTTCTTCTTTTCTTTTTTGGTTTACAGATGTAGTGCGCAATCTTTATAGCTACAGTAGGCCAAAAATTATATTCTGTGATGGTCTGCAGTATGAAAAAGTAAAAGAGGCCTCTGAGGCGTTTAAGCCATTAATTTATACGCTTTGTAATCATTTGCCTGGTATAGCAAAGATAGAAGACTTATTACAAGGTCCGGCAGAAGAGGAAACGTTTTGGTGAGTATAAGTTTACCAATTTGACGGATATAGTCGTCAAAAACGAACGACCATTTCCAGCTCAAGATACAGGACTAACCTGGATAGGATATCAAGTTCTAAGCAGCAAAATTTGAGCATTTTTTTCATCTTTTAGCACTCAACCTTTAAAGTATGGTGAAGATCAGACAATGGCTTTATTGGTGTCATCCGGTACAACTGGCTGTCCCAAGGGAGTCTGTGTGCCAAATCATACGGTCACAAAGGATTTTGGGTAAATACACACACACACACACACAATTACCGTTCAACTAACAGTAATACGTCAACAAACCATTTTTAGATTCGCCAACGAAACCAGTGTAGTGTTCTCTCCTAGTAGTGTGGATTGGTCTACAGGGCTGTTAACCTTTATGGCAAACGTAATAGCAGGAGCCCTACGTATTGTTACCACAAAACCATTTACACCCGCCTATATGTTAGAAATTATACAGAAATACAAAGTCAACTTTCTGCCTATCAGTTCCTGTGTAATGCTGCAAATGCTAAAATTGAAAGACTTTACAAAGACGAGTATGGAAACGATCAAATTATTGTTTGTATCGGGAGCAAAGTGTTCCGACACACATCTGGAGGAAATAAGAAAGGTTGTCAGCAATGGCATTGTATTTTATGGTTATGGCACCACAGAAACAGGCGGTGTGGCCGGGAGATTTAATGCAAATAAACCAAAATCTGTGGGAAGCTTGTTGCCGGGTATACAAATAAAAATTAAAGACCAGCAAACAGATCAACATTTGGGCCCTCAGGAAGTCGGCGATATTTGGGTGTATCCCGGTTTCAAATGGCAGGGTTATTATGGCAATAGTCAAGCCACCGCTGAAATAATGGATGAGAACGGTTTCATACGTACCGGTGACTTAGGTTACATGGACGAGGACAATTTTCTTTTCCTGGTCGGCCGTTGCAAGGACAATCTGAAATATGCGGGCTTTCAATTCTCTCCAAATGCAATTGAGGATATCGTTGCCGAATTACCCGATGTCTTGGATGTCTGTGTATTCGGTATGGACGATGAGATTTACATGGACATTCCGGCAGCAGCAGTGATTAAGAAGGAGAACAGCAATCTCACGGAAATGGATGTAATAAAGCATGTTGAGGATAAAACTGAAATGGTTCAGTATCGATTACATTATGGTGTGTTCTTCCTGCCAGAATTTCCACGTAATCCTAATGGTAAGGTGTTGCGACAAAAGGTCAAGGAAATATGTTTAGAAATGGAAAAAGAGAGAAAGGAAATGACACTCTTAATGTAATTACTTGTAGTTCAATAAATAGGCCTTCAGTTGCATAGTTTCATAATTTCCTAAAAACAGAAGCGTATAAACATCAAAGAGGGTATACATTACCTTTGTAGTCCGGCTGGATGATTGTTAATAAATCCTCACGTTTAGTATCATAGTGTATTGAAATGTTACAAAAATTTGTTTGAAGGTGTAGTAAAAAGAAACCCCCATTTTGAGTAAGTTTATTCATAAAACTGAAATAAGGTAAGGAAAACTAAAAAAACCAAATAAGGATATGGTTTGTAGAGACGGCTTTGATGAGAGGTTCGTATGTATCTACCTTTTTTTGCTTCAATGGAAGCTTGTAGGAATCGATTAACCCAGGTTGTTGTCCATAAGGATAAAGACTTTTACGGGCGTGCCATTATTAAACTACTAAACTATTGGGGAGGCCATAGGGCAACACCATACTTTAAATTTATGCTTTGGCTCGCCTATTCATGTGCATTCACATTGTTCGCTGCACCCAAAGCTTGTGAAAATTTGTTTTCTTAGTTTAACTCCATTCGAATGGGAAAAAGATTTCTATGGGAGAGTCATAATTGATTTAATACGCGCCATCCACCTGCGGACAGAGCTTAATTGGAAGTATGTTTGAACACATGGACAATTCAAATGATTGCTACTGCTTAATCGGTCTGACGGAAATCACGAGCTGTTCGTGGCTATTGAACTGGCTGAATGCATTCATTATCGTTTAAGGAATACTTATGCTGCACAAACCCATAATTAGAGTATATCGTATGGTGATATAGATTACATTGGATCACAAGAGTATGTGTACTCCACATCTAAGATGGCTTTCTGAACACGCGAATATTGTAGAAAGACAATATATGTAGATCCGGTCCGATCTGTGTACATGCGAAATGACATTTGCTTTCAACCTGACCGGATTCCATTTTAAAGTAGTCTCACCGTCTTTTAATGACGTTGAGGTGGAAAAGATCACAGAACATCTTATCGGTCTTTGTCCTTCACTTGGGAACTTTGGAAAGAAGGATCCAACTAAGATACACCTCTTCTACTGTATTCGACACTATAAACTAAACGCGTCTTTAAACCTATTCACTTTCCATATCCAGGATAAATTTCGGTGAGCAAAAGATTTCAAATTAATGAACTGCAGTCAAATTTCTTACAAAGTGATTTTTGATTTAAAAACTCATAACTTATTTCTTGCTTACACTATATCCTTCAATGAGTTCAAAAATAATGGGAGAGACAAATTAATGGGGACTGTATTAACCTACAAAATGCCACTCAAGTTATTAAAGACGCAAACGAAGTATAAAATATAGAGATAAAACGAAACCTAAATAATCTAAATGGTTTTGTTAGTGATGCTTTAATTTATTAGTAATAGATTTCTTTTTACTACACCTTACTTAGGACTTTTTAATTTTTTTTTTTTTTTGTTTATTTATTTATTTATTTTTTAATTTTTTATTTTTGTAATTTTTTTATATAAATTTTTTAATTTATTTATTTTTAATTTTCATTTCATTATCGCTTAATTTATTTCATTTTTATATTTCTTATTCAATGATACGGATTTTTGTAAATAAATAATTACATTTTTTCCTTGTAATTTTCTTATTTAATTTATTAATTTTTATCATTCTTATTCAATTACACAGATTTTATTTTATTTTTATTTTTTTCTTTATTTTTTTTTTTTCTTTATTTTTTTTTAATTTTTTATTTATTAATTTTTTTTTTTTTATTTTTTTTTTATTATTTACTTATTTAATTTATTAATTTTTTTTTTTATTTTTATTTTTTTTTTATTATTTACTTATTTAATTCCTTTAATTCATTTCATTTTTATCTCTCTTATTTAATAACAAAGATTTATATAAATAAAATAATTACTTTTTTTTTTTTTTTTGTAATTTTCTTATTTAATTTATTAATTTTTATCATTCTTATTCAATTACACAGATTTTATTTTATTTTTATTTTTTTCTTTATTTTTTTTTTCTTTATTTTTTTTCTTTATTTTTTTTTAATTCTTTTGTATATTTTTTTAAATTTATTTATTATTTACTTTTTAATTTTTTTATTTTATTTAATTCCTTTAATTCATTTCATTTTTATCTCTCTTATTTAATAACAAAGATTTATATAAATAAAATAAATACTTTTTCTTTTTTTGATATTCTTTTTATAATATTTATTTCTTTTTTAATTTTAATTAAATTTTAAAATTTTATTTTTAACTTATTTATTTTTCTCTTTATTATTTACTTATTTAATACTTTTAATTTATTTCATTTTTATCTTTCTTATTTAATGACACGGATTTATGTAAATAAAATAATTACTTTTTCTTTTTCTAATTTTTTTTAATTTATTTATTTTTTTTATGTTTTAACTTACTACTTTTTCATTTTTTAAAATTTACTTTTTAATTTATTTATGTTTCTTTTTATTATTTACTTATCTAATTTATTAATTTTTATCTTTCTTATTCAATTACACAGATTTATGTAAATAAATTACTACTTTTTCATTTTTTTCTTTATTTAATTTTTTTTTAATTTATTTATTTATTTTTTTTTAATTATTTATTTATTTAATTTTTTTTTTTAATTTGTTTTATATATTTTTTTAAATTTTTTAATTTTTATTAAATTTTTAAATTTATTTTTTAATTTATTTATTTTTCTTTTTATTATTTACTTATTTATACTTTTCATTTTTTCCTTTAATTTTTTTTTTAATTATATATTTATTTATATATTTATTTAATTTTTTTAATTTTTTTATATATTTTTTTAAATTTTTTAATCTATTTATTTTTAATTTCTATTATTTACTCATTTAATTCCTTTAATTTATTTCATTTTTATCTTTTTTATTTAATGACACGGATTTATGTAAATAAAATAATTACTTTTTCTTTTTTGATTTTGGTTTTTAAATTTTTTTTTTTTTTAATTTTTATTAAATTTTAAAATTTAGTTTTTAATTTATTTATTATTCTTTTTATTATTTACTTATTTAATTTATTAATTTGTATCCTGCTTAGTCTTTTCATTTTTTTTTTTTTTTTTTCTTTATTTAATTTTTTTTTTAAATTTATTTACTTATTTTTTTTTAATTTTTAAATTACTACTTTTTGACTTTTTCTTTATTTGATTTATTTCTCTTGTCTATTCTTTACTAAATTAATTAATTTAATTTATTAATATTTAGCTTTCTTATTTAATTAAACGGATTTATGTAATTAAATTATTACTTTTTCTTTATGGATTTTTTCGAATTTATTATTTTAATTTTTTTTTTTTTTTTGTTTTAATTTTTAATTTAATTATTTCTCTTTTTTATTTGCTTTCTTTTTCAATTGAACGAATTTATATAAACAAATTTTTACTTTTTAATTTTTTTCAGATTTAATTTTTTTTAATTTTCCTTTTTTAAATTTTTTACATTTATTTTTTTTAATTTTAAAATATTTATTTCTCTTTTTTATTATTTACTTATTTAATTCGTTTAATTTATTTAATTCTAATCTTTCTTATTCAAATTCACGTATTTAAATTTAAATTTAAAAAATCATACGTTTCACAATTTCCGCCGGAAATAAAACACTCATATAGTGATGCCACACTATGGACAACGGAAAGAGAGAGAGAGAAAGTTTGACAAATACTCTCTTTTTTTCTTCCTCTCTTCTAAGATGGCCCGCGAATGATTTAGCGAAGTCCCGTTAGTTTTTTCTAGCCCTTACATTTTGCACAAAACCTTGTTTTGTTTTATTACTTGAATAACACAATAAGCAAACGATTTAAATGATAAAATACATTCTTTATACCTTTTACTTGCTGGTGATCATATTTTACACGATTTACAATTAATTAAAACCCATTTTTTTTCTTAAAGAAAAAAGCAAACACACAAAACAAACGGCACAAACGAAACAATCTAGCACAGAAAGGACTGAATAAAACTAAATATGCAATGGAATTGCCATATTAAACAAACAAAGATTGTCAAATTATAATAGGTTTTCATAACAGTAAGCTTTTGCTTATATAACTATTTCTGCTTATTGAACACAACTTTGCAGTGAATTGTCAAACTAACGTGCGAAATGTCAACCCTTCTCTCTTTCTCTATATCCGGTCAGCCATAAGACCTGTAAGTGCTGTTCGTGAATTTTTTAATATTTTATCAAAAAAATCAAGTGAATTATTAAAAAATCCATAAAAAACTAAAAGAAAATCAAAAACTTCATGTTTTAAACTATAAATTGACGGGGCTATTTTGTATTCAACTAAAGAATTTCGGTTAAAAAAAGTGAAAAATTATTGACATTACAGAAGACAAAAAAAAATTGTCTAAAAAGTGGTGAATACCTTCCAATAAGAGTTAAAAATGGAATTTAGTGCCAATTCAAAGAATGTCAAATTATAATAGGTTTTCATAACAGTAAGCTTTTTTTATCAAAAAAATCAAGTGAATTATTAAAAAATCCATAAAAAACCTCAAAGAGAAAATCAAAACGTTCATGTTTTAAACTATAAATTTGACGGGGCGATTTTTGTTAATTCAACTAAAGAATTTCGGTTGTAAATAAAAAGTGAAAAATTATTGACATTACAGAAGACAAAAAAAAATTGTCTAAAAAGTGGTGAATACCTTCCAATAAGAGTTAAAAATGGAATTTAGTGCCAATTCACTTGATTTATTTGATAGAAATTTAAAGTTTATTATACGTTCTAATCGAGAAACTAATCTATTTTTAATTTTCTGTTTAATTTTTATGTGTTTTGCGGCTGCTGCTATCCGTTGGCTGTGTTTACGTTGTTTATTTCACCGTCATGTTAAATGAATCGCCAAAAACAACAACTGCTGAATGCTGTAATGGAACATTTTAATCATCACCTCCACATCCACAATAGCCATCAAGATGAGGAAGATTATGAAACAGAATAAAATCGTAATTGTCCTTAGTGGACGTTACGCCGGCCGCAAGGCCATCGTTGTCAAGACCGTTGATGATGGCACTCCCGATAAGCCATTCGGTCATGCTCTCGTTGCTGGTATCGACAGATACCCACGCAAGGTAACCAAGTCTATGGGCAAGACCAAGTTGAAGAAGAAGTCCAAGATCAAGCCTTTCTTGAAGGTATTGAACTACAACCACTTGATGCCCACCCGTTACACCGCCAGCGAAATCAGTTTCGAGAAATTGTCGGCCAAGGATCTTAAAGATCCCATCAAGAGGAAAACACACCGTTTCCAAACTCGTGTCAAATTCGAGTCATCCTACAAGGAAGGCAAGAACAAATGGTTCTTCCAAAAGTTGCGCTTCTAAGCAGTGTGTTGTGGTGTATTTCCCCTCAATCAACCAATAATAACGACAACAAATAAAATAAAAAAACATTCTACTTATGGACCCGTTCCAGTTTCAGCGAGTGTAGTAACAATTATTTCTGTATTTAAGGATCATTAATCATAATTTTTCTATGATTTTTGTCCTGTGTGGAGCTAAATGGATACAATTTTGTGACGTGTTTTTTTTTTAATAGAAAAAAAAAGTTACAATAAAAAAAACTAATTTAAAAATACTCTTTAAAAGTGTGTTCAGAATTCAGAAGATTAACATGGAGAAGTGGAAGAATGTTTGTCAAATTTCCATCCACATATTTGGGATATTGAAAATACATATTGGATGACTAATGTGAAGTCTTTGTTTGTGTGTTCTATAAAGTGGTTAGAGCGTTTGCGACTTTAAGCTAAGCTCTTGTGTTTTAAGTCTTCAACGTCGATTTATCGCTTAAAGATATGTTAAATCTTCGTTTCTATAAGTTTCCCATTTAAGTTATGTTTCAAAAACAATGTTACTGTCGTCCTAGTTTTTCAATTTAATAATCTTCGACGGCTAAAGGGATATTTTCTGAAGGCGTTATTAATATTGAGCTCCAATAACTCCCTTGTAAACAAACTAGCATAACACCTGTGTGTGTGGAGTGCTTTTCCTATAAGTATTTGGCCGGCCTATTTATATAGTTTCATGGATTTAATTTAGGTTGCCAATCCCTTGTTATAAAATAAACGAGTTAGATCCAATATTAAGCACTCCACTCTACCATAGATGTCTATTGGGCTTAAATCCTTGAATTTTTAGTTCTTAATTTGGACTGTGTTCTATTGAAAACAAACTTTATTCGTGCCGGCGTTTTGTTTTTCCGTTACTAGTTTTAAACGAACATTTATACTAGTGGCGGGAATATGGAGATTCTTAGTTGTATGGCTTAAAACAAAAGGAATGGAGTTAATTGGTATCGTTTTTGAAATAGGAAAAGCCAAAAAAGCTGCTGTTTGTTTCAGAGGTTCCATATCTTGCAGCAGAATATTACGCTAAATCCAGTTCACCATTTGCTTAAATGTTCAAAGAGAGTAGCCAATGTATTTTTATGGTTAAGAAAGGTTGCATTTGTCGAATTACAACGTTGTGTTGAGGTGTCATCTCCATAGCTATGGAATCCTATGGAGCATAATATTGTGAGACGTTTTCAAATCGAGAAGAGTAAAAGCCTACTACACTGATGACTGGCTAAGCAGAGCTGAGATAACACTGTCCCATGAGACTAAATGATGACTGGCTAAGCAGAGCTGAGATAACACTGTCCCATGAGACTAAAGCTCCTCGTGATTTTCTGCATAAAAATTGTCCTTGGAGAACACTTGGCATAAGATTCAAAAGCACTCATCCTACGAGGTACAGAGACTGTCATAGATGGGAAGTGGTGTCTTCAGTCAAAATTAATGAGGTGGAGTTACAACTCGGAAGTATAGCAGAAAGTTTTGTAGGTGGTGAGCCAAAGAAATTTCCGAGAAACTTTAAGAATATTTAAGTTTGGACATTCCAAAAATTGAGATTAATCTCTTTGGCTATGTGTTTATTGAAATTCCATTGAGAAAGCATTAGCAAGGTTCTCCCATTTTTTTTTGCCAACTATTTTCACAATTTCATTTAGTTTTAACTCTTCGTATTTCTTCCTTCCTTTCAAGCTTCTGGGTGTAGTGTAATAAGTTTCGCTTGAAGGTGCTATTAATCTCTACGTATTGTACTGTTAAGTTTTCCATAACCCTTTGACTGCATACATAATTGGTCATTAGCACCCAACAGTCAGGATTATTCAACTAGTTTCTCACACCACTTATGTTGTGTGTGTTAATTTTATACATGAGTAGCGGGACCTTCAGTTTAAAGTCGACTCCGAACGACAGATTTTGTGAGAAACTTTTCATGGCAATTTTATTTACTCTCAGAGTTTTTGCCAGCAATCTGCTGAGAGGAGGAAATCGCCGAAGAAATACTTTTTGTATTTTGTTTTGATGTCGGGCCTAGGACTCGTACCGTCTTTAACGTTTAATAAGCCAATACACTACCTACTAGACCACGGCGATCCTTTGACTAACTGCCACGAAAAAGCTTCTTCTATATCTTCGAAATTCGTTCTTCAAATGTGGGTCGAGCTAGTAATATGAATAAAATTAACTCACACAACTTGAGTGGTGTAAGAAGCCGTTTCGTAATACTGCCTAAAAAATGAAAAGACTTTAGTTTTTATTATGTATTCAAACAATTTCATTATTTACTTGACCATCTAAACATATATTCGATTATAATACGGCAAAATTTGTTTGTTTTTCTTTAAAAAAAATAATAAAAATAAAATAATACATAAGTCAGGTCAGATTATGTGGGAGATATATAACGACAGATTTTAATTTGATTCGAAAAATTTACAAAAAATAATACAATAATATTTTTTAAATTATAATAGAACGAAAAAATTAAATAATAATAATAAAAATTGAGAATCTTAATAATACAAAATGGTCAAAATAAAATTTAGTCAAGTAAAGCTAAATAAAAATCCATTATTTGAATTGGAAAACTCTTCATAATTAATAAAAAAAAACCTAGAAGACGTTTTTTGATGGTTTTACAGACTTAATGGAGTAATTATAGGTAAATTAAGTTTTTAGAAAATAAAAACAATGATGGGCAACTCATTGCTTGAAATTAATAATTTTGAAAACAGGTGAGAGAGAAGTGAAAGAGGTAAAGTACGATAGAATTCTGGATAATACTCAACAGTATATAGATTGAAAACTCTGTAAAGATTAAGAAAGAAAAAGAAAAATAGACAATACATTATTAGATAAATAAATATGAGGCATAAGGAAGCTGAAATGATATGAAGGAAATTAGAAAAGATACAAACAACAATTACCTGATGTTGTCCTTTGAATATTTTTATTTTCTTTGGATTGATTAGTTAAGACAGCCGATGAAAGGAAAAGGGATTGAATGCTTTTAACAAGTTTTCAACCATAACAGGTCACATTAAACAGGAACATTACAAACAGAAACATTAGGGTAAAAGCTATAAAGCCTTTACAATTTGGAGTTTAAGGGTATTTTTTTTTTCTGATGCTGTTGGCTGCAAGTGTTAGTAGTTCTTTGTTTGTTTTTTCTTTTTTTTTAGTATTTTTAACAATTTACCTTAAGGCTAAAGTTATTATTTTTAACTCAATAGGGTTTTATTGTTTTTTTATTAATTAAATAGTTGGTGTTTAAAATAAATTAAAAAAAAATGTAAGAAATCTTGTCTCCTTAATTTTTGCTGTAATAGTTTCCATGAGGCCTGTGTCCGTTTGTTTTAAAAATTGTATTTGCCAATTACACAACATTTAACAATTATTTTTTGTACCATCCACAAGTGTTTGTTTGCATTTTAATGATTTTGTTTTGTATTTTTTTTATCACATAAAAATAAACACAATTTTGTAAATGTTGGGTGATATATAGGGAGGTTACGCATTATTAAGCCGGTATTTTAATTGTGAGAGCAGGGAGGAAGAGAGAAAATTTAAACAGTTTAAGATTAGTTGGTGTTCTGTTTTCATTTTTGTTATCAATTTTATAAAATTGGAAAAAATAAATATTGTTTATAATTTTAAATAATTTTGAAAAAACCAATTAAAAATTTAAAAGCCAAATAAAAACAAAATTATAATCATTAGTAATACCAACGAATTACATACGTGAAGATGTTGAAAAACCAAAAATGTTCTACTCAGATACCAACATCACTTTAAGTTTGCAAAAAAAGAAGATGTGTAGGTGCAAATATGTATATGAGTGTGTGTATACATTTTGCTAAAGTTGTGATTAGTATTTACTTAAGATTTAATGAGTCAAACTTAGTTAGAAAATATTAATCGAATACTTTTCGGATAATTTTTAGTGTTTCAAGTTTATAAACATTGCTGGAAATTAATTTTATTGCTAAAACTGTTTGCTACAAACGATTGGTGAATAAAATTCGAACAAAGTTTCATATATTTTAAGTTTTTGTTAAAAGGTTTTAAAATTACTTATTAACCTCTCAACTCAGACTTATTTTATTCACCAAGCGTTACAGACTTTAAAAGCATAATTTAAATGCTGAAAACGTATGTGGACAACTAATGAATAAATAACAATTTTAAGCTAAAAATTTAATTAATCATATTAGTTAAGGCATTTGAATGTATCGATTATGATTAGAAAACGAATTTCAGTTGAAGTATCACTTGCTAACCAATATTCAAAATTTCACTTTAATTTCACAACTGAAGTTCATTTGCTAATCACAATCGTTAGTAAGTGTTTAAAGCAAATACTAGGTTAGTAATTTAAACGGTGTTATTAACAAATCTAAAATTAATATTTTTCAAAAAAATAAAATAAAAATTCATTGTGATGCTAAATTTGTTTGTCTAGATTTAATTTAAATAATAAAATAAAATATTGTAATTAAATTAAACGTAATTAATCATAAATTATTATTATTATTGAAATTATCGACGAGGACTCAATTAAAAAATAGAAATGACAATTTAATATTTTAAAATAATGGCTGATAATAAACAAGTTTACATTACAAGCAAATTAAATAAATAACATATGTTTACTACTTTTTTTTTTATTAACAAAATCAAACAAAACTAAATTAAAGAAACTAAAATTAAGGAAAAATAAAAAATAAAATATTGGGTCTTTGGGATGGATAGTTTGTGGGGTATGAATGGGATTTAAGGAATACAATAAACAATAAATAATATAATTTAATAACATAACATAATATATCGTAGTTAATAATAGAGAGGAGAAAAAAAGAGAGAAAACATTACCAGTTAACACGTTTGGTTGAAAGAATATCCAAAATACTTTTGATAACATCTGTGCTAGAGTTGGTGCCACCCAAGTCTATATAGGAAGAGAAAAATTTTAAATCAAATATTATTGATTTTACCGCTTTAGTGTATTAAGCAAATATTAGTAGAAATAAGATCACTCTGCAACCAACTTACCTGGAGTTCTAATACCCCTATCAACAAGAGTTTCATAAGTGGCCTCCTGAATAACACGTGCATGTTCTTTGTGACCCAAATGGTTTAACATATCAATGCTGGCATTGATCATGGCAACGGGATTGGCAATATTTTTACCAGCAATAGCAGTACCAGTATTACGAGTACCAGGCTCAAAAATCGCATACTTTAAATAAACGTTAATAAATATTAAAACAAAAACGTAAAGGGATTATAATATGCGGCGGAGAATACAAACATGATCACCGTAGTTACGACCAGATAAGAGACCAGCACCACCAATTAGACCGCAAATAACATTAGATACAATAGTACCATACAAATTGGTCATGTTCATGACATCAAACTGTAAAGAAAATTTATCATAGACAAATATAGATAAAAAATCAAATCAAATAATAAGAGTTGTTTCGATAGACGTTCATTCTTAAAAAAATTTACTAAAATTTGTATTTACCTGATGAGGATTTGATACCAACTGCATGCAAGTATTATCGATAATCATATTATTATGTTCCAATTCGGGATAGTCTTTGTGCACACGTTTGGCAACGTCCAAGAACAAACCATCAGACAACTTCATAATGTTAGCCTTGTGAATTGTAGTAACCTTCTTGCGGCCATTTTGACGGGCATATTCAAATGCATAACGTGCTACACGTTCGGCATTTTCAGTGGTCACAACTTTCATGCTCTCTACAATACCGGGCACCGATTCATGTTCCAACATAGCATATTCACCGTCGGTATTCTGACGAATCAAGACAATATCAATGTTACTGTGGCGAGCAGGAATACCAGGGAACGACTTGCAATGGACAACGTTGACATACAAGTCCAATTCGTTACGAATGGCAACGTTACGTGAAACTTCAGTAATGGTTTGAGATTTTGTTTCAATATTACCCTTAATAGCTACACCATTACGTTTGATAGAGGTAATAGCATATTCCAAATCTTCATTGCCTTCCGTAGAGGGATCAATGTCGATAACTTCAAAATCAATAGGAGCACCGCAATAGGCAAAAATGTCACGTATGTATTTCATTAGTTCAGGTCCAATACCACCACCAGGTAACATCGTTACTGCATGACGACCACCATATTGAGCCGAAGGAATATCAGTTTTCTAACAAGAGTAATGGATTGTTTATAACCTCAATATCACTGTAAATCATTTTTTTAACGGTAGTAAGAACTCAACTTACGGTCAATTTCTTTTGTAGAGCTGATTTTGTATGGGCCACATCTTGAGTTTTCTCTTTGGTTACTAAAAGGGGATAGCTCTAAAATGAAGTACATATATTTTGTATTTATTTAGTTGAATATATTTTTCACTGATGCTAAATTATGTAATTTTTTTTGAATTTAATAACATTTTTTTCCTTTCTGCTATTTGCTTACTCTGCATAGGAATGGTGTTTGGGTCCTGAGCAATTTTTGCGTTAAACGTACAGCCATTATTACTTTTAATTTATTTCTACAAGAATTTCTTTAAAATTTTGAAAATTAGAATATTTTTGCAAAAATTGATGTTCTTTGGTGGTCGGTCTTTATTATGAACAACGGTTGGTAGCACTGCATTATTTACCAGACAGCTGTCATATAAACACAGGGTGTGTCCTAGTGTTTATTGTATGCAGAAGACGACGGGTAAATAATGTACAGAATTTATTAATTTTTTTAAGTTATTAGATTGAAAACATAGTGGAAGTGTATGAATCTATGAGGTACGTTAAAATCTCTCCAATCGTATTTATACAATCTGTAATACAGATTGATAAAGTAAAATATTGATGAAAATTTTTTTGTTCTTCATTTTAGGTGATGCCCCTGTTTTAAAAATGTCGAAAACACTCAAAGTACCCGAAAACAAGAACACTGACCGTAGTGGCAAAAGTTTACAAAAATTGTATCAAAATTTAAAATTTAGGCTAGAGGCTAAAACGGGCTCTCAATATGCGCCATTTTTTGTTGTCTCGACTAGACTAAATGGTCGCAAATTCTATGGTCATGGAAAAAGCGAACTGAAGGCAAAGAAAGATGTAATTCTACAAATTGAAAGTAACTTTAGCGGCAGCCAACGCAACAACATTTTGAGAGATATAAGATCACTGCAGAGAAGTTCTCTATTTAATGGATATTGTAATACTAGCAATCCTTTACAATTGCCTACTTACTTTGCCGATATTATAGAAGCCAAAATAATGAACAAGTATGCACAGCTAACAGATGGACGTCAAGAGATATGTGAGTACAAAGTGTTGGCCGGCATTGTAATGACTTTTAACGATAATTTCGAACAGGCCTATGTAATTTCCATAGCCACTGGCACTAAATGTATAAATGGTGGCAATATTTGTTGTAATGGTGGCGTGCTTAATGATTCTCATGCTGAAATTATTGCCAGAAGATGTTTAGTTAAATTTCTTTATAATCAATTATATTGGCATACTAGTTGTCAAACTGAAGGAGATTCAATATTTCTGAAATTTCCAAACGGTTCACAATATCCCTTCGCTTTAAAGTCAAATGTGAAATTTCATTTGTATGTTAATACTGCTCCCTGTGGTGATGCACGTTTCTTTAGTTTCAAAAGTAGTAATCGTAACAACATGGAACCATCCAACTTTAATAGTGCTCAGTATGGTCGTTTACGGACTAAAGTGGAAGGTGATATGGGTACTACACCTGTTGGGCCTGGTTGTTGTAACCAAACTTGGGATGGCGTTTTATTGGGAGAACGCCTACTTACCATGTCTTGTTCAGACAAAATAGCCCGTTGGAATGTGGTGGGCATACAGGGATCTCTACTTTCACAATTTACTGAACCCATATATTTATCATCCATAGTTTTGGGTAGCATGTTTAATGGCGAACATCTATATCGAGCCGTATGTGGTCGCATACAAAATACATTAAATTTTCTACCGTCAAACTATTACTTAAATCGCCCTCTATTGGGGCGAACGAGTTCGGACAAACGACGTGACATTAATAGGGTACCTAGCATAGGTATTAATTGGACAATGGGCGATAATGATATTGAAATTATTTCCCTGCCTTCAGGTTGTCAAATAAATAATGAAACTTCTGATTTATCAAAGCAAAGATTTTTTTCCAAGTATATCACTTTAGTACGTCGTATACCAAATAAAAGTGGGTTATATATAAGCACTAATTATGCTGAAGCAAAAGAAAAATCTGTAGATTTTCAAGCTGCTAAATATGAACTAATGGCAGCATTCCATCATGCTGGGTTAGGTAATTGGATTAAAAAACCAATGGAACAAAATGAATTGACCATAAATCTAAATGAACAATGTTAATTGGAAAATAGAAAATCAAAAAATTTTTAATATTTTGATTTTAGAGTTATAATAAGAATTAAAGTCTTTAGATTTTTAATTACAAAAAAAATTCGTTTAAAAAGTTCTTCATATTTTTACATTAAAGTCTTGCAATGAATGAATTGAAATAGTTTTTTTTTATATATTTTTTATTTAATTTTTCTTTATTTGCTCTGAAAATGTGTCATTGTCCTATAGGGATGATGGGTGTTGTGTTATTGTGTCCCTTTTTTTATTTACTTTTTACTTATTTTCGATTTTAATTTTAAGTACATACTTTATATGTAGTGTCATGTGTATATTTATTTAAATAAATGTCGTATTAAATTTAAACTATGAGACTGTGTCATTTTGCAATGTTTTTAGATCTCTGTTGGATTTACTTGCAATTGTAAAACAAATAGAAATTTGTTTTCAACCTTATTTCAATCAGTTGGGCAGACATTATAGGTAAAGCTATTGAAGTTAAATATAGTGTTCTTAGGATGTGGTTGCGGTCGTTTGACCCATATAAGCTTAGTTTGCGAAATAAGGCTGCATGTTTTTAGTTCATTTACGCTCTCTTTTACTGATCATTTAGCGATAACGTGCGATCAATTAGAAAGATTTGGACGTTAACGTAACTAGGAAAATAGTGTTAGATGCTTCCTCATAACCAAGATGTTCACTTGAAAGGCTCTTGAGTAAATAAGAATATTAGTTGTTTTAAACGGCTGTACACCGAATTCAACTTTACAAAGTGTATTCGAACTATCACTGCAGACATTGGCATCAAGCCATTGGGTTGTAATAGCTCTGCTGCTATCCCTGGAAGTATTTCATTGTTGAAAAATCAAGGGTAATATTAAATTTGTATGTCTCAAGTGATGTATCTACGAGATGTGGCAGAAGATGATTGTCAAGTATTCGATAGTGTCAAGAATCGCGACACGTCGGTAGGTTGGGTTAGGTTAGAGGACGTGCACCTGTCGGTTAAGACAAGCACAGTACCCGTTGGTCGAAATTGACCCATTGTACATTGTCCTTAGGGGAGGAAGGAAATAGAGGATATAGGAATGTAGGTAAGGGGAGTGAGAATGGGAAACGGAGCAATTACATATAAAGAAACAGACACAAAACAAAAGAGGTTGGGAGTGCCACTACACTTATGAAGCCCTAGCACTTCTCCACCAGCCCAAGCTGTCAATGAATCTGTGGAGAGCCTTGATGTCGGCTCTCGACACAGAACTCAAGCTCTCAAAGAAGGCCCTGCCAAGGGTCCTCAACCTACCAAGGGCTGGGCAGTTGCAGAGGAGATGTTCGATAGTCTCCAACTCCTCCTCATTGTAACATACCCTGCAATAGTCCGGCTGGGATCTGTTCAAAATCCCTGTCAACGACCTAATCTCGCAGTGCCACGTGATAAAACCGACAACCAACCTTAAGCTGGCTTTAACCAAGCCCAGCAGCCACTCTGTCCTCTTGCTGTGCACAATGCCTCTGCTCTTCCCTCTTGGCCCATCCATCGATGAGGCCATAGAGGTGATAGACTGGAGGTTAGGACCAGCTGTCAAATCGCCATCTGAAAGCGAACCTAACCCAGCAAGGGCATCCGCCGTCTCTTTGCCCAGTATTCAGTTGTGACCCGGAACCCAGCATAGACGGATACAGTCTGGTCCAAAACTCCTCAGCGACTCTTTGCACTCGCGAACGAGCCGTGATTTACACCAGAAGACACGTCGGTAACAGAAGTCTTAATTACAAAGTCGACAACACGTTGGGTGGTGAACAACGTCGAAGGTATAGTTAGTTATTATTTATTTATTTATTTATTTAAGAATTACAATACAATTACAAATTATATTATATTCATGTACGAGCTGAGTAACTTCGACCATATGCCCGGTGTAGTGTCACAGACCAGAGCCTCTGGTGGGAATCGAACCCACGACCCTCACGCTAATAGTCTAGCACACTACCCACTAGACTACCAGGGCGCTCTATAGTTAGTTGTGTGCCCTTATTTATTAATAATATATTCTGGAGTTCCAATATCAATATTTTATTTGAGTCGCCCTGTACTATTTATATCAAAGTTATTAAAGTCTTCGGAATAATGTCACACAACATTACGCCGTTATTGTTTGTTTTTTGCTTGAGGTTAAAAAGTGACCGTTGGGCGTCTATCTAAATAAGGCTACTTTAACTTGTAATTTAATTTATTAGACAAACAGACCACAGAATACATTAAACAAACGTGGCTTAATTTTTACTTAATACACCCGGAATCGGAAAAAAAATGTGCGAATTATTTATTAAAATATATAGTTTGAACGAACAAAACAAAATTGATGAAAATAGTACTGAAAGCTGCTGTGGTATTAAAAAAAAAAAAAATACAAAAGTACTAAATTTTTCAACACTGGTTAAAATGAAAACTCAGTTGTTGCAAAAAACTGGACCAATTGAGAAGTGTTTTTATTTTATTCTTATTAATGAAATTATTGAAGCATTATAATTAATTTTATTATTTAATAATAAAAATTCTGTGGTAGTTTTTACAAAAGATATTAAATAAATTTGAAGGAAAAAATGTTCGATTTCATAACAAAAGTGAAGTGATGGCTTAAAATATTGCAAAAAAAAAAAATTGTTAATACAACATCTGGCCTTTAGTTAGTGAAACGTTAACAAATTTTAGTTTAAAATTCATCTTCTTGCCTTGGGGCAATAGTTCATTATTTTCATGCATGTGGATACATATATACATACGTACTTACATATATAATGGGTAAGTAAAGGAATTTTAATATAAAAATATCAAAAATTAAACGAAATAGATAATTTTATTTCTTCTAATTATAGAGGACGAAGAATTTACAATTGATAATTGCACAAACCAAAAACAAAATGAAAAAGATGCTAAAAATCATGATGAAGAAAGTGGTCAGAAAGAAGAAAACAACAAAGAAATGGCAGATGAAAGCGAAACAACAATAAACAGTGTGGTTGCTGACCCTCACGTTTTGCCAAACAACACCAACGACAGTGTAAACAAACGAACAGCTGTTACTACTGCTGACGACGACGAAGACGAAGAAAAACAAACTTTACTTGCTCAAATACCGGCTGAAACTACAGCTAACGAAGACAGTATAGCAAAGCAAAAGGTTGCCGAAGAAGATGAAGAGTCTCAATTGATTGAGTCAGAATTTGAGAGACCCTATACAGCTCCCCTAGCTCCCATTGATATGGATTTAGTAGAGAGACTTCGAAGAGAAAATGAAGCTAAACATCGTTCAAGCTCAGCTGGCAAAAAAAGAGAGAGACGATCTTCTTGGGCTCGTAAAAGTGCCGATAGTTCCAAGTTTGCTGTTACCATGTTTATGGAACGTGAGCGTTCGCAAGCGGATGCCGGCCGGGAGCAACAGCAACCGTTAAATGAATTTCATTCATTTGTTGGTACACCAGCAGCTGATCATGACTCACAAAAACAACCACCTTTCATGTCTTCCAATACAAATACAACAGAGACGTGAGTAAAGTTTTGTGTTTTTTAATATTTTTAAACTTTTTGCCTTATTTGTTTATTATTGTTGCTTTATGTGATACACTTGGTAATTACAACAAAACAAGATTAAACAGAAATGGCAACAATACCCGTACATATAGCCAGTATATAAAATTCTAAAAAAAACCCGAGAGAAACTGGGTGACTAGTTTAAATACAAAACTAAAAGTTCATTCCAATATACGAGGAGAGGCCATCTGTAAATGTATGTCTAGTTTCTGGTATTTAAAAAGGCTTTTCAAATATTTTTCCTTCTAAAAAAATGAATATTTGTGGAAATCTTCAAAATAAGGATGCTTGTTAGGTATTTTCATTATTGTAGTTAAAGGAGGAGCCTGTGTCTGTTTCTTTCTGTGTAATTCCTACGTTTCCCATTCTCCCTCCCCTTACCTAAATTTCTCTATTTCCTTCCTTCCCTAAGGACAATATAGAATGGGTGAATTTCGACCTCCGGGTACTGTAATTGTCTTAACCGACAAGTGCACGTCCTCTAAGCTAACCTAACCTATAGGAGGAGAATATTGGGAATGAGATAGCAATTCGTAGTACAATTCATGTATTTTTGCAATATTTACACAAAATTTCCAAACACAGGCTAAATGAGGCAGCTTCTACAAATTTGGACAGCATAATGTTGACGGATATCAGTTGATCTATAAGTTAAGAGGACGAATTCAAAAAGAAGCGGATCTATTGACATGCTTAAAAGAGGCATTTTGCCTTCATGGCCTCACCTAAAGCGAAAGGATTACTTATTTTTTAAGGTTATCTTTGACAAACACGTACAAAACTTTGTACAAAGTTTTCCTCTTAAGTATTGTTTAAAAACGAAAGATTTTTGTTTTATAAAACATATTTTTTTTATAGCGTAGGAGCTATAGGAGCGTAGCGTTTTCTTAGGAGAGAATACCCTGTATTATGATATATATTTGATTTTCGTTTAATATTAGCTTTGTGTTGATTGTTTTGTATGTACAAGATGTACAATTAGCGATCAGGTATTATGTATAGGGAACCGAATTCTTTTCTTTAGACCGCAAATATGAAAATTCATTTGTTAAAGTAAGTAGTATATGCAAATTATTATAAACATTCTCTCTCAGTTTCAACATAAATATATGCTCTCTGTTGCTCTCAATTAAATTATAAACAAAAAACTTTTTTTTCTTCTATTGAATGGTCTCTGACGGAAATCCAATTTAGAAAATTGAAATTTTTTTAGTATTGCCAAAGAGCGCGAGACTATAAAGACGTGGTTGTGACGTGTGGCTGCGTGTGCATATAAAATTTATAAAGAAAAGAAAGAAATAAAAAAGAAACAACCAAAATTGTATACAAGTATGAAGCAATTTTAGGCAGAGCAATTAAAAAAAAAATAAAAAGAAATCCGCTAAATATTAAAATATTAATAAAATTATTTTAGTAATTATAATAATACTAAAATTATATAAAAGAAGTGCAAACAAGTCTGATCTTGGAAAACTGGCATTGAAATTAAATGGCAATCAAGTGTAAATAATATTTTTTTATTTTATCAAAAGCCTTTAAATAATAACAGAAAAATTAAAAGCATTGCTTGATTTATTAACAACACATACAAATATGATTCATTGAATTTGTTTTTTTTTTTTTATTAAAATTCTGTGATTTTTCTTGCAAATTTTTAATTGTACAATATTTTTATTTAATTTATTTGATTTTAGTATTTCTTTTACACGTTTTTATTGTTGTTTTTTCTATCATCTCTCATTGTGTAAACAATTTAACAACAGCAAACAACTAATTTTTTTACTCGAGTTTTTGTGTTTATTTTCATTTGTTTTATTTTTATTTTTGCAAGTCTATTTTCCTTTGATAGTCATATTTATTATCTGTTATAAGAAATGAAGAAATGTGTGAATATTATCAAAATTATATAAATATTAGGTTTATTAACAAACAATTTTGTTTATCATAATTCTGTGAACAATTTATGAGACCGAAATACTTTTTTAGATTGTATAGCAGTTTTATAAATGAAAATTTAACATAATTCCCAACAATTATTTTAGTCATGTAGAAAAGGAATTCCTATTCAAATTAGTACCTCTGATCCTGAATCATATCCATTTATATACGGGGTTATCCATTTCGTGGTTTCAAAAGTAAACGTAAATAAAACGCATATAAAATAGTAAAGTTTGAACGTTGATATTCTGTGTGAAACACTCCATCATTTAAATGATCTCCACGCATAGTGTTGCAAGCATCGATTCTTTTGAGGTAATTTTCAACCACTTTTTGACACATATTTGGCACTATCTCAGCCATAACTTGACGAATGTTGGTTTTTAAGTGCTCAAGAGTTGAAGGTTTATCTGCATAAACTCGCATCTTTCGCGTAACCCCACAAACAAGTCTAATGGTATCAAATCGCGTGATCTTGGTGGCCAATAAAGCCACATTTGCACGAGTTGTGTGACATGTGGCAACCTCTCGTTGAAACCACATATTCTCCAAGTCGTATTCTTCAATAGCAGGCAAAAAAAAGTCCGAATTGTCGGTTACAGTCGTTCCATCGTCGTTTTCGAAGAAGGGGTCGCCGTGGTCTAGTAGGTAGTGTGCTGGCTTATTAGACGCAAAGCCAGGGTTCGAGTCCCAGGCCAGACATCAAAATAAAAATTAATACAAAAAGTATTTTTTCGGCAATTTCTTCCCTTTCTCTTCTTGAAAAGTTTCTCAAAAATCTGTATAAAATTAACACACACAACATATGTGGTGAGAGAAACTACGGGCTTCTTTGGGACGATTGCTGTAGACTGTGTAATGGTGAGGATATAGCACTGGCCATGTTATAGTCACCAGCAGCAACTCGTTTCTTTACCGTTCGCATCTTTCCTCTTTCCACCTTTCCTAAACCTGCACATTGCATTGTATGAGTAGGGCCCATCCCCGGAGTGCTGGTTTTATATAAAAAAAAAGCAATGTCCAATCACACCTTCGAACCAAAGAGCTCACCAAACAGTGACTTCTTCTGTATGTAACGGCCTCCCTTCAATTACTTGAGGATTCTCAGAACCTCAAATATCCACCGAGTGTGCTTTATCCCTGAAGAAAATTTTGTTCGTTAAATTGCCTATACGTGGCTGTGGCAGAATTTATGCGTTGTGTGATAGGTAAGTCAGATTTTCAACTGAAAAGAAAAAAATTGGTTTCACAACTTAGTTTGACAGATGTCGAATTCCAGTTCCGTACTTCTGAAAGCACGAAATGGAAATCTCTTGTACGTAATCTGTGTAATCTAGTGAAGATCTGTTCAAGTTTCTATTTTTTTTTATTTGATTGAAATTTTGTTTTAAGTTTAAGTCCAATGCTGTTGCTTCTTTCTTTGTTTCCAAATGTTTTTTTTAACACGTTGAATGTTAAATTAATTTTCAGAAAACTAACTAAAAAATGACAATTTGATTTTTTACATCAGTATCAGAACGATATAACTCAAAGTTTGGCACCCTAAAAGGGTACGAATTCAATATTTTATCACGGTTCTTATCTAGTTGGCAGTCAACGTGTTAAACGGGGGACTTATTGTATTATTTTATCAAAGTACGTTGAGGTCTAAGGATTATCCTGAACAAATGTTTGAAGTTCAAAAATGTTTTAGAGCCAGAACAGAATAAAAAAATAAAAACGTGCAAAATTGGAACGGATAAATATTTACTGTAATAATATGCGAGAATATTTATAAAATACTAGCAAACCCGGCGAACTCCGTTTCGCCACCAGATGGCTTCGTTTTATGTAACATTTCGTTTGGTGATTAAAAGATAAAGAAAAAACTTTCTTTCTTTTATATATGAAAAGAAAAAATTTTATTTCATTTCACAACAGTAATGAATTCATTGCGATTACAAAAATGAAGTGTTATTTAGTTGAACTTCTCTAAGTAAATGAAAGTGAATCCAAAGTAAATACTGAATCGAAGCGTTATACGTCTCCGCATATTATCCGTTTCATTGAAGTGCTCTTTGGTAAACCACATTTTTTGTTTTTTGGTCTAACATTAACACAAACAAAGCGGATGGTTTCCCAATTCCCAACTTATAACTGTCCATGTGATTTTCTAAATTTATACCGCAAACACTAAGCGATTGGCCTTGGGGCCTGATTGATTGTCCTTGAGAACGCAAGTCGAACTGGAAATTGCAATCGTTTGAAATCAAACGGAACATCAGTCGGAATCATTGGTATTCGAGGAATATATAGTTTTTCACATGCGTACTTTCCGTTAATAATGGTTGCCTCCATCAAATTCGGCATAAGTCTTTTTACCGAAAGTCGAGTACCATTGCAAAGTCGCGGTGGATTCAAATTACGCAATATCATAATAACTCTATCAACTTTGAGTTTCAAGTTATGTGATAGAAATCCTGGTAACTTCAGAGAGTTCAAAAACTCCGTTGGATAATTTACTACATCATCGGGATTTCTTATGGAATCAACGGATTTGTATATCACCTAATCGCCAGCAATTTTTGATTGAATGGTGAAATGCAGTGCGTGTACATCATTATTCTTTGCGGCAAGAATTGCTCGTTGACTTAACCAAGCATAATTCTGATAATTCACACTAATGTTTGGGAAAACATTCTCAATAAGAGTTAATTGAGAGTCTACAAATGGGCAAAAGTCGTTGGTAAGAGTAATTAATCCAGATGTCGCATCACCTGGGACTTTTCCGTTTTCAACAGCTAACAATTGTTTGGAAAATTGTGCAGCACTTTGATCATTTTGAAGTTGAACTCTCATATTAGTGGTTACCGATAAAGTTTTTACGTTATTCCATAAAGGCGATGCCTTCAGGCAAGCATTCAAATCATCTGCAGACGTTCCACGGGGAATTACTGGCAACGTATGTCTGAAATCGCCTGCCAACAATATCATCAAGCCGCCAAAGATGTTGTTATTTCGCCGAAGATCCTTCAGTGTGAAGTTAAGTGCTTCAAGTGATTTCTTATGTACCATTGGGCACTCATCCCAAACAATGAGCTTGCATTGCATCAACAATTTTCCCATTGCACTGGATCGGAAAATATTGCATGTTCGAGTATCAATTGTGTTCAGGCGCCGACGTCATCTACTTAAAATATTGGTTTGTAGTACATTCTATGTATCAGAGATAGCGCTGTATGTGAAAAAAGATTTTCCCGCATTTCTGTTGACCCGAGATCTTTCCAACGAATGCAAAACCGTGGAAATCGGTTCGTGCGGTCTGGAGTTATATCGTCAGGAAGGAAAACCCGACTTATTTTTATATAGTAGATTGTACACACCTATTAATGAATTTTCATTTTATTTGTTTTGTTGTAAAGAATTTTGAAAGGATTTTAAAATATTGGAAAATGTTTTCTGTTTTATATTTGTGGTTTTTATTCGAACCCATATGTTTATAGACGCAAATATTTATAGACCTTGGCAGTGGTTAACTATTTACACTTGCCCATGTGTAATAAACGCAAATAAACGTCTATAAAAACGTAAGTGATTAATAGAAATTTCAGTCTGTTATTAATCTACAAAGAATTACTTTTTTAAGATACATCGTTGTTTAATGGCTATTTTAATGTGAATGGGTTTTTTGTTTTCATTTTAATAATCATAAGTAGTGCTAATTTTATAATATAATATATGCTGTTAAACGACAGAAAAACAGATTTATTTAATAATCTCTATAGTTCTTAAGAGCTATTTGCTTTAATACACTCATAATTTTAATTAGGAGGGACGAACAAAAAGATTGAGCAAAAATTACAAATATTATCTATCTTAGAGTTGAATGAACGGCACTGTGAAATAAAGAAAACGTGTGTTTTTCTTTTGTGAAAAACATTTTGGCGGCATACATACATACATATACTAAAATATTTAGAATCCTAATGTTTGGTTACTCACTGTACATATGCTCACATGTTTTTTTTTTATCTTTTAAATATTCTTTCTACACAAAGGAAATTCATAGTTCTGGCAGATATAAAAAAATCGATTGCATTATACTTGGAGAGATAAAACCGATTTATTTAAAAATTAATTGGCTTGTGATGGGACCTATCATTCTTCTTCTTCTGTTGTCCTAGACATCGAGTAGAGCATAGGGCAGTTTTACCCTTTTATACATACCTTATATATACACTGAGCGCTAAAAGTGAGTAAGGTTAGGTTAGGTTAGAAGATGTGCACCTGTCGGTCAAGACAAGAATAGTCCCCGGAGGTCGAAATTGACCCATTGTACATTGTCCTTAGGGGAGGATGGAAATAGAGAATATAGGAATGTAGGTAAGGGGAGGGAGAATCAGAAACGGCGGAATTACACATAAAGAAAAGCGAGTAAACACCACTGAAATAATTCATTTCATTAGGATAGCGACAAAAGTAAATGAGAATAGTCGAATAGATTTCCAAAAATAAAAAAAAGGTTATTTATTACTTATAAAATGTTAAAATAAAAAACAAAATTGTCGTGCTACAAATATATTTTTTATAATAGAAAATTTAAAATTATAGTGAGTGTTGACTTACTTATGGCGTTCAATGTATTTCTTTTGTACACTTTATTTCAATCATACTTTTTGAAAAATTGCCCCATATTTTTTACTCCCTTATTCTATAATAGAAAATTTAAAATTATAGTTAGTGTTGACTTACTAATGGCACTCAATGTATTTCTTTTGTATACTTTATTTCAATCATACTTTTTGAAAAATTGCCTTATATTTTTTACTCCCTTATTCTATAATAGAAAATTTAAAATTGTAGTGAGTCTTGATTCACTTATGGCGCTCAGTTTATTTCTTTTATACACTTTATTTCAATCATACTGTTTATTTGAAACATAGCGTCATTTTTTTTACTCCCTTATTCTATAATAGAAAATTTAAAATTATATTGAGTGTTGGCTTACTTATGGCGCTCAGTTTATTTCTTTTGTACACTTTATTGCAATCATACTGTTTATTTGAAACATACCGTCATATTTTTTTACTCCCGTATTCTATAATAGAAAATTTCAAATTATATTGGGTGTTGACTTACTAATGGCGCTCAATGTATTTCTTTTGTGCACTTTATTTCAATCATATTGTTTATTTGAAACATAGCGTCATATTTTTTTACTCCCGTATTCTATAATAGAAAATTTAAAATTATATTGAGTGTTGACTTACTTATGGCGCTCAGTTTATTTCTTTTGTACACTTTATTTCAATCATACTGTTTATTTGAAACATAGCGTCATATTTTTTTACTCCCGTATTCTATAATAGAAAATTTCAAATTATATTGGGTGTTGACTTACTAATGGCGCTCAATGTATTTCTTTTGTGCACTTAATTTCAATCATATTGTTTATTTGAAACATAGCGTCATATTTTTTTACTCCCTTATTCTATGTCATTGTATGGGGGAGATATGCTAGTAGCTATGTGCGTTGAAATTTTAATCATTAAAGACAGAAAAAAAAAGAAATAGGCCAAAACTATATCCTCAAAACTCAATAATACGAATCTTCTTATCATTTTTACTTTTCCTTTGTGTGAATGTTTTAATTTTTATGTACAACACACAAGCATTTGTATAAGAGTGACGTTATTTTTTGAAAATTATTGCCTGTGGTCTCTATTTATTTCTTCTTAATGCTTTCACAGCACGCTTTCTTTTGTTATGTTCTATGGTACTCAACTAAAAATAATTTAGAAACACTTCCACCATACGGAATTCAAACACTAAAAAACACTATTATTTTGTTTGCTTTCGAATAACACTCTTATAATTAAAATTTGATTACATTTTTTGGTGGCAGTTGATTAAAATTTCATATAAGATTAGTAAATAATAATAAAAAAAATTATAGCGTTGGTACTTCAATTGTTGTGAAAGGTCAGTTTGATTTAAACAAACCATAAAAAATATTGTTATCGCTCTTATAAGACTTTATTAAATACAATATTGATAAATATAAACAGTGAAGTGGACATTTAAGTGAAATTCTGGAGGCATTTTAAATAGCCAGATTATTAAAAAATAAAAAAAAACGTGAGTAAATTGTACTTGTAAACTGTGGCTGGCAAACGAACTTTAATTGAGTAGACCACTGGCAGAATAGGTATTACCGTAGCCAACCACCAATCAATATTTTAATATTTTATTTAAAAGGAGATCCTTTAAACATAATCAATCCATCCAAATGTTGTACAAATAAATAATTATTTTCATTCTCTTTATTAAACTGTGTATCTAACGTAAGAATGTTAATATTTTGTGCTACAAAAACATCTCTGAAGCTCTTCTGATTGTTAGACACAATATGTGCATCAATAATGTCCTCCTGCGGACATGTATTAAATAATATTTTTCCAATTTTTATTTGATAAAGTCGTAAATTTAATTTATTAAGCCTAGTTACGATGTACAAGAAAGAAAAAAAAATAGGCTTCCAAACCCACTTGGATCAGTGAACATAATCTCATTGTTTTAAAAGAATGAACGTAACAATGGTAATATAAATCGATGTGGAACCAAAACTAAGACCACCAGGGAGATAGTTTCCCAGGAGTATCATATGGAAAGACCTGAATGTGTTCCAAAATTAGACACATAGTCACTGTTAATATATTTTGAGATTTGATGTACATGTGTAACCTTTCAACGTTTTCAGAAGTTTGGCCAGCTATGGTAAGCTGTTTTGTGAGTACCTTACCTATAAAGAGGCTTTCTACAAAAGAGATGATTTAAAAGGGCCAGTCTTCTTACATGAATACCGCTAAAGTGGTTAACCTTTCAACGTTCTCAGAAGTTTGGCCAGCTATGGTAAGCTGTTTCGTGAGTACCTATAAAGAGGCCTTCTACAAAAGAGATGATTTAAAAGGGCCAGTCTTTTTACCGCTGAAGTGGTAACTAGTAATCGACCATATGCCGCTTCTATGAAAAAATGGTCTCTTTGTAACAAAAAGCAGCCAAAACTAGCGCGTTATAAAATTCTGTCCTATTGCCATACCATTCAGTCTGCTTTAAGTTTTGTAGTGTTCTTTTTTTCTTAGGTTAGGTTAGAGGACGTGCACCTGTCGGTCAAGACAAGCACAGTACCCGGATGTCGAAATTGACCCATTGTACATTGTCCTTAGGGGAGGAAGGAAATAGGGGATATAGGAATGTAGGTAAGGGGAGGGAGAATGGGAAACGGAGGAATTACATAAAAAGAAACAGACACAAAACAAAAGAGGTTGAGAGTGCGACTACACTTATGAAACCTTCTAGCACCTCTCAACCAGCCCAAGCTGCTAATGAATCTGTGGAGAGCCTTGATGTCGGCTCTCGACACAGAACTCAAGCTCTCAAAGAAGGCCCTGCCAAGGGTTCTCAACCTCAACCTACCAAGGGCTGGGCAGTTGCAGAGGAGATGTTCGACAGTCTCCAGCTCCTCCTCATCGCAACATACCCTGCAATAGTCCGGCTGGGATCTGTTCCAGATCCCCATCAGCGACCTAATCTCGCAGTGCCCCGTGTTAAAACAGGCAACCAACCTTAAGCTGGCCTTAACCAAGCCCAGCATCCACTTTGTTCTCTTGCTGTCCACAGCAGGCCATAGGCGCCTAGAAACAGAACAACCCGATCCGTTCCCCCTACGCCTCTGCTCTTCCCTCCTGACCCATCCATCGATGAGGCCATAGAGGTGGCAGACTGAGGGTCAGGACCAACTGTCAAATCGCCACCTGAAAGCGAACCTAACCTAGCGAGGACATCCGCAGTCTACTGTGACCCGGAACCCAGCATAGACGGATACGATCCGGTCAAAAACTCCTCAAAGTATGGATCTTAAGTCAAAAAAATCTCAAGGGCTAAACTTTAATGTACCAATCGTTGCTGAAATCATTAAAATCGACGCATTTATGCAGTGGCAGGCTTGAATTTAAGATCAGGGAATTAGGGAATTGTTTGCTATAAAATGGTTTTCTATATTCAGATTAGATCACGAGAAATATTGTGCTGCATTAAGTTAAATCTAGGCCATATATTTTGGTCGTGAAACATTTCAGAGAATGCTGAAAATTAGCATGTAGTATACACTTGACTTTAATGGAATCAATTTTTTTGTGTTAAATATCATTTCATGTACGTATTTCATGTACATCTTCGAATAATTTAGTTTCACAAGATATTGTATACGAAAGGTAGCGAAAGGTTAAATGATAAAATGGTAGATAAATTATAAACAAAATCTTGAATTTAATTGTTTTGATTTCTTCATGAAATATGTTTATTTATTGAGAATATTTGCGCAAATAAAAAACAAAATTATTGTATTTAGAGGATATGAATTTATTTACTTTATAAAATGTAAATATTTTTAAGTTTAAATAAATTATGCAATACTTGTACGTGATGTAACAATTTAATATTTAAAACCTTTTTTTTTTAATTTACACCTTTACGTTACGTTTCCTTAAAAGTATATGTACTTACGATTTTCTTTTTAAAAATTATCATCCATTTTATTCGTTTTGAAAACATTTTATTAACACTAACTAAACTCTTACCAAACATTTTTAGTTTCCTTATAGATAGCACAACATCAACTCTACTGTCACAAGACGACGATACGTCACGAACAGCTCAAATTGTAAATCATCACAATTTTACAAAACCGAATCATTACCACAACAATAATAATAATTTTAGAGATCCTAACAAATCAGCATCAATGCAAATGACGGAATTGGCACCATTCGAAGAACCACCAGAAGTCGAATTAAATGCCCCAAGTGATTATTACGAGAAACATGAGCAAAATCCCTCCTTATTCTTTGAAGATGGCATACGATCTATTGATTTTGTTCTGGTGTATAACCTGCATCCACAACAAGCAATTGAAGAGGAAAACATAGAGAAACGTCGTGTTTTTGAGGCTAACTTAGAAGCAGAAGGTTTGGAACTTGAACGAACATCAAAGGAAAAAGAGCACATATTTTTTGTAAAGGTATTAAGATTTAAGAAAAAAAAAGAAAGAAGAAAGTCTGTATTATCATTAACTCCTTATAATTTTTATCTTTTCTGCTATAGATCCATGCTCCTGTGGAGGTTTTAAGACGTTATGCAGAAATTTTGAAATTACGTATGCCCATGAAGGAGGTAATATTCGCTTTGTATTCGTTTATAATTAAGGTGTAGTAAAAAGAAATCTATTATTTGGGGAATGTACAGTAAAACCCTGCTTAAGGCGGGGGATACTTTCCAATAAGTGGCAGCCCTAAATGAAACAGCATTAAATGAGGCAGCTGAATACGTATTTATGTAAATAGATTACAACTTTGGAAAATACCGTTGGAATCTTTATTCTGGAGAGGTTAAAGAAAGAGCGTTGAAAAGGATACATAGTACACACCGTCGCTATATAGTGCACCTCAAGTATCAACACAATGCGAAATTTAGAGAATCCCAATACTGCCGCGTAATACTGAAACAACTTTAAGCAGGACAGCGTTTCGCGGGGTCTTACTGTATTTAGAGTTATTGTTGCATAATGAAACACTCAAAATGGAACTTAGAACTTTGAATACGTAACAAGCTTTTTATATCTGGCCTCTGGGTTTCTGAAATTGATCGATGACATACAACAAGATTGCATTTCTATATTCTGTGCCTAGAAGACATTATTCACGTTAAAATGAGTTTGAAGCATATCTGAAAAAAACTAGGAAAATAAGTCCAAATGGTTGAGGATATAGTGAACTTTATAAAATTTTAACGCTTAAAATATGTAAGCAGGTCGGCAGAAGAATGTAAAAGTGAATACAAATTAACAATATTAAGAACACTAGATGATAGAGACCAGCCGTACACAATTATTATCACTTTCAGAAATGCGTTTGTTTTATTGACAATTTATTGAAATTCAGCAATGATTCCCAGATAGAAATTAAAGGGTTTATTGTGCTCACTCGCATGGAACCAGTATATGAAATGTTCCTTTTAATGATTTAAAATGTTGTTTTTTTTGTACAAAGTTCAGGTTCTAGGCAAATGACTGTAAAGGAATTGAAGAATATCGGTAAAATATAGCAAATTTTCTAGCAATTTTTCTCATTAAGTATCACTGGAGTGAGGACGAGTTGCCCTCAGGCTGCTCTTGACTACTGTGCTCTGCCTAACTCCGCTTGACGTGTATGTCAAATGGTGTGCAGCGCATAGTGCCATACGCCTGAGGGAATCGGGATGCTGGAAACAGCGTTCGATAGGTTACTCCAGAGTTCTGAATGTCGTCTTTCCTGACGGAAGATATGCCACTGATTATATTGTGCCTTTGGTTATGTTCCTGCCTTGTTTAAGGATACTTATACCGGATAGGGCACAATGGAATGGTAGGCTACTCCAGGGGCAGAGTGGTATACCCATTTTCACAGTTGGGTCTAAGTTAAGTGGACGTACAGGTGCTGGGGTTTTCTGTAGGGAACTCGGTCTTGAACTCCACTTTAGGTTGAATGATGACTGCAGCGTTTTTCAGGCCAGAGATTTAAACACTTTTGAAGGCTATTTAGGCCACAGCTGGTGGCCCAGCTTCGGATACCGAATCTTACATGATCTTCGTTGACAGTCAGGCTGCCTTTAGGGCCATTACGTTGGTTTGGTGCATATCATGGCTTGTTCGCGACTGCAAAGAGTCGTTGAGGTCTTTTGGATCAGACTGTATCCGTCCATGCTGGGTTCTGGCTCATAGAGGAATACTGGGCAATGAGACGGATGAGGCCAGGTTGGCTTTCAGGGAGCGATTTGATAGTTGGTCCTGACCCCCCACTTTGCCACCTCTATGGCCTCATCAATGGATGGGTCGTGGAGAAAGAGCTGAGGCGTTGGGGAAACGAATCGGGTTGTTTTGTTTCTAGGTGTCTATGGCCTGCTGTAGACAGTAAGAGACAGTAAGGTTGGATGCTGATCTTGGATAATGATTAGATCGCGGACTATTGCAGGGCATATTGCAGAGGAGTTGGAGACTATCGAACACCTCCTCTGTAACTGCCCAGCCCTTGGTAGGTTGAGATTGAGGACCCTTGGCAGGCCCTTCTTTGGGAGCTTGAATTCAGTATCGAGAGCCAACATCAAGGCTATCCACAGATTCGTTAGTGGCTTAGGCTAATTGCGTTTCACCCGTGGCATCACAACGGGCCGCTATGCGTGCTCAAGTGAGGTTTGTGATATCAGACCTACCACTACGACCTAACCTAGGCTAATTGAGAGGTGCTGCGACTTCATCGGTATAGTGTGATTCCTCCGCTTCCCACTCCACCCATTTCCTACATACACTCTGTTCATCCTGTCGCCTCTATTATCATTCCCTCCTTTAGGTCGTTGTACAATGGGTCAATTCGACCTCCGGGGACTGTACTTGTCTTGATTGACAGGTACACGTCCTCCAACCTGACTTAACCTACTAGCAAATCAACGAAATGTTATAAGAATTCATTATCTATTAAACGCTTAATGGATTTCTTTTTACTATACCTTACATTTTTTTTTATTTGTTTCAAAATTTTTTTATTTATTGTTTTTTATATACGGTCCGGTCCATATTTGACCCTTTTTTATAAAATTTGTTTTTTTATTTATATTTTTGTTTTTTATATAATTTTATTATTTTTTAATTATAGTTAATGTGCAACGTGAATAAGTTATCGAAATATAATCGGCTACATAGTGTAGTAAATAATCTGACACGAAAGGTCTGGTCTGAAACATAGTTTTATAATTTCTAATGACAAAAAAGGCCAATAAGAAGTTTGATACCTTGACATGGACATAAAATCAAACCAAAATTTTCCATTTTTGTTTCTTTAACCTTTAAAAGAATTTTGGTTTTTTGTTAAATTACACTTTATTTGCTAATAACACTTACTTGTTTCGCTTTAATTGGCATGAGAATTTTGAAGATGTTTTTTGTTTTGTTCTTTCTTTTTTTTCACTTGTTTTTGCTATGAATTTTTATGTTTGGTCACTCTATTCTTTTCATACTTCTCCTTTAGATACCTGGCATGTCAGTAGTGAATCGTTCTACCCGCAGTGTATTTTCTAGTCTGAAAGGTGTTTTTACCTTTTTCATGAAACACATCTACGTTGATGAACGTAATTTTCCACGGCGCGCACAGCGTTTTACTGCCATCTACAGTCGTGATAAGGAATATTTGTAAGTATTTATTGTTTACTTTAGAAATATCATTTAAATCTAATGCCATTATGCCTTTCAGATTTGATATACGTCAAGAAAACTTTTTCACACCAGCCGTACGTTCACGTATTGTACAATTCATATTGGATCGCCAGCGTTTTACACCAAAAACTAAAAATGATATGGCATTCGGTATAGAACGCTTAATTGCAGAAAATGCCTACTGTGCTGCCTATCCTTTACATGATGTAAGTATCACGTACCAGAACCAGTACTAAGAATGTGTCCATTTCGAAATTATGTTCATTTCCTTAGGGTGAAATTACGGAGAGGCATACAATGCGTAATGTTTTAAGTACTCATTGGGCGTGTGTAGGCAAATGGTATCGCTATCAGCCTTTGGATTATATTAAGGAATACTTTGGTGTTAAAATTGGTTTATATTTTGCTTGGTTGGGTTTCTATACCTTACATGTTGTTATTGGCTTCCGTGGTAGGAGTAATTTGTTTCCTATATTCTTGGTTTACTTTAAAAGACTATGTACCTGTGTAAGTTTTTTTCTTTTCTTTATATAACAGAGTTACGTTTATTAATTAAAGCAATTTGTTTTTTTTTTTGTTTCTTTTTAATTTTTAGTAAAGAGCTGTGTGAACAATCTCATAAGACTATAACGATGTGCCCTTTATGTGATTGGTGTGATTTTTGGGACTTGAAAGAGACATGTTTTTATGCCAAAATATCCTATTTAATTGATAATCCTAGTACGGTATTTTTTACCGTATTTATGTCCTTTTGGGCTACACTCTTCCTTGAACTATGGAAACGTTATTCGGCCGAAATAACACATCGTTGGGATTTGACTGGTTTCGATGTACACGAAGAACATCCCAGACCTCAGTATTTGGCACGTTTACAACATTTGCCTAATACCCGCACCGATTATGTTACGAATATGAAAGAGCCTACGGTATCTTTTTGGCGTATGAAATTACCGGCTGCTGTGTTTAGTTTCTCAGTGGTGCTTTTACTTATTGTTTTAGCCTTTGTTGCTTTACTGGCTGTGGTTGTATATCGTATGTCTATTATGGCTGCTTTGAAATTGCGTGACAGCCCTATGAATACCTCGGAAGCTATTATGTTTGCTACCGCTTCTGCGGCCTTTGTTAATTTATGCCTACTGTATGTACTTAATTATGTAAGTAAAGCCTAAATGTAATGTATTTGTAAATTTTATTTAATGTTTTGTTGTTTTATTTTTCAGTTGTATTACCATTTAGCCGAATATCTTACCGAACTGGAACTGTGGCGCACCCAAACACAGTTTGATGATTCTTTGACTTTAAAAATTTATCTTTTACAGTTTGTAAACTATTATTCTTCCATATTTTATATAGCCTTCTTTAAAGGCAAATTTGTAGGACATCCAGGAGACTATAATAAAATATTTGACTACAGGCAAGAAGAGGTAATTTGAAATTCTTTGATACATACATACATATGTTCAATTATTTATTATTTTTTTCCGATTAAAGTGTTCCTCTGGTGGCTGTTTAACCGAATTGTGTATACAATTGGCCATTATAATGATTGGCAAACAGGCTTTTAATTCGATTTGCGAAGTTATAATGCCTAAAATATGGCGTAAAATAATGGCTTTTAAAGGTGGGCATTGTACAATTGTTTAAAGCTAAAGAACCTGGCCATCATAAGGATACCGAAAGATGGTGGCGAGATTTGAAATTATTAGATTGGGGCCCAAGATCATTATTTCCAGAATATTTAGAAATGGGTTTGTATTTTTGTAATTAAGAAAACTTTCAAAGAAAATTATTTTTATTAACAGTTTTAATATTTAGTTTTACAATATGGCTTTGTAACCATTTTTGTGGCCGCCTTTCCTTTGGCTCCCTTTTTTGCTTTGCTTAATAATATATTGGAAATGCGTTTGGATGCTAAAAAGTTATTGACTCACCATCGAAGGCCTGTATCGCAAAGAGTTAGAGACATAGGCGTTTGGTATCGCATACTAGACTGTATTGGCAAATTAAGCGTCATAACGAATGTAAGTTTTTGTTTTTTTTTATTTAAAATATTAAAAAATAAAAGAAAAACTGAATATTAATATGAAATATATAAACTTTTAAAGGGTTTTATTATAGCTTTCACTTCGGATATGATACCCCGTTGGGTTTATCGTAGTATGGACATATCCAATGGTACTCTACATGGTTACTTAGACTTTACCTTATCGGAGTTTAGGGTTGCAGATTCTAAAAATTTAACAGCCTTAGCTGCAAAACATCATTCAAATGTTACTACATGCCAGTAAATAAATCAATAAAATTTTTTTTTTCTTTTTTTATTTATCTTTTGGAAAAATGATATTTTATTTTACTTTAATATCCTACTTGCAGATATGCGGATTATCGTGAACCACCTACCTCAGCACACCCATATTATTTAAGCAGTACATTTTATGTTATATTGGCTTGTCGTTTGGGTTTTGTTGTTGTCTTTGAGGTAAGTTTTTCATCAAATAATTTTATTTTTATTTTTTTTTTTTCATTTCAATTTCATTTTGTTGCAAAAAAAAAAAAAAGTAAACGAACATCAAAATTTTTAAGTTTTTGTATCCTTAAGTCTCTTAGTGTGGTTGTTATAAATCATTAATTGCATTGTTTAGACCATGTTACTCTATATTAAACCTTAACATGTTGAAACATTCCCGAGGCTTCTACAATACTATCCTGTAGAACTTGATTCTCTTGTCGTTGTATCTTTAAAAATTTACATAACCAGTATATGGCAAAAGTAAACATAACATTAAACACTGAAAATATAAATAAATTAGTTTTCTTTTGCTGGTAAATGAATAAAATTGTAATCTACTTACTGATAAATATGCCAAACATTATGCTACGAACTATACGTTTATCTGTGGCCGCATCAATTTCATTGTATTTCATTTCCATAAATATGTACGTGGTTATTTCGACCAATACCGAAATGATTGTATTTATAAGCCAGGGTGCTATGCAAATGGTACGCTTCTGTAAGGAGAGAATAGTGTTTGGTTAGTTATGTTATGGGCCTTTAAGTCTAGTTTAAGTTTTATGTGTAAAAGCTTTACTAATTCCTTTGAAATTCTTAATTCTCTTAAAAATGAACACAAATACTGGAATTTCAGTCATTCATTCTGTTATATCTGTCATAGTATATAACTTCGCTTCAGATTTTCCATATAATTGGTGTCGCATTATATACACTTATATTGACAGTATAGGCAATAATTATTGGAAGTTGTTGGAAGTTTAATTATCAAATAAATTAGAAGGATTTTACATTATGATCTAAAAGAATCTTCTACACTGATTTGGGTTAGTGTTTTGAATCCACTTGGTGAAGCTAGGAATATATAACCCCTTTCTGGCCGATGAACTTAGTTCATCTAATCCCTTAATTTCTTTTGTAATTTAAATAAATTCTATATTGTAATAATATAATAATTCTATATTGAAGTCGCCAAAGACTCTGAAAGTAAAAATTGCCATGAAAAGCTTCTCAAAAATCTGTCGTTCGGAGTCAACTTTAAACTGCAGGTCCCGCCACTCATGTATAAAATTAACGCTTACAACATAAGTGATGTGAGAAGCTAGCTCGTAATCCTGGCTGAAGGGTTGTAATGACCAATTATGTATGTATATATATTATAAACCGCTTCAATTGCTTCCATCTACTACGGGCCTTTTGTAGGAATATATCAGAACAAAACCTGTTTAATTTAATAGTAGAATGGCATAGTGCTCTTACGAGCAAATTCGTCCACTTTCTCAGTTCGATTGTAGCATTAATTGTCACTTGCATCGCGTGACTAGTTTCGAGGAAAACGTAACTGGTATTAGAATCTGAAACAATCTCTTGGTTATGGGACAAAGATTCAGCTATCCAAGTCGCCGTAGTCTAGTAGGATAGTGTGTTGGCTTATTAGGCGTAAAGCCAGGTTTCAGGGCCCCAGGCCAGACATCAAAACAAAATTACAAAAAGTATTTCTTCGGTGATTTTTTCTCAAAAGATTTCTGGCAAAAACTCTAAGAGTAAATAAAAATTGCCATGAAATGTTTCCCAAAAAAATCTGTCATTCGGAGTTGGCTTTAAACTGTAGGTCCCGCTACTCATGTATAAAATTAACACACACAACATAAGTGGTGTGAGGAGCTAGGCCGTAATCCTGACTTAAGGATTGTAATGGTCAATAATGTACTTCGATAACAATGTATCGATTGCATCCCTAGTCAGATCAGATATTGCTTACAAGATTGTCAGGAAAACGAGCTAAAAATTTCTTTCAATCATGAGAATTACCATCTTTGGCCTGACAACATTGTCAGAACATGCATTCACCATGTAAATGACATTTAATGTATCATTATCAGACGTTTAAATTTAATTTTTATTGTTAAAAAATTAGCGAAATTGGACTGCTGTCATTATTGCACCCCAAATAGTACTACAGTATTCGGGTAGTGCAAGAGACAATCTAAGATTCAACTGCATAAGTCCTAGTCATTAACTTTTCACGGTAACACCAATATCACAAAGATTTCTGTGTGTGATCAAGATCATGATCAATAAAATACAATATTTTGGGCTTTGACTTAAAGCCTTCTTGACCCATTCCCATAACATAATTGGTCATTACAACTCTTTGGTCATGATTACAGCCGTGTTTCTCGTACTACTTATGTTGTGAGTGTTAATTTCTATGCATGAATGGCGGGACATTCCAATTAACAGATTTTTAAGAAACTTTTCATGACAATTTTTTTTTACCTCAGAGTTTTTGCCAGAAATCTATTTGGAGTAAGTCGCCGAAGAAATATTTTTTCATATTTCGTTTTGTGGTTACTGATTGAAGGGTTGTAATGACCAATTATGTATGTATGTTTGTATATTATAAATCAGTTATTTCGTGTTTCAATTTTCACTATATTTCTATATTTAAAGTATTCTTTCCTTCTTAAAATTAAATTCAAGTTCTTTTTTATTGTTTGTTTGTTTATTCACCACCTTACCTTTCTAATACCATCAATTAGAAGAGCTGCCAGTACGAAATTAATCAACGATTTAATCCATAAAATTATCGACATGACAACATAAAATGCATCTGGAAAATTATGCAATAAAACATAATCAACTGAAATGAAAAGAAATGAAATCATTTAAACATATTCGGATCTCAACAAAATATGTATAAAAGCAATTCCTATGTTTTTTTATGACATTTTCTTCTTATTCGAGTTTCTTTAGTAGTTTAGAGCATCTTCAACTAGCCTTCATTTTCTGTTTAAATTTTTACGCTCTACCGGTAGTCTCCGACTTACGACCTTTCTCCTTACGACTATACGCACTAACGACCATTTCTTTTTAAATTTTTTCATAAAAAATACTTAAAGAAGGCAAATATATAGTTGCGGGGAATCCTTAAAATACATTATTTTTAATAAAGTTCGAATTATATGGATTTTGGGGTAGTTCCATATCTCATGACCCTCAAAGTTAGTAGTACAACATGTAATTTTTTTTTTAATTTTATTTTTATATGAAATTCGACTTGCGACAGATGACCAGTTACCTATCTCGGTTGTAAGTCGGGGTAGAGTCTGTTCCTGACCAGTAACAAATTGAGTGTTGTTTATTCATTTTTAGTTTAAATCAAGTTTAACTGCATATTCAAATAACTAGTGGCTAGAAAACAGATGGGGGCGAATGGCTAAATAGCTAAGGCAACTTCAAGACATTGATTAAAGTCATAAACATCTGTCGTAGCATGAGTAATAATGAAGTTATCTTTACATTCGATTCTATAAAAAATTGTTTAGGGGGCATAATAGTGAGATTTTCGAAGGCTAAGCAATTTAGATGGAATATTATTTTAACCGTTTGACTGCTAAGCGATTCTGGTGATAACGTTCGATAACTGCTCGAAAACTACAATTAATTATTATACAAAATTCTAATAACCCATGTATAAAGACTTATAGTGCCTTCTCGTCTTTTAAATTTAGTTTAGCTTTTTGTCTAAATTTTTACACTGAAATTCGCAGCGCAAATGCGATTTTCGTAACAAATTAATGCAGCGCTTTCTTTTGCGCCGCGTATCAGTCAAACGGGTAACAAAATATGCGGTCTAATGATAGTTCTCAATATGATTATGTGGCACCATTAGTTTTATACTGAAGAGTAAGGGTGTAGTTTCTTTTCTGTCTTAAATTTGAAAAGTTTTGTTTGTTAAAACATTCGCTGCCAAGGATGAGTATACTCGTTTTTGACAAAGCATCCCGCAATGCCCTGCATGTTATAATATATTTAAAGTTTTAAAGTAGGACGAGTATACATGCCTTTGACAGGGTATCCCGCACTGCCAATATAATAATATATTTAAAGTAGGACGAGTATAATCGTCTCGGCAGTGCGGGATATCCTGTCAAAGACGATTATACTCGTCTTGACGGTGCGAGATATCCTGTCGAAGACGAATATACTCGTCTTGATAGTGCGGGATATCCTGTCAAAGACGAGTATACTCGTCTTGATAGTGCGGGATATACTGTCAAAGACAAGTATACCCGTCCTACTTTAAATATATTATAACATTCAGTCTTTTGAATTAGCCAATTTTTTTTTTTGCCAATCGATAATAGTGAATTTCTAAGTGTTGCCAATTTTCGCAATGAGTCTCATTTTATTCCATTTTCTTTATTTTATCCATCTGCGTGATTTATTATTTGTGTTTCTACTAAAACGTATGCAAATACGAAAGAGGATATCGAGTCCTTCGGCCTATTCTTCCTATTGCCAACGACGAGTATACTCGTCTTTGGTTTTCTGCTCGTAAATGATTATGTAGGATAATATATGTGCTCTTACCAAGAAATAACAGGGTTTTGGTAAACAATAACACATACATACATACATAATAGGTCATTACAACCCTCCAGTCAGGATTATTGACCTAGTCTCCTACACCACTTATGTTGTGTGTGTTAACTTGATAAATAAGTGGTAGGACCTACAGTTTAAAGTCGACTCCGAACGACAGATTTTTGCTAACTTTTCATGGCAATTTTATTTACTCTCAGAGTTTTTGCCAGCAATCTGCTGAGAGGAGGAAATCGCCGAAGAAATATTTTCTTCATATTCTTGTTCTGATGTCTGACCTGTAGTTTAGACACGGGTCTTACGCCTAATAAGCTAAAACACCAGCTATGTATTAGACTACGAAGGCTTCATAATTTAGAATTCAGTAGAATTAATTACAAATATAACGGCTTACTCCTTACTTAGAATAAGAATATCCGTTTGAAAGAAACACTTACCAACCGATGTTATCATATTGCTTAAAGGATCAATAATTTTAACATTTTCATGTGACGCTATTGCCCAATTTGTTAAATTAAAATAATCTCTGTATAGATAATAGGTGCATAATATCAAAGCGGTAATCGAAAATAGTATATCAAGAGCAGCTATGCTAAAACCAATCGTACGTAGATTTAAACAGCAAGGAAAAGCGTTTCATTTTGACTTTTTTTCTTGTCTTCTAATTATTATTAATTTTTATTTATAATTTTTTTATAATGTAATGTAATGTAATATTTTATTTTATTTTAATCGTTTTTATTTTTTTGTTATTTTGTCTGTCTATAGGATGTTATCAGTTTCACGTTTTTTGAACTACTAAAAATTTTTATCCATCAATACTTTTCAAAAACTTCTATTCTAATATCTGTCCATCACTCAAACAGTGGCCCATTGACATTTTCCCTTTTCTTTCTTTCATGCGAAGTGCAGTATTTGCGACTGCATTATGTGCGAAAATAGTTTTAATTATTTTCGTTCTTTTTCATTTTTTTTTGTATTTTTCATTGTTTTTCTCCTTTTTTTTGTAAAACAACATAAATTGCATTTAGTGAGAGCGCGGTGTGTAAGTAAGAAAATAGACCTTTTTTTGCAGTTTAGTAGTGCATTGATCTGTGACATAAAAAAATGTTTCAATAGAAAAATGAAAGAGAGAGAGAGAGAGACGGAGGTGAGAAAAAAAACATCGTAAATAAACGGCGTGAATATTGAAAGTGTTCTTTATGTAGTTTTTGTTTTTCCATCATTATGTTGTTGTCGTTGTTAATAAGAGTGAGCATAGTTTTGCTCAAAATTTAATTGACCTCATTTTGTGGGTCTTCATTATAACCCTAATCCCACAAGAGATTGGGGTCTTTTAATTGTAGCCTACGTACGTACATATAAATTGTTCATATGTATGACAGTGTAATTACAATTTAAGACACAAATATTCTATTGAATCCAAAACAATGTCGCAGAGAGGTTATAGGTGAAGCAATGCAACATAATGGAAATATATTTCATATCCTTAAAGATTATCAAAGGTAATCCTGATTTTACGCATAGAATTTCAATGTAAAAATTTAATCAAAAAACTAAAATAAAATCAAAAGACAAGAAGACCCTATAAATCTTTATACATGGGTTATTAGGATTTTGTAGATTTTTTTTTATTATAATAATTAATTGTAGTTTTCGAGCAGTTATCGAACGTTATCACCAGAATCGCTTTGCAGTCAAACGGTTAAAAAACAAATTTTTCGTTGAAACCACAGTCCATGGTAGATTTCTAGAATTTTAATTTTAAAAATGAATTTATGTAAGTACTCGTTTAATAGCTAAGCTAAACTATTTATAAAATAAATCAATTGAAATGAATTAAAATGCATTCCCCGCCAAAGGCAACGTCATTTAATGCCTGGTATGCGTAATAAAAATTTCCAATTAAGCTCTTGGAACTTGTTTCGTTCCAGCCATAAGTTATGCAGTCTTGTTCTTATTGAGCTGCGATCTATTTTGCCAAGTCACTCAACAAGTTGTTTTCGCTTCCATCTACTATGGGCCTTTTGTAGGAATGTGTCAGAATAAAAACTGCATAATATCAATATGCCAATGACATGCTGCTCTTAAAAGCAAATTCGTATACTTTCTCAGTTCATTTGTAGCATTAATTTTCACTTACATGAGTAGCTTCAAGCTAAACGCAACTGGTGTTCGAATCTGAATCAACTCTTGATTATGGTCTAGTATGTAGTGTGTTGGCTTACTAGACGTAAAGCCTCGGTCCAAATCCCAGGTCAGATGAAAATATTTCTTCGACTTCGACTTTCTCTCAGAAGATTTATCGCAAAAACTTTGACTGTGAAATAAAATTATCATGGAAAGTTTCTCAAAAATCTGTCATTCGGAGTCGATATTAAACTGTAGGTCCCGCCACTCCATATATAAAATTAACACACACACACACACACACAACATGAGTGGTGTTGAGAAGCTAGGCCGAAATTCAAACTGAAGGGCCAATTATACCGGGTTATCCATTTCGTGGTTTCAAAAGTAAACGTAAATAAAACGCATATAAAATAGTTGTTTTTCATGGTATTTCTGTTTTATTGTAAAGTTTGAACGTTGACATTATGTGTAAAGCACTACATCATTTAAATGACCTCCACGTGAAGTGTTACAACCATTGATTCTTTTGAGATAATTTTCGTCCACTTTTTGGCACATATGGAGCGGTATCTCAGCCATAACTATAAGAATGTTGGTTTTTAAGTCCCGTAAAGTTGAAGGTTTATCTGCATAAACACGGTCTTTCACAAAAAAGTCTAATCTTGGTGGCCAGCTGATATCGCCACGGCGAGAAAATACGCGGTCAGGAAATCTCTCTTGCAGTAAAGCCATATTCGCTCGAGTTGTGTGGCATGTGGTACCGTCTTGTTGAAACCACATATTCTCCAAATCGTATTCTTCAATAGCAGGCAAAAAAAAAGTCGGTTATCATACAACCATAACGTTCCGAATTGGTGGTGAAAGTCGTTCCGAAGAAGTAAGATCCAAACACACCTTCGGACCAAATAGCGCACCAAACAGTGATTTTTTCTGGATGTAATGGTCTCTCTTCAATTATTTGAGGATTCTCAGAACCCCCAAATACGACAGTTTTGTTTATTAACATACCCACCGAGTATGAAATGTGCTTCATCGTTGAAGAAAATTTTGTTCGAAAAGTTGCCGGTACGTGGCTGCGGCAGAATCACCATTTTTGTAGTAGGTTTTGATAATCTTTATGCATTGCGTGATAGTTAAGCGATCCATTTTCGTCAACGTCAGATTTTCAATTGAAAAGAAAAAAATTTGGTTTCACAACTTAGTTTGACAGATTTCGAGTTCCAGTACCATACTTTTAAAACCACGAAATGGATAGCCCTTTATATGTATGTATCCAGCTATTCATTTGTGTTTATATTTAACATAATCGGGTTGCTTATATAAGTTATACATTGTATATACTAGTCAATTCATGTAATTTGATGTAGAATTAAAATTGCGAGTAATCTGCAGTTATTGTTTTATGACCATTAAAAGCCTTGAAATTTAAGTAATTGAGTTTACTTACTAAGAGATACTGATTATTAAAGTTACCTTTTTACTACACCTAATATTTCTGTTCTCCTTACAAATATTCAACATGGAATTCAATATGGCTTCATAAACAATTAAACAATTTGTTCCGATGAAAGCAGGTTAATACTCATGCTACTTACAGTCCGTCAGCTAAACATTAATAACATTGAAATTTGTTCCATTTACAATTTCTTTATTTCTTTAATTTTTATTTTTCTTTTGAAAACATTTAAAAAAAAATATTATTTTTCTTCTGTATTGTTGCAGAATTTTGTTGCTTTGGTAATGATATTAGTCAGATGGTGTATACCCGATATGAGTGTTGATCTAAGAGATCAAATACGGCGAGAAGTCTATATAACAAATGAAATAATTATCGAACAAGAAGCCAGACGCGCTAGATTTGGTAAGTAAATGGAATTCAGAAAGTAGATTTTATTTTAAGAGGATTTTTTTTTTCTTTTGTTTCAGAACGTTCTAAACGCAGCTCTTCAGTGCGTTTGCAGGACTCGGCATCGGTTACACCGGATGCAAATGATCGTTTCATAAAAGTAGAACAACTGCTGTGCAATAATTTATCACAATCTCAAATGGATTTAATAATACATGGTGATAGCGCCATTCAAGGCGAGACTTGTTAAAAGCTGTCGAAATTTAAATTAATTTTAAGCAACAAAGACTTTATAGAATATTTATTTTTGTAATTAATTCAATTCAAATTATTTTGTTTTTTTTTTATTTTTATTTTTGCATTTTATAAGACACAAAAAATCATTGTAAAGAATCTTTACAACGGGGCAATATACATTTTGTTTTAAGTTATTCAAGCTCTCTAATTTTCTTTAAATTTATATTTTTTGAATAATTTTCTTTATGTGATATTTATTTCATAATTTATATTTGTTTATAAAGATTTAAATTAAATTAAATTAAAAGTAAAGGTGCCAAACAATAGCTAGCATAGCTTAATTAATAGTTTTGTTAAAAGTCCAAAGTGCAAAGAGAAATGTAATGCCTTCATTTATATTTTAAGAAAAAACAAAATCTCTTAAATCCTAGCAGTAATCTCTCCGAAAATTTGTTAATTTTTATTATTTTATACAAGATATACTGGGTATTGTAAAGAAATACGTAAAAATCTCAATGTTTTAGATTTAAAAAAAAAATTATGTTTTGTGTCTGAATGTTTGATTACGTTATTCGTTCCTAAAAACTGAATAAATGACTTTGTATTGATACTGGATATCAGCAAGAATTGGTTCATTGGATTTCCTTTATAATAGTATTTAAAGGCAGAATCAACTTGTTATTGTTCGTTATTGTTGCTTTTGCTTTATCTAATTTATCTTTGTTTTTTGTAAATAATTTATATTTTATTCTATTTAACTTTTTTAGTTCACCATTTTCGAATTCTATTCTGAAAAAATGTTTCGATACTTAAAATAATGTCGTTACAATAAGTTTTAATCCTGAATTGTAATAGATCTATATAGACAATATAACTTTTTTCCATTTAAACCTTTACAAAATTTCGAATTTAATTCCGAAAAATGTTTTCGATACTTAAAGTAATCGATTTTTGAAACTTTATTGTAATTTCTTAAGCTGTAAGCTTGCAAATGTCATTACAATAAGTTGTAATCCTGTATTGTAATAGATTAAAGACAATATAACTTTTTTCCATTTAAACCTTTACTAAATTGTAGAACTCAATCAAGAACTCATCAATCGTATAGTAACAAGGTTGAAACATAAATAATTTCACTTAAATTTCAATAAAAAAAACCAATTTGATGAAAATCAGACTGATTTTGCCGTATCATTGGCTTCTCTTCCGTTACGTTCTACGTTTGCCTGTAACGTATATGTATGCTTAACCGTTTGACTGTTACGCGGCGCTAAAGCGCTCCGTTCATTTGTTACGAAAATCGCATTTGAGCTGCGAATTTCAATGTAAAAATTTAGTCAATAAGTAAAAATAAATTAAAACACGAGAAGACCCTATAAATCTTTGTATATAAATTATTAGAATTTTGTAGGATTTTTTATTTTAATAATTAAATGAAGTTTCCGAGCAGTTTTCGAACGTTCTCATCAGAATAGCTTAGCAGTCAAACGGTTAATGTAAACTTGTTACAAGACTTTGTTCTAGCGTCCGCTCTATATTTTATTCCTTTAATTACTAATCCTACTTATTCTTTTACAGATCCAGTCGCCGTGGTCTAGTAGGTAGTGTGTTGGCTTAATAGACGAAAGGCCCGGGTTCGAATCCCAGATCAGACATCAAAACGAAAAATATTTCTTCGGCAACTTCCTCCTCTCAGCAGATTTCTGGCAAAGACTCTGAGTGTAAAAATTGTCATGAAAAGCTTCTCAAAAATCTGTCGTTCGGAGCCGAACTGCCACTCATGTATAAAATTAACGCACACAACATAAGTGGTGTGAGAAGCTAGGTCGTAATCCTGACTGAAGGGTTGTAATGCATTCTAACAATACCACTGCCACGGTAAAAAAAAAGATAATAATTAGGCGCCAAAATAACAACATTTGTAATGGAAATGTGAAGCAAGAGTCCAATGTAAGTTCAACTTTATATTTTCTATCGTACCACATGAAATATACTCGAAACAAAATAAGAACGTTCTCGTATTTTTTCATGCCTTTCTCGTGGAACACATATATTCATTGGTCAGTGAATAAACGATACATATGGTGCCTAGAAAACTCTATTCCTTGATTACATACATAATTCGTCATTACAACCATTCAAGCAGGATTATGACCTAGCTTCTCACACCACTTATGTTGTGTACGTTAATATTAGACATGAGCGGCGGGACCTACAGTTTAAAGTCGAGTCCAAACGAAAGATTTTTCATGGCAGTTTCATTTACTCTCAGAGTTTTTGCCAGAAATCCTTTTTCTTACTTTTGATGTCTGACCTGGGGTTTGAAGTCCGGGCCATATGTCGAATAAGTCAATACAATACCAACTAAACTACGACGACGATCTATTCCTCAACTATTTGATGCAAATACAAAAATATGTGGCCGTATTGTAAACGGAACGAGCTGAAGATCGTAGTAGCAGATAAACATGAATGGAACGAAAACTTTAAGGCACTATGCTCCTTATAGGAACAACAGGAACTAATATATGCAGTGAAACCTCCCGTAGGCGGACACCGACCGTTGCAGCAGATTTGATCACGTTCACGGGATAGTTCGCTATAGAAATGGCAGGACTTTGAGCTATTAAATATGCTATTATAATAATGAGTAGACAAATTTCAACACAACTAAGTATATGTTTAGTTATTTTTTAATTAAATTTTAAACACAGAATATAAGACAGATCTCCCGGAATAATTTTTTAATTACATAATTGCCTCCATTTTTTTGCATTCCTCAAAAGTGTTTTCCAAATTGTTAAGTTTTTTATAACACACACAAAATCATTGAAAGCAAAAGCTTTCAAACACAAAATCTGTGTAAGTGCTTCATCAAACGATTTAATTTAATCGATCTTTTGCTCTATAAATTCCTCTTTCGAATCACTTGCCCCAAATGAACACATTCACATTTAGTATCAATGATACTAAAAAGGGGAATCACACAATTTTATATATGTATGTAGTCGAATGTGTTTTTATCGGTTAACATTTTTGAATTTTGTTCGTCTACTGGAGGTATTTTATGGAAACACAGTGTACGCGTCCGACCAGTGGAGTGTCCGTCTAGAAGAGAGTAATCTGTCCTTAAATTTCTTGTGAAACAAAGGGACTAGGAAAATTCCGCGTTTAAAAGAGGTGATCGCCTGCGGGAAGTGTCCATTAGTAGAGTTTTCACTGTATATATACATTGTAATATTGATGTTCCTGCATTTACTGTGAAGTAATTATCGACGACCATAATATTCATCCACTAGATGACCCGTGCGAATATTTCGCACAGTTAGTTGACATTTTTGTAATACAAAATGTAAATAATTAATAGAAATTTTACTTAAAGTATAAAAATATTAAAAATCATAATAACATCATACTTATTTACATACATAGATATGTTTAAATCCTATTATAATACTTCTTTAAATACAATGTTAGAGGTAATGACATGACCATCGTTAACTTTTTGCCCATACGAATCCTTAATACAAACAAAAATATCGTTAAACGTATACACTTGAGAAAAAGCCACATAAAACTGCCCATGTGAAAAGACCGGTTCTGGTAAATTCAATCCTACCTTTTGAAGGGTTTGACTTTGTGCTTTGTTTATCGCCAAAAGCAACTTTCACAGGGAATTGTTTTCGTGTCATTCGGAAAGGCACAGTTGGATCAGAAGGTGTATGGTTGATTCGGGGTATGAGTTCAGTTTTACCGGTATGAATAATTTTTGCTGATATGATGTGCTCTCCCAAGTTTGTTACGATTAGCCTGGTACCATTCATTAACCTCTATTTAGCATTAAGGTTTTCTGATTAACATTATAATTGCATTTGTCTTTTCAAATATACGTTATTTATATTCTTATTTTTTAAACTTTTTTAACTGTTAAATATCGGCTGAGACTATATATACAGATATATTAAAGGACACCGTATTACTACACTTCATAAAACAAACAATGCCATGACAATAACGACATTACCAAAATGGCTTTTACAACTTTATATATTATTATGTGGAATAGCATTACAATTAAGCAATCCTGTTTATCGCACTTGATCTAACAACTACTGTCAAGTATTGCCAAAACAGCTTTTTCCATCTTAATATGCATATTATATATAACTAACTTAGTAATAAACCGCATTATAGTAAATAGAGGTATTGGCAGAATGGATTTTAATACATACTATATTATGTAGAACTGCATTAATACTAAGCGACCCTGTATTACCACAATTGAAAGAAAACATGTAATCATAATGACAACAGTATTATCATGCAGTTCTATATAAAATATAATTTTTATCCATGAAAATATAAATTTTTCAATTTCTAATTATTTTTCGTCATTAGTGTTAGATATAAGCTTTAAAATGGGATGTCATTCTTTAAATTTGATGCGGTGGTATGGGAGATATTTGCAACCGACAAAAAAAGTGCTTTAGAAATAATTTATATGATGATGATTCTCATAAATTAACTTGTTAGGCATAATTTATTTAAATTAATATTTTTTATTAACCTCCTTCAAATTTTCATGTCATAAAATACAATTTTTTTTTTTATTTTCATAGCATTCCCTTTGAAAAACGCTTCCCACATGCTGTATTCGATTAAACAAGATTCATCATAATCATTTTATGAAACTGTAAAATTATATGGCCTTTAAACAAATTAGGACATGCAGCCTATAGACGCCTTTTTGTATAGAGTCTTCAAAATAAATTTATTAAAAGGAAGGGAATTGGAAAAATACCAAGGCAATCTTAAATAAATAATAATGTAAAGCAACAATTTTTGTAAAAAAAAAACGGAAAATGTAAATAATAACACGTTGTTGTTGTAACGGCTATGAATAAAAAATAAAAATTGGAGTAAAGAAAAATACATTGACCCCTGAGAATAAAGGAATATTGACTCCTGTTTCAAGGAATCTGAAGACACAATGAGAGAGAGGAAAAGTAAAAAATGAGAAAAAATTTACTTTTACTTAAGCAACAATGTTTTTTAAGAGAAAATTTAAAATCCTTTCATGCACATGAGTAAAGAGAAACTTTAAGGACACTCTAAGCGTGTGATGGTTGACTAAAGATTAATACGTTGGAGACGGTCGTCTATTATTACCCTACATCATACTATGTGCTGTTAAAATTATTTGTTTATTCTTTACAAACACAAATTTTCAGAGGCTTGGCGATAAACCTGACTAAAGAAAATGAAACTACTTGAATAAAAACCGCTAGGGATACGTGAAAAATATGATTTGCATGAAACCTAGACAGAATTCATCTTAGAAATCTCATGGCAGTTATAATAGGACTCTGGCCTATGGGTATGCAAGCACAGTGGCTAAGAAAAGACGAGGAAAAAGAATAGACATTTGACCCGCCCATTCGTCGAGACCATATGCAGCCAGGTGAAAGGTTAATGGTGTATTCACTTGATTAAACCTATTCGTTAAATCTATAAACAGACATCGGCACAAAGACACCATGATAAAAATGAGAGCGTATTTGTGAGATATATGTGATTAACCCAGAGAAAAAATGTTAGTAATATTTTCAAGTGTAACCTAATAAAATATGTTCATGTAGTGAAAAATGTACAGCACCAAATCCCTAAAGACTGCGTATTTACATACATAATTGGTCATTACAACCCTTCAGTCAGGATTATTGACCTAGTTTCTCACACTACTTATGTTGTGTGTGTTAATTGTATACATAAGTGGCGGGACCTACAGTTTAAAGTCGACTCCGTACGACAGATTTTTAAGAAACTTTTAATGGCAATTATAGTTACTCTCAGAGTTTTTGCCAGAAATCTGCTGAGAGGAAATGGCTTTACGTCTAATAAGCCAACACACTATCTACTAGACCACGACGACGTCAAGACTGCGTATTTAACTTGACAAATATTTTTCGAAAAATGGAGATCATTTCTTATTGTTATTAGTGAAACTCATTAGAAATTAGTGAATTTCTCTTTGGGTGTATAATTGAAAAATATTTCAAAACCTGCTTCACTGAAAGCTGACAAGCAACTGAATGCATTTTTAAGCTCATTTTAACGAACATTGTTTATGTTCGTGTCCTTTGTGTGTAAAAAGCTTATGATGATCTTCCCCTGAGGGATATTGGTGGTTTATAAATTGTTTTTGTATTTACGATTTTTTATAGTACAAGAAAAGTCGATAGTACCGGTAATAAGAAACCTAAATCTTTTACTTTATAAAAATTAAGAGCATATTTTAAGGTGTCCTTTGAATTGCTTCAATACTAATGTAATGCCATCACTAAAAAAAAACAATGAAATACAAAAACCTAAAACAAAAACAAAGCTGAGAACAAAAAATAAAAAAAAGACAGAACAACAGAACGGAACAAGGAACTGAATATGTATGTAGGGGATTTTCATGTGACGTCATTTTACCAAATTCTTGCTCTTTGAGATTTTAAGGCACAGAAAAAAGAGAAAATAAGTTTGTTCTATATATACATATGTATGTATGTGTGTATGTACAGTTAGTGGATTTTGTATTTTCTTTATGATTTTTTCACTCTCTCTCTCTCTCTCTCTCTCTTTCTCTTTATTTCTTTGTGTTTGGGAAATTTCGCCAAATTTCTTTTGTGTGGTGCAAAATTTTTGGGAGGGCGCCTGGGTGGCTCACATGTGTTTCTTTAAATGTTCCGTTATGCTGGCAAGCGAACATCAATTCAACATGAGACCCAAATTAGTCAAATTTTTGCATTACTTGTGTGAACAGCTCTAACTACTTACACACAAACATATGTACGCACGTACACATGTACATTGAAATACTACTTACTTAATAATTCGCATTTGATTTGTTTATTTGTTTGCTTTTTTTTTTATTTTATTTATTTGGTTAAATATATTCATCAAAAGAAAACGAAGAACAAGCACAAGCAAATGATGCTGAAAATAATTCATACGGAATTCATAATTAAAAAAAAAGAAAAATTAACTGAAAAACAATACAAAAAAAAAATAGAAATTAAAACAAAGAAAATTGAAAATTTTCCTTAAATAATAACAAATATTAAAAAAAAAGAATTTTAAGAACAAATAAATAAAAACAAAATAAACAAGTTTGGAAAATGTAAAAAAAAAAATAAGGAGAAGAAAGAAAGAAAATCATATTTAAAGTGTGTGGTAACCAGTGCGTATGAGTATGTGAGTGAGTAATAAATTAGTTAAAATGAAGTATGACTGTACAGTAGTCGCCCACAAATTAGAACCGCTTTATGTTTGAGGCAATTCTAATTTGTGGATGTTTTTTTCGAATAAAAAATTGAGAATTAAACAGATTTCCTTTCAAAAACTAAAATAAAACTCATTTAAACATTTTTGATAACATTTTTTTTGATAAAAACAAGAAAATAAAATTTAACAATTCATAAACTAGCCACAAAATACATAAATGCGTCAAAAAAAAAAAAAAAAAAACACCAAATACGGAAAAGTGTATATGATTTGGGAATTCCCCTTTTTTGATTTACGGAATAAAAAGAATTTGAGGATTCTTTGTGTTAAAATAGGAAAAAAAAACGCTCAGAAATTCGAATTTTAAATTCGAATTTTAGAGCGTATAATGTATTGCAAACACTGATTCTTATTTCTGGATTTTTTTTTACAAAACCAGCACTCAGGGGATGACCCCTACTCATGCAGTGCATTGTGCAGGTTTTTTTGGAAAGGTGGAAAGAGAACGGTAAGGAAACGAGTTGCTGCTGGTGCTATACCTTCACCATTAGACAGTCTACAGCAATCGTCCCCAAGAAGCCCGCAGTTTCTCACAACACTTGTGTTGTGTGTGTTAATTTTATGCAGAAGTGGCGGGACCTACAATTTAAAGTCGACACCGAACGACAGATTTTTGAGAAGCTTTTCATAATAACTGGAGGTTCTAATTTATGAGCTTCTACTGTATAAATAATTAAATTAAAAATATGAAACTAAGTAGATGATAAAGACAAGCGAAAAATAACTAGCTTAACTGAGACAATTGAAACATCTATGCTTTATTACATGACGGGAATAACATACAAAAGTGGCCATTACAACCCTTCAGTCAGGATTAAGGCCTAGTTTCTCACACCACTCATGTTGTGCGTGTGTTAATTTCATACATAAGTTTAAACTGTAGGCCTCAGGGGAAGATCATCTTCAGCTTTTTACACACATAGGACACGAATATCAACAACGTTCATTAAAAAGAACGTAAAAATGAATTCAGTTGCTTGTCAACTCTCAGTGAAGCAGGTTCTCGTGGCTTCTTTTTGAAATTTTTTTGTATATCAATTATACACCTACTACCCTACACCTATACATCCTACTACAGTAGGATTCACTATTTTTTAATGAGATTCATTAATAACAATGAGAAATGATCTTCATTTTTGGAAGAATATGCATTTTCCATTTTCCACTACTTAAACGTATTATTAGGTTACACTTGAAAATATTACTAACAATTTTCCTCTGGGTTACACACATGCCTCTCACAAATACACTCATTTTTATCATGTTGTCTTTGTGAAGAAGTCGTTATTAAGCATCTTCACCCACTCGTGTAAACGATGGCGAAGCCTTAAATAGATTTCTGGGCACCGGCCAGATTACATATTCGGCCGATTGTAAGCAAGCCAGGAACCAAATTGTATTTCTTGTCCTCTTATAAAAAATCAAAGTACTTGAGTGCTTCTTTCGACATTTATGCTGGTTAAAGTGAGTGATTTTTTCTTTTTTCGTTCGGCAATCAGTTTGATCGATTGAAATTATCCTTCAAGTCTTCCAAAATTTATTCAAAATGTGTCTTTAGTTTGAATGTTTAAATATGAACTGGAACCAAAAAAAAACCGTGTAGATAATTAGCAGTTTCATATTGTGTTTTAATGACATTAGTGTGTTTAAATTAATGTTTCTTTGTTTTCAAGAATTTATTGATTTAACAGAATTAAAGGTTCTTTGTTGCTAAAAACAAAGAAACAATTGATAGGTATTCAGCCATTCAAGGCTATTAGAGGAAAGTAATATTTTTTTTGCCAAAGGGAAATAAAAATAAAATAGCTGACTCGGCGAACTCGGCCCAAAATTGGGTTTTTTATTGCCCAAAATAGGTCACATATTCATATATTTATTGTAATACGCTGCATAAAGCGCTGTAGTTGTTGTAATCGCTTCAAAACAAATACTAACAGACATGCATGTTATGTATGTACATCTCTATATGTGCTTATAAACCATCGAATTAGCCAACTTATAGGTATCTCTTAAAGGGGGATGATTGCCACGCCTATTTTTGTTGACTTTGTCTATATCTACTCTACGAACTTACCCAATAAATTGCATTCGTCTACGATCACTATGTCCTTAATTATTCAATTTTAAAGGTTTGCCACGCCTACTTTTTGTTATAACGAATTTTTTAAGACCTTCTAAACCTGATACGCTTTTGAACAATAAATGATTAAAATCGGTTCAGTAGTTTTAAAGTTATAGGTATCACTATAAGGGGAAGGGTTGTTACGCCCATTTTTTGTGGGATTGTCGATATCGACTATACGAACTTACCTACTAAATTTTATTTGTCTACAGTTTTTGCGGGACCTACAGTTTAAAGTCGACTCCGAACGACAGATTTTATGAGAAACTTTTCATGGCAATTTTATTTACTCTTAGAGTTTTTGCCAGAAATCTGCTGAGAGGAAATAGCCGAAAAAATACTTTTTGTATTTTGTTTTGATGTCTGGCCTGGGACTCGAACCCTGACTTTTACGTCTAATAAGCCAACACACTATCTACTAGACCACGGCGACTTCATTGATATATTAGAAGAAAAATTAATTGACAGAATTTCCATTAAGGTAGACAGAACATGATAGAACTTTTCAATTTCTTCGTTATGGTTTTGGAATATGAGTTTTAATCAGTTTACCTTCGGGAAATTTTGACTAAATTTAGATCTCTTCATGCGCGGTTACCTGATGTCATACCAATAAGGGTGTCCCCATACACTTCTTCCAATATTTCCAATATTGTTTGAACTAAAATCGTTACAACTTTTAATCGTTTCATTATTTCTAATAGAATTATTAAGTCATACATTTTAGTTGGTAATATTTCAGTGTCATAATTTTAAAAGCTTTCATTTATAACTGTCACTTGCCGGTTTTTGTATTTCCTGTCAAAAAACGCAAAAGCAAAAGATATCAAATGTTGCGTGAGAATTTTTAAAGATTTGTTTCCTTATTTTGTAACAGCATAGGTGAGACTGTTGTTGTCCTTGTAATGTCCATAAATGTCTGAATGTTTGTAAGTCTATTTAGGCAGAGGGTGTTCCTTTTAAATTTGAAGAACTTTAATTAAAAATAAAAAAAGAAAAAAAAAATTGGGTTTTTACCATTAAAATTTAATGTGTTCGAATTTAAAAACTAAAGACGCAAACCCAAACTTTTAGCAACGCCACTTTTTGCCTCTAACAGGGTAAACTTTGCTATTAACAGAGCACTGTTAATTAATTAACAGTGGCAATAAGTAGATTATTCGTTTACTATGCAATTATTGCAGACCTATTGATATAAAATTTAATTTTCATTATTATTCTGATTATTATTTGTGAACAAAAGTGTTGAAATGTATAGGATGGGGGTAGTTCTCGAATCTCAAAATTAGTTCAGCTATCCTATCTCTACTGTTCGAAAGAGGACCCTCTGGATTACCATTTGCATATATGTACATAGCCTGTATGTTCCAAAATGGTCACTGATCTTCTAGAGAATATTCAATCATAAAATAATTAGATAGATAGTTTTGAAGACAATTTTCACAACACCATAGCTGCCGTAGTCTAGTAGGTAGTGTGTTGGCTTATTAGACGTAAGGCCCGAGTTCAAACCCCAGGTCAGACATCAAAACGAAAATATGAAAATATTTCTTCGGCGACTCCCTCTCAGCAGATTTCTGGCAAAAAATCTGAGAGTAAATGAAATTGTCATGAAAATTTTCTCAAAAATCTGTCGTTCGGAGCCAATTTTAAACTGTAGGTCCCGCCACTCATGTATAAAATTAACGTACATAACATAAGTGGTGTGAGAAGCTAGGTCGTAATACTGGCTGAAAGGCTGTATGTATGTATACACTTTATTAGGGATTTTTTGCTGATTATATTAAGAAGCCTTGGAACGTTCCTTTCAATAGGATATGGTACTCATAGATCTGGTATTTGTCCTAAAATTACCTTCTAAACAAATGGATACTGTTAAACAGCTAACAGTGCTTTGTTAAGGGCAAATTTTGTTATGTTAAGAGCAAATTTTCCTTTGTTAACGCTGTGGATCTACTAACATTTATGGATTGTGTTTTGGATTTTTAAATTCAATAAAATTTAAACATATCTGGCGCTATCATAGAGCAATTGGAATAAAAGTTAAAAATTGTCGAATAATATCTCTCAACTACGTGCATTACAATAACGCTATACATTTTCACAAAGCCCTTTGTTTCTAGGCAACCCTATCGTTCTATAACCTGCTAAATTATATCAATGAATTGCTTAGCGCTGGAAAAAACAGTGACGACTGATGAAACTGAAAACAAAGGAAATAATAAAAATAGAAATCGAATTATAATATGAAAGAGATTTGGAATAGAAGAATTTTGCTCTTCAAGGGAAATAGTTAACTATACCATATCTAACGGGTCTGCACATCAGAGATCAGATTCGAGTCATACTTATAATTTCTGACACTTATACACATTCATACTTATTTTAATACGATACTCATACTATTCATACTCAAAGTTCGAAGTACTCGTCGTATTCATACTTAACAATGCGCATGATGTTATTGACTTCGACTCGTCTCTACTTAAATTTACACGAAGCACAAAATAAGTATGATTCGCGTACGAACACTACTATACTCGCAAGAAGATTGTATGTATGCTTAGCTTGTTGTCTTTGTCTTCCCTTTCTTCTTTGTTTGTGTATGCAACAACAACAAAGGCTGTAAATTTTGATGAATAATTCGAATCACTCGAATCACTTATAAATATTATAAGTACTTTTCTAAATTTATGAATCAGAATGAACAGGCGTATGAACCAAACATATTTGTGCTCATACTCATTACTACTTATACTTATAAATCAATGTTGTAGCGATTACGGATGAATCAGTGTAGTTGAATTTCAATTCTGTTGATTTACTCATACTCAAAATTACATGAGTGCTTATGAGTAACGGAAAAATGATTCATTGCTGATCTCTGATGCACACAAGCTGTACAGTTTTTAGGAAATCCATAATATGTACTTACTCAAATCTCTACTACTCTTAGGACCATTATTACAACTTGGCGTTAACTGAAGGGATGCTTTTAACGAGCAGATCAATTGTTTTTCATTATTATGAGTATCCAATAAGATAGAAGTGATCGTTAAGCCAAAGGGAAGATTACACTACCTTTAACATTAAAGGTCAAACACAAAGAACTTGCCATTTCATATACATATTTTTGATATGGCAACTTTAAATTTAAACAAAATGAGCACTTACAACAAAAAAAAAAAAAAAAATGAAGTCCGCTGTTGCCACTGCGTTAAAAAAAACTTATTTAACTGAGCAGTTTTACCGACATTGCTCCGGCACTGCCATATTTTTGAAAAAGTTAATTTTATTTTATAAGTTAAAATAACGAAAATCAGTTATAGGTAACTTTATGCTTCCCTTTAGCTAACGATACCTTTAACTAAACCCAAGTTTAACGGCAAGTTGTAATAATGGCCCTTAGATTAGTAGTAGTTTCTGAAGAAGTCTCACTAATAACACGTTTCGTAAATTTAAGAAAAGAAGATAATTAAGGGCCACTATTACAACTTCCCGTTAAAGTTGGCGTTAGTTAAAGGTACCTTTAGCTAAAGTGAACGGGCAAAGTTACCTTTAACTTATATTGGTTATTACAATTTACAGGTAAAACAAAATTAACTTTTTTCAAAAATATGGCAATGCCAGAGCAAAGTCTATAAAACTGCTCAATTAAGTTTATTTAATGCAGTGGCAACAGCGGACTTATTTTTTTTTTGTTGTAAGTGCTCATTTTGTTTAAATTTGAAATTGCCATATCGAAAATAGTATATGATATGGCAAGTTCAAACAGAAAGTGACCTTTAAATGTTAAAGGTAGTGTAATCTTCCCTTTAGCTTAACGCTCACTTCTGTCTTATTGGGTACTCGTAATAATTAAAAAAAAATTATCTGTCTGTTAAAATCCTCCCTTTAGTTAACGGCAAGTTGAAATAATGGCCCTAAATTTCATGTAAATGCCCTAGTGGATAGCGATTGTAATTCCCAACTTTTTTTTTATTTTTTTTTTAATAAAATCTGCGATTTGATGGGCTGATTTCTCAATATTTATTTGAATTTATTTTTTTATTATTTATTTTGCTTAACAACTGCGAAATATCAATAATTAGCAAGTTTCTGTTATTAGTTAAATACTCGTATGTACATATTATATATTCATGTTTATTTAAAAAAAAAAATAAAAATTAATTTATTTTTTTCATATTAAATCTTAAATGAAGTATTATTTTCTAGTTTGCAAACATTTAGAAAGTCAAGAGTGGCTTACAAAAATGTGAGACAATGCAAAAATACAAATTAATAATTAGGCAATAAAATGTTTTCAAATTATTTTTTAATTAGTATTAGGTATTATAATGGAAAAATTATTTTAATTATATTAAGAATACATGCGTATTTGGAAATAAGTTGGTTTTACTTTTTTTTTAATAAATTTCAAGCCAACAATAAATAATGGCATCTTTTGAAGCTGTACTTAAAGGCAATGATAGTAGCTCATTATAAACGGGTTTTAAACCATGTGATCTCAATTTAAGCACAAAACTAAACATGACAAAAAGATAAAAGTAGGTTAGGATACGCTAGGTCAAGTATAGTTGGACTAAACATAAAATATAGAAGAGGTTCTAATTATTATAAGTATACAAGCTGACTCGTATGTCGCCGTGGTCTAGTGGGTAGTGTGTTGGCTTATTAGACGAAAGGCCCGGTTTCGAATCCCAGTTCAGACATCAAAACAAAAAATATTTCTTCCTCTGAGCAGATTTCTGGCAAAGACTCTGAGAGTAAAAATTGCCATGAAAAGTTTCTCAAAAATCTGTCGTTCGGAGTCGACTTTAAAAAGTAGGTCCCGCCATTCATGTTTAAAATTAACGCACACAACATAAGTGGTGTGAGAAGCTATGTCGTAACCATGACTGAAGGGTTGTAAAGGCCAATTATGTATGTATGTATGTATACAAGCCGACTCGTACCGCCCAAAAACAGGTCACATAATATATTTATTGTAATACGATGCATAAAGCGCTGATGAAGTTGTAGTAATTGCTCCAAAAGTATATGTACATATGTAGTTATAAACCATCCAATAAGCCGACTTATTGGTAACTCTTGAAAGGGGAGGATTGTTACGCCCATTTTATGTAAATTTGTCGATATCAACTCTACGAGCTTACCCACCAAATTGCATTCATCTACAATCACTATGTCCCTCAATATTCAATTTTAAAGATTTGCCACGCCTACTTTTTGCTCTATTTTTTAACCCCTATAAACCTGATAACCTTTCGCAAAAAAAATAAAGTTTAAAATCGATTCAGTAGTTTAAGAGTTATAGGTATCGCTTGAAGGGAGATGGTTGTCCCGCCCATTTTTTTACTATGTACCTAAATATTTAATTTTAACGATTTGCCATGCCCTCTTAACATTTAGGGATATGAAAAATAAATTTTGTCCGATTCTCAGACCTACCCAATATGCACACAAAATTTTTTGAAAATCGGTCAATCCATTTCGGAGGGGTTTAACCACTAACACCGTGACATGGGAATTTTATATATTAGATATTATATATCACAGAATTATTTCCACGGTTGGAAAGAACACGCTCTGGATTATCATTTGCATATTGTTACATAAGTGGAAATCGTGTTGTTAAAATAATAAATAAAAGCTCCAAAAACAATCAACGAATAAGTAAAAAATGCAGCAACAAAAACAATGGACTTGTTTACAAGATCGATGAATACACAAAACTAAAAGCAACAATATCAGAATAAAAGCAATCTAAGGAACAAAGATGTAAACAGCCAACAACAAAATCCAGTGGACAAAGAAGTAAACAAGCAAAAACAAAGTAGAGTATAAAAAAAGGAATAGCGGATAGACAAATACACAAGCAACAACTACTCTGCCTGGACGAATGATAACAAGATACACAAACAACAAGTTGTTTACATTTTCAGATATTTCCCAAAGGCCATCATCCGCCTTCGAGAAGATTCATCACACTATTGATAAAGTTGAAGTCGCCGTGGTCTAGTAGGTAGTGTGTTGGCTTATTAGATGTAAAAGCCAGGGTTCGAGTCCCAGGCCAAACATCAAAACAAAATATAAAAAGTATTTTTTCGGCGATTTCCTCTCAGCAGATTTCTGGCAAAAACTCTGAGAGTAAATAAAATTGCCACTCATAAAAATTCTCATAAAATCTGTCGTTCGAAGTCGACTTTAAATTGTAGGTCGTGCTACTCATGTATAAAATTAACACATACAACATAAGTGGTATGAGAAACTAGGTCAATAATCCTGACTGATGGGTTCCAATGACCAATAATGTATGTATGTATTGATCAAGCATTATAAAAGGCAAGACAATGCGAGCAATCATAGTGTTTGAATTAAATCAGTCGTGCGTGAAGACGACTTATGGGATTGAATCAGTTGTGTGTGAAGACACGGGCTCGAGTAGTAATTCAGTCAGTCTTGTGCGCAGAAAAGTTGCGTGTGCACAAAACAGTTGTTAATGTTATGCGAGCAAAAGTGCTGTGCTTACAAAATGGTTGTGAGCAGAGAAGAATAACGAACAAGTGTTGTTGCTAATAAAAAGGTTGTAAGCAGAGAAATATAACGAACAAGCACATATCATGATAGTTATTGTTGTATACGTGGTATAAGTTCGAACAGTGGCACAAAAGTAGTGCAGACAATAAAGAGTGTAACTGAAATTAAATACATACTGGGTTTAATTTTATTTACAACGTTTTTAAAAAGCTAAACCCGTAACAATAATATAGTGTACCAAGAATATAGTGTTCTAGACAACTTTCAGTCAAAAAATCGATATTTTCAAAGCCATTTTTCCCAATACCATATCACTTTATTTAGGACTTTTTTGCTGATTTTATTAAGAGGTCTAGGAACCTTCCTTTTAGTATGATATGATAATCATAGACCCAGTATTTGCCCTACAATTAGCTATTAAACAAGTGGGGTTGTTCGAATATCTGCTGTTAAACAGCTAACAAATACCAAATGTGGCGCTGCTAAAATTTATGGATTGCGTCTTGGATTTTTAAATTCGAATTTATTTTCATACACGTTATACTGGATTCAGACATACACCTTTATTGCGTAAATCGCAATATTTCATATAAAATTTCAATTACAGTGTACTCTCTCTTTGCGGACACCTCTCTAAAGCGGACACGTCTCATAAACGGACACTTTTTTCAGTCCCAAAAATATTCTTTGGGATTTTAAATTTTTTTTCCTTTTGAGCGGACAACCCTCCTATAACAGGACGCGGACACTTTTGTACATACCAAAGGAGATTTTTTTTCCCCATAACCGGACAGATTATAGAAATACAACACTGTTTTTTGTTTACTATCTTTTATATTCTTACAGCTGTATAAAGGGGATTTCCCTTAATTGCTATTGAATGTAGAAAAACATACATTTGCAAATATTTATTGTATATACACGTTCTAAAATCGCCATGCCTAAAGCTGTGTTGAGTATTAAAGAAAAAGTTAATGTCATTGAATACATAAAAATGAAAAACTTAGTGTACGCGAGTTAGCAAAAAAATGTAAGATCAGCAAAACTCAAGCTGCTTGCATTGTAAAAAACAAAGACCAAATTTTAAAATTGTGGGACACTAATGTCAATCCAGAGAGAAAAAGGTGTATGTTAAGTTCAAAGGGTCTTTGTATTGATAAATTGTGCTACGAATGGTTTGTGAAGGCTCGAAATAAAGGTATTCCTCTGTCGGGCACTCTTATAAGAAGCAAAGCTAAAGAAATTGCAGAAAATATGAATTTCGACGATTTTAGTGCATCATCTGGCTGGCTTGAAAGGTTCAGAAAACGACATAACATATCCTTCCGTACAATTTCTGGAGAAGCCGCTAGTGTAAACCAAAATGATGTCACAAAATTTACAGAAAAAGTGCCTTCTTTGATTGAGGGATATGTTTCGCGAAATATTTACAATGCAGATGAGACTGGCTTATTTTTCCGTGCATTGCCTGATAAAACAATTGCATTAAAAGGTGAAACTTGCACTGGAGGAAAAATGGCAAAAGATAGGCTTACGATTTTGCATTGCGCCAATATGGCTGGAGAGAAAGAACGTCTTTTTGTTATTGGAAAAGCTGCAAAGCCACGGGCGTTTCGCAACATCAACTTAAACAATTTACCAGTTACATGGCGATCAAATAAAAAGGCTTGGATGACATCTGAATTGATGACTGATTTTCTAGTGCAGTTTGATAGGAAAATGCAAATTCAAGAGCGGAAAGTTCTGCTATTTTTGGATAATGCGACTTCTCATCCTCGAGATCTCAAATTAAAAAATGTAAAAGTTATATTTTTCCCACCAAACACAACGGCTTTTTGTCAGCCACTAGATCAAGGCGTTATAAAAAATTTCAAGTTTTTATACAAATCGTTATTTTTAAAAAATATTTTGTTGCAAATGGAAGATGCAAATTCTGCTTTGGAATTATCAAAATCAATTAATTTGTTAGATGTCGTTTATTTTGCACACAAAGCGTGGGAACAAGTAAGTCCACAGACAATACAAAACTGTTTCAGGAAATCTGGGTTTGGGGAAAGAGATAGCTCCAATGACGATAACTGTTGGACCGCAGAAGATGATCTTCCACTAGCAGCACTTGCTTAATTCTCTAATGTTATTAATCGAGTTCAGAACCAAATTCAAATTGACGTCGAAGACTATATAAATTTAGATAGCGACGTCATCATTAATGATGAAGATTTGGAAAACATTAGTACTGAAATGATAATTGCTTCCCAAGAAAACCTAGCCAACTCGTCTGAAGATGAAGAATGTGAAATTGACGACAAGTTAACTTCTTATAAAGAGGCTTATATAGCAATAAAAAAACTAAAAGCTTTTTCTTCATACCGCAGCGACATTAAATCTGTTCAGTTGCTTACTGATCTTCAAATACATCTCCAAGATATTGAAATCAAAAGAAAAACTTACCAATCTAAAATTTGTGACTTTTTTAAATCCATTTGAATATATAAATTTGTATGTATTTTGTATTTTTTTTACTTTTTGTAAAAATGTTAATGAAATGTTACTTTACTTTGTCTTATATTTTGTTATGTTGTTGTTCTTAAATAAAATAGTTTAAAAATGAATATAATAAAAATAAATCTATACTACTCTAATAAGCGGACACCTCTCATAAGCGGACAAATTTGTCAGTCCCTTAGGTGTCCGCTTATGAGAGAGTACACTGTAATTATTGATCAATAAATTCATAAATTGTTATAATATTGATTAAAACTTTAAATACAACATTGTCATAAGTACGTTCAGTGAGCATATTACATTTTTCCGAACACTTTCTGTTAATATTTGACAACTCAAATGTAAACAACGACAGTACCATAAGGAAAAGCTTTATTTTCTGCTAGCTATCCAATATTATCAAATTTTTATTTCTCATCTTTCTGAGGAAAGCCACTTTGGAGTCACAACTAGTCCCTATTAACCGCAACAGCTCAGCGTTTTGGTTAATCATTAGCAATAACTTTTCCAATGTTTAATTGTTTTCCATTTTTTCTAAAAAATTTTTTGGCACTAATTTTCGAGATTAAATTTAAAGCAATGTTGTTGAAGCAATCAGCTCTTTTGTTTACCAGCTGTCAAATAAATTTCGTAGATTATAGGTCTGAACGCTAAAAATATTGTTCTCAATAAACCGAATATTGATTTAATAAAAGTGCAAGTCTGAACATAGTATTATGGAAACGCCATTCTAAATTTGACATTTGGTTGTATGATGGATTACTTGATGTGGGATATTGTTCCAGGCTATTTATGTGTGGAACATATAAACTAACACACAAAAGAACTGATTATGGTTATTAAATTATGGATAATAACCTAATGACAATATTTTCTTCCATCTATGTACGTGTCGGGAAATCTGCATATATCCCACATAAGGCCGTTTCAACAGATAACAGAGACAGTTTTAATAAATATCAATTCAGGAAAGCAGTTTTGTCCAATTTAATAGAAATTTTCCTATAATAAACTGGAATTTTTATATGCCATCCTTTTTAGCCTAGACTTAAACCTTCCAATGAAAGTTTATTAAATTTTATTTTTTTTATAAATTTACTCTTGTATACCATCGAATGTGACGTTTATTATTTTCTGATTTATTTTACTTTAATATCCTCTTATTATTAATCGGTTGTTAATTGATTTTAAACGATTTTATAATAAATTTTGTGGCTTTTTTTCTTTTCTTCTTTTCTTTTGTTTTAAAACTGATTCATCTTTCCTTTAGACTTTTAACGTCATTTGAAATTTTTTTTTTTTTAAATTTAAATTCAAAGATTATAAGAAAATTTAAAATAAAAAAAAAAACGAAAAAAAATTAATTTTTGATTATCATTAATAGCATGTGATTTTTATTATACTTGAAATTGTTTATAATCATAATATTACCTTAAATTTTTATTATTTTTTTTATTTTTTCTTTAAATTTTATGGGACAAACCGTTTCAAAACATGTCTGGTGTCATTAATTAATTAATATTTGTTGAGATTTTATTTTTCTATTTTTTGAAAATTATTTCTTGTAGATTTTATTTCTTGATTTTGTTTGTGAAACCCGTTCTTAGATGACATAAGAAGGCAAACTGCACTCTTTTCTAATAGTGCCTTACGGGCAACACCCACCATACATACATACTTATTTGGCCATTACAATCCTTCAGTCAGAGAGGATTACGACCTAGCTTCTCTCATGATCATCGGGACCTACAGTTTAAAGTCGACTCCGAACAACAGATTTTTGAAAAGCTTTATCATGGCAATTTTATTTGCTCTCAGTCGCCGAAGAAATATTTTTTCATATTTCGTTTAGATGTCTGACCAGGAGTTTGAACCCTAGCCCTACATCTAAAACGCCGACACACTACCTACTAGACTACGGCGTCTACACCACCATGCATGTTATGTTACGTTAAATTGTATTCATACTGAGTCCTCTTACTTTTATTAGAGTGAACTTGGAAACTGGTGGCCTATGCAGCTTTTTGGACATGCTAACGATATAGGTCAGGTTAAAGGACGTGTACTTGTCAGTTAAGACAAGTACAGTACCCGGAAGACGAAATTGTACCATTGTACAAACGATATTGATCTTGAGTCCTTGGGAACGTTTGCTTCCTGTAAATCTCTACATAGACTTTTAGCCACCGCATAAATGGGAATCTGTGTTCTCTTCCAAAATTCAATGGTAATAAACCAATTGGTCGAAATTGGATGTTAAAAAAAGTTGTAGTACGTAAGCGTATGAGAAGCCTGGTCGTAATCCTAACGGAGGCGTTGTAATGACCAATTATGTGTGTACGTATGTAGCGCCACTAAGCCTAGAACAACCGACGGCTCCAAATTCGTCGGTGGTGGGGTGGGTAGCGTAGTCTACTCTGAGAGATTGGACTTGATCGTTTCACTCCTGTCGCTCAATGGATCCTCGCATATGGTATACCTTTCACCTGCATCTTGATTTTTTCTGATAGTCAGGCTCACATAAAATCTCTGTTGAATGTTGCCAATAATTCCGGGATCGTCAGGGGATAGCGCCGCTGTCTCTGCCTTCTTTTTGAACACTACACTTTTACACTTATTTGAGTCTGCGGCCATTGTAACATTCCGGGAAACTGCAGAGCCGACGAGCTTGCCAGTGCTGATGCATTACTTCTGAAGTTCTGTTCAATCAAAATAGGAATGTCACTTATCTCTTTCAAGCTAGAGCGGAAATTCTTCCAAGACACCAACCTATACTGGATCAATGAGAATAAAGGCGCATCAACCAGTTACTTCAACTTGGTCGTAATATAATCTCTTTTATAGTGGTTATGTGTTATTAATAGACATGAGGAAAGAATGGGACATCCATTTAATGACTTTTGCCATAGGTACAGATCCGCTGAGGAAGAGGAGCTTCTCAACCACTTTCTTTGTCAATACCCATCTCTTGCTAAGTGCAGATATAGATTATTTAGAATCTACCTTTCGAGACGTCAACCTATCCTGGGTCAATGAGGAGTGCTGCTACACCGCTAGGCTCACTTGGCCCTCGATGAATAGAAGGCGCACCAACCAGTTACTCGAAGTTGGTCGTGATATCATCTCAATCACTGTAACCGTGGAAAGACACGCGGAGAGAACGACTAACGACTTCTACTGTGGATGCAGATGCACTGTGGAAGACGAGACGCTCAAGCACTTTCTTTGTCTATGTCTATCTGTTGCGAGGTGCAGATGTTTGTTATTTGGCTCTCCAATCCTTGTCAGCTTGACGAACCTATCGTACATTGATGTCAAGGATATAGCTTCGTTTATCAAGCTTTCGGGCTACGTTGCCGGAAGTTGCGCTTCTACCATCATGGTGAGGAGGAGAGACGCCGAGCATTAAAACTAGGTTTTATGGATCATAACATTAATAAGATGCAAATGATATTACAGTCCTGATCATTTCCCATTGCTTGAAATCGCAGTAACCATGTTATACGTAACTTTCTGATTTTTCAGGGAATTTTTTGAATTCAATCTAATATATAATTCGTGTCACGGTGTTAGTTGTTAAACTCTCGATCGAACAATTTTCATGAAATTTTGTGTACATATTGGGTTGGTATGAGAATCAGACATCTATTTTTCATATCCCTAAATGTTAATAGGGCGTGGCAAATTGTTAAAATTGAATATTTAGGTACATATTGATCGTAGAAGTATAAAATTTGGTGGGTAAGTTCGTAGAGACGATATCGACAATCATCCCCCTTTAAAAGATACCTATACCTCTTAAACTACTGAACCGATTTTAATAATTTTTTTTTGTTCGCAAGCTTATTAGGTTTAGATAAAATAGAAAAAATCGATACAGCAAAAAGTAGGCGTGGCAAACCTTTAAAATTGAATATTTAGAAATATATTGATCGTAAACGGTTGTAACGGTTGAAGTCGCCGTGGTCTAGTGGGTAGTGTGTTGGCTTATTAGACAAAAGGCCCGGGTTCGAATCCCAGGTCAGACATCAAAACGAAAAAATATTTCTTCGGCGACTTTCTCTCAGCATATTTCTGGCAAAGACTGTGACAGTAAAAATTGGCATGAAAAGCTTCTCAAATATCTGTCGTTTGGAGTCGACTTTAAACTGTGGGTCCCGCCACTCATGTATAAAATTAACGCACACAACATAAGTGGTGTGAGAAGCTAGATCGTAATCCTGACTGAAGGGTTGTAATGGCAAATTATGTATGTATGTAAACGGTTGCAATTTGGTGAGTAAGTTCGTCAGCGTTTTATGCAACGTATTACAATAAAGATATAATGTGACCTGTTTTGAGCAATAAAAAAAATCAATTTTTTGGCTGGGACGAAGTTCGTCGGGTCAGCAAGTAATGTATGTAACACTAATTTTGAATTTTATTACGAATTTCAGAATTTTTATCTATGAATTTAAAGCAAAAAAATTTTGTATTTTTGTAAGAAATTCTTACAAAATTTGTTTTAATTAAAAACGTTTGCAATTTTTCTCTAAGAACGAAGAAGAAATAAAGAAAAACAGATAAATTGACCTTCGCATTGACATGTTCCGGCGTACAAACTACGCACCTACCATACAAACATACGTTTTGCTGATGCAAAAATGAAAAAGTCATCGTCATCGTCATTATTCTCAGCATGAGTATGGGCACTTTAATGAGTATTTTGTTATGAAAAGTATTTTTGTTGTTGTTGTTGTTGGTTTTTGTTTTTAATTTGCTTTAACGCCAATGTGGTAATTTTTTGGTAGTTGTTGTTACAATTGTAAAATTATTTTTGCAATAAATTTTGTAAATTTTTTTGGTTTCTGTAAAGATCAATGTTAATGAGTGAGCGAGCAAAAAATGCCGTGATTTTATTTAATTTTTCGTTTGTTTTTCACACACTTTTCACGTTTTCAAAAGGTGCTGCTGCTGTTGCTCAAATATGTTTATTTTTATAATATAAAGTCATTAACCCATTAAGAGGGGGATCAATGAATTATGGTTTATAACTTGGGTGAACTCGATTGTAAATTTATGCACCTTCTTTGGTGAGGTTAATATGCTGTAATCACTGGTTTGTTTTGATCTTCTTAATATGACATGAAGATGGTATTTGGACTGTTTGCTTTATCGGTGAGGTTAATATGCTGTAATCACTGGTTTGTTTTGATCTTCTTAATATGACATGAAGATGTTATTTGGACTGTTTGCTTTATCGGTAGGCAAGGCGTATATCGTCCTAGAAGTTCTGGACAGATAACTTTTTGTTTGCAGTATTCCTGTCTGCCGTAGCCGTACTCTAGTAGGTAGTGCTTTGGATTATTAGACGTAAGGCCTGAGTTCGAATCCCAAGGTCAGACATCGAAACGTAAAGATGAAAATATTTTGTCGGTGAATTCCTCTCAGCAGATTTCTGACAAAAACTATGAGAGTAAATAAAATTGCCATGAAAAGCTTCTCAAAAATCTGTCGTTCGGAGCCTACGTTAAAGTGATGTGAGAAGCTAGGTCGTAATCTTGACTGAATGGTTAACCAATGACCAATTATGTATTCTTGTCTCCTTGTAACATGGAACGAGTTACTCTATTGTACAAAAATTCGTAATCGGTGCTGACCTATACTTAATAGGCTTACTTTCTTCCGCTTAGGCTAACTGTACTTTAAAAATTAGCATAATGAAGCGGAGGAGGAGCATCTCATGTACGACGTTTTGGCTCCGCAAGCGAAGAAACATTGAATCTCGGAATCTGTTTTCCAACACGTCTTATAATATCGCAATTTATTATAACTAGATATTTCGCACCGTTAGTTGTATTTTTAAAACATATAATCACAATGACAACAGTATTATTATGCAGTATAATTTTTATCAATGAAAATATTAATTTTACAATTTCTAATTATTTTTCGCCATTAGTGTTAGATATAAGCTTTAAAATGAGATATCATTTATTAAATTTGATGCGGTGGTATGGGAGATATTTGCAACCGACAAAAAAATGTGCTTTAGAAATAATATATATGATTCTTTTTTATTTCCGTTTTATTCGTACTTTTGTAAATTCTAGAATAACAGGGTTGCCATCTAATAGGTGCGGGTTGTTATTATTTTGCATGCAATAACTCTTAACTTTTCTGTGACGTAATTAATAAGTTATTGTTATTACTTCTGTGTAGTTAAGGGCCCATTGATTTGTTTGCTCCTTAATCTTTACACTATGACATCTGGCAGTCAGTTTCCTTAGAGGACAAAATGAAATTTTAGAAATAATATAAAATAATATATTCACTCACAAATGGTTAATGATTTATCTTTCTTTATTTCTTTCGATCATAATTTAAAGGCTATGAAAGCAATTATTTCTTAAGAATTTTTGAAACATTTTATATAAATTGTTGAATAAATTCTGATTTTAAAAAATTGGAAAATTTGGCTCAACGATTTCTTCCGTCATAATAAATACAAAAATGTATGAACGATATAATTAAATAGGTCCCCTATTCAGTAATCAATTTAACTAATGCTGGCCCATTGTATATTTGATACTTTTTTTTTAATTCCAAAGAATCATAATTAGGGGTAGACATTTAATTCCTCTTTGCTAGTCACTGCGGAAAATATTTAAACAAGACAAAGAAATATTCGAAGATGGATTTATTTCACTCAGGTAAACGGTGAAAATCTTTGTCTATCATCCCTTTGTCTGTACACTTTTTATACTTATGACAAATGAAAATGCCTGCTTTTTTCATGAACCCCTTGATTGAATTAATTTTCTGGATAAGACCCGAGTGCCCTTAATTTTGAGAGCCATAATTACATAGTTTTATGAAGAAATAAATCGAAAATCATCCACCATTTACGGTATAATGTAATAGAAATAATTTTTAAATGCAGTTTTTCATTGAATCAATTTGATCAGTGATGTCAAGGTTGTTTTAGTAATAAAAACGCTTAAATAATCGAACCTTTTTCTCAAAGCTATTTTTTGTAATAACATAGAAAGTCTAAAAAGGTGTCGTTATGGAATTTTTAGTTACGTTTTTTGGAAGTTGACTAGGAGGAATGTTGAGCTGCTGTCTTACTTTTAGAAAGATAGGTTATCCTATGAAATTGACATTTTTCCACAAATCATTGCTGTTAAACACACTATACATGACGGAAGTGGTTCATATTTTGACAGAAAACTTGGGAAATTCAGAAGATTACGCAATTGTTGACTCACTATCTTATCTAATTTATTGAATAAGTGGATGGATTTATTTTTTCTAGACCAAGTATTATCATTTTCCGAAATTCCTTCTTACACATTAAAGCAATAAGATAAGTTTGCATTTCCAATTCTACGCGGATAATTCCCTAATGTCTATGCTATCGTTTTATTCGATTTCTTATGTTTTAGGTAATTTGAGCAACCGATTAACAATTCGATGCCTCCATTCTATAACATCCATTCCATTTAATGTTCTTGCATTTTTAAATTCTGCGTTCTCTAACTATGATACTATCAAAATTAGGTTAAAATGCGCCGATCCGTTCCGAAGTTATAGGGAAAAATCTATTTAGAATACACTATAGTCGTATGCCGTGTGAAAACTTTGGGCTCATAACTTAAAATGCACTTTTTCGACTTAGAGTGTTATAGAACGGAGGCGTCGAATTTAATAGCATCTTTTCACCAGGATATTCTTTAGAGCTTTTTTTGGATTTCATTTATTGCGCGAGCTTTATCATTGAGATTAGAAACTTGTTACATCTTTTCTTAATTAGTTCAACATAATATATTGCATGAGTAGGGGCCATTCCCTGGTTAAATAGTCCTTACAGAAGCCACCTTACTTCTGTGTAAGATTTCTATTATAGAAAATGGTGTCTCCATTATCTTTTTAATAAGAATCGGGGTACGTTATTTGACTGGTTCTCTTTTTATTTAAGGGGGGGGGGGAGGATTCTTCACCTCATCATACATAATTGGTCATTGCAAACCTTCAGTCAGGATTACGCTCTAGCTTCTCACACCACTGATATTGTGAGTGTGTTAATTTTATACACACAACAATTAAAACTTGACTCCGTATGGCAGATTTTTTAGAAACTTTTCATGACAATCTGTTATTTACTCTCAGAGTTTTTGCCAGCAATCTGTTGAAAGGAAGCCGCCTGAGAAATATTTTTTCATATTTCGTTTTGATCTCTAACGTGGGGTTTTAATCGTAGCCTCACGTCTAATACGCCAACACATTACGTACTACACTACGTCTGACTAATGTAGTCAGTTTAAATCTGGTGGAGGTTGGTCTGTTGGATATTTTTCCAATAACAAAAAGGAAAAGGAGCTTACATCACAACCCATGCATGAGTTTTTGGTGAAACAAAGATCGTAAATCACATGTTTTGTATGTTTTTTTAGCGAAATAAGTTGTAGCCAATACGATTACGAGACTGATGTAGACAGTTTTAATCTGGTGGATGATCTGTTGGAAATTTTTCCAGCAAAAAGAAAAAGGAACGTATATCACATCCCATCGTATATCACATCTTTTGTATAATACGATTGAGTTGCGAATGCGATTACGAAACTGAGAGCCAGAAAAGCCTAAAAGTACAGAAGTTAAGCAATGTTAGTTTGTCGATTAATTGATTAAAAAATGTATTTTAAATTATTAAGCAATTCAATTGAATCATAATTGACCTCTCATCCTTAAGGAACTTTTTTTTAATAAAAATCAAAACAAAATTCGCCATTTAATACGACAAAATTTATGTAAAAAAAAACCGCTAAGTAAGCCTCATAGTTTACATGCATTGCATGCACTTTTTTCTATTGTAATGCACAATTAAAAAGAGCATAAATCCTCAGAGTAAAAGAAAAGCAAAAGCAAGAGAGAGAGAGAGAGAGAGAGAGAGAGACTATTTTACATGCCATTTACCCAAATATTCCAAACATGTCCCGTTGCCTAGTTATCAATTGTAATGCAATTTTGTTTTTGTAAAAAGATTAAAAATCACAAGAGTAGGCAAAAGAAATTAAAGAGAAGAAGCATAATATTACAAGGGATATTTTACAGAGAAATGTTTATAAAGAGTAAAAATCACAAGAGCAAATGAAAACAAAGATATGGAGAGAGAGGGACAGATAAAGAAAGAAAATTAAGTGAGCATAATATTACCAGAGACTACGCACTTAGTAATGTTTACAAACATTTTCATTTAATTTCACAGTCAGGGCCATACGGCCATACAACCCCACTAATGTATATATGTATGTATGTATGAGTGTGTGGTGATGAAAATGTTTATTTTGCGTATTATAGCATGCATGTGTGTATGTATGGTATGTATGCACGCTGCCAAGAGCATAGAGTGTAATTAAATAGGAAAGAGTACACACCACAACATGTCTTTGGTAAAAGAATTCATGGCCAGAGAATAAATTCTGCTGATGCAGATGTTTTCTTGGTTTTCTCTTTTTTATTGTTTTGTTTTGTTTAAGAATTTTTTCTATGCTGTTCGATGCTATTTGTTTTTATTGTTGCATCAGTTGTTCGTTAACTTTCTAACTAAACAGTTTGAGCAGGAGTTAGGGGAACACAATAACGGCTACAAACAATAAAAAAAAAAATAATTAAGGAAAAGCATTTAATTTATTAAAAATGAATTGAAAAAAAAAAATTTTAAAGTTTATTAAAGTAAAAGTACTTCCGTGTATGCGTGTGTTTATTTGGAAAAGTGCATTTTGCATAAACATGCCTCAGCAAAGATTTTAACAAAGAAAGCAACACTTTTTTGTTTTTGTTGCTCTTAATAAATAAACAACAATTCTTGCTGTTGATGTGATGTGATGCTGCTGTGCCAAAAATTATTATTTATTTGTGTGTTGTTTGTTGTTTGTTTTTAACAAATTGTAAGTACAACCAACGTATATACCTCGACCTCTAATAACGTCACCCTTAATTTCTTGCGTTTGATTGCCTACATTTATGGCGACAATTTATGACGTAAAAATTAAAATTTTTTTATAGTTTTTATATCGTATATCGTAATTAAATTAAATGAATTCAATTTAAATGTTACAAAATAAAATCAAAATTAATTTTGTCACATACATTGTATATTTCCTTAATTGTGTCTATGACGATTACATTTAGTGATGAGAGAAATAAGAGGGATATTCTAAAAATATGAAATTTATTTCAGTATGAGTTAAGTCCTATAGATAATTGTTGCTTATGGTATGGAGTATCCTGCATATGTTGCATTGAGCCTACTCAATGTCTTTGATGGGGTATCCCGCATAATCAAGACGAGTATACTCGTCCTATTTTAAATATATTATAACATGCAGGCTTTTGAATTAGCAAATTTTTTTTTTTTGGCAATCGACAATAGTGAATTTCTAAGTGTTGCCAATGTTCTCAATGTGTCGCGTTTTATTATTGGCTTATTTTATTGGCTTATTAGACAAAAGGCCCGGGTTCGAATCACAGGTCAGACATCAAAACGAAAAAATATTTCTTCGGCGACTTCCTCTCAGCAGATTTCTGGCAAAGACTCTGAGAGTAAAAATTGCCATGAAAAGCTTCTCAAAAATCTGTCGTTCGGAGTCGACTTTAAACTGTAGGTCCCACCACTCATGTATAAAATTAACGCACACAACATAAGTGGTGTGAGAAGCTAGGTCATAATCCTGACTGAAGGGTTGTAATGGCCAATTATGTTTGCGTTTTATTCCATTTTCTTTATTTTATCCATCTGCGTGATTTATTATTTGTTTTTCTACTAAAACCTACGCAAATACGAAAAAGGATATCGAGTCCATCTGCCTTCTTAATGCCAACGACGAGCATACTCGTCTTGACTATTTTTCAATCATTACACCGAGTAACTACATAGCCTATGTTGTTCAGCTAGTTGAGTAGAACTTGAAAATACTTTTTTTATATTTCTCGAACCCTTCAAACTTGTTTTAGTTGACAAAAACTGTTTTATTTTGACTTTACGTACAAATTTCTGGATTGCTCAAACATTTTCGACCCGATTTACAAAAGTTAAATCTTGTTGGAAAGGGGAGAGATGGATTTTTAAAACGGTATACCTGCATATATCTATTATTCGACTTAATATGCTATATTTTCAAGTTTGTCCATTCATAGTAGCAAACTTTATTAAAAAAATATAAAATAAGTGATGACATTCTGTACGTCTGTTCTCTTGTGAATAGATTGAGTCATCATTTGATCAAATCGGTCAAAAATTGCCGCAGTTATTATTTAAAGAGCCTAACAGTCAAGTGATATTTTTTATATATTTATGGCATCGCATCGCATCAAATGAACTTTAATTCAAAAATTTTCAGAATTTTTGATGGATCTTGATTGCTTATTACAAAATATGTCAATTCCACGCTTGAGGGACCACCAGAAGTGTAGCCAATGTTTGCGCAAATGGAAATAATAATATTTGCAAAAAACACAAACATTAGCCGATTTCTGGTATATCATATCACTCGACTTTTAGACTCTTTAAATAATAACTGCGGCAAAATTTTGTCCGATTTGATCAAATGATGACTCTATCCTTTCACAAGAGAACAGAATTTAAGAATATTATCACTTACGCTATATTTTTTTTTTGTTAAAGTTTGCTTCTATAAATGGACAAACTTGACAAAATATGCAAAAAACTTTGAATTTTCCAATTTTACCTCATCAAATCTCATAGCATATTCAGTCGAATAATAGATATTTGTATATCGTTTTAAAGGTCCATCTCTCGTCTTTCCAACAAGATTTAAATTTTGGAAATCGGATCAGAAATGTTTGAGTAATCCAGAAATTTATGCGTAAGGTAAAAAAAAAACAGTTTTTGCCAAATAAAATATGTTTGGAGGGCTCGAGGAATATAAAAAAAAATATTTTTGAGGTCTACTCAGCATAACTCACAACCTAAACTATGGCATTAGCCGGGAATATTTAATTTTTTTTTATTTTGTCGCTTAGTTTTATTATCCAAGCAAATTTGTTTTTCAAAAATATTAAAAAAATTCTCAAAAAATTTTTCAAGGACTATCCAATTTCCAAGCAATAGTTTGCTTTACTAAACTATCATCAAAAAAAAAAAAAAAATAAGAAACCCTGAACTCAATATTTCAATTTAAAATTGAAATATTTTCCATAATTACGCTGCCGATCAGACAAATTGTAGCCTTTATTACTCGGATATCATTCATACATTAAACAATTCATGTATTTGTTGTTATTGTTGTTGTTGCTATTAATAATACTATGCCCATCGATCGTATTTGTTTTAAAATGCAACAGAAAATTATGCGTTCAAATAAAAAATTGCGGGTTTTTTTTTTAAAGGAATATTCCACTTGAAAATGTCTACATAAGAAAAATAAAAGAAAATTAAAAAAAAAATCAGCCTTAATAGAGCGATTGTCACTGTCACTTTCAATAGCAGAACCTATCCAATCAGCAACAATCAACAATTTTAATTGTTCTAGTTGCATGGCTTTCAGTGCCATAACCCCATCGATCCATCATCCCATCCATCATTGACAGCGCTAAGTGAGTAGAACTTTTGATTTTTCTTTATAATTAACCGCATAATATTTGGATTGATAATTGGTCAATAATTTCTAACGAAAGCATAATCCATGTTTTTCGGAAGTCTTCACAGAAGATTTATTTTCATACGTTTATCATGCAATTTGCTAATTGCTAAAGGGAAAAAAGACTTATAGGCCAAATATTTTCATTCTAAAATCTTATCTTTAAAGAAATAACAAAATTTCTAAAGGCCTCTAGCCATATAGAATCCATAAGTCGGTATATTGACACGATCTTAAGATACGAGATAGGTTAGGTTAGGAGTGGTTGGAGATAGGTTGGAGTGTTGGCATTAACAACAAAAGCTCACTTGAGCACGCATTGTGGCCCATTGTGATACAATCTCTGATCAAATTCCTTTAAATCAAGAAAGAAAAAATTGGTCAGCGCAAGGGCTGCACATTTAAAGCACGACCATCCCTCACAGGAAAACCAGCCTGAAAATTTGATAAATAAGGCTATATCCTTCCGGATCAGTCTAGTAGGTAGTGTGTTGGCTTATTAGGCGAAAAGCCCGGCTTAGTAAGCCAGGTCAGGCATCGAAACGAAATATGAAAAGAAAAATATTTCTTCGGCGACTGCCTCTCAGCAGATTTCTGGCAAAAACTCTGAGAGTAAATAAAAACCTGCCATGAAGAGCTTCTCAAAAATCTATCGTTAGGAGTCGACTTTAAACTATGGGCTCCTCCACTCATGTATAAAATTAACACACCCAACATAAGTGGTGTGAGAGGCTAGGTTGAAATCCTGACTGAAGGGTTGTAATGAGCAATTATGTATGTTATGTATATCCTTCACATCAATGGGCCATAGCTTCGTCAAGCTGACAAGGATTAGAGAGCCAAATAACCTATAACTACACCTCGCAACAGATGGGCCAATGTCAATACAAAGAAAGTAGATAACAGTGTCTTTCCATAGCACAGGGGCTTGTAAACACGGTTGCAGTGATTGAGATGATATCACGACCAACTTCGAGTAACTGGTTTTACCTATCGAGGACCATGTAAGCCTAGCGGTGGAGCAAGACTTTTCAGTGATCCCGAATAGGTTGGCGTCTTGAAAAAATTTCCACGCCGTCTTGGAAGAGATAAGTGACATACCTATGTTGATTGATCAGGATTCCAGAAGTAGTGTATCAGCACTGGTGAGCTCGTCGGTTTCCCGGAATGTCACAGTGCCCGGGGAAACAAGTAAACAAGATAGGTTGACATCTCGAAAGAAAGATGCGAGCTAAACTCACATAAAACGAAGTTCACCTTTCCTGAAGATAGATCTGGAATGTTTCAAGTGTAAGTGTCTCATAAATCTGTTCAACTTTGTTCGTCGTGCCGATTGACTGCCAAGATGGCCTATTCTGGCTAAGGAAAGAGAAATAGCTCGCTTGATTTAAGCTACTAAAGAATGATACTCTACGAGTGGACTTGGATTGCATCTGATCACAGAGGCTATCCAAATTACGATTAATATGGTAACTGTAACAAAAGTTGCCGTAGTCTAGTAGGTGGTGTGTTGGCTTACCAACCAGGGATCAAATCCACGGTCAGACATCAAAACGAAATTGTGAAAAAATATTTCTTCGGCTACTATCTTTCATCAGATTCCTGGCAAAAACTCTGTGAGTAAATAAAATTGTCATGAAAAGTTCCTAAAAAATTTGTCGTTAGGAGTTGACTTTAAACTGTAGGTCCTGCAACTTATGTATAAAAATAAAATACACAACATAAGTGGTGTGAGAAGCTAGGTAGTAATCCTGAATAAAGGGTTGTAATGCTCAATTATGTACGTTATGTATACATATATGTAGGATCTGGTAGATAGGGAAGAAGAATATCCGGTTTTACTAGAAACGCAACTATGATATTTAGGAAGCTTTTTTTGAGCCTTCATTGAACCAAGTTATAGCGTTATTTGCTTATAGTTTTAAAAATTTTGGTGTTCAGGCACCTATATTACGCTCCTACTCTATGTAATGCTTATGTAAAAATATTAAAACCATTAATTTCCTTATTTTTTTTCCTTTAGAGCTTCCCAAAAACGTATTGTGTCATTTAGGTCATTATTCACTAGACTACTTCAATCACTTGTTGCTTTGCTCTCTTTAATTTCTCAATAAATTCAACCGAAAACCGTTGCGTTTGTATTTTATCGCCTGAAACAAAGATTGTCATGGGCATTCTGTTGTGCTTTTTTTTTTGCATAAGCATGCCTGCATGCAATCATTAATCGCCTTTCAACTCGTTGAAACCGGTTGAAAACTGCCTAGAAGGAGAATTATCTGCTGCAGTACAAATAAAATGATCAGAATCGCTGTTGCACGATCATGGTCATCATGCTGAGAAATGTTTCAGACACGGATAGAGTACATAAGGCAATGTACGTACGCAAAGAAAGAAAATGTTGAATTTCCTTTTTCTTCTTTCTTTCTTTTCTTTTACTTTTCATTGGTTTGAGGAGATAAAAAAAATGAATTTTTATTTCCATTATTTTTTTTTTTATTGTTTTTCAAATAAAATATTTAAATTTATTGTTTACAATTTAAATAAATCGTCTGCTTAACACAAATGTCAGGGTTTTTATTAAACAAAAACAAGTTGCTTCCTGGCTGAGATTATAAGTTTGAGAGCGGAAAAAGTGTTTGAATTGAAATTTTAGTTCTTGAGAGGTAATTTTATTTAAAGGCCGTCATATTAGAAAATACGATGGTGGGTTGTAAATTGAAGAAATTATTTTCTTGATCTCGCAACATCACATGTGTATGCAGCCCTTACGCTGACCAACTTCTGCCTCTTCCCTGATGTTGGTGGAACTTGGTCAGTACAGGTACTGCGTTCACCCGTGATATCACAACGGGCCGCTATATGTGCTCAATTGAGCTATATGATGTCAGAACTACCACTCCAACCTAACCTAACCTAACCTAACCTAACATCACTTAGGACCCATTGTATGAAATGAAGTGAAAGAATTGCTTTTCTACACGTTTCTTTCGGCTTCAATTCCATTATAAACCTCAGGAGAGCCTGATTAGCGGCTTCTAAGGTATTTAAGCTTTTTCTACAATGAATCGGACAGTCACAGAATTGTTGTTCATCAATCGTTATAATCTTTCGTAAGGTATGCTGTCATAATTGATCACTACAACCTTTAAGTCAGGATAACCACAGAGTTCCTTACAAAACTTATATTTTGTGCGTTCATTTTTATACATGAGTGGTAGGACCTACAGTTTAAGCTCGATTCCGAAAGATATATTTTTGAGAAACTTTTCATAGCAATTTTCTATTTACTCTCAAAGTTTTTGCCAGAAATCTAATCTGCTGACAGCAAGTGACCGAGGACTGACCTGGGGTTTGAACCGTGACTTTACGTGACTGATAAGACAACACACTACCTACTAGACTTTTATTGGGCTTATTTAGTCCCAGTAGGACTACCGGTTTACTCTCGGACCTCTCCTTTTGTAAGTCCACAGGGATACTAGGTTGGAGGATTAGGACCAATAGTCATATCATACCAAACGTATGTGAACTTAAGCTGGCTTTCTCGTTCTCAGAAATATTGCTATAAGCCATAACCTAACAAAGGCAGATCTTATTCCACAGCCAATTTTCGACTTATATCAGATCCAACCTAACGCCATTATGGCTGCATGATTGTCAATGAAAATCACATAAGAATCCTTGTTTGTTCTACGGACAGTTTAAGGAAAGTCTTGATTAATCTTTTACTACCAAGGTTAGGTTAGGTTAGGTTAGAGGACGTGCCAACTGTGACAAGTACAGTACCCGGAGATCGAATTGACACATTATACAACGTCCTAGCTTCTCACACCACCTACAGTTTAAAATCGCTTCCGAACGATAGATTTTTTGGAAAGCTTTTTCATGGCAATTTTTACTCTCAGAGTTTTTGCTAGAAATCTGCTGAGAGGAAGTCGCCGTAGAAATATTTTCATATTTTCGTTTTGATGTCTGACCTGGGCTTCGAACTCGGGCCTGTCGTCTAAAAGCCCAGCACAATACCTTCTAGACCACGCCGACCAAACTATTAAACTGTTGTTTCAGATTTGGAAATACAATCCGATTGCCTTAAATCTGGTAAATAAGTTGCCTTGGTAATACCGGGAAGGGTTTCCAGAGACCTTTAGACTACAGAGGTCTGGATGATTTTCGCTTTACAAGTTTGGGAAACAAAATAAATGTCAATGTAAACATCGTCATAATACTATGCTATCTAGCTATGGATATTGAAAGCATCTTTATCAAACAATTGTTTTGACTATTAGCAGATTTTAAGGTATTTGGCTTATTAAGTCCAACTCGTGCTGTGGACTATTGTTTTATTGATGTAATACTCTCTGAGGGGTGATAGGTTTTTTCAATATCCAATGCTTTTAAGCTTCCAACAAATAAATTACTTCCCATAAATTTGTGTTCAAATGCCATCGCATTCTCGGTACCCACTGTCTCTTTAACAAACATTGGTTTTCTGAAAAATTGTTTCATTTTCATTGCCACCACGACTTTGATTATTTTATTTATTTTTTTCTATGTTTATGTGGGTCATTTTATTAAAAAAAATAAAAGAAGTTCAATTATACAAATGAAATAATAAAAATTTTTGTGTAAATTTCCATGACTAGAGTACAATTGATGCTTTTGTTTATGAAAACATTTTAATTTGAAACCCCTTTGCTATCATATGGCATCATCAGCAGTTATGTCTCTAAGCAATTGTAAGTAAATTCTGTAATTATTTTAAGTTTGATTAAATTACTAGACGGTTTTTGTATTGTTTTTGGTGTTTTTGTTTATTAATTGAAGGGGGGGGGGGTTTATGATGTATAACATAATTTGAATTTGGGACTTAATTTAGAGTCTTTTTTTTGCAAATAACACAAGAATGTTTTAATAACACTATGCAACAAAATAAAATAAAAAAAAATTAAATACACCCGGCTAATGTTATAGTCTAGGTTGTGAGTTTTGTTGAGTAGATTTGAATAATATTTTTTCTTTTTATTTGTTGAAACCTCCAAACTTTTTTTAATTGGCAAAAACAGTTTTTTTTTTACCTTACGCACAATTTTCTGGATTACTCAAACATTTCTGACTCGAGTTCAAAAATTTAAATCTTGTTGGAAAGGGGAGAGATGGGCCTTTAAAACGGTATACAAATATCTATTATTCGACTTAATATCCTATCAGTTTTGATGAAGTAAACTTGGAAAATTAAAATTTTTTTTTATTTCATATTTTTTCAAGTTTGTCGGTCCATAGTAGCAAACTTTAATAAAAAAATATAGGATATGTGATAATATTCTTAAAGTCTGTTCCCTTATGAAGAGATTGAGTCATCATTTGATCAAATCGGGCAGAAATTAACGCAGTTATTATTTAAAGAGTCTAACAGTCGAGTGATATTTTTAATATTGTAGGTCATCTCATCAAATGAACTTTTAGTTTAAAAATGTTCAGAATTTTTGATAAATCTTGATTGTTTATCACAAAATGTGTTAATCTTACGCTTGCACAACTTCCAGAAGTCGGTTAATATTCGTGTTTTTTGCAAATATTATTATTTCCCTTTGCGCAAACATTGGCCACTTTCACATTTTTCGATCAAAGCGAACAATCAAGATCCATCAGTTCCATCATTCTGAAAGTTTTCGGGTCAGAAATATTTGAGTAATACAGAAATTTGTACGTAAAGTAAAAGAAAAACAGATTTTGTCAAATGAAACAAAATTATTAGGGTGCACGAAATATAAAAAAAGTATTTTTGAGTTTTACTCAACTAACTGAACAACGTAGACTATATAGTTACTCGGGTGTATTTTTGACTGTATCGCCGTGTAATTTATTGATGGAACTCTAACTGACAACATAAGCTTTCAATTAGAATTTATTAACTCCGGTCAGCATTTCAAATCATACTAAATTTAGTCAATAATTCTCCAGGGCAGTGCATATAGCAATGAGTCCGCATTTAAGAATCTTCATCTGTTTTTATTTGAAAATTAAAAATTAACAGCCAAATTTAATATTCAATTGCGTGCTCATTAACGGTGTTATATTGAATTATTAAATTAAATAAAAATATTTCATTTCAACAACGTACGACTTTAAATAACTTTTCGCGTTGCTTCGACAATAATTTCATAGAAAATCCACGGAAGTCTTAAAAAAAGGTGTGAATTAACAATTATTTGTTAAAAAAAAAGAACATCTACGATATGCAATAAAAAAAGCGATTTTTAAGAAATATTTACAATAAATCAATAATAGTTTAAATAAATAAGAAGGGAATTTAAACTTACAAAAAAGAAAACAAAAAATTTTTATTCAGAATTATTGTGGGAACATAAACTATTCGAAAGAAACGACCTTAACTGAGTAACTTAAAAAGGCAGGATTTGTGCCATCGAAGGGATGACAAGAATAAGATACACGAATAGATCAAAAACGGTTTGTGACCGTTTTAATATACCTAAGAAAGCCTAGAAAGTTTTCAAAAACTTTCATAACATGTGTTGTATTCAACTTGCAGAGGACATGACATAGGAAAACTATCTGCCATCTGAACACTGTTTGAATGAAACAGAACAATTCGGTGTGCCACTGTTTACAACTTGATGTAACAACAACAATTGCTTTATTCGTCATTATTCTGTTTTCACTATTTGCATAAAAAATAACAATTACTAGACAATTGTTGGACCTGATGAATCCGTTAGGTGGTAGTGATGGACAATATAGCCACCGTGTATTTGATCCTTGGACATATGAAGTTTTTAGAAAAACAAATAGTCAGACAAAACAAGCCATATGAAGAGCTTACATCAGAAATCCCTATTTATTTCGAGACAGCTGTACAATAGATCGTATGTCCATAGTAACGGGTTATCCATTTCGTGGTTTCAAAAGTAAACGTAGATAAAACCCATATAAAATAGTTTTTTTCATAACATTTATTTTTTTATTGCAACGTTTGAACGTTGACATTATGTGTGAAACATTACATCATTTCAATGACCTCCACGCGAAATGTTGCAAGCAGTGATTCGTTTGACGTAATTTTCGAGGTAATTTTCATTTTAGATGTCGTAATAAATGCCATTGCACTTGGATTCGGAAGGGTGGACATTTAGCAGTACATCTTTCATAGATCGCTGCTTTTTCTATTTACATTTTAATGCATTTCGTTAAGACATAAGAGAGGTAATTTTTTGAAATTTTCAACTTTAGAATTTGATTAATGTGAATAGTTGTTCCTACCGTTGTTAATCTCTAAAATATTCTTAACACAGTGTAAACGAAAGTCGAAATAAATCCTATAGGGTACATACCAGAGATTAACAATGAATCGTTTTTCTCTACTAATAAGCACTCATAAAATTTTGAATATATGTAAGTGAGTCAACAATATTAAAATTTAACTCTGATGTACTCCGCTTCATTCGAATTCACTACTCACGTTGATTTATAAATACAAGTTGCAATGAGCATCCGTGCAACGTTGACATCAAACTCATACTATTTGAAATGTGTTTGATTCATAAGCCCGCCTACTCTTTTAGATTCATAATGTTTATAAATCAGTGCCTCCAGTGAGTTCCATCATTCATCAAAATTTAAAGTCTTAGTTGTTGTTGCATTTACAACCAAAAATAAAAGACACATAAGCAAAAAAGACCGAGCAAACAGCAAGCAGAGGAAATACACAAGTTTCTAATGAGTATTTTATTGTTCGTACTCGATTCATACATATTTTGTGAAGCTTGTGTATGCGAAATTGTGGAGAGTCGAAATCAACAACATCATAAGTATTGTTAAGTATGAATATGATGAGGACTTCAAACTTTGAATATGAGTAGAGGTTCGCATGATATTAAAACAAGTATGACTGCGTATAAGTATCAGAAATTATGAATATGATTCAAATATACTCAGCTTTTTGAATATTCATTGCTGACTTCTGTTACGTACATACATACAAACGTATGTTTGTATTTGTGAGCGGAGGATTCTTGTTTAAAAATAACTGAAATTATAAGTCGTGATATTGTCTAACAAAAAATAAAATGAACGACAATTTTTATTTGAATTTTTCTTTCCATTTAGAATTTTGAGGATTTTGGTTTTTACTTTCAAGAAAGAAAAGACAAAATGAGATAAAAGACAAAAAAATGTCGACAAAAACAAAAAAAGAAGAAAGAGTTAAAAACACTCCTCCACAGAACAGAAGAACCTGAAAAAATTAAAAAAAGGAGTTTTTAAACACTTTGTGTTCCAATACCCTTTCCCATCCCAGTCTACGACATCTAATTTTGAGGTAATTTTCGACCTTTTTGACACCTATTGGGTGGTATCTTAGCCATAACTTGACGAATTATAGCTTTTAAGGGCTCAAGAGTTGAAGGTTTATTTGCATAAATACAGTCTTTCGCATAGCCTCACAAAAAGCAGTCTAATGGTGTTAAATCGCATGATCTTGGTGGTCAGTTGATATCGCCACGACGAGAAATTACACGGCCAAGAAATGTCTCTTGAAATAAAGCCATATTCGCTCGAGTTGTGTAGCATGTGGCACCGTCGTGCTGAAACCACATATTTTCCGAGTTATATTCTTTAATAGCAAGCAAAAAAAGTCAGTTATCATATGACCATAACGTTCCGAATTGACGGTGTTAGTCGTTCCATCGTTGTTTTCGAAGAAGTAAGGCCTAAGCACACCTTCGGAACGAAGAGCGCACCAAAGAGTGATTTTTTTCTGGATGTAATGGCCTCTCTTCAATTATTTGAGGATTCTCAGAACCTAAAATATTCTCAGAACCATAAAATGTGAAATGTGCTTCATCGCTGAAGAAAATTTTGTTCGAAAAGTTGCCGATACGTGGACTGTGGCAGAATTACTATTTTTTTTAGTAGGTTTTGATAATTTTTACGCGTTGTGAGATAGTTAAGCGATCCATTTGCGTCAATGTCAGACTTTCAACTGAAAAGAAAAATATTGCTTTCATAACTTAGTTTGACAGATGTAGACTTCCAGCCCCATACTATTGAAACCACGAAATGAATATCCCTTTACTTTAGTATCCCTCTACACGAACAGCAATATCAAGTAAAACCAAGAACGAAAAAAATCTAGTTCTAAATAGACTCTAGAGTGCAGTGTATTCAATGGTGAGCGTTCTTTATTAATGGAAATGAAAGGAGGAATTGAGGCATAGCCTCTCAAAACACTATTTTCTAAATACTTTTCAACAGTTGTAATGACGAAGTGTTATTACTCTGTTGCACCTCTAACGATCATTTCAATAGAATCAGGGGGGTTTTTAAAAAAGTACATTTTCGAAACAGAATGCTTTATTGCGTTAAATATAAAGGACTTTTCTAAATAAATAAACCACCTCCTATGATTTCTTATCAACACATGTACGCTTTGATCATCTGAGCCTATTTCAGCTCGTTGATCGTTAGAAAAATACTTATAGTGGTGGGCTTTCGGTTAGTTGACCGAGCTTCACATACGATTTCTTGCATATTGGACTACAGCTAATGAGTTATTTAGACTTCGATAGCAGATCCTAAATTGATAGAGAGCTAGTGTAATGGATAGGATAGTACGGTGTTACGCTTGGGTCTCTAGTCATTCAAAATTCCGTAAAGCTAGCAAATACACAAACCATGTGTAGACCATAATTATACATTTTATTTTATATTTTTTATTTATTTTTCTTTAAAATTTATAATTTGTTTTGAAAAAACTTTTTTAATTTTATTTTTTATAAAATAAAGTCTCTTTCGAATATATTTTTAGCACTTTCCTAACCTACCTTTATTATTTAGTAGCTTAACTTTTCTTTTTTTTTGTTCAAAATTTCTATCGATAACATACTTAGAAAAAACAATCGCACTTTTTGACTTTTTATTTTTTGCAAAATGTTTTAAAAATTAAAAAAAAATAATTTTTTTTTTTTAAATAGTGACTCTTCTTAAATCGGGTGTTAATTTCTTGGATCAACACTTTATAGGTGTGCCTTTAAAAGTTGAATTGAAAATTCAAATAGCGCAGATGTTTTAAATGAATTGCTCGTGCTTGTGAGTCAGTTGTTTGAAAAATTTTCGATTTTGAACACAAAACGAACAACAACAAAAATGTGTGAAAATTTTTATTTTTAAAAAATTTATTTTCAAAAAGAAAATGGAACACGTTTTTGCAAAATAGATTATCATGGACAATGGAAATGATTGACAATAAATTTCATATAAAGGCGACTAGTCTAATACTTCTTCTATGAGTCATCTTAAGTCCATAAGTATCGTTTAAAATAGGTGACTACGTGACACGCAGTTAATGCGTAAAAAATACTGGATTTTGTGTAACAAGTTCCATTTTATTTAAATAAATCGCATGATTAACTAGTTTCACTTTTCGGAGAGTTATACAAATAGGTTGTTATTGTTGTAACAGTTAGGCTGCTGTCTCCTGAAGCTTCTCCTTGTATATAAGATGTTAATTTTGGAATGATTTGGGATGCAGATAATTTGTTGCTATGTTATCTGACGTTGGCAGTTGTAGGAAGTCCGCTGTTGTTGTTCGGTTCAGCCTCAGGTCTATGGGTCGCATGGCTGTCGGCTTTGCTGGACAGCTAAATATGTGCACCGTGTCTTATGGTGCCTGATTACGTGAAGGGCAGCTATCCCAGGTCCCAGGGACGATCCTTGCCCTATAGCTATTCAGTATGTTCGACCATCCTAATCTTAGCTGGGGCAGAATGGTTCTGGTAAACCTTGGCAGTTGCCTTTCGGTATCGGATATTGGTGGAGGCTGACGATTTATGACTCCGTTGTGGCTGTCACGACTGTCGTGTGATGTAGGAATTTTGTGCCTCCCTCCCAGATGGTAGGTCAACTATTGAAGGCATAATGTGGGTGATTATCCGATTGTCATCTTATGCGGCGAGGGGAAGGTTTGTTCAGGACTGTACGGTGGTTAGGATTGGTAAATAGGTAGCAAGGAAGGAGATATTGCTTAGTCAGTAACTCGCTATGTTTCCTTAATGTCAGTATTTCGGACTCTTCATGGAGGTGGTCAATACTGGTCATCTTTACGGATCCGGTAGCTATTCGTAGGGCTTTATTCAGCATCGTTTGTAATGCCTGCCATTGTGTGTTACCCAAGAATGATGATCAAATTGGAGCAGCATATTTGAGGAGTGACCGTACAGTAGCCTTGTAGGTGGTGATGATAGTTTCCTTTTCCGTTCCCCAGGTAGAGCTTGCTAGAGCCATTAAGATCTTATTTATCTTCCTCACTTTGGCGTTGATGTTAGTCGTGCGGCGAAGTGAACTAAATTGTTGAAGGTGACCCCGAGAATCTTTCGGTATCGGACCGTGAGAATATTGTTACCAACCTTCCAGATGTCTGGTATCACCAGGCTGTGCATTGATAAATTTATCAAGCTGAAAAGGATCTTTAAAGCTTTTCCCAGTAGATTTTTCAGCAGGCCTTTGATGGTGTTTGCCACTGCGGCAAATTGTTCAAAGAATTGTTCTTGTTGATCTCTGCGTAAATTCCTAAGTATCCGTAAAGTCGCTCTTTTGGCTTTTGTACTGCCCTGTAGGGTGCTCGACAAATTGTTTGCAGGATTCTTTGGCACATTTTTCTTACCCTCTATCTCTTGCCTATCCTCAAATTCGATAGCTGTAAGATTATTGTTGGTTTCCGAGGCAGAAAGATTTTTGATGGTCCTTCAAAGTTTCTTCGGAGATAAGGAGCAGTGCTCCAGGTTCCAAAGATTTCAGGTAGCAATAGGTTGTTATCTGTGGCTATCATATTGTTAAGTTCCAGATGTGCAACTTATTGCAATTGCACTCGACGGCCTCTTAAGTATCAGGAACAACCACAGGTGTATTGTAATTGTTAATGATAATTTAGCCAAGACACACACCCTAGTTTTCTAGAAATATTTCAAATCAAAAAAATTTTTTTTCTTTTTTCTTTAAAAAAACCATTTGGGATTTTTGTTTTTTAAATTTAATTTTTAAATTATTGCGAATTAATATTTTATTTCTTTAAATATACAGAAAGAAAAAAGGAGAAAAAAATCTAATTTTTAATAAAAGGTTGAGGTCGTTAAATTATTTCAATGTTTACCTGTGAATTGGCTAAAAATAAAACAATTTTATTTTCTAATAACCACAAAAGCGAGAGATAAACTGGCTGCGTGATCATTTCAGCTTGAAAAATTAACACCTTTTTTTGTATTCAAATCAATAATAATAATAAAAAAGAGGGTAAATTTTGTAAATTTTTTATACAAAAAAATAAAAAGAAAAAAGAAATTATTAAGCAAGAGAAGATTTTTATTAAAAATCGAATATTTTCCATCTCTTTTTAGATCATTTTGGCAAAAAGAAATCAAACGAATCCCAAGATAAGAAAAAAAAACCCACAAAAAACAGCAAAGTAAAGTTTTTCAAAACCTACGTTGAATTTACGGATTTTGTCAGTTTATTTAAGGCACTAAAGGAAAACGGTTTAAAGCGCTTAGAAAAAAAATTATAAAAAATAATAGAAAAAATAGAAATAAAAAAATTATTAAAAATAAAAATTCATTCTATTCTAATTGATTGTTTTCATAACAAAAAAAAAATTAAAAAAAATAAAAAAGTGTGCGTACATAAATCTCAGACTACATCTTCATAATGTCTTTGAACTTTTGGTGAAAAACGTAAAATAAAATCAAAAAAAAAAAAAATTAAAAAACATTTGAAAATTAAATTGAAAATATATTTTCTTCAACAACACCACAACAATATATAAAATTTCTAATTTATTAATTTTCATAAACAGCTGTTTTTGCCAAATTGTTTACCAAAAATATACGCGGGTTATTTTCATTATTTTCATCGAATTTTCCAAAAAAAATTTTTTTATGGTAATGAATTTTCCATTTTGTTTATAAACAGTATTTAACAGAAATGAAAAGTGAATTTATATTTAGTTTATAAATGCATACAGCCTGTACATATCATTATATGAATGAATAACAAATACGAGTAAATAGCAGAAAATTTTAATAATTTTGTTTACAAAAAAAAAAAAAAATATCTGATTCAGCCGCAATTTAATTTGAAAATTCATAATTGAACTTAACAATTTCCACATAATAATATAAGAATAATAATTCGTAAAGGTGAGATTTCCTATCAATCAATTACACGGTGCAACAGTGAAAATACACCCGAGTAACTACATAGTCTACGTTGTACAGTTAGTTGAGTAGAAGTCAAAATACCTTTTTTTATATTTCTCGAACCTTCCAAACTTGTTTTATTTGACAAAAACTGTTTTATTTTGACTTTACATACAAATTTTTGGATTACTCAAACATTTCCGACCACCAGAAGAAATTTCCCAATGTTTGCATACATACAACCCTTCAGTCAGGATTACGACCTAGTTTATTTTGCTAATTTTCAGCATTCTATGAAATGTTTCACGATCAAAATATGTGGCCTAGATTTAACTTAGTGCAGCACAATATTTCCCGTGATCTAATCTGAATATAGAAGCCCATTTTATAGCAGACAATTCCCTAATACTTTTATTAAACATACTAAGAAACATACATACATAATTGGCCATTACAACCCTTCAGTCAGGATTACGACCTAGCTTCTCACACCGCTTATGTTGTGTGCGTTAATTTTTACACATGAGAGGCGGGACCTACAGTTTAAAGTCGTTTTCGAACAACAGATTTTTGAGAAGCTTTTCATGGCTATTTTTACTTTCAGAATCTTTGCCAGAAATCTGCTGAGAGGAAGGTCGCCGAAGAAATATGTTTTCATTTTGATGTCTGACCTGGGATTCGAACCCGGGCCTTTTGTCTAATAAGCCAACACACTGCCCACTAGACCACGGCGACTTCTCCCAATGTTTGCGCAAAGAGGAATAATAATATTTGCAAAAAAAGCACAAATTTTAGCCAATTTCTGGAAGTCATTCAAATGTGAAATTGACACATTTTGTGATAAACAATCAAGATCCATCAAAAATTTCGAACATTTTTGAACTAAAAGTTCATTTGACAAGATGACATACAATATTCACTCACAATACAATACATCAGTCGACTGTTAGACTCTTTAATTTATATTTTAATTAATAATTTATACTTTAATTAATAACTATAGCAATTTTTGTCCGATTTGATCAAATAATGACTCAATCTCTTCAAAAGGGAACAAACTTTAAGAATATTATCACTTATCCTAAATTTTTTTATTAAAGTTTGCTATTATGAGCCGACAAAATTGAAGAAATATGAAAAATATTCAAAATTTTCAAGTTTTCCTCATCAAAACTGATAGAATATTAAGTCAAATAAGAGGATATCTGTATACCGTTTTAAAGGTCCATCTCTCCCCTTTCTAACAAATTCTAAATTTTGCAAATCGGGTTGGAAATGTTTGAGTAATCCAGAAATTTGTGCGGTCTACAAAACTCACAACCTACTCTATGTCATTAGCCGGGTGTATTAAATTTTTTCTTTATTTTGTTGCATAGTGTTATTGTTGTTTTTTTACTTCTTTTTGTTTCATTCAGTGTAATTAAAATAAATTAAATGTTTATTATTTCACTCAAAAAAATTTATTGGAAATTTAAAAGGCCTTCTATTTCAAACAAAAATAAATCGCTCATTAAAATAGCACACGTACCCCATTGTAATTCCCTGAAAATTTTTAATCGCTTTAATCGATTCTGGTATACAATATTCAATATGGTCACCCTTAACAATAGCAATCGATAGCAATACATTCCCATGGTATCTCTGATCCTGAAAACTACCTTCACTGAACTGCCTTAGTCTAGTTTCCTATAAAGACGGACCTTTACATACACTTTAAATGCTGTACCGATTCTGTTTTATGTGTGTGAAGATAAATTTGAATTTTTAAATCTCAGACACAATCAACAAAGCAAAATTTCCTCTTAACAACACAAAATTTACTTTGAACAGAGCACAATTAGCTGTTTAACAGTATCTCTCTGAACAAGCCCACTTGTTTGGAAGCTCATTTTGGAAAATATCTATTCTACACTCAGCTACAAAAGTATACAACCATTAATAAATTTCAGAAATTTTTTAAGCAATCCGTTTTCATTGAAAATCTTTATAATTGTCTAAGAACTTTCCTCGATTTTAAGATCGTCTTTTCCATTGTTTCAGAATTTTGTGAAATTTGTTAATCGTATGTATAATTTTGTGGTCCTCTGTATATGCAAAGGAAGGTTCTCTTAATATAATCAGCAACATAGTTTCATAAAAAGTGAGATGATATTAAGAAAAATGGTTTAAAAATATAAATTATTTGTTTGAAAGTTCTCTAGAAGATCAGTGGCCAATTTGGAACATATATGCAATAGGACACCATACAGTCTATATGCAATTGGTAGTCCATGGTAGTGAGATAGCTGGAATAATTTTGTAAGTCACGATTTTGTATTTAAAAAAAAATCGATTTTTGACCAAAAATATATGAAAATTCTCTAGAAGATCAGCGGCCATTTTGAAACGTATAAATAGTGCGCCATACAAACTATACGCAAATGGTAGTCCGCTTTCAATCTATGGTAGTGGGATAGGTGGAATAATTCTGCCCTCCATCCTTTGAACTTTTGTTCATAACGATCATAATGAGAATTAAATTTTACGTAAGTATTCTGCAATAATTGCAAAGTAGATGAGTAATCTACTTATTGCGACTGTTAAACAGTTAACAGTGCTCTGTTAATGGCAAAATTTACCCTGTTAGTGGCAAGAAGTGGCTGTGCTAAAAGCGTGGGTTTGCATCTTTGGTTTTGAAATTCGAATTTATCGTGACACACATTTCTTCATTTTCCTTTTTCTACAACAGCTTATGTGCATTAATAAAGTTTCAAAAGTACACCATTTAAGTGCCTAATGGAATTTCTTTTAAGCGCTTACAGAGGAGGTCCTTTCCCTTTCATCGCTAGTGTAGTCCAGGCCATTTCTCATATTCTGCAAGTGATAATATCAAGTCATTTCCAGTTAATTTTTTTTTTTTGTTATCAAATAGGAATGCAACCAGAGATAATATTTAGGAAGGTGTTCTACTAAATTCCCCTCTCCCTATTTAGGCAACCCTTTCAATAACCATGATATTGGTAAACATAAAATACGCTCTGTTGAGTTAGCAGCATTGTCATTCACTAAGCTGTCTAGATAGCAGAAGCTACCCACGTGTTGAACTGATTGGTTTTGTTTATCTTCAGACCATATCTTATCTTCGCATAGCTTATGGTTTTCTTTGCATAATTTCATAATACAAGCAATTCATCTAGTATCTCAATAGATTTGGTTGATGTTCATGCAAACAGCACAAATAGTTGTGATAGGGATAATGCTTGCTTTTCTACAGTATTTGTGGTAAATTATTCGAATTTTTTGTCGATTACAATTTAATATTTCGGTGAGTTGCTTTAATTGTGTCATCTACGTAGTCCAGCATTTCAAATCTGTCGCGATTCCTTTATGAATTACACTCTACTTAACATACGTATTTATAATTGGTCATTTCAAGCCTTAAGTCAAGATTACAACCTAGTTTTTAACTTCGTTTACGTTGTGTGCATTAATTTTACACATGAGCGGCCTTACTTCTAAGAAGCCAACACGTTATCTACTAGACTACGGCGTCTTCAACGGAGTTTTCAGTATTTGAGCAAGTTTACACCACTACACCTCTACTTCTGAAGTCTATGAAGACAATATTTATGAGAGATCTCCACTCGATTGACTGCTCTACCATTATGCTCAATGAATTAATATGATCAACAAACGACTTGTTGAGGCATATCTCAGATACTAAATCTTCTACGCGTGTAAAGATAAATGCAAATTTAAAAACCAAAGATGCAAACCCCCACTTTTAGCACAGCCACCAAAATGGCTACTGATCTTCTAGAGAATATTCAAACAAAAAATTTATATTTTCAAAGACAATTTTCACAGTACCATATCTCTTTATAAGGGACTATATTGCTGATTGTAAAGGGTCCACTAAATAACATTTTTTTTTGAAAATGCTTTAAAAAAAATATTTTCTTAAATTTCTTTTTTTATTTGAAAGTACAACCCTTCTGGTTAATAATGGAAAATAATTTCATTCGAATGGCTGCCTCGGCTCGCCATGCAGTACGCTACACGATCGGTCCAAGTTTTAAGCACATTATCGATTGTGTGCAGCTGTTTTTCACCAATTGCTTTACAAATATTGTCCTTTGAAGTGTCAATTGTCTCTGGCTTGTCGGCGTAACACTTATCTTTGACGAGACCCCACAAATAACAGTCCAACGGTCTCAAATCGTAGCTCCGAGGTTGCCAAATGACATCAGTTTCTGCGGCTGATAATGAGATTTTCAAAAACAGGGCGCAAAAGATTACGTGTAGCTTCGGCTGTGTGGCACGTAGCACCGCCCTGTTGAAACCAAATGTTGCTAATATCCTCCTCTTGAATTTTTGTGAACAAAAATTCATTCAACATGGCCCGTTAAGAATCACCATTGACTGTAACGGCCACTTCTTGCTAATTTTCGAAGAAAAATTATGTCTCTGGACCAAAATTCGTACCAAAGACTGACTCGTTTTGGGTGCATCGGCTTGCGGGTGGGGATTTTCTGTGCCCCAAGTGCGACAATTTTGTGTGTTTACATACCCGCAAAGATCAAAATGAGGTTCATCTGAAAAGATGATTTTTTGGCTAAAATCGGCATCGTAAGTCGATCGCAGGCCTACTTAGCGAAGCGAAAACGCATATACACAACAATATTCGTTCTGCGGAAGGATAAAACTAATTATCTGTCAAATAAGACATGAACTAAGTGTTATCATTTATGAAATAAGCACTAGTTGAAAAAAAAAAATGTTAGATGGCGGATTCGATATTAAGAGGCATTGGAACACTGCTTTGAATATGATATGGTACTCATAGACCTATTATATGCGCTAAAATTGGCTCCATAACCAGTAGCATTATTCAGATGGATACTGTTAAATAGTTAACAGTGCTCTGTTAATAGGAAATTTTGCACTGTTGCTGCGAAATGTGGCGCTGCTAATATTTATGGATTGTGTCTTGGATTTTTAAATTCGAATTTATCTTCACACACGTAAAACTTTTGACAGCTTTTGACGTAAAACTTTATTCAGCATGTAGTCAGTTAGAGCGATATGTTAATTTGCCTTCATTCGTGTCTTTCCAATGCTCGTTGATCAGATATCTTGTAGAAGATTTTATCTGAAGTTATATTAAATTACTGAATGGCTTAAAAGATCTCAGATGTTATTGTGGAGGAAATACCGATAAAGCGGCTGACTATTATTTCCTAAATAAATTTTACATTTTTTGTGATTAATTTTTTACAGTTTTTTTAATTTAATTTTTCATTTCTCTTTGCAGCTTCTCAAAAAATGAAACCAACAATAATGTGACTTATTGATGTCTAAAATCTTTAAAATAAAACAAATCTCTCGCTAATGACAATACTTTTTACGTTGTGATATTAATTGTTTAATAACTCCTTCAAGAAAAAAAAAAAATTAAAAAATTAATAAATAAAGCCTGCAATTCAATTCTGTCCACAGTTTTTATTACCCGAAAACATTTTCCCTTGAGCACTGCAAACACACCATACAACATGGATTTCGATCAGATATTGGCAAAATGTGGTGACTTTAATCGTTATCAGTTATTGATTTTGACTCTTTTCGGAGTCGTCAATGTCATTGTATCAATGCATTATTTTACTCAGACTGTGATAAGTTTTGTACCCGATCACTGGTGTTATCATGAGAAATTGGAGAATAAAACATACGATGAGATATCAGCCATCTATGCTCGCGTACCGAATCCCTCCTGTACGAAATTGGATGATATCAATGGCATGAATATTACCATTAGTAGGGAGAAATGTACCAGATGGATCTATAAATACGATTTCGGTTATAGAAGTATGAATACAGAGGTGAGCAAGTTTAAATCAAAAAAATTAAATTTTTTTTATTTTAATTTGATTTTTTCTTCTTTTCCAGTTAAACTGGGTGTGTGAGTCATCGTATAAGGCCCGCATAGGCCAGTCTTTGTTCTTTATAGGCTCGGTGGTGGGCACTTTGTTTTATGGTTTGCTATCGGATAAAATAGGCCGTTTGCCAGCCTTAATATTATCGAATTTATCGGGTTTTGTTGGTGATTTTTCCACTATTTTCACTCAAAGTGTTACCACCTTTACGCTGTGCCGTTTTATATCCGGCTTGGCAGCCGATACTAACTTTTATCTCATGTACATTATAGGTAAGTGAAAATGTTGTTTCAGTTCCCATTCTTTTTAATCCTTATTTCTATGTTTTTTTCTCTCTAGTATTGGAACCGGTCCCGAACGTAAAATAAAATGTTCACCGAACTCGCCTCTCAATAAATCCATTGTTACGCGTGCTGTGTGGCATGTGACACCATCTTGTTGAAAGTCAAGTCAAGCTCTTGCATTTTGGGCAAAAAAAAGTTGGATATCATCTCACGGTAGCGCTCACCATTCACAGTTACGTTACGATTCGCAGCATCTGTGAAGAAATATGGTCTAATGATATTACCAGCCCATACACCGCACCAAACTGTGACTTTTTCTGGGTGCATTGCTAGCGTTTCCAATGCTTCTGGCTGATCTTCACTTCAAAATCGACAATTCTACTTATTTATGTATCCATTAAGCCAGAAATGAGCTTCGTTGCTGAACATAATTCTTCAATAAAGAAGTGGATCTTCGACCAACTTTCCAAGAGCCTATTCACGAAAAATTCTGCGCTGCGGTAGGTCGTTCGGCTTCAATTCTTGCACCAGCTGTATTTTGAAAGATTTCACACCTAAATCCTTCCGAAAAATTTTCCACGTTGTTGAGTAACGGAGGCCCAATTGCTGCGAACGGCGACGAATCGATACACTGGCCGATACAGTTGTGACATTTTCTTCAGTTCCCACTCTATGTAAGCGTGTTGGTGGTTTAATGTCCAACAATGTAAATTTGGTGCGAAATTTAGTCATACTAGCCCAAATAGCCGCTTCAGTGGATCGATTAAACTGACCATAAAGTGGAAGAAGCGTACGATGAACTTACTTAACAAAGCACGCATTTTGATAATAAAATTCAATGATTTGCAAGCATTGTTCGTTTGTAAGACGATTCATGGTTAAATTATAGACCAAACTGAAGATGTTTGACAGTCAAACAAAACACGAAACTGTTTAAACCAGTGTTGCCAAAAAGATAATAGCTAAAAAATGACCCCTTAGAAACCAAGCAGGATGGAAATGAAGATTATGGCACATTACTTGTTTGTGAGCAATGACGTCACGTCTAATTTTTTATTGGTTCATAATTTGCTCGCTTAAACAGTGTCAGGTTACCAAGATTTTTGATTTAGACTTTTCTAAAGTTAAATAGGATTAATTTTCTTAGTAGAAACCAAGCACTATAGAAATGAAGATTTTAACACATTATTTATCTGTGACAAATGACGTCACGTCTAGGTATTTTATTGGTTAACAATTTGCTTGCTTAAATGGTGTCAAGTTACCAAGATTTTTGATTTAAAGAGTGTTAGGATACCAAGCAAGAGAGAAAAACACGTGCTTATGTCGTAATCTTTCGTTTTGTTAGAAGTTCTCTAAACAATCTTATTGAGAACTAAAACGCTTTAAATATGAAAAAAAAAAATGGAATTGAGGGAGTAACTAGAGCTTTATAAGTTTAGAGTGATGAATTTAAATTTTATTATTTAACATTAATCATGTATTCTGATTCTTTTCTTTTCATTCTAGCATGGTAATCACCCTGTGTTATGATGTGGTTTCCCGTAATGTCGAGGGCATGGGCATATCACCTTTCATTATGTTCTCCTTAAGTGCTTTGGTGGTATTACCCTCTTCGCTGTTATTGGTCCTGCTACAAGATCGCATAGGTCGCAAAGGCATGGCTTCTGGTTCTTTATTGGTTGGTGGCTTTTTCACTGTAGCAGCAGGCATTGCCATAGCCTATCAGCAACAAAATCATAATGCAGTATTATTGGCCTGTCTGACCATAGCGGCCAGATTTGGTGTGGCCATATCATATGAATCGGGCTCTCAGTATGCCACTGAATTGATACCCACCTGTGTCAGAGGCCAGGGTGTGGCGGCTGTACATGTGGCTGGTTTTGCAGCCTCGTTTTTAGCACCCTACATACTATGGTTGGGTACATTCTTTAAGGCGGCACCCTCTATTATTTTGGGAGTATTGTTTTTCACCGGCTCTCTGGTGTGTTTGCTATTGCCGGAGACGTTAAATAAGTAAGTTGCAGTGACGCTATGGAAATATTATATTTTTTTTTTTAAATTTTATTTTAAATCGTTGTAGGACACTGCCTAAAACTTTGGAAGAAGGTGAAACCTTTGGTAAAGGTGAAAGCATGTTTGATTTTCCATGCTTGGCGAAAAATAAAAAATCTTCACAGGATTCAGATTCCGAAATGGAACCCTATACCAAACGTAAACAATCGCTTACAGCTGGTCTAGAGCGTGGTGGTGTAGTTGTAACTTCCGTAAGAACATCTGATATCGATAACAATAGCAATAGCTGTACATAACAATGTTGAGTTGAATGGAATGCTTTTTTTTAAGGGAAACATTTTTAGAAATCTTTATTTTTTTAATGAAATTAATAATAATGCTAGGGAATTAAGTAAGTTAACATTTATAAAATAAAAGCTACTCACTCATACATGAATATACGTAACAATTTACTATTAATATTGAATGTACTTTAAATTAAATATAAAAAAAAAGGAAACGTACTCTAACTACCATATAAATATATAGGAATTAAGAAATTTAAGCCATTTTTTTATACCACTTAATATACAAATATGTTTACTTATAAATATCTAGGAATATGAAATATTTTATATTAATTAGATAAAACAAATTATTAAACAATTTCAAAACAAAAGATAGCTAAAAGGCCTTTATAAAATAATTAAAATTAAAAAAAATGGGAATATAATACCATATAATAATACCCCTAGGATAGAAATTTTTATAAATTTTTCTAGTTTTTTGCTTCCATTTACATATTTTATAAGGATATGTTCCATAATTTCTTTTAATTTTTATAATAGAATTTATATTCGTTTCCTGTATTATTATGAATGAGCACAATTTTTACTTAATTTAGTTAAAAACTTTTTTTTTAATTATAAATAAGTATTAAGGCTTTATACAATTTATTTTTTTTAAAGTAATTTTAAAATAATTTAATTATAATTGTAGTTTAATTCTAATTATAATTGAAAAATAAAAACAAAACAAATTAATTTTAAATAGAATGGAATTATTTCAGACAAATAGAAAAAAATTATATTGAGTAGAAGACTGCAATACAAAGTATTTCCTAACATCACCCAGATCATACATAACATAATTGGACATTACAAATCTACAGTCAGAATTAAAACCTAGCTTCTCACACCACTTATAATGTGTAAGTTAGTTTTATACACGAGTGGCAGGACCTACAGTTTAAAATCACCTCCGAACGACAGATTTTTGAGAAGCTCTTTACGGCAATTTTATTTAATCTCAAAGTTTTTGCCAGAAATCTGCGGAAAGGAAGTCGCCAAAGAATATTTTCGTGATAATTTTATTTTGATGACTGTCCTTGGGTTTAAACCGTCATCTTACGTCTAACCATTACATCAACACATTACACACTACATTCTATACAGTGTTGCGAATTTTATTTATTAAAATAACAAAAACAACAACGAAACGTTTCGCAAGATAACTGAGAACCTTTCTCCCAATTCGTTATTGTAAATCCAAGTACAAAAACAACACTTATTCTATCTTATATCAAGGAAATTCATACGTATGTTCCCTATATTCGCTATTTGCTTTGCATACGATCCGACTAAAGCTAGTAAAGGAAAGCAATGTTAACTTACCCCATTGACACCACACACGCAACTCCACTCTACACCCTGTACTTACTGTAAGGCAAGCCATTTTAGTTGATCGAAAATTTATATGAAAAAGCACTCAATTGCTTATGTATTCTTGCTTGAGTCATTTTCATACAAATGTCCAATTGACTAAAATCACTTGCCGTACAAAAACAATTTCTTATGCACACACACACACATACACACATTTTTTTGAGACACAATTTTTTCTTAACCTCCTAACCGTAATTAACTTTTTTCTTTGTTGATTACTTATAATTTATGATCTTAAAATACTTTTTAACACAAAACTTTAATAAAAACAACCGAATTTAATAATAAATTTTTAGTTTTCTTTTTAACGTACGGAAGTAACATCCGACCTGTTGCACTTTTATCAAAGAAACTAAAAATGTCGCCTTTTTATTTTACAATTTCCCACTTTAGAACAAAAAATTCCCTTCAATTTCGTTCGTGCACAGTTATGCACAAACGAAGAGAAGGGGGTTGGGGTATTGTATGTTTTCATGTGTTCAATGTTGTTGTTCTTATTTTAATGTTTTCAATTGTTGGTGTGTGTGATCTCGTGCTGCTGGTGTCGACGAAAGCTTTTGCTTATGCGTATGTAGTATGTATGCGTATATTTTGAGGGTCTTTTTCTAAAGCATTTCTCTTTGGGATTTTTTTTATTTTGCTGTTGATACCGATGAATGCTGTTGCTCATGCGTATATAGTGTGTAGGTCAATGTTTTGTGGTATTTTTTCATTTTTTCATGGGTTTGCACTTCTCTTTGGGAAATTTTTTTATTTTGATGTTTAAGTCTGAAATAGTGACTGTGTGTTGGTATTGTATATTAAGATTATGAAATGTTTCTTTTTTATTATCATGTTTAGTAGTTTATGCACGAAGGAAATTAAAGGGATATTTATTGTTCTAAAATGGGAAATTGTGAAACAAAAAGGCGACATTTTTAGTTTCTTTGATAAAAGTGCAACAGGTCGGATGTTACTTCCGCATGTTAAAAAGAAAATTTATTATTCAATTCGGTTGTTTTTATTAAAGTTTTGTGTTAAAAAGTATTTTAAGATCATAAATTATAAGTAATCATAAGTTTTATATGAAAAAAATTAAAAAAAGCCATGAAAATCAAAAAGAAAAAAGTTCATTAGGCTTATGAGGGGTGCTCCCGAAAAAAAGAAAAGAATAAAATGATGTCTCAACAAAAAAATTGTGTGTATTCAGTTTGTTCAGTTTAAGCGTTACTTAAAATGTTTAATTTAATATTTATTGCATACTTTAGAGCGGGAGATTTAATCGTAAAGCTTAACTTGAAGTATAGAGCTTAACTAAAAAAGCTTTACTTTTTCTGTATTAAATTAAGCTAATAATTCATAACGGATATGATTTGTTAACAGTGTCTTTTGAATATACATAGTTAGTAATGTGGTTAGAGGCATGATTCGTTTACACTACATGGCGTATACGGTCAACCCTTCTATAAAGCGGTATGTATTAACCGCGGGTTGACTGTACTTTTCATCAATATATATGGTATAATAAACTATTTACTGCTTTTAATTGCAAAATTCCGTTGTATTAACTTTTGGTCCTAGGCAATATAATTTATTTTTGTGTAATTCAGCGTATAATAATCGTATTAAATTTTTTATTATTATGGATTTGAAATTCTCTTCTTAATTTCTTTTAATTTTATTATAAATTTTTTTATTTTTACACAAAATTTATTACAATACACCTTAAATATATTTGGCTTAAAAATTTCACTTTTGGCTTAATGTAAGTAATTATCACAATAATAATAATTATTAAAAACTAATGAAATTACATTAAACTACAGATGGGTAATATCAACATGATTAACATGCCCATTTTTCTCTTCGCTAGACATTTCGATAACTTTTGATTTCCTACTAAAACAAGGAAAATAATACCATTTTTCATTAAGGCCAAATACCTCACCATCACTTAACGTTTCGGGCAGTTTTCTAAAAATAAAAGGAATAAATTTTTTTGAATAAATTATACGGTGCAAGAGTGAAAATATACACGAGTAAATACAGTTAGTTGATTAGATCTTAAACATACTTTTTTTTATATTTCTCGAACCCTCCAAACTTGTTTTATTTGATAAAAACAGGTTTTTTTGTCTTTATCCACAAGTTTTTGAATTACTCAAATATTTTTGACCCGATTTACAAAAATTTAAATCTTGTTGGAAAGGGAAGTGATTGACCTTTAAAACGGTGTGCATACATCTATTACTCGATTTAATATTCTAGTAGATTTGATGAGGTAAACTTTGCAAATTTGAATTTTTTTATATTTTTTCAAGTTTGTCCATTCATAGTAGCAAAGTTAAAAAAAGAATATAGCGTAGATGATAATATTCTTAAAGCCTGTTCTCTTGTGAAGAGATTGAGTCATCATTTGATCAAATCGGATAGAAATTGCCGTAGTTATTATTTAAATAGTCTAACAGTCGAGTGCATTTTTTTTATATGATATCTCATCAAATGAACTTTTAGTTCAAAAATTTTCCGAATTTTTAATGGATCTTGATTGTTTATGGAAAAATATATTGATTTCACGTTAGTGCTCTTTGCAAATTTTATTATTTCTCTTTATGCAAACATAGGACAACTTCTGGTGGTTGCTCAAGATCCATCAATAATTCAGACAATTTTTGAACTAAAATTTCATTTGATGAAATGACACTATTTATATAATAGCTACGGTAGTTTTTGCACGATTTGATCAAACGAAATGCCAATCTCTTCACAAGATAACGCACTTTCGGAATATTATCACTTATTTCATAGTTTTTATGTAAAGTTTTCTTCTAGGAACGGACAAACTTGAAAATATATGAAAAACATTCACATTTTCCAAGTTTAACTCATCAAAACTGATAGGATATTAAGTCAAATAATAGATACATATGCACCATTTTAAAAGTCCATCTCTCACCTTTCCAACAAGATTTAAAATTTTAGAAATCGGGTCAGAAATGTTTGAGATATCCAGAAATTTGTGCGTACAAGTTTTGTCAAATAAAAACAGTTTGAGAAAAAATATTTTTGAAATCTATGTCAAACTAATAATTTTATCGCATATGATAAATTGTGTTTAAAACTTACTTGTTTAGAGTCTCTGGCAGGCATAGGCATAGGGCAGCACCCGTTAGCATAATGGCACTAATGAATATGGAGGGTAAGGGCTTATAAAAATTACCCAAATAGATGACATAGGCATTAAGGAAACTACAAGCATAGCCTAATACATGGATATTGGCGACAGCACGGCCTCTAACACTGGTGGGTACTATTTCGGTACAGTATTGGACTTCAGCATCATAGGCTACAACAGCACCATAGCGGCCCAAACCAACCATTATGGCTAAAAGTGTGGCATTTGATTTGGGATCCAAAAAGGCAATTAGAAAACCAGTAATTGCGGTAATAATGCCACCACCAAACAAAGATACTGTGGCCATGCCTTTGCGTCCAATAATATTCTGAAAGGCTATAATGGTAAAACCGGCTGGCACATAAACAATCGACGAAAAGGAGAACAATCTAAAAGGTGAAGAGCCCAAGCCCTCCATATTACGGGAGATAATATCAAAAGACATGGTAATAATAACACTGGAAAGTTAGAAAATAAATTCATTAAATAATCATTCCTATTGATTTTCAATTAAAATCTTAAGCTTACCTTTTAATCAACAAGATAATGGTGAATTTCCTTAGGCGTGGTGTTTTAAACATGCCCCAGAATGTGTCATTATTTTTGATTTTTTGCTCCTCGATATTCTTTTGCTTGTAGTATGCCACAAATTCTTCAAATACTGACTCTTCCACTACGCGACCATTCATTTTGGCAACTTTCTTTAAACAATTGACAGCTCTTTCGTATTTCTCACGTGTCAATAGCCAACTGGCTGATTCACATGTGATAGCAGGATAAGCGAATACCAATAGAACAGGAACTGAAGCGATTAATAAATATTTACGCCATGATTGTACCCACAAAGCAAACCAGGGTGATAATAGCAAACCAGTGCAGTAGAAAGTCGCTGTAATGATATTCAGGCCAAACGTACGCTTCTTGGGACTTAGGTATTCAAAGGCTATTTGGGAAAAAAATTGAAAAGGAAATTTTTTATTTTTTTTTAATCTCCAGCAATTTCTTTTGCGTCATTTACATTCTGCTCTATTTATCTTTTTTAAATTAACAATAAAATTATAAAAAAAGATTAGAGAAAAACGGTTTTTATCTGAACTTTTTATAATTCGCTAAGCGGACAGATTCTATTCTAAAAATTCTATTTTAAATATCGTTTATGGCTCTCTCTCTAATTATAAAGTCTTTTCAAAAAAACTCTTTCTCCTACAATTTATTGGATGGGGGGTCTTAGCTTGAATTTAAAGGCGAGATAAGTAACAGTACAGAAGCACGTTAATTAACATATAAAAAACATGTGAGGAAGATCATTAAACAATTTAGATAAAGAAATAAAATACAAACTAAGACTGCTTAATCCATCGATTTAACTGAATTGAAATGAAATGGAAAATCATAATCGCTATTTAAATAAAAAGACACCCATTCACTGGAGTAACTTTTGCAACATTTGTGGAATCGTATAAAGAAAGCAAATAAACGAAGTATTTTCTTTAATGGTTCACACGAAATTTCTTGCTACGCGTTGTTAGCTGATGGCCAGAAATTATTAAGTGCAAGCGAACCTACTTTTCTGCTTGCTGCTTTGCTTACTGCTATGCTAGCGATCATAACTTCTGCAGAATTTTCTTAATGTTCTTAATTTCACTTAGAATTCAGAATTCCAGTTGCCGTCATCTAGTATGCAGTGTGTTAGCCTATTAGACGTGAGGCTATACCACAAAGTCCAGGTCAGATATCTCAAAAACAAAATGAAAAAAAATATTTTTTCGGTGACTTTCTCTCCGTAGATTACGGGCAAAAACTCTGGGAGTAAATAGAAAATTGCAAAGAAAAATTTTTTTAAAAATCTGTCGTTCGGAATTGACTTTAAATTGTAGGTCCCCAACACTCGTGGAAAAAAAATAACACGCATAACTTAAGGGGCGTGGGAAACTAGGTCGTAATCCTGACTGAGAGGTTGTAATGACCAACTATATATGTATGTAGGATTTTTAATTGAAATAATGAGTACCCTAGTAATCTAGTCTGCTTGACTTTTAGCGTGAGGATCGTCGTGGGTTCGATTTCCAAAAGAGACTATGGTCTGTGGCACTGTGCCACCGAGCACATGATCGTAGTTACACAAATCGTCTACATACATACATAGTTGGTCATTATAGCCCTTCAATCAGGATTATTGACCTAGCTTCTCACACCACTTATGTTGTATGCGTTAATTTGATACAGAGAGTGACAGGACCTACAGTTTAAAGTCGACTCCGAAGGAAAGATTTTTTGAAATCTGCTGAGAGGAAATTGCCGAAGAAATACTTTTTGTATTTCGTTTTGATGTTTGGCTTGGGACTAAAACCCTGGCTATACGTTTAATAAGCCAACACACTAACTACTAGGCTACGGCGACTTCAGCACGTATATCTGATATATAAAATTCTTGTGTCACGGTTAAACTCCTCCGAAATGGATGGACCGATTTTCATGAAATTTTGTGTGCATATCGGGTAGGTCTGAGAATCGGATAACATCTATTTTTCATATTCCTAAATGTTAAGAGGGCGTGGCAAATCGTTAAAATTGAATATTTAGGTACAGATTGATCGTAAACGAATAAAATTTTGTGGGTAAGTTCATAGAGTTGATATCGACAATCTCACCAAAATTGGTCGTGACAACCCTCCCCCTTCATGCGATACCTATAACTCTTAAACTACTGAACCGATTTTAATCATTCTTTTTTTGTTCAATATTTTCTCAGGTTTAGATGGTTAAAAAAAATTTGATGTAAAAAAAAGTACGCGTGGCAAACCTTTAAAAATGACAATGGCAACCCTCCCTCTTTAAGTGATACTTATAACTCTTAAACTACTGAATCGATTATAATCATTCAGTAGGCGTGGCAAACATTTAAAATTGAATAGTTAGGGACATAGTGATCGTAGACGAATGGAATTTTGTGGGTAAGTTTATAGAGTCGATATCGACAATCTCACCAACCCTCCCACTTCAAGTGATACCTATAAGACAGCTATATTCGATGGTTTATAACTACGTACATATGTTCGTACATAGATAACATGTATGCCTGTTGGTTTCTGTTTTAGAACGAGTACAACAACTACTACTTCGTCAGCGCTACCCGTGTTTCGGACCTTTTATTATTATTCTTTATATGCCTCACATAAATAACGTATCGACTTCGATTAAATTTTAAACTAGATAGATCTGCGTAACGGGTGGTACGAAGTTATGCTAAGAAGATCAACCTGTAATCATATTTTTCTATATTCGATAACTGGTGGACAATATCCAAAACGAGTAACCCTTATTTTTCTTTAAGAGAAATGTAAATTTGTTCTAAAAACAAAAATCGAAAAATCCAAAAATTGACATTTGAAAACAAAAGTTTTCAAATTTTTAAAAATAATTTTAAAAATAAAACGATAATAAAATAAGTTCTAAAAGAAAAAAGAAAATATTTTTAAGTGAAAATAAGTGAAAATTTGTATTTGAAATCGAAAAGCTAGTGAGTAAAAGAAAAACATCGCTTTGAATGATTTATTCAGGATAACAAAAAACAGTAAGTGATTGAGCCACAGTAAGGGCGAGTTGAAGGCTTTCCTAATTTGATGGATTGTCTACACACAAACACAAATGTAGGCTAGATTGTTCGCGTACCATTGGGGAATCCAACGAATATCTGCTATACTCTATATGTAGACAGCAAAGCCATAGCTTTCATAATTGCCGCTAGTATATGAAAGAAAATAATGCCAGGACTGAGGTTAAGGCAAAAAATGCCATTATTGACTATGTAGACAATTTAAGTCTCATAGTTGAGCAAATTGAAGGCGCCGTTGTCTAGCAGGAAGTGTATTAACATATTAGATGAAAGGCCGCGGTTCAAACCTCACGTCAGACATCAAAACGAAATATGAAAAGATATTTCTTAGGCGACTTTCTCTCAGCAGATTTCTGACAAAAACTCTGAGAGTAAATAGAAAATTGCCATGAATTTAAAATGTAAGGTGTATTTATAAAATTAACACACATAACTTAAGTGCAACGAGAAACTAGGTGCATAATACTGGCTGAAGGCTTGTAATGTCTATATGTAGTTCAACAATTTGTTTAGCGATTCTCGCCACTGTACATTGTTTTGTGGATTTTAGAACTAACGGGTACATGACTAATAAGAAACCATTGTGGACTAATGTGTAAACGATCACAGGATGGATAACATTCCTAAATGGTGATCAGATACCCTATTTGACGCACTAAGAACATATTTTTGGTTAAACTTTAGCTGCGCTTTTCTAGATATTTGGTTGAATAGAATCAGAGTATTTTCTGAACATGAAACTTATCATGGAACCTTAAGCTAGAATTCACCGTTCTATATTGGGTAGTGTGTTGTTTTATTAGACTTGAGGGCACGGTTGAAATCCCAGGTCAGACATCAAAACGAAATTATAAAAAAAAATATTTCTTCGGCAATTTCCTCTCAACAGATTCCTACCAAACACTTATAGAGTATATAAAATTAACATGAAAAGCTTCTCAAAAATCTGTCGTTAGGAGACGAATTTAAGCAGTAGGTCCCGCCAATCCACATATAAAATTAACGCACACAACATAAGTAGTGTGAGAAGCTAGGTCGCAATCCTGACTTAAGGGTTGTAATGACCAATTGCGTATGTATAACTTTTGCAGAAGTTATTACCGTTAAGAAAAACAGAAACAGCAACCAGAAACGTAAAGCAAATAACCCACACAACATAAGTAGTGTGAGAAGTTAGGTCGTATTCCTGACTTAAGAGCGACAAAATAAAAAAAAATTAAATACACACGGCTAATAACAAAGTGTAGATTATGAGTTTTATTGATTAGATCTCAAAAATAATTTTTCTTTTATATTCCTCGAACCCTTCAAACTTTTTTTATTTGACAAAAACTGTTTTTTTTTACTTTACCCAAAAATTTCTGGATTACTCAAACATTTCTGTTTCGATTACCAAAATTTTAAATCTTGTTGGAAAGGGGAGAAATGGACCTTTAAAACGGTATACATATATCTATTATTTGATTTAATATTCTAGGAGATTTGATGAGGCAAACTTGGAATATTCGAATTTTTTTTATATTTTTACAAGTTTGTCAATTCATAGTAGCAAATTTTTCTTAAAAAATATACGCAAAGTGATAATATTCTTAAAGTCCGTTCTCTTGTGAAGAGATTGAATCATCAGTTGATCAAATCGCATACAAATTACCGTAGTTATTATTGAAAGAGTCTAACAAGCGAGTGATATTTTTTACATATTTCATCTCATCAAATGAACTTTTAGTTTAAAAATTTTGATGGATCTTGATTGTTTATCACAAAATGTATCAATTTCACGTTTGTACGACTTCCAGAAGAATATTTGTGGTAATATTTGTGTTTTTTTTTGCAAATATTAGTACTTCTCTTTGCGCAAACATCGGCAAATTTCTTCTGGTGGCCAGAAATGTTTGAGTAATTTAGAAATTTGTATGTAAAGTTAAAAAAAACTATTTTTGTCAAATAAAACAAGTTTGAAGGGTTCGAGAAATATAAAAAACGTATTTTTGAGTTCTACTCAACTAACTGAACAACGTGGACTATGTAGTTTAGTTAAGTCGCCGTGGTCTAGTGCTTAGTGTGTTGGCTTATTAGTTGAAAGACCCGGGATCGTATCCCAGGTTAGATATCAAAACGAAAAATATTTCTTCGGCGACTTCCTCTCAGCAGATTTCTGGCAAAGACTCTGAGAGTAAAAATTGCCATGAAAAGCTTCACAAAAATGTTGTTACTCGGGTGTCTTTACACTGTCGCAACTTGAGCTAATGTCTACCACAAATTATTTTCCACAATCTTAATATTTATTTTGTTAATAATTTTCTGCTAAAACTGCTTTTTGTTTTGAATTATTTTTTTTTAATTTCAAATTTACTTACCCAAAATATACATGAGCACAAAGAATGTGTCCGTTGATAAACCGGATATAAAACGGCTCACTGAAAACAGTACAACATTATTGACAAACGCTGAAAGGAAGTCGCCTAAGCCACCGCATAAAGTGCTTAAACAAATGGCAGGTAAACGGCCAATACGATCGGCAAGAAAACCAAATGAAATGGTGCCTAAAACGGCACCCAAATAATAAAATGATTGACCCACCGCAGACATATAAGCGGAGTCACAAACCCAGTTAAGCTAGAGAGAAAAAAAAAACACGAAAAGAAAATTATTTTGTTGTAGGATTTTTAAAAGGAAATAAAATGACAGGATTGAGAGAAAGAGAAAGAACTTAACTTACCTCAGTGGTTATACTTTCGTAGTTATTTTCTTTGTTGTAAAACCATTTGCGGCATACACCCACTTCGGCTTGTACCAATGTCGAACCATTGTCTGCCTCCTCTAGCAAAGTGCAATGGGGCTTAGAGAAACCCTCATAGATGGCATCGATTTCCGAAAATGTATTATTTTCCAATTGCTCATGATAACACCAGTGATCGGGCGTAAACGTGATGAGTGTTTGTGAGAAATAATGCATCGAGGACATAAAGTTTGTGTAACCGTATAGTAAAAGTAAAATGAATTGATAACGACCATAATTGCCGCATTTCTCTAAAACTCTTTCGAAATCCATCCTTGTGGCTAAGTGTGTGTGTGTGTGGTTAATTGCTTGATGGGTTGTTTGGACGGCGGCTTTGGTAGATAGTTAGTTGAGTTGACTGGCTTGACTAGTTGCAAACGTAGTCGTCGCCTTAGTTGTTATTAATGGAAAGTTTTGTTTAAAATTTTGGTATTTCTTTTTAAAATTGTTTTTAAAAAAAAAACTTTTTTTTTGATATTTTCAAAATTCTAGAGATTTTTTGTTTGTCAATGTTGCTGCTCGCCTTACTCGGACTCTACTAAATTTATAAGTAATCATAGACGATTATTTAAAAGTGATTGTTTTCAGTCCTCTTTTTTGAGATTCTTGTTGAGATTTTTGCTTTTTTCGATTATCGGTTGAATTTTTGTTTTTGCAATTGCTGCTGATCTACAACGATGTTGTTGTTATTTTTTTTATCTAAATTTTCTTTGTTGGATTTTGTTTTGTTTTTTTTTTTTATAATTTGAAATGAATTTTAAAATCAAATCTTATACATATGCAGCCAGGTGACGATGGCTTCGTTTGATTTGCTGCCCCGTACGCTAATTCGTTGCTGTTAGGAGCCTAACGTTGTCTGCGCCGATGTTTAAAACAAAATAATAAAAATAAAATATAAAAAAGTAAAAAAAAAATATTTAATTTTTTATTTTTGGTTTTTTTTTATTTTGTTTTATTTCTCTTTTCTTTTGTTTTAATTTGCATTTTTTATTTGTTTTTTTTATTCTATTTATTCATAATCTTAACCACCCTGATTTATATTAATTACACGGTGCGACAGTGAAAATACACCCGAGTAACTATATAGTCCATGCTGTACAGTTAATGGACTATAACTCAAAAATACCTTTTTTTTAAATTTTTCGCATCCTTCAAACTTTTTTTATTTGACAAAAACTGCATTTTTTTTTTACTTTACCTACAAATTTCTGTATTATTCAAATATTTCTCATCATATTTTCAAAATTTAATTCTTGTTGGAAAGGGGAGAAATGGACCTTTAAAACGATATACATGTATCAATTATTTGATTTAATATTCTAGGAGATTTGATGAGTTAAACTTGGAAAATTCGAAATTTTTTCATATTTTTTCAAGTTTGTCCATTCATAGTTGGAAACTTTATTTCAAAAATATGCGATAAGTTATAATACTTTTAAAGTCTGTTCTCTTGTGAAGAGATTGAGTCATCATTTTATCAAATCGGACAAAAATTACCGTAGTTATTATTTAAAGAGTCTAACAGTTGAGTGATATTTTTAATATTGTATGCCATCTTATCAAACGAATTTTTAGTTCAAAAATGTTCGGAATTTTTGACGGATCTTGATTGTTTATGGGAAAATGTGTCAATTTCACGTTTGCACGACTACCAGAAGTCGGCTAATATTTGTGTTGTTTGGAAATATTATTATTTCTCTTTGCACAAATATTGGCCAATTTCCGGTCGCCGCTCAAACTTGGAATTGGCACATTTTCCGATAAAAACAATCAAGATCCATCGAGAAGTCTGAAAATTTTTGAATCGAAAGTTGATTTGATAAAATCACATATATGTACATACATTTTGTGATAAACAATCAAGATCCATCAAAAATTCCGATAATTTTTAAACTAAAAGTTCATTTGATGAGTTAACATATGCTGAAAATATCACTCGACTGTTAGACTCTTTAAATAATAACTACGGTAATTTTTGTTCGATTTGATCAAATGATGACTCAATCTCTTTACAAGAGAACAGACTTTAAAAATATTATAATTTATTGCATATTTTTCAAGTAAAGTTTCCAACTATGAATGGACAAACTTGAAAAAATATAAAAAAATTTCGCAATTTACAAGTTTACCTCATCAAATCTTATAGCATATTAAGTCGAACAATAGATATAAGTATACCGTTTTAAAGGTTTATCTCTCCCCTTTCCAACGTGATTAAAATTTTGTAAATCAGGTCAAGAATGTTTGAGTAATCGAGAAATATGTGCGCAAAATAAATAAAAAACAGTTTATTTCAAATAAACCAAAGTTGGAGGGTTTAAGTAATAAAAAAAAATATTTTCGGGATCTACAATTATGGCATTAGCCGGGTGTATTTATTTTTTTTTTTATTTTGTCGCATAGTGTTATTTTATTAATTATTAGTGTTGTTGTTGTTTTATTTAAAAATAAAAAAATTTTTTTTTTCATAACATTCTCATTGGCCATGTAAACCATGCTCTCGTTTTCTTTTGACTCTTTAAAGGTGTTCATTCGGTTTATTAGGCGTTTGGTTGATATGCCTGGGAACGTGTTGTTTATTTGGCATTCTTATTACCGCAATCACCTGCTTATCATACACAATAAATTGTGAATGAAATTTATGATGATCTTCACTCTACTCTAGCTTCTAAATGTTTTTATCTCTTTACGACTATTTGCAGAATTTTAGCTGCTGCTGGTAAATTGTCGTCAATTGCTAAACCGCTGTGTAAATACTCCAGCGATTGTTTGTATAAGAAAAAGTCAACGTTAAATTCGTTCATAAATATTCTAATAAAAACGTGTTAAATATCGTTTGTAATTAACCAATTGAGAGGCGTAGATTTACCGCCTCATCAAAGAGTTTTGTATGCATTCTTAAGTAAAGGATTGGAAACGGTTTGGTTGGAACAGAGGTCGCCAATATATTGAATTTCTTGTAAATGAATCGTCAGAATAACTCAGGATCGATTAAAAGCTAATTCGCAAACCCATCTCATTATTGCCATAGCTCTCATGCCCTAGACTAACGCAAGTGTCACATCAAAAAAAAAAAAAAATTCAAGTGCTCAGGCAACATTTTTAAGGTGATCGTGGTTGATGAATTATTTCTTAGAGAAACTATTCCTCGTTCTATACCAAAGGCATACATTTTTGCTTGCAAAAGTGTCTGTTAGACAACCACTACAATTAATTTTCTAAATTTGGTTACATATTCCAGCATGGATTCATTTTTATCCCTACCAGAGAGACCGGTTCGAATTAAATAGATTAAATAGATGATTACATACATATGCACATAATTTTTCATTAGAACCCTTCAGTTAAGATTACGACCTAGCTTCTCCTACCACTTATGTTGTGTGCGTTAATTTTATACATGAGTTGTGGGACCTACAGTTTAGAGTCGGCTCCGGCAATTTGTATTTACTCTTAGAGTTTTTGCCACAAATCTGATGAGAGGAAATCGCCTAAAAAATATTTTCATATTTTCGTTTTGATGTCTGACCTGGGATTTTAACTCGGGCCATAAGTCTAATAAGACAACACACTACCGACTAGACTACGGCGACTATAATTATCTATCCAAAAAAAAAAACCTGTAATTGATGATCTCAAGTGATCGCTACGCGAAATAGGATTGCATAAATAGTGCAACAACTGAATAAATAGGCAAAATAGGCTGTAAAGCATCGGAATCTTCCGAATCAATCCGGTCACCATTGCTTGACCTGTAAGTTCGATTTGAAATTCTAAACTGCAGGTGGAAGGTGATTGAATGCTGTAGAATACATCAAAACTTTGCTGGTACAAATATATCAGGTTTGCTACTTCTTTTATAGGTCAAAGTAGAGAGAATATACAGTAAGACCCCGCTTAACGCTGTTTCAGTATTACGCGGTTGCATATGAAACTGTCGTGCCTTAACCAAAAGCGGTGTACAGTAAGACAACGCTTAACACGGGGGTTACGTTCCAATAAGTTCCAGCGCTAAACGAAACAGCGTTAAACGAGGCATTGTCCATTCACAATGTCAAAAGTATGACAATTGGTTGCTAGAGCAAAAGGTTTTTAATGTTTTTCGATTAAAATTTTTACCGGAATGATATTAATTTGTGATAGTTAAAGCTCTGTTATCATATGATACTATGATACGACTTCTTTTCGACATGCAATTGTAGGTAATGAACTGGATGATAAGGGATTTCAAGGATCCGATTTTGGCATTACTTCAGGAAAAGTTTTCGGACAGACCAAGTTGTCAGCGAATTTCATTACCGCAAAGTCATCGATTGCCCAAAGGTGATCATTTAAATGATATAATGACTAGATCCATGCATTAAATGGAAATAAAAGTTTTATTGAATCTAGTAACTTTACGTGAGTTTGTTTCAGCTTCTGGTACTTGGTAATTATAGAGGTTTATTTTGCCCGGCGAACTTCGTCCCGTCCAAAACTGATTTTCTTTATTGCCCAAATCAGGTCACATTATATATTCATTGTAATACGTTGCATAAAGCACTAATGAAGTTGTAGTTGTTGTAATCGCTACAAAACAAAAACTACCAGGCATCTATGTTATATACGTACATACATATGTGGTTATAAATCACCGAATTAGTCGACTTATAGGTATCTTTTAAAGGAGAAGAATTGCATCGCTCATTTTTGTGGGTTTGTCGATATTGCCTCTACGAATTTACCCACCAAATTGCATTCGTCTACGATCACTATGTCTTTAATTATTCAATTTTAAAATGTTTGCCACGCCTACTTTTTGCTATATTTTTAAATTATCTAATACTGATAAGCTTTGGAACAAAAAACTAATGGTTAATATCGATTCACGCTCATTTTTGGTGGGATTGTCGATATCGACTCTATGAACTTACCCACAAAATTGTATTCGTCTACGATTACAATGTGTCTAAATATTAATTTTAAAATGTTTGCCACGCCTACTTTTTGCTATATTCAACATTTTTTTGAAATTATCTAAATCTGATAAGCTTTCTAACAAAAAAAGAATGGTTAAAATCGATTCCGTAGTTTAAGAGTTATAGGTATCACTTGAAGGGGGAGGGTTGTCACGCTCAATTTTGGTGGGATTGTCGATATTAACTCTATGAATTTAGCCACAAAATTTTATTCGTCTACGATCAATACATATCAGTATGTACCTAATATTTTAACGATTTGCCACGCCCTCTTAACATTTATGGATATGAAAAAATAGATATTGTCCGATTCTCAGATCTACCCGATCCATTTCGAAGGAGTTTAACCACTAAAACCGTGGACACGAGAATTTTATATATTAGAAGATATAACCTCATTTTCTAGATTGATGTTTTCTTTTTTGAATATGTTCTAAGCATGTATTGAAAAACCAAATATTGATTGTATAATTCGATTAATTTTATTTAAATTAATAATTACAATACAATTACAAATTATTTTTAATTATTTATGAGATGAATAACTTCCGCCCATATGCTTGGTATTGTATAACAGAATAGAGCCTTTGGTCGAAATCGAACCCACAACCTTTAGGCTAATAGTATAGCACATTTCGCTGTAGGCTACCAGGGCACATACATAATAATTATAGTTAATCGTTGCTATTTAATTGCAACGATTTATTTAAAGAAATTGTTAAAGCGATTTACATCGAAATTATGATTTTATCATCCCTAATAAGTATGTCGGTGATGATGATTTTTGTTGAATTAAAAATTTAAAAATTGATGAATCAATGCTTGATAAGAAGGATTTATTAAAAATTAAAAAATAAATTGTTAAATCTTTTTTTTTATAACAATGTAATTATAGAGCATACATACATATGTATAATGTAGTGAATTTACTGTATTTACTTTTATTTTTAATTGTTTAAATTATTGACTTGCCTTATCCCAACAAACATTTTTGGAAATTTTTAATCAAATTCGAGTCTTTTTTGATTCTTCTATGCGATTAAAAAGCTAGAATATACGCTCATTTACTGATCATAAAAGACTCTTTTGTTGGGAGAAAAAAGTAACTATCCGTGACTCTTCCTAAAAAGTCATTTATGAGTCATTTTCTATATTATTTTAGAATAATTTTCAACCATTTTTCTTGTAGTTTTATTACCATTTTCAAATTACTTTCTGTTCATTAATTAGTCTTATTTACCTTCGTTTATGATTCTTTTTCGAGTCTTCTTGCAGTTATCGTTAAATCGCATACGAGTCTTTTATGAGTTCTTTTATTGTCTCGTATGAATTTGGACTCATTTTTATGTCATTTATGATTAAAATTTGGGTCACTTATTAGTCGTATTCTTACTCTCTTCAAGTGTTTTCATTGGGATTTCAGAGTCCTACGTTTACACTACATGCGATTTCAGAAATCACCTTCGTATGCACGTTTAGTATCACAGAAAGAATATTAAGTTTACACTCATGGTGTATGTACATCAGATTGCCATACGCCTGAGGGAATCGGGTTGTTGGAGATAGCGCTCGATAGGTCACTCCAGAGTTCTAAATACCATCTTTCCTGACGGAAGGTACGGACTTTCGGAAAAAGCCACTGATTACATTGTGCCTGAGGCTATGTTCCTACCTGAGAATACTTATACCGGATAGGGCACAATGGAATGGTGGGGTACTCCAAGGGCAGAGTGATATACCCATCTTCACAGATGGGTCTAAGTTAGGTGGATGTACAGGTGCTGGGGTTTTCTGTAGGGAACTGCAGCGTTTTCAGGCGGAGATTTCGCAATACTGAAGCCTATTGAGGCCATAGCTGGTGGCCCATCTTCGGATTCGGAATCTTACATGATCTTCGTTGACAGTCAGGCTGCCCTTAGGGCCATTGCGTCGGTCTGGTGCAAATCACGGCTCGTTCGTGAGTGCAAAGAGTCGTTGAGGAGTTTTGGACCGGACCGTATCCGTCTATGCTGGGTTCCGGGTCACAGCGGAACACTGGGCAATGGAGTCGGCGGATGCCCTCGCTAGGTTAGGTTCACTTTCAGGTGGTGATTTGACAGTTGGTCCTGACCCCCCAGTCTGCCACCTCTATGGCCTCATCGATGGATGGGTCAGGAGGGAAGAGCAGAGGCGTTGGGGGAACGGATCGGGTTGTTCTGTTTCTAGGCATCTATGGCCTGTTGTGGACAGCAAGAGGACAGAGTGGCTGCTGGGCTTGGTTAAGGCCAGCTTAAGGTTGGTTGTCGGTTTTATCATGGGGTACTGCGAGATTAGGTCGCTATTCCAGATCCCAGCCGGACTATTGTAAGGTAGTTGCAATGAGGAGGAGTTGAAGACTGTCGAACATCTCCTCTGCAACTGCCCAGCCCTTGGTAGATTGAGGACTCTTGGCAGGGCCTTCCTTGAGAACTTGAGTTCTGTGTCGAGAGCCGACATCAAGGCTCTCCACAGATTCATTAGCAGCTTGGGCTGGTTGAGTGGTGCTAGGGCTTCATAAGTGTAGTCGCACTCTCAACCTCTTTTGTTTTGTGTCTGTTTTATTACATGTAATTTCTCCGTTTCCCATTCTCCCTCCCCTTCCCTACATTCCTATATCTTCTATTTCCTTCCTCCCCTAAGGACAATGTACAATGGGTCAATTTCGACCTCCGGGTACTGTGCTTGGCTTGACCGACAGGTGCACGTCCTCTAAATTAACCTAATTTAACCTAATATTTTTTTTCGTTAAAAAACAAGGAAAAATTTCCAATTTATAAAAAAATTGTACTTCATTTCATAGCCATCTTTTCTCAGAAATGAAAATTTTATGCAGAGAAGCAGTTTTTAACCATCTGTTTGCGCAAAATAAGATCATAAAATACATACATACATAAATGGCCATTACAACCCTTCAGTCAGGATTACGACCTAGCTTCTCACACCATTTATGTCGTGAGCGTTAATTTTATACATGAGTGGTGGGACCTACAGTTTAAAGTTGACTCCGGACGACAGATTTTTGAAAAGCTTTTCATGGCAATTTTTACTCCCAGGGTCTTTGCTAGAAATCTGCTGATAGGAAGTCGCCGAAGAAATATTTTTCGTTTTGATGTCTGACCTGGGATACGAACCCGGGCCTTTCGTCTAATAAGCCAACACATTACTCACTAGACCACGGCAACTTCGATCGAAGATCATAAAATACGTAATTAAAATTACTTTTCAAACGTCAGCATGAACTGATTTTGATTAAGTGTTTTTCAATTTTCAGTCTGGATGATTAATTTCCGATTGCTATACAATTTTTTATTGCATTATAAATCGAACTCATTTTTCACATGGGCGAGAATCATTTTTGAGTCCTTTTTTTAATCGTGTAGCTGTAGTAGTACTCTAGAAAGACTCAGCAAGGTGATTTTTATACAAACAATCTTCCAAATGCTCGCTGGGATTTATTTATTCATAAATTTTTGTTTTTTTTTTTTATTATATTGTGCCTTCTGGCATCTCTTTTCATATTTATACGAGTAGTTTAAATATTTATTTAATTTATTTTATTTATTTAATTTATAATATAAGCGTATATGTACGCATATAATTATTAATTTATTTGAATACAAATAATATTAAAGATAGTAAATAATTTCGTATGTTTATTTAATATTAATTTTTTATCATTTCTATATTTCCCGAATTATTAATTCTTTGTTTTTATTATAATTTGCTTAAAAATGTTTTAATTTTTTGAATTTATTTTTTTAATATTTAATCGTTATTGTATGATATACGGTCGTTATACATTTTTCATTTTCAAAATTATGTTTTAATAAAACCCACACTCAAGCTAAGATTTCCATGGACTTTACATTTCACTATAATGCTTGGACCTAGCCTAGGTTCATTATGAACGAAATACAATGTCATTTAAATTGACCACAGATGTCCATTCTTTTAAATTAGTTGTCGATCTTACATACATAATTGGTCATTACAACCCTTCAGTTAGGATTATTAAGCTAGTTTCTCACACCACTTATGTTGTGTGCGTTAATTTTATTCGTAAGTGGCGGGACCTACAGTTTAAGTCGTCTCCGAACAACAGGTTTTTGAGAAACTTTTCATTGCAATTTTATTTACTTTCAGAGTTTTTGCAAGAAATCTGCTGAGACGAAATCGCCGAAGAAATACTTATGGAATTTTGTTTTGATGTCTGGCCTGGTGCTCGAACCCTGGCTTTACGTCTAATAAGCCAACACACTATCTACTAGACTTCGGCGACTTCAAAGTTATCAGTCATTCTTTTTTTTTTTTGGTTAATTTCGGGCTATACCTTGGCTATAACTTGCCAAAATTTCATTTCGAAATGGCCATGGACACGGTGCTTTACCTTTATGTTCCTTTTACTCCTTTAGGGAGCATAGAGCCACAACAAGTTGGTTCTATTGAGCTTGATCATCTGCGCGGTGTGTGACTTTGTTCTACTGTAGATGTAGTTTGGACAGTTCTGTTGCAATTTGTCGTTTCCAGGTGTATGTTGGTCTTCTGATGCGCCCGCTTTCCTGGAGGTTCCAACTAGGGATGCCAATCGGGAAATCCCGAATATCTATATTCCGGGATTTTCGGGATTCACAAAATACCGAATTTCGGGATTTTTAAAAGCTTGTCCCGGGATTTTTCGGTATTTTCGGGATTGTGAATTCATATGTGGGTAGTGTGTTGGCTTATTAGACAAAAGGCCCGGGTTCGAATCCCAGGTCAGACATCGAAGCGAAAAAATAATTCTTCGGCGACTTCCTCTCAGCTGATTTCTGGCAAAGACTCTGAGAATAAAAATTGCCATGAAAAGCTTCTCAAAAATCTGTCGTTCGGAGTCGGCTTTAAACTGTAGGTCCCGCCACTTATGTATAAAATTAACACCACACAACATAAGTGGTGTGAGAAGCTAGGTCGTAATCCTGACTGAAGGGTTGTAATGGCCAATTATGTATGTATGTACGAATTTATATGTACATTGATCCTACAAAAGGCCCTGAAAAAATATTCTATATCACTTGATTTCGATAATTGCATCTCAGATGAGGAAACCCCTACTTCCATTGATAAAAAATTATTTGATGGCATTTCCTCTAAAACGAATTAAAAAGGTAACTGAATTAGGTACTCAACTGTCCAAAGAAATAGATTTATTTACATCAGAAGGTGGTAGAGCTGAATATTTACAAGCTGTTATCTTGGAGCTATTGTTATTTAAAAAATCGATCCCGTTTGGCATCCCTAGTTCCAACCTATGTCTTGCGAAGAGTGAGTTCATTTGCGTCTTCTTCTTATTTCCCACTCAATTGTCTGCTGGTATATGTATATCTGATCAGAGTTAGGCATTGGATATTATAGAGTACCAGCAAACGCAGCCATTTGTTAACAAATACCTGCAGAGACTATGAATCGAACGGTGCCATATTCCACGTTTCGCAACTCTACAGTAATGTGAATTTAACATCGCAGTTGAAAATATTAATTTTGGTGTAACTCGTTATGTTAGACGATTTCCAAAGAGGTTAAAAGCCTTATTAATGCGACTGGCAATATTTGCTAATGATTTACCGATTTTTTTTTCTTATATAATACCAGCACTCAGGGGATGACCCCTACTCATGCAGTGCATTGTGCAGGTTTTTAGGAAAGGTGGAAAGAGGGAAGATGCAAACGGAAAGGAAACGATTTATCGATTATACTGCCTAGATATCAGAAGCTTAGAATTACTCTCCTGGAAAACTTCTCATGCAATAAAATCATGATCGTTTGTATTATGTTACTAGGGCTGCAGTCTTGTAGAAATCTCATACTTTCCAGTTAATAATTTTCAATTACCAGCCAAAATCTCTTGGTTATCATATAGTTTTAGAGCTTTTAATTGACGTTAACGATAGTTTCAAGGTTCTGCATATCATAATCCATACCAAATAATCACTTTTACAGAATCCAGTGACTTTTTCGTGAAGTCGCCGTGGTCTAGTTGGTAGTGTGTTGGCTTATTAGACAAAAAGGCCCGGGTTCGAATCCCAGGTCAGACATTAAAACGAAAGTTATTTCTTTGGCGACTTCCTCTCAGCAGATTTCTGGCAAAGACTCTGAGAGTAAAAATTGCCATGAAAAGCTTCTTAAAAATCTGTCGTTCGGAGTCGACTTTAAACTGTTGGTCCCGCCACTCATGTATAAAATTATCGCACACAACATAAGTGGTGTGAGAAGCTAGGTCGTAATCCTGACTGAAGGGTTGTAATGGCCAATTATGTATGTATGTATGTGACTTTTTCATAATCACTTTTCGGTTCTCCAAGCTTCAGATGCAACAAAGTTCATTGCTGTAGAAGAATCAGCATTGAATGGATCAAATCATTATATTTCCCATATTGTGAATGGTCAGACCGCTTTATATGGATGGCGTTGTAAATTAAATTACAACATAAGCACATAAGATCAGCGTAATCACTGATAATGGTGTGGAATTGACCAATTCGTAGTATCTGCGATATTTTCTCTAATAGAAGCGATTAGCAAAGCGTACATTCATACATTTGTCCGACCATCCAGTCTCTTCCAATTTCTTGACAATCCTGCATCTCAAATTTAGTTAGCTAATACATAGTGGGCTATCTGTAGCAAGTGTCATTTTTCCACAATATCCATTATCCTATCAAGACATTCTTAAAACAAATACATTTTTTTGGACCCGAATTTTACAATTTTTAAAAAAACTTTCCGTATTACAACAGATGCCGTTCGACTTAGAAATGTCTAGCGAACAATTGTAAAGGAATGGAATAGATATTCCATTCTCTGATATCGTATATTTGGGTGATTTTTTCCTTGACTATTTTTCGTATTTTCTTTTAACCTCTTAACATTGTTTTGTTAACTTTAACATAAGTTTTGATAAAATTTTTGGTTTTTGTCTTTGCTAGTTAAATTTAAATTTTTCTTCAGACACATCAATCCTGCTTACACTGTAGATCAATATGACGCTTATAAGTTTCTTGTAATGCTTAGGTATATTGTTTGTACTAACTACCAGCTCTTCAGACTACTGTTCTGAAGTGATCCATATTTGTAAATGCCAAGTCAGGAGACAGCTTTTTAAAAATTTTTATGTTTCTTATTCAGTACTTCCAAGTATTTTTTTTTTTTTGTAAATAAATATTATTTTTGTCATATCATTTTTTAATTTATAAACAATAATTGTTTTTATTGACAAATTATAATTTTTTTAAAGTCCAGACAAAACATTATAAGTTGGTGGGTAGGTACTAGGGATGCCAAACTGGATCGATTTTTAAAAATCCCGGGATATTTCGGGATAATTCGGCATCCAAAAATCCCGAAAAATCATAGGAAAAATCGCGATTTTCTCTTAATAATAAAAATATTTTGTTAACAAAATCATTTGTATTCCAATGATGTATATCAAAATTATATATCATTAAAAATACAATATAAAAACAGCAAGACAAAATGTAACAAAAATGCGTAAATTAACAAAAATAAAAATTATTCTTACATATGCAAATGCATTAGTTTTAAAAAAACTATTTGGATTCCAACAAAAAGATTAAAGCATCTAACATGTGATCTGATAGCCTTGAACAAATTTTGTTGTCATACATACCTTTCACGCAATTAACATTTGTTGGCAAATTAGTTCCAAGATAGCCGTAAGCAGCTTGAAATTATTCACCTCTACCAGCTCTTGATGTAAATAAATCTATTGCTTTGGACAGTTGAGTATCTAAATCAGTTACCCTATTAATTTGTTTTATAGGGCTTTTGCATTCTTCGATGCCATCAAATAATTTTTTATCACTGGAAGTAGGGTTTTCCTAATCTAAGATGCTATTATCGAAGTCAAGTGATATAGAATTTTTTTTAAGGACCTTCTGTAGGGTTTAAATATATATGAATTCACAATCCCGATAATCCCGGGACAAGTTTTTAAAAATCCCGGGATTCGGGATTTCATGAATCTCGAAAATCCCGGGATTTCGGGTTTCGGGATTTCCCGATTGGCATCCCTAGTAGGTACGTCACTTTGTTCAGTCGCCGTTTAATAATTGAAGAACAACAAATTTGTGATCACAAGATTAGGATTTAAACACGCTTTTGAATTTAATAATTTGAATCTATAACTGGTCGGTCGATGGTCTCTCAAATAAAGCCAAGCACAAATTATTTAATTTTTGTTTTAATTTTTTATTTTTTTTTTTTGCTAAAATTTTGTCATCAAAACAATTTCTCACATAATATTTAAACAAAAAAATAAAAATAATAAAAAATTTTATTGAAATATTATGTTTTTTTCCCCCCCCTAATCAATAAAAACAATAAAACCGGTTAACGGAAATAAAAACAATATATTCTTTGGTATTTTATTTGTTTTTTAATTCTTAATTAAAATTTTGTTTACCAAATAAAAAAAAACTCAAAGCATGTGATACGAATATTTGATAGAAATATTTTGCAGACCTATTTAACCACCCATTTGTTGTTAAAGATGCGTTAGAGAACGTCAACAAGTCAATGCGTGTCGCATAGTCTAGTGGAATTTCTCTTTAACACACATTTTGCTGTTTTGAGGCATCTAATGTTTTATGCAAAACTTATAGTCAAAAAACCAAAAAAAAACAAAAATAATTTAAACAATTTTTAATGTATTATTGATACAAATAATATTTATTGGCAGCAGATGCGTATTGCAAAAGGGGGGAATTAAATTAATTACACACCAGAGATCAGCAATAAGTATTTAAAACGATAAGTAGATTCGAGCCATACTTATAATTTCAACTACTTATACGCATTCATACTTATTTTAATACGATACTCATACTCAAAGTTGCAAGTACTTGCCGTATTCATACTTAACAATACCCATGATGTTATTGACTTCAACTTGTCTCTACTTAATATTAACACGAATCACAAAATAAGTATGATTCGCGTACGATCACTGCAATACTCACAAGAAGAGTGTGTGTATGCTTTGTTTGTTGTCCTTGTCTTTCCTTTCTTCTTTGTTTATATATGCAACAACAACAAAGGCTGTAACTTGTACTGAAAGATTCGAGCCACTCGAATAACTTATAAGTATTATAAGTATTTTTCTGAATTTATGAATCAGAATGAGTAGACGTATGAATCAAACATATTTCGAATGTTGTGAGTTGGATGTCAACGTTGCATTTATACTCATTGCTACTTATACTTAGAAATCAATGTGTTATAGCGACTACGAATGAATCAGGGTAGTTGAATTTCAATTCTGTTGATTTACTCATACTCAAAATTGCATGAGTACTTATGAGTAGCGGAAAAACAAATCATTGCTGATCTCTGATGCACACAAGCTGTACCGTTTTTAGGAAATCCGTAATATTTACTTTCACAAGCCCCTAATACTCTTAGAGCCATTATTACAAATTGCCGTAAACTAAAGGGAGGATTTCCTTCCTTCCTTCTTTGTTCATATATGCAACAAAACATAGGTTGTAAATTTTGATGAATAATTCGAATCACTCGAACCACTTATAAGTATTATAAGTATTTTTCTAAATTTATGAATCAGAATGAGCAGGCGTATGAATCAAATATATTTCGAATGTTCTGAGTTTGATGTTAACGTTATACTCATACTCATTGCTGCTTATAATCAATGTTGTAGCGAGTAAAGATAAGTATGATTCGCGTACGAAGATTGTGTGTATCACTTATTATTCAATTTCAGCATAGCCAACAACGCTGAAGTCTTAATGAAATCAAATGAAATTAATTTGGATTAGCGAAGTAGAGTAGTTGTTTAAACAACTTCTCGGATTTTGTTGTACAATCCGGACGCGGATATGAATATAAAGAGGCCAAATAGCCAGACGGACTCCGCTTCGAAGTAATACCGCAGTAGTGCCGGAGTAGACAAAAGGGGGAGATTTAGTGGGTGAGGGCCCTGCACACGCGGGATAGTAACGACTATCCCTTAGTGCGGTTACATTTACTCCTCCTTAGCGTAAAAAAAATCATCAAATAACTATCTTCTGAATATGAATAGCGAAAAAAAAATCGATAAAAAATATATAAATTATCGTGTAATTTTCTAATCAATACGTGTTATTATTTAAATTAATGCTTTTGTCATCTATTGTTCAATGAGCAAATATTGTATTTGAAATTGTAGATAAAAATGTATTCCATTTATTATTATGGGAACCCATCCTATCAATCAACAGCAAATATTTTAATATACTACGGATACTTGTAAAATACATCAGTGACATAGAAAACTTTAAAGATGGGAAACAGTTGTCGGGCAATTTTTGGAGGTTATGAAGTCCATGTTGTATTCCCCAATATACAGAAACTGCTGCCTAGCCATCAGCAGAAATTATTCCTTTTACAGTGAGAGAACTATTAAAATAACAAGTTAAACTTAGGCTTCTCTCATTTCGCTCTCCCTTGCTTGATAGTTTACCAAAGCTATCGTTCAAGCTAGATATCGGATCGAATACAGAATTTAAGCTAGTTTCCAGCTTGATTTTAAGGGAGTAATGTTTAAAATGTAAAATTGTCCTAGTGCTGACTGTCAACATCGATCAGTTGTTGTGGAGAATTGTTTCATGTTCACTATGTGCACTCGATATCGGTTAGAATTAAAATTCAAAATTCGAATTTGAAAATCCATTAGGCACTCCATAAAATTTACCAGCGCCAGCAAGTTAACAGTTAAAATTTGCCCTTAACAGAGCACTCTTAATTGTTTAACAGTATCCATATAAACAAGATCAATCTCTAAAAGATTAGTGACCATTTCGGATCATATAAGACATAGTACACCATACAGGTCCTCTTTCAAAATTGTTCTAGCTATATCACTATTACGGTTTGAAAGAGGGCCCTTCTGGACTATTATTTGAAAATAGTATGTAGTCTGTATGGTGTTTTGGTCTTCTAAAGAATTTTCAAGCAAAAAATTGATATTTTCATAGGCAATTTTCATATATCATCCATATCGCTTTATATATCACTACTAGCTCAACCGACGAACTTCGTCCCGGCCGGTACGTAGATTTATCTAGTTCTAAATTTAATCGAAGTCGATACGTTATTTCGATGAGACATACAACGAATAATAATAAGGGGTCCCAATTACGGATAGCACTGAAGATGTTGTAGTTATTGTAATCGCTCCAAAACAAAAATTAACCGACATGCATATATGTACGTAGTTATAAACCATCAAATTAGGTATCCCTTACTTATAGGTATCCCTTAAAGGCGTAGGATTGCCATGCCCATTTTTGGCTAGTTTGTTGATATCGTCTCTACGAACTTACTCACCAAATTGCATTCGTCTACGGTCACTAAGTCCCTAAATATTCGATTTTAATGGTTTGCCACGCCTACTTTTTGATATATCGAATTTTTTTAAACCATATAAACCTGATAATACATATGTACATACATAATTGACCATTACAACCCTTCAGTCAGGATTACGACCTAGTTTCTCACACCACTTATGCTGTATGGTGTTAATTTTATACATTAGTGGTGGGACCTACAGTTTAAAGTTGACTCCGAACGATAGATTTTTTGAGAAGCTTTTCATGACAATTTTTACTCTCAGAGTCTTTGCCAGAAATCTGCTGAGAGGAAGTCGCCGAAGAAATATTTTTCGTTTTGATGTCTAACCTGGGATTCGAACCCGGGCCTTTCGTCTAATAAGCCAACACACTACCCACTAGACCACGGCGACTGCAAAAAATCTGATAATAGTTCGATTAAAAAATAATGTTAAGTAGTTTAAGAGTAATAGGTATCACTTGAAGGGAAAGGGTTGTCACGCCCATTTTTGCTGAGATTGTTGATATTGATTCTACGAAATTACCCACCAAATTTTATTCGTCTACGATCAATACGTATCTAAATATTCAATTTTAACGATTCGCCACGCCCTCTTCACATTTAGGGATATGAAAAATAGATTTTGTCCGATTTTCAAATCTACCCGATATGCACACAAAATTTCATGAAAATCGGTCTATCCATTTTGGTTTAACTACTAACACCGTGACAAGAGAATTTTACATATTAGATGTTGCTGATTATTATTAAGAGAGAGGGTTATTTTTTTAAGAGCTATAGGAAAATTTTTCAAAAAATAAAAAACGAAAAAACACATGAAATTCAGAAAAATTCATGAAATCTTTATTTGAATCGAAAGTACGGTCCGTATAATTTAATGTTTGAAGATTACATACATAATTGGCCATTATAACCCTTCAGTCAGGATTACGACCTAGCTTCTCACACCACTTATGTTGTGTGCGTTAATTTTATACATGAGTGGCGGGACCTACAGTTTAAAGTCGACTACGAACGACAGATTTTTTGAGAAGCTTTTCATGGCAATTTTTATTCTCATTTTTTACTTTTTGCCAAAAATCTGCTGAGAGGAAGTCGCCGAAGAAATATTTTTTCGTTTTGATGTCTGACCTGGGATTCGAACCCGGGCCTTTTGTCTTGCCCACTAGACCACGGCGAAGATTATTTCATGCAAATGTTGACCGCGACAGCGCCTCAAATGGTTTATCCGCTTCATTCAGTTTTGGTATACTCTTTCCAACTTTTTGGCCGGTATCTCATGAATAAATGCTTCAATGTTGCTTTCCAATACGTTAATTGAGAAGCTCTTCATGGGAATTTTTTTACTCCCAGACTTTTTGTTGGAAATCTGCTGAAGAAATATGTTTTTTTTTCATATTTCGTTTTTGATGACTGACCTGGGATTACGTCTAATTAGCCAACACATTAACTACTAAACTAAGGCGACTAGTAGACCTCGAGTATTTCCCAAAAATTTGCTTCTAAGCAAGTGGGTTTGTTCAGAGGGATATTGTTGTTCTGTTCTGGACAAATTTTATTCTGTTAATAAAAAATTTATCTCTGCTAATGCTAAATGTGGCGCTGCTAAATTTATGGATTGCGTCTTGGATATTCAAATTCGAATTTATCTTCACATACATAAATTTGAGGGTGTTAGGAGGAGGCTGTTAATCCCAATCGCTTTCTATCGATATTGTGCTAGCGAAGCATACTGGATATAAGTACATATTTAATGATAGGCTTTACTAAGTATAAATCTCTCATTAAAAAATTTTTTTATAGGCCCCCCTATCCTAAAAAAAAATAAATATTAACGGAACAATAGAATTAGAATTGTAGAATCGATAATTTTTATTGTTTGTTTGTCACAGATCGCGTGCAATGTTTATTGGTTTTTGGTATTAAAAAATAAAAATAAAATTAAAAAAAAAAAAAATAAAAAAAACTAATATTTTTAGGGCCATTATTACAAAGTCCAGTTAACTAAAGGGAGGATTTTAACGGAGAGATAAATTGTTTTTCATTATTACGAGTACCCAATAAAATAGAAGTGAGCGTTAGGCTAAAGGGAACATTAAAAGGTCACTTTATGTTTGAACTTGCCATATCATATACTATATTTCGATATGGCAATTTCAAATTTAAACAAAATCAGCTAATACAACAACCAATGTGTTAAAAACAAACTTCTTTAATTGAGCAGTTTTATCGATTTTGCCATAATTTGGAAAAATTTTATTTTATTTTATCCGGAAGTTGTAATAATCAAAATAAGGTAAAGGTAACTTTACCGTTCACTTTAGCTAAAGCTAACTTTAACTAACGCTAACTTTAAATGTAAGTTGTAATAATGGCCCTTAAGGTAATAATAATTTTAACAATTGCAATCTTTGTAACAAAAACTCATTTGAGTTACAGACCAGATTTTAAAGTTGTAATAAACGTAGGCTCTAACGGTGGTCTCATAACGGAAATTTTAAACAAATAACAGTATTTTTTATCGTTGTACGGTTGCTAAGCAACGGAGTTATAATTTTTAATTAAAAAAAATTTATTTAACAAGTGTTTTTAAGTTTTTTTTTTTTCATTGGCAAATATTCATTTAAGTTTTAAAAACTCGCTTCGAAGTGTTTTAAAGCATATATTTTACTCGTACAACGTTTTGTGCTAAACGGGTAAATTATAATAAATTAATTAAAATTAAATCCAAAATCTGCTAAACCATATCAAAATTATGTTAAAAAACTAGTTAAAATTCTATTTTTGGCCAAAATAATTTTATTATTATTGAATAACCCATTTATTGATACATTCCTGTCACATGATTAAGTTTTAATTGGCTTTGAAGCTTGTATTTTTAAAAAAAGCGATTTTAATATTTAATTTTATGGATTTCTATTTTTAAAATTAAAAGGTGATTGACTGATCCAAATGAAAATTTATTCAAATAGTTTGTGAATTCTAGGCATGTTTACCTAATCCATTTTAATTGCCTACTTATAGCCCCCACTTGTGTCTGTCCAGTAATAAAAATTTTGCATCTTTTATCACCACAATTAACGACCGAAAATATCATACACGCAATTGCTGCAAGTAGTGCATTTTGCTTCAATTAGAAATTACACGAACGCCGACTCGGCCAATAAGCCCAGATAATTCCGAATTTCAGACAATTGACAACGCAATCGTAGACCTTCTCATCAGTAGGTGGGCAGTTTTGGTACACAGACAGAACGGTGCAAAAAATCTGGTCGGCGACTCGCTTTAAATTCCAAAGAAGCAGGCTCAACACTGTTATTGGAGTTATGACGGGCCTTTGTATTATAGGAATGCATGCGAGGCTTATTGGTCTTGGACACCTTGCGAATGATTTCTGCAGAAGCTGAGGAGATGAGGAAGATAATGCGACTTCATCTACAGTGCACATAGCCAGCACTTGGTCGGAGGAGAAAGAGATGCATGGATATTGGCAGTTTGAGTCACTTCATCGGAAGCTCCCACTGGTTCCTGAATAATGTGAAATTATGGTATCAAAATGTGCCTTGTGTGCGACTCAAGTGTGTTCGCTCATGACTCCATCGGAGGCGATAGCCACTTCTATCTACCTATCTATCTATCCACTGAGACAGGATTTATTTATAACAATATCGGTGTGGTGTAACAGACGAGTCGCTTTGATGCAATTTAAATCCACGACATAAATACGTATATTTTGAAGTCACCGTGGTCTAGAAGGTTGTCCGTTGGCTCATTAGACGAAAAGCCCGAGTTCGAATCCCGGGTCAGACACCAAAACGAAAATATAAAAATACTAGCAGATTGTACCCGGCGTTGCGCGGGTTAATTTTCGCCCCTTTTCCCCTTTTTGGTCCAACTTTAGAAACGGAATACCTATAACAGCTATTTGGGAACCTTAACCAAGCTTAGTCGTAAAGAGTTTCCTGTTACCATTTTTTCTTCCTTTATCCCATTTTTTCTCCCCTTTTGGTGAAAATTTTGAAACGATTTATAGTCTATAACCTCCACGGACAAAATCCCGATCTATATCCCAAATTCTAAGAAAATCGGTCTAGGCGTTCAGGCGTGATTGGCTAACAAACAAAAAAACAGACTTATAGAAAGATTTATAATAGGATTTCTTCGGCGACTTCCTCTCAGCAGATATCTGGCAGAAACTCTAAGAGTAAAAATTGCCATGAAAAAGCTTCTCAAAAAATCTGTCGTTCGGAGTCGACCAACCTTAAAACTGTAGGTTCCACCACTCATGTATAAAAATTAACGTACACAACACGAGTGGTATGAGAAGCTAGGACAGTTGTCACAGTTGTCAAGTACACGTCGTCTAACCTAATACGCTTCTTACACCAATTATGTTGTATTTCTTAATTTTATTCATGAGTCAAGGGACCTCTAGTTTCGAGTCGATTTCGATAAATTTTTCATGGTGATTTTGCTTGCTCTCCAAATTTTTGCCAGAAACGTGGCGAAAGGAAGCCACCAAAGAAATGTGTTTAACCTGGGATTTGAACCTTGACCTCACGTCTAAGCCAATACAAATTTCTACTAGACCATGCCAAGTTCAAATACAAAATTTTAGTTGAACCCACAACTATTATGGTAATAGTCTAACTGACTACTAACTAAACAGCCAGGGCATCTACTCAGGGAGGCTTATACCACCGAATGATTCAACTTGAATGGAAAGTATTGGGTATAGGGAATGGGACATAGCAATTTTATATGACAGTTAGGTTATAGCTTTAATACCGGTTCTTATGAGGTTAACTCATTATTTATTGGGTCCCAGGTATTTAAAGATATAAGCAGAAAGAAGAACTTGCATGTAGAAAAGCTTCCACATTTCTGATAAGCAGAATTTTTTGTGGACTGGAAAGGGAATATTTGGAAGGGCATACTCGTCGAAAGGGAAAATTTAAAGAGGAAAGTCGATCTAAACATTTGCACCCACACAACCTGATTGTAATCCTGACTAAACGGAAAATTAAAAAATTAAGTAACAATCTAAATAAGCAGCCTGAGTATAGTAATCGGTCTTCTGATCAGACATTGTAAACTTAATGAACACTTGCTCAGAATAGTATATCTGAACATCTCCAATATAGATATTTTGTGATGAAGAAAAGGAATCCAGATTGATCGCAGAATTCTCCAACTTCTATACGATCTTTACAAAAACAAAAACGTTCTCAGTTTCTTATTTTATTTATGGTCTCGGGAAAATTGGATTTTACAAACTTTACACTAGCCGATTAGTATATATTTTGCATAGTATTGTGGCTGGTGCTGAAGTCGGGAAAGTTTATCTTTCATTAAATTTGACGAAGTTTCACTTAAGTATTCTTGAGTTTCTCCTGACTTCTTTTGAGAATGAGATCGGCTGATCAGGATAGGGAATTACGGCAACCAAACTGGATGTAGGCTACTAAAGATCGTGTGTAGAATATTCTAAGCATCTATCTGAAGAAAATGAAGCCTGCGTCCAGGCTCCGCTCTCCTCTTATTATACTGCGTCTAGGTCATACTTTTTCTTTCGCACGACATAGTGCACAAATTATTTGAATGCGTTGCAGTTTTCTCTGCTGTTTATCATTTTCAGCACGACGTTAGTGGTCTTTCAGACCAACGACTGCAGCCGAAGATAGTGTGTTCGGCATCGCCTAACTTTTCCTCTTCCTCGCAGATGCAGAATGGCAAGTGACATTTCCCCATGCGATGCATGTACTCTCTGCAATATCCAAGACCGATTAGCATCTGGGCTATATAGTAGTCTACTTTGGCGTTTTTTCTGATTTTCTACACTTGCAATTCTGGGATTCAGTTGATATGTTTACCTACCAAGCCGTTCGTTCAGTTTCCTAGCGACATTGCCATTTTGAGAAGACTTCGTGGTGTATCGTTTCTATGCCCTGCGACTGAGCCGTGATCTGTCTAGCGTTGTAAATCATCTAGAGCTCAATTGCTTGAAACCATTCCTGCTATTATTAAGGAAGCTTGTGTTGATACCGTGCGTTACGAGGATGCGACCCGTAAAGGTGCTATTCTCTGCGTAGTTATTCGAATTTTCAAAGTAGAAGCCCAGATTTCAGAGGCATAAAGAAATATACTATTTCCAACTTCCATAAGTAACTTGTGAGTGATCCCCCAGTATTTGCCATCTGTGTTGTTATTTTCACTGCTTTCGCTCTTGCATACTATATCTGCTATGAGTAGGTCAGATTCGAGTCTAGTCTAAGTAATAGAGAATATCTTAGGAAGAGATAGGTTTTTAGTAGCCTCAACGTATACCAGACGCGATGATAACTAAATGCGATGGTGTGAAGGGCTGGATGCATTATCTTCTTATCTTTCTATGGCTAATTTTAGAGGCTAACCTTAGGGTTGCCAGATTCCGATTCGCAAAAAGCTGGACATCGGGATTGAAAAAGCTGGACATGAAAAAATACTGAGAAAATGTTAATTGCAGCTTACTCCGTGGACAACGTAAAGACAAACCAGATCCGTTTTGGAGAGTTGTGTTTCAATTTTTGTCTCTGTTGGGACTATAAAATTCGAAATATTTTGGGACATTTTATTACGTTTTTTTGTGTTTATCAAGTGAATGGCCTGCCTGTATATTTGATTATAATGTCCGGTTGGCACAATTTATGTGCTGCCGTGTAATTATCTTTTTTTTTTATTATCCAATTGGCATGTTTTACAAACTCTTTTCATCTACCGCAGAAAGTTTTGAGACGTTTTTTTGAAGGACCAGCTTCTTCATCAATATCCATTTGAGGATTTTCTGCAAATTATTTCTGTTTTCATTAAAAAAAACCGAGAATAAAATCTGTAGGTAAAGAAATTGACTATCGCCCGCAATAATATTTACTATAACATCAGCTGTTCAAGTGTTGAGACATGTTGTCAGTGATGATAGAAGAGGGAAATCTTAATTTAGTTGTATAACAAATGTACAATCAGTGTTGGCTAACATGATTTGACAAAGACAGCATGAAAATGATTGCCCAAGTTATTACAGTGTTTTAGAGGTCGCCGTGGTCTAGTAGATAGTATGTTGGCTTATTAGACGAAAGACCCGAGTTCGAATCTCAGGTCAAACATCAAAACGAATATTTGAAAATAAGTTTTCTTTGACTTCCTCTCAGCAGATTTCTGGCAATAACTCTGAGATTAAAAAATTGCCATGGAATGTTCTCCAAAAATGTGTCGTTCGGAGTCGACTTTAAACTGTAGGTCACGCCATTCATATATAAAATTAACGCACACAACATAAGTGGTGTAAGAAGCTAGGACGTAGTACAATGGGTCAATTCGACCACCGAGTACTGTACTTGTCAGAATTGACAAGTACACGTTCTCTAACCTAACCTAACCCATTACAATGTACTACAAAATTTCTACTTAGCTGGACAAATTAAATTTTAGCTTGAAACTGGATAAGGACCACTAAAGCTGGACAATCCAGCCAAATCCAGACCGGCTGGCAACCCTGGCCTACCTGCATTATCACATACATACATATACCTCATCACGTAGAATACAAAAACCTATTAAAAGAATACCCGTGTATTCGTGACATGTGGATGAAATTGATAAGAAAAAAAAATTTATAAACAAGTGGTTTCTTTTTGAAATGAAAAAAAGAAAAGATTTTTAAAAATTAAATAGGGAAAAAATGTTTAAACACTTTGCCCCTACAGATACCTCTCTTACAGACACCTGTTGTTGTTGTTATTGGCATAATAGCCATGATCTAATTAGAGAAGTAAAAAGAAATCGGAAACACTTGTTTTACAATCAGCCAGTCAATGATGACTCGGTAACTGCAGTATGTCTATGAAGAAAGAACAATAAGAAATGAAATGAAGAAATGTGGTTTAAAAATGAATTATTTTTACTGCAGATTTTTGCTATTCAATTTATTTTCTTTCTTTAATTTCGTTTCTTTTGTTATTAACAAATAAAATGCACATTTTCTTTCTTATTTTATTTTATTTTATTTGTTTCTGCTTTTCTTTTTCAATATATTCTGTGATATATTTTTCTTACGGAGAGCCCCCCAGTCAGTCAGTCGGCCAGCCAGCCAAATCATGCCAAAACCTATAATATTTTACAATAAAATAAGTGAGAACGGAACGCTTTTGGCGAACGGTTGTTGTATTGCAATTTGAAATTAAAAATAAAAATTTGATAAAAATAATTATAAATAAATCATAAAGGAATTTAAAAAAAAAAATTTTTTTTTCGTCAAAATGCGTAGGAAAAATTGTTAAATTTCAAGACCACTGAAGAGACATTCAAGACATTGAACTTGGGAGTATGAAAAAAAAAGTAAAGGATTAAAAATAAATTTTAAAAAGTATAATAAGAAAATATAAAACAAAAAAAATTTGTTTATTTAGAAATCTTATCACTTCCGTTCTAATTCTGTTATAAAGTTGAAAAAAAAAATTTTTTTTTGGTGAAAAAATGCACTAAAAACCTTCCCCTGGTGCTTATTTTATTTAAAAAAAAATTAAAAAAATTTTATTTGAATTTATTATCTATCTGGTGCTGGTGCTGATGGTGATGATGATGGTGATTGTGATGAAGTGAAATAAAATGATTGAGTGACGTGACATGCCATGACATATATACGCATGCACGCTTTCAGTGAATAAATCTTATAAAAATAAAATTTAAAAAAAAAAACTATCTCTTGTTTTGGCTTTTTAAGCTCCTAAGCCCCACCTAATCAAATAAGTTCAACAATGTCTGAAAAGAACAACAAAAAATAAAAAAAATAATTTCTTTAAAATCTTTCTAATTAAAACAGAAAATAAAATTTTTATGAATGGAGGGGCCTATTAGTGAACACCGTATGTGAGATAAATTTTACGATTTAACAGTGTTTGTGTATTATAAAAAGTGCAAACAAAAATAAATTTTGTTTGGATTAAACGAGGACGTGCGTATTTAGCTCCCCTCATAAAGGGTCCGCCAAATAACTTTTCTTTTTTGAAAATGTTTAAAAACAAACCGACTGAATATTTTCTTAAATTTCTTATTTTATTTGAAAGTACAATCTTTCCGGTTAATAATGGAAAAAAATATCATTCAAATGGCTGCCTCGGCTGGCCGTGCAGTGGCCTACACGATCGGTTCAATTTTTAAGTACATTGTCGATTGTGTGTAATTGTATTTCACCAATGGCTTCACGAATATTGCCCTTTAAAGCTTCAATCTTTGACAGCACCCCACAAATAATAGTCCAACGGTGTCAAATCGCAGCTCCGAGGTAGCCAAACTACATTAGCTCTACGGCTGATAATATGATCTTCAAAAATAGGGCGTAAAAAATCGAACGCAGCTCCGTTCTGATGAAACCAAATGTTGCCAATATCCGCCTTTTCAATTTTTGTAAACAAAAATTCGTTCAACGTTTTTTTTTTTTTTTTTTTTTTTTTTATTAGACCTGCACTCAGGGGATGACCCCTACTCATGGTTGTTCAGGTTTAGAAAAGGTGTAAAGAGGGAAGATGCAAACGGTAAGGAAACGAGTTGCTGCTGGTGACTATAAAATGGCCAGTAATATACCTTCACCATTAGACAGTCTACAGCAACCGTTCCCAAGAAGCCCGCACTTTCTCATAAAATTGCATTTTGCGTTAATAAAATGCACATTTTTTGGTAGAAAAGAAAACACCATAAATGTTATAAAAAATGTTATAAAAAAAATTTAAATACAGTTTTTATTAAAAATAAATCAGGAATTCAATCATAGAATAACGGTAGTACATACTATAGTTGAAATCTTCACTCGGTACAAAGAGTCAAAAATTTTTATTAAATTTTAAATGGGTTTATGCCTCTGGATCAAACTCCGCACCAAACAGTGCCACGTTTTGGGTGCTTCGGCTTTTCAATGTATGCGTGCGGGTTTTCTGTGCCCCCAAATGCGATAATTTTGCTTGTTTACATACCCGCCAAGATCAAAATGAACTTCATCTGAAAAGTTGATTTTTTTTTTGCCAAAATCGGCATCTTCTGTAAGTCGATCACAGGCTCACTTAGCGAAGCGTAAACGCATGTACACAACCATATTCGTTCAGCGAAAGTATAAAACTTATTATCTGTTAAATCAGACATGCACCAAGTGTTACCATTCACGAAATAAGCACTAGTTGAAAAAAAAAACGTTAGATGGCGGACCTGATAAAAAAATACTTTTACTGCTGCTGCTATTTAAAGGTTCTGGTGTAAAAATTTTCTGGAATTTCATCACAATATGAAGGATAAGAGAATTTACAACGATATACGACAACAGTCTGCCCATTTTAATATTAAAAATGTTCTTAAATTTGAAAATGTTGGATTTTTGTAAAACTTTTCATTGTTTATTGTGAAATTTGAACACAATATGGAATTATTTTTTTTTTTTTCATTTATTTATTTACTAGTTAACCAAGCGAACATCGTTCCGCCCAAAATTGATTTTTTTTATTGTCCAAAACAGGTCACATTATATATTCATTGTAATATACTGTACCAACTAGTTCAAAATTTAATCGAAGTCGGTACGTTATTTAGGCAAGGCATACAAAGACGTCGCCGTGGTCTAGTGGGTAGTGTGTTGGCTTAGACAAACAAAAAATATTTCTTCGGCGACTTCCTCTCAGCAGATTTCTGGCAAAGACTCTGACAGTAAAAATTGCCATGAAAAGCTTCTCAAAAATCTGTCGTTCAGAGTCGACTTCAAACTGTAGGTCCCGCCACTCATGTATAAAATTAACGCACACAACATAAGTGTTGTGAGAAGCTAGATCGTAATCCTGACTGAAGGGTTGTAATGGCCCATTATGTATGTATGTATACAAAAAATAACAATAAAAGGCCCGTATCATGAGTAGTGCTGACGAAGATGTAGTTGTTATACTCGGTCCAAAACAAAAACTGCAAGATATTAATGCTATATTTGTACGTATGTAGCTATAAACCATCGAATTAGCGGACTTATACGCGTCTTTTAAAGGGAGAGGGTTGCCCCGCCCATTATTGGTGAGTTTGTAAATATCGACTCTCCAAACTTAGCCACCAAATTGCATTCGTATACGATCTCTATATCTATAAATATATAATTTTAAAGGTTTGCCACGCCTACCTTCAGCTATATTGAATTTTTTTTAACTATATAAATCTGATATGAATTCAACAAACAAATAATGGTTAAAATCGGTTATGTAGTTTAAGAGCTGTCGATATCACTTGAAGGCGGAGGGTTATCACACCCATTTTTGAAGGGATTCTCGATATCGCCTCTACGAATTTATTCATTTACGATCAATATGTACCTAAATATTAAAGTTTTATAATTTGCCACGTCGTCTTAACATTTTGAGATATGAAAAATTCTCAGACCTACCCGATATGAACACAAGATTTCATGAAAGTCGGACGATCCATTGCATTAGATACATTAGATATAAAATTCTTGTGTCACGGTGTTAGTGGTCAAACTCCTCCGAAATAGATCGACCGATTTTCATGAAATTTTGTTTAGTCTATACAAAAAATTTGGTGGGTAAGTTCGTAGAGTCGATATCGACAATCCCACCAAAAGTGAACGTGAAAATTCTCCCCCTTCAAGTGATAGCTATAACTTTTAAACTACTGAACCGATTTTAACCATACTTTTTTTGTTCGAAAGCTTATCACGTTTAGATGGTTTAAAAAAATTCGATATTGCGGCGTGGCAAACTGTTAAGATTGATTATTTAGGGACATAGTGATCGTAGATGAACGCAATTTGGTTGGTAAATTCGAAGAACTGATATCGACCGACTTACCAAAAATGGGGGTGGTAAACATCCCCCTTTAAGAGATACCTAAAAGTCGGCTAACTCGATGACTTATAACTACATTTCGATGGCATGGCTTAATATAGAAAGGTCCTATCTTAATTTTTCAGTACATTACAGGAGAAGGAAAAAACTTAATAAAATCTAATAATGGTGTTGAAAATGTGACCCTCTAACAAGGTGCATTAAAAAATTTTTGACCAACCCAGTTGTAATGCCATTTTTTATTTGTGAAGAACATAACACAAATATTTAAAAAACGGTATGCCCTGTGTTTATCACGGCGGCTGTTGACTATGTATCTTGAAATAAATTCAGTGATTTTTCTTCATCAGATGGCGAAGATAAATTTAATAACTGATCTATTTCAATTTTTCAATATCCATATTTATATTTTTTCAAAAAAAAAACAAAGGTTTTAGATCTAAAAATATGTTGTATTTTTTGATTTGTTTAAGGTGTTGCCAGATCACTAATTTTTTAACATTATTTTTGAGAGTGTTCTAATATTGAATCCAATTTTTTATATTACTGACCATGTAGTCTTAATAATATAATGTTTCCTTAAGTTTACTCAACAAAACAATGAAAAATTTAAATTCAAATTGGATAACAATAACAGACGACTTTTTTTAAATTTCATCTGGTAGCCCTATAAATAAACAAAAGTCATCTGTTTTACAGGGCGTTATCAGCATTCTCGATTTATACAGGGCATCAAATGCAATGCCCTCCACCATTGGCAAGTGCGAATTATTTAGAATAAAACATGCCACCCTTTTAGAGGGCGAAATATTTTTCAGAAACAAACACAAAATTGCATTTTGTGTTAATAAAATGCACATTTTTTGGTAGAAAAGAAAACACCATAAATGTTATAAAAAAATGTTATAAAACAAGTTTAAATACAGTTTTTAATAAAAATAAATCAGGAATTCAATCATAAAATAATGGTAGTACATACTATAGTTAAAGTCTTCACTTGGTACAAAGAGTCAAAAATTTTTATTCAATTTTATATGAGTTAGGTCTTTTCCTTTCAATTATTATAGGTCAACTATTCGCCAACATAGAAAACTGAATTTTTCAGAGGATGAGTATGTGGGTTTTGTCTACTAGAATATTTAAATACCTCGATTTTGAGAAATAATGGTAATGATAAATGGTGTATAATGTGACCTGTTTTGGGTATTAAAAAAAATCAATTTTTTGGTCGGTATGAAGATCGTCGGGTCAGCTAGTATTAGATAGTATTTGATAAGACTATATTATAAAGCTTTATTCTAGAATATTACCACAATAATAACATTTTTTTATCACATTAAATCAACTGAAGAATCATTTTCAAAGTATTTTACACAAGTTAGTATAGCAATAACTGTGTAAAGTAAATGAAAACGATGTAAACAAAAAACATTTACAATGTTTCTAATCATTGTTTTTAATAAATATTGTCGCACTTTAAGCACGCCTACACTAATTATATTTATTAGAGGCACATACTGACACTAAAACGTATTATTAAATCAATTAAATTTTATTATAAAAACAATGTAATCGCTTTAGTTGTTACTTTTACAAACAACGATTAAAAAATGGAATACAAAATTACACTCTCTACGTACCTACATATAAAACAAATTAATACAAATATTACTCGTACTAGAATAGTATGTAAATATGTATCATGATAACAATAAGCGGGAGGATATCACAACAGATGTTATATTCTAACATGCAAATCTTTTTGTTTTGTTTTTATAGTGACGTATTAATTGGATGTGATGACAACAATAAAACAACAAAACCAATAACAACAATAACGTTTACAAAAAAAAGCAGCATCATCTTCACAATAATAACAACAACAACAACAACAACAACTGTATTACAATTATTGTCTCCCATCAACGAAAATAATAACAAACCGGCAAATTAAAAATAAAAGAGAAACAACAAGAATATCATCATCTCTTTAATAACAACAACAACAATAGCAAGAACATCAGTAACAGCATCAGCAGCACCATCGGCGCCTGCTATAATAAATATCAGAGATCAGAGTCGCAGCAATATGCTTGAAATTGATAAGATTTTAGAAAAATGCGGCGATTGTCATCGTTTGCAAGCCATTATGTTGTTATTGTTTTGTATCATAAATTTACTCTCCGCCATGCATTATTATTCACAGACCATAATCAGTTTTACACCAAAGTATTGGTAAATATATGCACATGAGCACAATTGTTATCTTAAGTAAACATTTAATTAAAGAGCATAAGTAGAGAAAGAGAGAGAGATAAAGAGATGGAGAGTGAGTTATTTTTGTTTGTTGACAAACATATGAGAATGATAGAAAACCTATTAATACACTATGAAAAATAAAATGTAAGTCAACGAAGGTTGTGCCAAAAGTTTAAGGCCTTAAAAGTAACAGCTATTCATAATCACAGAAAAAATATTATAAACGGTATTTGGTAAAATTTTTTTAATGCTTATTAGCCATGTCGTTGCCATAGTTTAGTACTGTGGATAGTGGATAGTGTGGTGAGACTATGATTAAAATTCCGGGCCTGACATCTCCAACTCCAAACGAAATATGAAAAATATTTCTTCGCCGACTTTCTCTCAACAGATTTTTGGCAAAAGACCAATTATTATTACAACTTCCCTTTAAAGTTGGGTTTAGTGCAAGGTAGATAGGTAGAGGTGCCGCCTATCCAAGAAAAATTGTTAAATAAATTCACTTAGTCTGCATTGGGCCCATTGTGCTACCATAGTTATTCACTATTCCCTAGTCTCGAAACCACTCGGAGCTCCTAATGAAGCGATTCAGGCTGCCATGTCAATTCTTGATAGTTCCTCCATATCATCCATGTAGTATGTACCCATGTACTTTCTTCTCCTTTGGCAAAGAGCCGGGCATGTACCCAATAGATAAGAGACGGTTTCCTCTTCTTCCTCATCTCTGCAGCTTCTACAGAAGTCATTAGCAAGGTGACCAAGACCAAGGCGCCTTGTATGCGTGCCCATAATGCATTGCTCCGTAATGACACCGGCAACTACAGAGAGGGGGTCTCTTTGGAGTTTAACTAGACGAATTGTGCGCCCCTCAGCCTTGGACAGATTTTATGAGCTGTTTTACCCATGTCCGAGGCTGCCCACCTGTTGTTGACGGAATTGATGATCGCATTATCTATTATGAGCTTGCAGGTCCTCATAGGGTTGCCCAGATTCAAGAACTCATCGGAGAGTTCGATGGTTGTGCTCCGCCTGGCAAGTTCATCAGCTCTGCAGTTATCCAGAATACCACTGTGCCCCGGTATCCATAGGATATGGATGTCATATCGTTCCGCTATGCTGTCGAGATATTTGCGATAGCCGTACACCGTCTTGGAGTTTATTACGTTAGAACTTAGAGCCTTAATAGCCGCCTGGCTATCCGAAAGTATTGCAACGGTCCGCTTGGAGACTCTTCCGTCCCCAATAAATCTCGCCACAGCCTGTTTTGCCATCACCTTAAGCTGAAGTGAACTTTAAAGTTAACTTTACACTTTAGCTAAAGTGAACTTTAGGTAACTTTAAAGGTAACTTTAGCTAAAGTAAACTTTAGCTAACTTTAAAGGTAACTTTCGCTAAAGTTACTTTTAACTACACCCAACTAAACCCACTTTAGCTAAAGTGAACTTTAATATCACCTTTAACTTCTTTTCTTTATTACAACTTACAGATGAAATAAAATTAACTTTTTCAAAAATATGCCAGTGCCAGAGCAATGTCGATAGCATTAGTCAATTGAAACAGTTTTTTTAAACGAAGGGCTTCTTTTTCATTGTATTTACTCATTTCGTTTATAGCAAGTTCAGACATAAACTTAAGTTTAAAAGTTACCAGTTGCATGATTCTAACTTTAGCTTAACGCAAAATATTGCTGATTTTTATCTCCGTACTCCAGTTCTTTCTCTCTCTCCGTTTGCCTCTATAAATATCTAATTGTACTTAATCGATAATTCCTCTTATAGGTGCGCTGTTGATACATCCACTAATTATAGCCAACCAGTTAAGGTGCCTCAGGTGTCATCGTGTTTGCCTATTGAAAATGCGTCGACCAGTACCTGCGCCAAATACGAATATGAATTGTATATGGGCTATGAAAGCTTTACCAGTGAACTGGATTGGATCTGTGACAATGCCTGGAAACTAACTTTGGGTCAAAGTATGTTTTTTGTAGGCTCAGTAGTGGGTACATTGGTTTTTGGCATATTCGCCGATATAGTGGGTAAGTATAAGAGATACTTTTGCAATTGAAGGCCTATTTACAGAGTTACAAAGAATGTAAAAATAATTTAATGTCTTATGTTTTGCAATAAGGGGCCTATTTATTGTGCTTTAATATGATGTTTATTTGCGTACGTATTTCTAGGTCGCCTGCCGATTCTGATACTGGCCAATGTTATAGCCATGATTGGCAATATATTGACCATATTTGGCACTGATTTGATAACCTTTTCTCTGTTTCGTTTCATTTCGGGCCTGGCTACGGATAGTAACTTTGTCATGATGTATATACTGGGTAAGTTGGGGCCCTACATAACCATTTTGTATTAATTTCTCAAGAGTTTTCTTTCTAGTGATGGAATATTTGCGGCCTTCTTTACGCACCATAGGCCTTAGCGTTTGTATAGGTTTCTTCTATTGTTTGGGCTCAATGACTGCACCCTGGATAGCGGTATTAATGGAAACATGGCGTGGTTTTTTAATAGCCACAGCAACACCATTGCTAATCGTACCCCTGTTCTATTTTATAGTGCCCGAGAGTGTACAGTGGCTGATATCGAAACAGAAATACGATAAGGCTGTCGAGTGTTTGAAACGTGTGGCCAAAACTAATGGCAAACAGGTGGATGAAGTCTATTATAGTGACTTTTTGGAGGAGTGTAAACGTAATCAAATGCATTTAAAAGTTTCGCCCAATTTATGGGGTCTCTTTGCCACACCACGTCTCAGACGCAATACGTTAATTTTGTTCTTCAAGTCGTAAGTATTTGTGCAACATGACACTAATGAGTGTGCGTTATTCTATTAAATGTGGCATTTTGCTTTTGTTGTTGTTGATGACGTTTAGCATGGTGATCACTTTGTGCTACGATGCTGTTTCACGTAACGTACAAGGTCTTGGCATTTCACCATTTGTCATGTTTACTTTAAGTGCCACAAGCATTTTGCCCGCTTGTCTGCTACTAATTGCCTTGCAAGATCGTATCGGTCGCAAAGCCATGGCATCGATGTCTCTGCTACTAAGTGGCATATTCATATCATGCACGGGCATTATGCTCTTTCGAAATGTGGAAAGTTCAACGGAACAAAGTAAGTTTACTTGCCACACACAATTTGTTTCGTTTAAAAAGGTTCTTTAAAATTTCAATTCTTTTTTGGTTTTTTCTTAGATGTAACTTTAGTGGTGGTCTTATCTGTTATAGGACGTTTTTGTGTAACAGTGGCCTACAATTCGGGTGCACAATATGCCACCGAATTGATACCCACGTGTGTACGAGGGCAAGGTGTGGCCGCTGTACATGTGATGGGTTATGCCTTTACATTTTTCAGTTCCTTTATTTTACATACCCGCCAGTATTTCTCACCTTTGCCTGAAATTATCTTAGGCCTCATATCGCTACTGGGTGGTGGTCTGTGTCTAATGTTGCCGGAAACATTAAATCGGTAAGACTGTCTCATATGGGAAACAAAATTTTTTGTTTTTTTTTTTTTAAACTTTATTTTCTATGTTTCAGGACCCTGCCAACATCATTGGAGGATGGCGAGAATTTTGGCAAAAATGAACGCTGGTTTATGTTTAGTTTTATGGAACAACAACAACAACGTTCCCAATCGGTGGCCACATTGGCCAACTCGAATTCAACCAGTCAAAATCCCGATCATGCCTCGTATATGTAAACGGCCTTAAAAGGCCTACAATTATTATAAGTTCATTAATAGTCCTAAGTACCCTTTTTTTGTAATCTTTTAGTAACAAATAAACAATTGCTATAGTTTTTAGTTTAGGAATTTAGTACTTTTTGCTAAGTACTATTTTATTAAGTTCCAAAAGGGAAAAGTTAAGTACTTTCTAACATTCTGAGATCTAAAACCAAAGAAAAAAAAAGAAGGCAAAATTATAATTACATTTGGAATCAAACACCATTTTTTATAAAATCAAAAAAAGAACACGCTTTAGTACTTATTTAGTACTTTTTTACACCATTTTGTTTTTTAGAACCAAAGAGGAATCTAGATTTTAAGTATTTTTTTTTTTAAATAAAATTAAGAACTAATTAAAAAAAAACTGTGTAATCTTGTTTTTAAAACGAAACCTTATAAAATTAGGATTTATTTTGGACCAAATAATAGCAATACTAAGTACTTTTAAGGTACCAATTTTTTATTTTTTTTAGAACCAAGAAATTTCTTTAAAACGTATTAATAAACCCAAAGATCTCTTTTGAATTACTTTCTAAAACTTGTAAGGTCTTTAAAAAGAGTAGTTTTAGTAAATAAAGTACTTTTAACATACTTGCATGAGTACTTTAACGAAAAAAGTACCTTTTTTTGTAAAATAAAAACTTTTTAAAATTGATATTTTTCGAAAGTTATTGTGTTTTAAATTAAGTACTTTTTTAAATTGTACTTTTTTAAGTTTGATACTTTGTCAAAATACAGTAAGACCCCGCTTAATGCTCTTCTGCTTAATGCTGTTTCAGTATTACGGGGTAGTATTGGGATTTCCCTAAATCGCACATCTGTATGTATTTGTGCGCGCAAAAGAAACGGCCGTGCACCAACCAAAAGCGGTGCACTCTATAGCAGCGATGTATATTATCAGACGTCGGCACCAATACCTCTCAGAGGACATCAGCTTCAGCTTTTTACATACATAGGGCACAAACATAAACAATGTTCGTCAAAAAAAACCTTAAAAATGCATTAAATTGCTTAAAAGCTTTCAATGAAGCAGGTTCTTGTCGCTTCTTTTTGAAATTTTTTTGTATATCAATTATACACCCAAAGAAAAATTATAGTAGGATCCAATATTTTTTCTTATTAATGAATGCATTAATAAGAATGTGAAATGATCTCCATTTTTGGAAGAATAGTTGTCAAGGGATTTGGCGTTGTACATTTTCCATCTTGCATTACATAAACATATATTATTAGTTTACACTTGAATATATTACTCACAATTTTCCTCTGGATTATAAACATGCCTCTCACAAGTACACTCTCATTTTTATCATGTTCTCTTTGGGCCGACGTCTGTATATTATGTATCTTATTCAATGATTTTATTTTTAGTCTATCCGATTTTAATGCTGCTCCTCTTAACCCTTTTTCAATATTACGCGGTAGTGGTTGGATTCCATAAAACGGCAATGCACTATATAGCGACAGGGGATACTATACTATCTACTACCTTTTTCAACGCTCTTTTGTTAGTCTGCCCAGTATAAAGATTCCAACTATATTTTCCGAAGTCGCAATCACAGTACGAACACATTTTTCCAGTTGCCTCGTTTGACGCTGTTTCGTTTAACTTATTGGAACGTAAACCTGCGTTAAGCGGGGTCTTACTGTACGTATTAAGTTGTCACGTTTAAAGGTTCAATTAGTTGTGACTTTACCGTAACGCTGTAGTCGTAACATAATCCATAACCGTAAATTTACTATTAGCAGCAATCAGTGCTGCCATGGCCATAAACAGTTGTTTACATTAATTGTGCATTTGTATTTTTCAAAAGTACAAAAGTAAACAAACAAAAATGTGTATACATGTAAGTAAATTTAGCAAACAGCTGTTTATGGTTATGGCAAAAAACCAAAATTCAATTGGTACATACGGTTATCGTTATGACTATGACATTATGGTAAGTCACCTATAATCGAAAACAGTAAAGTCCATAAAGTTGGTTAAAACAGCTGATTTATATGGTTATGGTTAAGTCACGACTAATTGAATCTTTGCGCTGTTTTAGCGCTAGAACCTATTGGAACGTATTGCTTACGTTAAGCGGGGTCTTACTGTAGTACATTCTTGAAATTAGTACTGTCTTATAAAATGGTTTTTTTTAAATTAAAGTTTTTTAAATTAAGTACTTTTGCAAATTGTAATTTTTTAAGTTTGGTTTTTTTTCAAATTAGTAAATTAATTTATAATTTTTAAAATAACATCTATTTAAATTTTAATTTTAATTTTTAAATTTTTAGTATATTTTTAAAATAGTAATTTTTTGTTTATTAAAAAAGGTACTTTATTAAAATTAGTACGGTTTGAAATAAGTACGTAGTAAAATTAATAATTTTCTGAAATTAATATTCTTAAATTAATTCCGGTTTTAAAATTATGCTTGGTTGAATTTGGTATGCCTTAAGTACTTTTTTTTTACAATTATTAATAAATTAGTACGTTTTTTTCTTTAAATAAGTACTTTTTCTTTAAAATAGTACTTTTTATGTATAACATCAAAGAAAAAAATTCTGTATTTTTTAAAGATTAAACCAAAGAAAAAAATCAAATACTTTTGCTTTCCTTACGAAATGGTACTTTTTTATGGTACTTTCCTATAAAATTAAATATTAAAATTAAACATCTTAAAATTAAACATATTTTTATTCAATTTAAAAGACATTCGAATATTTAAATTAAAATTATTAAGATATATAAATAAGAAAACTATTGGTACCTTTCTCTATAAATAAAGTACTTTTTTGTTAGTTTTAAAATAACATTAAAAAGAAAAAAGTATTGAAAAATGTATGTTTACGCATTTCTAAATAATTTTCTTTTGTACTTTTTTATTAAGATTTCTTTTAAGCTGAAATGTTTAAAAATTATTGCCAATTTTTGTTTGTTAAAATATAAAAAAAAACAATTCGTACGTTTAAATTAAACCAAAAAAATCTTTGTGAAATAAATTCGTAAATAGGCTCAAAACTTTTTTACATTAGGCCATCAACTGCAAAAGTATCTACTACATAGGGAATATACCCAAAACCAAAGTATTCACTACTGAGAACACAAAGAACATAATTTGACCTTAAGTCAGTTTGCAGGCATTGTCACAGATCTAATCCAGTTTACAACTTTCCTTCACATCATATTGCTGGCTTATCTAATATATAAAATTCTCGTATCACGGTGTTAGTGGTTAAACTCTTCCGAAATGAATCGATAGGATTTTCAATGAAATTTTTTTTGCAGATCGTGTAGGTCTGAGAATCGGCCAACATTTAATCTTCATATCCCTAAATATTAAGAGGGCATGGCAAACCGTTAAAATTGAATATTTAGGAACTTAATAATCGTAGACAAATGCAATTGGGTGGGTAAGTTTGTAGAGTCGATATCGACAAACTCAACAAAAATGGGCGTGCCAACCTTTCCCCCTTTAATAGATACCTATACATAACATACATTCATAATAGGTCATTACAACACTTTCTCACACCACTTATGTTGTGCGTATTAATTTTATACATAAGTGGCGGGACCTACAGTTTAAAGTCGACTTCGAACGACAGAATTTTTTTTCTTTTGAGAAACTTTTCATGGCAGGGTTTTTTTATTCTCAGAGTTTTTACCAGAAATCTACTGAGAGGAAGAAATACTTTTTGTATTTTGTTTTGATGTCTGGCCTGGGGCTCGAACCCTGGCTTTACATCTGTTGCCAGCAATACTATAGACTACGGGAATGGGAACCTTAGCGCTATTCGATGGTTTAACTCATAATGTCATATGTTGTGGAAGTGAAATTGTGAAACTATACCACTAAATGAAGGTTGTTATTTGATGATGACATTAAAATATTTCGGCCCAGCTTCGACCTTCTGAGTGACCATTATGAAAAAGCTATTTTGAAATTTTGAATTTGAGGATCGCCTACCAACATATACAATATTGATATCATAAGAGGTTTTTTACGGCGCGTCCAACAGTATATAAAATTTGTCCAAGGATGATATCCATATCCGTTTGCGCATAAAAAAATCAATTTTTGAGTGCGATGAGTTCGCCGGGTCAGCTAGTAGCTTATAAAAGACTCAAACTTTTCTTTTATGATTTTAAGAATTGTCGGTTTTAATTAGTTTAAATCTAATTTTAAAGCAAATAAATTTTAGTTTTTCTTTTTAGTTTTTGGCTTACAAATGTAACAAAAAAAATGCTCCAATTCTTGTCACCTCATGATCACGTTGGGTCGGTCTGCCTTACTAAAAATGGCATGATTTTTTCGATTCGATTCCGTGAAACATTTATTTTCTTTTATGAAAATGCACCTTTTAAAAATACGTGCAATCAAATGCAGTACATTTAGCACCTGTGGCTAAAATCAACACAACAATTGCATGAATGGACGGTCGGTCGTTTGCTCGCTCATGTTAATAATGCCACGTAAAAACGGCGACAAGCGTTTACAAAAATAATTGAAAAAAATAAACAAAAAAAAAAAAAATATTAAGTCCCGCTTAGATAAAAAAAAAATAAATTTCAAAAAGAAAAGGTTACAACCACAATACAACGAACGAGTGGAGTAAGTGGCTATAATACGAGTACGTACGTATGCGATCTATTTTTAAGGCTTAAAACATAACTTAACAGACGGAGACGCGAGCTGAAGACCATGTTGTCGCTTGGAAGCATGAATTTCTATGTGTTTGAATACTTTAGTTACAATAGGAGGGGGGGGAGGGGTTAATAAGAACAGCAACAACCACAACAGCAACCATAACGAGTATTTTCGATTTAAAATTCATTGCGAGTACTTACATACATATGAGTACACACATGTCAATAAATGTTTAAATGGTAATAATAGACGATATTTTATTATTAAATCAACGTCCATATGTACACATATATTGATTAGAAAACAGAATTCGAACTACAAGCGACAGGCGGCTTACGTACAATAAAGTATATCAACGAATAAATGCTACGGTGACACTCCTTTAATCATGCACTAAGAGTTATTATGACGACTTAGTAGGTACACCTCTTTACGTTTCCCTTTAACCGATTGCTAAGGCATCTAATAAAAGTCAACGTAGTCTCGAGATGTCACTGCTGCCTTTAGTGCTATTGAACGGGAGTCTAAGAAGATGGGTTTGGCAGTAAATGAGGGCAAAACAAAGTATATGTTATCGACAAGTAGAACCGTGCGGCGTATAGATTCACAAATTACGGCCGATAACTATACTTTTGATACAGTCAAGGAATTCATTTAGCTTGGCTCCGCCGTTACCACCGAAAATGATGTCAGTCTGGAGATCAAGCGCAGAATTACTCTTACCAACAGTTGCTATTATGGTCTCAATAGGCAATTGAGTAGCAGAGACCTCTCTCGCAAGACGAAACTAATACTCTAAGAGACGCTCATCATACCCGTGCTTCCTTATGGCGCAGAAGCATGGACCCTATTAAGAACTGATGCAGCTGCCTTGAGAGTATTCGAGAGAAAAGTCCTACGTAAAATCTTCGGTCCAGTGCGAGTTGCCGATGATTTTCGCATCCGATACAACAGTGAGCAGAATGAGCTCTTCAACGACATGGACTTTGTAAGGCTACGCTGGCTCGCTCATGTCGTTCGAATGGAGGAGAATGCTCCGGCGAGACGAGTATTTGATGCGGGGATCTGCGGAAGTCGGCAAAGAGGACGACTTTGTATCCGTTGGAAGGACCAAATCAAGGAAGCCCTGTCATCGATTGGTGTGACCAATTGGCGTAGGCGCGCAAGCAGCAGAAGCGCCTGGAAGAATGTGTTGCGGCAGGCCGAAATCCGTTAATCGGGTTGTTATGGCCAATTAAGTAAGTAAGTAAGTAGTCTTGTAGATAAGGGAGGTCAATCTCAGCAGATTTCTGGCAAAAAACTCTGTGTGAATAAATAAAATTGCAAAGTTTATTAAAAATCTTTCGTTCAGAATCGATTTTAAACTATAGGTCCCTCTACTGAAACTAACAAACACAACATAAGTGGTGTAAATAGCTAGGCTATAAACTTGACTGAAGAGTTGTAATGGCCAATCATGTATGTATGTAGGTAACGGCATCTGATGTTAGCTTTTCGAATTCACTGCACTTCAGAAGCTGTAGTTTTGATTATTTACGTGTCCATTAAGATAAAAATCTACCGAGTCCAAAAACAAGTCGTGGATAGCCATTAAATCAAAAGGCATTGTAATTAAAACTCTCTCAGATAGAATATACTGTCAGGTCATGAGTATCGTAGAGCCCACATAGGGACCAAAACGAATTTAAATCGTTTTTCCACGTATTTCGTACATTCACACCAAATACTTGGACTTAATTCTGGATTCCATTTTTAGAAACTTAAAGCTGGCAGCTATACGAAGGAATCTATATTTGTCAGAGGAACTGTGATGTCAGAGGAAGATGTACTTTTGTGACACCAGACCGATCCATACATGTTGCAAAAGTTATCATGTTTAAAGTCGACGTAATCTAATAGGTATTGTGTTGGCCTATTAGACGTAAAGCCCGGGTTCGTATCCCAGGTTATAAAAAAAACAAAATAGTTCTTCGGCGATATCCTCTCAGTAGATTTCTGGAAAATGTACTAAGTCCAAATACAATTTGTTAATAGACATTGAATCGAAAAGCTTTATAACTCTCTCAGACAGAAAACAGGTGAAGAGTTACAGGGACCTAGACTAATTTTAATCGTTTTTCCATGTATTTCGCAGATTCAAACCAAATATTTGAACTTGACTCTGTACTTTATGCTTGGAAACCTAAAGCTGAGAGCTGTAAAAAAAAGGGATTAATTGGGGTCTATACTTGGAAAAGGAACTGTGGCAAGAAAATCGGTCATTATATCCAAGGGAATGTACATTAATTATTAGCTGTAAAACCGGACCGATAAGTACATACATGCGTACATTCATGCGTATTCAGTAAGGAATACAACCTAGTTTCTTCCAGCATTCACGCCGTCTGCGTTAAAGTTTAAAGCAGATTCCTAACGACAGATTATTGAGAGACTTTTCATGGCAAATTTGCTATTTGCTCTCAGAGTTTCAGTTCAGAAATCTGTTGAGAGGAAGCCGGAACAGAAATCTGTGGAGTTTGAACTGTGGCCTTCCGTCTAATAAGCCTACTTTATACAAGTCCGATCCATACTCTGCAGGGGAGTTGTTTTCCAATGGCTACTTGCTTACTTTGAAGTCGCCGTAGTCTAGTAGGTAGTGTGTTGGGTGATTAACTGCAAAGCTGGGTTCGAGCCCCAGGGAGACATCAGAACAAAATACAAAAGAAGTATCTTTTTGGCCATTTGCTCTCCGCAGATTTCTGGTAAAAACTCTGAGAGTAAATAAAATTGCTATGAAAAGTTTCTTAAAAATCTGTCGTTCGGAGTCGACTTTAAACTGTAGGTCCCGCCTCTTATGTATAACAAATTCACACATGCAACATAAGTGGTGTGAAAAACTAGGTCAATAGTCCCCAGACTGAAGGACCAGTTATGTATGTATGTACTTGCTTACTTTTTTTAGGGAACTTCCCTCTGGCCTTATGGTAGTAGTATAATGACGACACAGAAATTGAAAGACTTGCAGCTTCAACGCTTTAATTTCAATTACATTTGCAGTTTTAATGAATAGGTTTTCTTTGTATTCATCTTTTTTTAAGTACAACCATTAGAAAAGGTCAACAAGCCAGAGTTTTCTTAAGTTTTAGCATTTTTTTTTTTTGTGCCAGTCTCTTAATAAGACAAAACGGAGATTGTCTAAGTTTAGCATCATGATCACATGCATTCAATTCAATTCATTTCGATTCAAATTCGACTCCAATTCAATTCTTTCATTCATCCATACATACATCCATATGTATGTAAGCACAGTGGACTCGCGAAAACGCGAACACTCGAAAGCCTGAACGCCTTAGAAACGTGAACAAATTTATTTTCCCATGGAGTTTTCTAAAACGTGAACACTTTTGTGACTCACCAACTTAACTTACATAATTTACTGGTAATTGAGAAATCTAAAAACCCACGAAGTTTCAAAATCTTTACTTGTTCAGTGAACTACAAGTTCTCTAGGTCAGCATGGATGACATGACAAATGTTGACTTCAACAAATTTAAATCTGAAAATTATGTTAAAATTTTTGGCCTCAGGTTATTGAGTTCTTGATTAAAAAGAGGCTACCGGTAAACGCCATTCTGTTTACTGACAATGCCCCTTCACATCCGGCTGAATCGCAATTGATTTCTGATGACAGATTCATTTGTGCAATGTTTTTGCCACCCTAGGTCACATCGTTAATTCAGCATGGGCAAAGAAACAATCACTTGGCAATAGTGGCTGGAAAACAAATCGAATTCCTGAATTATGTTCAAATGTTAACCATAAAAGATGTAATTTATCTTTTGGACTCAGCATGGACTAGGTTAGGTTAGGTCGGAGTGGTAGCTTTACATCAAAAGCTCACTTGAGCACGCATAGCGCCACAGCTGAATGCAGTCCCTGTACTGACCAAATTCTCCGAACCGTATTTAAAGCACGACTACCTCACGTTGGAAAACCAGACAGAATAAACGAGACTTTATCCTTGACGTCAATGGACGATAGCTCCGTCAAGCTAACAATGGTTGGAGAGCCAAATAACCCATATCTGTATCTCCAAAGAGATGGGCATTGACATAAAAAGTGGATAACAGTCTCCTCTTCCTCAGCGGATCTGCATCCACGGCAGAAATCGTTAAATGGGAGTCGCATTCTCTCCGCGTGTCTACCCATAACACAAGGACCTGGCCACTGTGATCGCGATGATGTCACGACCAAGTTTAAGTAACTGTTAAGGGCCAAGTGAACCTAGCGGTGGAGCAGGTCTCCTCATTGATACAGGATAGGTTGGCGTCCCGGGAGAAATTCCGCGCAATGGCCAGTTTGAACGAGGTAAGTGGCATTCCCGAGCTGATTTAAGACGGTTCCGGAAAAAGAGCGCCTGCCCTGGCTAGCTCGTATGCTCTGCAGTTCCGCGGAATGTCGAAGTGTCCGGGGACCCAGACAAGTGTAACGTTGAATCGCCCAGAAAGAGGGTTGTGGCAACAGCAGCATTCCCTAACAATCCTAGAATTATCCGCAACGTTCGACACAGACTTTATCGCAGCCTGGCTATCAGAAAATATTGAGATGCGGGTGAAAGGAGCTCCGTGTGCGAGGATCCACTGTACGGCCCGGTAGATGGCCATTATTTCCGCTTGGAACACGCTGCAGTAGGTCGGCATCCGGAGTGAAATGTTCAAATCCAATCTCCCAGAATAGACTCCGCTGCCCACTACGCAATCGAATTTGGTTCCGTCGTTGTATACGTCCAGGAGTTCCGAGGGGACGGTCACATCATGGTCACATCGTTCCTGCTCGAGATCGGGAAGTTGAAACCCCTATTAGGGAGATAATCGATATCCGATGGGACCACCGGGTCAATCCCCAAAATAGAGGAGACGACACGCCAACGAGACAGACTATTAAGTTTCGTCGCAGCGAACTTAACCACCTGCTTAGCAAGGATCTCAGTAGGAAGCCAATTAAACATTGCGTACAAACTTCCAAATGTTCACGTTATCGCGAGTTCACTGTATATTCTATTTGAATAACTAGAGACAAACGAACGAACGGACAGACTGCAGTTTGATTATGCAAAAATGGTTGAACAAAAAAAGCAACAAAAAAAAAATGTTTTTCCATAAAATTTTTATAATTTAATTTATTTGCCATCAAAACTGGAAAAAAAAACAGAAAAACGTTAGCAAAACGTTGACATGTCTCCTCGCATCAGATTCTAAGCGGAAAAAAAAAATGCGCGAATAAAAAAAACGTTTTTAATCCGCCAAATTGATCTTGTGTTGCCTGGTATGAGTTAAAATGTTTCATTTTCATCTCTCAGCCATGTTGGTGGCGGCTGAGCTGTTTCTGTTGCAATTGCAAAGAAGACATACTGGTGGCATGATGACTGACATACCAGATATCAACTTAAAATTTTTTTTTAATTTTTTTTAAGGTTACAAGATGTAAATCAATGACAATTACAAGACAATTGAAAGTTTAAAGTTGTTGTTGTTGCTGTCATTTGATTCACTCCAGGAAATTTTTAATGTTAAAAAATTTTTAAAAGAATAATTTTGTTCTTATTCCAACTAAAGGTTAGGCTAGGCTAGAAGGCTAGTTTGCTATTAATAGGTTCAGTATCAGAAATCAGCAATAAGTATTCAAAACAATGAATAGATTCGAGTCATACTTATAATTTCAGTTACATATACGCATCCATACTTATTTTAATATCATACCCATACTCAAAGTTGGAAGTCCTCATCGTATTCATACTTAACAATACCTATGATGATTGACTTCGATTCGTCTCTACTTAACAATTACACGAAGCACAAAATAAGTATGATTCGCGTACAAACACTACTATACTCACAAGAAGATTGTGTGTATGCTTTGCTTGTTGTCTTTGTCTTCCTTTCTTCTTTGTTTGTATATGCAATAACAACAAAGGCTGTAAATTTTGATGAATGATTCGAATCACTTATAAGTATTATAAGTAGTTTTCTAAATTTATGAATCAAAATGAGTATGATGTAGCGAGTGCGAATGAATCAGAGTAGTTGAATTTCAATTCTGTTGATTCATTTATACTCAGAATTGCATGAGTGCTTATGAGTAGGGGAAAAATGATTCATTAATGATCTCTGTTCAGTATGCAATGTTTAGAACATCATGATTGTTCCTATGGAGTAGCTAAACTACTTTCTTACTTACTTACATACATAATTGGCCATGATTAGCCAGGATTACGACCTAGCTTCTCACACCACTTACATATGTTGTGTGTGTTAATTTTTTATACATGAGTGGCGGGACGACAGATTTTTGAGGAGCATTTTCATGGCAATTTTATTTACTCTCTTTCAGAGTATTTGCCAGAAATCTGCTAAGAAGAAGTCGCCAAAGAAATATTTTAAAATTTTTGTTTTGATGTCTTAACTGGGGCCTCGGGCCTTTCGTCTATAAGCCAACACACTACCTACTACACTACGACGAGTTCTACTTACTCACTTAACTGACCATGAACAACCCGGTTAATCTGCTTCTTGCACGCCGGAAGTCACGCCACTCATGTATAAAATTAACGCACACAACATAAGTGGAGCTAGAAGCTAAGTTGTAACCCTGACCGAAAAGTTTTAATCACCAATTAAGTATGTTATGTATGGGCTGTGATAAGAGGAGGAAAGGATAGACGGATGATGAAAACCAAAGACGAGTATACCCGTCGTTGGCAGTAGCAATTCAGAAGGACCTGATATCCTTTTTCTCGATAAATAGGTCTGCTGAAGCTCTACTGTAGCTGTTCAACGTATTTTTTGTAGCAATTACTGGTTAATCATGTAAGGCGCATTGCTTTGAATGCATCTAGCAATAAAGTGATTGAGTAATAACTTTAAAGTCCCAATGAGTGTGAGTCATTAACACATTCGTTGCCAAGCCTAAATTGTATTAAGTCATTCCCATCACCATTGATATTTTGAGTGCTATTGTTTACCAAAACCCCTGGTAAGAGCACATATATTATCCTACATAATTATTTACAAGCAGAAAACCAAAGACGAGTATACTCGTCGTTGGCAATAAGAAGAATAGGCAGAAGGACTCGATATCTTTTTCCGTATTTGCATATGTTTTAGTAGAAAAACAAATATTAAATCGCGCAGATGAGGTAAAATAAAGAAACTGGAATGAAACGACACTTATTGCGAAAATTGGCAACACTTCGAAATTCATCTGCATCTTATAATATATTTAAAGTAAGACGAGTAGAAGAAGTCGCCGTGGTCTAGTGGGTAGTGTGTTGGCTTATTAGACAAAAGGCCCGGGTTTGAATTCCAGGTCAGACATCAAAACGAAAAAATATTTCTTCGGCGACTTCCTCTCAGCAGATTTCTGGCAAAGACTCTGAGAGTAAAAATTGCCATGAAAAGCTTCTCAAAAAATCTGTCGTTCGGAGTCGACTTTAAACTGTAGGTCCCGCCACTCATGTGTAAAAATTAACGCACATAACATAAGTGGTGTGAGAAGCTAGGTCGTAATCCTGACTGAAGGGTTGTAATGGCCAATTATGTATGTATGTGTAAGACGAGTATACTCGTCTTTCACAGTTTATCCCGTACTGTCAAGACGAGTATACTCGTCTTTCACAGCTTATCCCGTACTGTCAAGACGAGTATACTCGTCTTTCACAGCTTATCCCGTACTGTCAAGACGAGTATACTCGTCTTTCACAGTTTATCCCGTACTGTCAAGACGAGTATACTCGTCCTTGCCAGCGAATGTGTTAATTCGCATTGATTACGCTCCTGCCCTTTGTATACACCGTCCGTCGCTACTACCGATTGAAATATTTAGTGAGATCTCCGGATGTGATCAGTTTAACGCCTTGCGTGTTACGGATGTTTGGCAAAATTTGATCAAACTTGATTGTTTAGAGGAATTAACGGACAGACGATTAACAGAGGACGACTGTGGTCACATGGCCAAAGACTTTTGCAAAAGTTGCAGAGACAAAGTAGAGCAAGAAACTGTTTTTCATCTAGAGGAAAACAATTGGGCTTCTACACTACATATGATCACAATAATCTGTTGATGGAGGTTAAGTGGTATTACCAGAAACTCTTTACGATTCCACTACTAGAATAGAATGACAAACTGTGCTATCATGAAGGGCTTTGTGTGGTCTAATGATAGACTCCTAAAGAACAAACTTAAGCAAAAATTTAGGTTTGAATACTTACAACCTCTTTATACACCAATTCAATGCAAAATATTTCTTATTAATAACGTCTTCTCTATTTCATGAGTTTTATTGTATAAAAAAAACATTTCAAAAATTTAAAATACGTTCTTAAGAAACATTGTATTGCCTTGTATTATATTGTTAGCCGCAATGTATCATCGTCTTTTGGTCTTATTGGTTAGCCTTTAACATGTTTTGTTAACGTTATTTTAGTTGCTTTTCTAGTCTCAAGTATTTTGGCAAAACACCACAAGAGATCAATGGAATCTCTTTCTATTGTTGTTGTCTTCAATGAAAAAAAAACCCTTTTTTGCCCACATATTTTCTATTCCAAACTTCTTTGGTTTTTCTTTTTTTTTTTTGTTGTTATTTTTGCGGAAAACTAACCTTTTCGTTACTTATTGTTGTTGTTATTATTGCTGTTGTTGTTAGTGTCGTACAATTGAAAACAAATGTTCATCTAACAAATGGTCTTTAAATCCCTAAAGATTCAAAACGAATTTTTATTTTTTTATTTTTACACACACACACACACACACAGAAACCCTCACCAGGTTGATTATTATTTCCACAAGTAATTGAACAGGCTGGGTCACATAGAGTGTTTTATTTAAAGTTTAAAGTATAGTTCAGCAACAATATCCAAAAAATTCATTAAATTTTACATGAATTTCAATGGAAGAAAATTTTATCAACCATGGAAGGGCATACGAACCAGAGATCAGCAACAAGTGTTCAAAACGATGAGTAAGTCCGAGTCATACTTATAATTTCAACTACTTATACGCGTTCATACTTATTTTAATATTATACTCATACTACTCATACTTAAAGTTGAAAGTACTTGTCGTCTTCATATTTAACAATACGCATGATGTTATTGACTTCGACTCGTCTCTACTTAACATTTACACGAAGCACAAAATGAGTATGATTCGCGTACGTACACTACAATACTCACAAGAAGATTGTGTGTCTGCTTTGTTTGTTGTCTTTGTCTTTCTTTTCTTCTTTGATTGTATATGGAACAACAACGAAGGCTGTAAATGTTGATGAATGATTCGAGCCACTCGAATCACTTATAAGCATTTTTCTAAATTTATGGATTAGAATGAGTAGGCGTATGAATCAAATTTAGTTCGAATGTTATGAGTTTGATGTCAATGTTGTGCTTATACTCATTGCTACTTATAAATCAATATTGTAGCGAGTACAAATGAATCAGAGTAGTTGAATTTCAATTCAACTCCAAATTGCATGAGTGCTTGTATCTCTAATACGAACATATGTATTAAGGGTGCCTTTAATAAAACAAATCTTTTGGGCTATAAAAACAGCAGCCTTAAATTGAAAAATGCTTTGCTTCACACTGAACCGGTTAGAATTTGTCTAGAGTATATAGGCCTCAGTGTGATTGCGATGAAGAAATGCTGTTCTACTCTAGTTTATTCCTTTACCGGAAGGGTGGTAAGTGAAAGTGGCTATCCTCCCGATGAAGTCATGAGCGGATACACTTAGGTTACATACAGTGCCCATTGTGATACCATGGTTGAGAAACTTCTCCTCTATTCCAGGAACCACTTGGAGCTTACGATGAATCGACTCAGACTGCCAATATCCATGCATGACAGTTCATCTAAGTCCGCCATGTAGTAGGCACATGGTATCTCTTTCTCTCTGACCAAGTACTGGGCATATGCACAGTAGGTGAAGAATATTTTTATCCTCTTTCTCTATCTCCACAGCTTTTGCAGAAATCAATAGCCTTGGATGCGTTTCTATAACACAACGCTGAGCCAGCCTGCTTCTTGGGAGTTAAATCTCGGATAGATTTTTTGCATCGTTCTGCCCTTATTCGAAACTACCAATCTAGTGTTGATAAGGTTCAAGATTGCATTGTCAATTATAAGCCTACAGGTACCCAAAGGGATCCCCAATGTAGAGAATTCATCAGAGTGTTCAATGGTCATGCCCCTTCATCCGCCAAATTATCCGCTCTGAAGTTGCCGGGAATATCCCTATGTCTCGGTATCCATGTGATACAAACATTATATCCATTCGTCACCTCGTTGAATATCTGCTGCCCATGGTCGCTCACCGTTTATGTCCATCGACTGTGGGGTCAAAATAAATGCCGAATATTATCAGGAAAATGTCTTAATGACAGTATTGAAGCCCTGGACAGACAAACATTTCGTCTGCGGACCATGACCATTCGAACAGGTCTCAGCACCACCGCATTGCTTTTTTCATTCAAAAATTATGCAAAATTAAAACTCTTAGGAGTTTTCCTGTTATTGCTTGTCTCATATGCATGATATCCATAAGTGGGTATGTGTGCGTGTATGTGTAAGTTTGCAAGTGTGTTGGTATTTGAAAGATTTGTTACTTAAATTAGCACATTATTTTCGTGTTTTTTTTTTAATTTTTTTGAGGGGGGGGGGTTCTTTATAACGAACAATTTTAAATTCCAAAAATTGAATTAAAAATACAATAATAACAACAACAACAACAAAAAAAGTCATTTGTTCAATATAAAATATACTAACAGCAACAACAACAACAACAACAACATCAACTATTAAACATTGAATAAAAAAAACAAAAATCACCAGCATTTCAGCTGCTCAGTTTTAAGTTTTAAGTTTAAATTATTGTGACCAATTGTTTGTAAATAGTTGCTGATGGTTATTGTTGTTGTTAGTGTTGCAGCTCCCCAGCTTTATAGTTTTTTTTGTTTTTTTTTTGTTTTGTTGCTGCTGATTGTAGAGTCAATCAGTTTTGTTAGTCGTGCCTGGATTGCATGTGAAGCTGGCGACATTTAAAGCGTTTTGTGTGTGTGATTTAAACTCTTTTTTTTTTTTTGTTTTTGTTTTTTTATTCAATTACAGCTCCACTAACAACGTTTGTCGTTTCATTTCCTTTTAAGTTACAGCTTCAGCTTCAGTTACAGCTGGAGATACAGCTTCTTGGGTGCACACCAGGCTTTTGTTATGAAGTTCTCTTCTTTTTCTTCTTACTCGTACTTATGCCCACTTATTGTCGTGTATTGCAATTTTCTGTTGCCGTCGACAAGAGTATAAAAGTTAAGAATAGTTTGGGCATCTGTCTCAGTAAATAATTGTTAACGCTTCGTAAAGTAACGCTTTTTAATATTTCAATTTGAAGTTGTAACGTCACACAACTTATACGAACGGGTTTTAAAAAAATTATTTTGGAACAAAATTGTATTGGAAACGATCCATAGAAACTTTTTGTGTGTTTGTGAAAGGAAGTCGCAATTTAAAAGCGACTGTTGTTGTTGTTACAAATACGCTGTGAAAATAGAAAAAGGATTTTTTTACGCATAAAGCAAAAAAACAAAGTCAACGTTTTGAAGGATAATGTTAATGTTAAAGGTGTGTTTAATTGAATCTAACTCAAGAGCAGTGATTAAAACTCATGTTCACCTTGTACCATTAAAAGAACAGTGACTGCTCGTATTAATCGGCATTTCAAATCTGAAATTATAAAAATAAAATATAAAAAAACTAGGTGATCTGCGTATCAATTTCATTCAAAATTTAATCGAAGTCGGTACGTTATTTAGGTGAGGCATATAAAGAATAACAATAAGAGGCCCGTATCATGGGTAGCGCCGACGAAGTTGTAGTTGTTGCACTTGCTCCAAAACAAAACCTAACAGGCATACATGTTATAGACAGTAGCTCCCACTTTATTTCAACCTTTAAATAAAAATTTAATAAGAGTTTATAGAATATGCTTAAAAATTAAACAAAAAAATTTTATTCAGTCCCAAATTACGCGTTAATTGGTGATCGAAATGTCCGCCAACACCAGATTTCGAATAAGATTGCCCTTAAAGCATCTCTGAAAATGGAATGGTGGGCAAAAAAAACTTTCCAAACCACTAGGAAGTGGAATCAATGCAAGAAAGGAGGTCATACTAAATTTTGTAATTAAAACTATTCGTTAATTAATCATTTAATTGTTTGTTTATTGTTTGAAATAAGCTATAACGAATTGGGTTCCTATATTTTTGTTTTTGAGTTTACATTTGAGACTGAATAAAACTTTTTGTTCTTAACTTCAAAACATATTCTATAAACTCTTATTAAAATTTTTTTAATATCTTGTTTCATTTCGAAATTATACGAGCTTAATTTATTTTTAAAGATGCTGGTTGAAATAAGTTGGGAGCCACTGTATGTACAGATGTAGCTATAAACCATCGAATTATCCGGCTTATAGGTATACCTTAAAGGGAGAGGGTTGCCCTGTCCAAACCTGATAAGCTTTTGAACAAAAAAAGTATGGTTAAAATCGATTAAGTGGTTTAAGAGTTATAGGCATCACTTGAAGGGGGAGGGTTGTTACGCCTATTTTTGTTGGGATTGTCGATATCGACTCTACGAACTTACCCACCAAATTTTATTCCTCTACGATCAATATGTACCTAAATATTCAATTTTAACGATTTGCCACGCCCTCTTAACATTTAGAAATATGGAAAATAGATGTTGTCCGATTCTCAGACTTACACGATATGCACGCAAAATTTCAGGAAAATCGGTCAATCAAGCGATCAATTTCAGAAGAGTTTAACCAATCACACCATGATACGCGAATTTTATATAAAGGGTCCGCCAAATAACTTTTTTTTTGAAAATGGTTAAAAAAGCCGACTGAATATTTTCTCAAATTTCTTTTTTTATTTAAAAGTACAATTCTTCCGGTTAATAATGGTGGTGACGGCACTCCACAAATAATAGTCAAACGGTGTCAAATAGCAGCTTCGAGGTGGCCAAACGACATCAGCTCTGCGGCTGATAATGCGATCTTCAAAAATAGGGTGCAAAACATCGAGTCTAGCTTCGGCTGTGTGGCATGTAGCGCCGTCCTGTTGAAACCAAATGTTGCGAATATGTTGCAGATAACGATCTTCATTGACTGTAACGGCCACTCTTTATTCATTTTCGAAAAAAAATTACCCATTTATGCCTCGGGACCAAAATCCGAACCAAACAGTGACTCGTTTTGGATGTGTCGACTTTTCAATGTATGCGTGAAGGTTTTCTGTGCCCCAAATGCGACAATTTTGCTTGTTTACATACACGCACACAATCAGCTGCACACAAACGATAATGTTCTTAAAAATTGGACCGATCGTGTAGGCTACTGCATGGCCAGCCGAGTCAGCTATTTGAATGAAATTATTTTCCATTATTAACCCAAAGGATTGTACATTCAAATAAAAAAACAAATTTAAGAAAATATTCAGTCGATTTTTTTAAAGCATTTCCAAAAAAAAGAAGTTATTTGGCGGACCCTTTATTAGATAAACAAATAAATATTCAAAATAAAATAACCAGACGACGGGATAACAAAGCATTTAAGATTCGGAAAGAGTTTTGCTTCTTGACTTATCAATGATCAGATTAAATCAGAAAATAAAGTCGAATGCTTGCACTCATCGCAGGAAATGGAATCTTAGGCTGGATATCGATATGTTTCAAACCGAATTTTATTGCATTCTTCCTTACCTTGGACCAAGTTCAAAAATTTTTTATTCGTTTGCTTTTTCTGTTAAAATTACGAATTAAAAAAATTTTAAAAGAAAATCGTCTGTAAACATATTAAAAGCAGCATGAAAGGAGTGCCTACTAATAAATTTGGTTGCCGGCAGGAGTAAATAAAACTAAAATTAACGAGAAAATTGTTTCAACGCTGATTGAATTGATTAAAGGAGTTCAAATGGATAATCTGTGGAGGTTGGATGAACTATGTATTTCAACAGGACCTAAAGGATTAGAAATCCTTTCAAACAGAGATTGCGTTGCAGCATATCTTCTTCAGGGCGATTGGAGTGTTTTTCTGGGGATATTTGTGTCCTCAATAGGGTCATGATTTAGAATAAAATCTAAATTAACTACCGCTGTTTCTTGATATGACTCCTCCACAAGAGAACATACATCCTCCCTCCATTATTTGCTGCCAAACAATAAAAATAAATGGACTTTGATGAATATGGTACTCTTAATGGTACTCTTAATCATGGGCTCTGATCAGGTTATCTTTTTGGCATTTCAATACAAAAAACCTCTTTTCCATTCAGAGGCCCTGATGTGTGGGAGTTTGTCAGAAACTGTGCCTTTTGTAGGAGCTGCCGTAAGGAAGCTGCCTTGTGAATGCACCACTCGATGACTCGAGAACTTAGCCTTAGGCAACTACTATGAAGCGGCACTGTCGAGGGCACTGATTGCCATGAATAAGCAATCATTGGAACCATGCTAATGTATAGGGAAGCAGAATTAGAGCCTACAAACACGTAAAATTTGCGAGCATCTCGTACAATCTAATCTAATTTAAGCCACATATTGAATTCTCATTTAAAGCTAGTCCTGTGACCGTAAAAAGGTTCCACAAAAACTTTTATTTTTATTTTATTCATTCCGATTTTTCTTTTCACTTAATCTGTGAGTCAAAGTTCATCCAGTTCTTATTTTGTATTTTCAGATACTCTTTTGTACATCGTTTATAGCTTTGGCTAGTTGCGGTGTTGTTGGTCCCTATGGACCACATTATGCTCCCCATGGTCCCTTACATTATGGTCCTCATGCACCTTACACGCCTATAGCCTATGCACCGGGTAAGTAAAAAAAAAATTTGATTTTTTTTTGCCAACGCACGAATAAAAAAAACCGTTTGTTTTTAGCTCCCAAACCTGTGGTACCAGAACCCTATGATCCAGCACCCAGATATAGTTTCGGTTACGATGTACAAGATGGCTATACCGGAGACTCGAAGAGTCAACATGAAACACGTCATGGTGATGTGGTTAAGGGCAGCTATTCGGTTGTTGATCCCGATGGTACTAAGCGTACGGTTGACTATACGGCCGATCCACATAATGGTTTTAATGCTGTGGTGCGCAAAGAACCATTGGCGTATAAGGCACCTGCACCATTGACTATTGTACCAGCACCTGCACCGGCTCCACCATTGCCGCCAGTACCTAAGGCACCAGCCCCCTTGGCAATAGCTGTACCCTATCCTTTGCATGCCGGTCCAGCTCCTGCTCCCGCCCCGGCCCCAGCACCAGGTCCTGCTCCTCATTATGCTGCCTATCCGGCCTTACATTATGGTCCATATGGACCGCCCGGTCCCGGACCAGAGCCACATTTGGGCTCTTATTATCACAAGTGAATATATTTTATATTTCAACGACCTTAGAACAGCATACGGCGACTTATTTCCAACACTTTCTCCTTTAGTGTATTTAAAGTGTCTTACTTTCTGTCTCTCTCTCTCTTTCTTACTCTGTCGCTTATGTAAGCTTGAAACAGTTGTAAATAATTCTCAGTATTTTATTCTTTTTAATTACTTTGACTACCTCTTGTGTATGATCATTATTGCTGTGTTGTTACAACAAAACACCTTTCCATTCCATTCCATTCCGTTCCATTTTGTTTCATTCCCCATCCATTGTTGTTATGTTAGGGGCTCATTCAGTTCAGTGTGCTTAGTTGTGCTTGCGCTTTAGCAAAAACTCGCGTGTTTTTTTTGTTTTTTTTAATTGTGTCCTGAGTCCTTCAGTTTTCTTTTGCTGTTTTTTTATTTTTCATTTCCTTTTAAGTGTTTACATTTCTATTTTATTTTAAATTTTAGATTCTCTACTTTAATTTGTATAAAATATTTTTAAATATTTAATAAAAAAAATAATGTGTGTGTTGTTGTTTTAAATAAAAAATAAAAGTGCCTAAAAGTGTTTCTTCTAGCAACAATATCAGTATAGAAAAATCTAAGGGACATCCAAAAATGGTTAACGGTTCGCACTCCACTCTTCCCTGGTTAGGAATTTCACCCAGACTTTGATAAAAAAAAAACAAACCACGTGGTCTATATAGTAGTTCGTACAAAACCAATTCATAATTCTCCAAATCCATCCATAATTGTGGGATCTCCTCTCAGCATTTCTGTCTTAAAGTTTTTCTTTTTCTGAATGGAGATTGACTATATTGCAGTATCCCCTGGTGTTGCCATGATAAACAATGTTATATTCAAAGAAACCTGCGTACTCGTCGTTGGTGTCGATTTTATAATTCCATTAACTCCTAGGAATGTGCTACTCTATACTCTGCGAAGCCTAGAAATTGTCGTTGTTTGGTTATGTCACCATCTTCTTCGTATATGGAACAATGGATACTGCATGCCAATTATTATTCTCATGTTACAGAACGCTCTGAGTCCATCAGATCCATAATCATCTTTAGACAATTTGCCACTGATTATCACGAATATGTTTTCATAACTCAAATCTTTCGATTAGAGTTCGTAATAAGATCGTCAATTGGATAGAATGAAGAATAGAAGCATCCGATATTAAAGAAATACTTTCAACGGAATTGCGCCAATTTTCACAACACAATATCACTAGATATGGGACTATTTTCCTGATTATACTAAAAGGCCTTGGAACCTTACTTTGAGTTTGCTAAGGTACCCATAGACCTATGTGGTATTTGTCCTAAAATTACTTCCTAAACAAGTAGGCTCGTTTAAGAGAATACTGCTAAATAGCTAACAGTACTCTGTAGAGGATAAATTCTGTTCTGTTAAGATTGAAATTTTGCTATGTTAATGTCAAATGTGGCGCTGCTGAAATGTTTGGATTGTGTCTAGGATTTTCAAATTCGAATTTATCTTCTTATGTATTCCGTATTTTTAAATTATTTATCGCAAATAAAATTTAAACAATTGTTGGTTTTTGTTTTTTTTTTAATATTTAACGATTTTTCTTTTATTTAATTTTTATTGTATAAACTTTTTATTTTTTGTTGTATTTTGTTTCATTTTTTTTTTTGTTTGTTTGTTAATAATTTTAATTTAATTTTTTAATTTAATATTATTTTGATATAATTTATTAATATATTTTTATATAATTTTTTTTTTAAATATTTAATATGTATGTATATGTATATGCATATGTATATGTATATGAGTGATTATTTTAATATGTTTTTTTGTTAATAATTATTTTAGAATTTCATAATTTTATAATTAATTTTTATATTTATTTTTTAGTATTTATTTTATTATTTAATACGATATGATAATATAATATGTATGTATTTATGTTTTATTTAATTGTTTATGTATGTATATTTATGTATAAATACGTATGATTTTTTTTATTTTTAATTTTATAAAATTTTTCTTTTATTTTTTTTTAATAATAATTTTTACCATTTGGAAATCATAATAACTTTTTACTTTTTTGTTTTTACTTTTTTTTTTAATAAATTAAATATTTTTAAATATAAATATTGTATGTATATAAAGTTAAACTAATTATTAATTTCTAAACAATTATTGATAGTTTATTCAGTGGTATCAAAACGATTTACTTACATATACAGTTAGAAAAGGATTAGAATGAAAAAGAGATAGAGAGGGAGAATGTGTTTAAGGAGGGTTTAAGGATACAGTAATTGAAAGTAAAAACAATTAAAGGAAGAAAGAAAAATAATAGAAATTATTTAAGAAAATGTAGTTTTTAATAAAAATAAATTGTATTAAATTTTAGAATTAATTTTTTAATAATTTAATTCGTTTGAAAAATAAATTTTAGAATTTTAATTATTTATTTAGTTTAGTTTTTTGTTTTTTATTTATTTTTTTTTTTATTTTAATTGCAATTAAATTTAACTAAAATACCTACATTAATATGTATATAAAGATATAAAGTGGTCGTGTTTTATTATTTTATTTTTATTTTATTTTATTTTTATTTTTATTTTTTCTCTTAATTTTCTCTGGTTTTTGTTTTTATTATTAATTTAAAGCATCAAAGCTACATAGTGTGTTTTGCTTTTCAATTTCTTTGTTTTGAAACATGCAGAAACATGAACTATACTCCTCTTATAAGTATTGTTCTTGCTTGTCTATGCATGCCTCAAATGCAAGTAATACCGTGGCTATTAAAAAAAAACTTATCGCATGCTACTTAAATTACAACTTCAAGTTAAATTGTGTTGTTAACATAGTACACACAAGTAAAGGTACAAAAGAAACTTTAATTTACGTGAATAGTTAGAGGATTATCACTTCCTTCTGGTGGCATCAAAGTTGGTATTTACGTTGGAGATTCATCACATGCTACTTAAATTATAACCTCAAGTTAAATGGTGCAGTTAATATAGTACACACAAGTAAAGGTACAAAAAAGAAATGTATTCATACAGGAGACAAATCATGGCTTTTAGTAGTTATCAAAAAAAAAACAACTTATCGCATGCTACTTAAATCATAATTTCTAGTTAAATGGTGCTGTTAACACAGCACACACAAGTAAAATTATAAAAGAGAAATGTATTCGTACATGAAAACAACTTTAATTTACGTGAATAACCAAAGGATAATCACTTGCTCCTGGTAGCATGGGAATTCGTATTTTCGGTGAAGACTTATCGCATGCTACTTAAATTATAACTTCAAGTTAAATTGTGTTGTTAACACAGTAAACACAAGTAAAAGAGAAATGTTTTCATATATGAAAGAAACTTTTATTTACGTGACTAGACAGAGGATTATCACTTGCTTCTGATAGCATCGAAATTGGTATTTACGGTGGAGATTTATCGTATGCTACTTAAATTATAACTTCAAGTTAAATTGGCGGCTTCACGCTACAGTAATGGCTTTTAAAGCAAATTTTGTAAATTACGCAGATTCGAAGGCCCACCAACCAGTTACTTGAAGTTGGTCGTAAAGTCATAGTCATACAGGTCATAGTAACATGGGAAAACATGCGGAAAGAATGCGGCTCCCATCTGAAGACTTCTGTTATGGGATCAGATCCGCTGGGGTACATTTTTCTTTGTCAATGCCCATCTCTTGCAAGTTGCAGTTACAGGTTATTTGACTCTTCAATCCTTGCCAGCTTGACGGAGCTATCATCCATTGATGTCAAGGATATATGTAGCTTCGTTTCTCAAACCTTCATGCTTTAAATGTGTAGCCCTTGTGCTGACCAACTTCTTGTTTTCCTCTCGTTTGGAGGAACTTGGTCATTACAGAGACTGCGGGCGAGATTGTTATGCATGCTCAAGTGAACTTTTGGTTTCAAACCATTCTAACCCGCTTACCTACACTAGGTCTTTTTAGCGTTCTTTGTGTATGGTTAATTAGTTTCTAGCTCTAGAAGTTTTTAAATGATAATATCTGTTAGCAATACAGGAATCTATCAGATGGCGAAACAAATTTGCAAATTTGCAGAGAGCTGAACTGTTTCGCCGATTCTCATTAGTCAGTGCTCAACTGGACGACTTGCTAGTTCTTTAAGAAAAGAAGGAATAGAATGTCTTTCACCTCATGTTTTAAAGTATGACTTTTGCCATGAACGGGAGTCGATTCTTGTCTTCTCATTCTCTATCATCTTTGAGTGAACACTTAATAATAGGAATTAGTGCAATAGCAATTACTTCCTGTAAGGAATATTTAATCCCGTATGCCACAATGGGCCTAACTTTACCTTTCAAGGTGAATTCCCCACCTGACCTAACTTCCTACAAATCAAAGGTATGTATAATTAAAGTTTTTCATTCATAAAGCAAATTGCTGTCAGAGAAAATTACTTGGCAACTTTGAATAAGACTTCCTCTTGAATAAGCTTTTTAATAGATTGACTAATAGAGACGCAAAGGTAGTACTGGACTTATTGCTGGTATACTATCTATAACAGATCGTTTACTTAATTGGTGTTTCGTTGTTGTGACGTATGCAAATGGAAGAAAGGGAAACAGATTTAGATTTTTTAGTAAAGATATGCATTGTTTTGACTGTTTTAGAAAATTTTCGAAAATCTAAGTTAACAACACTGAATTTTTTTCTTCAAATTAGTAAAGCGTTGTATCGTTTGTAATTTGTATATCATATTCCAAATGTATTTTTTTGGCATTCACACGATTTGATAGCACGAGACCTAAAGAACTTTTGAAAAAAATATGAAAATAATTGGTCAATTCATACAAGCCGTTGTATCGTTGTATTCATTGTTTTGTTGGACGATTATACAATAGTGAACACTTGTTGTTTATAATTTTCAAGTAAAAATCCGATACACTAATACACATTTTTTTCATATGTTTTTCAAAATTTGTATTGGTTTCGTGCTATCAATTTATTTGAATGCCAATAAAATACACATAGAATACGAAATACACAACACAGCATATATTTGAGCGTTCACAAACAACGAAATGTATTCAATACAACATACACGATACAAGGTCGTGTGAATTGCCCAAATGTGTGTAAGAAAATTAACTACGACAGGCGTACACTGTTGTATAATCGTCCGACAATATCTTAATACAACGATACAATGGCTTACGTGAATTGCCCTACTTCTACGTCTTTTTTTTTTTTTAATCAAATAAAACCACGGCTTACCAATGTAAGAGTGTTGCCATTGTGTTTGTTTTTTTAATACTTAAATTATGATCTCGTATGATGTGTTATTTGTTGTATTTGTTGTTTAGCTACATTTAACAATAAAGTCATGTAAGTTCATATTCATATTCTTTGTTTAATTTCCATTTTAGTACTTATCGTATAAATTTATTAATTTTTCTTTTTTTTTAATTTAATTTAATTTAATTTAAATTTAATTTTTATTTTTTACTTAGAAAAAAATCGTTGTAAGAAGACTATTTTGTTTGTTTTGTTTTGTTTTTTTTCAAAGGGGGGATATGTTTTAAGTTCCATTATTATGGCAATTGTTGTTTACTCGTTTTTTCTTTTCATTTTCCTTTTTCTTTCTTGGCAGTTAAATAAGGAATTTAATTTTGTTTCTTTTTTATTTTTTGTTTTAAATGCATTAAAAAATTAAAAAAAAAATTAATTTTTCTTTGTCGTTATAAAAAAAAATCATATTTGATTGAAAGAAATGCATTTTTATCCTTAGATATGTATTTTTATTCTATAATATATGCATGTATTGTATTATATTCTAAAATATTTTATATATCTACAGTGGCGATCATAATTATAGGCACATGAAAGGTTTTCTCCTTTCCTTTAAATCAAGTTATTTAAGCCGGTGTTTTAGTCAGTTTTTTAATTCTGACATCAGATCAACAAAACTGGATACATGAATGCCGATAATAACTATCCATGGGGGCTAGTTTTAAACGTGTAAATAGTACTAGATTTGGTATCTTTATTTAAGAGAACAGTTTTCCAAATATCGATGCGATTAGAGAGTGTTTATTTATGCTGGGCTAGCAGAAAATCCAATCCAATGTTTATTAATATTGTTACGTGTTTACATTTTTTAAAAACATTAAAATTATAAGTTCGTACATTGCAAATAAAATAAAAATAAATATATAGGAGTTTAATTTTAGATCAATTCTTTATTGTTCCCACAATTCCGTGTGCCACCTTTTAGAAATTGATTTACACAATAAATATTTACTTTAATTCTTAGTCTTCTTTCACACTCTTCCGCGTACGCAATAACATGTGTTCGTTATTCTTCTCTGTTTACAACCTTTTTGTAAGCTACACTACAATATTCTCTTCACACACGACTAACTGAATTCTAACTCTCAGAATCGCCGTTACCTGCTCTGTCTGGTCTTTTATATCAAAAGGTTCAGTAGTCTGATGAATGCAGTCGAAGGAGAATGCCTTCGTGAAATATCTAAAAATGTAAACAACTTGCTTAAATTATTGTTGTTCAGGCAAAGTAGTTGTTCCTTGTATATTTGTCTATCCGCTCTTCTATTTTTTTGTACTGCACTTTGTTTTTGCTTGTTTACTTCTTTGTCCGCTGGACTTTGTTGTTGACTGTTTACATTTTTATCCCTTATATTGTTGTTGTAAACAAGTCCATTGCTTTTGTTGCTACAGTTTTACTTATTCATTAATCACATGAACAAGTCCATTGTTTTGTTTTTGGAGCTTTAGTTTATTTCAAGAAATGAAGAAATGATTAACAATTTCTCTAGGCATAGTACGGAGCTTATAGTTATGGAAATGAAAAATGTGTTTAGCTTTTACATCGCTTAACATTAAAATTCTTTATAACAATAAAAATAGCTAAAAAGCAAAACAATACTGTAAAAACGCTTATTTACAAATTATCGTACAGCTTACTATAACAACAAACAGCAGCAGAAAAAATGGTAAAGAAGTAAACAAAAATCCACCAACAACACTTTAAGAATATATGTAAACAATGATGATTATATTTATAGAGATTTCGAGAAGTGGAAATAACATTCAATAACATTCATCAGACTTTTTACTTTGCTATAAAATGGCAAGGCAAGGAATTAGTAAAAGTTCAGTCAGCCTTCTGTAAAGTTGAGCGTTGCCTTTGAAAAGAATAAACCTGGTTCGAAGATCTCCGTTACAAAGATCTATCGAATAATTATCTAGTACAAATATTCCTCGTATAACGCGGTGGGTACATTCCAGGAAAATTTCGCGTTATGTAATTTGCGTTATAGGAGACTTAGCTTTCATATAAATTTAAGGGTTATGTTCCAATAAACTTTTTGCAAAATAAAAGCGGTATAAAGTTAAAAATGGATGCACGTTTACAACTCAATATCAATATTCATACTTTATTAAAAAAAAAAAATTAAAAAACATAAAATAAACAAAAAAATAAAAAAAAACAATCGGAAAACATAAATATTCACTAGCCTGTGTCACTTCGACTATCATAATACGTCGAAGTAGTGAGCGTATAACTTCATCAGAAGAAATTTCATCGGAAAAGTTTTCGTCATTAGATAAAAAATATTGTGTTGAACGTTTTTCCAGAGATTGTGCAATTGTGAAATCAGTTATCAGCCTTTGTTTGCTTTTTTTCTAATTGTTTTTCGATTTTGTAATAAGGCCCTAGTAATAAGGCGCGTTATACAAGTCGCGTTGTAATGAAACTGTGTTTTTTTTTTTGTTTTAAATTGCGTTATATAAACAAACGCGTTGTAGAAGTATAAACGTAAACAGAGGAATAACAAAAAAAAGCAATTGTTGTTGTTTACATAAAGTTGTAAACAGTGGTACACAGAATTGTGCGTATAATAATGAATTTTATTTTATTCGCATTCTACGAACTAATATTTGTGAAATATTTTTAAATGGTAAAAACGTAACAATATTATTAGTGTACAACACTGTTGCCAATTTAACGTTTTTCCCGTCAAATCTGACGTTTTTGCGATGCCAATTACGAGAAAAAAATGCTTTTTAGCGGTTAGCGGGAAATCTGGAGTTTTTTATGGTGCTTTAGCGTTTTTTAGCGATTTTTTTTTCAAGGTTGAATTATATGGTACAACTAAGAAAAAATGCAATTCGAGAGAGAGAGAATAACGGTTAGTAGAAAAAAGCAAAATTCGAAAAATTAAAGTTGAAATCTGTTTCAAATGAAGGTAAAGCTTAAAAAATATCAAAAAAGTAAGTGCACCTAATACTGTAATAGCACGGTCTAGAAAATAAAATTAATGCTGATTTTTCACGGTGATATTTGGTATAGCACGGTTGAGGAAAGTTTATGAAAATCTCAACGTTATCTAAGATCTTGAATGGCTCTGACATATACAAAGACATACATATTTGGTCATTACAACCCTTTAATCAGGATTACGACCTAGCTTCTTATACCACTTATGTTGTGTGGGTTAATTTTATACATGAGTGGTCGGACCTTCAGTTTAAAGTCGACTCCGAACGACAGTTTTCAAGAAGCTTTTCATGGCAATTTTATTTACTCTCAGAGTTCTTGTCAGAAATCTGCTGAGAGGAAGTCACCAAAAAAATATTTTCGTTTTGCTATCGGACCTGAAGTTTGAACTCGGGCCTTCAGTCTAATAAGGCAATATTCTACCTACTATGCTACGGCGACTTCAAACTGAAACGCAACGGTCGATTTTGTTATTAAACGCGGTGCTGTCCAATTGGAAACTGAAAATGATAATCTTGTTTGAGTTGATAGCTATTCTGAACCAACCTTACGTAAGCGATTACGTATGAAATCCAATATGATAGCAAATAGAATTCCGTTATTTTCATCATCAGATTGACTGCTTTTAACATTTTATTTATGATGACTTTTGATGATTTTTAGTTTGTTTAAATTACCTTTAAGGATTAGTGAATGTATCATTTGTTAATCAGCTTATATTATTTTTTTGACTTCCTGAACTACAATAATTTTAAATTTATGTTACTTTTTTTATAAGATATGAATCGCTTTTAATTTTATGCAATAAAATACGCATTAATGCTTATAAAAATTTTATTTAGTTTTTTATAAAAACTCTCGTATAAGTTTTTTCCTACGAATAATTTTGTTGTTACATTTTTTGAAGGACATGGAACAAATCCTCTTCTTTTCTATGTACTTCATGTCATTTTTTACACGAGTTTTTCTGGAACGTATCTACCGTGTAAAAACAGAATTAAATGTACATGACAAGAAACGATGAAATTGTTACAACATAAATTATATGAATATAATTTTAAAATGTACATTTAAATTGAATTTTCTTTTTAAAAAGTTTTGACACCTCGGTATCCATAAAAGTTTCGAAACGAAAGTCCAGAAGACTGGCACTATATTTTTGAAAATACCTAATTTTGTTTGAAAATCATTAAACATAATTGAAAAAACAATTCAATAAAAAATATGTGTTAATTTAATATTTTCAAACTATTTATTTGACGGGTTTCTGACGGTTTAAAAATTGAATTTAGCGATTTCTGGCGATGTTTAAAGACCAATTTGACGGGAAATTTTGAAAAAAAATTGGCAACACTGGTGTACAAATGAATGGTAAAGCTGAAGAGGTGGATAACCTTAACAACATAACTATAGAATCACGGGAGCCACAGAAAATCAAGTTACAAGAGCAGCAGGGGGGTTAGGTTAGGTTAGAGGACGTGTACTTGCCAATTCTGGCAAGTACAGTACTCGGTGGTCGAATTGACCCATTGTACTACGTCCTAGCTTCTCACACCACTTATGTTGTGTGCGTTAATTTTATATATGAGTGGCAGAACCTACAGTTTAAAGTCGACTCCGAACGACACATTTTTTGAGAAGCATTCCATGGCAATTTTTTACTCTCAGAGTTTTTGCCAGACATCTGCTGAGAGGAAGTCACCGAAAAATTATTTTTAAATTTTCGTTTTGATGTCTGACCTGGGATTCGAACTCGGGTCTTTCGTCTAATTAGCCAACACACTACCTACTAGACCACGGCGACCTCTAGGGGAGGTTGATATTTACATTGTTAGTATGTATCGTTGGTAGGCGGTTGATGGCTGTAGGTATATGGTGATAAGACCTTGAAATAATCCTTTTGAATAAAAAACAGTGGTGAGGAACTTTGCTGTCCACCATGAAAGAATAGAAGTTCAGTTGCGAACTCTTCTTTCATTGATTAGTTGCCATCTTAGGAACCTGATGGAGGTCCATAACGGTACATTGGCTTCCAGGCATACGCGCCCATAGAATTAAGCATCTCAGAACGACTTCTGCAGTTCGGCGATACGAGTGACCTTTGAATATTTCTTCTGCCTTCCTTCAATGCTTATGGTTCATAGAACGACTTCTGCAGTTCGGCGATACGAGAAAGAAGTGACCTTTGAATATTTCTTCTGTCTTCCTTCAATGCTTAAGGATTTAATGACAAAGATCTTTACAAGTTTCTGATATAAAAGAAATCATGCGTACATTGTGTAGATAGATTGGGCCCACCTTGAATGAAAAATTCTCGATGATAAAATAGGGAAACTAAACATTGAATAAACCCCACACAGAAGCTGAAAAATTGGAAGACCACTTTGTACTTGGAGAAGGAAGCTGCTTTCTCTAATATAATTAAAGCATTAGCTTTGGAAAGTTAAAACGGATGTACGATCCACAGTGATTCTTAATCTTCCTAAGTTGTACAAGAGGTAGCTTCTAAATTTTGTTTAGTTTTTTTCCCAGTTTTTTGTTTCTTTTCAAATAATCTTCCCTTTTTAGTTTAAATCTTTCTAAAATACCTTCAAATAGTTTCTATTTACGTACGTAATTGGCCACTACAGCCCTTCAGTCAGGATTACGACCTAGCTTCTCACACCACTTATTAGTGGTAGGTCCCAGTTTAAAGTCGAATCCGAACGACAGATTTTTGAGAAGCTTTTCATAGCAATTAGTTCCTATTTGCTTGGCTTACAAGTACGATAACCTTTCAAATGTATTACGTTATGATCGCCACTGTACTTTTGTTTTTCTATATTTTTATACAAAATTTTTTTAATTAGTTTTGTTTTGGGTTTTTTTTTTGTTTAATAAATTCGTTTTTCTTTAGCTAATTTTATTAATTATTTTTATAAGTTTTCTTTGCTTTTTAAATAATTTTTCATTATTTTTTTTAGTTTTTTAGGTTTTGTATTGAATTTATCTAGAAAAAATGTTTTTTTTTTGTTTTGTTTTTTGTTTAATAAATATTGTCACATTGTTTTTAGGTTTTCCTTTTTCAATTTATGTATCTATTTATGTTTTAATAATTTGTTTATAATTTATTATATTTTATTAATTTTATTGTTTTAATAAAACATTTAATTTTTGTTTAATTTGAATTCTTTTCGAATATAAGTTCACATGTAAATATGTTTGCAAATCGATTTCTGCTTTTAATTTTCTGCTTCAGATGAATGGATTTGTTTTGGCGTAAATTTTAATGGTTTTTGCGATTTCGTCCTTTTTCAAACGGAGTAGAGAGAGAGAGAGAGTGTGATAATGAATAGTAATCCGAAAATTAGCCAATAAATGCATGAAATATTGAAATTTTTATAAATAAAATTGATTTGATTTACTATTCATATGAAATCTAATGAAATAATAGAAATTATATTTACTATGGAAAGAACGCCACTGTATATACAGTGATTTACATTAATATACGGTTCGGTTTACATTAATATACATTTCGAACATAAAGTGACCTTTAAATGTTAAAGGTAGGATGATCTTTCCTTTAACTTAACGCTCACTTCTATCTTATTGGGTACTCGTAATAATGAAAAACAATTTGTCTGCCTGTTAAAATCCTAACTTTAGTTAACGGCAAGTTTTAATAATGGCCCTTAGTATTGTATTAGCCAGTTGCATTCAATTTCTCTGAAAACATTCAAGTAAGTCGTAAAACATTATTCAACTAATCAGTAAAAAGTAGTTCAGTAGTCCTCATTTGAATTTCACGTGAATAAAATTTCACTAATTGAATTAATGTGTTTGAAGATAAATTCGAATTTAAAACCAAAGACGCAAACCCACACTTTTAGCAGCGCCACTCCTTAATTCTAACAAGGGAAACTTAGCTATTAACAGAGCACTGTTATCTGTTGTACAGTGGCGATAAGTAGATTAGTCTCCTACGTTGTAATTATTACAGACTTTTGACATAAAATATCCTTCTCATTATGATCATCATTATTATTTATGAGCACCGGAAAAAATATTAAAATTTAGAAGATAGTTGGTGGGTGTGTAGGACAGAAATTTTCTCATCTCTCTAAATTATTTCTGCTATACCACTACCACGATTCAAAAAACTACCATTTGCATATAGCCGATATGATGTACCATGGCTTAAGTGTTCTAAAATGGCCACTGGCACACTTTAAGAGGCTTTTCAGGCAAAAAATTGATATTTTCAAAGCCAATTTTTCTAATACCATATCACTATGTGAGTATGTTTCTCACAATATTAAAAAGCCTTGGAAATTTCCTTTGAATATGATATAGTACTCATAGACCTAGTATTTGTCTTAAAATTAGCTTCTAAACAAATAGGCTTGTTCAGAGGGATACTTTAAATAGCTAACAAAGCTCTGTTAACGGCAAATTTTGTTCTGTTAAGAGAAAATTTTGCTCTGTTAACGGCAAATGTGGCGCTGCTAAAATTTTTGGATTGCGTCTTGGATTTTCAAATTTGAATTTATCTTCACACACATACTGAATTAATATCTTCAAATCGCAATACAGTATACGCTCGATTTACGTCGTAGAATGTTGCGGAAAAAGGCGCCTTAAATTGAAACGATGTAAATCGAATTTCACTTTAATGGCAATTTTATTTACTCTCAGAGTTTTTGCCAGAAATCTGCTGAGAAGAAATCGCCGAAGAAATACTTCTTTTGTATTTTATTTTGGTGTCTGGCCTGGGACTCGAACCCTATCTTTATGTCTAATAATGCAGCACACAATCTATTGCTTTGCTTATAAACAATAGAGGTGACGTAAATCGAATAACAACGCAAATTGAAGTTGAAGGGTACAAAATTTTTGACGACGTTAATCGAAACAACATGAATCATAACAGCCTACGGCTAGTGACTAACGGTGATCGAGCGTAAATAGTACAAAGTCAGTTTTAAAGATCAACAAAGTTTTGCCAATTGACGGCCAGTTTTGTTTCGCCATCGGGCAACATCATAAGTAAATGGACGCCATGGGGTTTTACTGGAATTTTGAAGCCACTGCCAATTGTCAGTGTTTTTTTTTTTTTTGCTTCAACTCCCCCACTTTTAAGCAGAACATCTCCTTGCGGTTTTCGTTCTACGGCAATTCTGGTGATATTGTTCGATTGCCTTGTAAGGGTATTGCTGTTTCCACACATTAAACTTGCAATTTACATACCCGGAGATATAGATGATGAGCTTTAAATGGCTCTAAGACAGACAAATAACCGACTATTGGTCTGGAAATGATTATGTTCCATTGAAAAAATTTTTGTTTCTTACATTTTCACATTAATTCTAGACTAAACAATCCGAAAGGGATACGTTTGAAACTATTTGAGCTTGTTTGAAGGTTCTTAAACTTACATTCACCTTAAAATACGGATCAGTACAGTAAGATCCCGCTTAATAAATCAACTGTGACACAGGAAAGATGCATTAGTACTGTGATTGCGACATTGGAGAATACATTTGGAGACTTTTTTCTGAACAGACTAACAAAAAAAAACTTTGAAAAAGATACATAGTAGACACCATTTTTGCAACCGCGTAATACTGAAACAGCATTAAGCGGGGCCTTACTGTAGTCGCCAACAGGAGAGGAATTATGTACTCTACATATTTTCTAGTAACTTAGTTACTCATACATGGCGCTGATGTTCTGTCATCTGTATCTATGGGTAATATAAATATTGAGGAGGCGGATGCTCTTGATGTTCTGGGCATGAGAATTAGTTGTGATGCTCGTTGGAACGATCACATTTTTCGAGTGTCGAAGGAAGCATTCAAGTGTATTGGTTTTTTTAAAACGGTGCAGAAAATACTTCACTCCTTCCGACCATCTTACTATTTACAGGATCTTTATCCGACCACGGATGGAGTACAACTCTCATGTATGGGCCGGTGCTTCAAAGTCTATTTTGAAGCTTCTCGACCGCGTACAGGAGAGGTCGAAGGTGTTTATTAATGACAGTAGGGTAACCAACTCTATTGATTCGTTGGAGCATTGTTGCAATGTGGCGTGTGCTTCATTGTTCTATTGGAACTATAATGGGAGGTGTTCTCGAGAGATAAGGGGCTTGGTTGCCGATAATCACATATTTTTACGTGGCACTCGAGCTACTCGCAGAGCACATCCTTTGGTGGTTGATTGTCCAGCGTACTGCTCGCTTGTGGAATGATGTTCCTGAGGAAGGTTTTTCTCATCAATTACGAATATTGGTGAGTTTAAATCGAATGTCCACAAACACTACTCCCTCTTTCCACCTTCCTATAACCTATTTTCCAAAACCTGCACAATGCATTGCATGAGTAGGGGCCATCCTCTGAGTGTTGGTTTTTATAAAAAAAACATGCAGTCTGTACGTTACAGTCCATGTTGTATAATAAAACTCAAGTACGGTTGTTATCTTAAAGTGAACTGTGATACTTTCAAAATAAAAATTCTCTTATTAAGAAATTATGGACTAAACTATTAAATTCTTATAACAAATCAAATCCATTCATCATTAGCTATCATAATTTTATATTTTTTTTGCTTTTTGTTTTGTTTATCTAAATAGACAGCAATAAAAACGTTTCATTGATTTTTTTTTTCGTATCGTTTGAGGGGGAGTGGAGAGTATTTATTAAATTTTTAAATTTTAAAGTATGATCTCTACTTTTTAAGTGAGCAAAATTTATTTTATTTTATTTTTATTGTTATTGTTGTTATTATTTTATTCGTATTTAATATAAATATTAGAAATTGTTATACGTACTTGCGTTTTTAATTAATTTTAATTTTAATTTTAAATTGATATGGCGGTTATTATTATTGTAAGTCAATGAAAATTGTTTAGAAAATCGAAAATTGTTTCATTTTTTCTTTTAGTTTTTTTAATTTTTTAAATATTAATTGTTTGGTTTTTGTCTAAGAAATAATTTTTAAATTAGTTTTTCTAGATATTAGTAGATATTTTTTCTTTTTATTTATTTTTAGTTTTTTATTTTGTTTTGTTTTGTAAGTAGAAAAAGGTGGTCCATTTAATGATCGTATTCGTCAGCGTATTGATTTGAGTTAATAGTTTTCATTTTTATTCATTCATTCATTTATTCATTTATTCAATAATATATTTTAAGATTTTTATTTCATTTTATTTGATTTTTCTTTTTTCTTTTTTTGTATTATATTGTGATAAATAGGATTTTGTCTTGAGTAATAGGATTCAGAGAGCAAGTGTTAAGGGTTGGATGATTAATTAAAAATAAATTTTAATTCCTTTTAATAATCCTGTGTTAACGAAAGAGTAGGTAGGGAGGATCTTTAATATTTTCCTTAAATTTCCTTCTTCTTAATAACGGGTGATTTTTTTTCAGCTATTATCTTTTAGGCAACTCTGGTTTAAACAGCTCACGCACGTTTCGTGTTTTGTTTCACTGTCAAACATCTTCAGTTTGGCCTATAATTTAACCATGAATCGTCTTACAAACGAACAAAGCTTGCAAATCATTGAATTTTATTATCAAAATGCGAGCTGTTCTATTATAGTCAGTTTAATTGATCCACTGAAGCGGCTATTCGGGTTACTGTTAACAAAATTTCGCATCAAATTTACTTTGTTGGACATTAAACCACCAACATGCTTACGTAGAGTGCGAACTGAAGAAAATATTGCAGCTGTATCGGCTAGTGTTAATTATGACCATCAATTATCGATTCGTTGCCGTTCGCAGCAACACCGCCTCTGTTACTCAATAACGTGGAAAATTTTGAAGAAGTATTTACACTGAGCGCCATAAGTGAGTCAACAGACACTATAATTTAAAATTTTTTATTATAAAAAAAAATATTTTTAGCACAGATCAGCATTGAATCATTTTTGCGCTACTCATAAGCACTCATGCAATTTTGTGTATGAGTAAATCAACCGTATTGAAATTCAACTACTCTGATTCATTCGTACTCGCTACAACATTGATTTCTAAGTACAGGTTACAATGAGTATGAGTACAATGTTGATATCAAACTCACAACTTTCGAAATATGTTTGATTCATACGCCTGCACGTTTAGAAAAATACTTAGAATACTTATAAGTGATTCGAGTGATTCGAATCATTCATCAAAATTTACAGCCTTTGTTGTTGTTGCATATACAAATAAAGAAGAAAGGAAAGACAAACACAACAAACAAAGCAGACACACAATCTTCTTGTGAGTATTGTAGTGCTCGGATGCGAATCATACTTATTTTGTGTTTCGTGTAAATTTTAAGTAGAGACGTGTCGAAGTCAATAACATCAGGCGTATAGTTAAGTATGAATACGACAAGTACTTCCAACTTTGAGTAGGAGTAGTATGTGTATCATATTCAAATAAGTATGAATGCGTAAAAGTATTTGAAATTATAAATATGACTTGAATCTACTCATCGTTTTGAATACTTGTTGTAGTTTTCTGACTTGTAGCACAACAATAATGTTGTTTTTTATTTTTGTTTTCCTATTCTCATTTATTTATTTATTTAAGAATTATAATACAATTACAAATTCTATTATATTCATGTACGAGCTGAGTAACTTCGACCATATGCCCGGTGCAGTGTCACAGACCAGAGCCTCTGGTGGGAATCGAACCCACGACCCTCACGCTAATAGCACACTACCCCCTAGACTCGCCTATCCTAAGAAAATGAATTATTTCAGTGGTGTTTACCCACTTTTGGCACTCAGTGTAAAAGCTTTTCAAATACAGCTGGTGCAAGGGTTGAAGCCGAACGATCTACCTTAATGCAGAATTTTTTGGTGAATGGGCTCTTGAAAAGTTGACCGAAGATCCACTTCTTTATCGAAAAATTGTGTTCAGTGATGAAGCTCATTTTTGGCTCAATACATACGTAAATGAGCAGAATTACCGCTTTTGGAGCGAAAATCAGCCAGAAGCATTGCAAAAGCTATTAAGGTATCCAGAAAAAGTGACAACTTTATGCGGTCTATGGGCTGATGGCATCATTGGACCGTTCTTCTTCAAAGATAATGCGAATCGTAACGTAACTGTGAATGGTGAGCGCTACCGTAAGATGATATTCAACTTTTTCTTTTTGCCTAAAATGCTTGACTTACATGACATGTGGCTTCAACAAGACGGTGTCACATGCCACACAGCACGCATAACAATGGACTTATTGAGAGGCGATTTCGGTGAACAAATTATTTCATGTTCGGGATCGGTCAATTGACCGCCTAGCTCGGATTTAACGCCTTTAGACTATTTTTTGTGGGGCTATGTTAAAGCTAATGGCTATACAGAAAAGCTTGCTTCAATTGAAGACACTTTGGAAGAGAACACTGAAGCATTTATTCGTGAGAAACCGGCCGAAATGTTGGAAAGAGTATAACAAAATTGGACTAAGCGGATGGACCATTTGAGGCAAAGCCGCGATTTCAAAATTTGCATGAAATAATCTTCAAACATTAAATTCTATGGACCGTGTACTATTGATTCAAATAAAAATTTCATGCATTTTTCTGAATTTTATAAGCTTTTTTTTGAAAATTTTTCCTATAGCTCTTAAAAAAATCACCCATTATATTATATAATCAGTTTAAAGAAGCAATATTACCTGTGGCGTATTATAAATAATAAAATAAAATACAAAAAAATTAAATTAAAAAATTCATGACTTTTTTTTATAAAATTAAATTTAAAACTTTTTATTTAAAAACTTAAAATATTAAAAAATAAAATATTTTATGGAAAATTATTACATCAACTAAATTATTTTGTTGGAGGTTTAAATGATTTACAAAAAAAAAAACAGAAATTAAAATAAAATTAATTTTTTTTTAAATATTTTAACTGAAAGCAAAATAAAGAAGAAGAAGACAAATAATAATAATTTGTTTTTGTTTTTTAAGTAAGGCTTACAAATTAAAATAGAATTCAATTCTTTTGTTTGTGTTTAACATAATTCTAGAATAAAATTAAAGTTTTTTTTGTTTTTATTTTCTTTCTTTCTTTGTGGGTTTCATTCAAAATTGCTTATTTTATAAATATTGCAGTTTTGTTTTTATCTTTTAAGTGGGTTTTGTTTGTTTTTTTTTTTATTTTTTTATGAATATTACACCAGAGTTTAAGTTTTATTTTTTATTTTTTTAATTTTTTTTTTTTTTTTTGCTACAACAAATATTGATTATGTTTTAAGGATTCTCTTTTATTTTATAATAAAATACAAATACAAACTTTTTATTGATATTGTTTTCTAGTTTTTCTGTTATTTTTTTTCTGTTTTTTTTTTATCTAATAATTGTTGAATAAAAATTTCGTTCGTTTCTTTCATTTTTTTTATTCTATTCTATTTTTTTCTATATTTATGGGTTGTATTTTTTTATTTTTAATTTTAATTTTCAGTGGAACAAAAAAAAAAAAAACAAAATAAGGGAATTAATTTTTATAACCAAATGGTGTCGATGTGGCATTGGGTGTTTTTGTTCCATTATTTGTGATTGTAGATGCTGTCGTTCCATTTTGATCTTCTAGTACATCATCTTGATGTTCATCAAGATCTTCTTCTAAAGTTTGCTCGATTTCTTGTTCCGTTATAACTGTAACCAATTCCTCTACCGCCTTGCCAATGGCCGCTAAACAGGAAAAATAAATTAAAAGAAAAAATGATTTTTAATAAAATAAATTAAATTTTAAAAGTCTTAAAATAAAAACATTAACAACAAAAACATGCTTAAAATTAAAAAAAATTAAAAAAAAAAATTTTTCCAACATTTCCTAAATTAAAAAAAAAAACAAATTTTTTCTAAATTTTCTCTAGAAAAAATTATAATTTGCTTAAAAGAAGAGACCGCCAAATAACTTTTTTTTTAAAATGCTTTAAAAAAAAATCGACTGAAGATTTTCTTAAATTTCTTTTTTTATTTAAAAGTACAATCCTTCCGGTTAATCATGGAAAATAATTTCATTCAAATGGGTGCCTCGGCTGGCCATGTTGTAGACTACACGATTTGGTTCAATTTTTAAGCACTTTATCGTTTGTGTGCAATTGTATTTCACCTATGGCTTCACGAATATTGTCATTTAAAGCGTCAATTGTCTCTGGGTAGTTGGCGTAACACTTATATTTGACGGCACCCCACAAATAATAGTCCAACGGTGTCAAATCGCAGCTCCGAGATGGCCAAACGACATCAGCTCTGTTGCCGATAATGCAATTTTCAAAAACAGGGCGCAAAACATCGTCCTGTTGAAACCATATGTTGCCAACATCCTCCTCTTCAATTTTCGTGAACAAAAATTCGTTCAACATGGCCCGATAACGATTGCCATTAACTGTAACGGCCACTACTTGGTCATTTTCGAAGAAAAATGAACCAATTATGCCTATGGATCAAAATCTGCACCATACAGTGCCGCGTTTTGGGATGCGTTGGCTTTTCAATGTAATCGTGCAGGTTTTCAGTGCCCCAAATCGGTACGAACACTTATTTTTGACGGCACACCACAAATAATAGTCCAACTGTATCAAATCGCAGCTCCGAGATGACCAAACGACATCAGCTCTGCTGCCGATAATGTAATTTTCAAAAACAGGGCGCAAAACATCGAGTGTAGCTTCAGGTGTGTGGCACGTAGCGCCGTCCTGTTCAAACCAAATGTTATCAATATCCTCCTCTTCAAGTTTTGTGAACAAAAATTCTTTCAACATTGCCCGATAACGATCGTCACTGACTGTAACGTCCATTAACTCCTTGCACATTTTCGAAGAAAAATGGCCCAATTACGCCTCTAGAGTCTAGACCAAAATCCGCACCAAACAGTGACAGGTTTTGGGTGCGTCGGCTTTTCAATGTATACGTGCGGGTTTTCTGTGCCCCAAATGCTACAATTTTGCTTGTTTACATATCCGCCGAGATCAAAATGAGCTTCATCTGAAAATTGCCAAAACCGGCATCTTCTGTAAGTCGATCGCAGTCCCACGTAGCGAAGCGTAAACGCGTGTACACAATCGTTCATCGGAAGGATAAAACTAATTATCAAGTCAAATCATGACATGAGCTAAGTGTTACCATTCACGAAATAAGCACTAGTTGAAAAAAAAAACGTTAGATGGCGGACCCGATATTAATGATTCAAATACAAAATGAAAAAGTTTGGTTTTATTTTCTGAAAATATTATATTCTGATATTTTTTTCCACTTTAAAATAAATTTTAAAAAAAATTATCAAGAAAATGAAGGCAAAAAAACTTGACCTAAAAGCAATTCATAAAAATAAAAAGAATTTGGTATGATGTCTTGTACATATGTGAAGATAAATTCGAATTTCAAAACCAAAGACGCAAACCAATACACTTTTAGCACCGCCACTTCTTGCCTTTAAGGGTAAAACTTTGCTATTAATAGAGCACTGTTAACTACATAGTCCTAAAAACGGGCGTTGAAACCCCTAAAAATAGCGTTTTTGGTCATTTTTGAAAAATTGTTGAGCTAAAAACTGACATGCTAGAATCATCGAAACTGTCAGAAACTGAGCCCAAGCCCAAAGGGTATGTTTATGTCGAGGGGTGCAAGAGAAAGAGGAACACATTACGGAGGTCCTTAAAAATTAATCAGATTTACTTGAATATTGTTAATCAGCAGTTTTTAGGGTCGCTATATAAAACATCATTACGATCATTATTAGTTTAGTTGTAAGCGATAATGCTGAACTGTATAGGATGATTGATGAAAATGGAGGACGGAAATTTTTTTACCATTTCCATATAGTCTGTTTGGTCAAGAATGATAAACTAAAGATTACGCCTTGCGTATAATTTCCCGTTACATGACGTTTTAAAGGCTTCCAAGTCTTTTTCATATGTGAAAATTAACATTTCTTCTGAAAAATGTATGCACTACGTGAAAATAGTTGGCAGCCATGCAATATAACTTACATTATCGTTAGCCAATAGGAATACAATTTGAGTGACGTCATTGATTCAACATGCGCAGAAAGTTTTAATTTTGTGTGCGTGATGGCGTAATCTTTGTTTTATCATTCTCGTGTATGGTGTACTAAATTCCTATATGTTCCACGAAAATTGATTTTTTCAAAATTGAAAATTTCAACTCACAAAATTTTTTCAACTATCCCACTACCACTGGGATGGTAGTTCCAGACTACTATTTGCTTATAAGTATAGCAGTATGTATGATGTGCTAGAGAATTTTCATATATTTTTCGCCGAAAATTGATTTTTTTCAAAATTCAAAATCTTAACATTTAAAATTATTCCAGCTATCCCACTACCATAGTTCGAAAGAGGACCCTCTAAACTACCATTTACATATGGCCTGTATGATGTGCTATTACTTATATGTTCCAAAACGGCCACTGATCTTCTAGAGAATTCAAAATCAATCAGAAAAAATTTATATTTTCATAGGCCGTATTGCTGATTATATTAAGAGGCCTTGAAATCTTCCTTTGCATATAGTAGGATACTCCTAGACCTAGTATATAACCTAAAATTTGCTCCTAAACAAGTGGCCTTGTTTAGATGGATACTGTTAAAGAGTTAACAGTGCTCTGTTAAAGCTCACTTGTGGCTTTGCTAAAATTTATGGTTTTTGTCTTGGATTTTTAAATTCGAATTTATCTTCAAACACATGATAATTCTTCCACTCTCCAAAATAAATTTAAACAAAAAAATTATCAAAAAACTGACGATAAAGTATTGTGTTCCAAAAACAGTTTATAAAAATAAAAAAAAAAATTGAATTTTAATTAAAAAAATTTACAAATATTTTTATATTACAACATAAAAATAATTTACAACACCAATAGAATTTTAAGTTATATTTTCAAATTACCATTTTTGCATAGATTTTTATTAACAATTTTTAATTTCCATTTGATGTCAAGTTGTAACCACAACTTTAGTTATGTTCTGATATTTTTTAAAATTTTTGTTTGTTTTTTTTTTTTTTTTTTAATATCCAGTAAGCCAAAGTTGTGTAAAAATGGGAGAAAAAAAGGAGAATTTAAAATTAATTTTACAAGGTTTTACTAAAAAAAAAAGAAAGCATTCTTGCAAAATAGAAACTAAAGAAACAAAATTATAATCTTTTAAATTAAACAAAAAAAGAAAAAAAAAATCCTTATAAAATTATTAGCATCCAGGTTATCTAATTAATGAAATATCCGAACGAAGTTTTTGAATATAATAACTCGCCTATTAATCAGGCATGTAAACTGAAATCAGAGTTAGGCACTTAGCAACTGTAATATTTTAGAGAGAAACCTACGGTTTTGTAAAGTAATCCTTTAAATTCTAAGGCCATTTAGCATTAGGCCTTGTAAACTATAGAAAATGCATTAAGCGTATGATTCAATTCTAATGGTGTTTTCTTTTCTACAAAGAAAATGTTACACTCTTACAAGGTGCATTAAAAAATTTTTTACTAACCATGTTGTAATGTAATTTTTTATTTGAGAAGAACATAACACAAATATTTAAAAAAGAAGGGTATGCCCTGTGTTTATCACGGCGGCTGATGACTATGTATGTTGAAATAAATTCAGTAATTCCTCTTCATCAGATGACCAAGATGAATCTAATAGCTGATTTATTTCAATTTTCGCAAATAAAATAGAAAAATAGGTTTTAGATCTAAAAATATGTTGCATTTTTTGATTTGTTTTCAATAAAAAATGCAAATATAAAAACGGAGTTGCCAGATCGCTAATTTTTCAACTTTATTTTTTGAGAGAGCTTTTTTATAACAAAAAAAAACAAAAAATATTTTAACATTGTTCTAACATTGAATGCAATTTTGTATATTACCGACCATATAACCTTAATAATAAAATGTTTTCTTAAGGTTACTGAACAAAACAATGAAAAAATTACCAATACTAGGCGACTTTTTAAAATTTCATCTGGTAGCCCTATAAATAAACAAAAGTCATCTGTTTTACAGGGCATTATCAACACTCTTGATTTATACAGGGCATCAAATGCAATGCTCTCCACCATCGGCAAGTGCGAATTATTTAGAATAAAACATGCCACCCTTTTAGAGGGCAAAACATTTTCAAGAAACAAACACAAAATTGCATTTCGTGTTAATAAAATGCACATTTTTTTGGTAGAAAAGAAAACTCTATAAGATTCCTTAAGATATCGGTGGGGAAAAACTTTCATTTCTGCGAATCTAAATTTCAGGATAAATTTGAAACACTACAGTTGAACGAAAAGATATAAACTATAAATGTAAAGTTTGTTTAAAAAGGCTTATGGCTTGTTGGCTTATTAGACGAAAGGCCCGAGTTCGTATCCCAGGTCAGACATCAAAACGAAAAACATTTCTTCGGCGACTTCCTCTCAGCAGATTTCTGGCAAAGACTCTGAGAGTAAAAATTGCCATGAAAAGCTTCTCAAAAATCTGTCGTTCGGAGTCGACTTTAAACTGTAGGTCCCGCCACTCATGTATAAAATTAACGCACACAACATAAGTGGTGTGAGAAGCTAAGTCGTAATCCTGACTAAAGGGTTGTAATGGCCAACTATGTATGTATGTATGTTTAAAAAGGACGTAGTAAATCTGTACTCAAAGCTTTTAGAAGTTACTCTATACATTTTCTTTTCATGGCATTGTTTTGTGGGGGATTACAACACTCCCAATAACTTGATGACTTAGTAGCAAATTATGTTGATAGCTATGTCTTCTGGAACCTGACATCCAGATGATTAGGGCTAAGAAGTTCTTCACTGGCTCGGTTTAATCTTTTATAGCTAAAAACATTACGTTTGCCTACGTTTTAAATTTTGTTTTCATAAGAAATTTCCTGAAGGGGCAGATAATGACAGTTTGTCCCCCAAAAGTTCTTAAAAGTTGTACAGGTTATCACTGTTGCCAATTTGACGTTTTTCCCGTCAAATCTGATGTTTTTGCAATGGCAATTACGGGGAAAAAAGCTTTTTAGCGGTTAGCGTGAAATCTGGAGTTTTTTACAGCGCTTTAGCGTTTTTTAACGTTTTTTCCAAGGTTGAATTATATGATATAAGTAAGAAAAAGTGCTGAGAAGAAGTCGCCGAAAGAATATTTTCGTTTTGCTGTCTGACCTGGGCTTTGAACTCGGACCTTCAGTCTAATAAGGCAACTCACTATCTACTAGACTACTTCTGACTTTAAACTGAACTGCAACGGCTAATAAGCGATTTTGTTATTAAACGCAGTGCTGTCCAATCGGAAACTGAAAATGCTAAACTTGTTTGAGTTTATAGCTATTCTGAAGCAATCTTACGTAAGCGATTACTTATGAAATCCGATGATGATAGCTAATAGAATTCTGTTATTTTCATCATCACATTGTTCTGCTTTTAATTTTTTATTTAAAAACTTTTGATGATTTTCAGTTTGTTTAAATTACCTTTAAGGATTGGTGAACTACAATAATTGATAAGATTTGAATCGCTTATAATTTTATGAAATAAAATATGAATTAATGCTTATAAAAATTTTATTTAGTCTTTTATAAAGACTCTCGTATTAGTTTTTTCCTACATTTTTTGAAGGGTATGGAACCAATCCCCTTCTTTTCTATGTACTTCAGGTCTTTTTTTACACGGTTTTTTCTGGAATGTATCTACCGTGTAAAAACAGAATTAAGTGTACATGAAAAGAAAAGATGAAATTGTTACAACTTAAATTATGTGAATATAATTTTAAAATGTACATTTAAATTGAATTTTCTTTTTAAAAAGTATATGGCACCTCAGTATCGACAAAAGTTTCGAAACGAAAATCCTGAAGACTGGCACTATATTTTTGAAAATACCTAATTTTCTTTGTAAATCATTAAACATTAAACATAATTTGTTCTATTTAACGTTAATTTAAAAATTTCAAACTATTTATTTGACGGGTTTCTGATGGTTTAAAAATTTAATTTAGCGATTTCTGGCGATTTTTAAAGCCCAATTTGATGGAAAATTTTGGAAAAAAAAAATTGGCAACACTGCAGGTTATACACTAAGAGAGTGAGGCCTAATACGAGCCCTAACCACTATTAATTCGTGCACCAGGTATTTTTCTTTGATATGCCAATTTTTAAAGTTCCATATTTTCGACAATAATAATGACAGTGCCTTGGAAGTTATATTTTCTGAAAGGTAATTTTATAATCTATAATTCTATTTAAAATAAGTTATACATATTTGAATAAATTTATTAAGAATATCGACTAAAGCACAATTTCATTATTTTTAGACTAAAATTATCCGACCATTGCTAAAACACTATTTTCTTCTACCATGTAAAAATTTTTTATTTTTATTATGACGGTACATATCACTTAGTTATAATTTAGCAAAAGCATTACAGAATTTAACTTAAAAATTAAACTATACACTGTACGAATTAATGGTGGTCAAATGGTCTTTTATGAAAATAATGAACCTTGGTTGCAGGATGTGTTTTTAATATATTTATCCAAATATATATATAAATATATTTTATTAATTTAAAGATTAGAGAATTATCTTTCGGAAATAGTAACTCTTTAGGCTTAGTCATTATTATTCTCTAAAATAAGTAATTTTGAATATTGATACATGAAAAGGCACTTCGTGTATAAACTAATAGTGTTTACGTATGTAATGCAATTTTTTTTTTATTTTCTAATATTTTTATAATTTTATTATAACGATTTATTCCCACTTACTAGATGACCCGTGCGAATATTTCGCACCGTTAGTTGTCATTTTTGTAACATAAAAATAATTGCCAAAACAGCTTTTTACAATTTAATATGCATATCACATATATATAACTGACTTAGTAATAAACGGCATTATAGTAAATAGCGGTATTGCCAGAATGGATTTTAATACATACTATATATTATGTAGCACTGCATTACTATTAAGCGACTCTGTATTAGCATACTTGAACAAAAACATGTAATCACAATGACAACAGTATTATTATGCAGTTCTATATAAAATATAATTTTTATCAATGAAAATATTAATTTTTCAATTTCTAATTATTTTTCGCCATTAGTGTTAGATATAAGCTTTAAAATGAGATATCATTCATTAAATTTAATGCGATGGTATGAGAGATATTTGCAACCGACAAAAATAAAGTGCTTTAGAAATAATATATATGATTTATGAATTAACTTTTCATACCTCTTTGGCAAGAATTTGCACACCCTGCTAAATGAATGTGGTCAGCAAGTTTTGGTCTAAAAACAATGAAATTTCGCTGCAGATCGTGTTTTCGATACAATTATAGAATATATGATAAACTTACTTTATATTAAGTTGAAGACTATAAAATTACCTTTCAGAAAATGTAACTGTCAAGGCGTTGTCAATATTATTGTCCAAAATATTGAACTTTAAAAATTGGTATATCAAAGAAAAATACCTGGTGTATGAATTAATAGTGGTTAGGGTTGGTACTAGTATATGAAAATGTTATCTCTAGTATTTAGTAGAATTAAGCATTCCATTTAATGCCTTTTGGAATTAACTGTACGAGTTTTGATTAGTGTTTTCTGGTAGCAACACAAAAGTAAGCTTTTCAATTGACTTTTGTTTGAGGTTAAGCGATTTTCTTCTAAAAACTCTCTCTGGAGGTCATATCCGGACTTTAAGCAAAAGTATTAACGCTGTGGGGAATCTTTTTTTGTACTAAGAGCTTTACAATGGAACTTTTTTTTGTGTAATGCAATCGATAAAATTTATAAATATTCGTAGTTTTCGAAAATGACAATTAAAAAACAAAATAAAAAAAAAAATTTAAACAAATAATTACAGATTCTAAAGAACAAAACCAAAAAACAAAAACTAAAAACAGAAACTAAAACTAAAACCGATTAACTGAAAATGATAAACGAGAAGAAAAAGTGTTGCAGCAAACAAACATTAATTCACAATCACAATTCACATATCATTCCATCCTACCATTCCTAGCACTTTGATTATGTTGCTGTTGTTGTTGTTGCTGGAATAGGGTATTGCTATGTGGCGGTGGCGGTGGCCTACCATCATCCGTTAAATACGAACTCATTATACCGCCAACAGGAATTCCGGTTGCCGTTTGCATATCCATGCCACCATTACCACTTAATATATTGCGTTGATGTTGTTGTTGTTGATGATGCTGTTGTTGTTGTTGTTGCTGCTGCTGTTGTTGCAAACTATGTAAATTAGCTGCAGGATTACCGGCATTACCCATTAAATGATGTTTTCCTATAACACCGCCACTAGAAGCAGCACCAGCTGCTGCCGCTGCTGCTGCTGCTGCATTATTGGCATGATGATCATTCATGCCGGGCAGCATGAGGCCCACTTTATTATACGTAATGCATGTGAATGCATGATGATGGTTGGTAGGTTTTTGTTTTTGGTATTGTGGTGGTGGTGGTTTTAATGATGTGGTTGGATGCAGATGAAAAAGGTTACGAATATGGGCGCAATTAAATAAAATCATTTTTTTTTGTTTTTGTTTTTTTTATAATAAAACAGACAAACAAACAATAAGAATTGGTGGAGAATGGTATAAATAGAAAGAAAAACGAAAATCAATAACAAAAGGACAACAACAATAATAGAAATCAGAGATCAGCAATAAGTATACAAAACGGTGAGTAGATTCGAGTCATACTTATTCATACTTATTTTGATCATCATACTGATACTCAAAGTTAGAAGTACTTGTCGTATTCCTACTTAACAATATACAAGAAGTTTTGACTTCGACTCGTCTCTACTAAACATTAACACGAAACACAAAATAAGTATGATTCGCGTACGAGCACTGCAATACTCACAAGAAAATTGTGAAAATGCTTTGCTTGTTGTCTTTGTCCTTCCTTTCTTCTTTGTTTGTATATGCAGCAACAACAAAGGCTGTAAATTTTGATGAATGATTCGAATCACTCAAATCGCTTATATAATTTCATACTTATTTTGATCATCATACTCATACTACTCATACTCAAAGTTAGAAGTACTTGTCGTATTCATACTTAACAATATACATGAAGTTAAAATAAGTATGATTCGCGTAGGAACACTGCAATACTCACAAGAAAATTGTGAAAATGCTTTACTTGTTGTCTTTGTCCTTCCTTTCTTCTTTGTTTGTATATGCAACAGCAACAAAGGCTGTAAATTTTGATGAATGATTCGAATCACTCGAATCATTTATAAGTATTGTAAGTATTTTTCTAAATTTATGAATCAGAATGAGTAGGCGTATGAATCAAACATATTTCGAACGTTGTGAGTTGCATGTCAAAGTTGTACTCATACTCATTGCTACTTGTTATCAATGTTGTAGCGCGTAAAAATAAGTATGATTCGCGTACGAAGATTGTGTGTATGCTTTGCTTGTTGTCTTTGGTTTCCTTTCTTCTTTGTTTATATATGCAACAACAACAAAGGCTGTAAATTTTGATGAAAGATTCGAATCACTTATAAGCATCATTTATATAATTTCATACTTATTTTGGTATCATACTCATACTCAAAGTTGGAAGTACTCGTCGTACTCAGACTTAACAATACGAATGATTTTATTGACTTCGACTCGTCACTACTTAACATTTACACGAAACACACAATAAGTATGATTCGCATGCGAGCACAGCAATACTCACAAGAAGATTGTATGTATGATTTGCTTGTTGTCTTTATCTTTCCTTTCATCTTTGTTTGTATATGCAATAACAACTAAGACTGTAAATTTTGATAAATGATTCGAATCACTTATAAGTATTATAAGTATTTTTCGAAATTTATGAATCAGAATGTGTAGGCATATAAATCAGAAACACATTTCGAATGTTGTGAGTTTAATGTCAATGTTGTACTCATACTCATTGAAACCTGTACTTATAAATCAATATTGTAGCGACTAAGAATGAATCAGAGTAGTTGAATTTCAATTCTCTTGATCCATTTATACTCAAAATTGCACGAGTGCTTATAAGTTGCGGAAAAACGATTCATTGCTGATCTCTGATATAAATATTGATGATGTTGTTGTTGTTTTTTTTTTTTTGTTGTTGAGGTTTATTTAGAAAAAAAAAGAAAGAAATTTCAATTTCATGGCTTAAGCTTATAAACCTAGGGAGTAGCTTTATAGCAATTATAGATGTAAAGGCGGGTTTTTTAATCAAGGAAAACCATTTTTTTTATAGCGGAAGGATATTTAACAAGCCTTACAGGACAATAATAACCAGTCTTTTGGTTTTCTGTTTTTTTTCTGTTTTTCAAAATGATTATTTAAAGAAAAAAAATTCTCAATACATACATAAAATGGTAGAGAATGTATGGAAGTATGTTAACATTTATGCATGAGACACGATTCACGATTCACGAATCATTCAAGGATTTATCACACGTGAATACAAATACACAAACACACACACAGGCCTTGTAACATCATATCAGCCGTATGCTAGGCCTTCTTAGGGATTCATCAATTTATTGATGTTGCGAAATATTTTACAAAATTCCATTTCAATGATGACTGCAGTTTTTTATTTGTGTGTGTTTGTTTGTATTTCGAAAAAAAATTTTTTTTGAGAATTTTTTTTATAATAAAAAAAAGTAGAGAAAAAAAAAACAATTCCATTCCATTTACAATAAAAATAATAAAAAACTCTAACTCACTTGAATTTTGATCATAATGGCCATTTTGTTGATTCATTTTGGCTGGAGAATCGGTGTTTAATTGTGAGGCTGTCACTGAACGGGTTTGTAAAGTATTCGGTTTTGAATTTAAGGCTGAGCCCGGTGTAGCACCATTATTGGGATCATTTAGCAATTGGCGTAAACGTTGTAATTGAGCCTCCAATTGGCGATTATGATCCTCTAAAATTTGCATGCGTGACTCTAAACGGCCCTTGTGTTGTCTTAACAATTTGGCTTCGGCCATCATATCCTAAAGAAAATTAAAAAAATTTTTTTTTATTGAAGATTATTTCCCAAAAGTAAAAATAAAAACTAAAATACCTGGCCATGTTCGCCTGTGGCATTGCCAGCCTGTGCCAAACCACCCACAGATGAATTGGAATGTTGCATGCTGCCGCTATTCTCATCGGGTGTTGTACTTTGTTTTGTTAATAGCTGCTGATATTCAGCTTGTAAATTGGAATTCTCCTCTTCTAGATCTCTAATAATGGCCTCCAGTTCTTCCCTTTGTTCAGCATCCATGGCGGCCATTACTTGTACCGGTGACTTGGGTGCTACCCCATTATTAGTCGGCAATGCCATACAATATTGGGCTATCAGTTGATGTTCATCATCACTATCGGGTGTTGAATTCGAACCGGTGCCACCACCATATTCAACTTGTGCCAAACGTGTCGCATACATTTCCAGTCTTGAGTGCATATCATTTTGTAAAGTATGCGTAGTATGTTGGGGGCTGGGTGCCGGGGATTCTAATGCATCTCCTTCTAAAACACTTTGTACAGGCAAATAACCTACGCGTGGATGTTTTTTGAAATATTTGCGTGATTTGAATTTGTTTTTCAAAGCTCTGGTAAAGTCTCTAACATCTTCAGTGGAAGTGGTCTACAGAAAAATACAAAAAAAAGGGAATTAATGATTTTGAAGTTGATTTTTTCTATATATTTTATTATAAAAGGTGTAGTAAAAAGAAATCCTAGGTTATTTATTTAAATAATTTCCTTGGTTCCTTAGACTTTCTTTTATTTTATTGTCCCTTACTTGACTTTATTCTTTTAATTTTAAAGTTTCTTTTTTTATTTTGCTTTCTCCCAAACAAAAATAATGATTTCCTTTTAACTACACCTTTAACATGATGTAATTGTTGTTATCGTATACATACCGTTGTACAGTATTCATGCATGGGATGACTAAGTTTATGATTTTTGGCATTGCGTCCAAAGAAGAAACATTTTTGGCACATATCGAAATTGAAACATTTAAGGCAGCGATAACGGAAGCCAACTATCGGATATTCTTTGCAAATGTTACATTTCGCCTGTCACATGGAATTAGAAAAAGAATAGAAAAAAAATTAATACATAAACACACAAACGCTAATTGGTAGCCAAGTTAACATAATTCCATTTTTTTTTTATTTTGGCATTATTTTACCTGATGTTTGGCTGTTTCTGCAGCTGCCAAACGATGTAATACTGGTAGCCAGACTAAACTCTGTGGTTCATGCTGTAGCCAAGCCAAAAAGTGCTGTAATTCAATCGTAAGTTCTTGATTCGAATCAATTGCTAAAGAAAAACAGAACAAAAAAAAAAAAAAAAAAATTAGAACGAATTACTATTTTGGCTGTTAAACAACTTTTAGTGCTAAAGTGTAAATAGTAAATAGTAGACATAAATAGCATTTCAAATGGAATGGGTTTAGTATGAATATTGAATCTCAAAAGAAAGCCTTCCTTTTAACGTTCTTAAACCTCTTTTACGTTTTACCTTTAAATCACTTCTTGTAAGAAATTTATTTAACAATTGCCTCTAGACTTTCAAATCTGCTCTTATTAGCACATGCTTTAATGCTAAATAAACCAGTGATGGCCTGGCAAATGAACTTACTCTCCCCAGCTGTCTGGCTGATATAAAGTTTGCTACTCTTGAATATCGCTTCTAATTAAAACAACTTCAAGAGTTGAAAGAACTAAAATGTGAGGGAATTAGTTTTTGATGTGTTTGAAGACAAAATCGAATTTAAAAACCAAAGACACAAACCCACACACTTTTAGCAGCACCACATCTTATTCCTAGCAGTGGAAATTTTGCTATTAACAAAGCAATAGAAGACTATTCTCCTAATTTGTAATTATTGCAGAAGACTATTAACATAAAATATAATTCTCATTACGAAATATAGAGAATGTTTGGTGGAGATGGAGGGGAGAAATTTCCTCAACTCTCAAAATTATTCCAACTATCCCACTACCACAGTTCGAATGAGGATCCTCCGTATACCTACCATTTGTATATCGGCGCCTCCATTCTATAACGTTCTAAATGTAAAAATTTTATTCTGTTAAGAGGAAAATTTGCTCTGTTAACGCTAAATGTGTCTCAGCTAAATTTTATGGATTGCATCTTGGATTTTCTAATTCGAATTTATCTTCACACACACATTAGTTTCTGTGGACTTAGGACATAACTTATCTTGCAATTAAAAGCTGTTTTCTTCGTATATCGTATAGAAAAGTAATTGGTCCAGTCCAATTAATCCTATTAGATTCGCTAGTGAAACATTTTCGAAACAGCTACGATGGAAATACCACCAATTTTTAGTATCCCAGGCCTACTTGCCAATCGTAAAGTGTATTGAAATTACACTCGTAACGTAATTTGCACCAAGAGTCAAAAGAGCTGCGGCTCTTAGGCACGATAAAGTAGGTCACTATGTATTTGGCCTTTTGAAAAGCGAAAAAATCGGAATCTGAAAGTTCAATGCATGTAGCCGAAGCTAGACAAAATTATTCAGAAGATGTGGTGTAAGCTCTACACCAGTTTTTAGTTGTTTTGTCCGTTTTTAAGGAAATGTAGTCAGAAATACTTAGGTTAGGTTAGGTTAGAGGACGTGTACTTGTCAACTGTGATAAGTACAGTACCCGGAGGTCGAATTTACCCATTGAACAACATCCTAACTTCTCATATCACTTGTGTTGTGTACGTCAATTTTATACATAAGTGGCGAGACATACAGAACGACAGATTTTTAAGAAGCTTTTCATTGCAATTTTATTTTTACTCTCAAAGTTTTTGCCAGAAATCTGCTGAGAGGAAGTCACCGAAGAAATATTTTCAAATTTACGTTATGATGTCGGACCTGGGATTCGAACTCGAGCCTTCCGTCTAATAAGCCAACACACTACCTACTAGACCATTGAGATCTCCAAAGTGTGACAAAACCCTATCACAGTATCAGTTGCTTTTGAAGCGCCAGATGAGTTACAAAGTTCTAAGGGTACAGCAAATAAGTCTAAGAGGCTCTGATAGTGCTAATAAGGATGAGTTGAACACTACCATCCAATACAATCTCACAATCCAATACATTTTCTTAGAATGCCTTATTTCTAGACAACAAAGGTGGCAACCCTATTGTTCTAGAATCTGCTACAATAGCTCAAAAGCCCTTTAATTGAACAAAATTAATGAAATTTAAAATACGTAATCAAAAGAAAGAAGAAAAAAATATGAAACAGCTTTGTGACAGGCTCATAATCATTTAAGAAACGTAAAGAAATTGGCTTGAGAAGGATAGGCAAAGCTGTTATAATGGAGTTTCCTTGCAGAAGCAATAAATACGTATGTTTTTTAATAAACTACTGCTTTAATACGTTGACTGCCATGTAAGTTTAAAGTAAACTCTCCTTTAGGCCACGCCTACCACGGTACGCAAGTAGTAAAAACTATACGGGTGACCCAGCACGATCAGAAACTTTACTAACAGTCAATGTGTTAAAAGTTCATTAGAATTTTCAGTGGAATCTAGTTGAATCTAAAACAAATCGAGTTTAAAGATTAAATACTCATAGAACATTACCTTCTTGAGAAATACCAGCTCTCTCTAAGCAGGAACGTACGGATGGCTCTATATTTGAGCCACCAAAAGCTGCCACTTCGCCCAATTGGCGGGGAACCTTTATGGAAAAAGTGAAAAATAAGAATTAAAGAAAAGGGAAATACTTGATATTTCTTATAACTCACTTGTATGCAATCATGCAATAATAGGCCCAATCTTCTTTGATCGATTTTACGTTCATGATCGGCTATTAAACGGAATAAATAACGATATTTCTCTTCTAAATGGCCACGACATAATAAAACTAAGCCAACCTAAAGAAAAACAATTCATTTAAATGGAAAGCAATAAGCGAGGTGGGGGGGATGATGTATACCTTAAAACTTAATACTCTTATCTGACCGGTGCGTTGGGAATCATACACATTCAATATCCAATTGATGGCCAAATCCAAAGACTTGGTCAAATCGATTTTATCCAAAGTGACATACAAAGAATGTAAAACGGTGGTCATATCGGGTATATCGATTAGTTTATCATTTTGTGCTCTCAAACCATGATTATCAAACGATTCAATGGCCGAAGCCATTGATATACGATCTAGGCCTAAAGCTTTTTGTACCGAACGCAATTTCATTGCAGTGCGATAGGCTGAAAAGCGTATTTCATTTAAATCTGCCAATGATTTCATCAAATCAATCATATCCGGATGATCCCAATGGGTGGTTTCACGTTCATGGCTATAAGGAAAGAAAATAAGGGGAGAAGAGTTTAGAAATGAAGACAAATTAAGTAATAAAACAAAAAGAAACAGAAAATCTTTTACTCTATGTAATAAGGCACATTGGCAGCTGTGGTTGCTCTTTCCCAGGGTGGTTTAACACTTTGTCCCAAATTTGGTATGGGGCCAATGGTGCCACTATTCGATGTACAACGGCCATCTTCACCATTCTCCAATGATTGATTACCGCCCGCATTTAATAAAACCTTTTGTCTTTCATCCATGGCAATTTGTAAGAGTTTCATTCTGGAAAATAATTTCGGAATTCTTAAGAAATGTAAATTTTCTTTGAGATACAATACAAACCTGGTGTTCAAATCTTCTAATTTGGATAGACAATTGGCGGGCACCAATACCTGATTGGCGGTGAAGAACGATTGCTGTTCATTACAGTCATCCAGTAAAGCTCCGGCCGTAGTCATCTTATCTCTTAAACGCTGTAAATGCTGTAATTGCTCACTGGCTTCCGAACTAGTGCCGGGTATCACCCATGAATTTTTGGTTGCCTCAGCCGATGCCAAACGTGAACTTAAATCCTCTAAAATCTTTTGGAATTGACGCATTTTCTAAAAGCGATAAAGAAGGCAAAAAAAGAAAACTTTAATTAAATATGTTTTTAAATGATAATATTTAAGGAATTTTAATAAACAGGGTTGCATTTAACATATATGGGGCCTCTTTGTGGTGTTAATTATCGGAAAGACAGTTTATTTTAAAAGATGACAGCTCGTAGCCATTATTTTTCATGGTTTTTTTATTTTTGTTGTCATGAAATATAAAAACTTGTAAATTGAGTTGATTAACCATTAACCATTAAGCATACAATTACAATAAAAATTGTTACATTGTACTCCGACAACTACACCCCTCCCCCATCCCCCCTTCCTATGCCTTTGGCCCTATTTTTATCTCTTAAATTTGTATTCGTGCCTACAAGTTATTGAAATAACCAAGTAAATACATAAAATGACAGTAATTTATTACATTTACATGCGATTTAAAACGAAAAATGGCAACAATAATAACAATAACAACAATAATAATAATAGTAATGGCAACAACAGTCACAACAACAACAACTCATCATAATTGTATAAATTTATAGAGTGAATAATTTTTATTTTTATTTTATTTTTTAATTCATTGTCTATCTGGCTGCCTGCTAAAGTAGTCCATTTAATAGGCTTCTACATAAACACACAATTGTGAGGATAATAAACTTATGCACACACACACACACAAGCACTTTACAGTGTAAGTTTAAGTATTAAACTGTCACTGAGCATAATAAAAAATCCAAACAATGAAAGCAAGAGAGCGGGAGAGAGAGGAATAACAAATATTTCTTTTATTTAAATACAATAACAATAAAACAATGATAAAAAGAGGAAAAAATTGTAGCCATGCTTTATATGTGTGACGGCCTATACACATGCACTAATAGAGGGAGAGAGAAACAGGCACAGAGGGTAACAGCTGTAGAAGAGAATTTAGGGTTTGCCAAGTGTATAAACTGAATGTGTGTATGTATGCATAACTACTTAAAATGTATTAAAAAAAGCAATCCTTGTTCAACATTTACAAACAACACGAACGAATTATACTCTGTTGCTCACTCTCTCTCTCTCTCTTTCTCCCTCTCTTCCTTATTATTTTGCTGTAAAGCATTGTTTATTTAATAAATTTGAATCAAAAAGTATTAAAATTAAGCAATTAATGGCAATTGCAATTAAAAATAAATTTTAATAAGTAAACAGACTTAAAAAAGGCCTTTAAAAAGGCATCAATGTCCCTCAGGGGAAGATCAACTTCGGCTTTTTACACACATAGGACACAAATATCAACAATGTTCATTAAAAAGAGCATAAAAATGCATTCAATCGCCAGTTAGATTTCAGTAAAGCAGGTTCTTGTGTGAACGATTGAAGCCACTCATCAAAACACTGATTGGACCTTATCAGTGCGGCTTCAAACCTGACAAGTCCACCATCGACCAGATCTTCACACTACGCAAAATCCTGGAAAAGACACTCGAAAATCAAGTCGACACACACCATTTTTTTTGTCGACTATAAGGCTGCTTTCGATAGCCCCATAAGGGATCGTGTTTTTGCCGCAATGTCTGAGTTCGGTATACCTGCGACGCTGATAAGGCTATGCAGAATGACGTTGAGTAATTACTGCAGCTCCGTCAAGGTAGAAATGGGCCTCTCCGAACCTTTTGATACCGTGCGTGGCTTCAGACAAGGCGATCCCTTATCATGCGACCTCTTCAACTTCGTCATGGAGAGTGTTCTGCGAAAGGCGGGAGTACATCGTAATGGCACTATTTTTTCAAAAAAGTGTCCAGTTGCTTGCGTACGCTGACGACATCGATATCATATGGCGTGCCAAACGAGATGTCACTGCTGCCTTTAGTGATGGGTCTGACAGTAAATGAGGGCAAAACGAAGTTTATGTTATCGAGAGTAGAGCCTTGCGGTGTATTAATTCTCAAATTACGGCCGATAAGTATACTTTTGATACAGTCAAGGAATTAATTTACCTTGGCACCGCCGTTACCCCCGAAAATGATGTCAGTCTGGAGATCACGTGCAGGATTACTCTTGCCAACAGATGCTATTATGGTCTCAATAGGCAATTGAGTAGCAGAGACCTCTCTAGCAAGACGAAACTAATACTCTACAAGACGCTCATTCTACTCGTGCTTCTTTATGGCGCAGAAGCATGGACCCTATTAAGAACTGTTGCAGCTGCCTTGAGAGTATTCGAGAAAAAAGTTCTACGTAAGATCTTCGGTCCAGTACGAGTTGGCGATGATTTTCGCATCCGATTCAACAGTGAGCTGTATGAGCTCCTCAACGACATGGACGTTGTACAGCGTATTAATATCCAGCGGCTGCGCTGGCTCGGTCATGTCGTTCTAATGGAGGAGGATGCTCCGGCAAAACGAGTATTTGATGCGGAGATCTGCGGAAGTCGGCGAAGAGGACGACCTTGTATCCGTTGGAAGGACCAAATCGATGAAGTCCTATCATCGATTGGTGTGACAAATTGGCGTAGGCGCGCAAGAAGCATAGGCGCCTGGAAGGATGTGTTGCGGCAGGCCGAAATCCGTTAAACGGGTTGTTATGGCCAATTAAGTAAGTAAGTAAGGTTCTTAACACTTCACCCAAAGAAAAATTATAGTAAGATTCACTTACATTCAATAAGATTCACTAATAACAATGGGAAATGATCTCCATTTTTTGGGAAGAATATTTATCAAGTTAAATACGTAGTTTTTAGGGATTGCATAGACATATTATTAGGTTACACTTGAAAATATTACTAACAATTTTCCTCTGGGTTACACATATGCCTCTCACAAATACATTCACACATTTTTATCATGTTCTCTTTGTGCGGATGTCTGGTGAAGATAAATTTGAATTTAAAAATCAAAGATGCAAACCCAGCGCCATTTCTTACCTCTAACAGGATAAGCTTTGCTATTAACAGAGCACTGTTAAATATTTAACAGTGGCAATAGATAGATTAGTCTTCTTCTAGTTTTCCATTATTGCAAACTATTATTTGTAAGCCAAAGTATTGAAATGTTAAGGACGATTGGTGGTGGATGGATTATTCCAGCTTTCCCACTACCACGGTTAGCAAGGGGACCTTCTGAACTACAATTTGCATATAGTCTGTCTGGTGTACTATTTTTTAAATGTTCCAAAATGGCCACTAATCTCCTAGAGAATTTTGAAACAAAAAATTGATATTTTCAAAGCCATATTTCTCCATACCTTATCACTTTATATGTGACTATATAGCTCTGATTATATCAAAGGGCCTTGGAACTTTACTTTACATATAGTATGATACGCATAGGCCTAAAGTATTTCCCAAAATTAGCTCCTAAACAAGTGGGCTGAGTCAGATGGATACTGTTAAACACCTATCAGTAATCTGTTATGGACAAATTTCGCTCTGTTAAGAGGAAATTTTGTTCTGTTAACGCCAAATGTGGCTCTGCTAAAATTTATGGATTGTGTCTTGGATTTTAGAATCAAAATCTAAGCAAATGATAGTTTTTATAATCACCAGAGAATTAAACTTTACTTTCTATACGTATGTAGGAGTTTACAATGGAAAATACAAATGCTCCCTTAGCTTTAATTTCGTTTCATATTTTGTGATAAGTTTCATTGCACGTTAAAACATGGTCTTCACGATATATTCTCTTCTGCGAATATAGCTGATTCACATGAATTTCCTGTTCTTAATGTCAAATGCTATTTGTGATATGCTATTTGGGACACTTTGGGGTACAATTTGTATATTAGTGGGATATCCCCTTTTTACACCATGACCATCATCTTACTTAGTCATTCTAATACATTTTTTGTTGAAGTTTTTTAATTACTAATTCAAAAGAATTACCGAATTACCAGAGCAGCTGTTCCACTCCTCGGGAAAGTGTGGAACATAATTTCAAAGGAATGGAATTGGTATCCCCTTCTATAATATCGTGTATTTGGATGATTTATTTCCTTGACTATTTTCTGTTGACCACTTAAAATATTTCTGTTAACTTTAACATTAGCTCTGTTAAAATTATTGGATCTTGTCTTTGCTAATTAAATTTGTATTTATCGTTACATGTAATCATTCTCAGCATAATTGCATCGAACAACAGTCTTAACAGGGGTTGACTGGGCATGTTCCCAATATAATATCGACTCTTCAACTATAGTAAAACCCCGCTTGATGTGGGGGATACGTTCCAATAAGTTCCAGAGCTAAACTAAATAGCGTTAAACGAGGCAACTTAACATGTATATATAAAATACAGTTGGAATTTTTATTTTGGACATACTAAGAAAAGATCCTTGGAAAAGCTGCATAGTATACACTGTCGCTATATAGTATACCGTTATTGGTTGATGCGTGGCCGTTTAATTTGCAAAAATATGCAGCAAGTATCAATACAGTGTTCGATTAAGGGAAATCCCCAATACCACCGCGTAATACTAAAACAGTATTAAGCAGAGCAGCGTTAAACGGGGTCTTACTGTATGCGTATTCTTCCTATGCCCAGACACTGTTAAAACAAATAAATTTTTTGTTTGTTCCACAGTTTGCAGAATTATATGCGAAGTATCGCACTTGTGGGATATAATTTTTAAGGAGTGTAATAGATATTCTATTCTCCGATTTCTGCCGTGAGAATTTTATTGTATTTTCCATAAGACACTTAACATTGTTCTGTTAACTTTAACATTGATTGTGTTAAAATTTTTGGTTTTTGTCTTTGCTAGTTAAATTCTTTACACATATGACTATTGAAGGAGCACCCAATATTGTGTTAAGCAACTCGTTTGTATCGTGTTGCCTTATAAAGAGATATTATTCTCCAAATATGTAAAGAAAAAAATATATCCTCTCCCTTGTATAGATTTTGTTGAATCGTTTAATCGCAGTATTTTCCATTCTACATTCCACTCCCTTATAATACTTATGTAAACAATTGTCAAACAATACTTAATAAAATTACATCTCCTTGCAATACAATGAATGAAATTAACAACGGATGTATAAAATAAAATAAAATGAATGAATGAATGAAACAATTGAAAGGAATGAATTGAATGCACGAATAAATGTAAAATAATTTTAAAATGAATAATGAATGGCTTTTTTTAATGAAAAAAACAAAAAATAAATAAAAAACGTTAAATTTATATTGAAATTTGCATTTCATTCATTAAAAGCTTAAATAACAATTAAATTTACAGATGAGAACAACAACAACAGCAGCCTTTTCCTGTTTTAAATTTCTTACAATGCAAATATAATTACAATAACAACAGCGGAAACAGTTAACAACAATTTTAACTGCAATATTCTGGAGGTTCTAGAACTTGACAAATATTATTTTCGATTGACTTTCTGAAGGTAATTTTTATAAAAACTCCAGCATAAAAATTTATTTTCATTTTCGACAGTCCATTTTCCAATATTCCAGTAAGTAGAATTCTGTGGTTATTATAACCCCTATGTTTTAGGACCGAGCTTTTCTCACACCCTTTCTGTGTGTCTGTTAATTGACTCCGAAAGAAACTTTCTTACGTGCAATTTTTTTTTGCTCTCAAAGTAATTACCAGAAATCTGCTGTGAGCCAGAGACCGAAGAAATATTTTCTTGATATTTTATTTGGAGTTGGAGATGTTTGACCCGGTGTTTGCATCGTAGGTGATATATACATAATAATTCATTACAACCCTTCATTCAGGATTATTGACCGAGTTTCTCACACTACACTTATGTTGTGTGTGTTAATTTTATACATAAGTGGCGGCACCTACAGTTTAAAGTCGACTCCGAACGACAGATTTTTCAGAAACTTTTCATGCCACGTTTTTTACTCTCACAGTTTTTGCCAGAAATCTGCTGAGAAGAAATTGCCGAAAAAATACTTTTTTGTATTTTATTTTGATGTCTGGCCTGCGACTCGAACCCTGGCTTTACGCTTAATAAGCCAGCATACTACCTACTAGACCACGGCGACCTCATCGTAGGTGATCGTAGGTCTAATTAGTCAACGCTCTACCTATTACACTACAACGACTATGATGCTGCTTAGCAAATTCTAAACTTGTTCTCCCATTCTGCTTATACAAAAGAAAGAATAACTTTTCTAGAACTCCAACGCATAAGTCTAGGTTTCTTAAAGCACTAAGTTTTTGCTTTAAGGCCATAGGCTGATGTCAAGTGATTTGATTATTTGCTTATTTCGAATCAATAGTTTATTAACATGTTGACTGCCGCGGAAATTTTCAGAAAACTAGCCTAAAAATGACACTTTGATTTTTTCAAATTAGTGAGTCCGAGATAACTCGTAGTTTGGCTCCCAAGAAGCGAACGCAAACTACGAGTTAACTCGTACTCGACAGCAACGTGTTAAAAAGGTTCATTTTCAAAGCGGGAAAGGATTTTAAAATAAAATTTATTAATGAAACATATTTTATAATGTGTAAGCAGATAAATTCGACTATAAAAACCAAAGCCACAAACCCATACTTTTAGCAGCGCTGTTAATAGAGTACATACTGTTAACTGTTTAAAACAGCGGCGATAATGTATTATACTTTACCCTTCCAATTATTTTAAATTAAAATTGTTGAAATAAAAAGGATCGTAAGTTCGGTCTCAAAATCATTCCAATTATCCTACTACCACGGTTGGAAAAAGGAACCTCTGGACTATCCTATAGCCTATACGGTGTACTATTTCTTATATGCAAACAAATTGATGTTTTCAAAGGCAATTTTCTCAATACCATATCCTTGGAGACCTTGGAACCTTTCTTTGTATATACTACCGTTTTCATTGACCTTGAGTATTTGCCAAAATTAGTTCCGAAACAAGTGGGTTTGTTCAGATGGATACCTAAACAGCTAACAGTGCTCTGTTAAGGGCAAGATTTTGTTCTGTTAAGAGAAAATTTTGCTGTGTTATCCGTAAATGTGGCGCTGCTAAAATTTCGGGATTGCAAAATCGAAGACAATTCTACTATCCACTGTTAAACAGTTAACAGTGCTCTGTTACTAGTAAAGTTTACTCTGTTAGAGGCAAAAAGTGGCGCTATTAAGAGTGCTCTGTTAAGGGCAAACATTGTTTTGTTAAGAGAAAATTTTGCTGTGTTATCCGTAAATGTGGCGCTGTTAAAATTTCGGGATTGCGTCGCGGATTTTCAAATTCGATTTTATCTATACATGCATAGATTTCATACCTTTATGTGTCTATAATCTTCGTAAATTTTTTTTTATTTTTTAAAGTAGTTTTTAAAATCACTTTTCTTTTAAGTTTCCCTTTAACGCAGTATTAATATTGAAAAAATATGAGGATATTAGCAGCTATTACTTCTAACTACAGGACTTAACTATTCCATGGCTTTACCTGCCTTTGCCTTGGCCGTAGTCATTGTCAGTTGTGGTTTCATGTTGCAAGGATTTCTGGCTTTTGTCGCCTGCCATCTTTTCGTTCGTTATTGCGTTTCATATTTCGTTTAAGATTTTCGTTGATTCCTTGCAATATGCAACAACGGTAAACAACGGTATACAACAACAATAACAATAACAACAGAAAGATTTACTAATAACTGGATTTTTAGCAACCACACTGCAATACTTTGTGGTGGCAGCGTATATTGCAACTACATTGCAGCTAACTTAACTAGAGTCATAGATAAACTTGCTAATATTGTTGTCTCTTCTGTTCTCTTCTCTCTCCCTAGTTTTTCTTTTTTGCAGGATTAAATTTTTTGGTTTGGTTTGGGGGATGTTTTTTAAATACAAATTAAAAAAAAAAATTCTTTTCCTTCTGTTCTTTGTTGTTGGTTTTTAATAAGCTTCTCGTCTCTGTGTATTATTAAGTCTGTTATTTAGAATCCCTATGAAGTTGTTGTTGTTGTTGTTGTTGTTTCAACGGCTAAAGGGATACCATAAAACTATTGCAGGTTTTTTTTCCAGCTTTTGTTGTCGTCTTATCAAGAGGATAAACAGCGCTTGGCTTGTTTAGTCAGTCAGTTAGTGCATGAATGTGGTAATTTGAAAGATAAAACTTTGGCTAGGCAAAAAAATCTTAAAATGGTTGGCATAGGTAAAGCATATGCAAAGCAGAAGGCAATAGAAACCAAAAGAGAATGAAAAAAGGAAGAGAATTTTAAAAGTTTTAAAAATCAAATCAATTTAAATTTTTATTAGAAAATTAACGATTTAAACTACGACTTGAATTTGTAATTCAATGAATTGAAGGAACATAAAGCTAGGCTTTAAATGATAACCTCTGCTAAACACATTACTTATATATACAGCGTTGGCAGAAATAATAGCAAATATTCGATAAGAATTCAAACCATAAACTCTGACCGCATTAGTTCTAAATGAACCAGCAATTTTGGGAAAGTAAATTAATGTGTTTAAAGATAAATTCGAATTTAAAAATCCAAGACGCAATCCATAAATTTTAGCAGCGCCACAATTTGGCATTAACACTGCAAAATTTCCTCTTAACAAAACAAAATTTACACTTAACAGAGAACTGTTAGGCATTTAACAGGATCCATTTGAACAGCTCAACTTATTTAGGAGCAAATTTTGGGAAATACTCTCGGTCTATGTGTATCATACTATATGGAACGGAAAGTTCCAGCGTCTCTTAATATAATTAGAGCAACATGTGACTATATAAAGTGATATGGTATTAGGAAAATTTGTACTTTTTTGCTTGAAAATTCATTAGCAGATCAGTGCACATTTGAGGTCTTATAAGAAATAGTACACCATACAGACTACATCTTTGCAAATGGTAGTCGTGACGAACCGTGGTAGTGGGATAGCTGAAAAAATTTTCAAAATCCCCACCGACCATCCTTTACATTTCAGCACTTTTAATTTATAATTAAAATTATATTTTATGTCAATATCCTACAGTAATGGCCAAGTAGAAAACTAATCTACTTATTGCCCCTGTTATACTATGTTCAGACATGCACTTATATTGAGAAAATCGCAATAAACGGCATTGTTGGTCTCAATATCTCATATTAAATTTCAATTAATTATTGGTCAATAAATTCATAAATTGTTATAATATTGATTAAAACTTCAAATACAACACTGTCATAAGTACGTTCAGTAAGCATATTACATTTTTCCGAACACTTTCTATTGATATTTGACAACTCAATTGTAAACAACGACAGTATCAAAAGCAAAAGCTTTCTTTTCTGCTAGCTATCCAATATTTTCAAATTTTTATTTCTCATTCTTCTGAGAAAAGCCACTTTGGAGTCACAAGTAGTCCCTATTAACCGCAACTGCTCGGCGTTTCGGTTAATCATTAGCAATATCTTTTCAAATGTTAAATTGTTTTCCATTTTTTCTAAATAATATTTTAGGCACTAATTTTCGCGATTAAATTAAAAGCAATTTTGTTGAAGCAATCAGCTGTTTTGTTTACCAGATGTCAAATAAATTTTCGTATATTATTTGTCTGAACGCTAAAAATATTGTTCTCAATAAACCGAATATTGATTTAATAAAAGTGCATGTCTGAACATAGTATTAAATAATTAACAGTGCTCTGTTAAAGGCAAGAATTGGCTTTGCTAAAATTATGGGTTTGCGTCTTTGGTTTTTAAATTTGAATTTATCTTCACACAGCCACATAAATGTATTTCCCTTAAAAGACAATTTAAAATTTGTCTTTTGATTTGAAAGTTATTGCTCTTTGTTTTGTTCTGCTGTTGTAATAATATTTCAAAGCCTTCATTAGATTGTAATTTACCCTGCCAGCCAAGTTGTCTTCTTGATTGTTGCCTTCCCTTTTTATTGTATGAAGGAATGAAAGCAGCATTTGAATGTCGTAATTTATCGTTTCATCAAACAATAATTATTATTTTCCTTACGCAGAAACTAATTAGACAGTCAAAGACATTCAAAGGCATTATTAGACATTCAAAGACATTTTCCAAGCCATTTCAACATATTCAACGTCATTTTACCTTTTGCCAACCAGCCAATCAACAGAATCGGTATTTGAAAAAAAAATTAATTTTCTTTGGTCGTCCCTCTCCCCTTCCTTCCATTTTTCATTTTAGAATTGTAAGCTCTTGTCTAGTACCTCTCGAATGTTGTAACTGCTGGCAGGCAGGACATAGTGTGGCTGGCTTTGTGTGTGGGTAAGGCTAGGCTGTCTATCAAACAGGCAGACAATCTGTGTGTGTACACTTTACTGGGTACTGTCTTTAGGTAAATGGTTTCAAGATATTTTACTGCTGCTTGATTGCATTTTACATGCAAGTTTTCATAAATATTTATGCAATATGGTTTCTTTTTCTCTATACCTCTCCCTCTCTCTGTCTTTCTCTCTCTCTCTGTCTCTGAAATTGCTAGTAAATCTGTAATAGTTTTATAAAAATTTTGCATTTTTCTACACTTTTTTTTTATTTTTTTTCTGTTTTACGGTTTAATTTCATTTAATGCTGTTAGACACAAAACGTTTGTGTCTAGGTGTCGTACAAAAAAAAAGGGAATTAAAAAAAGGAAGAGAAAAAAATGCTAATTAGTAAAGAAAATAGCACAAGTGAAGTTACTTTTCTTAATACTAAAAATGTTGTAGTAAATCCTGCCAGCAGTAGTCAGGATGCATGTTGCATGCATGAATATTCAAATAAAATTCAAAAGAAATAACAAAAAAAAAAAAAAAAAAATAGCAAAGAAAACATTACAACTTTTATTTAAAAGCAGCCAAAAAAAGGATTTAAAGAAGCAAAAAAGTGTGTAAACCCTTCCAATCCTCTCTTTTCCGGGTTCTGTTTTCGTATAACATGGCTGAAGGTATGTGTATATCAGGGATGGGAAATTGAATTTAACAAATCCTACTAACTTTCACAAAAAATTTTACTTTTTCCGGGCCTAGTTCCTGCTAGCAACTAGGGATGCCAAACGGGAAACTTCGAATCCCGAAATTTTCGGGACTCCCAAAATCCCGAATCCCGGGATCTTTAAAAACTTGTCGCGGGATTTTCGGGATTGTGAATTTATATTAATTTTGGCCCTACAAAAGGTCTTGCAAAAAAAGATTCTATATCACTTCACTTCGATAATAGATCTCAGATGAGGAAAACCCTACCTACATTGATAAAAAGTTATTTGATGGCATTGAAGAATGCAAAACCAACCCTATAAAACGAATTAATAAATTAACTGATTTAGATACTCAACTGTCCAAAGGAATAAATTTATTTACGTCAAGAGGTGGAAGAGGTGAATATTTACAAGCCGCATATAGCTATCTTGGAACCATTTTATCAACAAATGTTGATTGCGAGAAGTGTTTTTCAACGTTAGCGTATGTTGTTGAAAACAAAATTCGTTCAAACGTTTCAGATCACAAGTTTTTTTTTTTTGGAATTCAAATACTTTTCTTAAAACTAATGCTGTTTTTATATTTTATTTTTAATGATATATAATTCTGATATACATAATTGGAATACAAATGATTTTGTTAACGAAATATTTTTATTATTAAAAGAAAATCGCGGTTTTTCCCATGATTTTTCGGGATTTTTGAATCCCAAATTATCCCGAAATATCCAGCGGTTTTTAAAAATCGATCTCGTTTGGCATCCCTACTAGCAATACGAATTAAATGACTTCAATAAATTCCTTGTTTGGATTAATTTAGAGACAGTCGAAGCAAACAGTCTATTCTTTCCTTTGATTTATATAGTGGTTTTCATAATTATAGAATCACCCAAGTTTTTTGAATTTCTAAAAAAGTACATTTAAAATAACAACATCAAAACATTTCATTATGTTTAGTGTTAATGTAAAAGGAAATATAACAGTAAATTTCTCAAATTCTTAGCATAATTTTTTTCCCCCCTGGGCATTACAACGGGACGTTATGCGGGCCCTAGTGGGCTTTGTGATATCAGAGCTTTCACTCCGACCTGACCTAGCGTAGTTTTTACTTCAGTATAAAAATTAAGGTTTTTAGTCTTTGCATTATTACAGTGCCAGTCTCAGTTTCGTTAAATAAGAAGCTTTATTTATCAAAAATATTGATACTTAAAACTTAGTAAACCTGCTCTTAGAGCTTATTAAACTAAATATTTTATCTTTCATACTCATAATAAAGAATTTTAATATTTTTCTGTCTATTTTCCCCCACTTTTCGATTATTTTTAATTTCAGATCTTCATACATACATACATAATTGGTCATTACAACCCTTCAGTCAGGATTATTGACCTAGTTTCTCACACTACTTATGTAGTGTGTGTTAATTTTATACATAAGTGGCGGGACTTACTCCGAACGACAGATTTTTGAGAAACTGTTCATGGCAATTTTATTTTATTCTTAGAGTTTTTGCCAGAAATCGCCGAAGGAATACTTTTTGTATTTAATTTTGATGTCTGGCCTGGGACTCGAACCCTGGCTTTACGTCTAATAAGCCAGCACACTACCTACTACACCACGACGACTTCAACACTGCTAAACTGTCTGTTATTTGAAGAAACTCTGCGAATAAGAATGGGGAATGCGTTTGAGAAAACATTTTCAATAATATTCATATCAGGATAGGAACCTGGCCTTGATATAACCTCAATAAATTGGTTACGAAACCATTTCATTGAATTCTGCCATTGTCCTGTTGGAAAATATAAATTTTTTTCTCTCAAAAAGGAGGGCAAACTACAGCTAAGAACAGTATTGTACTTTGCACTTCATTCGCGTAAATGGAAACCGAAATTCGAGTCGGCCACTTAAAGAAATAATACCCCAAACCATAAGACTACCTACCTCTCCCAAAATTTCTTTTAGAAAAATATTTTGATTCCTTTCTAAGGTCACACCAGTAGTATCGATAACCATCTAGCCCGTCTAAGTTCCAATTTTTTTTCAACAGATAATTTACCCCGAAAGACAATTATATATTCATTGTTTGTTATTATTGAAATGATGGTGGTACTATAATTATGAAAGGCACTTTATTAAATTTTGGTACGAAAATATCCTTTCAACATTTGCAGATGAAAGTGAAATGGATAATACCTATCTATTCCTTTCATAAATTATACAGTGATGAGGCAGAATATTTAAGTAATGCAATAAAGAAAGCAAAATTTTTAAATAGTGCTAAATAAGTCATTGAGGTGCTATGGTGTTTTTTACTTTCAAATAGTGCTAAAAAAAGTACAATTGTAACAACTTTTCCATCCCTGGTGTGTATCTGTATGTGTGCTTTTTATTATAAATGTTTGTCTTTGCCACCACTCTAGCGCTCTCTCTCACTCTATCTCTCTCAGAGTGTTACTTAAATATCGTTTTAATTATTTTCTTAGCTTTTTAACTCTCATAGTTTATCTTTAATTTAGTTTTTGTTTTTCTTTCTCTTTACTTTGGATTTTTTTTTCATCCTGCATGTCTTAAAACTAACGTTTCTTTTCTTTCTCTTGTATTTTCTTTCCTTTCTTCGCAAAAAAAGAAAAAAGAAACTAAAAGTACAATAAAGTCATTTTAATTTCAGCATTTTATGCAATATAATGGCTTTGGAAACAATTCTCCTCCTCTCTCTCTCTCTCTCTCTGTTTGTGGGGTTTTCTTAACTTTATTGTTGTTGCATTATTTATCTTTTCTCTTGACTACTTGCTCCCTTAAGTTTATGTTTTACAAACCCTTACTCGAAGACTTTCATGAGACATTAAAAAGACAACGAATGGTGGGGCTTAATTATATGAAATGCAAATGCAAATAGACAGTGGGAGAGAAAGAGAGAGTGGGAGTCTTAAATTAAGTAAAAGTGAGAAATGTAAAGTCAACATCACATTAATATTTACTTCCTTCCCACCAATACATACATGTTTACACGCAGTAATTTTTGGGAGAGTGCAATTTACTTACTTATTAAGTCTACTTACTACACTGTGTGTTGGTTGTAGTCGTGAGAGTAAGAACATTAAAGAAAAGATAGAATGAGAGTGAGAGCGCTAAGTTTTCTCTTCAGTAAACTGAAACTGTTGCTTATGCTCTCAGTGATATTTGTTGTAAGTCAGGTATGGAAGTAGTGATAAGGTATGATATTTACAGTATTTTGCGCATTTTTGGAATAAATTTTATTTCAATAGGGCATGGCACAAAACTATTTGAAACAAATGGAATAAGATTGAAAAAAAAAGAATTTGAAGTTAACTCCCTTCTAAGAGAAAATTTCTGTCTTAAATACTCAGTTGCTGTAGCGGATATACATCCATACATAACTGATGAATACGTGTGATGATAAATTCGAATTTTAAAACCAAAGACTTAAACCCACACTTTTAACAGCGACATTTCTTGTCTCTATTATTTTACTATTAACAGATCACTGTTAACTGTTTAACATTAATTCTTCTACTTTGTCATTATTGCAGATTTCTATTGACGTAAAATGTAATTCTCATTTTATGGTCATTATTATTTGTGAAGAAAAGTGTTGAAATGTAAAGGATGGGTGGTGAAGTCGCCGTGGTCAGGAAGGTAGTGTGCTGGCTTATTAGACATAAAGCCAGGGTTCGAGTCCCAGGCCAGACATTAAAATAAAATACAAAAAGTATTTTTTCGGCGATTTCTTCTCAGCAGATTTCTGACAAAAACTATGAGAGTAAATAAAATTGCCATGAAAAGTTTCTCAAAAAATCTGTCGTTCGGAGTTGACTTTAAAATTGTAGGTCCCGCCACTTATGGATAAAATTTAACACGCACAACATAAGTAGTGGGAGAAAATAGGTCAATAATCCTGACTGAAGGGTTGTAATGACCAATTATGTATGTATGTATGGGTGGTTGGGTCTCAAAATTATTCCAGTTAGCCCACTGCCAAGGTTCGAAAGAGATCACTCTGGACTACCAATTGCATATACATATGTGTAAAGCCTGTACGGTGTACTATTTCTTATATGTTCCAAAATGGCCATTGATTTAGAGAATTCTCCAGTAAAAAAATTTATATTTTTAAAGCCAATTTTCTTAATACCTTATCATATTTTAAAAGGTCTAGGAATCTTACTTTGCACATAGTATGGTACTCATAGACCTAGTATATGCTCTAAAATTGGCTTCTTAACAAGTGACCTTATTAAGATGTATACTGTTAAACAGTTAACAGTGCTCTGTTATGGCAAATTTTGCACTGTTAACGCCAAGTGTGCGGCTGCTAAAATTTATGGATTGCGTCTTGGATTTGACAATTAGAATTTATCTAATGATTGGAATTAGGTTTTGTGCTCTTAATGATTACGTTGTCTATTTAGTGGGCAAAAGAATAATATTAACAATGAAAATCATGGATGGGTTAGTTAACGGCCCAAGCCACTACACACAATACAGCAAACAATGTCAGATTTAAAATATTTTTTTAACGGTAAATAATTTACAACCATAGTTTACTATTCTGCCAGTAATTGTGCTGACGACAGAAAACTTTCTCTAGGTCATTCAAATCAATAGTGACTTCTTTGAGTTTCCAGGAGATTGGTTAAGAGATACTTATGTCTTCCCTTTAAAATCTGAGCTTTACAATAGGATACTTGGTTTTTAACCAGGTCACACAATCTACAACAAAAGGAAATACACAGATTTCTGGAAGAAACTCTGAGTGTAAATAAAAAATTGTAAGTAACCGGGAAGCTAGTGGTCTGCTACATGGATATCACTGAGTTGGAATAACGTACTTTATCCAAGCGCAGGATGTTATAGGGTAGTTGATGTGCAAGTAAGAATGTTTAGTACGTTTACTAATACTACAAGACTAATCAGTAAATAGTTGCTGCTATCTAGGCACTATCGTACAACATCAACAGCAACGAGCTAAGATACAAATACATACATACATAATAATTGGCCTTTACAACACTTTAGTCAGGATTACGTCCTAGCTTCTCACACCACTTATGTTGTGTGCGTTAGTTTTATACATGAGTAGCGGGACCTACAGTTTAAAGTCGACTCCGAACGACAGATTTTTGAGAAACTTTTCATGGCAATTTTTTACTTTCAGAGTCTTTGCCAGAAATCTGCTGAGAGGAAGTCGCCGAAGAAATATTTTTCGTTTTGATGTCTGACCTGGGATTCGAAGCCGGGCCTTTCGTCTAATAAGCCAACACACTACCTACTAGACCACGGCGACTTCACAAGATAGATATAAATGCTTTGTGAAAATCATATGACACCAAGAGAGGCACAGGAAAAAACAATTTATTCTAAAGTTCTAATTAAGCTTTCCTATTCTTTCTAGGTTGCACTTTAATAACATTTAAACAAACGACAAAAATTTCTTACAAGTTCATTACTACCAGCTCTGATATCAACAGACCTGAGCAATATTCATTTGAAGACGTTTTATTCCCAATTATTCCTACTAAATATCCTTTTTTTTTGGTACCAAATTTACTTTTAATTCTAAGTCTGCCTCTCTCTTTCTCTCTCTCTCTCTCTCTCTTATTAAATTAAACTTTGTGGTAGTGGTTGCTGTTGTTGTAACCAGTAAATATAATAGAAATTGAAGTGGTACTCGCTTATGTGTTTGTTTTTTTTTTTATCTCATTCAACAGCCTTAAGGCAAATAAACCGTTATATGTTAGTTTTTTTTTTTTGTTATAATACAGAGAGAAGGAACAAAGAGAGTGAGAAAGAAAAGGATTGCCATTGTGCGGGCTTTGTTTTTTAATAAGGAAATGCGTTGAATTTATGAACAAAAAAAACGTAACAAAACAATTACAATGAAAGTAATGCTTAAAATGTAAATTAAATGTTGCAAGTTTTAATGCTTGTTGCTATTGCTGCTGCTGCTACTAAATGCATAAATTCAAAATTTTTTTTCTCATCTGCTGCATGCCGAAGTCAGGACATACAGACAGACAGGCAGACAAGTTTTATAGAATTTTTTATCCATCTTTAGTTGTGTTTCTTTTGTTGCCACTTGAGTTAAACAATAGCGTTTTTGTTTAAAATCCTACACCAACAATACTAAATACAAACATACATACGTAGTAAATAAAATCAAGTTTATGAATTGAATTGAAATACTTTTGTGCATATTTTATGGGCCATAAGATTATAAGAGAAATAAAGCGAATAAAATAGAAAATAATAAAGAAGAGACTTACGACACCCTCTTTATTTCTTTATTTAAACTAAAAACTCATTAAATACAAGATAAAAAATAAGGAATTATCGTTTTTAATGAATAAAAGACATTTAAAAAAATAGTAGGTTAGTAGATAGTGAGTGGATTGGTTTATTAGACTTAAGGCCCGAGAGTTCAAAGCCCAGGTCGGACATCAAAACGAAAATATGAAAATATTTCTTCAGCGAGTCTAAGAGTGAGCAGAAAATTGGCATGAAAAGTTTCTCAAAAATCTGTAGGCCCTCGGCCATTCATGTAAAATGTTGAAAAATTTAGTTCTTTTGTACTTTTTTCAGTACTTTTCTACTTTTTTCAGTAATTTTTCATTTCGAAAATACGGTAGTTACCACACCCCCCACGCTATCGCTACTTTTTTTATTATTACTTATATTATATCATGCGCTTACCAACTATTAATGCATTAGCAACATGTTCAATACAATGATAAAGTAGAATTAGGCTTTAGTCCCAGTTAGCCAAACGTCCACAGAACGTACGTTCGTTTTTAGAATACGAAATACTAAAATACTACGAATACTAAAGAGGGCACCAATAATGTTGTCATTGTTATGGTTTTTTTAAATAAATCAATGCAATTAAATGTTAAATTGTAATTTTTTCTACTTTTGATTGAATTTTGTTGATTTCTATTTAATCTTTAATCAATGCGAATGTTATTTTTTACTTTTTGGTTTTCTTCTGTTTTTATTTATTAAAATAATAATAAAATATCAATACACTACACCCTACATTGTACAATGGGTCAATTTCGACCTCCGGGTACTGTGCTTGTCTTGACCGACAGGTGCACGTCCTCTAACCTAACACCCTACATTCTCTACAGGGTTGTGAATTTTATTTACAAAAACGACAACAAAATAATTCGCATCATTACTGAGAGTGTTTCTCTCAACTCGCTATTGTAAATCTAAGTATAAACACAACACATTTGAAAATTAAATCAAGGAAATTTATATGTTCCCTATACCTATTCACTATTTGCTTTGCATACCACCCTACTTAAGCTAGTAAAGAAAAACAATGTTAACTTACCCCATTTAAGCCACGCACGAAGCTTCCCTTCACACACTGCTTTTACTGTAAGGCAAGTCATTCTACTTGATCGAAAATTTATATGAAAAAACACTCAATTGCTCAATGTATTCTTGCTTGAGTCATTTTCATACAAATTTCCAATTGACCAAAATCGCTTGCCGTATAAAAACAATTTCTTATGCATACAACACACACACACAAATACATTTTTTTTTGAGACACCATTTTTTTCTTTTCTTTTTTTTCTCGGAAGCACCCCACATAAGCTTAATGAACTTTTTTGATTTTTATGGCTTTCTTTAATTTTTTTAATATAAAACTTATGATTTCTTATAATTTATGATCTTAAAATACTTTTTAACACAAAACTATGAAAAAAACAACCGATTTTAATAATAAATTTTTAATTTTTTTTTTTTTATCGTACGGAAGTAACATCCAACCTGTTGCACTTTTATCAAAGAAACTAAAAATGTCACCTTTTTATTTTACAATTTCCCATTTTAGAACAATAAATATCCCTTTAATTTCGTTCGTGCCTAAACTACTAAACATGATAATAAAAAAAAACATTTCATAATCTTAATATACAATAGCAACAACACAGACACTATTACTTAAATATCAAAACTAAAATAAAAAATCCCAAAGAGAAAACCACAAAACATTGGCATACACACTACATACGCATGAGCAACAACACTCGCCGGTATCAACAGCAAAATCAAAAGCAAAAAATATCCCAAAGAGAAATGGTTTAGAAAAAAACCCTCAAAATATACGCATACATACTACATACGCATGAGCAACAACACTCGTCGGTATCAACAGCAAAATCAAAAGAAAATATTCCAAAGAGAAATGGTTTAGAAAAAAACCCTCAAAATATACGCATACACACTACGTACGCACGAGCAACAGCATTCGCCGCCGTCAGCAGTACGAGATCACACACACAAAAGGGAAGAGAGTAAACACTAGCCACCAACAATTGAAAACATTAAAATAAAAACAACATTGAACACATGAAAACATACAATACCCCAACCCCCTCCTATTCGTTTGTGTGCATAACTATGTATGAACGAAATTAAAGGGATTTTTTTGTTCTAAAGCGGGAAATTGTGAAATAAAAAGGCGACATTTTTAGTTTTTTTGATAAAAGTGCAACAGGTCGGATGTTATTTCCGTACGCTAAAAAGAAAATTAAAAATTTATTGTTAAATTCGGTTGTTTTTATTAAAGTTTTGTGTTATAAATTAATTTAAGTTAATAAATTATAAGAAATCATAAGTTTTATATGAAAAAAATAAAAGAAAACCTCTAAAAATCAAAAAAGAAAAAACAGTTCATTAAGCTTATGTGGGGTGAAAAAATTGTGTCTCAAAAAAGTATATGCGTGTGTGTGTGTGTGTATAAGAAATTGTTTTTGTACGGCAAAGTGATACTGTTCAATTGGAAATTTGTATGAAAATGACTCAAGCAAGAATACATAAGCAATTGAGTGTTTTTTCATATAAATTTCCGATCAAGGAGAATGTCTTGCCGTACTAAAAACACACATAAAATGAGTTCTGTGTGTAATACTAATTGGGTGAGTAAAAATTCATACTTCTTTACTTTACATAAGTAAGGTGAAATAGTTTCAAAGCAAATATTCAATACAGGGATCATATAAATTTCCTTAATTTTCTTTTAGCAGAGACTGGTAGGGCATATGATTTGATTTTGTTGTACAGTGGAAATTGATAGAAAGGCATATAGCCGTGTTTTGATTTAATTTGTTGTTGTTGTTGCCGTGGTCTAGTAGGTAGTAGGGATGCCAAACGGGATCGATTTTTAAAAATCCCGGGATTCGGGATTTTGTAAATTTCGGGATCATTCGGGATCCAAAAATCCAGAAAAATTCATGGGAAAAATCGCGATTTTCTCTTAAAAAAAAAAATAATTTCGTTAAAAAAAATTATTTATATCAGAATTATATGTCATTAAAAATAAAATATAAAAAAGCAATACAAAAAGTAACAAAAAAGTAGTAAATGTAATAGTTGTAAGAAAATTATTTGGATTCCAACAAACAGATTAAAGCATCTAACATGTGATCTGATAGGTTTGAACGAATTTTTTTGTCAACATACGCTGCCGTTGAAAAACACTTCTTGCGACTAACATTTGTTGGTAAAAAATTTCCAAGGCAGCTGTGTGCAGCTTGTAAGTATTCACTCCTACCACCTCCTGATATATATAAATCTATTTCTTTGGACAGTCTTAATTCGTTCTATAGCGCATTTGCATTCTTCGATGGCATCAAATAACTTTTTATCACTGGAAGTAGGGTTTTCCTCATTTGAGATGGTGTTATCGAAGTCAAGTGATATAGAATTTCTTTTCAGGACCTTTAGTAGGGTCAAAATACATATGAATTCACAATCCCGAAAATCCCGAAAAATCCCGGGATTCGGGATTTTGTGAATCTCGAAAATCCCGGGATTTCGAGATCCGGGATTTCCCGATTGGCATTGGTAGTGTGTTGGCTTATTAAACGTAAAAGCCAGAGTGCGAGTCCCAGGCCAGACATCGAAATATAATACAAAAGAAGTATTTTTTCGGCGATTTCCTCTCAGCAGATTTCTGGCAAAGACTGTGAGAGTAAAAAATTGCCATGAAAGGTTTCTCATAAAATCTGTCGTTCGGAGTTGACTTTAAACTGTAGGTCCCGCTACTCATGTATAAAATTAACACACACAACATAAGTGGTGTGAGAAATTAGGTCAATAATCCTGAATGATAGGTTCGTAAACAGTGTTGAAAAATTCAGGTTTTTAAATTCAAATTTATCTTGAGAAATATTACATAGTCGCAAATAGCAAAACTTTGAAAACATTAATGATATTTAACATGATATTGGGTTACCTTAGAAACCCAATACATATAAAGTGTAATAGAAAAGAGATAAAGAGAGAAAGAGAGAGGGATTTTTCAAAGTAAGTGTGTATCAACATCGTCCGTTTGTATTATGTTCCACTGCCATTTAGATTATTAAGCCTTAAACAAATTAAATTAATTCTTTTTCTCTCTTCATTTTACTGCAATCAATGGCATTCAAATACAAATTAAAAGGAAACCGTTATTTTCTTAAGTCTCAACACAAAACTTTCAATATTAATCGCCAGTTTTAATTAAATTTAATGAAAAGTAAAGTTTTCGTTCCAATTCCGTCTTTCCTTCAAACCTCCCCCACCAGACTTTTTGTTTTGTGCACTCAACAACTGTAATTACAATAATATAACTGTAGTTGTTGTTTTTGTAGTGTTTGTTAAAAAAGTCTTCAAATGTTGCAATTTTTTCTTTCTTCTCTTCTCTACTCTCGTCTCTTGTTTTCTGTTTTTGTATTTTACTCTTGTTGTAGAATTTTATGATTGAACCATTTGCATTTTTACATTAATCAAATGCCATCTCTTTCTCTTTTATCACCCAGGCTCTCTTTCTCTCTCTCTCTTGCATTCTCAGTGTCTTTATCCTACTATTCCTTCCATATTTATGAGAAAAAGTTGTGCCTTGTTGAACTGTTAGAAAAACTACAAGTTTTTATAAGGACAAGTAAGTAAAAGAGAGCATTACACTAAAAGAAGGGGAGCAGAGGGAAAGCGACAAAAACTTTCAAACAAAAGCTAGAGGCAGTCAATGTTTTCAAAGTTTAACGAAGTTTTCTTTTACCTGCAAAGTTTGTTTCTTCTTTAATTCTCTCTTTATTATTTTTAAAAACAGAGAGTGAGATAGAGAAAGAGAAAGAGAGAGAGAGAACAGCAGGCGTAAGTTTGTTTAAAAAGTTTTCTGTCATTTTTCTGTTTTAAATGCGTGTGAAAATTAATTCGAATTTAAAAACCAAAAACGCAAACCAACATACTTTTAGCAGCGCTACATCATGTCTCTAACAGAATATACTTTGCTATTAACAGAGCACTGTTAACTGTTTAACAGTGGCAATAGTGGCTTATACTACTACTTGGCAATTATTGCAAACGACTATTGACATAAAATATAATTCTTATCATGATTCTTATTTGTGAACAAAAGAGTTGAAATGTAAAGGATGGTTGGTGGGGATAAAAGGGGCTATCCAGTTATTCCACTAACACGGTGCGGAAGTAGACTCTCTGGACTACCATGTATTTGTTATCTGTATGGTGTACTATTTCTTATATGTTCCAAAATAGCCACTAATCTTCTAGAGAAATTTCCAGCAAAAAATTTACAATTTCAAAGGCAATTTCTTCAATGTCAAATCACTTTATATGTGAGACCTTAAAACATTCCTTTGAGTATAATATCCTAGTATTTGTCCTAAAATAAGCTCCTAAAAAAATTACCTTGTTCAAATGGATACTGTTAAACAGCTAACAGTGCTCTGTTAAGGGCCAATTTTTCTCTTTCTAACGCTAAATGTGTCGCTTCTAAATTTTATGAATTGTGTCTTGGGTTTTCAAGTTCGAATTTTTCTTCACACAAGCATTAGTTTTTGTGGGTTTAGGACATAAAATTTTTGCAATTAAAAGTTGTTTTCTTCGTATATATAGTCTAGAAAAGTAATTGGTATTCTCCAGTTTAACAGTAATTGGTACTGTTAAACAGCTAACACTGCATTGTTAATGCTAAATGTGGTGCTGCTTAAATGTATGGATTGTGTCTTGGATATTCAAATTCCGATTTACCATCACACACATTTTTTTTAAATGTTTGATTAAATTTATAAGAAAATTTGTTTTGTTTTCATTTTTTGCCAGTGTACCCACCTCTTTTTCATCCCTTAAAATGCCCACCACCTGTAAAAACATTTCCTCGGCTTCATTTTGTGGCTCATAATTGGAGTATGTGTCATCTACCAAAGTTATATTGCCACAATAGAACTCATCTGTTGAGAATATTGAATCTCTATAATGTTGATCGATATTACGATCGCTGTTATGAAATAAATTCTCTGCATTTTTATGTTGCAAGTGCTGTTCAATGTCATCATTATGCTCTTCTTCTTCTTCTACGACTGGCTTAACATTATCAACAACATCAGTATGATCATCATTATGATCACCATGACTGTTATGAAGATCATCATGCAGCAGATCATTTAAATGCTGATCATGTGTGTTCCTTTCATGATCATGATGATGATGATGATGATCGTGTGGATGTGGTTGTGGTGAGTGTGAAATTTTTGAGTGTTTTGAAAGCGATGTTGCACTAGAAGCACTACTTAATTGTGAGTAACTCAAACTGAGTTGACTACTTTCTGCCGCTGAGGTACGACTGCAATCTTGTTCAAGTTCAGTACCACCCGTTCCGCTGTCTCCACTCTGAGAACTCGCAGAGTTGCCTAAATTCTGTTTGGTGGTCTTTAAACAATTTATGTTGCCATTCGACTTTTGATGTTCCATTATATGCTGTTGCATGGGCCCTGGCAGCTTTAGTGGCGGCAACATAACATTGAAATTCACTTCTCTTGAATCACAATGCGAACGACTGCCACTACTGCTGGTACTGCTGCGACTGCGACGTTTCATGGACACAAAGGGTGACAGTAAACGTCTTCTCTGTGTTGACAGGCAGGGCGTTAAGGTTCGACGTGCAGCAACATAAATTTCCTCTTCATCATCACCATCGTCTTCGTTGAGATCGTGATGTGTAACTGATGCGGCCGCAACTGCCGCCGCCAAACTGTGTGGCGGCTTGGCATAACGTTCTAATGACCTTGATTTATACTCCTCAACACTTAAACGTTGTTCATGCTTATGGACAACCTGCTGTCTTTCTCTACTGCGCCCCGCGTAATTGTTGTCTGGGTTGTTGGTTTTATGTTTTTTATTTTTGACTGCACAACCATCACCACCACTGCCGCCACCACTGTCTCTCTGTGCACTTCTTGTTGGCGATGCTGATATAGAGGAGTTGTTGCGATGCATTTTTGCTGTTTTAATTCTCTCTGTGTCTCCTCCTCCTCCTCTAGAGCGTAGATCTCTTAGAATGTGTGTATTTTCTATGATGCTATTGCCGTCATCCAGTTCTGGTATTCTATGCTTCCCCGTAATGGCATTTGCATGTTCACCATGGACGGGTGTTGCCGTTGTATTGGAGGCAAATAAACGCATTGTAACATAAGGTTGTTGTTGTTGGTATAATGGGGTGGAGGACGCCTATTCCCTGATACCTGATGCTTATGATGATGCAGATGGCCTTTGGTAGTGTTTTTTTTGTGTCTTGCCTTGTCTTTCTCTTATTTTCTCGTTTTTAATTTATATTTGATGTCCAAATACTTATTTGAGTCAATTTTTTTGCTTTCTACACTGTATTTATAATTTTTATTTTGTTTTTATTTTTTTTTCTTTATAGCCTTTAGGCTTTTTTAAACACCGTTTCTATTTTTAAATGTTTTTAATCCTTTGGGTGGAGTCTTCCGTTTTTAGAGTCATTTTCTTATTTTTATTTCGTTTGAATTCGATTTTGATTAAATACTGTAGACACACAGGTTAGAAAATAAAATTTTAAAAGAAAAATAATTAAAAATTTCAAATGATTGGATTGATGTTTCGAAAATGTTTTATTTTTGAGGTTATAAAATTTGTTTTTAGTTTTTTATTTTATTATTTTTATTATTATTTAATTTATTTAATTATTTAATTTGATTTTTAAGAATTGTTTTGTTTAATTTTCATTTTCTTATTATAACAGACATATTTTTTTTATGTAAGTGAAGTTAAATTCGAATTTAAAAACTAAAGACGCAAACCCTTAGTATTAGCAGCGCCACATTTTGCCACTAACAGGATAATCTTTGCTTTTAACAGAGCACTGTTAACGGCTTAACAGTGGCAATAGTAGATTAGTCTTCTTCTACTTTGCAAGTATTGCAGACTATTGCCTTAAAATATTATTTTTATTATGATCCTGATTATTATTTGTAAATGAAAATGTTGCAAATTTCCTAGCTATTCCACTACCACGGTTAGAAAGAGGACCCTCTGGACTACCATTTGCTTATGCTCTATATGGTGTAGTATTTTTTATATGGTCCAATATAGCCACTGATCTTTTACAAAATTTTTATATATTTTTGGATGAAAATATATTTTTTCAAAATTCATAATCTTAACTTTCAAAATTATTCTAGCTGTCCTACTACCACGGTTCGAATCTGGACTACCATTTGTATGATGTACTATTTTTTATATGGTCCAAAATGGCCTTTTATGTTCTTGAGAATTTTCAATCAAAAAATCCAATTTTCAAAGTCAATTTTCTCAATACCATATCCCTTCATATGTGACTATGTTGCTCATTAACATGAAGAGGCCTTGGATCCATCCTTTGCGTATAGTATAGTACTCAGAGATCTTGAATATTTCCAAAAATTAACTCCTAAATAACAGACCTTGTTCAAATGGTTACTGTTAAACAGCTAACCGTGCTCTGTTAAGGGCAAATTTTGTTCTCTTAAGAACAAACTTTGTTCTGTTAACATTATATGTGGCGCTGCTAAAATTTATGGTTTGCGTCTGGGATTTTATATTTCGAATTTATCTTCACACACAGTTTTCTTTATTTAATACACATTGTTTTCATATTTATTTCGATTTTATTTTCTTTTTTTTTAAGTTTATTTTCTTTGTTTTTTTTTATTAATTTAGTTATTTAGTTTTAGTAAATTTATTTTATTTTTGCTTTTTTTCATAAGTTTAAATAAAATAAAATTTTTTTCTTTAATTATTTTATTATGTTTTGTGCGTTTTTAGTTTTTTCTTTTCTAGTTTTCTTTAATTTATTTTTAATTTTTTTTATTTATTTGTTTAATTTTCATTTTCTTTTTATAACTGGTTTTTTAAAATTATTAAAATTTTTTTTTGAACATTTATTTCGTTTTTATTTTTGTTTTCCTTTATTTTTTTTTAATAATTTTCTGTTTTCTTTTTATTAATTTAGTTGTTTAGTTTTCATTATCTTTTTTTTTATAATTTAATAAATAAAATTTTTTTTCTTTAATTATTTTATTATATTTTGTTTGTTTTTAATTTTTTATTTATTTGTTTAATTTTAATTTTCTCTTTACAACATGTGTTTTAATTATATTAAATTTTTTTTTAACATTTATTTCGTTTCTGTTTTTATTTTTCTTTATTTTTTTTATTTATTTTTTTTATTATTTTTATTTTATTGTGCGTTTTTAATTTTTTCTTTTCTAGTTTTCTTCAATTTATTTTTAATTTTTTTTTATTTATTTTTTAATTTTCATTTTTTTTTATAACTTGGTTTTTAATATTATTAAAATTTTTTAACATTTATTTCATTTTTATTTTTCTTTATTTTTCCTAATTTATTGTCTGTGTTTTTTTTTTTATTAATTTAGTTGTTGAGTTTTTATTATTTTATTTATTTTTTTTTAATTATTTTCTGTTTTTATAAATTTAATTAAATAATTTTTTTCCCAATTTATTTATTATGTTTCATTATTATTTTTTTTTAATTATTTTCTGTTTTTATAAATTTAATTAAATAATTTTTTTCCCAATTTATTTATTATGTTTCATTATTATTTTTTTTTAATTTTTGTTTGTTTGTTTTTTTTTTTTTAATTTTTTCTTTTCTAGTTTTCTTTAATTTATTTTTAATTTTTTTTTATTTATTTGTTTAATTTTCATTTTCTTTTTATAAGTCGTTTTTTAATATTATTAAAATTTTTTTTAACATTTATTTCATTTTTATTTTTCTTTATTTTTCCTAATTTATTGTCTGTGTTTTTTTTTTATTAATTTAGTTGTTGAGTTTTTATTATTTTATTTTATTTTTTTTTTGTTATAAATTTAAATAAAATATTTTTTTTCTTTAATCACTTTATTATGTTTTGTTCGTTTTTAATTATTTCTTTTCTATTTTTCTATAATTTAGTTATTTATTTATTTTTTTTTAATTAAATTTTCATATTATTTTTATAAGTTATTTAATTTAAATTAATTTAATTTAATTTAATTTTTTTTAACATTTATATATTTCGTTTTCTTTATTTTCTTTTTTTTAATTATTTTCTGTTTTTTGGTTTTATTAATTTATGTTGTTTAGATTCCATTATTTAATTTTATTTTATTATTTTCTGTTTTTATAAATTTAATTAAATAATTTTTTTCCCAATTTATTTATTATGTTTCATTATTATTTTTTTTTAATTTTTGTTTGTTTGTTTTTTTTTTTCTAATTTTATTTAAAAATTTTCTTTTCTCCTGATAGTTTTGATTGATTGCTTGTTTATAATATTTTGTTATTCTTTAAAATTATTTAATTTGCTTTATTTACACTTTTTTATGTTTATTTTTTCTTTAAATCTTTATTTATTTTCACATTAAATTTCCTCAGTTGTCTAGCATTGAGAGTGGAAGTGGTATATATCCAAACACTGACTAATTGCGTTTCTATTCATACGTTTCTAGTATTAATAATCCAAAAAAAATATTTAAAATATACCAAAAATATGTAAAAAATAATATGTAAACTGAAGGAAAAATGTGTCAGAAAATAGGACTATTAAGCCTAGTTTGTATATTAGGAGAGCATGAGTTGGCTTTTTTTACAAGAAGATATTAAAAATTCCGAAATTCGGTGTGAAAAAAGATGGTTCTCTAGAGAATTTTCATATATTTTTGGCCAAATATCGTTTTTTTTCAAAATCTCAACTCTAAGAATTATTCCATTTACTACCACGGTTGGTAAGAGGACCCTCAGGACTACCATTTGCATATAACCGGTGTGATGTACTATTTCTTATGTGTTCAGTTGGGAACAATGATTTTCTAAAGAATTTTCCAGCAAAATATTGATATTTTCATAGGCAATTTTCACAATATCATATCACTTTATATGTGTAACTATATTGCTGATTGTATTAAGAGGCCTTGGAACACTTCTTTGAGTATGATATGGTACTCATAGACCTAGTATATGCCCTAAAATTAGCTCCTAAACAAGTGACCTTGTTCAAATGGATTCTGTTAAACAGTTAACAGTGCTCTGTTAAGGGCAAATTTTGTTCTGCTAAATGTGGCGCTACTTAAATTTATGGTTTATGTCTTGGATTTTCAAATACAAAATTATCTTCACACACATTAAAATTAAAAACTTTTATTTGCCTTTTCTTGGAATTTCCAAACCTACAGTTTTAATTACCTTCTATAAGGGAAGGGGAAATAAAAAACTAGGCTGTCAAAAAAGCACATTTTTGAAACCAAATTTACAAGATAACAGGGGCAGCAATACTTTTTAACTTTTCGGCAGATTGTTCGTCATTAAAAGGAAAGACAAGCAAAACAAAGAAAAAAGAGCACCCATATGCACAGGCACATGCACATGCCCACTGACACATAACTGCACGCAATTTGAAATTTGAAGAAGTAGAAGAAAAATGTCATTTTAAGAACCAGACAAACTCATTAAAACATGTAATGCATACACAAACACACACACACAATTGGGAATGCATTTAAATATTTACAGAACAACAACGGCAATAATAATAATAACAATAATAACGGAGAGAGAAAGAGCGAGTGCTTGAGAGAGAAATGATATATTGCTCCAGTACAACTCCTTCAACAAGAAAATTTTTTTCGTGTATACAACACTTGCAATGTAACAGTTTTTGTTTTCTTTAAAGAAGAGACAAATTTATAGTAAACAGGTGCTAGTGTAACACACACACACACGCACAAAGGAAGAAAAAGAGAGCAAAAGTACATGAAGAAGGAATGTGTTAAAAAGTGTGTGTGTGTGTGTGTATTTACATAAAATATTCTTTTAAGTGTTTTGACTTTTTTCTTTTGTTGTTGTTGTTAAGTTTCATTTTCATATTATTACATGTTATTGTTGTTGCTGCTGTTGTTGTTGTTAAGAAACATGTCAACAGCATTGTTAATAAATAAAAACGAAAAACAACAACAACAATAATAAAAACAAGAAGCATTACTTAATATTTTTCTGTCGTTGAATACAATGTTACTCATTAAATATGCAAAGTTGTAATTTTTGTGACATGTTTTCTCTTTTTTGTTTTCTGTTTTTGTTTTTATTTGATTATTGTTGGTGTTGTTGTACTTTATATGTGTGTGTAAGTATGCATGCATTACTCACAGTACTCCGTATGAGTTTAGTTAAGAAGAATAAAATATTATGTAAAGAGAAAATAATGCCATTAACGTAACGTAACGTAACGAAATTATTGAAATTCTTTAAGAGAACAGCAAAAACACATTTTTTATCGTTAATTTTTATTCTATGCAAGTAGTGTTAAATAATCAGAATTAAAGTTTATTTTTTTTTTCTTCTTTTTAATAAGGTTTCTAATTAAATAAATTGTTATAATATTTTTTGATAACGAAACCTTACGTTTAAATATGTTGTCCGTTATAAATTGAAATTGTTGGAATTTTTCTTTTGTTGCTAAAGGCGCAGAGTACTTAGACTTGAACTTATTCATACAATTAAAAAGCCAAGATGCATTAATTTGTGAAATAAAAATATCTTAGAATTAAAGCCCTCAATCTTTATTTATTATTTAACATTTTTAACAATATTAATACAAAAAAAAAAAATTATTGTTTTAAAACAAAATTACCTAAAATTTATGAAAACTTTTTTAGTCTATTAACCTTTCCTTACTTTAAATTTCTCTCATTTAACTTCAATTAATTAACTATTAATTTATATTCCATTTAAGTTTAAGTTTCATGTCAACACTCTATTTTTTATGTCAACATAAAATAAAATGAATCTAATCTTGTTTAAAATCTTAAATAGAAAACAAACAACGCTAAGTAAAACTATCTTTGATATTAATTTGCTAAAGGAACAAAATCATTGAGAGAAATTTTATATACAATGAAATTGTTTTCGATAATTTTCTATATATAAAAAATTTGTTATCGATAATTTTCCATATATAAAAAATTTGTCATCAATAATTTTCTATATATAAAAAATTTGTTATCGAAAATTTTCTATATTTAAAAAATTTGTCATCGATAATTTTCTATATATAAAACAATTGTTATCGATAATTATCTATATATAATACAATAGTTATCGTAAATTATCTATATATAAAACAATTGTTATCGACAATTTTCTATATATAAAAAATTTTTATTGACAATTATCTATGTACATATGTATATAAAATTTGTTATCGAAAATTTTCTATATATAATAAATTTGTTATCGAAAATTTTCTGTATATAAAATATTTGTTATCGAAAGTTTTCTATATATGAAATATTTGTTATCGAAAATTTTCAATATATAAAATATTTGTTATCGAAAGTTTTCTATATATAAAATATTTGTTATCGAAAATTTTCTATATATAAAATATTTGTTATCGAAAATTTTCTATATATAAAAAATTGGTTATCGAAAATTTTCTATATATAAAAAATTGGTTATCGAAAATTTTCTATATATAAAATATTTGTTATCGAAAATTTTCTATATATAAAAAATTGGTTATCGAAAATTTTCTATATATATAAAATTGGTTATCGAAAATTTTCTATATATAAAAAAATTTCTTACAAAAAATTTCTATATAAAAAATTTGTTATCGAAAATTTTCTATATAAAAAATATGTTATCGATAATTTTCTCTTTTTGAAAAAAATTGTTATCGATAATTTTCTCTTTTTGAAAAAATTTATTATCGAAAATTTTCTTTATACAAAATTTGTTATCGAAAATTCTCTATTTCAAAAAATTTTGTTATCGAAAGTTTTCCATTGTTAAATTTTTTTATCGAATATTTGGTATGTAAAAATCTAAATTAATTTAAATTCCATTTAAGTTTGTTTATTGTCAACACTCTCTTTTTATTATTTAAAAAAAAAGAAGAAGAAACAACAATAAAACTAATCTCGTTGAAAATCTTAATTAAAAAGGAAAGATTTCAATTTGTTGTCAATTTTAAATTCAATTGAAGTTTTGCATACAAAATTGAAATTTATCAAGTAAACTAAACTGAACTAAAGTCATATGAAAATTTTGTCTGTGCTTAGATTAAATAAACTTTTCAACTAATTTTTCAGTATTTCTTCTTTCTTTTATTTGATTTTTTTTTTGTTGATAACGAAAGTGAAATTTTCATTTGAAGAAATCAATAGTTTTGGCACGTCTTCTGGAGATTTCTTTTTATTTTAATCACATCATGTAACGGATGATTTGAAGAAAACTTAAATTTTAAGTAAAAAATTTAACAAAATTGAAGAGAACATTTCTTTTAATTTTCTTTCCTTTTTAAGGTTTCTCTTCATAATTTAGTGCTTGGATGAGATGAAATTTATGTATGTCGCTGCTCTAAATTCTAATCAAATACAAGAGTTTTCATAACAGTCTGTAGCACTTATTGAAAAAGAAATTTCTGTTTAACCGACCAATTAGAATAAAATTCGAATAAATAAGGCATTACATTAACCCAGTTCGTCGTATTACAAGCCATACATGTTATGTCGTTCTGTAAATTAACACGTAAATCAACAATTAAAGACGCCTTAGGTCGACCGAAACTGTTTACCCAACCAATTTACAAATCTGGTGAACCAGAAAAAGAAATGTTGTACGCGCTCCCTTTTAAAAACAAAATTTCGATAACGATAAATAAATAAAGAACAGAATAGAATAGAATAAACAATACGTCACAAAAATTTTTTAAATATCTAAAGGGCATAACTTATTAAAGCCTTTTAAATAAGCCAAGACGACAAGTATTCTGCTTTTCTTTTGGTACCGCATTTTCCAAACGATTATTGGAAATTCACACGTATTTTCTTTATTTATTTCCTCATAAATGTTTATGGCTATGGCTATCAATTGCTGATGGCTTGTTTAAACAGATTAAAGGCGATGACTTTGCCAGAAATTGAAAAAAACAAATACAAGCACAAAATTTAATTAAAGAAAAATTTAAAATAAATCAGAATGAGTATGAAAAACCAGTTTAAAGTGTTTTGTTTGTTTTCTTTTTGCTTACACCCACTCTTTGGTAACCCTAAAAAATAACACCATCATAACACAATATTGTTTCCATATGTACAATACATACATATGTATGGATGTATATTCGTATGTTGATGACCAATGCACATCATAATACCAAGAGAGTTTCAAGTAGTTTTTAAAAAATCTGTACACAAGTGTTAGTGTAAATATAAGAGAGTGTTAATGAGACAATAAAAATAAGAAAAACAAAATTGTTTATCATTGTCAAGTGCAATTCAAATGTGCTTAATTAACGGTATTAAAAAGAAGCAGAAGAGAGATAGAGACAAAAGAGTCATCATAAGATCTTTTCTAAACATAATTAAACTTTTATAAGTGGAAGCAATATTAAATTATTGACCAAGTAAATCTGGTAGAAAAGAAAATAATACAATAGGGCACAGGGTGTTTTAATAAAAACAAGAACTTAAAAAACTGCTATCGCAAATTTTCTATATAGCACAATTTGTTATCGAAAATTTTTATTTGTAACTATTTGTTATCGAAAATTTTTCAAATTATAAATAAAACACATTGTTATCGAAAATTTTGTAAATAAAACACATTGTTATCGAAAATTTCCTGCATTCAACAATTTGTTATCAAAAATTTTCTAAAAATTTTCTTTATTATCGATATTTTTCCAAACAAATTTTTTATATGAAACTATTTGTTATCAAAAATTTTCTAAACAGAACACTTTGATATCTTGAAATTTCTATATGGAATAATTTATTATCAGAAACTTTCTAAATAGAAATATTGTTATCGAAAATTTTCTATAGGGAACAATTTTTTGTCGAAAATTTTTATTTGGAACAATTTGTTATCGAAAATTTTTATTTCGAACTATTTGTTATCGAAAGTTTTTTATATTGAACAATTTTTTATTGAAAATTTTGTAAAATTTTGTTATCGAAAATTTTCTGTATTCAACAATTTGTTTTTAAAAATTTTCTAAATAAGACTGTTATCGGTATTTTTCTAAATAGAAAACTTTGTTATCGCAAAATTTCTATATGGAATAATTTGTTATCAAAAAATTTCTAAATAGGATACTTTGTTATCGATATTTTTCCAAACAGAACACTTTGTTATCGTAAAATTTCTATATGGAATAATTTATTATCAGAAACTTTCTAAATAGAACATATTGTTATCGAAAATTTTCTATATGGAACAATTTGTTATCGAAAATTTTTTTTTCGAACTGTTTGTTATCGAAAATTTTTTACATGGAACAATTTTTTATCGAAAATTTTGTAAATAAAACACATTGTTATCGAACATTTTCTGTACTCAACAATTTGTTATAAAAAATTTTCTAAATATGACACTTTGTTATCGGTATTTTTCTAAATAGAAAACTTTGTTATCGCAAAATTTTTATATGAAACTATTTGTTATCAGTAATTTTCTAAATAGAACATATTGTTATCGAAATTTTTCTAAATAGAATACTATGGTATCAAAAATTTTCTAAATAGAACACTTTGTAATCGAAAATTTTATATATGGAATAATAAGTTATCGAAAATTTTCTATAGGAAACAATTTGTTATCGAAATTTTTGTATATGGAATAATTTGTTATCGAAATTTTTCTATATATAACAATTTTTATCAAAAATTTTTATACGGAACTACTTGTTATCGAAAATTTTCTTTATATGACGACTTTTATAGAAAATTTTTATATGGAACAATTATCGAAATTTTTCTATATGGAATAATTTGTTATCGAAAAATTTATATGAACAATTTGTTATCGAAAATTTTCTATATAGATTTGTTATCAAAACCTACCTATATAGAACACTTTGTTATCAAAGCCTTTCTATATAGAACTTTTTATTATCGAAATTCTTCTATATGGAACAATTTGTTATCGAAACTTTTTTATATAAAACAACTGTTGAAATTTTTCTGTATGTAACAATTTGTTATCGTAAATCTTTTATATAGAATACTTTATCGAAATTTTTCTTTGTAGAACACTTTGTTATTGAAACCTTTCTACGTAGAACACATTGTTGCCGAAACCTTTCTATTTAGATCAATTTGTTATAGAAATTTTTTTTAAATAGGAAAATTTCTTATCGACATTTTTTCTAAATAAGATAATTTGTTATCGAAATTTTACTATGTATATGGAACAATTTATAATCAAGATTTTTCTATATGAAACAATTTGTTATTGAGATTTTTCTATATGGATCAATATGTTATTGGAAATTTTTTATAATGAACAGTTTGTTATCGAAAATTTTTTATTTAGATTCATTTGCTATCAAAAGTTTTCTATATGGAACAATTTGTTATCGATAATTTTCTATAAGGAACAGTTTGTTATCGAAAATTTTTTATTTAGATTCATTTGCTATCAAAAATTTTCAATGTAGAACAATTTGTTATCGAAAATTTTCTATATAAAAAAATTGTTATCGAAAGTTTTCGATATAAAACAATTTATTGTCGAAAAATTTTTATATAGAAAATTGTTAACGAAATTTTATATAGAAAGTCTTTCTAAGTAATTATTTCGTTTATAAGAAAAATTTTACAATACTTTCGACAATATATTATTGAAAAAGAAAACAGAAAATAATCTTTATAAATTGTTGAAAGCATAACAAAAAAAGTAAATCATTTTTAATGATCTCTCATGTTATAAATTTAAAAAAAGTTTTCAACGTTTTTCCTATTTCGATAACGAATTAAAATAAATAAAAACACTGCCATACATTTTAAAAACCATGAAGTAAGCAATCGTTTGAATATGCCGCTATTTTGTTTTTTTTTTTCTATTTTTATAAAGCGATTAAAACAAGAGGAAAGAGACAATGATGGTGTAGTGAAGTAGAATTTATTTCTAATCTCGTGTTTATTTTGCATCCGACTCATGCGTGCGTGCGTGACCGCATTTAAATATTATTTGAAGTATGTATGTATGTATGTAGATATGTATGTATGTATGTGTGTATGTACATAGGCATGTGGAATAGTGTTTTAAAAAAGTGTACACATTTAGATCAGCGTGAGAAAGGGAGGTAAAGTAATTTAAATCTTATTTGTATACGTGTGTGTGTGTGTGTGAGTGTGTTTTATTCAATACTGTTTTATTGTTTTCTTTATTTGGTCCTTAAATTTCTCTTTTAAGATTTGTTGTTACAGAGACCGTTATTGTTTTGTGTGTTCGTGTTTTTTTTTATTGCGTGCATGCATACAAACATATCTGAGTGTTATTGGACTGTTGATCGTGTTTCACCAAAAAATTATGAATAGAAGTGCAAAATAAATGAACAGAAATCAACAAAAATGGCAACAATGTCACGTTTTAACACAAAAGTGTACGTGAGCAAATTAATTACTGGAAGCATTTCTGGCATTTTTTTTTTGCTATAGTTTTGCTATGCGACACACACTCATAGAGTAACACAACGCAGCATTCAAAGTTACCAGCATGCATATTATAACGCCACACACATACACACATGTGTTTTACATTGAATGGAGAATGAAATTGTGTGATCATATTTAATTTCCTTTTTTTTTTTATTATTTTTTTTAAATAAATTATTAAGTTACACCCTAAAAACGTATGTTTATAATTTAGTTCAGTACGAATAAAAAAAAGGCAGAAATGTTTGAAAATAAAAGCGAATATAAAAAAAAAAATAAAAATTTGCATGGCTTTTTAAAAACTGGGTTTTAGATTTCAACACAATAATGATTGCTAGTGTTACCCCCTACTGTTTATGCTTCTTTTTGAATGTGGGCATAACTTTCAATTTTTTTTTTAATATAAATTCAAAAAATTTTATGATTTATTTAAGTCTTAAAGAAGTTTTTTTTGTTTCAATTTTATTTCATTCATTAAATAATATTTTGAAATACAAAAAAAAAAAACAAAAACGCTTTTACTATTAAAATTATCTAAAGGACTAACTACAGTGCTGTGAAAGAAAATACATTGCATAGAAGTTTTCATAATTCGGCACAATATACAGTCAAAGAAAAAAATCTACATACAACGTTGTATGTAAAATTTTTTTCCGCTAATTTTATTGTATTTTTCTACTAATTTCTAGGCTTTATTCCTTTATATTCGCTTTGGCTTCAGACATTCTTAATTTTAATTGCCTTTAACAACGCTAAACTATCCGTTTCAATTTGTTTAAAATTACTGGGAAAAAGTCTACATATAACGCTGTATGTAGACTTTTTTCCTTGACTGTCTGTTTCCTTTCATTACAAACAATCTTCATTCTAACTGCCACAATGCACAGTGCTTGAATAATTTTTTGTTATCAAAAATCACTCGAATTCTCTTCAAAACACTTTATGAAGAGAGATAAACAAAGGAAAGAGAAGTAGAGAATCTATACCAAAAACGTAGTAGACAATTTATGTTCAAATTTACTTTTTCCTTGCTGTTGTCTTTAAGCACTGCATAATAATAGTAGTGATACAGTTTTAAACGTCTTATAATACAATATTTCAAACTGAAATGTTTGTTAAAAACATATTTAAACAGTACATAATAAAACAAAATTATACTCTAATGCGGTAAAAAATTATTAACACCCTACAGCATGTCCAACTACCTTTAATTTTTAGTTCAACAAATATTTACAAATAAGAAGTGCTCTCTCTTAAAACTGCATGTTATTCGCTTTCTTTTGTCTAAAGGACGTGCATGCACGTATAACATTACTGCTACATCAACAACGATAACAACAACAATAACAAACTTCGTATAATAAAAACCATCGCCTTTACAAAAAAATGTGCTTCGTTATGTTGTAACATGATTATAAGACAACGAATGTGTAACACTTACAAACACAAGCAAATGCTCACACTTTAATAGTCTATATGCATATGTATACAGGTATGTTCATAGTTTTTCAGTTCAAGTAATTTTTCAAGTGCATGTTATACTCTCAACTCCTCTCGTTAGCTCTTCTCTTAGTATTCTGTTACAAGTTAGTCTACTAGAGGCTCAATGCACAAACAAAAAATGAACAAACAAACATGTAAGCAATAACAACAACAACAAATATACCAGCATATTCGAGTAACCATCAAAGAGAGAGAGAGAGAGAGAAAAACAGGGAAAAAACGTGTACAATGAAAAAAAAAAAAGAAGAGGAAACAAGAACAAGTTATTTTAGCGCATCTCGATTAAAGATCGTCGGTTAAAGTGGTCGTTTTTCTTATTTCGTTGGTCTTGATTTGCTTTGCATTGGCATGCACAATTTCAATTTTAAATGTTCACGGTGTTCTTGTTATTGTTGTTGTTCCTCTTCTTCTTCTAGTTGCTGTAATATTGATATCAGCGTTCTGCTTGAGCATAACGAAGGTCAGTTATATTGAGTTGAAAATTGGTACTCGTTCAAGCAAAAAGAAAACAAAAACAAAAAAAATAAAAAATAGGAAAAGAAGAATAAGGAACAAGGAAAAACAACATATTGACTAAGAATTGTTGCTATTTTCATACCTACTTCAGTAAAAAAAAATTGGGTACGATAAAATGATTGCATATCCATGTACGGGCTTGTGTATGATTTTGGTTTCGTTTGCTATTCTCTCGAAAATAAACAGGCTTCAATGGCGCTTATATGACCGTTGTTTTTAAGAATTTTGAAATTCCTACACGTTTTAATTCCATTGAAATTTTGTTGTTGTGTACGTTTGGAGTAAAGCAGAGACTTTAACAAGATGCATTTTTTTTCAAAATTTACTATATAAATAAATTTTGTTATTGATAATATACAATAATAATATAGAAAATATTTTACATACATTAACATTTCCATATCGAACATTTTCCATACAAAAAATTTGTTATCGAAAATTCTTTGTCTAAAAAGAACTTGTTATCGAAAATTTTCTGTACGAAAAAGATTTTTTATCAAAATTTTCTATATAAAAACTTTGTTATCGAAATTTCCTATATAAAAACTTTGTTATCGAAATTTTCTATATAAAAACTTTGTTATCGAAATTTTCTATATAAAAATTTTTTAACGAAATTTTCTATGTAAAAATTTGTTACTGAAATTTTCTGTACAAAAAATTTGTTATTGAAAATTTTCTATATAAAAAACTTACTATCGAAAAATTTCTACATAAAAATTTGTTATCGAAAATTTTCTATATAAAAAATTTGTTATCGAAATTTTCTGTACATAAACTTTATTATCTAAGTTTTCTATATAAAAATTTTTTTAACGAAATTTGCTATCTAAAAATTTTTTATTGAAATTTTCTATGTAAAAAATTTGTTATCGAAAAATTTCTCCATAAAAATTTGTTATCGAAAAATTTCTACATAAAAATTTGTTAGCAAATAATTTCTACATAAAAATTTGTTATCGAAAATTTTCTACATAAAAAATTTGTTATCGAAAATTTTCTATATACAAACTTTGTTATCGAAAATTTTCTATATAAAAAATTTGCTATCGAAAATTTTCTTTATAAAAAGAATTGTTATAGCAAATTCATCATTTCTTATCGAAAATTTATAATATGAATCATTTGTTATCGAAAATTCTCTGTATAAAAAGGATTTGTTATCGAAATTTTCTACATAAAAAAATTTTTATCGAAAATATCTATACAAAAACTTTGTTATCGAAAATATTTATACAAAATTTTTTTTTTATCGAAATTTTCTATATAAAAAAATTATGATCGAAATTTTCTATATAAAAAAATTATGGTCGAAATTTTCTATATAAAAAATTTGTTATCGAAATTTTCTATATAAAAAATTTGTTATCGAAATTTTCTATATAAAAAAATTGTTATCAACACTTCCTATATAAAAAATTTGTTATCGAAATTTTCTATATAAAAAATTTGTTATCGTAATTTTCTATATAAAAAATTTGTTATCGAAAATTTTTCGTGTTAAAAACTTGTTATCGGAAAATTTCTGCACAAAAATATTTTATCGAATACTTTCAATGAATAAATTAATTATTTTACAGAAATTCTACATTTCTATATAAGAAAACCTAATGTGTTAAGTGTTACCTTCAACTGCATAATTGCTAGGCATTTAAGATTTTCTTACTAGTTTCAAAAACAGTTTTTAAACGAATGAATTGTAAATGTTTTAAAAGCCTCGTATAAATTAAAAAACCCCATAACTCTGTTGACCATAAACGCAAAACACAAACCACATTTTAAATGGTTGTTGTTGTGAGTATTCAGTATTATTTATTGACCCATTAATTGGGCAATAAAACTTAAAATTTAAAGTTCAATAAATTAGAAGCGAATTAACATTTGTATGCATGGCATCGTCACAATCCATTAAATTTGAAGGCGTAAAATTGTTTTTTTTCCAACTTTTTCCTTTTTAAAGTAACTCTACTGCTACTACTACTACTACTCGACTAAATTATTTTAAGTGCCATATTATATAATTAATTAATTAACATAATAAATCGATTATTTTTTTTTGGCTTGTGTATGTATGTCTGTATAACCCATTAAAGTCATTCAAATGTTGTAATCGCACAAATAAAATAAAAACAAAAATCAGAAAAAGGAAAATTAAAATGACGTTTTAATTGATTTCAATATTTTATTGGCATTAAAGCGAAATAGAGAGAGACAGGGTGAGAAAGAGAGAGAGAGAGAGAGAGACGAAACAAGTGCGGGGGTAAAAATTCATTTAAAAAGTTATCAGAGCATGATTATTAATAATATTCTCTGCTGGTAATTTGATAAGTTGCATTGTTGCAGAGCTTAAATTTAATTCAAAAATGTTGGAAAATGTAACATTTTTACTGTCCTTGTAAACAAGTATTACGTAGAGTTGCATATCATCACGAAGATCATATTAAAAGGTGTCCGATTTTTTTGAATAACTAAAATTACATAAACATTTGTTATCGAAATTAAATAAAATAAAAATATTTTTAACGAAAAATTTTCGTATAAAAACTTTCTTAACGAAATATTTCTATTTTTAATGTTTGTTATCGAAAATTTTCTGTATGAAAAATTTGTGATCGAAAATTTCCTTTATGATAAATTTGTTATCGAAAATTTTCTGTATAAAAATTTGTTATCGGAAAATTTCTATATAAAAATTTGTTATCGGAAAATTTCAATATAAAAATTTGTTATCGGAAAATTTCTATATAAAAATTTGTTATCGGAAAATTTCTATATAAAAACATTTGATATCGAAAGTTTTCCATATAAAAAATTTTCTAAATGAAAGGAATTGTTATCGAAAATTTTCTGTATAAAAAATTTGTAATCGATAACTTTTTATAAGAAAAATTTGTTATCGAAAATTTACTGTACGAAAAATTTGTCATCGAAAACTTTCTATATAAAAAATTTGTTATCGGACATTTTCCGCACAATTTTCTATATGAAAAATTTGCAAATGAAAAATTTGTTATCGAAAATTTTCTATATAAAAAAATTTGTAATCGGTAACTTTCTATAAGAAAAATCTCTTATAGAAAATTTACTGTACGAGAAATTTGTCATCGAAAACTTTCTATATAAAAAATTTGTTATCGGAAATTTTCTGTAAAAAATTTGTTTTCGAAAAATTTTCTATATGAAAAATTTGCCAATGAAAAAAATTTGTTATCGGAAATTTTCTATATAAATAAATTTGAAATCATACACAAAAATTGTTATCGAAAATTTTCTAAATAAAAGAAATTGTTATCGATAACATTCTTTAAGAAAGATCTGTTATAAAAAGTTTCTATAAAAAAATTTTGTCAACAAAAACATATAAAATATTTGTTATCGATAATTTTTCTATATAAAAAGTTTGTTGTTAAAATTTTTCTAAATACAAGGAATTGTTATCGAAAATTTTGTGTATAAAAAATTTGTAAACAACAACTTTCTATAAGAAAAATTTGTTATCGAAAGCTTTCTATAAAAAATTTTATTAAAAAAAACATATGAAAATATTTGTTATCGACAATTTTTCTATATAAAAATTTTGTTATCGACAATTTTTCTATATAAAAAATTTTGTTATCGACAATTTTTCTATATAAAAAATTTTGTTATCGACAATTTTTCTATATAAAAAATTTTGTTATCTACAATTTTTCTATATAAAAATTTTGTTATCGACAATTTTTCTATATAAAAATTTTGTTATCGACAATTTTTCTATATAAAAATTTTGTTATCGAGAATTTTTTATATAAAAAATTTTGTTATCGACAATTTTTCTATATAAAAATTTTGTTATCAACATTTTTTCTATATAAAAAATTTATTATCGAAATTTTTTGTAAATGAAAGAGTTGTGAAAAAATTGAAAATTGAATTGAAAATTATTATCGAAAATTAATAATTCATAATTACTATTAGTTATCGCCTGCGAGGCAAAAATGGTTTGTTTAGTTTAATTAATTAAATTATGAAATATTTTATGGTTTCTTTTTTATTATCTCCAGTAATAATTTTGTCTTCATTGCAGTGTTGTCATTGGGTTTTATTCCTTTTTCTTGTTGTTATTCTACTGCATTCTTATAAGTGATGAAGCGAGTCTGCAGCATGAAATTAATCGCTGGCATATTAATATTCCATAGCCATGCCAACAACCACTTATTACCACGAGTTGATTTATTTGCTTGAAATTTTTCAAAAATTCTTTTCCGTGAAAAATATTTTTTTTTTTTATATAGGAAATTTTCGATAACAAACTTGTTTTCAATAAAAAATTTTTTTATAGAAAATTATCGACAACAAAACTTTTTATATAAAATATTATCGATAAAAAATCTTTTTATATGGAAAGTAAATCTTTTTATATAGAACATTTTCGAAAACAAATTTTTTAGTCATGAAGAACAACAAATCTTTTATACAGAAAATTATCGGTAACAAATCTTCAATATAGAAAATTATCGATAACAAATCTTTCTATATAGAAAAATTTCGATAACAAATCTTTTTTAAACAGAATTTTCGAAACATATTGTTAGTATGGAAAATGAACGATAACAAATTTTTCGTATAGAAAATTATCGATAACAAATTTATTACATAGAAAAATTTCGATAACAAATCTTTTATATATAGAAAATTTTCGATAACAAATTTTTTATGTATAGAAAATTTTCAATAACAAATTTTTTATGTATACAAAATTTTCGATAACAAATTTTTTATGTATACAAAATTTTCGATAACAAATTTGTTATGTATACAAAATTTTCGATAACAAATTTTTTATGTATAGAAAATTTTCGATAACAAATTTTTTATATATAGAAAATTTTCGATAACAAATTTTTTATATATAGAAAATTTTCGATAACAAATTTTTTATGTATAGAAAATTTTCAATAACTAATTTTTCATGTATACAAAATTTTCGATAACAAATTTTTTATGTATACAAAATTTTCGATAACAAATTTTTTATGTATACAAAATTTTCGATAACAAATTTTTTATGTATACAAAATTTTCGATAACAAATTTTTTATGTATACAAAATTTTCGATAACAAATTTTTTATATATAGAAAATTTTCGATAACAAATTTTTTATATATAGAAAATTTTCGATAACAAATTTTTTGTATATAGAAAATTTTCGATAACAATTTTTTATATATAGAAAATTTTCGATAACAAATTTTTATATAATAGAAATTTTCGATAACAAATTTTTTATATATAGAAAATTTTCGATAACAAATTTTTATAATAGAAAATTTTCGATAACAAATTTTTTATATATAGAAAATTTTCGATAACAAATTTTTATATGTAGAAAATTTTCGATAACAAATTTTTTATATATAGAAAATTTTCGATAACAAATTTTTTATATATAGAAAATTTTCGATAACAAATTTTTTATATATTGAAAATTTTCGATAACAAATTTTTTATATATAGAAAATTTTCGATAACAAATTTTTTATATATAGAAAATTTTCGATAACAAATTTTTTATATATAGAAAATGTGGTTTTATTGCTTAGCAAAGTTGCTGTATTAATAGTATTCCAGTTTATTTGTTTTTTGCCCTTTGAGACATTGAGTTAAAGTGTTAAATTTTCTTAATTTGTAACTCTAATGTTCGTCTTTATATTGTTTTATTGTATTGCTTGCAGTATACTCCACAGGGTGCAACAAAAACGTGATTCAACGGAGATTGCATTGACAACAAAAGAACAACAATACGTTTGATGGGACCACTCTTTCTTTTGTTTTTTTGTTGTTGATAGCACCAGTGGCGTTACAACGTATAAGTGTTTACAACAAAAGCAATAAACAACTGAAAATTAAATTGAAAAAAAGGAAAGAAAGAAAAAAAAAAAATGGAAAAAAATGTTGTAAATTTGATATTTTGCATGATTGTTGTTGTTGTTGTTGTTGTTAAGTTGTAGCTGTAAAATGTTGTAAACATAGGAAATGTAATTTGTGTAACGTTTTCTTAAATTGAAATACATTCGTTAGAACGCACTTTCCACACATATTTTGTAGATACAAGTGGTGCTCTCTCCTCTCTCTCTCACTCTGTGTGTATATACCGTGTGTTATCGTGTTGGAAATTTTTACTACAAATGGTTGGGTGGGTGGTATTCGTTGTTATTGCATTTGTAACAATATTTTGTTACAAACAATATAATAACAACAACAACAATAATAACAACAACTGTAATAAAGCAATGTTCTACAATAGAATAAGGCGGAATAGATTGCCAACAAAACATATAAAATACGTTACAAGGTAAAATATCATGTTGAAAACCGCCTACTACCCCCACAGTCGTATGTTCTATGAAAGGAAAATTAAAAAAATGGAAAATAAATGTTAAAACAATAATTAGAAAAAGTTTCTCTGATAAGATTATATGCAATGAAATAAGGGCGGTTAGGCGGTTTCCATGAACTAGAGAACAGTGATTTTCAATATTTCCACTTGCAACGGCATATGAAATACGAGAAATACACAATATTCAAATGAATTCTGTGGATTTTCAAGGAAAATTAAATTTTGCTGCAGATTAAAGCCTGTAGAAGTGTTTTGTATTTTGAATTTAGAAAATTGAAGTCATTTTTAGAAAATAATCCACAATTAATATTCCTCATACGCAGTTAGAACAAAAAAAAAAGATGAACAATTGAAATTAACTTCACACATTTGCTCCGCATTTTATTTTAAAAAAAGAAAATAAAAAAGAATTCTCAATTTCCATAATAAAATTGCATATTTATGCAGCTGATATCCTTATGAAAGCAATTTTCTATCAAGAAACTGTAAAGAAACTCTTAAGAAAAAGGAAAAAGCAACCTTCTGTTTTTGCATTTGATGTGCCTACTTAACCCTTCACTTTCTTTGCAACCCACATACGAGTATACCGACGTGTACGACTTTATGAAACACTTGATAACATTCAGGTAACGAATTGGAAAAAAAAGGAAAATTTGATTGTGTCTGCATCTGCAATTGAAATTTATATTTTTTACACGATTTTCTATGTCATGCATCTGCATATGGGGCATATCCTTCACGCCCTACTGCTTATATAAGCTGTGTACTGTGCAAGTGTAATAAATTGCAGCATGAGGTAGCAGCATGTGCAAGCAGAATATCTTTTTCAGTGCCCTCCTATTGTTAAAGTAGAAATTAAGAAACATGCAACAGAATATTTACACAGGTTGGAAAGAAATTTCTCAAGAAAGAAATAAAAATTTTTAAATTATGCTCTACCATAAGAATCAGAATCAATTTTTCTATAGAAAGTTTTTCGATAACAATTTTTCTATATAGAAAATATTTCGATAACAATTTTTCTATATAGAAAATATTTCGATAACAATTTTTCTATATAGAAAATATTTCGATAACAATTTTTCTATATAGAAAATATTTCGATAACAATTTTTCTATATTTAAAACATTTCGATAACAATTTTTCTATATAGAAAATATTTCGATAACAACTTTTCTATATTTAAAAAATTTCGATAACAACTTTTCTATATTTAAAAAATTTCGATAACAATTTTTCTATAAGGAAAATATTTCGTTAACAATTTTTCTATATGGAAAATATTTCGATAACAATTTTTCTATATGGAAAATATTTCGATAACAATTTTTTCTATATTAGAAAATATTTCGATACAATTTTTCTATATAGAAAATATTTCGATAACAATTTTTCTATATAGAAAATATTTCGATAACAATTTTTCTATATAGAAAATATTTCGATAACAATTTTTCTATATAGAAAATATTTCGATAACAATTTTTCTATATAGAAAATATTTCGATAACAATTTTTCTATATAGAAAATATTTCGATAACAATTTTCTATATCGAAAATATTTCGATAACGATTTTTCTATATAGAAAATATTTGCGATAACAATTTTTCTATATAGGAAAATATTTCGATAACAATACTTTCTATAGAAAATATTTCGATAACAATTTTTCTATATAGAAAATATTACGATAACAATTTTTCTATATAGAAAATATTTCGATAACAATTTTTCTATATAGAAAATATTACGATAACAATTTTTCTATATAGAAAATATTTCGATAACAATTTTTCTATATAGAAAATATTACGATAACAATTTTTCTATATGGAAAATATTTCGATAACAATTTTTCTATATAGAAAATATTGCGATATATTTATCGACTAACAATTTTCATTAGAAAATTTTACGATAATAATAAACAGTTAAAGCAAACACAGATTATTATTATTTTTCTCTAATTTTTATTTTCCTTACGTTGGCGTATGATTAATATTGGTTTTAAAAACATCTTCAGAAAATTTGGGTTCTTTATAATGAAGAGATAAAATTTAAACACTAAAGTATGTACTCAAAATTTAAGTGTTATTATTTAAAAAGTATGTTACAAATAACAAAATAAAATGAAATTCTTATTTTATCATTCCCTATTTTCCAGCATTTCGCATCCAGAAGAAGTTATTTTTCGTTTCTCTTTAATTAAAACACGAAACGATGTATCACAGTAACAAGCAACACAGCAGCAACACAATATGCCTGTAAATTGAAATGAAAACTCTTGACAACAAAATTCTTCTTTCAACCGAATAATATCATGAAAAGCATTAAATTTTTAATAACTTTTAACCAACCACTGTTGCTATTTGTATTTCTTTTTCACAGCACAGTTAAGAAAAAAAAAACCGTGAGAGGCTACCAAATGTCTGCTTGAATTACCCCAATTATATGGAGCAGGAAATGTATGAAACTCTACTGCCACGCACACTCAAACACACACACACCACACACACGCAGATACTATAGTATCAGACTGTTGAAAAGGGAACACAAAACAAAATAATAAAAAAAAACAAAACTATCTTCCAATTTAAAGAGAGCAACAACGTTTGTGAATTAGTTTTATTACACACTGTTAGACAGCACACCGCCGAAAAAAGAAACGAAAAAAAGAGAAAACCAGCAACAAAATCACTGTAAATATGGCATTATAATGGTCAAACACGTAAAAAATATGGTTACTCCTGCTAAAAAGATGCCAAAATATGAAATAGAGGGAAAGAGTAAGAGAGATTGAGAGAAAAAAGAGCAGAAACTTTACGTTTTTCGTGTTATTAAAACATTTTTGCTTGCCAGTAAAAAGTAATAACAGCAGAAGCAGAGGCAGAGGCAGAAGTAGCAACAGCAGCACCAACAGTCTCATCACCGACATCATTATCATCATCGTGGTCGTTTCTCATGGCCATACGTTGCTGCTGAGCGTGTAAGTATGTGTGTGTGTAAGTAACACTGACACTGGCACTGGCACTGGCAGGCGAATAACATTCAAATTATAAATTTCATACACTTGATGTATGTGGTTGTGTGTGTGTGTGTGTGTAAGTGTATACGAGAGTATACTCGTGCAATAACAAGCAAAACTTGTTATGAATTTTTTTTGCTTTTTTTTTTTGCAATGATTCCCTCATTTTTTTATCGCTTTTATCTCGTTTTTCTTTTCTTTTTTTCTCGTTTTTTTTTTTGGTGAGCATCAAACATGCATCCTTAACTTTACACTCCGTTTCTGAAATAAGAGATCACAAGTCAGTTTTCCACAACTTCCTGTGATTATTTTTTGTTTTTGTTTTTTCGTTTATTGATGCAGTTTTCCGAAATTATTCGCCCCGTTAAAGTACTTTTTTAATGCAGAAATTTCAACCTAAAAAGAGGAATTATTTTCAATGGTTTTATGCTTCCCTTCCTTTTTCATCGTTTTTCCTCCTCCTTTTAATTATAATTTTTCATGTTGAAAGTATTTATGAGTACAGTTGTTGCCGACCAGAGGAAAATAATTTTTGACTCTCTTTTAATTTTACCCCCACCCACCCCTCTTTCATTTATATTTGCGGAGAACCAGCATCATAAGGACATTGAAACTTGTTGGTAGATGGAATAAAAAATTATAAAATTTAACCAAATTAATTTTGAATATCTATTTGTCATATTCCCCAATATTGTAGTTATTATTGTCCACAATAAATTCATACGAAAGGACAATTTAGTTTCCATAATATTGTTGGTGGGATACCAAGTGGACTTAAGGGAAATATAATTTAAAAACGTTTTCTCTAACAGGTATCGTTTGATTAATATTTATTGGAAGATGGAAATATGTTTTCAGAGATTTATTTAATTCATTGAAAGTTTTATTTATTTTCAGATTTTTTTTTCTAAAGCTATGATAACAAAGTATTTTTCGATAACAAAGAATTTTCTATAGAAAATTTTTTAATAACAAAGAATTTTTTGAGAACAAAAGATTTTCTATAGAAAACTTTTCGATAATCAACAATTTTTTGTAGAAAATATTATTTCATAGAAAATATATTGATAATCAAGAATTTTTCGATAACAAAAAATTTGTTCGATACTAAAGAATTTTCTAGAGAAAATTTCTCAAATAACCAAGAATTTTGTATAGAACATTTTTTCAATAACAATATTTTTTAAATATCAAATTTTACGATAAAAAAAATTTTTTCGATAACAAGGAGTTCTTCTATACAAAAGAATTTTCTACTGAAAATATTTCTATAAAAATAATTTTCTACAGAAAATATTTCTATAAAAATAATTTTCTACAGAAAATATTTCGATAACAATTTTTCTATATAGAAAATATTTCGATAACAATTTTTCTATATAGAAAATATTTCGATAACAATTTTTCTATATAGAAAATATTTCGATAACAATTTTTCTATATAGAAAATATTTCGATAACAATTTTTCTATATAGAAAATATTTCGATAACAATTTTTCTATATAGAAAATATTTCGATAACAATTTTTCTATATAGAAAATATTTCGATAACAATTTTTCTATATAGAAAATATTTCGATAACAATTTTTCTATATAGAAAATATTTCGATAACAATTTTTCTATATAGAAAATATTTCGATAACAATAACTTTCTATAGAAAAAATTTCAATAGCAAAAATCTGTAAAAAAATTATGAGATAATAAATAATTTTTCGATTGTTAAAAATTTTCGATAACCAATAATTTTCCATAGAAAATTTTACGATAACCAATAAGTCGTTATAGAAAATTTTTCGATAAGAAAGCATATTCTTGCAAACGCCTTTTTATTTAGGACTAAAACAGAATTTCTGAAGACTACAAGACATTATTGTCAACAACAATTTTCCATAAAAAATTGAATTTTCTTTAAAAATATTTGATTCGTAATGACTGAAATACATATTTTTTTATGTTGTTTTTTAAACGGATGTTGTATGATAAATATTAGCTCAGTGATACTGAATAATGTGCCAATAAGCCGTGAATAAGCCCTTTAAACCAAAGACAAATTGGCTAAAATTCTCAATTACTAAGTTTACAAATATTTCAATAATTTTAATTTAAAATCGATGACTCATATTGGTTTTTGCCTTGAAAAATATTACGCATATGCTAAGCAAAACAAGAAAAAGAATAAAAAAATAAAATATCGGCTATCGAAACTCTGTTTAACAAAAATGTCAACATGACAAGGGTGTGACCGTCGTTTGATTAAAAAAAAAGAAAAAAATGCCATAAAAAGACCATAAAATGTTTGGACCAAACTGTCGGTAAACTGTGAACGGTAAGGTAAACTTTGAATTCATTTCTATTGGCAATATTGTGACGGCGGCGTATTTAAAATCATAGAGAAAAACAATAAAAAAAAATATTGAAATTTCGCTTACATTGCCGGTATCATGGATCATTGACTGGCTGACTGGGTCTGTTTGCAAACTTGCACACTGGTGCACAAAAAAATATTCTGAAATAAATTTTATTTTCTTTCTTTGGTTTTGTTTACTTAACTTTGATTTGTTTTCCAATAATAACGTTAAAAACAATTTAAGCAAAAAAAAGCTAAAAAAACCTCAATTTTTCCCAATAAAGCATTACAGAATCACAGAATACAAAAGAAAATGAATGAAAATTACATCCTCTTGTAAATTAAATAAAAACAAAACACCCTCGATTCTCTCGTCTATTTTTCTTTTTGATTTGGACCGGGTATTCGATTCGATTATGGTTGAATGATTATAAAATTTAAAACAAAAAAGGGTGTGCAAATGTGTGTGTGTGTGTTCATAATATTTAAATGAGAGAGAGAAAAACAATTTAATCAAGGGTAGATGTAAGCAGAGAGGCGGGCTTTAAACAAAGCTGGCAACATGTGTAGCCATTTTCAATTCAAATTCATAGAGGAGACGTCTTTAATAATGCGTTTATAATTTAAAATAATAAAATAACAGTCAGGCGTTACCAACAGCAACAGCAACATACATCATCAGCAGACAGCAACCAAAAGCTATACGAATGGGCAAGTCATGCTCAATGAATTGTAACAAATCGAACCTTTTTTTATCCGCTCTTTTTCAATATTCAGTCTGGTAAAGTCTGTTTCTATGATTATCGATAACAAACAAACAAAAAATGCAAATAAAGATGAGGGAGATGTAAAATGTAATTTAAAATCAGTCTGTATGTACCTGCCTGGCATTGTTTACAAGGAAATTGGCAAACAAGTGTTGTGTTTCAGATAATCAGTGTTAAATTACATTCAGTTTTGCAACTCTGTTTGGCCAAGTTTTCGATAATTTGATTGAAATGTAATTGGAAAACAAAAAGGTTTTCTTATTGGACATTATGCCCAACGGACTAGGAGCTGCTCAATGTATCAAATGTGATTGAAGTGATTTTAACGTTAATCAAACAACAATTCAGCAAATGCCTTACACATCAAACAGTTTTTGTCTGTTGTTATCGAAACCTAGTTTCATGTAACTTTGATCACTGGACATCCACTCTATCAGCTATTAATATATGGGGGAGAGTATAGAATACAGTGACTTAAAATCACTTTTCTGTTTACTCCAATAGAGTTTATCGAAAATATCATACATTTTACGTTTCAACACAATTTGCTTGTTCACTTTGGTTCAACGGGTCTGCTTGTATGTTGAATTTTGCTACTGTTTTCTACTAAAGAGTTATCGAAAAATTTTTCTTAGAAAATTATTGTGATGTAACAATTTTCTTTAAAAACATTTTGTTATCGATAAATTTTCTATAGGGTTTTTTACATACAACCCTTCATTCAGGATTACGGCCTAGCTTCTCAACACTACTCATGTTGTGTGTGTTAATTTTATATGTCAGTGGCGGGACCTACAGTTTAAGTCGATTCCAACAACAGATTTTTGAAAACATTTCATGGCAATTTTATTTACTCTCAAAGTTTTTGCCAGAAATTTGCTGAGAGGAAGTCATCAAAGAAATATTTTTCATATTCCGTTTTTTTTTATGTTTAACCAGGGTTTGATCCCTGGCTTCACATCTAATAAGCCAATACACTACCTACTAGACCACAGCGACTTCATAATAGTGTTTTTTGCACAAGTCATTTTCAGCAGAAAATTATTTGATAACAGCAACTTTCGATTACAATAATTTTCAATATGAATAATTTTCGATAACAACGAATTAAAAGTCTTGCTATCGAAAAGAAAATATTTCAATAATAAAAAAATCTTCAATAGAAAATTGTTATTATCGAAACAATACAAAAGAAAAAATGTTTTTTCGATAACGTAACAAATTTCTATAGAAATTGTTATTGAAATATTTTCTATAGAAAATTGTTGTTATCGAAATACATTCTACATTAAATTGTCGTTGTCGAAATACATTCTATATTAAATTGTTGTTATTGAAATATATTCTATAGTAAATTGTAGTTATCGAAATATTTTCTATAGCAAATTGTTGTTATCGAAATACATTCTATATTAAATTCTTGTTATTGAAATATATTATATAGTAAATTGTTGTTATCGAAATATTTTTTATAGAAAATTGTTGTTATTGAAATATTTTCTGTAGAAAATTGTTATCGAAATATTTTTAATAGAAAAATGGTATCGAAATATTTTTAATAGAAAATTGTTATCGAAATATTTTTTATAGAAAATTGTTTTGTTATCTAAGTACCTTTTATAGAAAATTGTTACCGAAATATTTTCTATAGAAAATTATTGTTATCGCAATACTTTCCATAGAGAATTGTTGTTATCGAAATATTTTCTATAAAAAATTGTTATCGAAGTTTTTTTAACAGAAAATTGTTATTGAAATATTTTTTATAGAAAATTGTTGTTATCGAAATTTTTGCTATAGAAAATTGTTGTTATCGAAATTTGTGCTATAGAAAATTGTTGTTATCGAAATATTTTTTATAGAAAATTGCTGTTATCGAAATATTTTCTATAAAAAATTGTTGTTATTGAAATATTTTCTTTTGAAAATTGTTGTTATCGAAATATTTTCCATTAAAAATTGTTGTTATCGAGATATTTTCTTTAGAAAATTATTGTTATCGGAATATTTTCTTTTGAAAATTGTTGTTATCGAAATATTTTTTATAGAAAATTGTAATCGAAATATTTTCTTTAGAAAATTATTGTTATCGGAATATTTTCTTTAGAAAATTATTGTTATCGGAATATTTTCTGTATAAAAATTATTGTTCGAAATTATTTTACATCATATAAACGATGTAATGAATTGAAGGAACTTTTACTGTAGCATCTTAAAAGGATATATTTTAGATCATGTAAACAATGTAAAGAATTAATAAAGAGATAGACATGCCGAAAATTGTGTTTTAAATTTTAAATTAATAATTTTACTTTGTGTAAACAATTTAAAATAATTAAAAATTTTAATATTTTTGTGTAAATAAAGCCATGAGCGATTATTTAATTTGAATCTTACGACACACTGGACCATAAAATCATCACGCTTTAATGAAATCATTTAAACTTTCACTTTTTCATAGTTTTTATTATGAAAACTCAATTGTTTTAATTTCATTTCAATTTTTAGTTTTGTTAAGTTAAGAAATTTCCTAATTCAGTGCAATTTCCAACAGAAGCAATTAAGTTTTGAAAACAACAAAACAAAATAAACTTTCGCTTTTTTCCCTATGGATTCTTCTTAATAGCCAATATAAAGGCAATAACACGGGCATAGTTTTATGCTGCAATGCTCTCTCGAGTCTATTTAATATAAAAAAAATTCACTTTGGTTTTTACACCTTCAGTGTAAGCATTATGCGGCGTTTAAGCCTTAAGTCAAATGTTAAAAGTGAAAATGGAAAGAAAATTGAAATGGAAACAATGAATAACGAATGTTTTAGAGCAACAATTTAAATTAGGCCAACGATCCATCTAACCATTCCATCCAACCATTCCGTTCCATTATTAAATTTAAAACCATAAAGCCCATAAAGTATACTGCTGACCAAAATTTCTGGAGCGGCATAGCATCATAGTACACGTACGTACGGTACAGCAAATGAAAATAAAAGTAAAAAAGGTAGTGGCGGAAAATACTTTTCTTTTCGTTTTTGTTTTTGAAAATTTATTTCAACCATCCAACGCCCAATTAAAAACACCACCAGGTTTCATTTGTTCCTTAACTTTGGGTGTTGTGGCCTGTTTTAATGGCATGTACGCCCGTTTATTTGTTGAACTTTTTTTTTCCTTTTTTGTAAACCAGAGCACAGAGTAAATGCGCCTCCAAGTTGTTCAACATTCAAGCTGCAGCATACAGTCGTTGTCGCCTACAAAATTAAACAAACAACACAACACAACAACACAACACCACAACACTTAATAAGTCATTAAAATAATTATGCCACAATATGTTGCAAGAGAATTGAATTGAATTGGCTTGGCTTGGCTTGGCTTTGCCTTGCCAAGTTATTTGCAAAACAATTTAAACGGGCAGCACTCAGGCAGGCAGGCAGGCGGGGTTTTCTGCTTTTTTTTTAACCTCAAATACCTTTTGGCCCTGTGTTGGTACTTGTGAAAACCCTTAAGGTTGTTTTAGAAAACCCATTAAAACCATGCAGAGCAATTGCATAAAAAAGCCCTCATAATTAAGATCATCATTGGCAATGAATGATGATTTTACAGTTTTTCCAAGCAGGCTAAGAGGACTAAGGCTTTCAATTCAACTTCTTCTGCTCTCTGTGTCAGTGAAATGATTTCTAAACAAGATTTCTCTATTGGTCATGGCTTGTCATACGTGTGAGAGTGTATGTCTAGCGATTTCTCTTGTTATGCCAATTGACAGTAAAATAAGAAAAATTGGCTTAAAGCCAATACCAAGTGGGATCACAGTTCAAAAGGGTTAATGAATTGTGGCTCAAGTGAATTAAGTGTGACTGCGAAACTCAAAGGATTTTTTCAAAATTTTTTTCTTCTTCACAAAACATTTCAAGGTTGTTTAAGCATCATCAGACAGACGTATAGAAACGTAATTGGGCTTTAATTAATATTAATCATACGCCATGTTTACATTGAATATTTATTACGTCATACGTCACCAGATAAACATTGTCGTCATAGTATTGTTATTCCTTTAAGGAGCGTTAAGTTATTTCAGTTCATTATGCAGCATTAAAAGGCTTGTTAGTAAATTTTTCCTTTACTTTAATGACTTTTCCAGGAGTTATGGATCTGAAGTGATAGATACTCTCTGCTTTCTTACAAAATTGACTTAGTCTACCAGTTTCTTAACGTTGACCACATTGGGTACGTAAACGTTTAGAACTATTCCTTCAAAGGTCCAAAAACACTGTGCAAACTCTTGTTGTTATCGACAAATGTCGTATTGAAAATGCTTTTCTATGGAAAATTTTTGTAATGGTAAAATTGTTGTTATCGAAATATTTCCTATAGAAAATTGTTGTTATCGAAATATTTTTAATGGAAAATTGTTGTTATCGAAATATATTCTGTGAATTTTCTGTGGGAATTTGTTGTTATCGAAAAAATTTCTGAGAATTTTCTGTGGAAATTTGTTGTTATCGAAAAATTATCTATAAAAACTTTTATTTTCGAAATATTTTCTATAAAAAATTGTTGTTATCGAAAAATTTTGTATGGAAAATTGCAGTTATCGAAAAATTCTCTATAGAAAATTGTTATCGAAATATATTATATAGAAAATTGTTGTTATCGAAATATTTTCTAAAGAAAATTGTTGTAATCGAAAAATTTTCCAATGTAAATTAATACTATCAATTTGTTGTTAACGAAAAATTTCTGAGAAAATTTGTTGTTATCGAAAAGTTATCTATGGAAAATTGTTGTTATCGAAAAATTTCTTATGGAAAATTGTTATTATCGAAAAATTTTATGTGGAAATTTGTTATCGAAAAATTTTTTATGGAAAATTGTTGTTATCGAAAAATTTTTTATGGAAAATTGTTGATATAGAAATATTTTCTATAGAAAATTGTTGTTATCGAAATATTTTCTATAGAAAATTGTTGTTATCGAAATATTTTCTATAGAAAATTGTTGTTATCGAAATATTTTCTATAGAAAATTGTTGTTATCGAATTATATTGTATGGAAAAGTGTTATTATCAAAATATTTTTTATAGAAATCTACAGAAAATTGTTGTTATTGAAATATTTTCTTTAGAATATTATTGTTATCGAAAAATTTCCTATAGACATTTTTTTATAAAAAACTGTTGTTATTGAAACATTTGATACATAAAATTGTTGATATCGAAATATATTCTATAGAAAACTGTTGTTATCGAAATATTTTCTATACGAGATCTTTGTTATGAAAATATTTGCTTTAGTAGATTGTTGCTGTCGAAAATTTAGCTATGGAAAATTGTTCTTATTGAAAAATTTTCTGTGGAAAATATTGCTTCTGGAGTACATAATTTCTGTGTACAATGAGCACTAGTTTAAGGATACTGTGTCGCATAGTGTTTCAGCTGGAGACGGTGCTGGATCATATTAGATAGAAAGCCTAATCTCTTGGCTTTAAAAATCTGTTTAAAATTTCCACATAACTTATCTGTAAGTTAAGTTATACAGAATTTTCTCTTAAATATTCCACAATTAATATTAATCATACGCCTAGGTTTGGAAAAATTTTCAATTTTTTTTGTTGTCGATGTTGTTGTTGTATTTGTAACACAATATTTTTGTAACTATTCGATTACAATGCAAAGCATTTAATTTAATTAAATTAAATCTCTTATGGAGTGTACGAGTGAATGAATGAATGCCAGGCATTGGTTATGCTAGCCAATAGCAAATCTCTAATCAATTGAATTTCAATTCGATTGAATTGAATTTGATTTGATTTGCAGCGATTTTCTAACGTACGTATGCCCAAAAGTATTAAATTTTGCAACAGTTTTTATTAGAAATCAAACCATTAACCCAGTGACACATTGACATCATCAGATTAAAAATGCAAAACGAAATAAGCCATGAAAATGCTAGAAAAAAATTGTTTAAATTGTAAATGAAAAATCAAAACAGAAAATAGAAACAAAAAAAACCGAAAAAAAAAAGAAAAAGTATTGAGGAAATGTGATTTGAATATGCCGTGGCAAACAACAAGATGGTGATGGTAATGGCGGTTTTATTCATTTCAGCTGGAGTAGGAGGAAGGAAAAAGTAAAAATCCAAAAATTACCAGATCGGAAACCAGACAAACTGAATGAAAGTAATAGGAAAAACAAAAACAAGAAAACTGTAAATCCCACTAAATCGCAATTGAAAAGCTTTTAAAAATATTAAAAAAACCGTAACACTCAGCAACAACAACTCCCGCTTGTATTAACAGAGTAGTTACAGAGGATAGAGTGTTAGAGACAGACAGACGAACATTGAAACAGGAAAACTCGAGTACGTAGACAAACAATACTGTAATGGAGATAACCAATAAAGAAATTTTTTTTAAATTTTTTTATTTTTTTGTTGCAAATTGTATCTGGATTTTCATAAAATATTTCTTCCAATAATTTTTCCTTTTTTTTTTTGCACAATTTTTTTTCTCTTAATTTATTTGTATTGCCTTTAAGCTAAATTGAGTTGAGTTGAGTAGAGTTCAGTTGAGTGTGTACTGTAAAGTGGTGTGTTTAAAAAAACTGTAACAATTTCATTTTCAATTAATTTATGAAGCGTAGGAGATAAGATCACCACACTCTACTACACTACTAAAGCAAGATAAATTACAAATACATTGTTTCAGTTGTTGTTGTTGTAGTTGCATTACAATCCAATACAATACAATGCAAGGCAATCCAAAACAAATGTATTGAATAACGGTCGCCAAGAGAAATTATTTTTTTTTTCTCTCCACACTTTTTACAAACACACACACGCACACACACACTCTCTTAAAGGCTATAGAGGCATGCAGGCGTCAGTTATAACATAAATTTTGGAATTTGTCCCACACAAACTCCAAAGAACCGTTACACACGTTACACACAAATATCGCATCTTTTCTCTTCTCAGTTAGTCGTACTGTTACTGTTTACTGTTTAAGAAAATTGTTTTTAATTTTCTGCCATTTTAGTTTGCAATTTAAAACGATAACAATCGTTACAAACACATGCATACATACGTATGCAATACGAGTATCTAGCATTGCATGAAATTAAGATCCACGCTTCTTATATGTAGGAATTATTATTAATTGGCGATTATTATTGTTACAGTCAATAAAAGTAAAGAAGAAAAATTATCTTAAACAAGGTTTAATTGCCTTAAAAAAAAAAAAAATAAAAAAAATTGTTGTTGTTTTTTATGATGTGCTTTGTTAAACAAAAACAAAAAAAAAATATTTTCTGTGTGTAAAGATAAATTCGAATTTGAAAATCCAAGACATAAACCATAAATTTTAGCAATGCCATATTTGGTGTTCTTAACAGAACAAAATTTACACTTAACAGAGCACTGTTAGCTACTTCACAGTAACCATCTGAATAAGCCCACTTTTTTAGAAGCTAATTTTAGGCAATATTCTAGGTCTCTCTACTCTATATGCAAAGAAAGGTTTTAAGGCCTCTTAATATAATCAGAGTAACATAGGTCTCATATAAAGTGATATGGTATTAAGAAAATTGGCTTTGAAAATAACAATTTTTTGCTGGAAAATTCTCTAGAAAATTAGTGGGCATTTTGGAACATATAAGAAATAGTACAGCATGCCGACTATATGCAAATGCTAGTCCAGAAGATCCTCTTTCGAATCGTTGTAGTGGGATAGCTGGAATAATTTTAAGATCCTATCAACCAACCATCCTTTACAATTCAACACTTTTGTTCACAAGTTATAATGATAATAATGAGAATTAGATTTTCCTGTCAATAGCCATCAATAATTGCAAAGTAGAAGAAGACTAGCCTACTTATTGCCTCTGTTAAACAGATAACAGTGCTTTGTTAATAGTAAAGTTTATCCTGTTAAAGGCAAAAAATGGCGCTACTAAAAGTTTGGGCTGGTTTGCGTCTTTGTTTTTTTTCAAATACAAGGACGAAAGCATTGCTAAACTCATGGCATTCGAAAGCCTGTACCGTACCACAATATTTAAACTTATCTTTACTAATGCATTTATTAGAAGTGCTAGTGAGTTATCCTTTTTATTTAGTTTGTTTGGCTTCTGCCCAAAAGGTCCACCCGGTCTTTCTATGAGATTCTTTCTTGACCTTCTGCTGCTGCCGTTGTTGGAGTGCTTCGTGATGGATTTTTTTTTTTGAACGGGGACTGAAGGTTTAAAATTTATAAAAACTCTCGAAACCATAATTGGCCATTACAACCCTTCAGTAAGGATTACGACCTAGCTTCTCATACCACTTATGTTGTGTGCGTTAATTTTATACATGAACGGCGGGACCTACAGTTTAAAATCGACTCCGAACGACAGATTTTTGAGAAGCTTTTCATAGCAATTTCTACTCTCAGAGTCTTTACCGAAAATCTGCTGAGAGGAAGTCGCCGAAGAAATACTTTTCGTTTTGATGTCTGACCTGGGATTCAAACCCGGGCCTTTCGTCTAATAAGCCAACACACTACCCACTAGTGTGTTTGTTTCTAATATCGTTAGTTGGAAATAGTTGAAAGACAATAAAAAAATTCAAAATAATTAAAATTATTTCAATAAATACAAATGCGTGTACATACAATGCATATGTTAACTTTCATTATACAAAATAGTTCTTCAAGTATAATAATGAGTATGAATTGTGGTACTTTTATTTAAAAGCCCTTGTGGTGTACAATAACAAATTGAACTTTTTAATTTCTAGTGATGGTTATTGTTATTATTATTGTGTTATTTTTTGTCTGTTTTTTTATAACGCCATTCTCTAATACTACATCATCGTAATATTTTCTTTTATTTTTTATGCAACAAAACAATACAAAATAAAAATTAATTTAACTACACACGTTTTGTACATGGCAAGCATACTTTTTTATACGCTGATTTTTATTGTTACGGGCGTTTTTACAACACAATTCCAACAACAATAACAAAATAATGAAAAGAAAAAAACATTTGATATGCCAAATGCGTGTTTATTTAGCAACTACTACAACCACTACCACTACTACTACCCCTACTATTACAACTATGAAGCCTAAGCTGTGTTGCTGCCAAGTTTCGTTCATTCATTCATTTTCCCCACTCATAAATATTCCACCCACAATTTTATTTAAATTTTATTTTTATTGTTTTCCTTTTTATTTCTTTTTTTTTTTCTTTTAACGATTTTAAACGCATGATTTGCATATGATAAATGTTTAATAACAAATCATTAGAAAACAATGAAACCTTCACTTCCCCCTCACTTTTCTTACCTTTCTCTGTCTAACGAATACTCAACTCATTATTAAAATCAACAGCATGTTACAATACACACACATTACATCCATCCATCCATCCGTTCATATACCCAACAGCAATTCAATCCACCCATTCAGGTTTTTTGTGCTTTTAAATCCTTAGTATGGATGAATGTACGTGTTGCATACAGCTTGTGTGTTTGTGTGCGTGCTTTTAATTAGTGAGCATTTGTTATTCACCACCCTCTCTCTTTGTGTGCTTGTTTGCATAAATACATGTGAATTACAAATAACAAAGCACACACACGCACACTAACAAAATTGTTAAACCGCAAATTATTGTTGAGTTTTCGTTTTCGTTTTTTTTTGTTTTTTTTTTGTAACTAGAGAAGCATATTAACAAAAACAACACAATAACAAATAATTCAATTGTAATAAAACTAATATAACATAACGGTTGCTTGTTATTGTTGCGGTTTAACAAAAGTTAAGCGAAAAAACATAATAAAATAAAAACCGTATGTGTGTGTGTGCATGAGAGATGAAAAATTAAGTCAAATTGTTTTCAAGGAAGGCGCAATATTTTTTATTTTTTAAAGCATACTTTAAAGTGTTAACAAAGGATTTATTTAATCAATAAACAATGTTTTCTTTTAAATTTTTAATTTTCCTTACCA